>CM039673.1:41209645-42594645 GCA_022496015.1 Hordeum marinum | reverse complement strand
CAGCTGACTGCCCCTCCGTTCAAAATATACACGTATCCGGTTTGCGACTTGGAGTCATCCGGATCTGTGTCGAAGCTAGCATCGACGTAACCCTTTACGACAAGCTCTTCGGCACCTGCATATACGAGAAACATGTCCTTTGTCCTTTCAGGTACTTCAGGATATTCTTGACCGCTGTCCAGTGTTCCGCTCCGGGATCACTTTGGTACCTCCCTACCAAACTTATGGCAAGGTTCACATTAGGTCTGGTACACAGCATGGCATACATAATAGAGCCCATGGCTGAAGCATAGGGGATGACACTCATCTCTTCTCTATCCTTTGCCATGGTTGGGCATTGAGTCGTACTCAATCTTACACCTTGTAACACAGGCAAGAACCCCTTCTTGGACTGATCTATATTGAACTTCTTCAATATCTTTTCAAGGTATGTGCTTTGTGAAAGACCTATGAGGCATCTCGATCTATCTCTATAGATCTTAATACCTAATATGTAAGTAGCTTCTCCAAGGTCTTTCATTTAAAAACAATTATTCAAGTAGGCCTTTACACTTTCCAAGAGTTCTATATCACTTCCCATTATCAGTATGCCATCCACATATAATACGAGAAATGCTACAGAGCTCCCACTCACTTTCTTGTAAATACAGGGTTCTCCATAAACCTGTACAAACCCAAACGCTTTAATCACTTCATTAAAGCGAATGTTCCAACTCCGAGATGCTTGCACCAGCCCATAGATGGAGCGCTGGAGCTTGCATACCTTGTTAGCATCTTTAGGATCGACAAAACCTTCCCGCTGCATCATATACAGTTCTTCCTTGAGGAAGCCATTAAGGAATGCCGTTTTGATGTCCATTTGCCAGATCTCATAATCATAAAATGCGGCAATTGCTAACATCATTCGGACAGACTTCAGCATCGCTATGGGTGAGAAAGTCTCATCGTAGTCAACTCCTTGAACTTGTCGATAACCCTTAGCGACAAGCCGAGCCTTATAGACGGTCACATTACCATCCGCGTCAGTCTTCTTCTTAAAGATCCATTTATTTTCAATGGCCCTCTTATCATCACGCAAGTCCACCAAAGTCCATACTTTGTTCTCATATATGGATCCTATCTCGGATTTCATGGCTTCAAGCCATTTGTTGGAATCCGGGCCCGCCATCGCTTCTTCATAGTTCGAAGGTTCACCGTTGTCTAACAACATGATCTCTAGGACAGCGTTGCCGTACCACTCTGGTGCGGAACGTGTCCTAGTGGACCTTCGACGTTCAATAGTAACTTGATCTGAAGTTTTATGATCATCATCATTAACTTCCTCTCCAGCCGGTGTAGGCTCCACAGAAACAACAATACATGTGTGAATACATAGACCACAACATGTCCCTAGTGAGCCTCTAATTGACTAGCTCGTTGATCAATAGATGGTCACGGTTTCATGATCATGGACATTGGATGTCATTGATAACGGGATCACATCATTAGGAGAATGATGTGATTGACAAGACCCAATCCTAAGCATAGCACTAGATCGTGTAGTTTGTCTGCTAAAGCTTTTCCAATGTCAAGTATCGTTTCCTTAGACCATGAGATTGTGCAACTCCCGGATACCGTAGGAATGCTTTGGGTGTGCCAAACGTCACAACGTAACTGGGTGGCTATAAAGGTGCACTACGGGTATCTCCGAAAGTGTCTGTTGGGTTGGCACGAATCGAGACTGGGATTTGTCACTCCGTGTGACGGAGAGGTATCTCTGGGCCCACTCGGTAAGGCATCATCATAATGAGCTCAAAGTGACTAAGGAGTTAGTCACGGGATGATGTATTATGGAACGAGTAAAGAGACTTGCTGGTAACAAGATTGAACAAGGTATAGGGATACCGACGATCGAATCTCGGGCAAGTATCATACCAGTAGACAAAGGGAATTGCATACGGGATTGATTGAATCCCTGACATCGTGGTTCATCCAATGAGATCATCGTGGAGTACGTGGGAGACAACATGGGTATCCAGATCCCGCTGTTCGTTATTGACCAGAGAGGTGTCTCGGTCATGTCTACGTGTCTCCCGAACCCGTAGGGTCTACACACTTAAGGTTCGATGACGCTAGGGTTATAGGGAAAATGGTATACGTGATTACCGAAGGTTGTTCTGAGTCCCGGATGAGATCCCGGACGTCATGAGGAGCTCCAGAATGGTCTGGAGGTAAAGATTGATATATAGGAAGTCCAGTTTTGGTCATCGGAAAGTATTCAGGCTCATCGGTAGTGTACCGGGAGTGCCGGGAGGGTGCCGGAGGACCCCCGGGAGGGGTGTGACGACCAAAGGACCACATGGGCTGTTAGATAAAGTGTGACAGCCCTTATTGGGCTGGGCAAGACTTTTTCTAAAGGCCCATGTGGCTAGGGATAAGAGATAGGGCCAAAAAGGATTTAAAAGGAGGAGATCCACCTCCCTTGTGGGAGGTGGACTCTCCCTTTAAATTGGCCGAACCTCTCCTCTTTGGAGTAGAGGCCAATACAGCCCTCGACGTCCCTCCTCCTATATATACCTGAGGTTTTGGCTGTTTTGAGACAATATTTGATCTCTCTCTCTCTCTCACGGCGAAGCCCTACCTCTCTTCTTCCTCCTCCGCAGCGCTTAGGCGAAGCCCTATCGGAATACCTTGCTACTCCACCACCACCACGCCGTCGTGCTGCTGTTGGAGCCATTCCCCAACCTCTCCTTCCTCCTTGCTGGATCAAGGCGTAGGAGACGTCACCGGGCTGCACGTGTGTTGAACGCGGAGGTGTCATCCCTTCGGCACTTGATCGGATCTACCGCGATCTGAATCGCTGCAAGTACGACTCCATCAACCGCGTTCTTGTAACGCTTCCGCTTAGCGATCTTCAAAGGTATGAAGATGTAATCTCTTCGCACTCGTTGCTGGTTTCTCCATGGATAGATCTTGGTGATCGTAGGAAATTTTTTGATTTACTACTACGTCTCCCAACAGTGGTATCAGAGCTAGGTCTATGCGTAGAATCTATGCACGAGTAGAACACAAAGCAGTTGTGGGCGTCGATCTTGTTAATTTTCTTACCACTACTAGTCTTATCTTGATTCGGCGGTATTGTGGGATGAAGCTGCCCGGACCAACTTTACACGTACGCTTACGTGAGACTGGTTCCACCGCCTGACATGCACTTGTTGCATAAGGTGGCTAGCGGGTGTGTGTCTCTCCCACCTTAGTCGGATTGGATTTTATGAAAAGGGTCCTTATGAAGGGTAAATAGCAATTGGCATATCACGTTGTGGTTTTGGCGTAGGTAAGAAACGTTCTTGCTAGTAACCTATAGCAGCCACGAAAAAACATGCAACTACAAATTAGAGGACGTCTAACTTGTTTTTGCAGCATGTGCCTTGTGATGTGATCTGGCCAAAAGGATGTGATGTGATGCATTGTGATGTATGAGATTGATCATGTTCTTGTAATAGGATTCGCGACATGCATGTCGACGAGTATGACAACCGGCAGGAGCCATAGGAGTTGTCTTATTTTATTGTATGACCTGTGTGTCAATCATAAACGCCATGTAATTACTTTACTTTATTGCTAAGCGTTAGCCATGGTAGTAGAAGTAATAGTTGGCGAGACAACTTCATGAAGAGACAATGATGGAGATCATGATGATGGAGATCATGGTGTCGTGCCGGTGACAGTGATGATCATGGTGCCCCGAAGATGGAGATCAAAGGAGCAAGATGATATTGGCCATATCATGTCACTATCTTCATTGCATGTGATGTTTATCATGTTTACATGTTATTTGCTTAGAACGACGGTAGTAAATAAGATGATCTCTCAATAAAATTTCAAGAAAGGTGTTCACCCTAACTGTGCACCGTTGCTAAGGATCGTCGTTGCAAAGCACCACGTGATGATCGGGTGTGATAGGTTCTAACATTCGCATACAACGGGTGTAAGCCAGATTTACACATGCGAAACACTTAGGTTGACTTGACGAGCCTAGCATGTACAGACATGGCCTTGGAACACGGAAGGCCGAAAGGTCGAACATGAGTCGTATAGAAGATACGATCAACATAAAGATGTTCACCATGGATGACTAGTCCGTCTCACGTGATGATCGGACACGGGCTAGTTGACATGGATCATGTATCACTTGGAAGACTAGAGAGATGTCTATCTAAGTGGGAGTTCATTAATAATTTGATTAGATGAACTTAATTATCATGAACTTAGTCTAAAAATGTCCTTGCAAATTATGTCGTAGATAGCTCGCGCTGTAGCTCCCCAGTTTTATTGATACGGTCCTAGAGAAAAATAAGTTGAAAGTTGATGGTAGCAATAATACAGACTGGGTCCGTGATCTGAGGATTGTCCTCATTGCTGCACAGAAAGCTTATATCTTTGATGCACCGCTAAGTGCACCACTCCCTCAAGCGTTGTCTGTAGATGTTGTGAACATATGACATGCACTTTTTGATGACTATGTGATAGTTCAGTGCGTCATGCATTACGGCTTAGAATTTAGGCTCCAAAACGTTTTGAACGTCACGGAACATAAGAGATGTTCTAAGAGCTGAAATTGGGATTTCAGGCTCGTGCCTATGTTGAGAGGTATGAGACCTCCAACAAGATTCTTTGCCTGCAAGATAAAGGAGAATAGCTCAATCGGTGAGCGTGTGCTCAGATTGTCTGGGTGCTACAATCACTTAAATCAAGTGGGAGTTAATCTTCTAGGTGAGATAGTGATTAATGTAGTTCTCCAAGTCATTGCCACCAAGCTAGTAGAGCTTCGTGATGAACTATAACATGCCAGGGATGGATAAGATGATCCCTTAGTTGTTCGTGATGTTTGACACCACGAAGGTAGAAATCAAGAAGGAGCATCAAGTGTTGATGGTTAAGTGAATACCACTAGTTTCAAGAAGGGCAAGGGCAAGAAGGGAAAAACTTCAGGAATGGCAAGCCAGTTGTCGCTCTAGTGAATAAACCCAAGGTTGAGCCCGAACCCGAGACTAAGTGCTTCTGTTATGAGGAGACTGTTCACTGAAGTGGAACAACCCTAGATGCTTGGTAGATAAGAAGGCTGGTAATGTCGATAGAAGTATATTTGATAAACGTGTTAGTGATGTATACCTTGCTGGTACTCCTAGTAGCACCTGGGTATTGGATACCGGTTCGGTTGCTAAGTGTTAGTAACTCGAAGTAAAAGCTACGGAATAAAGGGAGGCTAGCTAAGTGAAAGGTGACGATGTGTGTTGGAAGTGTTTCCAAGGTTGATGTGATCACCATCGCACGCTCTCTCTACCTTCGGGATTTGTGATAAACCTAAATAAATGTTATTTGGTGTTTGCGTTGAGCATGAACATGATTAGATCATGTTTAGTGAAATACGGTTATTCATATAAGTTAGAGAATAATTGGTTATTCTGTTTACATGAATAATGCCTTTAATGGTCATACACCCACTGGGAATGGTTTATTGAATCTTGATCATAGTAGTACACATGGTCATAACATTGGTACCAAAAGATACAAAGTTAATAATGATAGCGCCACATGCTTGTGGCACTACCGCTAAATGTCATGTTGGTATAAATCACATGAAGAAACTCCATGCTGATGGATCTTTTGACTCACTTGATTTTGAATCAGTTGAGACATGCGAGCCATGCCTGTTGGGCAAGATGACTAAGACCCTGTCTTCCGGTTTGATGGAGCGGGCTAGTGGCTTATTGGAATTAATACATGTTGATGTATGTGGTCCAATGTGTGTTGAAACACACAGTGGATATCGTTGTTTTTCTTTACCTTCACTGATGATTTGAGTAAATATGGGGATATTTACGTAATGAAACACGAATCTGAAATGTTTGAAAGGTTCAAGGAGTTTCAGAGTGAAGTTAAAGATCATCGTGACAAGAAGATAAAATGTCTATGATATGATCGTGGAGGTGAATATCTAGTTACGAGTTTGGTATGCAATTTTAGACAATGTGGAAATTGTTTCACAGCTCACACCTCCTGGAACACCATAGTGTGATGGTGTGTTCGAACGTCGTAGTCGTGCTCTATTGGATATAGTGAGTACTATGATGTCTCTTATTGTTTTGCCACTATCGTTATGGGGTTATGCATTAAATACAAATCCATTCACTTTAATAGGGCACCATCTAAGTCTGTTGAGATGACACTGTGAGAATTATGGTTTGACAGAGGCCTAAGCTGTCATTTCTTAATGTTTGGGGCTGTGACGCTTATGTGAAAAGGGTTTTCACCTAATGAGCTCGAACCCAAAGCATACGAATGCATCTTCATAGAATACCCTAAGGAGACACTGGGTATACCTTCTATCTCAGATTCAAGCGCAAAAGTGTTTGTGGCTAAGAACGGGTCCTTTCTCGAGAAAGAGTTTCTCTCTAAAGAATTGAGTGGGAGGAAGATAGAACTTGATAAGGTTGTTGAACTTTTGTTTCAACCAGAGAGTAGCGCATCACAGAAAGTTGTTTCTGTAGGGCCTACGTCAGTTGAAAAGGAAGTTAATGATGATGATCATGAAGCTTCGGATCAAGTCACTATCGAACCTCGTAGGTCGACAAGGACGCGTACTGCTCCTGAGTAGTACGACAACCATGTCTTGGAAATCATGTTGTTGGACAACGATGAACCTACGAACTATGGAGAAGCGATGGTGGGCCCGGATTCCAACATATGGCCAGGAGCCATGAAATCCAAGAAAGGATCCATGTATGAAAACCAAGTATGGACTTTGGTAGACTTGCCTGTTGAATGGTAGGTCGTTGAGTACAAATGGACCTTTGAGATGAACATAGATGCTAATGGTGAAATGTCACCGTTTATAAAGCTCGACTTGTCGCAAAGAAGTTTCCGCCAAGTTCAAGGAGTTGACTGCGATGAGATTGTCTCATCTGTAGCGATGCTAAAAGTCTATTAAAATTATGTTAGCAGTTGCTGCATTTTTCGATTATGAAATTTGGCAGATGGATGACAAAACAAAGTTTCCATAATGGTTTCTGTGAGGAAGAGTTGTATGTGATACAACCAGAAGGTTTTGTCAATCCTAAGGATGCTAAAAGTATGCAAACTCCAGCGATCCTTCTATGGACTGGAGTAAGCATCTCGGTGTTGGAATATGAGCTTTGATAGAGTGATCAAAGTTTTTGAGTTTATACAAGGTTTATGAGAAACTTGTATTTGCAAGAAAGTGAGTGGGAGCACTATAGAGTTTCTTATAAGAATATGTAGTTGACATATTATTGATCGGAAATGATGTAGAATTTCTGGAAGAGCATGAAGGGTTGTTTGAAAAGAGTTTTTCAAAGGAAGACCTAGATAAAGCTACTATTTTATTGAGCATGAACATCTATAGGGATAGATCAATTCGCTTGATAAGTTTTTTGACGAAGACATACCTTGACAAGTTTTTGAAGGAGTTCAAAATAGATGGGTCAAAGAAGGAGTTCTTGACTGTATTGTAAGGTGTGAAATTGAGTAAGACTCAACGCCCGACCACGACAGAAGATAAAGAAAAGATGAGCGGCATCTCCTATGCTTTAGCCATAGGCTCTATATAGTATGCCATGCTATGTACCGCACTTGTGTGTGCCTTGCCATGAGTCTGTCAAGGGGTACAAGAGTAATCCAATAGTGGATCACTGGACAACGGTCAAAGTTATCCATAGTAACTTGAGATCTAAGGAAATATTTCTCGATTATGGAGGTGATAAAGAGTTCATCGTAAAGGGTTACGATGATGCAAGCTTTAACACCAATCCGGATGACTCTTAGTAGAAATCCGGCTACGTATAGTGGAGCAGCCATTTGGAATAGCTCCAAGTGGAGCGTGGGAGCAGTATATACAAATATGACAGAGAAAGTTTGCAAGGTACACACGGATCTGTATGTCGCAGACCCGTTGACTAAAACCTCTTTCACGAGCAAAACATGATCAAACCCCAGAACTAATTGGGTGTTAATCACATGATGATATGATCACATGGTGATGTAAGTGTTAATCACACGGCGATGTGAACTAGATTATTGACTCTAGTGCAAGTGGGAGACTGTTGGAAATATGCCCTAGAGATAATAATAAAATGGTTATTATTGTATTTCCTTGTTTATGATAATTGTCTATTGTTCATGCTACAATTGTGTTAACCGGAAACAGTAATACATGTGTGAATACATAGACCACAACATGTCCCTAGTGAGCCTCTAGTTGACTAGCTCGTTGATCAATAGATGGTCACGGTTTCATGATCATGGACATTGGATGTCATTGATAATGGGATCACATCATTAGGAGAATGATGTGATGGACAAGACCCAATCCTAAGCATAACACTAGATCGTGTAGTTCGTCTTCTAAAGCTTTTCCAGTATCAAGTATCATTTCCTAAGACCATGAGATTGTGCAACTCCCGGATACCGTAGGAATGCTTTGGGTGTGCCAATCGTCACAACGTAACTGGGTGGCTATAAAGGTGCACTACAGGTATCTCCGAAAGTGTCTGTTGGGTTGGCACGAATCGAGACTCGGATTTGTCACTCCGTGTGACGGAGAGGTATCTCTGGGCCCACTCGGTAAGACATCATCATAATGAGCTCAAAGTGACTAAGGAGTTAGTCATGGGATGATGTATTACGGAACGAGTAAAGAGGCTTGCCGGTAACGAGATTGAACAAGGTATAGGGATACCGACGATCGAATCTCGGGCAAGTATCATACCGGTAGACAAAGGGAATTGCATACGGGATTGATTGAATCCCTGACATCGTGGTTCATCCGATGATATCATCGTGGAGTACGTGGGAGCCAACATGGGTATCCAGATCCCGTTGTTGGTTATTGACCAGAGAGGTGTCTCGGTCATGTCTACGTGTCTCCCGAACCCGTAGGGTCTACACACTTAAGGTTCGATGACGCTAGGGTTATAGGGAAATGGTATACGTGATTACCGAAGATTGTTCGGAGTCCCAGATGAGATCCCGGACATCACGAGGAGCTCCATAATGGTCCGGAGGTAAAGATTGATATATAGGAAGTCTAGTTTTGGTCACCGGAAAGTTTTCGGACTCATTGGTAGTGTACCGGGAGTGCCGGGAGGGTGTCGGAGGACCCCCGGGAGGGGTGTGACGACCAAAGGACCACATGGGCTGTTAGATAAAGTGTGCCAGCCCTTATTGGGCTGTTCAAGACTTTTTCTAAAGGCCCATGCGGCTATGGATAAGAGATAGGGCCAAAAAGGATTTAAAAGGAGGAGATCCACCTCCCTTGTGGGAGGTGGACTCTCCCTTTAAATCGGCCGAACCTCTCCTCTTTGGAGTAGAGGCCAAGCCAGACCTCCACATCCCTCCTCCTATATACACTTGAGGTTTTGGCTGTTTTGAGACAAGATTTGATCTCTCTCTCTCACGGCGAAGCCCTACCTCTCTTCTTCCTCCTCCGCAGCGCTTAGGCGAAGCCCTGTCGGAATACCTTGCTACTCCACCACCACCATGCCGTCGTGCTGTTGTTGGAGCCCTTCCCCAACCTCTCCTTCCTCCTTGCTGGATCAAGGCGTAGGAGACGTCACCGGGCTGCACGTGTGTTGAACGCGGAGGTGTCGTCCGTTCGGCACTTGATCGGATCTACCGCGATCTGAATCGCTGCGAGTACGACTCCATCAACCGCGTTCTTGTAACGCTTCCGCTTAGCGATCTTCAAAGGTATGAAGATGCAATCTCTCCCCACTCGTTGCTGGTTTCTCCATGGATAGATCTTGGTGATCGTAGGAATTTTTTTGATTTACTACTACGTCTCCCAACATATCACATATACCTTTAATGTTGCCGTCCTTCTTATCCGCTAAGTACTTGGGGCAGTTCCGCTTCCAGTGACCGCTACCCTTGCAATAAAAACACTTAGTCTCAGGCTTGGGTCCATTCTTGTTCTTCTTCTTCCCGGCAACTTGCTTACCGGGCGCGGCAACAGCTTTGTTGTCCTTCTTGAAGTTCTTCTTACCCTTGCCTTTCTTGAAACTAGTGGTCTTATTTACCATCAACACTTGATGCTCCTTTCTGATCTCGACCTCTGCTGATTTCAGCATCGAGTACAACTCAGGAATGGACTTCTCCATCCCTTGCATGTTGTAGTTCATCACAAAGCTCTTGTAGCTAGGTGGAAGCGACTGGAGGATTTTGTCAATGACCGAGTCATCCGGGAGATTAACTCCCAGCTGAGTCAAGCGGTTGTGTAGCCCAGACATCTTGAGGATGTGCTCACTGACAGAACTATTCTCCTCTATCTTACAGCTGAAGAACTTGTCGGAGACGTCATATCTCTCGACCCGGGCAAGAGCTTGGAAAACCAGTTTTAGCTCTTGGAACATCTCATATGCTCCGTGTTGCTCAAAACGCTTTTGGAGCCGCGGTTCTAAACTATAAAGCATGCCGCACTGAACAATGGAGTAATCATCGCAGCGAGAATGCCAAGCGTTCACAACGTCTTGCTCTGCTGGGAGAAGGGGTGGGTCACCTAGTGGTGCATCAAGGACATACAATTTCTTGGAAGCTATGAGGATGATCCTCAAGCCACGGACCCAGTCCGCATAGTTGCTTCCATCATCTTTTAGCTTGGTTTTCTCTAGGAACGCATTGAAATTGAGGGTGACATTCGCGTTGGCCATTGGATCTACAATATAGATTGTAAATATAATTTTAGACTAAGTTCATGTTAATTAAGTTCACATAATCAAATTATTTAATGAACTCCCACTTAGATAGACATCTCTCTAGTCATCCAAGTGACACATGATCCATGTCAACTATCCCGTGTCCGATCATCATGTGAGACGGACTAGTCATCCATGGTGAACATCTCCATGTTGATCATATGTTCCATACGACTCATGTTTGACCTTTCGGTCTTCCGTGTTCCGAGGCCATGTCTGTACATGCTAGGCTCGTCAAGTCAACCTACGTGTTTCGCGTGTGTAAATCTGGCTTACACTCGTTGTATGCGAACGTTAGAACCTATCACACCCGATCATCACGTGGTGCTTTGGTACAACGATCCTTAGCAATGGTGCACAGTTAGGGTGAACATTTTTCTTGAAATTTTAGTGAGAGATCATCTTATTTACTACCGTCGTTCTAGGCAAATAAGATGTAAACATGATAAACATCACATGCAATCAATATAGTGACATGATATGGCCAATATCATCTTGCTCCTTTGATCTCCATCTTCGGGGCACCATGATCATCACTGTCACCGGCACGACACCATGACCTCCATCATCATGATCTCCATCACTGTGTCTTCATGAAGTTGTCTCGCCAACTATTACTTCTACTACTATGGCTAACGTTTAGCAATAAAGTAAAGTAATTACATGGCGTTTATGATTGAGACGCAGGTCATACAATAAAATAAGACAACTCCTATGGCTCCTGCCGATTGTCATACTCATCGACATGCAAGTCGTGAATCCTATTACAAGAACATGATCAATCTCATACATCACAATGCAGCACATCACATCCTTTGGCCATATCACATCACAAGGCATATGCTGCAAAAACAAGTTAGACGTCCTCTAATTTGTAGTTGCAAGTTTTTACGTGGCTGCTATAGGTTACTAGGAAGAACGTTTCTTACCTATGTCAAAACCACAACGTGATATGCCAGTTGCTATTTACCCTTCATAAGGACCCTTTTCATCGAATCCAATCCGACTAAGGTGGGAGAGACAGGCACCCGCTAGCCACCTTATGCAACAAGTGCATGTCAGGCGGTGGAACCAGTCTCACGTAAGCGTACGTGTAAAGTCGGTCCGGGCCGCTTCATCCGACAATACCGCCGAATCAAGATAAGACTAGTAGTGGTAAGCAAACTAACAAAATCGACGCCCACAACTGCTTTGTGTTCTACTCCTGCATAGATTCTACGCATAGACCTAGCTCATGATGCCACTGTTGGGAGACGTAGTAGTAAATCAAAATTTTCCTACGTGTCACCAAGATCTATTTATGGAGAAACCAGCAACGAGTGGGGAGAGATTTCATCTTCATACCTTTGAAGATCGCTAAGTGGAAGCGTTACAAGAACGCGGTTGATGGAGTCGTACTCGCAGCGATTCAGATCGCGGTGGATTGCGATCTAAGCGCCGAACAACGGCGCCTCCGCGTTCAACACACGTGCAGCCCGGTGACGTCTCCTACGCCTTGATCCAGCAAGGAGGAAGGAGAGGTTAGGGAACGGCTCCAACAGCAGCACGACAGCGTGGTGGTGGTGGAGTAGCAAGGTATTCCAACAGGGCTTCACCTAAGCGCTGCGGAGGAGGAAGAAGAGAGATAGGGCTTTGCCGTGAGAGAGAGAGAGTTCAGAACTATTCTCAAAAGACCAAAACCTCAAGTATATATAGGAGGAGGGAGAGGGAGGGCTGGCTTGGACTCTCCTCCAAGGAGGAGAGCTTCGACCGAATCAAAGGGAGAGTCCACCTCCCACAAGGGAGGTGGATCTCCTCCTTTTCAAACTCCTTTGCCCTTATCTCTAGATCTCCAACCGCATGGGCCTTTCTAGAAGGTCTTGGCCAGCCCAATAAGGGCTGGCACACCTCCTCTAAGGGCCCACAAGGTCCTATGGTCCTCACACACCTCCGGCACCCTCCCGGTACTCCCGGTACAATATCGATAAGCCCGAAAACTTTCCGGTGACCAAAACTGGACTTCCTATATATCAATCTTTACCTCCGGACCATTTCGGAGCTCCTCGTGACGTTCGGGATCTCATCCGGGGCTCCGAACAGCTTTATGTAATCACGTATGCCATTTCCCTATAACCCTAGCGTCATCGAACCTTAAGTGTGTAGACCCTACGGGTTCGAGAGACATGTAGACATGACCGAGACACCTCTCCGGTCAATAACCAACAGTGGGATCTGGATACCCATGTTGGCTCCCACATGCTCCACGATGATCTCATCGGATGAACCACGATGTCGGGGATTCAATCAACCCCGTATACAATTCCCTTTGTCTATCGGTATGATACTTGCCCGAGATTCGATCGTCGGTATCTCTATACCTTGTTCAATCTCGTTACCGGCAAGTCTCTTTACTCATTCCGTAATACATCATACCGTGACTAACTCCTTGGTCACATTGAGCTCATTATGATGATGTCTTACCGAGTGGGCCCAGAGATACCTCTTCGTCACACGGAGTGACAAATCCCAGTCTCGATTCATGCCAACGCAACAGACACTTTCGGAGATACCCGTAGTGCACCTTTATAGCCACCCAATTACGTTGTGACGTTTGGCACACCCAAATCATTCCTATGGTATCCGGGAGTTGCACAATGTCATGGTCTAAGGAAATGATACTTGACATTGAAAAGCTTTAGCAAACGAACTACACAATCTAGTGCTATGCTTAGGATTGGGTCTTGTCCATCACATCATTCTCCTAATGATGTGATCCCATTATCAACGACATCCAATGTCCATGGTCATGAAACCGTGACCATCTATTGATCAACGAGCTAGTCAACTAGAGGCTCACTAGGGACATGTTGTGGTCTATGTATTCACACATGTATTATGGTTTCCGGTTAACACAATTATAGCATGAACAATAGACAATTATCATGAACAAGGAAATACAATAATAACCATTTTTTTTATTGCCTCTAGGGCATATTTCCAACAGAACGAAGAAGAACACGAAGAACTCCAAGATGTAGATCCAAGGGGTTCCCCTCACATAGAGGAGAAAGTGATTGGTGGAAATGTGGATCTAGATCTCCTCTCTCTTTTCCCTAAAAAGGAGCAAGATTCATTAGAGGGATTGAGAGATAGCAAGCTCAAAGAGGGTCAACAATGGAGGGCAAACATGGGATCGAAAGATGGGGACCATTGGGGAAGGAGACCCCCTTAAATAGGTCCCCACGAATCTGCCCGTTATGTGTAGAATCACATAGGAGCGGTACAACCTCTCTGCTCACCGGTACAACCAGTAGTACCAATTATACCAGAATAACCGGCCTACAACCGTCCAATAACCGCTCCAAAATAGAACCGAGTCCGGTGGTAGAGTGGTACATGGCCGGTACAACCTTTGGACCAATTTTGGAGCGGTAAAACCGCTCGAAACACCGGTTGTACCGGTCAACCGATACAGGTCAACTGGTACAACCTCTCTATGGGCCGGTACAACCTCTCTATGTAAAACAGGTAATACTAAAACAGCCATAACTTTCGCATACGAGCTCCGATTTGAGCAAGCTCAAGCTTGTTGGATAAAGGACAATGAAAGCTATACAACAATGACTTGTTAAATTAAGAACAAGCAATGGAGAATAAATTCCACTAGGATAAGGAAGATGACCTTCCCAATAAATATTTGGCAAAATCTCCAACACCGAAAACACAATATGATGCATACGAAACCTGTTTTCGATGAGCTTAAACTTATCACGATGAAGACCGTAAGCTCAAAAACTCACATAGAGAAAAACCAAATAAGGACCAAGAAAGATGATGATGCAAGGATGCAAATGGTTTGAGCTCTCAACGAACAGTACGATCAAGCTACTCACTTGAGAGCCCCCCTTGATAGTACGGCTATCGATCCTATAACCCGGTCTCCCAACTACCACTATGATACCGGTAAAATGGAAAACCTTATCAAGGTCAAACCTTTGCCTTACGCATAGTCCACTTGATCTAGATGATGACGATCTTGTCCTTCTCAAGATGGACCACCTTTCTTGATTGCGCCGGCTCGATGAAGACTAGTAGATTGCTTCCCCATACTCCACTATGGGTGAGCCACTCTTCGGCACATCTTCACAAGTCCATTGTCACCACAATGGATGGAAAGCTTCAAGCATGACCTCTCTGTGATGATTCACTTGAACTTGCACACCACAACCTTAATGATGATCACCACTTGATGTCATCTTCCATGGGTTGTATGGGATCTTCCTCTTGATGCAATCCCATGGAAATATACCTAACCCCACAAAGAACTCTCACAAGGAACATGGGTTAGTACACAAATCGTAATGGACAATGCTTACCATACCATGGGATCACTTGACCCCTCTCGGTACATCTTGTACGCTTTGTGTGTTGATCAAATTGATCCACTCTTTGACTTAGTCTTGATAAACCTTGTATCTTATCTTCTCTCTTCATAAAGTTGATGTCTTGAAGGTAATCATGAATGCTCACACAATCTTCTTCTTCAAGACATGCTTGCAATAAGCTCAACTCTCACATGACCAATCTTTGGATAAACCTTGAATACCACATTGGTCATCAGATAAACTCCTTGAAACCCAACAGATGGACTTCAAGAAGTTCCTATGGATAAATCCTTCAAATATAACTCAAGGCAACCATTAGTCCATAGGGGTGTCATCAATTACCAAAACCGCACATGAAGAAATGTGCTCTTACAACAATGCACAACATACCGGGCATGCATTCAAATCCTCGTACTCACCGCATTAGAGGATGCTATCATTAGGGCATGCATGTATCTTATGCACCTCTAATCCTAGAGGGCAGACATCCTTCTTTGCTTCGTACGTACTGTCGGGCAATTCATTGTCCTTTGGTAGCTTCTTCTTTAACATTATAAGCAACTTTTCAAATACCTTGTCAGATACACCATTCTCTGCCTTCCATTGCAGTAATTCCAGTGTGGTACCCAGCTTTTTCTTGTCATCTTCGCAATTTGGGTACAACAATTTCTTGTGATCCTCTAACATGCGCTGCAACTTCAGCTTCTCCTTTTCACTTGCGTAGTTTCTCTTTGCATCGGCAATGACCCGACGAAGATCATCAGCGGGCTCATCTGATGCCTCTTCTTCACCTCTTTTCCGCATTGCCGGCTTAGCTTCTTCCCCCGTTGTTGTACCATCGTATTCATGGAACCCATGGCCAGGATAGCTGTCGCCATCCTATTCTTGTTCATTCTCTTCCATTAGGACCCCTCTTTCTCCGTGCTTGGTCCAACAGTTATAGCCGGAAATGAAACCGGACTCAAACAGGTGGACGTGAATGGTTCTTGAGTTAGAGTAATTTCGATCATTCTTACAGCCAGCACATGGACAATACATAAAACCATCTGCTCTCTTGTTTGCCTCAGCCACAACCATAAAAGTATGCACGCCATTAATGAACTGAGGAGAGCATCGATCATCGTACATCCATTGCCGGCTCATCTTCATTACACAACACCGAAAAGACCAAATTAATACAAGTTCATACATAAAGTGTTGGTAGACGTAGTAGTAAATCAAAAAAATTCCTACGACCACCAAGATCTATCTATGGAGAAACCAGCAACGAGTAAGGAGAGATTGCATCTTCATACCTTTGAAGATTGCTAAGCGGAAGTGTTACTAGAACGTGGTTGTTGGAGTCGTACTCGCAACGATTCAGATCGCGATGGAATCCGATCTAAGCGCCGAACAATGGCGCCTCCGTGTTCAACATGTTGGGAGACGTAGTAGTAAATCAAAAAATTTCCTACGTGTCACCAAGATCTATCTATGGAGAAACTAGCAACAAGAGGGGAGAGATTGCATCTTCATACCTTTGAAGATTGCTAAGCGGAAGCGTTACAAGAACGTGGTTGGTGGAGTCGTACTCGTAGCGATTCAGATCGCGGTGGATTCCGATCTCAGCGCCAAACAACGGTGCCTCCGCGTTCAACACACGTGCAGCCCGGTGATGTCTCCTACGCCTTGATCTAGCAAGGAGGAAGGAGAGGTTGAGGGAGAGCTCCGGCAGCACGATGGCGTGGTGATGGTGGAGCTACGTGGACTCCGGCAGGGCTTCGCCAAGCGCTACAGAGAACGAGGAAGAGGAAGGGTAGGGCTGCGCCGAGAGAGAGAGAGAAGTCGTGTCTCAAATCAGCCCAAACCCTTGGGTATATATAGGAGGAGGGAGAGGGAGGGATGCCTTGGCCCCTCCTCCAAGGAGGAGAGGTCCGGCCGAAGGTGGGGAAGAGTCCACCTCCCACAAGGGAGGTGGATCTCCTCCTTTTAAATCCTTTTGCCCTTTATCTCTTTATCCCAGCCGCATGGGCCTTTATAGAAGGTCTTGGCCAGCCCAATAAGGTCTCGCACACCTCCTCTAAGGGCCCACAAAGTCCTATGGTCGTCACACCCCTCCCGGGGGTCCTCCGGCACCCTCCCGGCACTCCTGGTACACTACTGATGAGCCCGAAAACTTTCCGGTGACAAAAACTGGACTTCCTGTATATCAATCTTTACCTCCAGACAATTCCGAAGCTCCTCGTGACGTCTGGGATCTCATCCGGGACTCCGAACAACCTTTGGTAACCACGTACAACATTTCCCTATAACCCTAGCATCATCGAACCTTAAGTGTGTAGACCCTACGGGTTCGGGAGACACATAGACATGACCGAGACACCTCTCCGGTCAATAACCAACAGCGGGATCTAGATACCCATGTTGGCTCCCACATGCTCCACGATTATTTCATCGGATGAACCACGATGTCGGGGATTCAATCAATCCCGTATGCAATTCCCTTTGTCTATCGGTATGATACTTGCCCGAGATTCGATCGTCGGTATCTCTATACCTTGTTCAATCTCGTTACCGGCAAGTCTCTTTACTCGTTTCGTAATACATCATCCCGTGACTAACTCCTTAGTCGCATTGAGCTCGTTATGATGATGTCTTTCCGAGTGGGCCCAGAGATATCTCTCCGTCACACGGAGTGACAAATCCCAGTCTCGATTCGTGCCAACCCAACAGACACTTTCGGAGATACCCGTAGTGCACCTTTATAGCCACCTAGTTACGTTGTGACATTTGGCACACCCAAAGCATTCCTACGGTATTCAGGAGTTGCACAATCTCATGGTCTAAGGAAACGATACTTGACATTGAAAAGCTTTAGCAAACGAACTACACGATCTTGTGCTATGCTTAGGATTGGGTCTTGTCCATCACATCATTCTCCCAATGATGTGATCCCGTTATCAACGACATCCAATGTCCATGGCCATGAAATCGTGACCATCTATTGATCAACGAGCTAGCCAACTAGAGGCTTACTAGGGACATGTTATGGTCTATGTATTCACACATGTATTACGGTTTCCGGTTAACACAATTATAGCATGAACAATAGACAATTATCATGAACAAGCAAATACAATAATAACCATTTTATTATTGCCTCTAGGGAATATTTCCAACACAACACATGTGCAGCCCGATGACGTCTCCTACGCCTTGATCCAACAAGGAGGAAGGAGAGGTTGAGGGAGAGCTCCGGTAGCACGATGACATGGTGATGGTCGAGCTACGTGGACTCCGGCAGGGCTTCGCCAAGCGCTGCGGAGAACGAGGAAGAGGAAGGGTAGGGTTGCACTAAGAGAGAAAGAACTCGTGTCGTGTGTTGGTAGCCTCCAAAACCACCACTATATATAGGAGGAGGGGAGGGGAGGGCGCAGCCCCTAGGGTTCCCACCCTAGGGGTGGTAGCAGCCCCAAATGGGATCTGGCTGCCGGCGAGAGAAAGGGAGAGGAGGGCGCAACCCTAGGTGGGCCTTAGGCCCATCTGGACCTAGGGTTTCCCCTGCCTCCCACCTTTCCTGTGCCTTGGGCCAGGGTGGAGGGCGCACCAGCCCACTCTAGGGCTAGTCCCTTCCACTCTCGGCCCACGCAGCCCTCTGGGGCTGGTGGCCCCACTTGGTGGACCCCCGGAACCCTTCCGGTGGTCCCGGTACGCTACCGGTAATTCCGGAAACTCTTCCGATGACCAAAACCTCACTTCCTATATATGAATCTTTACCTCCGGACCATTCCGGAGCTCCTCGTGACGTCCAGGATCTTATCAGGGACTCCGAACAACATTCGGTAACCACGTACACTATTTCCCTATAACCCTAGTGTCATCGAACCTTAAGTGTGTAGACCCTACGGGTTCGGGAGGCACGTAGACATGACCGAGACACCTCTCCGATCAATAACCAGCAGCGGGATTTGGATACCCATGTTGGCTCCCACATTCTCCATGATGATCTCATCGGTTGAACCACGATGTCGAGGATTCAATGAATCCCGTGTACAAATCCCTTTGTCTACCGGTATGATACTTGCCCGAGATTCGATCGTCGGTATCCCTATACCTTGTTCAATCTCGTTACCGGCAAGTCTCTTTACTCGTTCCGTAACACATCATCCCGTGGCTAACTCCTTAGTCACATTGAGCTCATTATGATGATGTCTTACCGAGTGGGCCTAGAGGTACCTCTCCGTCACACGGAGTGACAAATCCCAGTCTCGATTCGTGCCAACCCAACAGACACTTTCGGAAATACCCGTAGTATAAGTTTATAGCCACCCGGTTACATTGTGACGTTTGGCACACCCAAAGTATTCCTACGGTATCCGGGAGTTGCACAATCTCATGGTCTAAGGAAACGATACTTAACATTGGAAAAGCTTTAGCAGACGAACTACACGATCTTGTGCTATGCTTAGGATTGGGTCTTGTCCATCACATCATTCTCCTAATGATGTGATCCCGTTATCAATGACATCCAATGTCCATGGTCATGAAACCGTGACCATCTATTGATCAACGAGCTAGCCAACTAAAGGCTCACTAGGGACACATTGTGGTCTATGTATTCACACATGCATTATGGTTTCCGGTTCATACAATTATAGCATGAACAATAGACAATTATCATGAACAAGGAAATACAATAATAACCATTTTATTATTGCCTCTAGGGCATATTTCCAACAGTCTCCCACTTGCACTAGAGTCAATAATCTAGTTACATTGTGATGAATCGAACACCCATAGAGTTCTGGTGTTGATCATGTTTCTCTCGTGAGAGAGGTTTAGTCAACGGATCTGCGACATTCAGATCTGTATGCACTTTACAAATATCTATATCTCCGTCCTGAATGTAATCACAGATGGACTTAAAGTGGTGCTTGATGTGTCTTGTCTTCTTGTGAAAACTGGGCTCCTTCGCAAGGGCAATAGCTCCAGTGTTGTCACAGAATAGAGTCATTGGGCCCGATGCATTGCGAATTACACCTAGGTCGGTGATGAACTCCTTCATCCAGACTCCTTCCTTTGCTGCTTCCGAAGCAGCTATGTACTTCGCTTCACATATAGATGCCGCCACGACGCTTTGCTTGCTGCTGCACCAGCTGACTGCCCCTCCGTTCAAAATATACAGGTATACGGTTTGTGACTTTGAGTCATCCGGATCTGTGTCGAAGCTAGCATCGACGTAACGCTTTGCGACGAGCGGCACGTCCATATACGAGAAACATGTCCTTTGTCCTTTTCAGGTACTTCAGGATATTCTTGACCGCTGTCTAGTGTTCCGTTCCGGGATCACTTTGGTACCTCCCTACCAAACTTATGGCAAGGTTCACATCAGGTCTGGTACACAACATGGCATACATAATAGAGCCTATGGTTGAATCATAGGGGATGACACTCATCTCTTCTCTATCCTTTGTCGTGGTCGGGCATTGAGTCATACTCAATCTCACACCCTGCAACACTGGCAAGAACCCCTTCTTGGACTGATCCAATTGAACTTCTTCAATATCTTGTCAAGGTATGTGCTTTGTGAAAGACCAATGAGGCGTCTCGATCTATCTTTATAGATCTTGATGCCTAATATGTAAGTAGCTTCTCCAAGGTCCTTCATTGAAAAACACTTATTCAAGTAGGCCTTTACACTTTCCAAGAGTTCTATATCTTTTCCCATCAACAATATGTCATCCACATATAATATGAGAAATGCTACAGAGCTCCCACTCACTTTCTTGTAAATACAGGGTTCTCCATAAACCTGTATAAACCCAAATGTTGTAACCACCTCATTAAAGCGAATGTTCCAACTCCGAGATGCTTGCACCAGGCCATAGATGGAGCACTGGATCTTGCATACCTTGTTAGCATCTTTAGGATCGACAAAACCTTTTGGCTGCATCATATACAGTTCTTCCTTAAGGAAGCCATTAAGGAATGCCGTTTTGACGTCCATTTGCCAGATCTCATAATCATAAAATGCGGCAATTGCTAACATGATTCGAACGGACTTCAGCATCGCTACGGGTGAGAAAGTCTCATCGTATTCAACTCCTTGAACTTGTCGATAACCCTTAGCGACAAGCCGAGCCTTATAGACGGTCACATTACCATCCGCGTCAGTCTTCTTCTTAAAGATCCATTTATTTTCAATGGCTCGCTTATCATCAGGCAAGTCCACCAAAGTCCATAGTTTGTTCTCATACATGGATCCTATCTCGGATTTCATGGCTTCAAGCCATTTGTTGAAATTCGGGCCCGCCATCGCTTCTTCATAGTTCGAAGGTTCACCTTTGTCCAACAACATGATCTCCAGGACAGGGTTGGCGTACTACTCTAGTGCGGAACGTGTCCTTGTGGACCTTCGAGGTTCAATAGCAACTTGATCTGAAGTTTCATGATCATCATCATTAACTTCCTCTCTAGCCGGTATAGGCTCTACGGAAACAACTTCCCGTGCTGCGCTACTTTCCGGTTCGAGTAGAGGTACGATTACCTCATCAAGTTCCATTTTCCTCCCACTTACTTCTTTCGAGAGAAACTCTTTCTCTAGAAAGGATCCATTCTTGACAACAAAGACGTTGCCTTCGGATCTGAGGTAGAAGGTATACCCAATAGTTTCTTTGGGGTATCCTATGAAAACGCACTTTTCCGCTTTATGTTTGAGCTTCTTAGGTTGAAGTTTCTTCACATAAGCATCACATCCCCAAAATTTCAGAAACGACAGCTTAGGTTTCTTTCCAAACCATAATTCATACGGTGTCGTCTCAATGGATTTTGACGGTGCCCTATTTAAAGTGAATGCGGCAGTCTCTAATGCATATCCCCAAAATGATAGCGGTAAGTCGGTAAGAGACATCATAGATCGCACCATATCCAATAGAGTGCGATTACGATGTTCAGCCACACCATTTCGCTGAGGTGTGCCAGGCGGCGTGAGTTGTGAAACAATTCCACATTTCTTTAGGTGTGTGCCAAACTCGTGACTTAACTATTCTCCGCCACGATCAGATCGTTGGCACTTTATTTTTCTGTCACGTTGATTCTTTGCCTCACTCTAAAATTCCTTGAACCTTTCAAAGGTTTCAGACTTGTGTTTCTTAAGTAGACATACCCATATCTACTCAAGTCATCAGTGAGGGTGAGAACATAACGGTAGCCATCACGAGCCTCGATGCTCATTGGACCGCATACATCGGTATGTATTATCTCAAACAAGTTAGTTGCTTGCTCCATTGTTCCGGAGAACGGAGTCTTGGTCATCTTGCCCATGAGGCATGGTTCGCACGTGTCAAATGATTCAAAATCAAGAGACTCCAAAAGTCCATCAGCATGGAGTTTCTTCATGCGTTTGACACCAATATGACCAAGGCGGCAGTGCCACATGTAAGTGGGACTATCGTTATCAATCTTACATCTTTTGGTACTCAAACTATGGACATGTGTAACATCACGTTCGAGATTCATCAAAAATAAACCATTGACTAGCGGAGCATGACCATAAAACATTTCTCTCATATAAATAGAACAACCATTATTCTCAGATTTAAATGAGTAGCCATCTCGCATCAAACGAGATCTTGATACAATGTTCATGCTCAAAGCTGGTACTAAATAACAATTATTGAGGTTTAAAACTAATCTCGGAGGTAGATGTAGAGGTAGCGTGCCGATGGCGATCACATCGACCTTGGAACCATTCCCGACGCACATCATCACCTCATCCTTTGCCAGTCTCTGCTTATTCCGCAGCTCCTGCTTGGAGTTACAAATGTGAGCAACTGTACCAGTATCAAATACCCAGGAGATACTACGAGTGCTGGTAAGGTACACATCAATAACAAGTATATCACATATACCTTTAACGTTGTCAGCCTTCTTATATGCTAAATACTTGGGGCAGTTCCGCTTCCAGTGACCGGTACCCTTGCAATAAAAGCACTCAGTCTCAGGCTTGGGTCCATTCTTGTTCTTCTTCCCAGCAACTTGCTTACCGGGTGTGGCAACAGCTTTGCCGTCCTTCTTGAAGTTCTTCTTACCCTTGCCGTTCTTGAAACTAGTGGTCTTATTCACCATTAACACTTGATGCTCCTTTTTGATCTCGACCTCCGCTGATTTCAGCATCGAGTACAACTCAGGAATGGACTTCTCCATACCCTGCATGTTGTAGTTCATCACAAAGCTCTTGTAGATAGGTGGAAGCGACTGGAGGATTCTGAGAATGACTGAGTCATCCGGGAGATTAACTCCCAGCTGAGTCAAGCGGTTGTGCAACCTAGACATTTTGAGTATGTGCTCACTGACAGAACTATTCTCCTCCATCTTCCAGCTGAAGAACTTGTCGGAGACGTCATATCTCTCGACCCGGGCATGAGCTTGGAAAACTAGTTTCAGCTCCTGGAACATCTCATATGCTCCGTGTTGCTCAAAACGCTTTTGGAGCCCCGGTTCTAAACTATAAAGCATGTCACACTCAACAAGGGAGTAATCATCATAGCATGACTGCCAAGCGTTCATAACTTCTTGGTCCATTGGGAAAATGGGTGTGTCACCAAGCGGTGCATCAAGGACATACAATCTATTGGAAGCTATGAAGATGATCCTCAAGCTACGGACCCAGTCCGCATAGTTGCTTCCATCATCTTTTAGCTTGGTTTTATCTAGGAACGCGTTGAAGTTGAGGGTGACATTAGCGTTGGCCATTGGATCTACAATACAGACTGTAAAGACAATTTTAGACTAAGTTCATGATAATTAAGTTCACATAATCAAATTATTTAATGAACTCCCACTTAGATAGACATCTCTCTAGTCATCCAAGTGATACATGATCCATGTCAACTAGCCCGTGTCTGATCATCACGTGAGACGGACTAGTCATCCATGGTGAACATCTCCATGTTGATTGTATCTTCTATACCACTCATGTTCGACCTTTCGGTCTTCCGTGTTCCGAGGCCATGTCTGTACATGCTAGGCTCGTCAAGTCAACCTAAGTGTTTTGCGTGTGTAAATCTGGCTTACACCCATTGTATGCGAACATTAGAACATCGTATCTTCTATAACCATTTTATTATTGCCTCTAGGGCATATTTCCAACACCTATCACACCCGATCATCACGTGGTGCTTCGGAACAACGATCCTTAGCAACGGTGCACAGTTAGGGTGAACACCTTTCTTGAAATTTTATTGAGGGATCATCTTATTTACTACCGTCGTTCTAAGCAAATAATATGTAAACATGATAAACATCACATGCAATCAATATAGTGACATGATATGGCCAATATCATCTTGCTCCTTTGATCTCCATCTTCGGGGCACCATGATCATCACTGTCACCGACATGACACCATGATCTCCATCATCATGATCTCCATCATCGTGTCTTCATGAAGTTGTCTCACCAACTATTACTTCTACTACTATGGCTAACGATTAGCAATAAAGTAAAGTAATTACATGGCGTTTATGATTGACACGTAGGTCATACAATAAAATAAGACAACTCCTATGGCTCCTGCCGATTGTCATACTCATCGACATGCAAGTCGTGAATCCTATTACAAGAACATGATCAATCTCATACATCACAATGCATCACATCACATCCTTTGGCCATATCACATCACAAGGCATATGCTGCAAAAACAAGTTAGACGTCCTCTAATTTGTAGTTGCAAGTTTTTACGTGGCTGTTGTAGGTTTCTAGCAAGAACGTTTCTTACCTACGCCAAAACCACAACGTGATATGCTAATCGCTATTTACCCTTCATAAGGACCCTTTTCATCGAATCCAATCCGACTAAGGTGGGAGAGATAGACACCCGCTAGCCACCTTATGCAACAAGTGCATGTCAGGCGGTGGAACCGGTCTCACATAAGAGTACGTGTAAAGTTGGTCCGGGCCGCTTCATCCCACAATACCGCCAAATCAAGATAAGACTAGTAGTGGTAAGCAAATTAACAAGATCGATGACCACAAAAACTTTGTGTTCTACTTGTGCATAGATTCTACGCATAGACCTAGCTCATGATGCCACTGTTGGGAGACGTAGTAGTAAATCAAAAAATTTCCTACGACCACCAAGATCTATCTATGGAGAAACCAGCAACGAGTAAGGAGAGATTTCATCTTCATACCTTTGAAGATCGCTAAGCGGAAGCGTTACTAGAACGCGGTTGGTGGTGTCGTACTCGCATCAATTCAGATCGCGATGGAATCCGATCTAAGGGCCGAACAACGACGCCTCCGTGTTCAACACACGTGCAGCCCGGTGACGTCTCCTACGCCTTGATCCAGCAAGGAGGAAGGAGAGGTTGAGGGAGAGCTCCGACAGCACGACGGCATGGTGACGGTGGAGCTACGTGGATTCCGGTAGGGCTTCGCCAAGCGCTGCGGAGAACGAGGAAGAGGAAGGGTAGGGCTGCGCTGAGAGAGAAAGAACTCGTGTTGTGTGTTGGCAGCCTCCAAAAACCCCACTATATATAGGAGTAGGGGAGGGGAGGGTGCAGCCCCTAGGGTTCCCACCCTAGGGGTGGCGGCAACCCCAGATGGGATCTGGCTGCCGGCCAGAGAGGGGGAGAGGAGGGCGCAACCCTAGGTGGGCCTTAGGCCCATCTGGACCTAGGGTTTCCCCTCCCTCCCACCTTTCCTGCGCCTTGGGCCAGGGTGGAGGGTGCACCAGCCCACTCTGGGGCTGGTCCCTTCCACTCTCGGCCCACGCAGCCCTCTGGGGCTGGTGGCCCCACTTGGTGGACCCCCGGAACCCTTCCAGTGGTCACGGTACGCTACCGGTAATTCTCGAAACTCTTTCGGTGACCAAAACCTCACTTCCTATATATGAATCTTTACCTCCGGACCATTTAGGAGCTCCTCGTGACGTCCAGGATCTCATCCAGGACTCCGAACAACCTTCGGTAACCACGTACACTATTTCCCTATAACCCTAGCGTCATCGAACCTTAAGTGTGTAGACCCTACGGGTTCGGGAGGCACGTAGACATGACCGAGACACCTCTTCGATCAATAACCAATAGCGGGATCTGGATACCCGTGTTGGCTCCCACATGCTCCACGATGATCTCATCGGATGAACCACGATGTCGGGGATTCAATCAATCTCGTATACAAATCCCTTTGTCTACCGGTATGATACTTGCCCGAGATTCGATCGTCGGTATCCCTATACCTTGTTCAATCTCGTTACCGGCAAGTCTATTTACTCGTTCCGTAACACATCATCCCGTGGCTAACTCCTTAGTCACATTGAGCTCATTATGATGATGTCTTACCGAGTGGGCCTAGAGGTACCTCTCCGTCACACGGAGTGACAAATCCCAGTCTCGATTCGTGCCAACCCAACAGACACTTTCGGAAATACCCGTAGTATAAGTTTATAGCCACCCGGTTACATTGTGACGTTTGGCACACCCAAAGTATTCCTACGGTCTCCGGGAGTTGCACAATCTCATGGTCTAAGGAAACGATACTTAACATTGGAAAAGCTTTAGCAGACGAACTACACGATCTTGTGCTATGCTTAGGATTGGGTCTTGTCCATCACATCATTCTCCTAATGATGTGATCCCGTTATCAATGACATCCAATGTCCATGGTCATGAAACCGTGACCATCTATTGATCAACGAGCTAGCCAACTAAAGGCTCACTAGGGACACATTGTGGTCTATGTATTCACACATGCATTATGGTTTCCGGTTAATACAATTATAGCATGAACAATAGACAATTATCATGAACAAGGAAATACAATAATAACCATTTTATTATTCCCTCTAGGGCATATTTCCAACATAAAGTTCATACACACTTGTTCTCATAAAACAACATACAAACTCTCTAGCTAAAGCATTAAATGCAACAACAAATGCGATCAAGATCGCAATTAAGGTACCAATTGATCCAACAGCATAGTGATACCAAGCCTCACTATCAATGACATATTTATAAAATTTTCTAATCTTCAAGCGCATTGCATCCATCTTGATCTTGTGATCGTCGACGACATCGGCAACATACAACTCCAGTTTCATCTTCTCTTCTTCAACTCTTTTCAATTTTTCTTTCAAATACTCGTTTTTTCAACTAAATTTAACTCCTTGACAAGAATATCTATGTCGGTTGCAATTTCCGGTTCACATACCTCCTAGATAAAAATATCTATGTCAACTTGATGGGCATAATTATCATAAACACGAAATGCAACAAATAGTTATAAAAGAGAGTATATACCACATCTGAATCATAAACTGGACGAGGGCCGACGAGGACGGATATCAAAACCATGCCACTATGTATAACAAACAACCATGTAGGTAAGAAAACTATACAAGTAACTATTTAAATCTTACAAACATGATTTTTTATATAAAAAGGATAAAAACAAGAGGCTCACCAAGGTGGTGCCGGCGACGGGATGGTGCGGGCGATCGACGGTGGTTAGGATGAGGACGGGAAGGCACTAAGTAAACCACACCTACACATGCAAAGTAAGAAGTTAATTTGAGCTCAAATTGCATATAAATCAGATAAACTACCACATATAAATACTCCCAAACTAAAGCCCACAAATCACTATACTTATAGAGCATTGCAAGAGCTAATCTAGCAATGAGAGATGAAAGGACAAAGTTGTTAACCTTTGTCACTTGGATGGATGGGGTGCCTCCAAATATTGACAAATTTTGACAAAAATGGAGGTGAGCTCGAGCAAGGGGAAGAACAAAGGAGAGGAAGAAGGGAGAAAATAGGGAGGAGTGTGCTCGGGCTGGCCGAAGGGTTCATATAGGGATCTTTAGTCCCGGTTCGTGACACAAACCGGGACTAAAGGTGAGCCTATAGTCTCGGTTCGTGCCACGAACCGGGACTAAAGGTGATCGTGGGGCCCCAGGCTGCCACCAGCTTGCCCCAGGCTGCCACCAGCTTGTCAAAATCTTGACAAATTTTGACAAAAATGGAGGTGAGCTCGAGCAAGGGGAAGAACAAAGGAGAGGAAGAAGGGAGAAAACAGGGAGGAGTGTGCTCGGGCTAGCCGAAGGGTTCATATAGGGATCTTTAGTCCTGGTTCGTGACACAAACCGGGACTAAAGGTGAGCCTATAGTTTCGGTTCGTGTTACGAACCGGGACTAGAGATCCGGAACGAACCGGGACTAATGATGCCCATCCCGAACCGGGACTAATGGTCACATTTGTGTCGGTTCAAAATCAGACCGGGACTAATGATTTAAACAAAAAGGTCTGTTTTCTACTAGTATACGTCAAAGATCCAGGCCCGACGGTGTGTGTTGCTTCCTTGGGACACTCTCGATCTAGTGCGGTGACGACATTCGCGACGACATGCATAGTGCCAAGGGCCAGGCTAGGTCATGGGGGTGATGGAAGCCTGAGCAACGACCCGGGTCGATGTTGCCAGATCTTGCCAATACGAGGTGATGAGTGAATTTTGCACTCATATTTTATCTCGTTCAAACAAGATATAATATCATACAAAGTATTAAAGCAGCTAACCTAGCCTCAACGTCAAACATTTCAAGTGTTGAGAGTAAATACCCTCCTTGATCGACATGTGTCTTTCATATTTTCTTGATTTACCCATGGTTTTGTTATGATTTATTTCATTTTGTTAAGGGTCGTCCACTGTTATGTTTTTAAACACTACAAACACATATGCTCATACAAACACACATACACTCACGTCTATAAACACATGCGCACACACACTATTTTTGTGAGCACCTTCGAAAGACTTAGGCATTAATTACATCATCTTGAGATTGACGAAGTTGCCACAAACGTTTTTGTAGTCGACGGGAACATCTCCTTCAAATGACCGACATTGTCGGAAGGCCTAAAATAAATACAGGAAAACACGAACACGAGTGTAAAGTCTAGGAGTTGAATCATGGTGGGCTAGAGATATCACTGTCCTTCTAACCATCCAACCATAGGTTGGTTCACATGTATGATGCGTATTTGGATTCCGTGTTGCGATCTGGTTTCTCGGCCCGTCTCTCATATGTCTGATAGTGGGTATAGTTATGTATTGACACGTATAATTCTGGTTTTGACTGATTTATGTTTTTCTTACCGTTTAATGGAAAGAGTTGCACGGCTGCCATAACTTTCGCGTCCTGATTATTCCACTTCGCCAATATCTCTCTCTCTCTCTCATCCTCTCTCTCTTAAGAGCGACAACACATACACAACATGTTGAGTCATTCACATGTATGATGCGTATTTGGGTTCCGTGTTGCGATCTGGTTTCTCGCCACGTCTCTCATAGGTCTGATCGTGGGTATAGTTACATATTACCACATATATTTTTGATTTTGATTGATTTACGTTTTCCTTACCGCTTAATGGAAAGAGTCGTAAGGTCGTCACAACTTTTGCGGCCTGTTTATTCTGCTTCCCCAATCTCTCTCTCCCTCCCTCTCTCTACGACAACACATACACAACATGTCGAGTCAGTACAAGCGTCCAACGGCACATCTCTCATGACTTCTCTCAGCAACTCGCAACCACGCTTTCCCCCAGCGGCCGTGCCAGTCGGCGGTGACCTACAAGTTGCACATTTGTCGACCACTAACTTCATGTGGCGTTGGACAAAGTAATAGCCTTGGTGCGTCCCAGTCTTTCTCTCTTTCTCCCGTTGGCCGAGATTCGCAACTTACCACGTCACCATCAGTTGGTGGGCATCGTCGATATGTATAAATTTAAAAGTTTTCTTCCAATTGTTCAAGCACTTCTTGTTTTACGATAGTGCCTTGGTTTTCTAGGAGATCTTGCAGCCTCCGCCTACCCATCGGCGATTTGGATGGAGTGGTTATGGACCAAAATTTGAAGAGTCTGTTGTCCAAATGTTCACAATTATTTCCCTCCAAGTTTTTTCTTTATTTCAGTTTCTTTCAAGGCTTTGAAGTACATGCTTTGAAGTACAACCTAGGTATAGTTGTGTTTGAGTTCCTGTAAGCCTTAACTGGTAATGAAATGTAGCCATGAAAATTATAGATTAACCAGCTACATGGATCACGTGCCGGACTCATTATACCGTTTGTTGATTCTAACTTCCTTTGTTTTGTTCGGAATCGGAAAGATAAGAAGGCAGATTTTGTAGCAAGGTATAACCTACATCCATAAGGCTTTTATAAATAGTTTGACGCCATTATTTTGTTTCTTTTTTGGTTTGGTCTGTGTAAACTTTTGCTTCCTTAACAATTTGAGAGCTATAAGCTGTACGTGATTCATTATGTGTTTGGATGTTTACAACATATAGCCCAGCTCATGTCTTGCTTGATGACAGGATTGCAAAGCTCTCAGTTGCTCTTAAAGTCTCCTATCATATTTTCATAATTTACTTTTCATGTCCATATTGGTTAAGACTTGGCTAAACACATTCCAAATAATAAGACTGACAACCATATTTTGGTTAAGACTTGGCACAACACATTTCGAAAAAATGATTTCTTTACCATATTTCGGTTAAGACTTTCCTAAAAACATCTCCATAAAAGGATTTGGCTAAACTAATTGTAACATTTGCATACAGATGAACAAATGCCTCTTTTTAAGTCACTATGAGTGAATAGAGTTGGTAGAATTATTTCAATGATCCTACGCTAACTTGAAGGAGTGCCCACATGTTAGTCGTACATGTCTATATATGTTAAAAATGCATTTATTCAATATTAAAATGCAAATGTAAATATTTTTACGGGCCTTCATTGATGGCAAATTTCATTTTCTTTCATCCATGTGCATTTTACTTTAAATCTACATATAAAAGATAGAATGTCCCGTAGCAATGCGCCAAGAATCATCTAGTTAAAAGGTGTTAAAACGGACTGAGACAATCCGTTGAATCGCAAACATGCATGTTGTCCATTTGGGTCATTAGTAATCTTCGTCCATCACCGTGTCCGCGTGCATCCCTATGCTAGGCCGCTACACCAGGCAGCGAAGTCTTTGGAAAATCCCGTTGGATGAAACGGATTGGAATATGATACGTGCCTGCACTTCGTTTACGTCCATCCGACGGCCACAATCCTCGAAACGTGTCACCACCCCGAATAATTGTCCACCTCCACATGACGCCGACCATTACAGCTCGGAATCTCCTCAAAAGGAGGAGAAACATTACAAGTCTGAGTCAGATGGCCATTCCAATTCAAACTCCCGATGCAATGCAATTGTGCCCTTTAAATCTCGTGCTACCTGCCGTCAAATCAAAGAACTCACGCAAACTCGCAAGCCGTTCTGCTCGATCGCCGCAGCTCTTGTTCCGATGAATCCACCGGCGCCGCAGCTCATGGGGCGCCGCGGATCCGCGAGCGGGCGGCTCGTCCTCCTGCTCGCTCTTCTCGCCGTCTCTCTGGTCCCGTCGTGCTCGGCCGCGGAGGTGAAGACCAGCCCGACGGAGTGGAGCCTCCACCTCCCCCTGCCCAACGGCGTCACCGGCGCCGAGAGCCTGGCCTTCGACGCGCGCGGCCAGGGCCCCTACACCGGCGTCTCCGACGGCCGCGTCCTCAAGTGGGGCGGCAGCGCCGTCGGCTGGACGACCTTCGCCCACCACGCCAACTACAGGAAGTTCCCCATGTGCACCGACCCCGTGGCGCCGTCGCAGGAGACGGAGAGCCTGTGCGGGCGGTCGCTGGGGCTCGCGTTCCACCGCAAGTCCGGCGACCTCTACATCGCCGACGCGTACAAGGGGCTCATGCGGGTGGGCCCCGACGGCGGCGAGGCTGAGGTGCTGGCCACCGGTGCCGGTGGCGTCCCGTTCAACTTCGTCAACGGCATTGACATCGATCAGGCCACCGGCGACGTTTACTTCACCGATAGCAGCGTGACATATCCACGGAGGTACGTACTTACAATGAGGACTAGTGTCGATCGTATCTGCATGCAAATTCACAAAACTAATTGAAACTACTGATCTGTGCAGGTTTAATACGGAGATCATGATGAACGCGGACGCGACGGGGAGGCTGCTCAAGTACGACGCGCAGACGAAGCAGGTGACCGTGCTCAAGGACGGCTTGCCGTACCCCAACGGCGTGGCGGTGAGCCACGACAGGACGTACGTCGTCGTCGCCCACACCGTGCCATGCCAGGCACACAGGTACTATCTCCAGGGACCAAAGGCTGGCCATTACGAGCTGCTCGCCGACCTGCCGGGCTACCCGGACAACGTGCGACGGGACGAGAAGGGCGGCTACTGGGTGGCGCTGAACCAGGAGAAGGGGCGCCCGGGCGCGACCACAGCCCCCGTGAAGCACTTGGTCGGTGTCCGGCTCGACGGCGGCGGCATGGAGGTCGAGGAACTGACGGCGGCCAAGGGTGTGACGCTCAGCGAGGTGACCGAGAGGAAAGGACAGCTGTGGCTCGGATCCGTCGAGCTCGATTATATCGGCCTAGTTGCCTAATCTTTTCCTTATACATTACGAGTAGTTTTTGTTAGATTTTTTCTTTTGAGCGGTGAGTAGTTTTTGTTAGATGATGTCATAATGTGGACAGTTATGTAGTTTAAATCGTTGGTGGATGTAATTGAATTCGTTTTTAATAGAGAAAAGTATGTTTTTGGTTCCTAAGTTTCTTTAAAGTATAGATTTGGGTCCTCAAGAATTTTTGGTAGACATTTGGTCCTCAAGTCTTAAAACCGGATAAATTTCGTCCAAAACCAGATTTAAGCACGCTGACCGGGATTGACGGGTTTGACCAGGTTTGACCGATGAACAACAATTTTTTTTAAAACAAACAAAATAAAAAACTGAAATTTTCTGACAACCAAGATGCTTTGATTTACGAGTAAATTTTTGTGGTCAAATAACATCCGAGAAGCTCTAGAACTTTTTTAGCTTTTTTATGAGTCATTTTTTGTTTGCCACGAGCTCCCCGAATATCGAAAAACCACACCAATTTTCACGCACCTAAGTATCTTGGTAGCCACAAAATATCAAATTTCTTTGAAATTTTTACTATTTTTATGAATTTACTGTTGACCGGTCAAACCCGGTCAATGTGGTCAAACCTGGTCAAAATATGGTCCTGGATGAAATTTATTAGGTTTTAAGACTTGAAGGATCAAATGTTTACCAATTTTTTTTGAGGGGCCAAGTCTTTAATTTTCAGGAATTTGAGGGACAAAAACATAATTTCCTCTTTTTTATATACACTAAAAAATATTTGCACGAGCAAGCAGTATATGATCCTTACAGCGAACCACTAAAAATAGTCATCCGGTCCTGATGTAGCCCGTCGGATAAAGCTCTGGCCGCTCTGTTCCCCGCTCGTGTTTTTTGGGCCATGTCACGGCGTAAGTGGCAGTACAGACACGGCTTATACGGCCATAGACCGAGTGACCGATATAAAACGCTCGGCGTATTGAGAAGGCGACCGCTAGGCGCCGGCGCAACGGTTTTAATTTGGATTGGTCGCATTCTGGACGTCCATGCGTGACGTGCCGTCAGATCAATCCTCGCTTCTTTCATCAATGATCCCTTTCTTCCTAAATCACACGAGCTCGCGCAGGACAAGAACCAAAAATAAAAACGGTCTTTGAAGCTTGGCAGATTGCCCTCGCTCGCTGGATCGCCGCCAGCTTGCCGAATCGCCGTCGGTCACGACGGCAAGCCCCCCGTCGTCTCCGGCGATGGGGTTCGTTGAGGAGCCTCTGTTGCAAAAATCCCGTCATCGGTCGGTTGCAAATTCCCCGTCGACCGGATGAAACTCTTTGCGGTCGATGCTTTGATGGTTGCAGCAACTCCGATGCGCGGTCGCCGCTCCCCTTCGTCAACGCTCGCCCCATGAGTTTCTAGGAGCGACGACCACCGGTTGCAACATGAAAGGATGTAGCAAAGAAACGACGGTTGCAGGCTTGCAGCAAAAAACACGGTGATCGCCGTCGCGAATCACAACTCTGTCATGAATGGATGTAGCAAAAAATCCCGCTGGCCGTAGCAATAATAGACGACGATTACAACAAAAATCTGCATCGCCGTCTTCGCGAGTTGCATCACCGTGCAACACCGCTTAGCTTTTGTCCTCACCGCTATCCATCGTCAACTTGTCGTTCCTCGATTGAAGCTTTTTCATATGACCTGTTGCAGTAATCTCGTAGCCGATTCCAGATTTTTTGGTTTGTGCATTACCCATCCCACCCCTTCTCTGTTTGAAGCTTCTTTAGAAGTCGGTGATAGCTTACTCGGACAACGACTGTAGAATTTTACATTACTTTTTGCGGCTCCTCCTGCATCATTTGCAGCCTTCGTTCTCTTTCTCTGGTTCCAACAAAAAAGAGAGCGCTCGTAGCATTTTGTACCACTGGTTGCAACTCCATTGCCTGTCGTTTGTAGCTCGTGTGCGGCGGATCGTCGTTAGTTTCATGGTGCCAGCAAAAAAGAAGAAGTCATTTGTAGCATTTGAAAAGTTGTTTGCAGCTTGACTACTTTCGTTGCAGCTCGTGCGCGGGGAGGCGAGGGTGCGAGGTTGAGAGAGGAAAAACGGAGGGAGGAGGCGCTGGTTGTCGATGTCTTCTCCACCCCGCCTTGGCTCGCCCTATGAGAAAGGCCTCGTTCATGCCGATGTGCTGCATATCCTGAGGTAGAAGGAAGGGAGAAACATGAAAAATGGTTCGCATGGAAAGAAGGAAAAGAGGGAGGCCTGGGGAACTTCACGATCTCACTTGATCGCAAGGCCCGTGTGCGTCCGGTGAAAGTTTCGACGAGCGCACTGATGGAAACGTTTCCCTATTGAGAAACACAAGGAAAAATGTGTTTTTCATGTAGTGAAGGACATGAAATCCATCCACCCGGCCGGGTCGCGGTTGCTGAGCGGGACATGGAGAGAGGAGGCAGCCTCCCGGAGCCGGAACACTCTTCGTGGCAGGTTTTCGTGACGACCCGGTATCAATAGGGCAAAAATAAGGTCGCGGGGTCGATTCTGTGCGGCTTGAAGGATGGTCGACGGGCTCGCAACTTACTAGGCACCAGGTTCACGAACCGGCGATTTGTCATGGTTCTTCTCCGAGTTTCAACAAGCGAGGGAGAGGACTAGGGAAGGCCCTCGACGGCTTTGAGAAATGCACGTGGCTTGGAACACTCTGTCCACCGCTACATTGCAGTTGGGACAGTTCGGAGGCGATGCCTGCCACCCTTCCCTGCCTTCTTTTCGGGCATCTTTCGCGGCTACGTTTGGATTTTGACTGAACCCTAACACTATATCAGACCAGTGAATAGACGTCGGATTAATCGCAGTTGCAGTGTTTGGTTAAATGTGCCTAAGTGATAACGTCCACACATGTGGCATCACTAAACTTCGTCCACACGTCTTAATCTTTGTTTGTTCTGGTTTCACAAATCTTAACAATTTCTGACGAAATTAGAGTGCCACATAGGCGTAGTGTGCTGAGTGGGGGTTAGAGCGCTCGTCCACACGACCCATGATGCGCGGTTAACAGCTGCGGCGTGTGGGTAAACTAGTCGTCGCCCACACGGACACCACCCAGTCCACGCCATGTGGATGAATTACTCTTTGCCCACACAACGCTCGTACGGTGATAGATGACAACTATAGTGATACATATGTGTAACTAGTTAACCACACATGACATCTATGGTTGACCATACATGGCAACTATAGTTGGACCACACATGGTAACTAATTAATCACACATGACAACTATGGTTGACCATACATGAAAACTATGGGTTGACCACATGTGACAACTATCGTTAAATAGTCATGACAACTATAGTTAACCAAAACAGAGAACCACGAATAACTAAAATTGCCATCCCCCAATAATTAAAGTTGCCGTCAAAATTTTTTAGACAGAATTGCTTCATGCCACACTTGCAGGGTGGGATGAATAATTGATGTTGGGCGTGTGGCACGAAGTAGTTGTTCTTAAACGTGTGAGCAGTTCTAATATTCGTCAACACAAGACCGTGTGGGATGTTTTCTGGATATGTCACACAAGGTGTGTGGTGGATGTCCATTATGCCGTGATGAATATCACAACCCTAAATGTGTAGCTAGCATGTGACCCACACTTCCTGTAGGTAGTTAGCGAATTGTACTCCTGTGATGACGATGCTTCTATATATGATTCCTGTTTGCATTTTCGAATTAGCTTCAGAAAATCACGAAAGGATAGAATTTTAATTTCATCTTAACTCTTCTATTTCCACTCTTTCTTAATTTGAGGTACTTTATTCAACATTTTTAATACCTTTTTTCATGTGGGGAAAAAGCATGATTTATTCCTCAGTAATAGAATTATAGTCTGCTAATACAACTTCGGCTACACTCTGTGGCACGCAGCGCAACCAGTGCATTCACCAGAACAACCAGTATTAGCTATATTATGTGCAACTCTATTTTGATGGCGCTCGATTTTCTATGGAATAAACGCACACAACTCAAGAAGTTTCTTGATCTTCAACATAAGATGTCCATAGACGGAGCGGTCCAATGAATCATATGACAAAGACGCAACAACACATGAGCAGTTAGACTGAATCACAACTGGAAGGTATGACCGTTACATGCTCATTGATAGTCATTCTAGCACTGCACTAACTTCTGACTCTAGGGGCATCATTGCACTGAATAGGTAATGATTTTTTTCAATACACTAAAATAAATTTGCTTCTAGTGCACGGGGAATTTGCATCTAAGAATTTGTTTCCACATATCAGAAATTTGAGTCCCATATATATTTTCTATCGAGTTTCCAACAGAAGAGAACTTTGCTTCCATCCAATATGTTAATGTTTGCATGGTAAAATTAATTTGCTTCTAACTAAACATAAGTTTATTTCTTGCTTCGTTCGTTCATAAAATAAGTTTCATACATGATACACATTTATTTCCGCCACCTTATCGAACGAATTGGCCAACACGCCTTATCGAAGGCGCGGGAGGCGACTTTTGTCTCGTCCCATGTGTTGAGCCAATGCCACACACCCTCGTGGGTGATCTCGATCGAGAAATGGTTGGACTCCTGCAGATGAATGCCATGGAGGCTGGTGGAGCTCGATGGGAGGCGGTGTGGCGACATCGCGAATTCCGATAGTGGGGGCTGATTCGGCCGGAGAGAGGCGGGAGAGGTGGAAGGAGGAGAAGGGGTGGTGTATCTGCTTCGTGGAGGGTCGACGGAGGTGGAGGCTTGGGCGGCGTATTCGGTGACGATGTTAGCGAGGGACACAATGACACAGAGAGAGGCGGGACAAGACATGGGAACTAGATCCGCGCGGGGAGGAGCGGCCGTGGCGGATTCTGTGGCGGTTAGACGCGGCGGCAGATTTAGCAGCAGCGATGCACATGGCGAGCGTCTGCATGCACGGGAGGGGAGCGATAACGTCAAAGTAATACACAACAATCTGTGAGATGAATCATGATGGACATGGCGGCGACGTCAAAGTAATACACAAGAATCCACAATGACTACGTAATACAAAGAGATGGAGATGGGATGGTGATGAAGATGAATAATAACAAAGCCCTCTTGATATGGTGCCATGGCGGCAGAGTCCCTTGATCAACTCCCCCTCTAGAATCATTCTAAAGGCTAGGGTTCTTTGTTCTGAATGAGTTTCTAGTTTCTTTGTGTCTCTGCCGCAACCCGTGTTTATAGGGGTGAAGTAGTCGACTGAGCGGAGATGGTGGCATGTCGTATAGACAATGGTATAAACGCGTGAGGTTGTACCGTGCGCTATCTTGCACTCCAGATACTCATGCGTGAATCATTTCTTCCCAGGTATTTAATTCATTTATGGCAATGTTCTATCACGTTAATTGACGTGATTTTACCACCATAATCTGGCTTTTTTTTTCTTAAACTCCAAAACACTCCTGTATGTGACAACCTGGCAAAAACATAGAAAAAATATGTGTGAACACAATAAAGTCTGAACAATCCTGTAGCTACGGAACAAAATAAGAGGTGAAAACACCAAAAAAATCAAACTCACAGTGATACACGCCACTTTAGATGCAGTCTGGCATGGAGGTAGATTGCAAGCAGATAATGTTGGGGAAGCTTTGAATTTCAGCTTCAACCTTGACGACCGGAGATGACGTGCAACTCGGAGCTGGCCAAGGTGCAACCAAAGTTGAAGAACGATTTAGGGGCTACTCATGATGTCCCGTCCTAGGGGCCCCTCACCACATGGCTTCCTGGCCTAGTGAGCAGGGCTGAGGACCCCTAGGCCGGCTCCTTCCTGAGTCGTGTTCTGCGACCCATGACGCGTTATACGAAGACTTGAAAAGACTTGCGATACAAGGCTTAGATATCGAAATTGTGAAGGACTTCGCTTTCACCGGCGTAGCCGAGTAGGATTTGTAGCTAGTTACAGAACAATCCCTTGCTACCTTACATGTACCATGTACACACCCCTATTACAATATACATGAGCAGGGTTAGGGTATTACCGCTTCTTTCTTTCTTTTTTTGTGGGGGAGGGTATTAGCTCTTCTTGAGGGCGAACCTGCGTAAAAACTCGCCTCCTATTACCACCCGACCGATTCACCTCTACAGGATACCCCACCGATCGAAGGACCTGGCGGAATCGTCTCTGACATAGTTCGTACTAAAAAATCACCTACCTACAACATAAAGGCATTTTCCGATTTTGCCATATTGTTTTGACGCCATAGTTCTTTTGACACCCTTCCGGTCAAAGTTTCTAAATCTTACCTTATACGAAATGAAGTACATAATATATGGCAGACTATTTTGGAAGTGTTATTTATCTAGTTTGATTATGTACTTTAGAATCACTCAACTTTCTTTCAACAAGTGGGGGGTTGTTTACTTTTCTACAGCAATTGGTTGGTCTCCGGTTGTGGCAGTTTGCCGCCGTTGCAAAGAGCAGAGTTCAGTGAGGCGATGGCAACAGGGGGGGGCAAACAACTGGAGGTTGCGGTCATGAAGATATTTGCTGCTATTAGTTGGTGATGACCGGCTTTTGGTGCCAAAAATTACTTTCTTCTGCTTTGCCTTGCCTTATGCATATCCATTTTTTATTCTTTTGTGAGAATTATACATACTAAATTGGATGCACCTTTTTTCCGCAAGGATTTTGCACGTGATAAATATGATGGTATTCTTGGGAGGGCTCGCTTGATGCTCGATGTAGAGGCTGGAAGACCAATATAATTACCCTGGTTTGAGTTTTCCTAGCAAAATCGATGTACCACACCCGTAAGTCTAATTTGGTCTTATATTTTTATTTCACCTTATTCACAGAATAATCTATCACTTGTCTCGAAACAGGCTTTAACACCACTTTATATATAAAACAATAACCAATTAAAGTGTACAGTTAAACGATACAAGATGATGAGCTAGCTATCTTACACAGATGATCCTAAAATAATTAGAAAATGCAGAGCTCCACACTACAACGCTATCAAAAGATACAACAGAAAGACCTAAGACGAATGCCACACTAGGCCCCAGTACACTTAAGATCCACGACAATGCTCTTAGGAGGGAGAACGACACCAAATGCCGCCATTGTCGTGTCCACTGGACAAAGGTATCCACCCGGAACCCAGGCACGGGGAGGAGCACCACGACAACATTTTGAAGAAGATAGCAGCGCGCACGAGCATCACCATCGTCGGCGACAAAGCGCATAGATTTCACTCCGTAGCTCTCCCGTGCCACCATGAGGTCGTCAAGAGGAGCGTGACATGATCAGATCCCTAGTTTCAGAACGGGGCACCGCAATCGGGATAGCTCACTCGAGCCACCCACCACCATACCTATCGCCGCCCACCCGACCAAGAGGTATAACCAGCATCACTGTCGTGGAGCCCGTCAGAGAGCCACCAAGTGGACCATCTTCCAGGACCACCGCCCCGACATCCAAGCCGCATGAGAAAGTCTGTCGCCCGCTTCACAATGCACAAACCACGGGAGGAGAAGCCCAACATCAGCCACCGAGTGAGGGTCAGCGCCATCATCGTAGGGGCACCCACTCCTGCAATCCGTCCAATCCCGATGGGCGAGAGGGGACATGACTTTGTGACTGCCGACGATCATCGTTGAGCAACCAGCTCAGACGACGCCAAGACCATGGCTTGAGGCACCAATCAAACAATGGACACAACATTTGTCACAAGGCAACCACCTCCACCTCCACACGCACCACCCTCCATCGTGCCGCCCGATGCCTAGCAACGCTCGCCACAATGTTGGCGATGCACCCAAGCCGGAGGAAGTAGCCCCGCGCCATTCGTCCTCCCGGAAGAGCGTGTTAATCTACCACTTGTACATTGGAATTGACTATTTTGTCATTCGTCCTCCCGGAAGAGCGTGTTAATCATCCACTTAGGCCAATTGAATCATGGGGAAAAAGTATACAAGCACTAAAGGTGAGGTTTTCAGAAAGAAAAAGTACATAAATGCCCGACCATTCTTCAAAGAAGATAATAGCAAAACGAATAACGACTGTGTAATGCCATGAACTCTTTATAATCGGATGGGGAAATAAAAAATGTTTTCAATTCCAAATGAGAAAACATTGTCCTCAGAATGTCTGGCGGCATGTGAACCAAGCTCTCCAAAAGGCGGGAAGAATCATATGAGGCGGGAAAGGATTCAGCGCAAGCCACACAAGGGCAAAGCAAAAGAAAGATGCAAAGCTAAAAGGCACCGCTCATCTCTCAGCCACACCAGCAAAGGATAAGTGAAAGCAAGAGCAGATGATGCCTGCAGAATCTCCTAGGACCAAGTGGCATTCAACTGACCATGAGCCTTGTCTTCTCTTGTCTTCTTTTCTCCTTCGTCAACCATACTAAAACAGTGCATCTGTGCATTTTATGTTAGTAAATTAATCACTTGTTAAGTATGAGAGCAGTTACTCACGATGGTTTCGAGTTCACTGCACTTTTATTGGGTCTACCTTGCTATTTTACCCACAGGTGATTAATTAGTGGCCATGGTTAGTGATGCAAGCAGTAGATCAATCTGATTTGGTGTGACTGCTTTGGCTTTATCTTTTGCTCTCAAACCTAGGTATGTGCTAAAGTTATGTTAGTGATGGCAATTTGTGCCTTGTTAGTCAGGCATGCAGAAAGCGTTTCTGTTTTTCGATTAATTGGAATTGAAGGTGCACTTTGAGCAAAGGAGGTGGACCCGGGTAGACATCTTGGAGAATATCTATCTGGTTTGTGGTTGGCTCTTTAGGCACACATAGCTTTCTTTCCAGCCACAAAACTTTCCGGCCACAAAGCATATAATAAGTATATATGATCATAAATGATGGAGGGAGAGTATACATTTTACATTTTCTAGTTCCCTCCAGGACAAAAATGGAAAGTTTGACGATACTTTACATATTCCTCCCTCAGCCTCCCCAAAGTTGGAACGAAATTCTGACCATCAGTTTCTGCTAGTACAATATGGTAGTCAAACCCAATAAAAATTGTATAATATTTTTTTACTAGGAAACAGAAAAGTATTTCTTGAAACAAAACTATGCAAACAAAACATAAAAATATCTTTTTACTAGTAAACACACTTTATCACAATATTCATTCTTAATGTTTTCTTGTGATCGTCTCTACAATGCATAATAAAGAAAAAAAGTAGAAAAATCCTTAAAGAATAAAACTAGGGCACTTTTATGAGACGCGCATTAAAAAGTAGAAAGTCAAAGCTGCCTTACTCGAACGTTCAGGCGGTATATACATTTCAAAGGTGTTCATGAAGGCGATGGTTTGTGAAATTCCCCTAGAACTCCAAAGCTCTACTGAAGCCGGGTTTACCAAAAATAAGGAAAAATATATTTGAACCACCAGGTACATATATAGGTATGGTCAGTGTACCTATAAATTTTCATGCAATACATGTCTATATAGATGTGCAGAAAAAAATTAAATACATGGATCTGAAAAAAGCAAACAATATACATATCGTGTGGTAATAAATCCGCAAAGATTTATCCTTTTTTGTGTAGCTCACACTGTAAGTTATTTTCTAATGAATTTTTACACATATGTGGTGTATATGTGCATGTTGGATTCTGATCAGAATTTTCTGAATACTTTTAAATATGCATATGGCGTTTTTCATAAAGAAGGGGGCTCATAGAGAGCAGCAAAAAACACATGAACACGGTACATTTTGATGAGAGGCTGAGGAAACTGAATGTTGGCATGCATATACGGATGGCATGCGATGTGTCAAAAGATAGTATGGAATAGATTCTGGTGAGATGATGTGTCGGCCTTAGCTTGAGCGCTTGTGATACAGGAACATCCTAGGGGCTCACGTTGCCTCACGACGTTATAGAAAGAAAGAACCTTATCATTTCTCAACTTGATTTTGATTGTCACGTGCATGCATCCACATTACAACGATGGCATACACAGCCACGCGACCTAACGACGGTCTTCACTAACAGTACTATAACTTACTTTGCGGACACCGTGTAAACCTAGCTACAAAGGGTAGCCAAAGAGTAATGCTAAACCTAAGTAGAACTAATTACATGTTTAACGAACCAACTAAGAGCATGGTTAATAGTATAGTCGTTCGCTGGCTATGTTTGTGCCATGTCTTCTATAGTCAATTTTACATTCATCAAGTATAATAGTTAGTTATAAATATATATCAGTATGACTCATCTCACACTCATAAAATTCATAGGAACACGTGCTGCAGCTGGCTGTTAATCTATGCCCCCTTATCTTCTCTCTCCCTCAACTCAGCAACAGTATATTATTTAAATTCTTATAACCGCTTACATCATCTTAGTATACTTGCTTCAAGAATTATGGTTGGAGATAGGGGCAGGAAGAGCTCCACCCCGATGATATGGGGGGGGGGGGTATTAGTTTCGAAGTTTACGTTGAACATTTGTAGTCACTACGTGCATGTAGGATTGCCGGTACCCCAAATACTAGTATCAGACAAACATCAAAGCTTGACGGTAGATCCGTGTTAGCTCAAAACCGTGCTTACACCCATGAACTATTTTAATGTAACTAGCAGCTTGTTTGTGTTGTTTTACACTCCAAACTTTTTTAGCTCAAAAGAGTATATTTCACCCAGGGGGACTTGTTTGTATGCCTGAATAACACTGAAAAATTCCCCCTTCCGAATACGCCACTAAGAATTTGTATTCAGATCGGTGCGCATACATCACTACCACAGTTACGAAAAGTTGACTGTAAAAAATAACTAGATCCCTGTCCCATTTATATTTTATTGACCATTCTACCTTAGGTCAATATGTTAGGACATAAGAAAAAAAAGAGATAGAAAGTTATCTACCGAACCAAGAGACTCAACCCCCCAATGTCTATCTCACATGCTTGTTCTCAACCCGACTTAAATGGGTCTTCTTGCTCCAACATTCAAGTTCCATTTCAGCGGAGGGTGAGTTGCACTATAAAATTTCCAGTTTTTTTAAATGTTCCAAATTCCAATCAATGTTTAATAAAAAAGTGCACCATGACTTTATTTCTCTTAAATTACTCCATTGAATCGTCTCAAATCTGACTAGAATAGTGAGGGTGCCATTTATGATTTACTGTAACTATGTAGTATTTTATTTTGAGAAAAAAAATCCAGCTAAATTTTGACCGGAGTCAATTTTGCATTCTTTTACACCGCTCCCATAATAGGCTCAACCAATACCATCTTGGTAAGGATGCCATTTATGATTTAATGCTGTTTTGCAAATTTCCCTGAAAAAAGTTTGGAGTTCTAACCAAACTTTAGTCAAGACTTTTGATAATTGATTCTATTAAAGCGTCACCCATATTTTGCTCACATGTTGAAAAGATCAGAAATTACACAGTTTTTTTGGCCAATCACACTATTTACATTCACGCAAATGTTTCCAGGATTTATTTTGTTATGTTTGAAGTTATGGACAAACTTTGATTTTTCAGTTTCAGTACAAGAATGGCTACCACGAGGCAATCATGGTAAAAGCAATCTCAAATAGACAAAAAAAGTAATGTATGTTAAACTTCTGTAGTGTGTCCATGTAGGATTATCGGTACAAAGAATACTGGTATCAGAGAATACCAAAGTTTGAAGGTAGATATCTGGTCAGATCAAAACCGCACTTACATCGATGAATTAATGTAATATGCCGCTAAGAATTTAAATTTAGATCGGTGTAGATACACAACTACCATAGTTGCGAGAAATTGATTGTAAAGGAGAATTAGATCCTTGTACCTTTTCTATTTTGTTGACCATTCTACCTCTTAGTTCAATATGTTAGGAAAAAGTAAAGTCATAGAAATTTCTCTATCGAACCAACAAGCTCAACTCGTAACGTCCATCTCCCATGCTTGTTCTTGACGCAACCTAAATGCGTCTTCTTTCTCCAACATTCAAGTTCCAATACAGGGGAGGGTGACGTATTGTAAAATTTTCAGGATTTTAAAATGGATTCAAATTTTGATCAACATTTAATATAAAGCATGATAACTTTATTTATCTTAAATTACTGCTTGAAATTGTCTCAAATTTGACTACAATAGTGACGCGCCATCTATGATTTACAGTAACCATGTGGTTTTGCTTCTTCAAATTCCGGATAAATTTTGATCAGAAGAAAATATTCAATTCTCTTATATTGCTTCCCATAATGGGATGAACCTCTTGGTAAGGACGTAGTTTATGATTTACGGATATTTTGCCAAGATTGTAGAATTTTTTTTGGAGTTCAAACCAAATATTAATAAAAAAATGTGACAATTGTTTTTCCTAACAAACTATGGCCCATACTTTGCTGACATTTAAAAAATACTAGCATAAATGACTATTTAACATTCACAAAAATGTTTTTAGGATTTGCATTAGTATATGTTTCAAGTTCTGGACAAACTTTGGATTTCACCGTTTCGGTACAAGAATGGGCCGCAGTATCGTAAAAGCAATCTCAAACACACAAACAGAAGTACTACGAGAATGGCTAAGGGCAAAAATCATCTTTTACCAACAAGTTACTTACTAAATGGGATGTTGATTTATTTTTTTAGTAGTTGGCTTTTAGTTTCCCCTTGTCCATAGTATAGTCATGTGAGGTCAATAGAGGGGGAGGCCAAAGCACCCGTCCACCGTCCACGTGTCGATACCGGGCGGGTCCTTCCGTCCTGGCCTCCAGCCACCTTTGGTATGTTAGAAGTTCTGGACAAACTTTGATTTTTCATCGTCTCAATACAAGAATGGCTACTACGCGGCAATCATGGTAAAGGCAATCTCAAACAGACAAAGAAAGTAACTTCCGTTGAACTTCCGTGGTCGTTCCCTGGAGGATTATGGATACACAAAATACTAGAACCAGAAGACATCACAGCTTGAAGGTAAATATGTGGTCAGCTCAATACTGCAAATACAACCATGAACTAATTTAATATAACCATCTCACATGCTTGTCCTCGACTGGACTTAAATTTGCCTTCTTGCTCTAACATTCGAGTTCCTATCCAGAGGAAGGTGACGTATTGTAAAAATTTCAGATTTTTGTAAAAGGGTTTTAAACTTTGATCAACATTTAATATAAAGCACGGTAACTTTATTTCTCTTAATCTACTGCATGGAATCGTCTCGAATCTGACTAGAATAGCGAGGGTGATATTTCTGATTTACTGTAACTATGTATTCTTTTATTTTAAAAAAATACTACTCCCTCCGATTCCCACCCCCCCCCCCCCCCCCAAAAAAGCGTTCTGGCTTCCGCTTGTCCATGCTCCATAGCAGAGTGGTGGTGTGAGGTCAACAGAGGCGAGCAGCCGTCCATCACGCACCGCCCACGTGTCGGCTACACGGGCGCGTCCTCCCTTGAAGGCCCCGCGGGCACCGCCAGGCGGGCCCCACAAAATCCACATGCCCCGCGGACGATCCGGCTGGGCGGGGCGCCTTCCGGAGGGCAGAAAAGATATGCGGATCCAGCGGGGGACGGGGTGTGGAGCGCGCGGCTTTTGATTTACGGGGATCTCTTTCTGGCCCCACCACCGGCGCTCCCGGCCTCCATTTCGTCCACGTCAACCGCCCCCTCCCCCGATATCTAGTCCTCCGCCCCCACCCCCTTCGCTCCCACACACCACAGCACGCACCGCTCCATCGATCTCCCCTTGCTCGGCTCGGCTCCACTCGCCGCCGTCCATGGCCGCGCCCCCTCCTCGGCCTTCGTCCTCCTCATCCTCCTGACCGGCGACCGGCAACGCAACGCGGCTAAAAGGTGCGCTCCCGCCTGTCTGTCACCCGTGCACTCTGTTCCCGCTGGATTGGGGATCGAATCACCCCTGGCTTCAACCTGTGTCTGTGGATCCAGGGGCATGCTCGCTCGCTCGAGGCTCTCTCGACCTCTAGCTGCTGCTAGTAATATGTGCCGGGAAATTGCTGGAGATTAACCGGCTCGCCGCCTTGTCTGCTACTGCCCCCCCTTTTTAGCCGCCGGCAGCTCAGCTCAGCTCCGTTCCGTTCCAGGAGACGATTCATTCCGCTGCAGTCTCAACCTCTTGCTCTTGTGTTTTTTTGATTTGTTTTGCTCTGGTGGCCCGCCGCCGTCGACGAACCAACGGACGCCGTGGGACTCCCGGATGCGACCGAGGTTCGATTATTACTACTCACGGCAGCAAACCTCCCTGTTACTGCTGTTTGTGCTATGCGCGCCTCCTGCCTCCCCGTCAACCACCAAACGACCCCAACATGTTTCCTCTTGGAGCCAGGCAGCCTCCTCCTCCTAGCACCATGGACAATCACCACCACCACCAGCAGGCGCGCGGGGAGCATGCCGCCCAGCCGCTCTGCTGGGAGGAGTTCCTCCACAGGAAGACCATCCGGGTCCTGCTCGTGGAGACCGACGACTCCACCAGGCAGGTCGTCACCGCCCTGCTCCGCCACTGCATGTACCAAGGTCCTCGCTCATCCTCCATGCCCGCTAATTTATACTAAAACTCTGCATATACGAAGTACTAAAACTCTGCATATTGGTTGTCTGCCTCTTCAGTTATCCCTGTCGAGAACGGGCACCAGGCGTGGGCGTATCTTCAGGACATGCAGAGCAACATCGACCTTGTTCTGACCGAGGTGTTCATGCACGGTGGCCTCTCCGGGATAGACCTGCTCGGCAGGATCATGAACCACGAGGTCTGCAAGGACATCCCCGTCATCAGTAAGCACCTTGATCGACCCACCTCGGCGCTAGAATGTTTCAGCATCAGCTTCTTCACTTGCTCCAGTGGTAGCTGCTGCGTGCATCGGTTTATATATCTTGTTCGTTTCCAGTGATGTCGTCGCACGATTCGATGGGCACGGTCCTCAGTTGCCTGTCAAATGGTGCCGCTGACTTCTTGGCCAAGCCGATACGTAAGAACGAGCTTAAGAACCTTTGGGCGCATGTGTGGCGACGGTCTCACAGCGTAAGTTACTATCTCTGATCTGATGGTGTCTCTTCTTGCACAGAGCATGTATCATCATTCAGAAATACTGCTGCTGCTGCTGCTTTAGTTTCCTAGTTTCACTTGTGTCTCCTTCCAGCTTACTGCTGCATCTCTTGCCGGGTCAACATGTGTGATTATATATTATGCTAAAACAAGGTTGTTTTCTTGGATCTCAGTCCAGTGGCAGTGGTAGCGGAAGTGCCATTCAGACCCAGAAGTGTACCAAATCAAAGAGCGGCGACGATTCCAATAATAACAGCAATAATCGCAACGACGATGCCAGCATGGGGATCAATGCCAGGGATGGCAGCGATAATGGCAGTGGCACTCAGGTATGAGATTTTTATGTTTTTTTTTGTACTAAGGTATACTACTATCCGTAATATTTTCAGACAAGACTGAACGGAACAATTGTTAGGATAAATAAAACTGAATGGAAGTAACTGCTTCTCCTAGTGCACTAGAGGTCAATTTGTCCATATTACAAACTAATTTTCTGTGACTACTACATGACCATGACTCGCTCTTCTCATTAACTACCGGACTTAGACAGGCCTGTATTTTTATTCTAGTGTGGTAGTGGTCTTTGCTTAAATTGTACTAGGAAACTGCCAGACACTGGAAACTGCTGGATAGTAAAATTTGAAACACATGCTAGTTGTTTGGACTTTGGATAAACTTGAATCAACTGCTGTAAGTAGAATACTTACATATGTGAGAAGTATCTGCATCTGAACTAGTTTTCTCATCAATTTATTTTAAGGCGCAGAGCTCATGGACGAAGCGTGCTGTTGAAATCGACAGTCCACAGGACATGTCTCCAGATCAGTCAGCTGATCCCCCTGACAGCACTTGCGCGCGTGTGAGCCACCTCAAGTCAGAGATATGCAGCAACAGATTAAGAGGTACAGATAACAAAAATTGCCAGAAACCAAAAGAAACCACTAATGGTATGGTATGCTCAAGTGCTCCCCCAGCTCACTGTGCAACTGAACCAAAGGCTGCTTTGTGCCATTTTTGTATTGATTAAATTCCAATGTATTTTTCCAGGTGATGAATTCAAAGGGAAGGAGTTGGAGATAGGTGCCCCTGATAATTTGAACACGGATGATCAGTCCTCCCCGAACGAGAGTTCGGTCAAACCAACCGATGGACGGTGTGAGTATCTGCCACAGAACAATTCCGGTGATACAGTTATGGAAAATTTGGACGAGCCAGTTGTTCGAGCTGCTGACCTGATCGGTTCGATGGCCAAAAACATGGACGCCCAACAGGCAGCTAGAGCCATAGATGCTCCTAACTGCCCCTCGCAAGCGCCGCTAGGGAAAGATACGGACCGCGAGAACGCTATGCCATATCTTGAGCTGAGCCTGAAGAGGTCGAGATCAACCGGGGACGGTGCGGGCGCGGTCCAGGAGGAACAGAGGAACGTCGTGAGACGGTCGGACCTGTCGGCATTCACGAGGTGCAAAGCATAATATCAGTGTCCTTTGTGAATCCTTAGATCATCCATATGTTGCATACTAATCGTTTTCATTCTTTGCAAGGTACAATACGTGCGCGGTCTCCAATCAAGGCGGGGCAGGGTTCGTGGGGAGCTGTTCGCCCAACGGCAACAGCTCCGAGGCCGCGAAAACGGATGCTGCTCAGATGAAGCAAGGCTCTAACGGCAGCAGCAACAACAACGACATGGGCTCCACCACCAAGAGCGTGGTGACCAAGCCTGGTGGCAACAAGGTTTCGCCCATCAACGGCAACACCCACACGTCGGCGTTCCATCGCGTGCAGCCATGGACACCTGCAACGGCAGCAGGGAAAGACAAGGCTGATGAAATGAGCAAGAAGAATGCAGCAGCAGCAGCCGCCGCCGCAGCAGCAGCGAAAGACATGATTGGTGAAGCACAGAGCAAACACCCTTGCGCAGCGGCCCATGACGCGAACGGTGGATCGGCAGGAGGCACTGCTCAGTCCAATGTGGTGAATCCTTCAGGTCCCGTCGAAGGTCATGCTGCCAACTACGGTAGCAACTCATGCAGTAATAACAACACCAACAATGGGAGCACCGCAGCCACCACTGCTGCTGCTGCAGCACATGCTGAGACCGGTGGCGGCATCGACAAAAGAAGCAACATGATGCACATGAAACGGGAGCGCCGAGTGGCCGCCGTGAACAAGTTCAGAGAGAAGAGAAAAGAGAGGAACTTCGGGAAGAAGGTACTAGGTTCTTCCCTAAAGCCGATTCCGTCCGTTCTCTGTTCTTCATTTCATTCTTCCGATCGGGAAAGGTTGTTGGCGATGGCTGATGAAATGGGTCCATTCGTTTTGCAGGTGCGTTACCAGAGCAGGAAGCGGCTGGCGGAGCAGCGCCCGCGGGTGCGCGGGCAGTTCGTGCGGCAGCCGCCACCGCCGGCGGCCGTGGAGAGATAACCTCCCGCCACACGCCTAGCTATACCTAATACGTACTAAGTACTATTTAGACAGCTGATTCTTGTGTCCTTGGCCATGGATCATTGGGAGACGTCCTGGAAGAAGAAGAAGAATAACAAGCTGACTCCTCCAGCCTGCCTTAGCTACCTACCATAGAACATGCCGGTGGAGGAGGGCGACGACGACGGTACATAGTACGAGCGTGCGGAGCCGATCAGACAGGCTCCCGCTCTAGAACACGTAGCAGCAATTGATCAATCAATGTCTGAACCTGTATGAGTGAGTATTGTGCTGTACGCTTGTCACCGGCTTGGCTCCGGCGGCAGCGGCAATTGCACGCACGCGGCCGGGCCGGCCTTGTCAGGTGCCTCTGGTGTCAATCAATCAACGCATATTTGTGGTTTCTATGTAACCTGTGTTGGCATCGCATGTGTGAATTGTGTTGCACTTTTTTTCTTCTTTTCTTTTTTTCTTTTAGAAGAAGAACATGAACACCATTGAAAGGTTCTGAAAGGGGAAAAGGTACTACGTACGGTGAAGTGCTCCCTGCGTTTCCTATCCAAGTGTTGTAGCACGACGCGTCTTGCGCAGCGGACTCCGGCTTTTCATCAGGGAGGTCGATCATGGTCGTCGACGCCCATCTCCAACGCATGCTTGCCTGGCCAGTGGCCACGCCTTGCCCTGAAAGCGCCTCTCATTCCGTGACTTTCACATGCTCCGTGTATAGCAGCTCGAGTACAGGCGTGAGTAGCCAAAGCAGGTCATTATCAGGGTAAGCAGCAGCGGCCCGGCCGAAGAAGAACACTCACGAATCTTGGCCGGTGCAGAGCACCTGAGAATGCACCGAGGGAACGGAACGAAGGAATCAGATCCTGTGCAGGACCACCCGGGTGAACCAGGGCTTGTGGACGAGGCGAGTTGCTCCACGATGTTCAACAAGTTGAGTCCACAAGAGGAAGAGTGGTGTTTCATTCACCGCAAGGCCGATGGCGGATCCCGACGGCATAGTACCGCGGAGTTTCGCCGACGGCCGCGTGTGGACGAATACGTGCAGGATGGTGGTGCTGTCTGGCACCATGGTGATGTCGACGGCAGGCCTGGCAAGGTCGCTGCGTCTCTGATGGGCCGGCACAAAGGGCGGTGACCGCGTTCCCCTTTGGTGCCTTCCTGCCTTCTCCTCTATTCCCCCCGCAGTCACAGGGGAGTGTCGTGGATGCAAGTGACGAGGCGGACGCTGCTGACTGGAGTTGTTGCTGATGAGTTGTTGTAGACGTAGCCATTAATGTCGATGTCGAGGTAGCCGATCATGATAATATACCCGTGGTCGAAGTAATCGTGGTCGATGTGTGATCGTCATGGATGATGAAGCCGCACAAAGTCGAAGGCGCAAAAAAATGCGCTATGACGGAGCTGCAGACGTGGACGATACACCTTGCGGGTGTCAGAGGGTGTCGTCAGCGATGAGTCCACTGGTTTTGCCAAGACCGGAGGAAGCCCATCGAGCACACATCAGTTTTGCCAGAACCGTGTGGCCGTGTAGGGGTCGTCACCGTAGTGACGCCATGTCGATGCAGTCCTGTCGTCGTGGATGGCGCGGTCGATGCCGTCGTTGTGACACGGTCATTGCCGTTGTCGAGGTCGCGTCTTGCAGAAAAATCTGTCAGAGGACGCTAGGTATCCATCTTGTGGACGAGGTGGCTGCGGTGTGTTGACGATGATGGTGATGAAGACCACGTTGATGAAGACCTTGGCGATGAAGTATCGACGATGGCATTATAGCGGCATGTCGACTATGATGCGTCGTTTGAAGGCGTCCATGTCGCGACGAAGTGTCGATGTCATGTCGTGTCAGAGAAGTCGATGAAGAATTGCATCTCTTTCCACACCGGCCTGGCATGTGGATGGTGCGTGTTGATGTCGCTTCTCGAAGATATCTCGACGAAGATTTTGACTCGTAGTCAGCTTGATGAAGTGATTTGGCTCGATGATGTGCTCGGTGTAGATCGCTAGATGCAGGGGCTCGGTGTAGGTCGCTCTGTGCGCTGGTGGCTAATGCCGGTGCAGTGCCCTTACTTCACTAGTAGAAAACAGGGATTGGTTCGGGCCGGGCCAGCCCATTAGTCCCGGTTCAGTCACGAACCGGGACCAATGAGGGCAATGGTCCAGGTTCGTGAGGTCAGGGGGCTGGGCGGGCCACGTGGGGCATTGGTCCCGATTTGTTTGGAACCTTTGGTCCCGGTCCCAAACACGAACCGGGACGAACGGGCCTCGCTCCTGGCCCACAACCATTGGTCCCGGTTCGTGGCTGGATCCGGGACCAAAGGGGGTCCTTTAGTCCCGGTTCCAGCTACGAACCGGGACCAATGAGAGGCCTATATATATCCCTCGCTACCGAGCAGAGCACTCCACTTTACTTTGTTTTTCAGGTCGGCGAGGGGAGAGCTTTGTGGTGCTCTAACTCACCTCCTATGCAGATGAGGTGTTTGATAAAATGCCCAAGCCAAACTTAAGCTTTCTCCTCTCGAAGTTTCTTGTCCAAACTCCATTTTCGTCAAGATTTGTCTAGGTTTGGCAGTTCGTCCTGTCCCGTCCCCGTCTTGAAACCGCCGTCAATCGCCCGCGCGTGGTGAGCCTCTTAATCTTATCTTCTTGTTAAAAGAAAATATACTTACTCGTATGATTTTTCTTACTTTTATTATTGTTTGTTATTATATAGTGCCATGGTTATGGTATCCGCCCACGTCGGCCCTCGTCCAGTCTATGATTCAGATGTGGTATATTATCTTTTATATAACTATGTCACATATGTAATGTCTATGACAATGAATTATGCCACCAACTTGACGTAGATGTTTTTATCTATAGGAAGTAGTTGAACCAGAAATTCCAACCGACTATGCAATTCTGCTCGAGAAGTTAACAAAAGCTGGAAAAAAAATCGATCATTTGAAAGAAAAATTGAAAAGAACTGAAGATGAGAATATGGGATTGGAGTTGCATGTTGCCGATATCGTCGACGATCACAAGACCAAGATGGATGCAATGCGCTTGAAGCTTAGAAAAATTAGAAAATATGCCATTCATACTGAGGCTTGGTATCATTATGACGTTGGATCAATTGGTAGCTTAGTAGCGGTTATGATTGCATTTGTTGTTGCATTTAATTTTTTTAATGTAGTTTCGCTGTATGTTTTAATTAGATGCTCTATAGAGCTATATATTGTTCAATAATGACAACTATGTATGAACTGTACGTATTTATTTTGGTCATTATTGTACTTTGGCTTTAATGTGATAATGAATTTTTATTAATTTGGTCACTTCTCTATTCATGATATGTTGTAATGGTTTTTAATACACTTTATTATAATAAATAATGTCGGGAGGATCAAAAATTGATGATGTAGCTTTGAATGGTGCATTTTGAACACACAAAAAACCTGAAGTTCAAATAAGTTTAAGAAAATAAAATGCCTTTTGTAACCGATGAGTTTCCGTCCGAAACCCTGATACTTCGAAAGAGACTTTCCGTTTTGTACACGAAGTGCATCCAGCTTTAGTCGTAACCCTCTCAACTTTTTAGCACATGCTATGTAGGTGAAATGATGATATCATGCCAACTTTCAACCTTTTCAGAGTTCATTTGTAGTGTTTTTTAATTTCAGAATCATTTAACCAACCGGGACCAATGCTTCTTCTATATAAGAAGCACTTAGGAAATTTTGCAGTTTTCATTGCCCTCCTCGTCTCCCCGTCGCCGTCACCACCGTCCCCGTCGCCGCCCCCGCCGTCGTCATCCCCCTCCTCGTCGTCGCGCCGTCCCCGTCGCCTCCCCTATCGCCGTCCCGTCCTCATCGTCGCCCCCGTCGCCGCCTCTCCCCCGTCGCCCATGTCGCCGCCCCACCCTTGTCGTCACCCCCGCCGCCCCCGTCGCCGTCCCTCCCTCGCCGCACCCGTCGCCGCCCCTCCCCCGTCGCCCCGCCGTCCCCGCCGCCCCCGCCGTCGCCCCTGCCCCGCCACCTCCTCCGCCGCCCCCTTCGCCGCCCCTCCCTCACCGCCCCCGCCGCCCCCGTCGCCGCCCCTCCCCCGTTGCCTCCTCCGCCGCCCCCGTCGCCGCCCCGTCCCCGTCGCCGCCCCGCCCCCGTCGCCTCCCCGCCCCCGTCGCCGCCCCCGCTGTGAGCCGCTGCCGCCCCGGCTCGTTGCAATTTTTTTTAAATATATGTTGATTTTTTATATGATGAATGTTTATGTTAGATTAGTATGTGTATGTTAGATTATAGAATTTTTTTATGATGAATGTTAGTGATGAATGTTTATGTTAGATTAGTATGTTTATGATGAATGTTTATATTAAGTTAGTATGTTTATGATGAATGTTTATGTTAGATTAATATGCTAATGATGAAAAAAAATCATTTTTATGAAAAATTAGTGATTAAACGAAAAGAAAACATTCTCATAGGAATTTGTTGACGATGCCCGGTCCGCATCCTCGTCGTCGAGTAGTCCGCGAGAGCCTGCTTGATAGGCGCCATGTCTGGGACTGGGCTCCGCCGGGCTGGCACTGGGAGGTGCTACCTTCCCGGGCTCGAAGGTTGGTGAGGAATGCAGGTATCGTCGTCGACCCGGACCTTCTGTGGTGGCGGTCATGCGGGCCTGCGGAGGGAGTAGGCACCTGCAGAGGTGGTAAGTCGCCGTGCCAGGGAGAAGGACGAGCACGTCCGTCGCTACATGGCGGCGTTGGACGCCCGATTCGACAATACCTGGCAGATCCTTCAGAGATCTCACTTGAGTTATGATCCCGTGATGGTTCCTTATCTTTGGGTGTCTACCGTCGGCGACTCAGAGACCGCTAGTGAACCGAGTTCACCGTCCTCCACTTTGGATTCTAGGATATTCGATCTGTATTAGTGATCTTATATGATAATATTCAAGATGTATTAGTTAATATTTGATGATGCATTAACTGGATTATTCGGGGTGATGTATTAATGATATTATATTCGAGTTCATTATAAATATTAATGTATTTGTGATATTTTATCGGTATAATGCGTGTGTGACTTTCGGTCTGTCGTTGCTCCTTGTGTGATTTTCATGTGTGTTCTTGATGGAGGAATCCCGACTGTTGTCATGGGGGCGCCTCATCTTTTTTCTCTTCTTTGCGATATACTCGTCGATATATTGCGCAAGAAGAGAAGAGGTGGGGCGTCCATCACCGGCGGTCGAACTATTACTCTGAGAGAGTGTCCACCAACATATATACACCACCATATTAGTGTGAGAGAGAGCGCACCAACACACCATGAGATATGAGAGTTATTTAAGGAAAGCCTCGACGGACCGAAAGTCACACACACATTATGATCCAAAGAGTGCCGTAATTCTTGAAATGGATTATTCGGGATGATGTATTAGTGATATTATAAATGTATTTGTGATTTACAAGTCATTTCGGTAAAATATAGGGAATTTTTTCTATGTCATTGCTCGATATATTAAACGGGTTGACTTTAGTTCTGTTTCGGCTCCTTGTGTGTCTTTCAGTGAGGGAGAGTGTCCACCATATATATATATATATATATATATATATATATATATATATATATATATATACGAGAGAGGAAGAATCCCGACTATTGTCATGGGGGTCGCTTCTCCTTCGTTCTAGTGTGCTAGACATTTTGGTGTAATGCACTCTAGGACGAATGGAGGAGCCACCATCATCGACGGACGCAATATCAGAGGGAGTGCCCACCATATATGTGAGACGAGAGTTTAAGAAGGAAAGACTCGACCGACCTAAAGTCAACTCGTTGCATATTGAGTAATAGTGATTTGTGCGTTGATCAGTTTTCTCGTAGTTTCCTTCGATCGATTTTAAGTTTCAACTATGAACATAGGAAATGTCTGATGACGAAAGTGAATTCGTTATGTGCGAATACTGCGAAGACGAGCGCGGCCTGTGTGACAAGACTTTCCTAGTTGATGGTAGGCGCTTCAGCATCATGCTGGATGAGACATTCGAAGTGGATACAGTAAGTCAGAATGACAAGTCTTTTTTCGTAATTAAGCATGACTTCTGCCTCTTTGCTTCAACTTATAATTAATTTTAATTTTTTACTATTCTATTAGCGTATCTCCTGCCATGCAAGAACTGTTGTCTTGGATAAGATTGGTTTCAATACTAAACAAGATATGGAGGTAAAGATAGTTCACTTGGGGACCGAACATGGTTTTACTTTTGCGGTAAAATTATACCATGCAGACACCTATTGCTATTTTGAATGCAAAAATTGGCAAGCACTATGCAAGGCTTATGCATTTGAGCCTAATATTATCACCTTTGATATTCGTCCGGAAGATGAAATTGAAGGTAATATCGACATCTGGGTCGATGTGCAGGCGCCTCCAGTTGTATCATTATGTGAGTTTCTCAATCGTATTTATTAAGTAATTTATATTGTTTATTTAAAAATAGTTGACAACTTATTTGCATTGACAGCTTATTTTCATTCTTCAAAAAATGTACGGAAGATGGTAGACAGAACCTACTACTACAGTGATGAAGCATAATTAACTTATAAGTAGAAAGATCATCTTACCGCATTTCTTAGTCATCTTGAGAATTACAATAGTTATTATCAAACTCCTGCACATTATGGTCAATACGTGCCACTTGTGCACATGGTGAACTACGGTAACATCCATAAAGATTGCATGGTAAGATTTTAATTCTACTATTACGACAGCCGTGCATCTTTTGCATAAATTCTTCTAAAACTAAACTACATTGATAACTACAAAGTTATTACTATGGTTTTCAAGAGAAAATCCCGGAGGATTGTGTGCCTCATCTGATGTTTCTGAGAGGTCGCGTTGTTGTTATGAGCTTAGGGCCACCACGGCCAGGTCAGCCTACGCATCACTCTTGTCCATACCGGATTTCTAAAACCGATGGAGTCATGACAATCAAAGATTGAAAAAAAAAGTATGCTCAATCGTAGAGAGCTACTTGGAAGCAACATTGTGCGTAGGTCAAGAATGGAAGACAGGATGAGCTTCGTTCTCCATAATGGAGAGTCAGGACCTATCTTGTTTTATGATATTGTTCCTAAGAGAGGGTAAAGTAGGTCCTACGAGATATGAGTACGTAGGTCCTAGGTACAATGTGTTATTATGTGCTACAATGTGTTAGAGTTGATGATGATGATGATGAGGAGGAGTTGTGATTATGACTAGTGATCAACTTGATATATGATGTCTCATTGACGAAAATGATGATTAAATTGTGTTATATGTTCTATCTATAAGTATAGTACGTAGCGTCGTGACCAAACACAAAGATAAGAGAGATCATTTTTCTCTATTAGCTATCTATAAAACAATATATGAAACCCCTAAATTAACTCTTCAAAACCCTCAAACCTTCCCCCTCCTCCCTCTTTTAAAAAAACAGCTCCTGAGCTGCTGACGCGTGGACGCTCTTTGGTCCCGGTGTTACCAACCGGGACCAAAGGCCCTCTTGCCTGGGCTCGGCTGAGCGGCCACGTATAGGCACATCTGTCTCGGTTCGTAAGCGAGCCGAACTAAAAATCGTGGGCTTTAGTCCTGGTTTCTGAACGGGTACAAATGAGTCTTACGAACCGAAACAAATAGATCTTTTTTCATTGGTGCGTACTCCCGTGATCCGAGACACAGCGGCTCGGTGTCGTGTTGAAGTACATGTGCTGCAGGAGCGGCTGCTGTTTGATGGCTCATGCGTGCGAAGCTGCTGCCGGCGAGCATGCGAGTTGTGGGGTCGGCGAAGTTCGCGTTGGCGCGCGTGTTGGCCTGCTGGATCATGTAGACGCATGCTGTCGATGGGGTGATGTAGATGCTGCAGGAGCCGTGGAGTGGTACAAGCGTATTGCTGAGGCTCTCGGGATGCCGTTTTGTTGCCGTGGCCGATGTGGAACTCGATGCAGATGACGCTCTGGACTAGCCGGACCCAGGATCTGACGATGCGTATAGGCCTGCGCCGGAGCCGCCAGATAATGCAACGGAGATTGTAGGGCCGCCTGCCGTCGCGTTCTGGCGTGCGTCGATGAAGACTGGTGGCCGTCGTGGCTTGAAGCGCCGCCTGTTGTGGCGTTCTGGCGTGCGTCGATGAAGACTGGTGGCCGTTGTGGCGTTCCGGCGTGCGTCGATGAAGACTGGTGGCCGTTGTGGCGTTCCGGCGTGCGTCGATGAAGACTGGTGGCCGTGTGGCTTGAAGCGTCGGATATACACGTACGTGATGAATTTCTTTTCAGATGCATCACGCATGGAGCTTTCGAGTAAACAACCTCCGCGCATGCAATTTGCTTTGTAACACCCGCCTGGTGCTGGACGTTGCATGCACGCGGCCGCTGCTGTCGTGGTAGTCTGCGGCGTAGGAACCGTCGCGCCGCCGGAAAACCGATCAAGGAGCAGACGCAGGGCAGACGATTTTTGCCAAACTGCTAATTTTCTCATCAGAGGTAATGGTTTATTTGTGGCTATGGAAAAACTAATCTAATAGAGATTCGAAAATTGAAATTGATCTACAGAATCAACCTAATGATAGGGAACTTAAAATTGGATCTAAACTACAGGACCGATCTAATCTTTGATTGATCGTGTGTCGCGCCCCCGGGGAGAGAGAATTAATTTCCCCGGGGACGATGCGTTGCGGAAGTGGTGAAGGAACTTAGGATCGGTGTCGTGAGACTAACCGCTCTAATACCATGTAAAAATTGTAGGATGACTAATAATTATGTTGTTGTGTGTTGTATTGATTTAACCCTTGTAGGAGTATATACGAGTACATGTGAGAAGAGAGACTTGAAGTAGAGGACAAGTCATACATGATTTAAACATATTCTATCTCTAACTTCTATCTCTATCTTAAACACAATATACTTCTAACAGGAACTAATCAAGCTGCTGCTGATGATGAATGAATGATCCTAATTATAGCCGGTAAGCATGAGGAGGATGCCGTGTCGAAATCAAGGCACGTATACAGAGACAGCACGAGAGACATATCAGGCATCAGCGCGCTGCTTTCAGGCTTCAAATCATGTGGGCTCAACTCGACTCCACTCGACTCATTCAAAACTGCAAGCATTGCCCCAGTAATGGACATGCTTGATTAATCGGGGTTCGAAAATTGTCGGTCTTTCTGTGGGCCGTTCTTTAAAAGCTTTTCGGCAACTCACTAGCTTCACGAAAATCAAGGATCTACAGAGCAGCAGTTCTCCCACTTCGTGGTTTTTAACTTCAGCTCCGCCAGCTTTAGAAACATCGTCACGAAGCGCAGGGATGCCGAAACAGGCCCTTAGTGTGCGATGTTCGGACCGCGAGGTGGCTGTCCGGGATACGTATTTGTATTTGTACGAGCGAGAGAGAGATAGACCATGCATGTACTAATTCCCTTGATTAAGCAGCACTGTATGAAGTTTATTTCCTACTACTAACTAACCATTATAAAGAGGACTTGAAGAAACTGTAAACATCCAGCCAACAGGTGTTTGGTTTCAAAGATGTCTTTTTCCCCAAAACCGTAAGGTCCTCTTTGATTTGCAGGATTTTCAGAACGTAGGAATGTGACATATAAAAGATTTTCAGAACTAGTTGGACCAATATCTTCTGTGGATTCTTGATCTTGCATTCTTCATTCTTTGATTCAAAAGAATTAGACGTTGCTTCCTCTCTAGTTTCTTCTTTAATTGCACATACAACCACATCATTAGTCTCTATTCTATGAAAGAGTGCATGAACATTTATTAAGCTTCTTCCTATCAATAAAGGAGGCTACTGCGTAGGGGCGCCGCAGCTATGCGTTGCCGTGCGGCGCTTCGTAAAAACTCGTCATCGCTGCAAAACAGCAGTAAAGAAAAGAAGCACACACCGGCTCTTTTGGTAGAGCATGCAGTAGGAGCGACCATTCATACGTCACGACCTAGGCATAGCTAGCTGCACAGGCCGCCACCATTCATCCAAGTACAAACTCACGAGCTAGACTAAAAGACAATCAGCCTATATCCGCAAACTGTGTTGTGTGTCGTGGACTTTCTCTTCGAGGATTATCACTTACCAAGTACAAATTTCTATGTGTAACAGTACCGAGCAAAAATATTAGCGTATGGAAAAATCGTTCTTGTTGATTTGTTCTACTTGTATAATTGATTGCCAAATTTATAACGCCTAATTGTCATAGTGTTTTGCCTCACTTGTCAGTTTAATACTACCAAGTTGTTTTGTAATAGGTTGTAAAATCTAGTTGCCACGTTTTGCCGCGCTTGTCAGTATAATGTCCAGCTGTTGTCTCGTAAAGTTTGCTAGAGGCTTGTAAGATCTAGTTGCCATGATGCTTTCTCACGCTTGTCAGTTTAATTCTATCAAGTTGTTGTTCAATAAATTGTGTCATGGCTTGTAAGATCCAGTTGCCACGATGTTTTCTCATGTTTACAATTTAATTTTATTAAGTTGTTGTTTAATAAATTTTGGCATGGATTGTAAGACCGAGTCGACACGGTGTTTTCTCACGCTTGTCAGTTTAATTCTGTCCACTTGTCATTTAATAAATTTTCTCATGACTTGTAAGACCTAGTTGTCACAATGATTTCTCACCCTTGCCAGTGTAATTCTATCAAGTTGTTGTTTCATAAATTTTGTCATGACCTAGTTGTCATGGTGTTTACTCACGCTTTCCAACGTCGTTTCATAAAAGTTTTGTCGAAGGTCTGTGAAAACCTAGTTGCCATGATGTTTTGTCACGCTTGTCGGTTTTTCCCTACTAAGTTGTCATGTTGTCTCATAAAGCTTTTCAAGTGTGGTAACAACTAAGTTGTTAAGGATGTTTTGTTGTGCTTGTATAGTGGTTGTCAGTTTAATTCTACCATGTTATTTAAAAAAATCCCATGGAATTTTGTAGTGCATTTATGGGTCACTGCATCGGAAAATTTACTAGGACGATACTAGGTGCGTGTCTTCTATAGATATTTTCTGGGTCGTTGTATATGTTACTACTAAGAGTATGAAATCCTAAAACAAAGTAGAATAAGAAGTTACAGTAAACCGATGTAGTAGAGGAGTAGTGTAGCAAAAGAGAAAAGGACAAAGTCAGATGTTGTAAAGCGCTGCAAACACACTGCAAGTTGCACGTCTGGGTCCCCTGGTGTTTCCTATGCTTCGCGACTCCCTAGCACCCCTCTCATCTACTAATTAAAGAGGCCCATTAACCCACTCAAGTAAAAAAAGAGGCCCATCAACGTGAGCGGGCGCTTGAATGCCGCCGCACGGGAATGCAACCGTGCGTATGCTGTAGAATAGATTTTCCCATCAATAAATCAATGTATTCTTATTCCCAATACCAAAATGAGCATCCACCTTTCTACGCATGACCATCTCACAATAAGCTACCGAAATTGATCCGAAAGGTTGACAAAACCGAATGAAAACGAGAACATACCCATCGTTTTTTGCATTTGAAGAATACCCATTCGGGGTGTCCCGACATGGTAGATGTTAGCCGCAACATTGTGTGTTTGCAATCGTCGCATGGTATATAGAGGCATCGGCGAGCCGGCGAGCCGCTGCGCGAGATCCGAGCCCGGGCGACGGCCGGCCGAGTCCTTGCCGGCAAGTCGACGACGGTGGCTAGATGCCGAACCAGCACCTGCATGCGGTGCTGGGGCTTTGTCGGGGATGTGCGGGTTGCTCCCCGACCAATCCATGCCTGCGCGCAGCCGCCGATGGCCGGAAACGCCAAATCTGGTGGTCGCGACAAACATCCATGGATCTGCACCCTTCCGGCCGGCCGATGCATGAGGAATTGGCGGAGGTCAATCTCGGAAGTGTGACAGCCAACCGACGTGGATCCCGACGGCTGGTGGCCGGAATCGTAGGCGGCGGCCCGATGGCGGTGGGTGGGGAAAAGTGCGGGGTGAAATGCCCCCCACCCCCTCCCGCCAACCGCTCCCGCTATATACAGGGCACCGACGGGGCGAGGGGAAGAACCTGTGTTTTCGCGAGTTGGGATAGAAATTTTGGCGCGCCTCGCAAAATTTTTTTACGGGTCTGACATTTTTGCGGGGTCTGATCGGACAGCTTTTATCGCGGGGACCCTATTTTGACGGTTATTTTGCGGGTCAGGGCACTATACAGGGTCTGCTAGAGATGCTCTAACCAATAAGACCAACTATGATTGAAGCAAAAACTATTCCATCAAATTTATATCGAAATACGAATTGAGTGGTATAATTTTTTGCTTTAGAGAGATAACCTCCCGCCACACATGCCTAGCTATACCTAGACAGCTGATTCTTGTGTCTTTGGCCATGGATCATTGGGAGACGTCCTGGAAGAAGAAGAATAACAAGCAACTCCTCCCGCCTGCCTTAGCGACCTACTATAGAACATGCCGGCGAAGGAGGACGACAACGATAGTACATAGTAGTACGAGCATGTGGGGTCGATCAGACAGGTTCCCGCTCTACTGCAGTTGAGAGGAGCTCGAGAGGGTTGGCGCAGCAGCGCTTATAAACCACTCTCGAGCCCTCTCAGCTAGCGGGGTGGGACTAACATTTGTCCCCGGGCAACACCAACCTTTTGTCCTAGTTGGTGGAACCAATCGGGACTAATACCCACCTTTGGTCCCAGTTGGTGGCACCAACCGGGACCAAAGGTCCTTGTTTCCCGTCGGCTGACGAAAAGGGACCATTGGTCCCGGTTGGTGCCACCAACCGGGAGCAAAGGTCCCTGTTTCCTGCCCTTTGGGCTGTTGAAAACAGGGCTTTGGTCCCGGTTGATGGCACCAACCGGGACCAAAGGTGGGCATCGGTCCCGGTTGGTGCCACGAACCGGGACCAATGCTCCGTGTATATAAGCAAACACTTAGCGGTTTTTGACCCATTCTCCCCCAAAGGCCAGATCCCCACCCACGCCGTCAGGCTGCCCGAATCTCGCGCGCTCTCCGTCGACATCACCGCCGCCGGCTGCCGTCGCCCGTCGCCCCCGCCGCCCCCTTCGCCGCCCCTCCCCCGTCGCCTCCCCTCCGCCCCCGCCCCGTCGTTGTTGCCTCCCCGTTGCCGCCCCACCCCCCTCGCCTCCGTGTCGCCGCCGCCGCCCCCGCTGTGAGCCGCCGCCGCCCCTTCTTTGTTGATTTATGTTTTATTTAATGAATGTTTGTTTATGTTTATGTTTATGTTTATGTTTATGTTTATGTTTATATGATGAATGTTTATGTTTTAGTTGTTTTATGTTTTATTTAATTTATTAGGAGTCTTAGGAAAAATTAGTATGTGTATGTTAGATTATAGACTTTTTTTGGGTTTTATGAAAAATTAGTGATTAAACGATAAGAAAACGTTCTCATAGGAATTTGCCGACGATGCCCGGCCCGCATCCTCGTCGTCGAGTAGTCCGTCAGAGCCTGCTTGATAGGTGCCATATCCGGGACTGGGCTCCGTCGGGCTGGCACTGGGAGGTGCTACCTTCCCGGGCTCGGAGGTTGGTGAAGAATCCAGGTCTCGTCGTCACCCCGGACCTTCTGTGGTGGCGGTCACGCGGGCCACTTTTGGTGTGGAGGGAGCAGGCCCTGCGGAGGTGGTACATCGTCGTGTCAGGGAGGAGGACGAGCACGTCCGTCGCTACATGGCGGCTTTGGGCGCACGGTTCGATAATACCTGCAGATCCTTCAGGGATCTCACCCGAGTTATGATCCCGTGATGGTTCCTTATCTTTGGGTGTCCACCGCCGGCGACTCAGAGACTGCTAGTGAACCGAGTTCACCGTCCTCCACTTTGGATTCTAGGATATTCGATCTGTATTAGTGATCTTATATGATAATATTCGAAATGCATTAGTTAATATTTGATGATGCATTAACTGGATTATTCGGGATGATGTATTAGTGATATTATATTCGAGTTCATTATAAATGTATTTGTGATTTGCAAGTCATTCCGGTAAAACATAGGGAATTTTTTATATGTCATTGCTCGATATATGAAACGAGTTGACTTTAGGTCTGTTTTGGCTCCTTGTGTGTCTTTCAGCGAGGGAGAGTGTCCACCATATATATACATATGAGAGAGGAAGAATCCCGACTGTTGTCGTGGGGGTCGCTTCTCCTTCTTTTCCTTTTTCTAGATATTTGTAATGCACTAGGGAAAGGAGGAGTAGTGACCATCATCGACGGTCGAAATATGAGAGAGGAAGAATCCCGATTGTTGTCGTGGGGTCGCTTCTCCTTCGTTCGAGTGTGCTAGACATTTTGGTGTAATGCACTCTAGGACGAATGGAGGAGCCACCATCACCGACGGTCGCAATATCAGAGGGAGTGCCCACCATATACGTGAGATGCTAGTTTAGGAAGGAAAGACTCGACAGACCTAAAGTCAACCCGTTGCATATTGAGTAATAATGATCTTTGTGTTGATCAGTTTTCTCGTAGTTTCCTTCGATCGATTTTAAATGTTTCAACTATGAACATAGGAAATGTCTGACGACGAAAGGGAATCCGCTATGTGTGAATACTGTGAAGACGAGCGCGACCTTTGTGACAAGACTTTCCTACTTGATGGTAGGCGCTTCAGCATCATGCTGGATGAGACATTCGAAGTGAATACAGTAAGTCACAACGACAAGTCTTTTTTCGTAATTAAGCATGCTTCTGCTTCTTTTGCTTCAACTTATAATTTTAATTTTTTACTATTCTACTAGCGTGTTTCCTGCCATGCAAGAATTGCTGTCTTGGATAAGATTGGTTTCAATACTAAAAAATGTATGGAGGTAAAGATAGTTCACTTGAGGACCGAGGATGGTTATACTTTTGCCGTAAAATTGTACAATGCAGACACCTACTGCTATTTTGAATGCAAAAGTTGGAAAGTACTATGCAAGACTTATGCATTTGAGCCTAATATGCTTATCACCTTTGATATTCCTCCGAAAAATGAAATTGAAGGTAATATCGACATCTGGGTCGATGTGCAGACGCCTCCAGTTCTACCATTATGTGAGTTTCTCAACCATATTTATTAAGTAATTTATATTGTTTATTCAAAAATAGTTGACAACTTATTTGCATTGACAGCTTATTTTCATTCTTGAAAAAATGTACGGAAGATGGTAGACAGAACCTACTACTACAATGATGAAACAGAATTAACTTATAAGGAGAAAGATCATCTTACCGCATTTCTTAATCATCTTGAGAATTACAATAGCTATTATCAAACTCCTCCACATTATGGTCAATACGTGCCACTAGTGCACGTAGTGAACTACGGTAACATCTATGGAGATTGCATGGTAAGAATTTTCTACTATTACGACATCCGTGCATCTTTTGCATAAATTCTTCTAAAACTAAACTACATTGGTAACTACAAAGTTATTACTATGATTTTCAACAGAAAATCTCAAAGGATTGTGTGACTCATCTGATGTTTCCGAGAGGTTGCGTTGTTGTTATGAGCTTAGGGACACCACGGCCAGGTCAGCCTACGCATCAGTCCTGTCCATACCGGATTTCTAAAACCGATGAAGACATGACAATCAGAGATTGGAAATTTTTTATGGTCAATCGTAGAGAGCTACTTGAAAGCAACATTGTGCGTAGGCCAAGAATTGGAGACATGATGATCTCCATTCTCCATAATGGAGAGTCAAGACCTATCTTGTTTTATGATATTGTACCTAAGAGAGGGTAGAGTAGGTCCTATGAAAGAGGACTAGGTCCTAGGTACAATGTGTTATTATGTGCTACAATGTGTTAGAGTTGTTGATGATGATGAGGAGGAGTTGTGATTATGACTAGTGATCAACTTGTTATATGATGTCTCATTGACGAAAATGATGATTAAATAGTGTTATATGTTCTCTCTATACGTATAGTACATAGCGTCGCGACCAAGCACGGAGATAAGAGAGGTCACTTCTGTCTATTAGCTAGCTAACAAAATATATGAAACCCCTAAATTAACCCTCCAAAACCCTCAACCCCTCCCCCCCTCTTTAAAAAAACAGCTCCTCAGCTGCTGACGCGTGGACGCTCTTTGGTCCCGGTTGATGTTACCAACCGGGACCAAAGGCCCTCTTGCCTGGGCTCGGTGGAGCGGCCACATGTAGCCCCATCTGTCCCGGTTCATAAGCAAACCGGGACTAAAGGTCATGGGCATTAGTCCCGACCCTTTAGTCCCGGGTCTAGAACCGGCATAGATGGGCCTCTAGAACCGGGACAAATAGGCCTTTTTCCACTAGTGCTGGTCCACAAACAGACGGACTTGTTAGGAGTACTCTGCAGGTTAGATGCCTTGTTGTGGTACATTCTTTCTTACCGAGTGATGTGGCATATTAACATATCAATGTCTTTCCTTGTGCGGAAGGTCGTGAATCGTTGCTGCACCCTAGTCGCTTTACTTTCTTGCCATGGTCGTTCATCCATGGATGTGCGGGCACATGCTCAGTATACACTGTGCTTTCTTCGACTCATGCATCTTCGAGTCGAGCTCTTGATTCTTCGAGTGGAGCTCGTGTTTCTTCGAGTCGACCATGGATTCAGGAAGAGGAAGAGGAAGAGAAGACGGACGAAGATATTGATCCGGACTACATTGAGCTCGATGGTTCGCTAATGGAAGATGCTCCGCAGCCAACTCAACCTCCTCAGCCGTCAGAACAAGCAGGACGAGCTAGATCACGAGCCACCCGACGTCCACAATGGCAGAACACTCCAAAGGTCTACGACAACAAGGGGAAGCTCGCTGCGAAAAGAGGGAGGAAGTGAAGTGATGTATGCTTGTCATGTAGCTGAGCTTTATGTCTGATGAACTTGTCATGTATGTTGTGAACTTGTTATGTTTATTGCGAACTTGTCATGTATGTTATGAACTTGTTATGTTTCTTGTGAACTTGTCATGTAAGTTATGAACTTGTTATGTTTCTTGTGAACTTGACATGTTTCAAAATTATGGTGTCAAATATACTGCAGGTGAAATTGCCTTGTCGTTGATAATTTTTATGTTGTTATGTTGATAATTGTAGCTGAAATTCTGCAAGGCTACCAAGTATGCTAGAAACGCCAAGATGGTTGGCGTTTCAAAGTGGAGATGAAACGCCGGGAGTGATTGGCGTTGCGAGGCCACGTGGAAATGTTCCCTCGTAGTCGTTCTTGCAGAACTTGTCTTACAGGAACGCCAAGGCAACAATTGGCATTTCTGTGTGTAGTGGCAACGCCATCAGCGCTGGCGTTTTGGGACGCGCGGAAACACCATCAGGTTTGGCGTTTCATGCATAATAGACTATGCACCAATTGGCGTTTCTTTTGCATTTTCCACATAACACAAATTGCACAACACATAGGAAGGAAATGAAATACACACAACATAATGAAGTTCATACAAATTAAGAGTACACATAGACGAGTTCACATAATGGAGTTCGTAGCAATTAAGAGTACACAAAGATGAGTTCACATAATGGAGTTCAAAGCTCATAATCCAGGCGAGAAATGCATGACGAGAACCACATTGTTCTACAATGTAGAGCAAGGCCCCTTTCCCTTCTTTTTCTTCCTCTCTTCTTCCTCCTCCTCCTCCTCCTCCCTTTTCCTTATGAGATGAGCCTCGTGAACCACCCTCTCTATGAATAGCTTATTCTCCCTCTCTTTCATTGCCTTGTCAATAGCACAAACTTGTTTCCAATGCTCTTCAAGATCCTTTTGCCGTTGCACAGCTACCTTCTCACACTTCATTTTCAGATTTTTTTCTGCATCGTAAGATACCGAGATGTCATCCTATCACGTTCCTTCATTTTATCTTCGAACTCTTGTTGCTTCTTCCTCTCTAGTTTGGCTGCATCCTCCTCTCGCACCTTCCTCGCAGCCTTCCCCCACCACCCTGGCATCTCACCTTCCCCATCCTGGGTAGCATGTTGTACGCCTCTTGCCATCCACCATACAACATTCTAAGAGCTACTTGCTTGCTTTCCATGTTTCCCCGTACTTGACCTTATACCCAAACTTATCATAAACCCAACTCATCAACAATCTCACTTTAATTGTTGGATCCTCGGCTATATGTTTCTGGTATTTATAACTGATGAATTCTGAGGTTAGCTGACGGTGTGTGCTTCGTGCTTCTACGGCTGGCGGTGTGCATTGGTGAGTGGCTTTGCAACTTGTTATCTTCCACCAATCATCCTTCGTGAGTCTTCCATTCAGAGTCCATTTGCATCTTTCTACCTCACATTTCACGGTGTATCGCTTGTTGCGGTCCGAGTGAACAACTATGAAAGGCCTGTGGTGTTTGACAGCATACTCACACAACCACATCTTCAATTCTAGCATGTGCTCAAACATCAAACCTTTTCTTAGGTAAGACATCGAAATCTCGTCGGGTGTACTACTTGGGAACTGTCTAGCCTCAATTGTCTTACTCATGCCACCGTCGACTATAGCCTTATCTGCAAGGCTAACATCACAAAACAAAGGAACTTTGTGATCCCTACCGGTGATTTTTGTGTACCACTCTGCTTCTTTCTCAGTGAAGCCATGCTCGTCCAAGTCATTCATCGGTCCTTCATCATTCGAGTCATCCACACAAGCACGCTAATACATAATGTCAGGATCCATGTCCTTATGCCTTACTTGAGCCTCTACGTCACCAACAATGTTGTGTTGCCTCTCATACTCTTCCTCCAAGTCATGATCATCATCATTGATCGGTGCACTAGCTCCGAACTCATATTTGGGATACTCATTGGCTTCCACTTCAACTACATGCTCAACATCTTTTATCAAGGTTTGGTTCAAGTCAACTTCAAAGAGAGGAGCCTTGACCACCTTACTTGCAAACACTTCGAGTGACTTGATTGTCGATGATGCAACAACCTCCTTATATGCAACCCAATGAAAATTGGACCTGGTAGGCATTGTCTTCATTCGACACTTGTGTGCCAATCCAACATCATATCTTCCTACTAATTCAACCTGGTCACTTGCATCCACCCACTTTAATCTTGTCCGTATTTCTTCCACAACTTCTTCATAACAAGGACTCTTAATAAATATCAACACTTCCTTATACTAGTCATCAATATCAACATTCATGAATGCCTCTTTGTCAACATAATGAATGTTAACAATTTTTTCCATCTAAAAAGTTCAAACATAAGTACAAGAAATGCAACACATTGCTATCAAAACCACTAACAATAACTTTGTCCATCCAAAATAAGCATTAACCCTAACCCTAAATCTTAACATAAGACATAACCCTAAATCTTATCACAAGGCCACACTTTTGAAACAACAATAATCATGAACATGGGTTACCTCATGAACAAAACAATCCAAATAGACAAATTCAACCAATATAAATTTTGTGAGATGGAGGAGGTTACCTCAAGGAACGGAAAAGACACCGGATCCACGGAGAAACCCAATCAATTTCCAAGGATTTAAGAGGGGGATAGTGAGGGAAACAAAGGGAGATAAGAGAGGCAGTTCGGGATAGGCCAATGTGGGAGAAGTGATTGAGTGGTGAGTGGTGGATGAGAGCCTCACGGCCAACTAAAATATCTGCATGAGAAACGCCAAGAGGGTCTGCCGTTGCTGGAAACGCAGCATTGGTCGGCGTTCCGTCCTGCCACGTCACAAGACAACGCGTGCTGTCCGTGACTATGGGCCAGGGAAGCAACACAAGGTGGGTTGGCGTTTCCATGTCCAGTGGAAACTCCGGTGGGTTTGGCGTTTCTTCGTGCGTTGGAAACGTCGCAGTGCCTGGCGTTTCTAAAAAGGCCAGATCGTGAAATTTTTCCGGATCGAGTCTGGTGTGTGATGAACTAGGCTGACAAGTCAAAACAGTGATTTCGGCCCCCCGGAGGGTTACCCCTGGAGGCAGATGGGGCAGGTGGTTTTCCCCGCGGTCTCTTTCGTGATCACCACGACGATTTTGACCGTGGTGACCGGCCGATCGGGCGAGGCGACGACGCGGTCACCGTGACCAGTAGTGCGGGTCGGCGAGAGCCGTCAGCCCGACAACGGCGCCGACGGTGCGCTTGATTCGCCAGGTGGTGGAGCAGTGGTCGTCCTGGTGGCGGCGGCACCATATGGTCAGGAGGGAGCCGGTGAGTTCGAGCGACACGAGGGCTCCGGCGACCGCCCCCAGCAGCGTCCCCTGCATGAACCCGTCCTCCTCGTAGTCGTCCGACAACCGTTCCGGCCGCGTGATCGCCATCTTGGCCTTCCCCGTTGCCGTCCGTCACTGGTTCACTGTGACATTTATGGACTACTGTGTCTGTATGTGAATGTGATAGCTAGGAAACCGCAGGCTTGTGCTTGTGCGTGGAGCCACAGGGTCCAGGCCTGTTCCGGCCAGAGTTTGAGCAGTGGTGGCCGGCCGCGATGAAAATGCGGTTGCCCGTCGGCGTCCAGGCATTGAAGCACCGAGGGCCGGCCGGCCTCCACTGCCGATAGATTCTGCCAAACTGAATTGACAAGGGATGTAGGACGAGCTGCGGTGACATGAAGCGACGCGCTGCCAACTGATTCAAAGCTAGTAGTATGGGTTGGAACTAATCTAATCAAGCAGCTGATGAATGGATGTCTCTAATTATAGCAGGTCAGCGGGAGGAGGACGCCGGGTCGAAATCAAGGCACGTACAGTACAGAGACGGCACGAGAGACATCTCAGGCATCGGCACGCTGCTTTCAGGCTTCAAACCACGTGGGCTCAACTCAAGTCGACATGCTTAATTAATCGGAGGTCTTTCGGTGGGTCGTTAGACTGACTATTCATAGTTATTCATGATGGGCGTAATAACATAGAGTACATGACACCTAAGAAAAAAGATGATGTGTCATACACGTACATACACATCTTCTTATGAATGCATACACACTATTTTCAAAAAAAGGTATGTTTTTGTCCTTCGAATCAAAATTCTTAAACACTCATTCTTAAAAGCATAGACTTGGTCCTTTAAGATTCTTTTGGTAAAACACACCCGGTGACCACGAACTGAGATCGTCGACAAAAAAAAAACACATTTGAAATCCCAAATTGACCTGCTGAGCTCAGCTTCTGCCAACTCCCGTTGGTTTCCCGCGAGACCGACGGCGACGGTTTCCTTTGCTAGAGGACGGCATGACGGCACATGGGGCAGTCGGGCTTGTGCAGGAGCCAGCTCCGGATGCACTCCAGGTGGAAGACGTGGGAGCACGCCGGGAGCCGCCGCCCCGCGCGCTCGCCGCCGGCCTCGAACTCCTGGAGGCAGATGGGGCAGCAGCCGCCACCTGCAGCAGTGACGGCCACCGGCGGAAAGAAGCCGAAGCTGGACGATTTTGGCTGTTGCTCGAGGTCGACGACGGCGCGATCACCTCGCCTTCCGCAGTAGTGTGGGTCGGCGAGAGCCGTGAGCCGGAAGACGGCGCCGACGGTCCGCTTGATTCGCCCGGCGTGAGTGTCCAAGGGGGAGCAGTGGTCGTCATGGCGGCGGTGAACCCATATGGTGAGGAGGGAGTGGGCGAGGTCGAGGGAGACGAGCGCTCCGGCGACCGCCCCCAGCAGCGTCCCCTGCATGAAGCCGTCCTCCTCGTCGACGAAGCCTGACAGGAGGCCGTACGCGGCGCCGACCACCGTGCCGGCCGCCCCGAAGACGCCGAACACGAAGGCGCGCGCCAGCCCGCCTGCCACCCTCGACACCACCATCGTACTTGATTGTCGCTCCGACGCCGGGCCGATGCACAGGATGGAATGGATGTATGACCAACCACTTCGTTGATACTACTTCTAGTAGCTACAAAACCGCAGGCTCACTTGATCGAGGGCATAGTAAGTACACGCTGGCCAACCACGTAGTAGCATATATATAGCGACCGAAGAAGCTACTGGCTATCTTAGGTGGCAGTACGAGATGGACGTACGAGTACTGGAGATTGAGCAGTGGCATGTCACTGGTGACAGCAATGAAAATGCGGTTGGCCGTCGACGTCGAGGCACTGAAGCACCAAGGACCGGCCTCATCTCATCCCCAGCTCCCACTCCACTGTACAGATTCTTCCTTTTTTGATATATCTGCATTGTGTAGATTGTACTGGTACGAGACGACACGCTGCCAACCGATCGTCGATGCATGGAACTGTGTATGCGTGCACGCACCGGGCATGCAGAGCAGCCACACGCCTGTAAAATGTGTGGGTGGTCATGGCAATGGCAATGGCAATGGCATGGCGCCCAATTAATTAAGAGGATGTATGGGTTAGCGGACCAGACAGCCAGTTAATAAGCTGCTGATGGATCTAATTAGAGCGGAGGATGCCGCGTCGACATCGGCGCACCATGGAACACTTGGAGCGGAGGATCGGCCTATGAACAGACAGCACGAGGTCGACAATGGCCAATTCGCCCGCCATGCCGCTGCTTTCAGACTCATTCAAGGCCGAGAATTGACATGCGTACGTGATGGAAGGTCGAAAAACTGTCGGTATTTCGGTGGGTCTTATTGGTTCAGACCGCGACCATTTTGTTCCCTTGATTAAGTAGCACCGTGCTTGTGAAGTTGAGTTGATTTTCTAGCTAAAGACCAGTAGTACAAAATGCGGCCTGATTTATTTGGCCGTCAGTCTGCCTCACTTAATTTTGTTCCAAGCTCCTCCACTGCCACTGCTGTGGATCACAATGCTAGTGCAGTTCATCTGTTCCGGGCTTCAGGCTAGGCTCGTGCTCGTCCACCCACCGGTGACTGTTGTAAAACGGAGCGCGAAACGACCTCACAACAGTTGTAGGAGGATCTAACAGCCTGTTCCGCAGGAACTCCGAAGCAGTTTCCAAAGATTAGCTGCACTTTTTGAAACAAAAAATAGCTCCGGCCTCCTATACAAACCGATTCCCATCATGAGTACTGCCCTGAATCGAGGACAGGCGCCATGTGAAACTAGAGCCACGCAATGATAAGTGAACGGTCCTGATTTCATCATAATGATTTATGGGACCCAAGAAAGTACTCCCTCCGTTTCTTTTTATTATTAGTTTGCATACAAAATTAGGTCAATATTAAACTTTAACTTATAGAAGAAGAAAATATCAATATCACAATATGAAATTAATATTATTAGATGCATCGTCAAATTAACTTTCATACCAATTTTTTTTATTGATCATACCATATAACTTTAGTATTGTAGGTGTTGATGTTTTTTTATATAAATTTGGTCAAACTTTGTTTAATTTGACTTTGATTCAATTTTATACACAAAGTACAAAAAATGTAGGGACTAGTTTTTTTTAGGCCAAATTAGATAGATTGATTAGCATTACTCCTCCGTTTCTAAATATAAAACCATTTAGAGATTTCAATATGGACTACATACGAATGTATATAAACGCATTTTAAAGTATAGATTCACTCGTTTTGCTCCGTATATAGTTTATATTAAAATCTTTAAAATGTCTTACATTTGGTAATAGAGGTTTTGGGCCAAGATGGATCATGTGGATGGATATGATTTTCTCTTCTGGTATGTCTTCTGTTATGCTCAATGGGGTACTTAGGAAACAATTTCTCTGCAAGAGGGGACTTAGGCAAGGAGACTCATTCTCCCCATTGCTCTTTGTATTGGCATCTGACTTATTGCAATCAATACTTAATGAGGCCATGAAACATGATTTAATTATGGCCCCAATCACATCTGGAGCTTCTAAAGATTTCACAATTATTCAATATGTTGATGACATTGTGCTTATTATGCATGTCGGCCCTGCTCAACTCTACCAGCTTAAGAACCTTCTCATGCACTTCACTGCTTACACTATATTGAGAGTCAATTATGATAAATCTGTCATGGTGCCTATCTATTGGAAATATGCCCTAGAGGCAATGATAAAATGGTTATTATTGTATTTCCTTGTTCATGATAATTCTTTGTTGTTCATGCTATAATTGTATTAACCGGAAACCGTAATACACGTGCGAATACATAGACCACAACAAGTCCCTAGTGAGCCTCTAGTTGGCTAGCTCGTTAATCAATAGATGGTCATGGTTTCATGACCATGGACATTGGATGTCATTGATAACGAGATCACATCATTAGGAGAATGATGTGATGGACAAGACCCAATCCTAAGCATAGTACAAGATAGTGTAGTTCGTCTGCTAAAGCTTTTCTAATGTCAAGTATCGTTTCCTTAGACCATGAGATTGTGCAACTCCCAGATGCCGTCTACTTTGGGTGTGCCAAACGTCACAACGTAACTGGGTGGCTATAAAGGTATACTACGGCTATCCCTGAAAGTATCTGTTCGGTTGGCACGAATCGAGACTGGGATCTGTCACTCCGTGTGACGGAGAGGTATCTCTGGGCCCACTCGGTAAGACATCATCATAATGAGCTCAATGTGACTAAGGAGTTAGCCACGGGATGATGTGTTACAGAACGAGTAAAGAGACTTGCCGGTAACGAGATTGAACAAGGTATAGGGATACCGACGATCGAATCTCGGGCAAGTATCATACCGGTAGACAAAGGGAATTGTATACGAGATTGATTGAATCCCCGACATCGTGGTTCATCCGATGAGATCATCGTGGAGCATGTGGGAGCCAACATGGGTATCCAGATCCTGTAGTTGGTTATTTACCGGAGAGGTGTCTCGGTCATGTCTACGTGCCTCCCGAACCCGTACGGTCTACACACTTAAGGTTCGATGACGCTAGGGTTATAGGGAAATAGTGTACATGGTTACCGAAGGTTGTTCGGAGTCCCGGATGAGATCCCGGACGTCACGAGGAGTTCTGGAATGGTCCGGAGGTAATGATTCATATATAGGAAGTGAGGTTTTAGTCACCAGAAGTGTTTCAGACATCACTGGTAGCGTACCGGGACCACTGGAAGGGTTCCGGGGGTCCATCAAGTGGGGCCACCGGCACCAGAGGGCTGCGTGGGCCAAGAGTGGGAAGGGACCAGCCCCAGAGTGGGTTGGTGTGCCTCCCACCAAGAACCAAGGCGCAACAAGGGTGAGAGGGGGGCAAACCCTAGCGTAGATGTGCCCTAAGGCCCACCCTAGGGCGCATAGGGCTGCCGCACCCCTCTTCCCTCTTGGTCGCCGGCCAGATCCCATCTAGGGCTGCCGCACCACCCTAGGGTGGGAACCCTAGGGGTGCGCACCCTCCTCCCTCTCCTCCTATAAATAGTGGAGGGTTTGGGGCTGCCAGAGACACGCATCTCTCTCTCCCTCGGCGCAACCCTACTCCTCCTACTCCTCGTCCTCCGTAGTGCTTAATGAAGCCCTGCCGGAGTACCACGCAGCTCCACCGTCACCATGCCGTCGTGCTGCCGGAGCTCTCCCTCAACCTCTCCTTCCTCCTTGCTGGATCAAGGCATAGGAGACGTCACCGGGCTGCACGTGTGTTGAACGGGGAGGCGCCGTTGTTCGTTGCTTAGATCGGATTCCACCACGATCTGAATCGCTGCGATTACGACTCCACCAACTGCGTTCTAGTAACGCTTTCGCTTTGCGATCTTCAAAGGTATGAAGGTGCACTCTCCCCACTCGTTGCTGGTTTCTTCATAGATGGATCTTGGTGAATACGTAGGAATTTTTTTGATTCACTACTACGTCTCCCAATAGTGACATCAAAGCTAGGTCTATACGTAGAATCTATGCACGAGTAGAACACAAGTTGTTGTGGGCGTCGATCTTGTTAATTTGCTTACCGTTACTAGTCTTATCCTTATTCGGCGGTATTGTGAGATGAAGCGGCCCGGACCAACTTTACACGTACGCTTACGTGAGACCGGTTCCACCGCCTGACATGCACTTGTTGCATAAGGTGGATAGCGGGTGTCTGTCTCTCCCACCTTAGTCAGATTGGATTCGATGAAAAGGGTCCTTATGAAGGGTAAATAGCAATTGCCATATCAAGTTGTGGTTTTGGCGTAGGTAAGAAACGTTCTTGCTAGAAACCTATAGCAGCCACGTAAAACTTGCAACTACAAATTAGAGGACGTCTAACTTGTTTTTGCAGCATATGCCTTGTGATGTGATATGGCCAAAGGATGTGATGTGATGCATTGTGATGTATGAGATTGATCATGTTCTTGTAATAAGATTCACGACTTGCGTGTCGATGAGTATGACAACCGGCAGGAGCCATAGGAGTTGTCTTAATTTATTGTATGATCTGCGTGTCAATCATAAACGCCATGTAATTACTTTACTTTATTGCTAATCTCTAGCCATAGTAGTACAAGTAATAGTTGGCGAGACAACTTCATAAAGACAGGATGATGGAGATCATGATGATGGAGATCATGGTGTCGTGCCGGTGACAGTGATGATCATGGTGCCCCGAAGATGGAGATCAAAGGAGCAAGATGATATTGGACGTATCATGTCTCTATATTGATTGCATGTGATGTTTATCATGTTTACATCTTATTTGCTTAGAACGACGGTAGCTAAATAAGATTATCTCTCACTAAAATTTCAAGAAATGTGTTCACCCTAACTGTGCACCATTGCTAAGGATCGTTGTGCCGAAGCACCACATGATGATTGGGTGTGATAGGTTCTAAAGTTCGCATACAACGGGTGTAATCCAGATTTACACACGCAATACACTTAGGTTGACTTGACGAGCCTAGCATGTACAGACATGGCCTCGGAACACGGAATACCTAAAGGTCGAACATGAGTCGTATAGAAGATACGATCAACATGGAGATGTTCACCATGGATGACTAGTCCGTATCACGTGATGATCGGATACGGGCTAGTTGACGTGGATCATGTGTCACTTGTATGACTAGAGAGATGTCTATCTAAGTGGAAGTTCATTAAATAATTTGATTATGTGAACTTAATTATCATGAACTTAGTCTAAAATTGTCTTTACAATCTATATTGTAGATCCAATGGCCAACGCTAATGTTGCCCTCAACTTCAATGCGTTCCTAGAGAAAACCAAGCTGAAAGATGATGGAAGCAACTATGCAGACTGGGTCCGTGGCTTGAGTATCATCCTCATAGCTTCCAAAAGATTATATGTCCTTGATGCACCGCTAGGTGACGCACCATTTTTCCCAGCGGCTCAGGAAGTTATGAACGCCTGGCAGTCGCACTATGATGATTACTCCCTGGTTCAGTGTGGCATGCTTTACAGTTTAGAACCGGGGCTCCAAAAGCGTTTTGAGCAACACGGAGCATATGAGATGTTCCAAGAGGTGAAATTGGTTTTCCAAGCTCATCCTCGGGTCGAGAGATATGATGTCTCCGACAAGTTCTTCAGTTGTAAGATGGAGGAAAATAGTTCTGTCAGTGAGCACATACTCAAAATGTCTGGGTTGCACAACCGCTTGTCTCAGCTGGGAGTTAATCTTCAGGATGACTCGGTTATTGACAGAATCCTCCAGTCGCTCCCACCTAGCTACAAGAGCTTTGTGATGAACTACAACATGCAGGGTATGGAGAAGTCCATTCCTGAGTTGTACTCAATGCTAAAATCAGCGGAGGTCGAGATCAAAAAGGAGCATCAAGTGTTGATGGTGAATAAGACCACTAGTTTCAAGAAAGGCAAGGGTAAAAAGAACTTCAAGAAGGACGACAAAGAAGTTGGCCCGCCCGGTAAGCAAGTTGCCAGGAAGAAGAACAAGAATGGACCCAAACCTAAGACTGAGTGCTTTTATTGCAAGGGTACCGGTCACTAGAAGCGGAACTTTCCCAAGTACTTAGCGGATAAGAAGGCCGACAACATTAAATGTATATGTGATATACTTGTTATTGATGTGTACCTTACCAGCGCTCGTAGTTGCTCCTGGGTATTTGATACCGGTGCAGTTGCTCACATTTGTAACTCCAAGCAGGAGCTGCGGAATAAGCGGAGGCTGGCAAAGGACGAGGTGATGATGCGCGTCGGGAATGGTTCCAATGTCGATGTGATCGCCATCGGCACGCTACCTCTACATCTACCTTCGAGATTAGTTTTAAACCTCAATAATTGTTATTTAGTACCAGCTTTGAGCATGAGCATTGTATCTGGATCTCGCTTAATGCGAGATGGCTACTCATTTAAATCTAAGAATAATGGTTGTTCTATTTATATGAGAGAAATGTTTTATGGTCATGCCCCGCTGGTCAATGGTTTATTTTTGATGAATCTCGAACGTGATGTTACATATGTCCATAGTGTGAGTACCAAAAGATGTAAGATTGATAACGATAGTCCCACTTATATGTGGCACTGCCGCCTTGGTCATATTGGTGTCAAACACATGAAGAAACTCCATGCTGATGGACTTTTGGAGTCTCTTGATTTTGAATCATTTGACATGTGCGAACCATGCCTCATGGGCAAGATGACCAAGAATCCGTTCTCCAGAACAATGGAGCGAGCAGCTGACTTGTTGGAGATAATACATACCGATGTATGCGGTCCAATGAGCATCAAGGTTCGTGGTGGCTACCGTTATGTTCTCACCCTCACTGATGACTTGAGCAGATATGGGTATGTCTACTTAATGAAATACAATTCTGAAACCTTTGAAAAGTTCAAGGAATTTCGGAGTGAGGTAGAGAGTCAATGTGACAGGAAAATAAAGTGCCTACGATCTGATCGTGGCGGAGAATATTCGAGTCACGAGTTTGGCACGCACCTAAGGAAATGTGGAATTGTTTCACAACTCACGCCGCGTGGCACACCTCAGCGAAATGGTGTGTCTGAACGTCGTAATCGCACTCTATTGGATATGGTGAGATCTATGATGTCTCTTACCGATTTACCGCTATCATTTTGGGGATATGCATTCGAGACTGCCGCATTCACTTTAAATAGGGCACCGTCTAAATCCGTTGAGACGACATCGTATGAATTATGGTTTGGAAAGAAACCTAAGTTGTCGTTTCTGAAAGTTTGGGGATGTGTTGCTTATGTGAGGAAACTTCAACCTGAGAAGCTCAAACCCAAAGCGAAAAAGTGCGTCTTCATAGGATACCCCAAAGATACTATTGGGTATACCTTCTACCTCAGATCCGAAGGCAAAGTCTTTGTTGCCAAGAATGGATCCTTTCTAGAGAAAGAGTTTCTCTCGAAAGAAGTAAGTGGGAGGAAAATAGAACTTGATGAGGTAATTGTACCTCCACTCGAACCGGAGAGTAGCGCAGCATGGGAAGTTGTTCCTGTGTAGCCTGCACCGGCTGGAGAGGAAGTTAATGATGATGATCATGAAACTTCAGATCAAGTTGCTATTCGAAGGTCCACTAGGACACGTTCCGCACCAGAGTGGTATAGCAACCCTATCCTAGAGATCATGTTGTTGGACAACGATGAACCTTCGAACTATGAAGAAGCGATGGCGGGCCCAGATTCCAACAAATGGCTTGAAGCCATGAAATCCGAGATAGGATCCATCTATGAGAACAAAGTATGGACTTTGATGGACTTGTTTGATGATAAGCGAGCCATAGAAAATAAATGGATCTGTAAGAAGAAGACTGACGCGGATGGTAATGTGACCGTTTATAAGGCTCGGCTTGTCGCTAAGCACTACTAGGAAAAAGCCTAGTAGTAGCGCTGGTTAAACGGCTAGTAGTAGCGCGAGTGTCCGCGCGACTATTATCGAGCTACAGCTAACTAATAGTAGTAGCGCTGGTTCATCCTGCGCTACTAGTACATGTGTTAGTAGTAGCGCTAGTGCCACACGCTTCTACTAACTATTTGTAGTGCGTGCCCGTGACCCGCGCTACTATTATTAATTTGAAAAAAAATCGTGACCGCCGGCCGGAGATGGGCCCCTTCTAGGAGTAGGTCCCGTGAACCGCCAGCTAGAGATGGGGAGGAGATAAGGCCATGGCGGATCTGTAGGCAGGCACTATGGCCGCCGCCTAACCTTCTCGCAGCTCGAGGGGAAGGGAGGGTACAAGATGGGATGGGAGGAGGAGAGGGTGGGGCAATGACGGTGGTGAAGGAGAGAGCAGGGGGCATTGCTGCCGGCAACGAGGTGAAGAGGAGATGGAAAGGTGTTGGGTGGCGGCGCCAATGCATGAGGAGAGGGGAGGGGAGGAATGAACCTGAGAGAGGGGGAGAGTGATGCGGGCGCGAGAGAAAGGAGGGTAGGGGAGAGGCTTACAGTGGTGGTGGTCTCGGGAAGGGGAGTGGCGACGACAGGGGAGAGGGCAGCAACGGCAGTGAGGTCGAGGGTGGCCTCGGGCGGCGGTGGTGAGGTCGACGGCGACAGTGGCGACAAAGAGGAGTGGGGGAGAGGGGGAAGAGGGGGAGAGGGGGAGGAGTGGGGTACTTAGGAAATTTTGAGCCGGCCTGCGCGGGGTTAGCTCAAAATAGCAGTAGCGCTTTTTTGCAGCGAGCGCTGCTACTACAAATAGTGTCGGTGGGCTCGTCGGGTCCAGCTTAGTAGTAGCGCTCTTTTTGTTTCCAACGCTACTGCTAAGATTTTAGCAGTACCGCTTTTTTGCGGCGAGCGCTGCTACTACAAATAGTGTCGGTGGGTTCGTCGGGTCCAGCTTAGTGGTAGCGCTCTTTCTGTTTCCAGTGCTACTGCCGTGTCTTCGCTTGTAGCGCTGACAGAAGCCAGCGCTACTATTGCTTAGTAGCAGCAGTTTTCTTTTTCCGGCGCTACTAATAGTGTCCTGCCTATAAGGGTTTTCCTAGTAGTGAAGGGTTATCAACAAGTTCAAGGAGTTGACTACGATGAGACTTTCTCACCCGTAACGATGTTGAAGTCCGTCTGAATCATGTTAGCAATTGCCGCATTTTATGATTATGAGATCTGGAAAATGGACGTCAAAACGACATTCCTCAATGGCTTCCTTAAGGAAGAACTGTATATGATGCAGCCGGAAGGTTTTGTCGATCCTAAAGATGCTAACAAGGTATGCAAGCTCCAGCGGTCCATCTATGGGCTGGTGCAAGCATCTTGGAGTTGGAACATTCGCTTTAACGAGGTGATTAAAGCATTTGGGTTTATACAGGTTTATGGAGGACCCTGTATTTACAAGAAAGTGAGTGGGAGCTTTGTAGCATTTCTCATATTATATGTGGATGACATATTGTTGATGGGAAATGATATAGAACTTTTGGAAAGCATAAAGGCCTACTTGAATATGTGTTTTTCAATGAAGGACCGCCTTGGAGAAGCTGCTTACATATCAGGCATCAAGATCTATAGAGATAGATGGAGACGCCTCATTGGTCTTTCACAGAGCACATACCTTGACAAGATATTGAAGAAGTTCAATATGGATTAGTCCAAGAAGGGGTTTCTTGCCTGTGTTACAGGGTGTGAGATTGAGTACGACTCAATGCCCGACACGACAAAGGATAGAGAAGATATGAGTGTCATCCCCTATACTTCAGCCATAGGCTCTATTATGTATTGCATGCTATGTACCAGACCTGATGTGAACCTTGCCATAAGGATGGTAGGGAGGTACCAAAGTGATCCCGGAGCGGAACACTGGACAGCGGTCAAGAATATCCTGAAGTACCTGAAAAGGACCAAGGACATGTTTCTCGTATATGGAGGTGCCGAAGAGCTCATCGTAAAGGGTTACGTCAATGCTAGCTTCGACACAGATCTGAATGACTCCAAGTCACAAACCGGATACGTGTATATTTTGAACGGAGGGGCAGTAAGCTGGTGCAGCAGCCAGCAAAGCATTGTGGCGGCATCTACATGTGAAGCGGAGTACATAGCTGCTTCGGAAGCAGCAAAGGAAGGAGTCTGGATGAAAGAGTTCATCACCGACCTAGGAGTGATTCCCAATGCGTCGGGCGCGATGACTCTATTCTGTGACAACACTGGAGCTATTGCCCTTGCCAAGGAGCCAAGGTTTCACATGAAGACAAGACACATCAAACGTCGCTTCAACTCCATTCCTGATTACATTCAGGAAGGAGATATAGATATTTGTAAAGTACATACAGATCTGAATGGCGCAGATCCGTTGACTAAACCTCTCTCACGAGTGAAACATGATCAACACTAGAACTCTATGGGTGTTCGATTCATCACAATGTAACTAGATTATTGACTCTAGTTCAAGTGGGAGACTGTTGAAAATATGCACTAGAGGCAATGATAAAATGGTTATTATTGTATTTCCTTGTTCATGATAATTGTCTGTTGTTCATGCAATAATTGTATTAACCGGAAGCCGTAATGCATGTGTGAATACATAGACCACAACAAGTCCCTAGTGAGCCTCTAGTTGGCAAGCTCGTTGATCAATAGATGGTCACGGTTTCATGACCATGGACATTGGATGTCGTTGATAACGGGATCACGTCATTAGCAGAATGATGTGATGGACAAGACACAATCCTAAGCATAGCACAAGATCGTGTAGTTCGTCTGCTAAAGCTTTTCTAATGTCAAGTATCGTTTCCTTAGACCATGAGATTGTGCACCTCCTGGATGCGGTAGGAATACTTTGGGTGTGCCAAACGTCACAACGTAACTGGGTGGCTATAAAGGTATACTACGGGTATCCCCAAAAGTATCTGTTGGGTTGGCACGAATCGAGCTTGGGATTTGTCACTTCGTGTGACGGAGAGGTATCTCTCGGCCCACTCGGTAAGATATCATCATAAGCTCAATGTGACTAAGGATTTAGCCATGTGATGATGTGTTACGGAACGAGTAAAGAGACTTGCCGGTAACGAGATTGAACAAGGTATAGGGATACGGACGATCGAATCTCGGGCAAGTATCATACTGGTAGACAAAGGGAATTGTATACGGGATTGATTGAATCCCCGACATCGTGGTTCATCCGATGAGATCATCGTGGAGAATGTGGGAGCCAAGATGAGTATCCAGATCCTGCTGTTGGTTATTGACTGGAGAGGTGTCTCGGTCATGTCTACGTGCCTCCCGAACCCCTAGGGTCTACACACTTAAGGTTCGATGACGCTAGGGTTATAGGGAAATAGTGTACGTGGTTACCGAAGGTTGTTCGGAGTCCCGGATGAGATCCCGGACGTCACAAGGAGTTCCGGAATGGTCCGGAGCTAACGATTCATATATAGGAAGTGAGGTTTTGGTCACCGGAAGTGTTTCGGGCATCACCGGTAGCGTACCGGGATCACTGGAAGGGTTTCGGGGGTCCACCAAGTGGGGCCACCGGAACCAGAGGGCTGCGTGGGCCGAGAGTGGGAAGGGACCAGCCCCATAGTGGGCTAGTTCGCCTCCCACCAAGGCCCAAGGCGCAGCAAGGGTGAGAGGGGGGGGGGGCAAACCCTAGCGCAGATGGGCCCTAAGGCCCACCCTAGGGCGCATAGGGCTGCCGCACCCCTCTCCCCTCTTGGCCACCGGCCAGATCCCATCTAGGGCTGCTGCACCACCCTAGGGTGGAAACCCTAGGGGTGCGCACCCTCTTCCCTCTCCTCCTATATATAGTGGAGGGTTTGGGGCTGCCAGAGACACGCATCTCTCTCCCTTGGTGCAGCCCTACTCCTCCTACTCCTCGTCCTCCATAGTGCTTAATGAAGCCCTGCTGGAGTACCACACAGCTCCACTGTCACCACGCCGTCGTGTTGCCGGAGCTCTCCCTCAACCTCTCCTTCCTCCTTGCTGGATCAAGGCATAGGAGACGTCACCGGGCTGCACGTGTGTTGAACGCGGAGGCACCGTTGTTCGTTGCTTAGATCGGATTCCACCGCGATCTGAATCGCTGCGAGTACGACTCCACCAACCGCATTCTAGTAACGCTTCCGCTTTGCGATATTCAAAGGTATGAAGATGCACTCTCCCCACTCGTTGTTGGTTTCTCCATAGATGGATCTTGGTGAATACATAGGAATTTTTTTGATTTACTACTATGTCTCTCAACACTATCAACACTTCAATTGAGAAAATGAATATGCTGGCACAACTTATTGGGTGTAAAGTGGGCTCCTTCCCATTTACCTACACATGCCTACCAATTTGTCTATCAAGACCAAGAATTGACGATTTTGAGAAGAATTGAAAGAAGATTGGCAGGTTGTTCATCTTTGTTGTCTAATGGAGATAAAATGATCTTGGTCAAATCTATATTTTATAGCTTGCCAATCTTGTTCATGTGCACTCTTGCTTTTCCAGTTGGGGTGATGGAACAAATTAAGAAATTTTCCAGACACTTCTTTTGGAGAAGGGATGGGATGGAAGATAAGGGAACTACACTAATAGCTTGTGACAAAGTCAGTCGACCTAAAGATAAAGGAGGTATGGGTGTTCTAGACATTGTGAACACAACAAGTGCTTACTCATGAAACATCTTCGGAAATTTCTCAATCAACATGATGTTCCATGGGTAGTCCTCATCTGGAAAACCTACTACCCCAACAAAATCATGAATTCAACACCACAAGGATCATTATGGTGGAAAAGCATTATCAAATTGTAACCTGAATTCAAACAAGTTGATCTCCCCAAAATTGGCTTTGGAGATACAATCATGTTATGGCAAGATAACCGGCTTAATGGCTCCCAACCTAAGATTCCCTGAATTATTCTCCTTTTGCAAGAATGAAACTATCACTGTCAAGAATCTAGTTATGTCAGAGGACATTATTGAACATTTTCACACTCCACTAACTGTCTAGGCCAATGAGCAGTTTCAGCAACTGAACATCATTAAACAGAATACCATCCTAACAGAAGCTTATGGCAGATGGTGTTACCCTTGGAAAAACCAAGACTACTCCTCCATCAAAGCTATCAACGGTTGCAAAGCAAGAGAAGGCCCCACTAATATTCTGTAAAATTTGGAAATGTGGAGCAATGTTAAGATACAAGATTTTCATTTGGCTCCTTCTACTTAACAAAGTATGAGGGGTCCGGTTGTAGATGCTTTTAGGGTGTGCTTGTAAAGTCAAGAACTTTGCATTATTTCGTGATGTGAATGCAAGCATATTGCTTAAAAACATATTATATTACCATAATCATCTCTCTAGTAATTAAATGTTACATAAACAAATTTACCTTAGGGCTCCTTTGATTCAAAGGAATTATATAGGATTTTTGGAGGATTAGATCCTCAGGATTTTTTCTACATTGATCGTTTGATTCAGAGGATTGGATCCCTAGAATTTTTCCTATAGAATCTGTTATACTACATTTTATAGGAAATCTAACCTCCACTCCAACCTCTTTTTACAATTCCTTTGGTTTTCCTGTGCCATCAGACACTCTTTGCTAATCCTATAGGGTTCAAATGGACATGCCACTCCGACCCTATACTTCTCCTATTTCCACGTTTTCAAAATCCTATGAATCAAAGAGGCCCTTAGATTATACTCCCTCCGTCTGGGAATAATTGTCGTATGAATGGATGTATCTAAATGTATTTTATTTTAGATACGTCTATTTTTATTCATTTGTGCGACAAGTAATTTCGGACGGAGGAAGTATATGTTACTGTACTAGTTAAGTTCAATGTTGAGTATATATTTCTGTTGCATGTATGTTGTGTTGTGGCCCACCTCCTAGTCATGTATAGTTGAGGTTGAGGCCTACCCTGTACTTATATATACGTGCACCAACACCCCATCAATACATCGATAATTGTATTGCCAACTTGCCTCTCTGCATGGTATCAGTTTTTTCGATCCTACCCAAGGGTTCCCCGCCGCCGCCGTACCCCACCACCGCTGCAACCACCGTCACCGCGCTCCTTCCCCTCTCCTGTTACGCTGCCGCCGCCTGGTGCCGCCCTGTTTCCTCCACCCCGCCACGCCGATCGCTACCCTAACCCTAACCCTATCCGCCGCCGCCATCCACCGCCGCCGCCACACCCATGGAATCTTCCCCGGGCTCCTCGACAACCCGCTCGTCAAACCCCTTTGCCGGTCCTGAGCCCTCTGCCGCCACCATTCGTGATCTCTGTTGGAAATATGCCCTACAAGCAATAATAAAAAGGTTATTATTGTATTTCCTTGTTCATGATAATTGTCTATTGTTCATGCTATAATTGTATTAACCGGAAACCGTAATACATGTGTGAATACATAGACCACAACATGTCCCTAGTGATCCTCTAGTTGGCTAGCTCGTTGATCAATAGATGGTCACGGTTTCATGACCATGGACATTGGATGTCATTGATAACGGGATCACATCATTAGGAGAATGATGTGATGGACAAGACCCAATCCTAAGCATAGCACAAGATCGTGTAGTTCGTTTGCTAAAGCTTTTCAATGTCAAGTATCGTTTCCTTAGACCATGAGATTGTGCAACTCCCAGATACCGTAGGAATGCTTTGGTTGTGCCAAATGTCACAACGTAACTGGGTAGCTATAAAGGTACACTACGGGTATCCCCGAAAGTGTCTGTTGGGTTGGCACGAATCGAGACTGGGATTTGTCACTCCGTATGACGAAGAGGTATCTCTGGGCCCACTCGGTAAGACATCATCATAATGAGCTCAATGTGACTAAGGAGTTAGCCACAGGATGATGTGTTACGGGACGAGTAAAGATACTTGCCGGTAACGAGATTGAACAAGGTATAGGGATATCGACGATCGAATCTCGGGCAAGTATCATACCGATAGACAAAGGGAATTGCATACGGGATTGATTGAATCCCCGACATCGTGGTTCATCTGATGAGATCATCGTGGAGCACGTGGGAGACAACATGGGTGTCCAGATCCCGATGTTGGTTATTTACCGGAGAGGTGTCTCGGTCATGTCTACGTGTCTCCCGCACCCGTAGGGTCTAAACACATAAGGTTCGATGATGCTAGGGTTATAGGGAAATGTCGTATGTTGTTACCGATGGTTGTTCAGAGTCCCGGATGAGATCCCGTACGTCACGAGGAGCTACAGAATGGTCCGGAGGTAAATATTGATATATAGGAAGTCCGGTTTTGGTCGCCAGAAAGTTTTCGGGCTCATCGGTAGTGTACCGGGAGTGCCAGGAGGCTGCCGGAGGACCCTGGGAGGGGTGTGACGACCAAAGGACTTCGTGGGCCCTTAGAGTAGGTGTACCAGCCCTTATTGAGCTGGCCAAGACCTTCCGGAAGGGCCCATGCGGCTAGGGATAAGAGATAAGGCTGAAAAGGATTCTAAAGGAAGAGATCCACCTCCCTTGTGGGAGGTGGACTCCTCTCTAGGTTCGGCCGAACCTCTCCTCCTTGGAGGAGGGGCCAAGGAAGCCCTCCCTCTCCCTCCTCCTATATATATCCAAGGTTTTGGGCTGATTTGAGACATGACTTCTCTCTCTCTCTCGGCGCAGCCCTACCCTTCCTCTTCCTCGTTCTTCGTAGCACTTGGCGAAGCCCTGCCGGAGTCCACGTAGCTCCACCGTCACCACGTCGTCGTGCTGCCGGAGCTCTCCCTCAACCTCTCCTTCCTCCTTGCTGGATCAAGGCGTAGGAAACGTCATTGGGATGCACGTGTGTTGAACACGGAGGCCCCGTTGTTCGGCGCTTAGATCGGAGTCCACCGCGATCTGAATCGCTATGAGTATGACTCCACCAACCACGTTCTTGTAACGCTTCCGCTTTGCGATATTCAAAGGTATGAAGATGCAATCTCTCCCCAATCGTTGCTGGTTTCTCCATAGATAGATCTTGGTGATCGTAGGAATTTTTTTGATTTACTACTACGTCTCCCAAAGTGGCATCATGAGCTAGGTCTATGCGTAGAATCTATGCACGAGTAGAACACAAAGCAGTTGTGGGCATCGATCTTGTTAATTTGCTTACCACTACTAGTCTTATCTTGATTCGGCGGTATTGTGGGACGAAGCGGCCCGGACCGACTTTACACGTACGCTTACGTGAGACTGGTTCCACCGCCTGACATGCACTTGTTGCATATGGTGGCTAGCGGGTGTTTGTCTCTCCCACCTTAGTCGGATTGGATTCGATGAAATGGATCCTTATGAAGGGTAAATAGAAATTGGCATATCACGTTGTGGTTTTGGCGTAGGTAAGAAAAGTTCTTGCTAGAAACCTATAGCAGCCACGTAAAAACTTGCAACTACAAATTAGAGGACGTCTAACTTGTTTTTGCAGCATATGCCTTGTGATGTGATATGGCCAAAGAATGTGATGTGATGCATTGTGATGTATGAGATTGATCATGTTCTTGTAATAGGGTTCACGACTTGCATGTCGATGAGTGTGACAACCGGTAGGAGCCATAGGAGTTGTCTTATTTTATTGTATGACCTACGTGTCAATCATAAGCGCCATGTAATTACTTTACTTTATTGCTAAACGTTAGCCATAGTAGTAGAAGTAATAGTTGGCGAGACAACTTCATGAAGACACGATGATGGAGATCATGATGATGGAGATCATGGTGTCGTGCCGGTGACAGTGATGATCATGGTGCCCCGAAGATGGAGATCAAAGGAGCAAGATGATATTGGCCCTATCATGTCACTGTATTGATTGCATGTGATGTTTATCATGTTTACATCTTATTTGCTTAGAACGACAGTAGTGAATAAGATGATCTCTCAATAAAATTTGAAGAAAGGTGTTCACCCTAACTGTGCACCGTTGCTAAGGATCGTTGTTCCGAAGCACCACGTGATGATCGGGTGCGATAGGTTCTAACGTTCGCATACAACGGGTGTAAGCCAGATTTACACACGCGAAACACTTAGGTTGACTTGACGAGCCTAGCATGTACAGACATGGCCTCGAAACACGGAAGACCGAAAGGTCGAACATGAGTCGTATAGAAGATACGATAAACATGGAGATGTTCACCATGGATGACTAGTCCGTCTCACGTGATGATCGGACACGGGCTAGTTGACATGGATCATGTGTCACTTGGATGACTAGAGAGATGTCTATCTAAGTGGGAGTTCATTAAATAATTTGATTATGTGAACTTAATTATCATGAACTTAGTCTAAAATTGTCGTTACAATCTATATTGTAGATCCAATGGCCAACGCTAATGTCACCCTCAACTTCAACGCGTTCCTAGAGAAAAGCAAGCTGAAAGGTGATGGAAGCAACTATGCGGACTGGATCCGTAGCTTGAGGATCATCATTATAGCTTCCAAGAGATTGCATGTCCTTGATGCACCGCTAGGTGACCCACCCATTTTCCCAGTGGACAAAGACGTTACGAAAGCTTGGCAGTCACGCTACGATGATTACTCCCTTGTTCAGTGCAGCATGCTTTACAGTTTAGAACCGGGGCTCCAAACGCGTTTTGAGCAACACGGAGCATATGAGATGTTCCAAGAGCTGAAACTAGTTTTCCAAGCTCATGCCCAGGTCGAGAGATATGACGTCTCCGACAAGTTCTTCAGCTGTAAGATGGAGGAGAATAGTTCTATCAGTGAGCACATACTCAAAATGTCTGGGTTGCACAACCGCTTGACTCATCTGGGAGTTAATCTCCCGGATGACTCGGTCATTGATAGAATCCTCCAGTCGCTTCCACCTAGATACAGGAACTTTGTGATGAACTACAACATGCAGGGTATGGAGAAGTCCATTCCTGAGTTGTACTCGATGCTGAAATCAGCGGAGGTCGAGATCAAAAAGGAGCATCAAGTGTTGATGGTGAATAAGACCACTAGTTTCAAGAAAGGCTAGGGTAAGAAGAACTTCAAGTAGGACAACAAAGTTGTTGCCGCGCCTGGTAAGCAAGTTTCCGAGAAGAAGAACAAGCATGGACCCAAGCCTGAGACTGAGTGCTTTTATTCCAAGGGTACCGGTCACTGGAAGCGGAACTGCCCCATGTACTTAGCGGATAAGAAGGCCGACAACGTTAAAGGTATATGTGATATACTTGTTATTGATGTGTACCTAACCAGCGCTCGTAGTAGCTCCTGGGTATTTGATACCGATGCAGTTGCTCACATTTGTAACTCCAAGCAGGAGCTGGGGAATAAGAGGAGGCTGGCAAAAGGACAAGGTGACGATGCGCGTTAGGAATGGTTCCAAGGTTGATGTGATCGCCGTCGGCATGCTACCTCTACATCTACCTTCGGGGTTAGTGTTAAACCTCAATAATTGTTATTTAGTACCAGCTTTGAGCATGAACATTGTATCTGGATCTCGTTTGATGCGAGATGGCTACTCATTTAAATCCGAGAATAATGGTTGTTCTATTTATATGAGAGAAATGTTTTATGGTCATGCCCCGCGGGTCAATGGTTTATTTTTGATGAATCCCGAACATGTCCATAGTGTGAGTACCAAAAAGTGTAAGGTTGATAACGATAGTCCCACTTACATTTGGCACTGCCGCCTTGGTCATATTGGTGTCAAACGCATGAAGAAGCTCCATGCTGATGGACTTTTGGAGTCTCTTGATTTTGAATCATTTGACACGTGCAAACCATGCCTCATGGGCAAGATGACTAAGACTCCATTCTCCGGAACAATGGAGCGAGCAACTAACCTGTTGGAGATAATACATACCGATGTATGCGGTTCAATGAGCGTCGAGGCTCGCGATGGCTACCGTTATGTTCTCACCCTCACTGATGACTTGAGCAGATATGGGTATGTCTACTTGATGAAAGACAAGTCTGAAACCTTTGAAAGGTTCAAGGAATTTCAGAGTGAGGTAGAGAATCAACATGACAGGAAAATAAAGTGCCGACGATCTTATCATGGCGGGGAATATTTAAGTCACGAGTTTGGCAGGCACCTAAGGAAATGTGGAATTGTTTCACAACTCATGCCGCCTGGCACACCTCAGCGAAATGGTGTGTCTGAACGTCGTAATCGCACTCTATTGGATATGGTGCGATCTATGATGTCTCTTACTGACTTACCGCTATCATTTTGGGGATATGCATTAGAGACTGCCGCATTCACTTTAAATAGGGCACCGTCAAAGTCCATTGAGATGACACCGTATGAACTATGGTTTGGAAAGAAACCTCAGCTATTGTTTCTAAAAGTTTGGGGATGCGATGCTTACATGAAGAAACTTCAACCTGAGAAGCTCGAACCCAAAGCGAAAAAGTGCGTCTTCATAGGATATCCCAAAGAGACTATTGGGTATACCTTCTACCTCAGATCCGAAGGCAAAGTCTTTGTTGCCAAGAATGGATCCTTTCTTGAGATAGATTTTCTCTCGAAAGAAGTAAGTGGGAGGAAAATAGAACTTGATGAGGTAATTGTACCTCCACTCGAACCGGAGAGTAGCACAGCACAGGAAGTTGTTTCTGTGGAGCCTACACCGGCTGGAGAGGAAGTTGATGATGATGATCATGAAACTTTAGATCAAGTTACTATTGAACGTCGAAGGTCCACGAGGACACGTTCCGCACTAGAGTGGTATGGCAACCCTGTCCTGGAGATCATGTTGTTGGACAACATTGAACCTTCGAACTATGAAGAAGCGATGGCGGGCCCGGATTCCAACAAATGGCTTGAGGCCATGAAATCCGAGATAGGATCCATGTATAAGAACAAAGTATGGACTTTGGTGGACTTGCTTGATGATAAGCGAGCCATTGAAAATAAATGGATCTTTAAGAAGAAGACTGACGCAGATGGTAATGTGACCGTCTATAAGGCTCGGCTTGTCGCTAAGGGTTATCAACAAGTTCAAGGAGTTGACTACGATGAGACTTTCTCACCCGTGGCGATGCTGAAGTCTGTCCGAATCATGTTAGCAATTGCCGCATTTTATGATTATGAGATCTGGCAAATGGACGTCAAAACGGCATTCCTTAATGGCTTCCTCAAGGAAGAACTATATATGATGCAGCCGGAAGGTTTTGTCGATCCTAAAGATGCTAACAAAGTATGCAAGCTCCAGCGCTCCATCTATGGGCTGGTGCAAGCATCTTGGAGTTGGAACATTCGCTTTAATGAGGTGATTAAAGTGTTTGGGTTTGTACAGGTTTATGGAGAACCCTGTATTTACAAGAAAGTGAGTGGGAGCTCTGTAGCATTTCTCATATTATATGTGGATGACATATTGATAAGGGGAAATGACATATAACTCTTGGAAAGTGTAAAGGCCTACTTGAATAAGTGTTTTTCAATGAAGGACCTTGGAGAAGCTGCTTACATATTAGGTATTAAGATCTATAGAGATAGATCGAGACGCCTCATAGGTCTTTCACAAAGCACATACCTTGAAAAGATATTGAAGAAGTTCAATATGAATTAGTCCAAGAAGGGGTTCTTGCCTGTGCTACAGGGTGTGAGATTGAGTACGACTCAATGCCTGACCATGTCAAAGGATAGAGAAGAGATGAGTGTCATCCCCTATGCTTCAGCCATAGGCTCTATTATGTATGCCATGCTGTGTACCAGACCTGATGTGAACCTTTCCATAAGTATGGTAGGGAGGTACCAAAGTGATCCCGGAGCGGAACACTGGACAGCGGACAAGAATATCCTAAAGTACATGAAAAGGACAAAGGACATGTTTCTCGTATATGAAGGTGCCGAAGAGCTCATCGTAAAGGGTTACGTCGATGCTAGCTTCGACACAGATCCGGACGACTCCAAGTCGCAAATCGGATACGTGTATGTTTTGAACGGAGGGGCAGTCAGCTGGTGCAGCAGCAAGCAAAGCGTCATGGCGGCATCTACATGTGAAGCGGAGTACATAGCTGCTTCGGAAGCAGCAAAGGAAGGAGTCTGGATGAAGGAGTTCATCACCGACCTAGGAGTGATTCCCAATGCGTCGGGCCTGATGACTCTATTCTGTGACAACATTGGAGCTATTGCCCTTGCGAAGGAGCCCAGGTTTCACAAGAAGACAAGACACATCAAGCACCGCTTCAACTCCATCCATGATTACATTCAGGAGGGAGATATAGATATTTGTAAAGTACATACGGATTTGAATGTCGCAGATCCGTTGACTAAACCTCTCTCAAGAGCAAAACATGATCAACACCAGAATGCTATGGGTGTTCGATTCATCATAATGTAACTAGATTACTGACTCTAGTGCAAGTGGGAGACTGTTGGAAATATGCCCTAGAGGCAATAATAAAATGGTTATTATTGTATTTCCTTGTTCATGATAATTGTCTATTGTTCATGCTATAATTGTATTTACCGGAAACCGTAATACATGTGTGAATACATAGACCACAACATGTCCCTAGTGAGCCTCTAGTTGGCTAGCTCATTGATTAATAGATGGTCACGGTTTCATGACCATGGACATTGGATGTCATTGATAACGGAATCATATCATTAGGAAAATGATGTGATGGACAAGACCCAATCCTAAGCATATCACAAGATCGTGTAGTTCGTTTGCTCAAGCTTTTCAATGTCTAGTATCGTTTCCTTAGACCATGAGATTGTGCAACTCCCAGAGACCGTAGGAATGCTTTGGGTGTGCCAAACGTCACAATGTAACTGGGTGGCTATAAAGGTACACTACGGGTATCTCCGAAAGTGTCTGTTGGGTTGGCACGAATCGAGACTGGGATTTGTCGCTCCGTATGACGGAGAGGTATCTCTGGGCCCACTCAGTAAGACATCATCATAATGAGCTCAATGTGACTAAGGAGTTAGCCACGGGATGATGTGTTACGGAACGAGTAAAGAGACTTGCCGGTAACGAGATTGAACAAGGTATAGGGATACCGACGATCGAATCTCGGGCAAGTATCATACCGATAGACAAGGGGAATTGCATACGAGATTGATTCCCCGACATCGTGGTTCATCCGATGAGATCATCGTGGAGCATGTGGGAGCCAACATGGGTATCCAGATCCCGCTCTTGGATATTGACCGGAGAGGTGTCTCGGTCATGTCTACGTGTCTCCCGAACCCGTCGGGTCTACACACTTAAGGTTCGATGACGCTAGGGTTATAGGGAAATGTTGTACGTGGTTACCGATGGTTGTTCAGAGTCCTGGATGAGATCCTGGACATCACGAGGAGCTCCGGAATGGTCCAGAGGTAAAGATTGATATATAGGAAGTCCGGTTTTGGTCGCCAGAAAGTTTTCGGGCTCATCGGTAGTGTACCGGGAGTGCCGGGAGGGTGCCGGAGGATCCCGGGAGGGGTGTGACGACCAAAGGACTTCGTGGGCCCTTAGAGTAGGTGTTCCAGCCCTTATTGGGCTGGCCAAGACCTTCTGAAAGGGCCCATGCAGCTAGGGATAAGAGATAATGCTGAAAAGGATTCAAAAGGAAGAGATCCACCTCCCTTGTGGGAGGTGGACTCCTCCCTAGGTTCGGCCGAACCTCTCCTCCTTGGAGGAGGGGCCAAGGCAGCCCTCCCTCTCCCTCCTCCTATATATATCCAAGGTTTTAGGCTGATTTGAAACACGACTTCTCTCTCTCTCTCGGCGCAGCCCTACCCTTCCTCTTCCTCGTTCTCCGTAGCACTTGACGAAGCCCTGCCGGAGTCCACGTAGCTCCACCGTCACCACGCCGTCGTGCTGTCGGAGCTCTCCCTCAACCTCTCCTTCCTCCTTGCTGGATCAAGGCGTAGGAGATGTCATCGGGCTACATGTGCGTTGAACGCGAAGGTGCCGTTGTTCGTCGCTTAGATCGGAGTCCACCGCGATCTGAATCGCTATGAGTACGACTCCACCAACCGCGTTCTTGTAACGCTTCCGCTTAGCGATCTTCAAAGGTATGATGAAGATGCAATCTCTCCCCACTCGTTGCTGGTTTCTCCATAGATAGATCTTGGTGATCGTAGGAAATTTTTTGATTTACTACTACGTCTCCCAACAATCTCAACATCGAGGCCTGGGTCCCCATCCGCGTCGACAGCTCCAGCACGTCATACGCCGCTCTTGTCTTCCACGAGTACTACCTCACCGAGCACATCGATGGTTCCGTGGACGGCGAGTACATGCTGGGAGATCCGGAGTGGTCCGCCATTGAGGCCACGCTCATCCGATGGTTCTAGCAAACCGTCTCGAAAGACTTCTTCCACACGGTTGTCGCCGAGGACGACACCGCCTGTGCTGTGTGGACCAAGATCAACGCGCTCTTCACCGACAACAAACTTCAGCGCCTTGTTTTCTTGCAGCAAGAGTTCTTCGGCTGTCACCAGGACAACTACACCATTGATGAGTACTGCATGAGGCTCAAGATGCTCGCCGACGAGCTTCGCGACATCGGCGCCAAGGTCTCCGACGACCTCATGTTGAGCACTCTCACTGCCGGCCTCAATGAGGACTCCAGCAATGCAGCGTCCAACCTCACCATGTTGCCACAACCCACCTTCTCGCGCGTCGTTGCGTACCTCAAGCTCGAGGAGCGTCGGATGACGAAGCTGAAGCAGCAAGTCCAGCACACTGCCCTCGTCGCCGGTACCACCCGTGGCGACCATGCTCCCCCAGACGCGTCGCGTCCACCCACACCGCCTGCGCCCACCGGCTACCCTCCGCTGCTGCCCACACCGCCCATGCCTCCCGTGCCTCCCTAGCAGCTGCAAGGTGGCGGGGGCCGGCGCAACCGGCGAGGCGGTGGGGGCCGCCACCAGCAGCAGTCATAGTAGCAAGCACAGGGCATGAGGGAAGGGGGGTCCACCTACCAGCAGCCACCGCTACCGTGGGCCGCCGGGCAGAACCCGTGGATGGGCATCGTCCACGCCTATCACATGCCCCTCCTGCAGGCTCCTGCACCGGGTCTTCGTGGTCCTTGCCCCGCGGTTTACCACGCATTCTTCGGCGCTCCCTACCTGCCCTACGGTGCTCCTCTCGTGCTGCCACCCCTCGGTGGCTATGGCGTGCCCGCCCTGGTTCCACCCTACAGAGGCCTGTCGCCGCCGGCGGCACCTGCACCATGGGACCCCACCCTCCTGGCCGCCCTACACTCTGCGCTGATGCCAAATGACTATGGTGGTGGAGGCGACTCGTACATGGACTCAGGTGCTACTACACACATGAAAACTCATCCCGATAACTTATCCTCTTCCACTCGAGTTAACACACCCACTCGCATCATCGTTGGCAACGGTTCCTCTTTACCTATGACTCATGTCGGTAGCACTAGTTTTTCCTCTACTTCCACACCCATCACTATGTCTAATGTCCTTGTCTCACCTGACTTAGTCACTAGTTTAGTTTCTGTTAAATGTCTAACCCGTGAAAATCCTCTTACTGTTGAGTTTGACGGTGTTGGTTTTTCTTTGAAGGACGCCCGTACCAGGATGGTTCTGCACCGCCGTGACAGTCCTCAGGACCTCTATCCCATGCACGCCGGCACCTCCACCTCCACACTTGTCGTCCTCGCTGCCGGCGTCGACCTTTGGCATGCTCGCTTGGGACACCCCAACCCCGCCATTTTGCGTCAGATCCTTAAGATTTTTTCTTTCTCATGTAATAAGCTCAACGAGCACACTTGTGAGGCTTGTCGTTTGGGCAAGCTACTTCGTCTTCCTTTTAGTGCATCTACCATAGTTTCCACTTTTCCGTTTTAGTTACTCCATAGTGATGTTTGGACATCTCTCGTTGCAAGTAACACATGCTATCTATACTACTTCGTGATTTTAGATGATTATTCTCATTATGTGTGGACTTTTCCTCTTCGTCGTAAATTCAATGCTTTAGCCACACTCATCGCCTTTTATTCCTATGTCACCATCCAGTTCGGTCGCCCCATACTTGCACTCCAAACGGATAACGGAAAAGAGTTTGACAACGTCGCTCTCCGCACACTTCTCGCCTCTCATGGCACCACCTTCCGTCTGACTTGCCCCTACACTTCACAGCAGAACGGTCGCGCTGAGCGTATCCTCCGCACTCTTAATGACTGTGTTCGCACGTTGCTTTTCCACTCTAACGTGCCCGCTCGGTTTTGGCCTGATGCTCTTGCCACCGCCACTCTTTTAGTTAACATTCGTCTGTGTCGTCCTCGATGCAACTATGCTCCTCACCACCTTCTCTTTAGTACACCACTGTCCTACGACGTTCTTTGCATCTTTGGGTGTCTTTGTTACCCTAGCACCGTGTCCACTACGCCACACAAACTTGCACCATGTTCCGTCCCTTGCATCTTTCTTGGCTACCGCCCAACACCAAAGGTTACCGGTGCTATGATCCTCTCACTCATCATGTGTACACCTCGAGGCACGTGTACTTTGTCGAGACGGTGTTTCCTTTCTTTCAGGTTTCTCTGGCTTCGGCTCCCTCGACGCCGACACCCGCGCCCCCTGCTTGGAGCGATGCGCGGTAGTGCACCCTAGAGCCTACCCCAGCACGGCGCCTTCTGCCACCGTCGCCCGGTTTTTCGACTCCCTCTCCCGAGGTCAAGTCTGACCAGGCCCTCAGGTCCCCGTCTCCCTCTTCCGAGGTTGAGTCGGTGGCCACCCCGACTGGCGCTGCCTCCTAGGCGACGGGCTCGACTTCCACCTCGCCCGTTGTCGCCTCCTCTGCTGGCTCGGATGCCGCCGTCACCGTCGCGGCCCCCTGTTGCTACCGCGGCCCCGCCACCGCCATGGCCCTAGCAGCCATCGCGGGCCCCGCCGCTGCTGCTGCCCCACACTCAGGCGTGACGACCCGTGCCCGGGCCAGTGTGGTTCAGCCGAGCACGCGCTACTCCTCCAACGAGTATGTGTGCGCCGCCTCGATGACGACGCCATCCCCGGTCCCTGCCTCCGTTCGTACTGCCCTTCGGGATCCCCACTGGCTAGCAGCGGTGCAGGACGAGTTCGACGCCCTGCAGCGCAACCGCATGTGGCAGCTTGTTCTGCGCCCACCTCGTGCCAATGTCATCACTGGCAAGTGGGTATTTCGCCACAAGACTCGTCCGGACGGTTCTCTTGAGCGCTAAAAGGCTGGGTGGGTGGTTCGCGGATTTCGACAGTGCGCAGGCGTGGACTTCACCGATACATTCGCTCCGGTTGTTAAACCGGGCATGATCCGCGTCGTGCTTTAGTTGGCGATCTCCCGAGCCTGGCCTGTGCATCAGTTGGACGTCTCCAACGCTTTCTTGCATGGTCTTTTGCCGAGCAGGTGTTCGTTGAGCAGCCCACTGGCTGCGTCGACGATGCGCATCCGGACTTCGTGTGCCTGCTCTCCCGTTCCCTCTACGGATTGAAGTAGGCGCCTCGGGCTTGATACCAGCGTATCGCAGCCTTCCTGCAGTCTCTGGGATTTCGGTCCACTCGCTCCTATGCCTCACTCTTTGTGTATCATCAGGGAGTTGACATTGCATATCTTCTGCTCTACGCCGATGACATCATCCTCCTGGCATCCGCGCCCGAGCTCCTCCTGCAGCCGACAGCTCGTCTTCGTGATGAGTTCGTCCTCAAGGACTTGGGGCCCTGCATTACTTCCTCAACATTGAGGTGGTCCGACGGGCTGACGGTTTCTTTCTGACATTCACTTCGTGCGCGAGCAGTTTGCCCTTGGCCGTGTTCGGGTTCTCCACGTTCTGACGTCCCAACAGTTTGCTGACGTGATGACTAAGGGATTGCCTACTTCTGTCTTTGATGAGTTTCGGTCCAGTCTCTGTGTATCCGGCGACGCTTTGACTACGCGCGCAGGGGAAGCGGGGTGGGTGGTTGAGTATATATTTCTGTTGCATGTATATTGTGTTGTGGCTCACCTCCTAATCATGTAAGTTGAGGTTAAGACCTACCTTATACTTATATATACGTGCATCGACATCCATCAATACGTAGATAATTATAGTGTCAACTTGCCTATGTACATTCAGGATGCATGCATACGGTTGGACGTGAGTGTTACGATGATTTATGGGATCGAAGTGCGGAACAGTCACGACACCGTTTTTTCTTCTTCTTAGAAACACACGACGCAAGTTCTTCTTTTCAGAAACACGCGACGCTGGTTGATGATGCGTACTCCTGCTGTGGCGGTCTGTGCATATGCATGCCAGCATGGGGGCTCAAATCGGAGGGTAGTCTGTCAAGATCAGGGCACGCGCGCGCCGTAAAAATTGGAGCTGCTGCTGAATGGTGACCCATAAAAACGAGACGACGCATGATGGAATCACAATAGTTTTTCTTTTTCTTTTTTTTTGCAATAAAATCACAATCGGCTTTAACGGGTCAACTTGCTCCAAACAACTCTATATTATACCAAAAATTAGTGGATCCAAATATCTGGCATACGATCAGTTGGGGAAACACCTCCCAGCTAATGAATCTTTGATTAAAGAGCAGGACGGGGCCGGCAAAATCCGAGATATGGTGCGAAACTAAATAATGAGGCCCTATCTCAAGATATAAAAGATGAATAAAACAAAAATTAAGTGATAGGACAGCAGATATGAATTGAAGATTATGCGTCAATGTTTGACAATTAACGGACTGTTTAACTCATCTAGTCTAGTGTCTTGTCAGTTGAACTGCTATAGAGTGATCTTTAATCAAAAAGCCGAGGAGGCAATCATTCAAGAACCCATCTCTCTAATGATCCCTACGAAATGTTAGTTAGAAAATAGGAAATAGGAGAATAGGAGTACAAGCCAGCGGTATTCCTCTTTGATTCCGAGAACCCGAGATCTCGATCGTACGGCGTCTCCTCATCCCGCCTCTGCCATGTACCTGTTGCCGTGTCATCCGTCGCGATGTTGCCGGGTCTGAAAGTCTCGATGGCAGGACCACAGGAGCCAGGAGGATATCCCGCAATCGATCAAGCAGAACTGAACGTTCGTTTGGTTTCCAATCGAGTAGATCTACCATTTTTTTTATTTTTGACGAGGGTAGATCGAGCAGATCAACTGAACCTGGCGGCTGTTTTTTCCTGAGCAGTTGCTGAATTTGAACCCGGCAGCTGGCGGCGGGCATCGAGGCATCGAGCCATGGCCCAGCGGGCGCTCGAGGGGATTCACGAGCGGGGGAGTCAGGCGGCAGCGGGCAGCGGCCCAACTGGCCAGCTCCATGCATGGCCCAAACCTACTCCAGGGAAAAATATATACATAGTTATGCAAAAAAAATATTGGCCCCCTCAAATTTCCGGGCCCTGTGCGGACCGCACAGTCCGGCACAACTATGGCCCGTCCTTGCGACAGAGCTACAACGCGTTTTACGCTTAGCTCGCCTGAGACAATATTCTTCACGCGCCATTTCGAGCTGACCCATTTCGCGGCTTAGCTAGTTCGCTAGCTGCCGCTCAGTCGGTTGACGCACTGGTTTGGCCTTTCTTTAATTATTACTCGGTTTTTCCTTTCTTTTTTCTTCGTGTGTTTCTTAGTTTTTGTTTTCACTTTTCCCTTTTTCCCATTTTCTTTGTTTTTCTTTTCTTTCTTTGTTAGTTTTCATCTCTTTTCTTTGTTTTACTTTGTTTCTTTCTAGGTTTCAAATATTTTCAATTTTTTACACATGTTTCCGTTTTTCTGGTTTTCTTCCTTTCATTCAACGGGTTTTATTAACTATTTTCATGTAGAATAAGAACACTTTTATACATATTTAATATTTATTGAAGTATATGAAACCTTTTTTGTGTACATGTTGTATAATATTTATATATACATGATTAATATTTTTTCAAACAAATTTTTTTATATTACATTTTTTATAGACATTATATTTTTTTATACATCAGGAACATTTTTATACACATGTTTATTTTATTTTTTGAATACATGATTAATATTGTAAACATACATTTTTTTAATGTCTGTATTTTTGCATACCCATTGTACATTTTTTGTATACATCAAAGACATTATTTATATACACGTTTAACATTTATATATACCTAATGAATTTTTAATATATATTTTTATGTTTATTTACATAAATAAATGTACTACATCAGGAACATTTTTTATACACATTTAACATATTGTAAATACAGGATTAACTTCTTTTCATATATATGTTTTGATGTCGTATTTGTGTATAGATATTGTATATTCTTTATATATATTAGGACCATCTAATATATGTGTCTATTTTTAAGAATACATCATTAACATTTTCTTTATATGTACGTGTTGTTGTCTACTTCTGCACATACATGTTGGGCATTTTTTATACACTATATTTTTAAATATGTTTTGGTGTCTACTTTCTGCATACACATTGCATATTTTTTGTATACATGAGGAACATTCAATTAAACTGTATGAGGATGTTGCATGAAAAATAAAAAAGTTCTTACAAAACAGCGAAAGATCTATCTATGGAGATGCTACCAATGAGTGAGGAGTGTGTGTCTATGTGCATTTGTAGACCGAAAGCATTAACGATATAAAGATCGTGGTTGATGTAGTCGTACTCACGTCGCGATCCAATCCGATCCAAGCATCACACGTGCGGCACCTCCAAGATTAGCACACGTTCCGCTCGGTGGCGTCCTCTCCTTCTTGATCTAGCAAGTGAGGGGGAGGATGTTGGAAATATGCTCTAAAGGCATTAATATTGTATTATCATATTTACATATTCATAAATTAAAATTTATATTCTATGCTACACTGATATGATCCTCGAATATGTGATTTAGTGAAAAACTTATATGCACGTGTGGAATGATAAACAGGTAAAATAAGATTCCTAGTCTCGCCTATAAGACTAGCTCAAGTGCTGTTGGTGATCATATTTTCTGGATCTTAGGATATTGTTAAGTGTAACAATGATCCTAAAATGACATTGAGAGTGTGACATTAGAAGAACGACCATATTGAATCAACTCAAATTTGTTTGTTATACTTTGAGATAATATCTTTCGAAATCAATTGTTATAACACAAAGTGTTAACACGTGTTTTATGTTCCTCATACCATGAAAGTATCATAGTAAATTGTTACAGTACGATGAGCTTTGGAGTTGCTCAAACGTCATTTGTAACTAGGTGATCATAATGACAACTTACAAGTTCATTGGAAAGTTTGACAAGGGACTAGATAGCTCGAGACTGGGATTTCCTCCTCCGATGATGGGAGATATTCTTAGGGCCCTCACGATGTCATGACATCCATCATCGTCTGGCCAGACACATGTGACTATGTAACGGGAATGCCAGAACACATCAACGAAAAAAAGAACAAAATCGGTAACGAGAATAATGGTATAACGAGCATCTAGATGACTCGAGAGGATATCGATGATTCTCGGGTCTTGTAAAGTCATGAAGCAAAGGTAATGTCACATGCTAACCAATGGTTCACTCGAATATATTCGTGTACTCATAGGGATCGATATGGGCGTCCATGGTTCCGTTATCGGTCATTGAACGAAGGAGTTTCGTTCATTTGTATGAGTTACCAAACCTACGAGGTCACAAGCTTAAGGTGATCACGATATGCTGAGTGTTAGTAGGATGAGTGTATGGAGGATTTATTTTGGAAATTGTTTCATTAATATTCGAAATAGTTTTGAGAGGATCCGGAACCGTTCTGGGGTCACCAGAACGGTTTCGCACAAGTACCGGGTGACGAGGTTATGTACCTAGGGTAGGGTCCTAGGCCTGACCTACATACCCTGCCTAATCACACTATATTGGAGGACTTAATGCTGGCAAGAGAGTTTCCGACTGAAGTCATCGTGAAGTGATAGTCACTCGACAGTTAAGTCACTCGGAGGTTTCTCCCTCCACTCGACAGTCTCCTATCACTCGGAAGACCTCACTACCAGTCAACACCAGAAGACCAGAAGGCACCCCAGGGAGGCCAAGAGGCAGGCGTTCGGCCAGTCGTCATTAGTAGCATTTATTTTGTACGTTACCAGTAACGTACGAATTTATTCCCACGATCGAACCCTTGGTTGCCTGACATTCATGAGGGGCAGCGTACTCTATATAAGCCTCCCCTCCCCTCTGTGTAGCGACCCGACCTGAAAGGTCGAATCTCCGGTGTTTCTGTACCATCCCAAGATCATGCTGGTACACACACGGTACATCAATGTATATATAAAAGGGAAATCACACAACATTAATAAATCAAAATCTCATATCGAGTCCTTTATTACAATAAGGATTACAATAAAGTGGCTGAAGGCCAACTCATGAGATAAACTAAACCAAAACTTGCGGAAGCTCCATAGGTAGTTGAGTCCATCTAACTCCAAGGGCATCTCACCGAGCGTAGAGCGTATCCTCACTCCTGGTCGGAAAAGTACTCTGCAACATGATACGTTGCATCCGTATAGGTCAGTATATTGAATATGCCGGCAAAGTCACAAGAGAGGGGGTAAAGTAATCATCTAGTCTATATGCAAATATGGCAGGTGGGGTAGTAAGTTTTTGCATAAAGCCAAATTTTTCCTACAACAAGAGAGGGCAAAAGCATAGTTACTACAATGTTGGTTGATTAATGAGATGGTTCCAACAACCAATTCTCATACCCAAGTTGACATTAATAACCCACATCAATATAATTAATTGTGTTGGGAGTTCCAGATAATTTCAGTTCCTTTGGCTCAAACTGTCCATGACCGTGGACACGGCTAATCCATTAGGTTTGGGTACTCTGCAGAGTTTTGCACACGTTCCCCACAAGATTTGATCGCCTCCGTTGGACTTCTCGCACTTCATGGTGTTTGAGAAACGGATGACCAAAACATGGTCTTTTAAAGGGTTTCCCCGAGACTCTGTCGGTGCCCATCCTTTCCTACCGTTCTTCTACATCTCGTAGCACCGCCTGTCCAGGGTCACCGCGATATCCAACCAAGCCAGAGCCCATAATGTCTTGTGGCTGTGCAGGTAAGCCTTGGGTCTTGAAGCATCCATCCATTTATTTGTGCCTGGGTGGACCTTTCCGCATGAATACTGGCACTTCTCCAACATCATCTAGGCTAACACTGGTTTCTCCAGGGCGCCGTTCAACCATCATCCACCCATAGGTAAGTTGAAAACTTGGAGTCTTGAAGACCTGATCATCATGTAGGTCTTGAAATTATAAACTCACAACTCTCATGAATCACACAACCAACCCCGTCTACTAATAGCATAGCAAAATGTAAAACAACGTTTCCCGGGGCCAATGTGTCAAAGGTTTTGAGGGGTACCTACCACATGATACTACAACAAGTAACCAAGTTTCCAGATTACCTACTTTGCATGCAATTGGGGAGATGGAAGAACTAATGCAATAAAACATAGGTATACATGGTCAAAGTGACTTGCCTTGCTGACGATCCTCGTAATCAAGTGACTCTAGATAACAAGCTTCGCACTCCGGATGATCTAACGAATCAAACAAGAGCACACCATAAGCATAAACACAAAACAATTCATTCAACAGCAAGATAAACAAATGCTTCAACAAACAAAATCACAATCAAAAGAAGAATCACTTAAAGTACAAGACTATAAAATTATTGGGGTCAAAATCCCTACTAAGACATACAAGTCAACAAGATTGGTCTTGAACAACTAGACATTTTAGATAACAGAAAAAAATAAATATAAAGTTTTATTTGAAAAAAGTATTTCATAAAAGTTTTGTGCTAAAAGAAGTACTACAAAACTTCTTCTAAACAATACACATGGTGAAAACAAAAATGAACCTATTCAAACTAGAGTACAAAACAATTTGAAAAACATATTTTTTAACAGAAAAAGATTCACCTAAGTTGAATCAACAAAACGTAATGAAATCTGAAAGCAAAAGTTAAACTAATTCAGGTTTAAATTAATTAAAAGTTAATTTAGTTAAAATCTATTAAGAACTAACCAGATTCTGTTTTTGTTAAAAACAGTAACTAAATTCATTGTAAAAAAAATCTCAAATTATGTAGAATGATAGGTTTTACTAATACCAAACAGTGGCAAAAAGATTCACTCAAAAATATATTGTTAAACTCTAGTTATATAGATTTTAGTAATTTTAAAAAAATTGATTAGATTCAACATTTAAAGTTCAAAATTAAAATCTAAGCATACAGACATAAACTACATCAAATATGTGAACTAATGAAAAAGGAATCAACTAAAAACACTAATTTTTTTTACAAGATATGATAAAAACAAAATCAGGATGCATTCTGTTTTCTAAAACAGAAACAGAAAAAAGAGAAATTGATAACGATCGGTTAGGGGCTACGTGTCAGGTTGCGATTGGCCGCGAGGGCGTGCGCGTGAGAGCTAACGAGCGGTCGACAGAGACTTAGTGCGTACCGGTTCGGGCTTTTAAGTGATCTAATCTAGGGCGTTGACTGCGGATTTGACGGCTACGGCGAGGTGTGGTGACTTACAATGGAGGGGGTCGGGGTTCCGGCGAGGTCGACGGCGGCCGGAGGTCGGTGGTGGTCGTGGGCGACAGTGCAGTGGTCGGGGGCGGCGTCCGAGGTGCCCAGGCGACGGCGGCGAAGCTCCGACGTCGATTGGCGGCGTCGGAGGGGGTCGGGGGCAAGTGTGGCGACAAGCACGAGCTCCGGGAGGGTTTGGTTGGAGTTCAAACTCCGGCGAGGTCGTGCGTGGCGCTCTGGTGAGGTAGAGTGGGGGCTCAGGGTGGAATGGAGCGCGGCGAGGGCTGTGGCTTTTATAGGCCAGGTGCGAGGTCGGGGGAGGGAGAGAGGAGGGAGATCCGGGGAGAGAGATCTCCGGCGACAGCGGCGCGCGCGAGGAAGCAGACGGGCGCCAGGATGACGCCGTCGGTCGGTAGGTCCCGCTTGCCAGTGAGAGAAGAGGCGGGGTTAGCACGTCGGTTGACCGGTTCGAATTGAAGTTGGAGTTAAAGCCTGTGGGCCGGCCCGATTCGTTTTAAAAACCTTCCTTTTCTAATATCCAGTGCAGTAAAACTCTTTTAAAAGTATTCAAAACAATTCCAAACTTAGGAATTATATATATCAAAATGATCAGGAGAATTAATGCTATTTAATGAACATTTTTCCTCTGTCATCTTGAATACTTTGAAAAAAATTATTTTCAGAAATTGCTTATTTAATTTTAAATCCTTTTGCAATAATTTTTCAAATAGCCCCCTGGTGTGGAGTGTCATGTTACTCCCCTCTTTTCTTTGAACTTTTCCAGAGTTTTTTTTTCAAATAGGTGAAACAAGAAAAAGGGAAAGATGAAAGTGGCCTTTCAGAAATTCAAAAGAAGCACTTCAACCATTTTATTCATTCAAACAATGTGATGATGATGCATAACTATATATATCATAACATTCCAAAATGAAACTTTGGGATGTTACAAACCTACCCACCTTACGATGAATCTCGCCCTCGAGATTCGGGTTGGCTAGAAAATAGGTGCGGGTGGTCTCTACGAAGATCTTCTTCGCGTTCCCAGGTGGCTTCTTCCTCGGTGTGGTGACTCCACAGAACCTTACAGAACTTGATGATCTTGCTTCAGGTAACTCCGTTGGTAGTCTCGAGGATTCTGACGGGCTTCTCCTCGTAGGTCAGGTCACTGTCAAGTTGTATGGCCTCTAGGGGCACTGTGTCTCCCAAAGGAATATCAGCCATCTCAGCAAGGCATTTCTTCAGCTGGGAAACATGGAAAAGATCATGAACTCCAGACAGTCCTTTCGGCAATTCCAGCTTGTATGCAACTTCGCCTCTATGTTCCAGAATTTTGTAGGGGCCTATGAATTTGGGTGCTAACTTTCCTTTAACACCAAACCTCCTGATTCCTCGAAGTGGGGACACACGGAGATATGCTCGATCCCCTACTTCATATGTCACCTCCTTGCGTTTGTTATTAGCATAGCTCTTCTGTCGGGATTGAGCTATCTTGAGTCGGTCTCGAATCAGTTTGACCTTATCTTCAGAATCTCTGATAAGATCGGGACCAAAAAGTTTTCGGTCTCCAACACCATCCCACGTCAATGGTGATCTGCACCTCCTTCCGTATAAAGCTTCGAAAGGGGCCATCTTCAGACTGGTCTGATAACTGTTGTTGTACGAGAATTCTGCGTAAGGTAAGTTGTCATCCCAACTGGACCCATAGTCTAGTGCACAGGCTCTCAACATGTCCTCCAGAATCTGGTTGACTCTCTCAGTCTGTCCATCGGTCTGCGGATGAAAAGTTGTACCGAATTCCAGCCTTGTACCCAGAGTTTCATGAAGCTGATGCCAAAACTTTGAGGTAAATTGTGTTCCTTTATCTGACACGATACTCCTCGGAACTCCATGCAGACATATGATCCTAGTCATATAGATCTTGGCTAACTTAGCACTGGTATAGGTGGTCTTCACTAGAATGAAATGAGCCACCTTGGTCAAGCGATCGACCACTACCCAAATGGAATCATATCATGAACGGGTCCTGGGTAGTCCTGTGATGAAATCCATACCAAGCTTATCCCATTTCCACTCGGGTATCGGCAAAGGTTGGAGTAACCCTGCTGGTTTCCGATGTTCTGCCTTTACTTGCTGACAAACATCACATACCGCAACATGTTCGGCAATATCTTTCTTCATACCTGTCCACCAGTAACTTTCCTTCAAATCCAGGTACATCTTGGTGTTGCCTGGGTGTATCGAGTATGGTGAATCGTGGGCTTCTTGAAGTATCAACTTCCTGAGCTCTGGGTCATGGGGCACATAGATTCGGTTCTCAAACCATAGAGTACCATGTTCATCTTCACAAAAGTCTTTAGCCTTGCCTTCCTTCATTCTCTGCTTTATCTCAGCTATCTCCTTGTCTGATTTCTGGGCTTCTCGAATTCTTTCGGTCAAGGTGGACTGAATCTCTAGTGTGGCAATATATCCTTGCGGAACTATCTCTAACCGAAGTTCTCTGAGATCTTTGGTTAACTCCTGGGGTAATCCTCCAGCTATGAGTGTGTTCACATAACTCTTCTGACTCAAAGCATCTGCCACAACATTTGCCTTTCCTGGATGGTAATGTAATCTCATGTCATAGTCCTTGATTAACTCTAACCATCTCCTCTGTCTGAGGTTCAACTCCTTCTGCGTGAAGATATACTTCAGGCTCTTATGATCAGTGTACACATCACAACTATTTCCAATAAGGAAATGTCTCTAGGTCTTGAGTGCGTGCACTACGGCTACTAGTTCCAAATCATGGGTGGCATAATTCAACTCATGGGGTCATAGCTGTCTGGATGCATATGCTACAACTTTTCCCTCCTGCATGAGTACTCCTCCAAGTCCTTGACGGGATGTGTCACAATAAACCTGGAAGTCCTTCCGAATGTTTGGCAGCACCAACACTGGGGCTGTGACCAAACGTTTCTTCAACTCCTAGAAACTGGCCTCACATTCCTCAGTCCAGACATACTTAGACTCTTTCTTCAACAGCTCTGTCATGGGCTTGGCAATCTTTGAGAAATTCTCAATGAATCTCCGGTAATATTCGGCAAGTCCGAGAAAACTGCGGATCTCCTTAACTGAGGTGGGTGACTTCCACTCAGTGACTGCTTCGACCTTAGAGGGGTCTACTGCTATTCCTTCTTCGGAAATAACATGTCCGAGGAATCCGACTTCTGTTAGCCAGAATTCACATTTACTGAACTTGGCATAGAACTGATGCTCTCTAAGCTTCTCCAGAACTAAACGCAAGTGTTCCTTGTGTTCTTCCTCGCTCTTGGAGAATATCAAAATGTCATCAATGAACACCACGACAAACTTGTCCAAATATTTCATAAACACTTTGTTCATCAAATTCATGAAGTAGGCAGGAGCATTAGTCAAACCAAAGGACATGACTGTATACTCGTATAAGCCATACCTGGTGGTGAAAGCTGTTTTGGGTATATCCTGTTCACGAATCTTCAGTTGGTGATACCCTGATCGAAGATCGATCTTGGAGAATACTTTGGCGCCTACTAGCTGGTCAAACAGGTCATTAATCATCGGCAGAGGGTACTTATTCTTGATAGTCACCTCGTTCAATGCTCGATAATCGACCACCATCCTCAAGGTTTTGTCTTTCTTCTCCACCAAAAGAACTGGGGCTCCCCAAGGTGATGAACTTGGGCGAATATATCCCTTATCCAATAGCTCCTTAATCTGCTTCTTGATTTCTACTAAATGATTGGCGGGCATCCGATAGGGTCTCTTGGAAATTGGGGTTGTCCCTGGTAGTAGCTCTATTAGAAACTCAATCTCCTTATCTGGTGGCATGCCTGGTAATTCCTCCGGGAATACATCTGGAAAGTCTCGTACTACCGGCACTTCCTCCTGAACAACTCCTGTGAGGGAATTTAACCGAGCACTCATCTGTGTGCGTCGGGATACATACTTAATCCTCTTGTTCTCCGGAGTGGTGAGTGAAATAGACTTGCTGGGGCAATCAAGGTTTCCTTCATACTTGGTCATCCAATCCATGCCTAGGATTACATCCAATCCTTGGGATTCTAAGACAATGAGGTCGGTAGGAAAAACATGGTTTCCTATGTGGAGTTTCAGGGCGTGGCATCCTATCCCTGCCATCGTCATACCTCCTGGGGAATTGACCTTAATGGGCTGACTAAGGGTTCTGGTGGGTAAACCATACTTTTCCACAACTACCCTTGATATGAATGAATGAGTTGCACCAGAATCAAAAAGTACCATAACTGGACGTGGATGCAATAAAAACTTACCAACCACAGTCTCGGGCTGATCATAGACTTCTTCCACATCGAGGTGGTTCACCTGAGCACGAGGAAACGGATTTGGCTTCTTAGATGCGGAGTTGCCGTTGTTGTTGCCGTTTCCATTCCCTTGCTTGTTATGAGGGCATTCAGTGGCATAGTGCCCTGTCTTCTGACACTTGAAACATGTGATATGGTTCAGATCCTTCTGAGCTGGAGCGGGACAGTGTTGATTGCCATTCCCACTTCCATTACCATTCTGCCATTGTTAGGACGATTATTCCCATTGCCTCCATGGTTATGGCCTCCATGGTTGTGCATGGGATGAGTGTGTCCTCCATACTTACGGTCCCTGATCCGGTATTTCCTGAGTACGGGGAGTAGCGGGGCTTCTGATGAGCTCTAGAGGTAGACTTCCCCTGTGCATACTTCCTCTTGCGGTTCTCGATTTGCTGCTGCTTCCCCTCCAAGATGAGGGCCTTGTCTACCAGCTCCTGGTAGTTGCTGAAGGTAGCCACCATCAGCTGCACGCTCAACTCATCATTGAGTCCTTCCAAGAACTTCTCCTGCTTGGCTGCATCATCGGCCACATCTCCTGGTGCATAACGAGCCAACGTGTTGAAGTCGTCCACGTACTGGGCCACGGAACGGTTTCCCTGGCGTAAGTTGCGAAACTCACGCTTCTTCAGACTCATGGATCCAGCTGAGACATGTGTGGTGTGGAAAGCTTGCTTGAACTGCTCCCAAGTCACACCAGTAATGGGGTATGTGGTGGTGTAGTTCTCCCACCATGAAGCTGTTGGTCCCTCCAGTTGATGGGCGGCAAAACGCACTTTTTCAGCCTCAGTGCATCCTGCGGTGGTGAGTTCCCTCTCCATCTTGCGGAGCCAATCATCTGCCACAATGGGCTCTGTGCTGCTGGAGAAAGTTGGGGGATTCAGTCTCAGAAAACGGGTGAGGTTGTCGCCTTGGGGTGGAGGGTGGTTGTTGTGGTTGTTGGTCTGATTCTGAATCAACAGCTGCATCAGGGCATTCTGCTGCTGAAGAAGCTGTGTGAGCTCTGGCGGGAAAGTGAAGTCGGGCTCACGTCGCGGAGGCATCTTGCTATTTTTCAGAGGGGTGAGGATTAGAATAGAACAATGACCTAAAAGGGAAATTCACTACCCATATGCAATGCAACAAACATATCACACCAAACACTCATTCATTTATTCAACTCAAGGTCAAACATCGAGATACAAATCTCCAAAATCAAACTAAACATTGACCTACGTTTAACGACGAAAAATGAAGATACATGGGGGCAGAACTAAAGTTCTCCTCAAAAGTACATGGTGAAGGAGCCTCCTCCGGTGGTGCTCTCCTCATAGTCATCATCGTTGCTGATCAAAGGAGCCATGTCTCCTTCTGGATGAAGATTTTCACCCATGTCCATCTGTTCCTCCAGAGTTGCGATGCGAGTGTTCAGCTTATCGATCCTCTCTAAGAAATCCTTCACCTCATACTCATGCTCGTACTTGGCTTCCCATAAGTCAGCTTCGAGGTCAATCTCACGGTTCCTCAGCCTCTTGATCGTCTTCGTGTCGGCACGTACCCGAAGCTCCAAGGTCCTGATGTGCGTCTCCAAGGTTTGGATATAGGAAATGGTGGTGTCTTCAGTGGGAGTGGTTATGATATTTCCATTGACATCCCTGCGACAAACCACGCTGAGTCCTGGTGAAATGGTTCCACCTCTGTATTCCTCCTGAATACGTCCAAGGGCACGATGAATGACCATGTCTCTCCCAAGTATCCAACTGGGTGCCACAAACTTGAAGTCGATGGGTTCCTTACGATTTCCAAAGGTCTTCCCGGGGATGTGCACCTCGATCCTGTAGCGTCCGTCTTGTGGAAAAGACATGATAGTAGTCCCGGTGATGCTCGGCAAAGCAATCCTCACGTCCCTGATGATCCTCATCAGCTCCTTGCCAAAGGGCATTGTTGCGTCAGGCTGGCAAAACTCCATGATCAAAACTGGGATGAAGGTGGCCATCTATAAATTTTGAAATAAATCGGAGGGAAGTCAGAAACGAGTAGATGATAGTATAAGAATTTTAAAGACAAAAGAGAAATAAATCCTAAGGCTTTTTCCAATCCTAGAGGTTACGTCCTACGGTCAGCGTGTGCTCTGATACCATTTCTGTAGCGACCGACCTGAAAGGTCGAATCTCCGGTGTTTGTGTACCATCCCAAGATCATGCTGGTACACACACGGTACATCAATGTATATATCAAAGGGAAATCACACAGCATTAATAAATCGAAATCTCATATCGAGTCCTTTATTACAATAAGGATTACAATAAAGTGGCTGAAGGCCAACTCATGAGATAAACTAAACCAAAACTTGCGGAAGCTCCATAGGTAGTTGAGTCCATCTGACTCCAAGGGCATCTCACCGAGCGTAGAGCGTATCCTCACTCCTGGTCAGAAAAGTACTCTGCAACATGATACCTTGCAGCCGTATAGGTCAGCACATTGAATATGCCAGCAAAGTCACAAGAGAGGGGGTAAAGTAATCATCTAGTCTATATGCAAATATGGCAGGTGGGGTAGTAAGTTTTTGCATAAAGCCAAATTTTTCCTACAACAAGAGAGGGTAAAAGCATAGTTACTACAATGTTGGTTGATTAATGAGATGGTTCCACCAACCAATTCTCATACCCAAGTTGACATTAATAACCCACATCAATATAATTAATTGTGTTGAGAGTTCCAGATAATTTCAGTTCCTTTGGCTCAAACTGTCCATGACCGTGGACACGGCTAATCGATTAGGTTTGGGTACTCTGCAGAGTTTTGCACACGTTCCCCACAAGATTTGATCGCCTCCGTTGGACTTCTCGCACTTCATGGTGTTTGAGAAACGGATGACCAAAACATGGTCTTTTAAAGGGTTTCCCCGAGACTCTGTCGGTGCCCATCCTTTCCTACCGTTCTTCTACATCTCGTAGCACCGCCTGTCCAGGGTCACCGCGATATCCAATCAAGCCAGAGCCCATAATGGCTTGTGGCTGTGCAGGTAAGCCTTGGGTCTTGAAGCATCCATCCATCTCTTTGTGCCTGGGTGGACCTTTCCGCATGAATACTGACACTTCTCCAGCATCATCTAGGCTAACCACTGGTTTCTCCAGGGCGCCGTTCAACCATCATCCACCCAGAGGTAAGTTGAAAACTTTGAGTCTTGAAGACTTGATCATCAGGTAGGTCTTGAAATTATAAACTCACAACTCTCATGAATCACACAACCAACCCAGTCTACTAATAGCATAGCAAAATGTAAAACAACGTTTCCCAGGGCCAATGTGTCAAAGGTTTTGAGGGGTACCTACCACATGATACTACAACAAGTAACCAAGTTTCTAGATTACCTACTTTGCATGCAATTGGGGAGATGGAAGAACTAATGCAATAAAACATAGGTATACATGGTCAAAGTGACTTGCCTTGCTGACGATCCTCGTAATCAAGTGACTCTAGATAACAAGCTTCGCACTCCCGATGATCTAACGAATCAAACAAGAGCACACCATAAGCATAAACACAAAACAATTCATTCAACAGCAAGGTAAACAAATGCTTCAACAAACAAAATCACAATCAAAAGAAGAATCACTTAAAGTACAAGACTATAAAATTATTGGGGTCAAAATCCCTACTAAGACATACAAGTCAACAAGATTGGTCTTGAACAACTAGACATTTTAGATAACAAAAAAAAATATAAAGTTTTATTTGAAAAAAGTATTTCATAAAAGTTTTGTGCTAAAAGAAGTACTACAAAACTTCTTCTAAACAATACACATGGTGAAAACAAAAATGAACCTATTCAAACTAGAGTACAAAACAATTTGGAAAACATATTTTTTAACAAAAAAAGATTCACCTAAGTTGAATCAACAGAACCTAATGAAATCTGAAAGCAAAAGTTAAACTAATTCAGGTTTAAATTAATGAAAAGTTAATTTAGTTAAAATCTATTAAGAACTAACCAGATTCTGTTTTTGTTAAAAACAGTAACTAAATTCATTCTAAAAAATTTCTCAAATTACGTAGAATGATAGGTTTTACTAATACCAAATAGTGGCAAAAAGATTCACTCAAAAATATATTTTTGAACTCTAGTTATATAGATTTTAGTAATTTTAAAAAAATTGATTAGATTCAAAATTTAAAGTTCAAAATTAAAATCTAAGCATACAGACATAAACTACATCAAATATGTGAACTAATGAAAAAGGAATCAACAAAAAACACTAAATATTTTAAAAGATATGATAAAAACAAAATCAGGATGCATTCTGTTTTCTAAAACAGAAACAGAAAAAAGAGAAATTGGTAACGATCGGTTAGGGGCTACGTGTCAGGTTGCGATTGGCCGTGAGGGCATGCGCGTCAGAGCTAACGAGCGGTCGACCGAGACTTAGTGTGTACCAGTTCGGGCTTTTAAGTGATCTAATCTAGGGCGTTGACTGCGGATCTGACGGCTACGGCGAGGTGTGGTGACTTACAACGGAGGGGGTCGGGGTTCCGGCGAGGTCGACGGCGGCCGGAGGTCGATGGTGGTCATGGGCGACGGTGCAATGGTCGGGGGCTGCGTCCGAGGTGCTCAGGCGACGGCGGCGAAGCTCCGACATCGATTGGCGGCGGCGGAGGGGGTCGGGGGCGAGTGTGGCGACGGGCACGAGCTCCGGGAGGGTTCGGTTGGAGTTCGAACTCCGGCGAGGTCATGCGTGGCGCTCTGGCGAGGTAGAGTGGGGGCTCGTTGTGGAATGGAGCGCGGCGAGGGCTGTGGCTTTTATAGGCCAGGTGCGGGGTCGGGGGAGGGAGAGAGGAGGGATATCCGAGGAGAGAGATCTCCGGCGACGGCGGCGCGCGCGCGAGGAAGGAGACGAGCGCGAGGATGACGTCGTCGGTCGGTGGGTCCCACTTGCCAGTGAGAGAAGAGGCGGGGTTAGCACGTCGGTTGACCGGTTCGAATTGAATTCGGAGTTAAAGCCTGTGGGCCGGCCCGATTCGTTTTAAAAACCTTCCTTTTCTAATATCCAGTGCGGTAAAAATCTTTTAAAAGCGTTCAAAACAATTCCAAACATAGGAATTATATATATCAAAATGATCGGGAGAATTAATGCTATTTAATGAACATTTTTCCTCTGTCATCTTGAATACTTTAAAAAAAAATATTTTCAGAAATTGCTTATTTGATTTTAAATCCTTTTGCAATAATTTTTCAAATAGCCCCCTGGTTTTATTGTTCGAATATTTCACCAAGATGCCCCTGGTGTGGAGTGTCATTTTACTCTCCTCTTTTCTTTGAACTTTTCCAGAGTTTTTTTTTCAAATAGGTGAAACAAGAAAAAGGGAAAGATGAAAGTGGCCTTTCAGAAATTCAAAAGAAGCACTTCAACCATTTTATTCATTCAAACAATGTGATGATGATGCATGACTATATATACCATAACATTCCAAAATGAAATTTTGGAATGTTACACTCTGGCACAAGGGTTCGCACCCCCTGTAACACTCATATTCCACATGACAAGAGCTCCCGAGCACTAAGACATAGGGTTGTTACCTCCACGAGAGGGGCCTGAACTCATACATCCGTGTGTACACCCTCATCGTAGCTAGGACTCTGCCCTCTGCTTATTTGATTTTAAATCCTTTTGCAATAATTTTTCAAATAGCCCCCTGGTTTTATTGTTCAAATATTTCACCAAGATGCCCCTGGTGTGGAGTGTCATTTTACTCTCCTCTTTTCTTTGAACTTTTCCAGAGTTTTTTTTCAAATAGGTGAAACAAGAAAAAGGGAAAGATGAAAGTGGCCTTTCAGAAATTCAAAAGAAGCACTTCAACCATTTTATTCATTCAAACAATGTGATGATGATGCATGACTATATATACCATAACATTCCAAAATGAAATTTTGGGATGTTACACTCTGGCACAAGGGTTCGCACCCCTGTAACACTCATATTCCACATGACAAGAGCTCCCGAGCACTAAGACATAGGGCTGTTACCTCCACGAGAGGGGCCTGAACTCATACATCCGTGTGTACACCCTCATCGTAGCTAGGACTCTGCCCTCTCCTTTCGTACCCCTATATTCTACTGTCAGACTCGTTCCCACAACAGTTGGCGCCCATCGTGGGGTCGACATCTAAGCGACTTCCGACGAGGTTAAAAAAATTCCCCTTCGTCATGTCTTTCGGCGGTGGTTTGTTCCTGGGCTACGACATCCGTCTCGGAGCGCTCACCTTCATCGCCGACGATTTGGCATGGCTTCAGGAGGTGCCTCTAGATGTTGAGGCGCTCCCGATCCGTGGGGCAGCGCACTTCCGCACGAGCTCCTGTGGCGTACTTGTGCGGCAGCCGTCGACTCCGTATGTGTCAGCCCTCCCCGTTGTTCGTCGCCGCAAGCGATCCGGTCGTTCATGGCTCCAGCGATGGGTGAGGCATGCGTCGGCTCTCCAAATTTCGTCCCCACAGATTGCGGCTATTGAGCTCGTCGAGTCACTTCACGGCATGTTCGACTTAGCGTCAGATGAGTTTGACGTTCCCTTCGAGTGTGAGAGCTGCGATCCTACGGCGGAGGTTCTTATGGCTGGTTCACACCAGAGCCTGCCGCCTAGCTTCGGCCGCGACAGGCATGAGGCTAGTGGAGCGTCGAATGACTAGCAACACCGGGATTAGGAGATCCTCCATACTGACTAGTCGAATGACTAGCAACAGCCGTCACGTTTAGAGGTTGGTAGAGGTTTGTTGTAGATTCGGGCATTGCTTGATGCAGCTCAGTGCCTGACGGGGATATACCCCATGGTTTGACCTGGCCTGGAAACTCATAGGAGACCCGACCGAAGACATGACATCTCATTAATGACCCGGCCAGGCAACTCACAGGAGTCTTGTTAAAAACATGACATCTTATTTATGACCCGGCAAGCGGGTCACAGGATGACCAAGCCCAAGACCCGGCGGGTGAGCCGGTGCCAGGCGGCTCACAAGAGAAGGCCCATAGGAGAAGGCCCACAAGAGAGAAGGATTCCCTTAAAGGAAATAAGACCCGGAGTAGGATTCGTGAGAGACTAGTCCTAATCCTACTCCTAGTAGGACTCTATTTGTAAACCTACCCTCTCCACTTATATAAGGAGGGGTAGAGCACCCCTAGAGGGACAAGTTCTGAAGAGACACAAGTCTACAAGTTTAGACAATACAAGAGATTAGAGGCACAAGAGATTAGAGGTAGCAATTAGCACCCTTGTAACCGAGAGATCTTCATCATCATCAATACCAGACAAGCAGGACGTAGTCTTTTACCTCCATCGGAGGGGCCAAACCTGGGTAAAACTCTGTGTCTTCTCGATTCCGATCAACCCCTTCAGGCTGCCATGTAGTTGTGTCTTGCCCCGAACCTAAGTCCGTTGACCCGGACATCTGCCGTGACAAATCCACGACAGTTGGCGCCCACCGTGGGGCCACGCACTGTGGTTTGTGTTTTTGAAGGGATATCTTTAGGGATCAAGAAATTCATGATGAGTCGGATGAAGAAGAGCCTGGATCAATCAAACAGGATCACCCGGCATGATACAACTTTAGGCGAAACTAAAAAATTCATTGTTCGATTGCGCCGCCTCCGAGCAGCAACCACAGCCGAACCGCCCCAGCTCGCCTTGCAGCGTAGGCACGCCGGCCCTCTCCTCCGCCTCTGCTCCAGCAAGCCTCCTCTGCTTGCTGGATCTTCCTCGCCCCTGGCCTTACATCCACGGACGATGTATATGACTCAGCTGGTCGTCGAGACAAAACAGGTGCTATCCACCCAATTTGTTTTATCTATACATTTTTTCCTTTGAAGAACAATTACTTCGTCTTTGTAATATTTTTTATATACAGGACAGATATTCAAGTGGCATTGTACCACGGAGATGGAGCACACAACAACATTGTTTTGTACTGCTGCTCATCGGAGGAGTGTTACTCGCTGGACGCATGAGAGTCGCCGCCCCCGCGGACGGTCTGCATCGACTCGCCGATACTGCGCACTCTCACCTGCCAATAGGAGCCGCCCAATGGACGCAGCAAGACGCCGCATTCGTGATATGGTGTTCACCAACCACGCCATGGCCGACTCGTTGTTCTCGCTGGCTTTCAACGCCACTGCTGACTCACCTATCTATGCCGGCTTACAACGCTGTGGCTGTCTCTCGTCACCGCGCCGACTTACAACGCCGTGGCCGTCTCTCGCCATTGTGCCGACTCACAACGCCGCGGACGACTCTCGCCTCCCACGCCGACTTACAATGCCATGGTCATCTCTCATCATCCGTGTCGGCTTACAACGATGTGGCGTCTTTTACAACATTACCAGTTTACAATGCCGCGGCCGTTTACTACGTCTACATCAACATATCGGTGCAGTGCTCGCCTGTACAAGCCTCCCAACGGATGCGTGCAAGACATCACCCACAATTTGATCTACATCAATATATCAGTGTAGTGCTCATCGATATGAGCCGCCCGACGGACAGGCACACGAGTCGCCAGCACTACAATTTGGTTCACTTCAACAAACAGCCGGAACGAACCATCGACCGGATCATTGAAGCAATTCATACGGATCATTTATAACCCGCCACGGACAACTTCAAATGATTCTCAAGCCGCCTCTTCGAGTCAACTTAAAGACTCAGGGGCTACAGACATGGCAAGACACATTTGGTCGTTTTTAACGAGAATCCCGGGTATTTGCAAGAGAAAACCCAATCCTGGGGGCTACTACATTATTGGCGGATGATTAAAAGTTGCCCAAGAGGACGGACCGCCGTGATGGACCATTCAAACATGGGTGCCCGGATCATTGGATCATCATAAAGACACTTGGAGCTTCTGTCGTTTCTTCATACAAGATGGCGGCTTACAAGATTGATGCTGCTCCGCTATGTGACCCGCCTGCCTTACCGGTTAATCTTGCCTAGAGACCCTATACCGGCTAAGATTGAGGTGACCCGCTGAAACTCTTACCAGCCAATCTCGCCTAGAGACCCTGAGCTGGTTCAAGAAATTGACGGCCAATCTCGCCTGGAGACCCTGAGCCGGTTCAGAAATTTGAGTTGAAGTGGTCTGTTCGCCGTCAAAACGGCTGATCTATCATCCGGCTTTATGCCCTATCAAGCGTTGTTGCAGGGAGGCTTCTTGCCTTCGGGTATAGCTTACATCTCCCCTGCACAGTCTGCTTTTACGCTGTTGCAAGGAGGCTTCTTGCCTTCAGGTATAGCTTACATCTCCCTTGCACAGCCGGCGTTATGCCCAATTAAGCACTATTGCAAAGAGGCTTCTTGCCTTCGGGTATAGCTTACATCTCCTTTGCACAACCAGCTGTTATTAACTGTTGCAAGGAGGCTTCTTGCCTTCAGGTATAGCTTACATCTCCCTTGCACAGTTGGCTTTATGCCTAGTTTGGTTACATTAAGCACTATTGTTGATGGAGGCTTCTTACCTTTGGTATAGCTTACATGACCCTAAGACAATAGCGTGTACACCAAATTCCGGTTGCTTATCAACTGCGGCCATCGAAGGGGGCTTTTTACCGACGGGTATCGCTTATCTCACCCTAATGGCCGGCTTTATGCCACTTCCGGTTACTTATTAACCGCGGTTGTCGAAGGGGGCTTCTTACCGACGGGTTCGCTTATCTCACCCTAACAACCGACGTTTACGCCAAAACTCAGTTGCTTATCAACTGTAGCTGTTGAAAGAGGCTTCTTGCATTCGGGTATAGCTTACATCTCCTTTCAAACAGCCAGCTTTATCAGTAAGCCATGGTTGTCGATAGAGGCTTCTTGCCTTCGGGTATAGCTTACATTACCCATCGACAGCCGGCGTCCGCGCCTACAACTGTAGTTGTTGAAAGAGGCTTCTTGCCTTCGGGTATAGCTTACATCTCCTTTCAAATAGTCGGCTTTATCAGTAAGCCGTGGTTGTCGATGGAGGCTTCTTGCCTTCGGGTATAGCTTACATTACCCGTCGACAGCCGGCGTCCGCGCCTAAAAACTGTAGTTGTTGAAGGAGGCTTCTTGCCTTCGGGTATAGCTTACATCTCCTTTCAAACAGTCGGCTTTATCAGTAAGTTGTGCTTGTCGATGGAGGCTTCTTGCCTTTGGGTATAGCTTACATCACCCATCGACAGCCGGCGTCCGCGCCTACAACTGTAGCTGTTGAAAGAGGCTTCTTGCCTTCGGGTATAGCTTACATCTCCTTTCAAACAGCCGGCTTTATCAGTAAGCCATGGTTGTCGATGGAGGCTTCTTGCCTTAGGGTATAGCTTACATTACCCATCGACAGCCGGTGTCCGTGCCTACAACTGTAGCTGTTGAAAGAGGCTTCTTGCCTTCGGGTATAGCTTACATCTCCTTTCAAACAGTCGGCTTTATCAGTAAGCCGTGGTTGTCGATGGAGGCTTCTTGCCTTCGGGTATAGCTTACATTACCCATCAACAACCAGCGTCCACGCCTAAAAAATGTAGTTGTTGAAGGAGGTTTCTTGCCTTTGGGCATAGCTTGCATTCCCTTCAAACAACCGGCTTTATGCCGTTCTGGCTCATCAGTAGCCATGGCTGTCGATGGAGGCTTCTTACCTTGGGTATAGCTTACATTACCCATTGACAGCCGACGTTCGCGCTTACAATATTTGCTGTCAACAGGAGGCTTCTTACCTTTGGGTATAGCTTACATTACCCTAAAAACAGCCGGCTTTATGCCATTCCGGTTGACATGTCAGCCGTGGATTATTCAAGGGGGCTTCCCACCTCCAGGTAACATGCCGGCTTATCAAGCCGGGTCAGAGCAAGGTTATGAGAAAAGGAGCAATGTTATGAAAGGTACACATCTTCGGGTTGAGCTTCTTTAGAGCCGCCCTCACAACAATGCATAATATATTCTGTCTTGTTCATTTTTGCAGGTTTTATCTCTTAAGATGAGCCGCCGTTAAGTATTTTGCAAGAGCAAATGGATCTTTTAATAGCCAATATGGCTGGATCTTCATGGTTTATCATAACCAGTAATAAATGATTGGGGTTTTCAAACCAGCTCGGAGAAATTATTATCTTTCAAGAGCCGCCCTATCAGATATAATGTCATGTCATCTAATTGGCCGGTTCTCGGGTTTCTTTAATTGTGCTCTATAGTAATATACAACACTCACGGATTTCTCAAAATTATATTTACCGGGTTGCACCGCAACCACGAGCAGGAATTTCATGTCAAAGACAAAGGAATTATTCCAGGATATTCATTCCGTGTTATATTACGACCACGGTCAAAGATTCATTCAACAAATTATGGTGAGACATATTATTCTCAGATAGTCCCGAGTCGCCGCAGGCAGACGACCCGGCACTTGGGGGCTACACTATTCAAGTCCAGTTTATATCAATTATGCAAGTCCCATGTCACTGCAAGCATGCACCACGGCACTTGGGGGCTAATGCAGGCCGGTTTTTAGATCATTACATTGTCAACAAGACCCTATTTTCTCAAGGAGATAAGCCGGCCTTTTTATATTTTCTCAAGGAGATGAGACGGCCTTTTATATTTGCTCAAGGAGATGAGCCGGCCTTTCTATATTTTCTCAAGAAGATGAGCCGGCCTTTCTATATTTTCTAAGTCCCAGCCCAGTAATTCTTACTGGCCCAGCACTTGGGGACTACACCGCTCAGATCAGATTTTCTAAAAGTCCCAAGTCGCTGCAGGCGTGCGACCCAGCACTTGGGAGCTACAGTATTCAGCTGTTCCAACAGATTAAGAGATTCAAATTAAAGCATTCTGATGAGCCGGCCCTTGGGGGCTACACCCGCCGAAGCGTTCTGATGAGCCGGCCCTTGGGGGCTACACCCGCCGAAGCGTTCTGATGAGCCGGCCCTTGGGGGCTACACCCGCCCAAGCATTATAAGATATAAGGCAATTATAAGTCCCAGGTTGCTGCAGGCAGGACAACCCGGCACTTGGGGGCTACACAGTCCAAAATGTTATTTGCAAAGCACCAAGTTATCATGGATAATCTCGGAGCTTGGGGGCTACAGGTAATATGGACATATCAAAAACTTTGAGGGGAATTTTCAAGATATTAAATATAGAGTTCAGTTGTTAGACCCGGCGTCACCAACACTTATGACCCGGTGTTATCAAAAGATCATAACCCGCCAGATTTTATATAAGCCGACCTGCTTCACAACAATGGAAGTCCGGCTTTACATCAGATGCATTTTCATCTCAATATTTTTATCAAGTCAGTTGGATTCTAATTACTTGACCTGGAGTCACCAATGATAATGACCCGGCATCATCAATAATTATAACCTGGTGGAAATGACCCGCCAAGAGTATTGGAAGCCGACTCAATGGCATATGGGTGTTCTATTCTCAATATTTTTCAAAAGACATTGACAAGCAAGATGATTATCAAGATGACTCATTCATATGGAGAAAAGACCCGGATTTCTGAGAAGCCATTTATAAGCCTGTCAAAGGAGCAAGCCGGCCACTTAACATATTTGTTACTCTTATTTCATGAGCTTACCATGAATAAATTCAAGCTAACCTGGGGGCTAATGACAGGGATATACCCCATGGTATGACCTGGCCTGGCGACTCACAGGAGACCCAGCCGAAGACATGACATCTTATTAATGACCCGGCCAGGCAACTCACAGGAGACCCGTTAAAAACATGACATCTTATTTATGACCCGGCAAGCGGGTCACAGGATGACCAAGCCCAAGACCCGGCGGGTGAGCCGGCGCCAGGCGGCTCACAAGAGAAGGCCCACAGGAGAAGGCCCACAAGAGAGAAGGATTCCCTTAAAGGAAATAAGACCCGGAGTAGGATTCGTAAGAGAGTAGTCCTAATCCTACTCCTAGTAGGACTCTATTTGTAAACCTACCCTCTCCACTTATATAAGGAGGGGTAGAGCACCCCTAGAGGGACAAGTTCTGAAGAGACACAAGTCTACAAGTTTAGACAATACAAGAGATTAGAGGCACAAGAGATTAGAGGTAGCAATTAGCACCCTTGTAACCGAGAGATCTTCATCGTCATCAATACCAGACAAGCAGGACGTAGGCTTTTACCTCCATCAGAGGGGCCGAACCTGGGTAAAACTCCGTGTCTTCTCGATTCCGATCAACCCCTTCAGGCCGCCACGTAGTTGCGTCTCGCCCTAAACCTAAGTCCATTGACCCGGACATCTACCGTGACAAATCCACGACAGCGCCAGAACTCAGTTTTTTCTCAGTCACACAATAGATTGCACATCAATTAACCAAAGCCCGACACGGTTTTGTCGGCACACAGTCCAGGGTCACCTTTCATCGCAGGGGTGGAGATTACCGTGAAGATCAGTATAGGGGTCAGGGGCGAGATCAGTTTCACCGTGATGACCACCATCAAGTGCCTACTCCTCCGCGGAGTGGTTCGTATGTGCCCCGGCACCATGACAAAAGGTGCCCGTTTGGTGCCGAGCGGAACCCAGGGTTTGATGCGAGAGATTACCTCGCCCAGAAGAGGATCGACAAAGGTAGAGCCCACAGAGATGGTCATGACAGAGATTACCCGAGTGGAAGCAGTGATGTTGTTTCTAGCCTTGAGTGTTTTAGCAGAGCGATTCATTCTGTAGAGATCCCCGCAACTTCAGGTTGGCAGATGGGATAAGCAAGTTCTCTGGTGAGTCAAAGCCAGAAATGTGGTTGGATGATTACCGAATGGCCGTGCAGATCGAAGGAGGAAACGACAACATTGCCATGAAGCATTTGTCCTTGATGTTGGGTGGTTCGCCCGAGCATGGTTGAATCGTTTGGCTCCTTCTAGCATCTACTGCTGGGAGGATCTTGCCCGAGTGTTCATCAGAACCTTCGAGGGCACCTGAAGCGTCCAGCTGGTTTGATCAATTTGTAGCACTGCATCCAGAAGCACAACGAGTCCTTGAGAGGTTACATTCAGCGTTGGTCCACTTTGCATCACACAGTGGAGAGCGTCTACGAGTGTCAAGACGTTTGCACTTTTAAGGCTGCTGTGAACTACAGAGAGCTTTACCTAAAGTTTGGGCGGACAGGTGACATTTCCCTAAGCAAGATGATGGAGATAGCCAATCGGTACGCCAATGGCGAAGAGGAAGAGCGCGTCCGTAGCGGCAAAGGAAAAGCAGTCGACAATGATGCCTGCGGTAATTCCAGTCAGAAACGGAAATGCGAGTCTGATGGCCCTGCTCAGGCAGAGGCGGTCGCTCTGGCAGCACAAGGAAAAAATAAGGGGAAGTCCAAGGGACAGTTCACCCCTAAGAAAGGAAAGAATTAGTCGGGAATTGATGTTCTGGATTTACCGTGTGCAATCCACACGAAGAAAGATGAAGAAGGCAATTTGATACTGCCTAAACATACCACTCGACAGTGCCGCCTACTGATCCAACAGTTCAAGGAGGGTCAGTCGAGTGACAAAAATCCTGAAAAAGAGGATGATGAAGACAAAGAAACTTTTCCTGAAGTCAACGCCACTCTGATGATTTTTGCAGATGTTGAAACCAAGAGTCGGTTGAAGGTTATCAACAGAGAAGTCAACATGGTTGTTCCTACAACCCCCACATATCTCAAGTGGTCTCAGACTGCTATCACATTTGATCAGTCAGATCATCCTGCTCATATTTTACCCCCGGTCGGCAGGCTTTGGTGGTGGATCCCATTGTGGGAGGCACTCGACTCCGCAAGGTCCTCAGAGATGGAGGGAGTGGTTTGAACATTCTTTATGTAGATACACTCAAGGGGATGGGCATTCCGATGTCCCGACTCAGTGAGAGCAACATGCAGTTCCACGAAGTCATCCCAGGGAAGAAGGCCAAATCACTTGGCCAGATTGCATTGGATGTGGTGTTCGGCACCGATAAAAAAATTCGTAAAGAAAAATTGACGTTTGAAGTCGTGGACTTCCAGAGCGCGTACCACGCCATCCTTGGTCGGCCAACTTATGCCTATTTCATGGCCCGTCCATGTTACATGTATCTCAAACTGAAGATGTCTGGCCCCAAGGGTGTGATCACAGTCACTGGCAATCGACAGAGGGTTGTGGAGTGCCTTCAGCAGGGCTCCAAAACTGCTGATCATCAGATGGCTATGGTCGAGTTGGAAGAGTACAGGAAGAGTGCTGACCCTGCTCATTTGCTGTGTGCTAAGAAGCCTGCTTCTGAGTCAGCTTTCAAGTCGACAGGGGAAGTGAAGAAAGTACACAATCACCCGACGGACCCCAATGCTGCCTCGACTAACATCTCGACGACACTCGACGGCAATAGGAAGCCGAGCTCATCCAGTTCCTCCATGAGAACTGGGACATCTTCGCATGGAAGCCTGCTGACATGCCGGGTGAACCCATGGAACTGGCTGAGCACTAATGACCCACAAGTATAGGGGATCAATTGTAGTTCTTTTCGATAAGTAAGAGTGTCGAACCCAACGAGGAGCAGAAGAAAATGACAAGTAGTTTTCAGTAAGTAATGGCTGCAAGTGCTGAAATTGTAAGTAGCGAAGTAGTTTGATAGCAAGATAATTTGTAACGAGCAAGTAACGAATATAGTAACAAAAGTGCAGCAAGGTAGCCCAATACTTTTGAGGCAAAGGACATGCCAAAGCGGTCTCTTATGATAAGCAAAGCGGTCTTGAGGGTACACGGGAATTTCATCTAGTCACTTTCATCATGTTGGTTTAATTCGTGTTCGGTACTTTGATAATTTGATATGTGGGTGGACCGGTGCTTAGGTGCTGCTCTTACTTGAACAAACCTCCTACTTATGATTAACCCTCCCGCAACCATCCGCAACTACGAGAAAAGTATTAAGAATAAATTCTAACCATAGCATTAAACTTTTGGATCCAAACGGTCCCTTACGGAATAGCGCATAAACTGGGGTTTAAGCCTCTATCACTCTCGCAACCCATCATCTAATTGCTACTCCACAATGCATTCCCTTAGGCCCAAATATGGTGAAGTGTCATGTATTCGACGTTCACATGACACCACTAAGGGAATCACAACATACATACTATCAAAATATCTAACACATATCAAATTCACATGATTACTTGCAACATGATTTCTCTTGTGACCTCCAGAACAAAAGTAACTACTCACAAATAATAGTCATGATCAAGATCGGAGGGGTATTAAATAGCATAATGGATCTGAACATATAATCTTCCACCAAATAAACCATATAGTTATCAACTACAAGACGTAATCAACACTACTAGTCACCCACAAACACCAATCTATAGTTCCGGTAACAAGATTGAACTCAAGAGATGAACTAGGGTTTGAGAGGAGTTGGTGATGTTGAAGATGTTGATGAAGATTGCCCTCCCCAAGATGGGAGAGTTGTTGGTGATGATGATGACGATGATTTCCCCCTCCGGGAGGGAAGTTCCCCCGGCGGAATCGTTCTGCCGGAGGGCAAAAGTGCTCCTGCCCAAGTTCCGCCTCGAGGCGGCAGCGCTTCGTCCCGAAAGCATTCTTATTGTTTTTTCTAGGTCAAAATGACTTATATACCAGAAGATGGGCACCGGAGGTGGGCCGAGGAGGGCACAACCCACCAGGGCGCTCCTGGGCTCCCTGGCGCGCCCAGGTGGGTTGTGCCCACCTGGTGGGCCCCCTCTAGTAGTTATTTGCTCCAATAATTCTTAAATAATCCATAAAAATCTCCGTGAAGTTTCAGCTTATTTGGATTTGTGCAAAAATAGGTAGCCTGACGTAGCTTTTCCAGGTCCAGATTTCCAGCTGACGGAATTCTCCCTCTTGGTGTGTTCCTTGCAAATTATGATAGAAAAAGCATTAGAATTACTCCAAAAAGCATTATTATGGATAAAAACATTATAAATAATAGCAAGAAAACATGATGCAAAATGGACGTATCACTCCCCCAAACTTAGACCTCGCTTGTCCTCAAGCAAAAACCGAAATCAAAAAACATGTCCACATGCTTTGAGAGAGAGGTGTCGATAAAAACAAAATACGGACATAGAAGCATCATGTTGATTATTATAACAGCAACAAAATTAAACAAAGGACTTTTATCATAGAACTTTTATCATATACTTCTCATGAATAAGTAATAGTTCATCACACAATCATAGTATGAAGCAAAAAATCTATTAGAAACCAACAAACTATGTTCTCAGTCAACTTTGCAACTACAATTCATCATCTTTACAGGAAGGGTCACGTATCGAAGCCTTTAGGCAAGTCCACATACTCAACCATCATATAGTCTTCTATGATTGCTAGCACTTGCCTCGTACCCCTAAGCAAAACGTTTCAATCAGACACATAGAAAGGTAGGGGCTTATCGTTTCGCCTCCCAACATCCTCACCTCAAGGGTGATGTCAACAATAATAACTCATGCTATCTATATTCAACTAGACATATGTGCCTAGATATTTCCTCACCACATGATGCTTTCCAAAGGAGAAAAATAAAAGGAATAGAGAAAAACTTTGACTCTTCCATAAAAGTAAAAGACAGGCCCTTCGCAGAGGGAAGCAGAGGTTCTCATGCGCTTATGTGTTTGTATGCTCAATCCCTTAGTGCAAGAGAACATCACGTTGTATTGCCCCTTAAGATGACAACCTTTATTATGAAGTCTGTTGCTTTTATTCTTTGTCATCCAAGTTCATGTAACGCTCAATTTTCTCTTACACTAAATGATCTTACACTTTTATAAGCAATTTTTGTTGCCTTATTGCACCGATGACAACTTACTTAAAGGATCTTGCTCAATCGCTAGGTAGGTATGGTGGACTCTTGAAAATGGGATTTGGGTTTAAGAATTTTTGGATGCACAAGTAGTATCTCTACTTAGTGCGGAATTTTTGGCTAGCAAAGGTAGGGGGCAAGCATCACATGTTAAAAGATCTATGACAATATGACTTCTGTGTGAATATAAACAAACATAAACCATTAAGTTGTCTTCCTTGTCCAACGTCAACAATTTTCGCATATAATATTTTGATGAGGGCTCACAATCACAAAATATTTCTAGGATCGTATATTTATATGTGAATCTTCTCTGCCCTTATTAATTCTTTCATGAGTTGCATCATTGACTAATGCTATATTTGTCAATCTCTAATAAAATTTCTTACTTATACTTTTCCTTGTGTGGTACCATCACCTACCATAGGATTAGTATATGATGTTATTGATTTATTTCCTTTCTTTCCTTTCTTTCTTACTTCTTTTTCTTTATTTGCAACATGAAAGTAAAGAAAGCAAAAACTCAAACTAAACTTTATCATATAACTTGCACACGATTACAATGATAGATCACTAAGAAAACTCTCAAATAAGAAAGGATCGAACTGAAGTTTATTTCATCTAGGCAAAAGATTTAACTAAGATAAGTAAAAGCAAAAAATATAGTGAGATGATACTATACCGGGGCACCTCCACCAAGCTTGGCAGAAGCCAAGGGGAGTGTCCATACCAGATACTCAATTCTCCTTTGGTGGTGAAGAAGATGATGGTGGTGAAGTAGAAGTCTTGTCCTCGGATTTCTATGGCAATGGTCCACCATCATTAGAGGAAGAGTGAGTCTCACGGGTCCTGCAACTAGCAGCCAAACTCATACCTTTAAACCTTGTATCATATTCAAAGACTTTGTTCTGGAGGTCATAGATCTGGCTTTGGAGGAAGTTGATTTGCTCGTTGAAGGTGAAGATGATGTCCTTCATGGGCTTGCCATCCACCTTGAGATCACGGGAGAGGTCCATGATCATGAGGTGATTGGCATGGATTCCACGCTCCACCATCCCCTTGCACCGGAAGACATCTTGCTCCATAGCTTCAAGCCTAGACTCCACGGTTCCCGTCCCCTTGGGACAGGGCACATCGCGAAGGTGCAGCACCCCCTCATGCATCTCAATGACCTGAGGGTGCTGCCCCACCTCCCGAAGATATGGGTTGATGACGTTCTTGAAGAACTTGTCCTTGGAGGAGCTTGAAGCAGCCATGGTAGATGGGATCTGACAGAAAATAGCAAAGGAAAAAAGAGAATAGAGGATTTGTCTGCGATACGGTGATCAATAGGTTCGGGAAGTATATATAGATTTTTTATCTTGGAGGACAAGTACATGGAAGAAAAACGGAGTACAGAAGGTGTCCCAGGTGGGCACAACCCACCTGGGCGCGCCAAGCAAGCCTGGCGCGCCCTGGTGTCTTGTGCCGACAAGGGGACGCTTCCTGGGAGTTTCTTTATTTCCAAAAATTCTTAAATATTCCAAAACTGACAGAAAATATTCGGATTTTTCGAAGTCCGTTTACTTACCATATCACGTACCTCCTTATTTTCACGATTCTGGAGTGTTCCCGAAGGACTCTTTTATGTGTTCTTTTGGTGTCAAAGTTTGGATACTATTACTTTCAACATTTATAGGCGTACCTGAGATATAATGCTTTATTCGTTGTCCATTGACAACCTTTGCGTTAGTACCTTCAGAATTATTTATTTTGATGGCACCAGACCGGTAAACCTCCTCGATGACATATGGGCCTTCCCATTTTGAGAGGAGCTTCCCTGCAAAAAATCTAAAACGAGAGTTGTACAAAAGAACATATTCTCCGACTTTAAACCCACACTTTTGAATTCTTTTGTCATGCCATCTTTTGACTTTTTCTTTGAATAATTTTGCATTTTCATAAGCTTGGATTCTCCATTCATCTAATGAGCTAATATCAGATAACCTCTTCTCACCAGCAAGTTTGAAATCATAATTGAGCTCTTTAACTGCCCAAAATGCTTTATGTTCTAACTCAAGAGGCAAATGACAAGCTTTTCCATTAACCATTTTATAAGGAGACATACCCATAGGATTTTTATATGTTGTTCTATAAGCCCAACGTGCATCATCTAATCTCTTAGACCAATTCTTCCTGGACCTATTGACACTCTTTTGCAAAATTAATTTTATTTCTCTATTGCTAAGTTCAACTTGACCACTAGATTGAGGATGAGAGGGTGATGCAATTCTATGGTTAACATCATACTTGGCAAGCATTTTACGGAAAGCACCATGAATAAAGTGTGAACCACCATCAGTCATTAAATATCTAGGGACTCCAAACCTTGGGAAAATAACTTCCTTAAGCATTTTAATAGAGGTGTTGTGATCAACACTACTAGTTGGAATAGCTTCTACCCATTTAGTAACATAATCAACAACAACCAAAATATGTGTATACCCATTAGAGGAAGGAAAAGGTCCCATGTAATCAAATCCCCAAACATCGAATGGTTCAACAGCAAGTGAATAATTCATAGGCATTTCTTGACGCTTACCGATATTACCTATTCTTTGACATTCATCGGAAGATGAGACATACTTATGGGCATCCTTGAAGAGAGTAGGCCAATAAAATCCAGATTGCAATACCTTATGAGAAGTTCTATCTCCAGCATGATGCCCTCCATAAGCCTCGGAGTGACATTTCCATAGGATTTGTCCCTGTTCATGCTCAGGTACACAACGTCTAATAATACCATCTACCCCTTCTTTATAAAGATGTGTGTGATCCCAAAAGTAATGTCTTAAATCATAGAAGGATTTTTTCTTTTGTTGGTAAGTAATGCTAGGTGGTAAATATTTAGCAACAATGTAATTAGCATAGTCAGCATACCAAGGAGTACTATTAGCAACATTTATTGCAGCTAACTGCTCATCAGGAAAACTATCATCAGAAGGTAGTGGGTCATCAAGCACATTTTCAAGCCTAGACAAGTTATCAGCTACGGGGTTCTAAGCTCTTTTTCTATCAATGACATGTAAATCAAATTCTTGTAACAAGAGAACCCAACGAATAAGTCTAGGTTTAGCATCTTTCTTTTCCATAAGATATTTAATAGCAGCATGGTCTGTGTGAACAGTTACTTTGGAATCAACAATATAAGGTCTAAATTTATCACAAGCAAACACAACTACTAAGAATTCTTTTTCAATAGTAGCATAATTTCTTTGAGCACTGTCTAGAGTTTTACTAGCATAATGAATAACATTCAATTTCTTATCAACTCTTTGTCCTAGAACAACACCAACAGCATAATCAATAGCATCACACATAATTTCAAAAGGCAAGTTCCAATCGGGTGGTTGAATAATAGGTGCAGTAATTAAGGATTTCTTGAGTGTTTCAAAGGCTTCAAGACAATCATCACCAAAAACAAAAGGGATATCCTTTTGCAAGAGATTAGTAAGAGGTATAGAAATTTTAGAAAGGTCTTTGATAAATCTCCTAGAGAAACTAGCATGACCTAAGAAACTACGAATACCTTTTATATCTTTAGGACATGGAATTTTCTCAATTGCATCAACCTTAGCTTGGTCCACTTCAATACCTCTTTCAGAAATTTTATGACCCAAGACAATGCCTTCATTAACCATAAAGTGGCACTTCTCCCAATTCAAGACAAGATTTGTTTGTTCACATCTCTACAAAACTCGCTCAAGATTGCTTAAACAGTCATCAAAAGACTTCCCATAAACAAAGAATTCATCCATGAAAACCTCAACAATATTTTCACAAAAATCAGAGAATATAGCCATCATGCATCTTTCAAAGGTAGTAGGTGCATTACATACACCAAAAGGCATACGTCTATAAGCATAGGTTCCAAAAGGACAAGTAAAAGTGGTCTTTTCTTGATCAGGTTGTGATACAGGTATTTGTGAAAAGCCAGAATATCCATCAAGGAAGCAAAAGTGTGTGTGCTTAGATAATCTTTCAAGCATTTGATCAATAAAAGGCAAAGGGTAATGATCTTTTCTTGTTTCTTTGTTTAATTTTCTAAAATTAATTACCATTCTATAGCCTGAAACAATTCTTTGTTGAATAAGTTCATTTTTATCATTAGGAACAACAGTAATACCTCCTTTCTTAGGAACACAATGAACAGGACTTACCCATCTACTATCGGTTATAGGATAGATTATACATGCTTCCAGAAGTTTTAATATTTCTGTTCTTACCACCTCTTTCATCTTTGGATTTAACCGACGTTGGTGATCAACAATTGGTTTAGCATCAGGTTCCATATTGATTTTGTGCTGACATAGAGTGAGACTAATGCCCTTTAAATTATCAAGAGTATATCCAATAGCAGCCTGGTGCTTCCTTAGAACTTTCAATAATCTTTCTTCTTCATGTTCTGAAAGGTTAGCACTGATAATAGCAGGATATATCTTCTTTTCGTCAAGATAAGCATATTTCAAAGTGTCTGGCAATTGTTTTAATTCAAACACAGGATCACCTTTAGGTGGAGGAGGACCTCCAAGAGTTTCAATAGGTAAATTGTGTTTAAGCAGAGGATGTTGTTCAAACAAAACTTTATCTATTTCATTTCTTTCATGCATATGTAAATCATTTTCATGGTCTAGCGGATATTGTTCTAAAGGATCAGTAGGTGGTATAGTAATAGAAGCAAGACCAATTAATTCATCCTTACTAGGCAATTCTTTTTCATGATGATTTCTACTAAACTTGGAAAAATTAAAATCACGAGACTCATCACCAAAGCTAACTCCCACAGTTTGTTTCCTACAATCTATCTTAGCATTAACTGTGTTCAATAAAGGTCTACCAAAGATAATGGGTCAGAAGTCAACTTGTGGGGAACCAAGAACAAGTAAATCAGTAGGGTATTTTATTTTCCCACACAAGACTTCAACATCTCTAATAATCCCAATTGGTGATATAGTGTCTCTATTAGCAAGTTTAATAGTAACATCTATTTCTTCTATCTCAGTAGGTGCTATGTCTTTCATAATCTCTTCATATAAAGTGTAAGGAATAGCACTCACACTAGCACCCATGTCACATAAACCATGATAACAGTGATCTCCTATTTTAACTGAAATAACAGGCATGCCCACAACAAGTCTATGTTCATCTTTTCTATCAGGTTTAGCAATTCTAGTAGTTTCTTCACAGAAGTAAATAACATGCCCATCAATATCTTCTTCCAAGAGATCTTTAACCATAGAAACGCTAGGTTCTACTTTATTTTGTTCTTCAGGTTTAGGTGTTCTAACATAGCTTTTGTTAACCACAGTTGAAACTTTAGCATGTTCCTTTATCCTAACAGGGAAAGGTGGTTTCTTTATATAAGCAGAAGGAACAACTGGATCAACATTATAGAGTATAGTTTCTTCTTTAACTGGTGCTGGCTTTTTAATTTCTTCTTTAATAGGTGGGTGATATTTAAACCACTTCTCCTTAGGGAGTTCAACATGAGTAGCAAATGATTCACAAAAGGAGGCTACTATCTCAAAGTCAAGTCCATATTTAGTGCTAAACTTTTGAAAAGCATCGGTATCCATAAAAGATTTAACACAATCATACTTAAGTTTAATACCTGACTCTTTACCTTTGTCAAGTTCCCAATCTTCAGAGTTGCGTTTAACTCTTTCCAAAAGATCCCACCGTAATTCAATAGTCTTCTTCATAAAAGAACTAGCACAAGAAGTATCAAGCATGGTTTGATCAATACGAGAAAGCCGAGCATAAAAATTCTGGATAATAATTTCTCTTGAGAGATCATGATTGGGGCATGAATATAACATTGACTTAAGCCTCCCCCAAGCTAGTGCGATACTTTCTCCTTCACGAGGCCAAAAATTATATATATAATTCCGATCACAATGAACTAGATGCATATGATAAAATTTCTCGTGGAACTCCAATTTCAAACGATTCCAATTCCATGATCCAATATCATCACATAGCCTATACCATGCCAATGCTTTTCCCTTCAAAGATAAAGGGAAAACCTTTTTCATAACTTGATCCCTGGGTAAACCTGCAAGCTTAAACAATCCACAAATTTGTTCCACATATATCAAGTGCATATCAGGATGTTCAGTTCCATCTTCTGCATAAGGATTAACTAGCAGTTGTTCTATCTTACCCGAAGGAATTTCATATTCAATATTTTCAGTAGGTGGAGTTGGTTTAGGGGTAGCTAATTGTGGTTCCGGACGAGGTGAAGATATCCTCAAACAAACCCCTCAAAGGATTGTTTCCCATAGTAACAAGTGACAATAAATTTCAGCACACTATATAAATGTTTCCTTACCAAATTCCACTTACCAAAGGTGCTTCACTCCCCGCCAATGGCGCCAGAAAATAGCATTGATGACCCACAAGTATAGGGGATCAATTGTAGCTCTTTTCGATAATTAAGAGTGTCGAACCCAACGAGGAGCGGAAGGAAATGACAGGTAGTTTTTAGTAAGTAATGTCTGCAAGTGATGAAATTGTAAGTAGCGAAGTAGTTTGATAGCAAGATAATTTTTAACGAGCAAGTAATGAATATAGTAACAAAAGTGAAGCAAGCTAGACCAATCCTTTTGAGGCAAAGGATAGGCCAAAGCGGTCTCTTATGATAAGCAAATCGTTCTTGAGGGTACAAGGGAATTTCATCTAGTCACTTTCATCATGTTGGTTTAATTCGTGTTTGGTACTTTGATAATTTGATATGTGGGTGGACCGGTGCTTAGGTGCTGCTATTACTTGAACAAACCTCCTACTTATGATTAACCTGAAGGGGAATGTTGCATGAGAAACAAAAAAATTCCTACGCACATGCAGATCTATCCATGGTGATGAGCATCTACGAGAGGGAGAGTGGATCTACGTACCCTTGTAGATCGCTAAGCGGGAAGCATTAAGAAACGCGGTTGGTGTAGTCGAACGTCTTCGCGATCCAAATCGCCGTGCGTCTCGCGATCCAATCACGATCCGTCCCGTGATCCAATCATGATCCGTCCCACGAACTTGATCACGATCCGTCCCACGAACTTGATCACGATCCTTCCGATCTAGCGCCGAACGGACGACACCTCCGCGTTCAACACACGTACAGCTTGATGACGATCTCCACCGTCTTGATCCAGCAAGAAGGATCGGAGAGGAAGAAGAGTTCTCCGGTAGCGTGACGACGCTCCGGCGATGGTGGTGGAGCTATTCTGGCAGGGCTTTGCCTAAGCGCTGTAGAAAACCGATCTGGAGGAGAAACTATGCACTGAAGGAACGGGCAGCACGTGGCTGAAAATTCTGTGCAAAAACCCTAAAACCTCTAGTATATATAAGAGTAAGTGAGGAAGAGGCTTGGCACAAGGGCCAAGTCTCCAAGGAGTCGGTCAAACTAGGTGGAGGAGGTGGACTCCAGCTCCAATCCTAGTAGGACTAGGATTCACCCTATTTTTGCCTTTTTCCACTTTTTCTCTTTGGGCCTTTTTTCCCAAACCGCATGGGCCTTGTGTGGGACTTCCACCAGCCCACTAAGGGCTGGTAAACACTCTCCCACAGCCCATGGAGCCTCTTGGGTCGAAATACCCCTCCCAATGGTCTCCCGGTACACTCCCGACACTCTCGGTACACTATCGATGAGCCCGAAACTTTTCCGGCGACCAAAACAGGACTTCCTATATATGAATCTTTACCTCCGGACCATTCCAGAGCTCCTCATGACGTCCGGGATCTCATCCGGGACTCCTAAAAACCTTTGGTCACCACCATACATAACTCTATACTACCAAAACGTCACCAAACCTTAAGTGTGCAGACCCTGCGGGTTCGAGAACTATGTAGACATGACCGAGACATCTCTACGGTCAATAACCAATAGCGGGACCTGGATGCCCATATTGGTTCCTACATATTCTATGAAGATCTTTATCGGTCGAACCTCTATGTCAAGGATTCAGTTAATCCCGTATGATGTTCCCTTTGTTCTTCGGTATGTTACTTGCCCGAGATTCGATCGTCAGTATCTCCATACCTAGTTCAATCTCCTTACCGGCAAGTCTCTTTAGTCATTCCGTAATACAAGATCCCGCAACTAACACTTAGTCACATTGCTTGCAAGGCTTATTGTGATGTTGTATTACCGAGTGGGCCCTAAGATACCTCTCCGTCACACGGAGTAACAAATCCCAGTCTTGATCCATGACAACTCAACAGACACCCTCGGAGATACCTATAGAGCACCCATATAGTCACCCAGTTATGTTGCGATGTTTGATACACACAAGGCACTCCTCCGGCATCCGTGAGTTGCATGATCTCATGGTCATAGGAACATATACTTGACATGTAGAAAATAGTAGCAATAAACTCCCACAATCATATGCTACGTTTGTAGTTTGGGTCTTGTCCATTACATCATTCTCCTAATGATGTGATCCCGTTATCAAATGACATCACATGTCAATGGCTAGGAAACCTTGACCATCTTTGATCAACGAGCTAGTTCACTAGAGGCATACTAGGGACAAAGTGTTGTCTATTTACCCACACATGTAATGTGTTTCCAATTAATACAATTATAGCATGGACAATAAACGATTATCATGAACAAGGAAATATAACAATAAACACTTTATTTATTTCCTCTAGGGCATATTTCCAACATAACCCTCCCGCAAGCATTCGCAACTACAAGAAAATTATTAAGAATAAATTCTAACCATAGCATTAAAATTTTGGATCCAATCGGTCCCTTACGAAATAGCACATAAACTGGGGTTTAAGCTTCTGTCACTCTCGCAACCCATCATCTAATTGCTACTCCACAATGCATTCCCTTAGGCCCAAATATGGTGAAGTGCCATGTAGTCGATGTTCACATGACACCACTAAGGGAATCACAACATACATACTATCAAAATATTGAACACATATCAAATTCACATGATTACTTACAACATGATTTCTCACGTGACCTCAAGAACAAAAGTAACTACTCACAAATAATAATCATGCTCAAGATCAGAGGGGTATTAAATAGCATAATGGATCTGAACATATAATCTTCCACTAAATAAACCATATAGTGATCAACTACAAGACGTAATCAACACTACTAGTCACCCACAAGCACCAATCTATAGTTCCGGTAACAAGATTGAACTCAAGAGATGAACTAGGGTTTGAGAGGAGTTGGTGTTGTTGAAGATGTTGATGAATATTTCCCTCCCCAAGATGGGAGAGTTGTTGGTGATGATGATGACAATGATTTCCCCCTCCGGGAGGGAAGTTCCCCCAGTGGAATCGCTCCACCAGAGGGCAAAAGTGCTCCTGCCCAAGTTCCACCTCGAGGCGGCAGCGCTTCATCCCGAAAGCCTTCTTCTTATTTTTTTCTAGGTCAAAATGACTTATACACCAGAAGATGGGCACCGGAGGTGGGCCGAGGAGGGCACAACCCACCAGGGCACGCCTGGGCTCCCTGGCGCGCCCAGGTGGGTTGTGCCCACCTGGTGGGGCCCCTCCGGTTGTTATTTGCTCCAATAATTCTTAAATAATCCATAAAAAATCTCCGTGAAGTTTCAGCTTGTTTGGAGTTGTGCAGAATAGGTAGCCTGACGTAGCTTTTCGAGGTCCAGATTTCCAGATAACAAAATTCTCCCTCTTGGTGTGTTCCTTGCAAATTATGAGAGAAAGGCATTAGAATTAATCCAAAAAGCATTATTATGGATAAAAAATTATAAATAACAGCAAGAAAACATGATGCAAAATGGACTTATCAAGCACCGATTGAGAGTCGATCTGAAGGCCAAGCCTATGAAAGAACACTTGCGTCGGTCGGCAGCGAAAAAGCGGAAGGCAATCGGCAAAGAGGTGGCTTGTCTCTTGGTAGCTAAGTTCATATGTGAGATTTACCACTCCGAGTGGCTCTCGAACGTCGTCATGGTCCCCAATAAGGACAACTCACTCCACATGTGTATTTACTTCAAATATATCAATCGGGTCTGCTCGAAAGATCATTTTCCGCTCCCTCGCATCGATCAGATTGTTGACTTTACTGCGGGGTGTGAGCGTTTATCTTTTCTTGATGCATACTCTGGTTACCATCAGATCCGTCTGTTTGGTCCGGATGAAATAAAAACAGCCTTCATCACCCCATTCGGGTGTTTCTGCTATATCACTATGCCTTTTGGTTTGAAGAATGCTGACGCTACTTTCATGTGCATGATTCAGAAATGCTTACTCGACCAGATTCCTCGAAATGTTGAAGCTTACATGGATGATATCGTCATCAAGTCTCGCAAAGGTTCCGACCTGCTGACTGACTTGGCCGAGACATTCGCCAATCTGAGAAGGTATGATATAAAGTTAAATCCATCTAAGTGCACTTTCGGTGTTCCTGGTGGCAAGTTACTCGGTTTCCTCGTTCCGAACAAGGAATCGACGTCAATCCTGAGAAGATCAGTGCCATTACCCAAATGAAAAGCCAAGTGCGAGTGCACGATGTTCAGAAGCTCACAGGTTGCCTGGTGGCATTGAGTCGATTCATTTCTTGTCTCGGTGAGAAGGCATTAGCTTTGTACCGATTAATGAAGAAGTTTGATACATTCGAGTGGACTCCAGAAGATAAAGCAGTGTTTGTCAAGCTCAAAGCCCTGCTTTCCACCTAGCCGGTGCTTGCTTCTCTACATAGCAAAGATCCCTTGCTCCTGTATATCGCGGCTAAAAATCAGGTCGTCAATACAGTTCTCACTGTCAAGAGGGAAGTGGGAGGCAAGGCGTACAAGGTCCAACGTCTAGTCTAGTACATTTCAAAAGTGTTGACTCCTTCGAAGCAAAGGTACCCGCATTATCAGAAGCTTGTCTATGGTATTTATTTTTCAGCAAAGAAGGTGGCACACTACTTTCAAGATCACTCGATTTCAGTCGTCGGCGATACTCCATTATCTGAGATTATCAACAATCGAGATGCGACTAGTCGAGTGGCCAAATGGGATATTGAGCTCCTCTACTTTTACATCAAGTTTGGAGCTAAAAAGGCGATCAAGTCTCAGGCACTTGCTGATTTCTTGGCCGAGTGGGTTGAACAGCAGCAGCCAATCCAAATCCACTCGACACACTGGACCATGTTCTTTGATGGCTCGAAAATGCTGAATGGGTCTGGTGTTGGCGTAGTTTTGGTATCCCCAAAAGGCGACAAACTCAGTTATGTCCTGTAGATTCACTTTGATTCCTCCAACAACGAAGCAGAATACGAAGCACTCATGTATGGGTTGCATATGGCCATCTCACTCAGTGTCAAGCGCCTGATGGTATACGGTGACTCTGATTTGGTGGTTACTCAAGTGATGAAGGAGTGGGATGTCAGGAACCCCGCTATAACCGGATACTGCAATGCTGTGAGAAAGCTAGAGAAGAGGTTTGAAGGTTTGGAGCTCCACCATGTTCCCCGAGTGAAGAATCAAGCAGCCGACGAGTTGGCAAAGATTGGATCCACTTGGAAGCCTGTCCCCAGCAATGTGTTTCTAGAACACCTACATTCTCCTTCGGTACAGGAAGATCCCTACACTGAAGAGCCCCGCCAAGCTATAAGCGCCTCTAATCTGACCGAAGTTGATGTCCCGGCGGTCATAGATATTGTCATGGAAATTCTGGTCATCACGCCCGATTGGACAGTACCATATATTGTGTATATCCTAAGGCAAGAACTCCCAGAGGATGAAACCGAAGCTCGACAGATTGTTCGCAGATCCAAGGCTATCACTATGATGGCTGATCAACTTTACAGAGAAAGTGTAACCGGCGTGACACAGCGATGTATCTCTCCTGAAGAAGGTCAAATGATTCTGGAGGAGATTCACTCGGGAATCTACGGTCATCATGCGTCCTCCCGAACGATTGTCGCCAAAGCATACTGAGTGAGTTTCTTCTAGCCGCGTGCTAGCGAGATGGCCAAGGACATTGTTGATCACTATGAAGGGTGCCAGTTCTACTTAAACTTATCACACAAGCACGCGTCTGCCTTGAAGACTATTCCACTCATCTGGCCGTTTGTTGTCCAGGTTTTGGATATGGTTGGTCCCTTTCGGACAGGCTAGAGTGGATTTACTCATTTGCTTGTTGCTGTCAACAAGTTCACTAAGTGGATTGAGGCCAAGCTATAAAGAAGCTGAACTCGCGCACTGTGATCAAATTCATGAGAGAGATAATCGTTCGATATGGAGTTCCTCACAGTATCATTACAAACAATGGCTCAAACTTTGACTTGGAAGAGTTCAGACACTTCTGCTTCACCCAAGGCACTCGGGTGGATTACGCATCCGTTGTACGTCATCAATCTAATGGTCAATCTGAGCGAGCCAATGGCATTATCCTTCAAGGGCTGAAGCCTCGACTCATGCGAGACCTAGATCATGTAGCTAGAGCCTGGGTTACTGAACTGCCGTTTGTTTTATGGGGCTTGAGAACGACTCCTAATCGGTCGACTGGGTGCACTCCTTTCTTCCTGGTGTATGGAGTTGAAGCCATTTTGCCGAGTGATCTCCTTCATAATTCCCCTCGTGTGGATCTTTACTCCGAGGTTGAAGCGGAACAAGCACGACAGGATGGAGTAGATCTTCTAGAAGAGGTGCGCGAGATGACTTTGATCAGGTCGACTGTGTATCAGCAAGACATGCGTCGCTTTCATGCAAAACATGTCAAGAGTCGGTCATTTCACGAAGGTGATTTGGTGCTCCGAGTGGATCAACAACGACCTCACAAGCTTCTGCCAGCATGGGAAGGTCCCTTCGTCGTCACTAAGGTACTGAAGAACGGAGCTTACCATCTCTACAACCTCAAGAAGAAGATCAATGAGCCCCGGGCCTGGAACGCACATCTACTCCGACGTTTCTACACTTGAAGAGTGAGTTGTTTTAATGTAATAAAAGTGTCCAGACAATATCGTTTATGAAGGTTATGACTTCTGTAGTTTTGTAGATTCCGATCGCACCATCCTACATTCGAAAAACTTCTCCGAGTGACGAGCATTCCTCACACTTGGGGGCTTAGCTGCGAACCAGTTTTCGCCTAAGTTAAAAAACCTTTAGAGTGGATAGCAGTCCATTCACTCGGAAACTTAGCTGCGAACCAGTCTTCGCCCAAGTTCAAAAACTTCTCCAAGTGACGAGTGTTCCTCATACTCGGGGCTTAGCTACGAACCAGTTTTCGCCTAAGTTTAAAAACCTTCCGAGTGGATAGCAGTCCATTCACTCGGAAACTTAGCTGCGAACCAGTCTTCACGTAAGTTCAAAAACTTCCGAGTCACAAGCGTTCCTCACACTCGGGGGCTTAGCTAGGAACCAGTTTTCGCCTAAGTTTAAAAACCTTCCGAGTGGATAGCAGTCCATTCACTCGGAAACTTAGCTGCAAACCACTCTTCGTCTAAGTTCAAAAACTTCTCCAAGTGACGAGCGTTCCCCACACTTGGGAGCTTAGCTGCGAACTAGTCTCCGTCTAAGTTCAAAAACTTCTCTGAGTGTTGAGCAATCCTCACACTCGGGGGCATGCAAACCAGCTTTTGCCTAAGTTAAAAATGTTTCCGAATGGAAAGTAGTCCGTTCACTCAGAAACTCAACTACGAACCAGTCTTCGTCTAAGTTCAAAAACTTCTCCGAGTGACGAGCGATCCTCACACTCGGGGTCTTAGCTGCGAACCAGCTTTCGCCTAAGTCAAAATATTCACCCAAGTGATGAATATTCTTCTCACTCGGGGATATGGCCAGACCAAGCACTCCATTCGGGAACAAAGCAAATTCGGTCAAACAAAGGATTGAAAGCTAAGTGCAGATAAATCCAAAGTTTCCACCACGGATAAAAGTTGTTCTCACAAACGAAAATGCTCAAGCCTAAGGTCTGTATGAAGTTTTAAGATGGTTACATCTTCCGAGGCAAATAAAGTTTTAACTGTGGGTAAAGTTTTTTCAAGCACCTGTGGGACTCGCAGGCTCGACAAAGGTGTCCAAGTCAATCCCGTCAGTGATCCGAGTGGCTGTTTCAATGAAAGTTTCCATGAAATCCTCGAATTGAAGTTTCTTCGTGTTGATCACCTGGAGAGCCTTCAGCTTCTCCTCCCTTGCCTCCTTGCAGTGGACTCTGACGAGTGAAAGCGCCATGTCGGCTCCACAGTGAGCAGCAGACTTCTTCCATGCTTGCACTCGACCAGGAATTTCATTGAGACGAGTCATCACGTATTCAAGGTCAATCTAGAGGGTGTCTTGGGGCCACAGTTTGTTGTCAATCTTCTCCAGTGCAGCCTTCAGTCGAATGATGTATGCTTGAACACTCTGGAGACAAATGTTGAGGCGGAACATGTTCATGGCCACAGCGCCTCCAACGGGTGACTTGGTGGGATCCGGGTTTGGTTCAATCTCTTCGGTTTCTTTTTCAAACTCCTGGCAGAACTCTATATGGAGAAAGGAATATAAAGATGATCACATTACTGGCCTAAGGGAATGAAGGAAGTTCACTCAACAAGGAAGGTTACTATCGAGCATGTTGAACAACTTGTTCGCGAAATCTCCCAAATGCTTTTCAAGACCATTACTCCTCCTGGTTAGCTGTTCGGTCTTTTTGGTCCAGTCAGCCCGTACCTGCTTCAACTTGGAGTCTTCTTCCTCTAGCTTCTTAGCTGCGGCAACCTTCTTCTCGGCAGCTTCAGTCTTCTCCCTCGCCACCTTTTGGGCCTCAGCGAGCACCTTGTCCTTGTCCTTGTCCTCCAGCGATTTCTTCATGGTATCTACAGAAATAGCATTGTTGAGTCATGCTTGGAGTCGACCATCGCGCACGTCTGTTCGAGTGAGAGCACTTAGTTCAAAGGATGGAAGAAAAAGCGACAGTGCAGTTGGTCAATAAAGATTACCTCCCGGAGTCCTCTGTTCAGTCTGTGCCCGGTCCAGGTTGTTCTTGGAGACATCCAGATCCAATTGTAGCTAGTTCTTCTCCTTCTCCAGGTCTTTGTAGCACGTTCCAAGTTCACAAGCTCTCTGAAATCAACAAAGAAGTAGTTCAGTCGACATCAAATTATCTCCGCTCCTGAGTGGAAAGGATCAAGTACTATCGACTGGATGGCGGCCCGCCGCCCCACCCCACACCCCTGAAAAAGCGTCATATCATGGTTAATGGAAATGATGTCCATGAAACCTGCGTCATATCATGGTTGATGGAAATGATATCCATGAAACCTGCATGGTAGGTCTGGACCTCTCCGTTCCTAGGATAAGCATTCAGAGGTGGAGATTCTAAGGCAAAAGATTCACTCAACGAACCGAGTGACAAGCGTACTCCACGTACGAAGAAGGACCCTGGGTCCATGTTCTTAAGACTACTGCTCATCGCCTGCGATCAACAGTAGTCTTGGGGACTACACCCAGTGGGTGCACTCAACGTGTCCCCACTGGAGATGAAACCACTCGACCAGGTCCAACCTGTCCGAGCAAAATATTGTTCCTAGCAGACCCCCGCCAGTGCAAGCACTCGACGGCGGTCTCGGGGACTACACCCGGTGGGTGCACTCAACGTGCCCCCACTGGACTTATCATCACTCGACATGTCGAGTGACTCAAAAAATGCGCAAGCATGCAGACATTGTCTCTATCAGACCCCCGCTGATGCAAGCACTCGACGACGGTCTCGGGGACTACACCCAGTGGGTGCACTCAGCGTGCCCCCATTGGACCTACTATCACTCGACCTGTCGAGTGATTGTCAAAACAATTCTAAGACCCCTGCCGATGTTGACACCATTCGACAACGGTCTCGGGTACTACACCCAGTGGGTGCACTCAGCGTGCCCCCACTAGACCTGTTACCACTCGACTAAGACCTGATCTACTCGACAGGAAAACAAACAAGTTTGCTTCAAAAGGAAAACACCCACTGGGTGTGCAATGAAGAAAGATTGGAATTCAATCGGAAATGAACTTACAATCGCACTTACTTGGACATTGGAGCGAAGTGTCGAGCTGGTGTCATAAGCCAACTTGTTGGCTTCGTACGCCTCCCTCGTGCGCAGCAGCATCTGCTCGGCCTGGATCATGGCCTATTTACCAGCACAAGTCTGGTCCTCCGGGACGCGATGCAAAGGAAAGGCAGTCGTCGGAGGAGTTGATGTTGTGGTTGGTGCAGCCGAAAATGCTTGAGGCTCTCCGACTGGCGCAGAAGCCACAATGGTCGAAGCAGCTGGTGGGGCACTCGACGGTGGAGTCGCAACTGCAGGTCTGACTCGGGACGAATTGCCGAGCCCTGGGGACGTTGTGGCGGTCGACTTATGAGGTGTCTGCCCTGATGGCGTTCTCTGACCGTGTACCCTTGATGGCTCGTCGTTGTCCTCCAGTTGGATGATTTCTGTAATTTCCAGTCGACAATATGGATCATTCGATCTGCGAGTCATTTCCAAAAAACAGAACAGAGTGAAACTTTGTCGTACCGTGTTGATAGGTGGCCGCGTTAGCAGTATCCACGTCCATGTGATCTCCTTCATCCCTTGGAGGCGACGTCACCGAAGTAGCGGCTCTGATAGACAAATTCCACTCGATCAGCAAAGACATGAAGTTCCACAACAACAGAAGGAAAAGAAAACGAACACTTGCGTTGAGACAACGGGTACAACAATCTTCATACGGGGCAAAGCCTTCCGAGGCTTCGGCGCGTCAGACTTGGGCTGTTTTGCGGCCCGTTCACTCTACAACTGTCGAGGCTCTGTCACGTTTCGGGTTCCTGCTACTTGATGCCAAGGTCTTGCTTGGGGTACTTCGGGGTCCTGACGCTGCTTGGAGCGGTGCTCGATGCACGGAGGAGACTCGACTTATTCTTCGTTCTTGCCCAACTCCTCGTAGTCGTCCTCGCTATCATCTACATAATCAAAGTCTACGATGCCGCCCTTGCTCTCCCCTCCATCTTCGGGCTGATTTCCATTCGGCACACGCGAGTGCATGTTCGTCGGCTCCTGCAAGATTCAAATAGTAAAGTCAGTCGACTGATACTACCTAACACTCGACAAAACATTGAAGCATTCAACAAAGGTATGGCTTACCAGATTTGGTGGTGAGTTCTCGGCAGAGAAGGGCTTGATCCTCTTGGCTCCGAGAGGATTATTGCAGGCTCTGGTGATGCTCTGAAGCCACTGTGCAACATTTTCCTCTGATACTTCCTCTGGGTGTGTCCGAGTGGTGTCCTCAGGACCTGAGTAGTGCCACATGGCATGGTCTCTCGCTTGGAGGGGCTGGATCCGTCGACTGAGAAATGTCTCCCGTAGATCCATGCAAGTCACTCCGCCACGAACAAGGGCCACTACGGCATCCACTAAGATTCCCACTTGGACTTTCTCCCCTTCTAGCACTGACAAGGATTTGGGGATAGTGGGTCGTTCTGATGTGAAAGGGGAAAGACCAGTCGACATGTTGAGAGATGTAACATCCATGCAGTAGAACCAAGTCGACTGCCAACCCTGAACAGATTCAGGAAAGGTCATAGATGGAAAGGAACTCCTAGCCCTCTTTTGGATCCCCAAGCCACCACATAACTGGATGACATGGGTCTTATCATCATCTTGGTTGGCCTTTTTGACCTACTGGGATCGGACAGTAAAGATATGCTTGAACAAACCCCAATGAGGATGACAACCCAAGAAACACTCGCATAAAGTGATGAACACAGCAAGATATGAAATAGCATTCGGAGGAAAATGATGGAGTTGTGCTCCGAAGAAGTTCAGAAACCCTCGGAAGAAAGGATGAGGAGGCATAGAAAAACCTCGCTCGACGTGGGTGAGGAGAAGGACCCGCTCCCCCTCGCTCGGCTTCGGCTCGACCTCCCCCTCCGACAGGCTTCACGTGTCGTCGGCTACGAGCCCGTCAACGACGAGGTTCTCAACATCCCTCACCATGACCATCAACGGGAGGAAATCTCCCTAGATCCACCCCGGCGGCGTCGTGAATTGGGCGTTGGATGCTTCTTGGACTTGCCCTTGATGGCTCCTTTCTTGACACGCTCGAGCTTCTCGGTCTTGCCCTTCACCATCGCAGTGGGGGTGTTCGTCGGGACGGAGCTGAGCGGCGCGCGTGGAGTAGAGGAGACGGGGGAAGAGGGGAAAGATATTGTGCTTCCCATAGCATAGTGAGATCTTATATTAGCCGAGTGAGTCGCTGGCATGCGGGCCTGCTAAATCTTCGGATATCTCCACCGCAGGAATCATGATGTATGTGGCGTAATGGGCGGCATGGAAATCGAGGCGTAGCGCCCCCACTTGCCCCAGTCGTTGTGATAACTTCGCGCAGCGCGCGCTTCCCAAAATTTTTGAATCTCGTGAAATCCGGACCTAGCAGAGCAACCCGTCGCATCAAAAGATCCTGATGATTCACTCGGAACATATTTTGTGCCCAAATCCACTCGGAAATTTATCAAGGCAGAATCGATCAGGGCGAGCGACAAAGATTTCAGTCGATGCGGATTTCCTTGAAACTCCGAAGTACATCAGGAATCTCAGTGCCTTATCAGAATTGGCATCGACTCCTTTTTCACTCGAACCCCAATCCATTCGGGGAATAATGACGAGGTTATGTACCTAGGATAGGGTCCTAGGCCTAACCTACATACCCTACCTAAGGACACTATATTGGAGGACTTAATGATGGCAAGAGAGTTTCCGACTGAAGTCATCATGATCTGATAGTCACTCGACAGTTAAGTCACTCGAAGGTTTCTCCCTCCACTCGAAAGTCTCCTATCACTCGGAAGACCGCACTACCAATCGACACCAGAAGACTAGAAGGCGCCCCAGGGAGGCCAACAAGCAAGCATTCGGCCAGCCGTCATTAGTAGCATTTATTGTGTACATTACCAGTAACGTACGTCTTTATTCCCACGATCAAACCCTTGGTTGCCTGACATTCATGAGGGGCAGCATACTCTATATAAGCCGCCCCTCCCCTCTGGCACAAGGGTTCGCACCCCCTGTAACACTCATATTCCACACGACAAGAGCTCCCGAGCACTAAGACGTAGGGCTATTACCTCCACGAGAGGAGCCTGAACTCATATATTCGTGTGTACACCCTCGCCGTAGCTAGGACTTTGCCCTCTCCTTTCGTACCCCTATATTCTACTGTCAGACTCGTTCCCACGACATCAGGCAATACCAGTATTACCACAATATATATATATATATGTGTGTGTGTGTGTGTGTGTGTGTGTGTGTAAAATGTTTTGGGGATGTTAAATTTTATATAAAATGGTCTTAAATTATTTAGAACAATTTTGTATTTAATAAAATATCAATGGGCCTAAAAGGCCATGAGGTGGAAGGCAACTTGGGCCACAAGGGCCCAAGTGGGAGGCCCCTCCCTTCCCTAAGGAAGGGGGGCGAATTGGGGAGGGGCGAGTCCAACTCCTCCTCCCTTGGTTGGCCAAACGGGAGGGAGCCCCTCCCCTTGTGGTGCCCTACCTCTCCCCTCCAACTTATATATACTTGAGGTATTGGCATCTATTGAATGCACAAGTTTTGGAGCCTCCTCTAGTTCTTCTAGTTCTAATTCTAATTGGTCTAGTTGACTAATTAGAGCTAGGTCTAGTTCCTTTAATCCTCATAATTATAAGCCTAGTGTGGTTCTAATACCCTCCCTCTAATTCTCCGACGATGATTAACTCTGGAAAATGAAGCGTTGTCGGGTTGTGAAGACTGTACGCTTACAACCAAGTAGAGAGGTCATGATTTTGGTCTTCGGTTCAAGGGACCGTTCGTGGGCGGTTCATGGAATCTTTAATCTATGATTTGAGGGACTCCAAGCATGATTTATATCATCATGCTCTTCTTCCGCTGCAACTCGGTGATGGTAACGATCGTGATGTCAACCGTTATTGTATCTTCATGGTATTTCTCATTGATCGTAGGGCGAAAATTTTGTTTTTCCACTATGTTTTCCAATAAAGGCAGTAGATGAGATCTGAACCAACACGAAGGTGTGGTGGTGGTGGCAGCAGCAGAACTGTAGCAGGGCTTCACTAAGTGTATGCCCGAGGTGGAGGAGTGAGGTGTAAGGGGAGGGAGACCGTTGGAAGGGTTAGCTGCCCCCAATGCCTCCCAACCTTTATACAGGCATGGAGGGGGATGGTGGCTTACCCTACAAGCCCCTAGGGTCATGGTCCAATGGTGGGGGAAGGAAATCCCTCCTTTCATTCCCCACCGATCTCTATCCTCACTTTTTAGGGATCTCGATCTTATCCCTTTGGGATACGATCCTATTTCTTTTAGGTAAGGATCTTGATGCGCCTCGACAAGGTGTGCGGGACCTTTCCCCACTACTAACGTCTATGTGCCCGCTCCCCCATGCAGGTGGGCCCCACTTCGGAACCTTCTAGAACCTTCCCGGTATAATATCAAAAAACCCAAACATTTTCCGGAACCCTGAGTATGACTTCCCATATATAATATTTACCTCCAGACCATTCTAGTGCTCCTCATGATGTCCCAGCTCCCATCAGGGACTCCAAACTAGTTTCGGACTTCACCATATGAATATCTCAATACTACCCTAGTGCTACCAAACGTTAAGTGTGTGACCCTACGAGTTCGAGAACATACAAACATGATCGAGACTCCTCTCCGGTGAATAATAAATAGTGGGACCTACATGCCCATATTTACGCCCACAATATCAAGCATCCAGTTAATCTCGTATGCAACCCGACGATATGTTACTTGCCCGAGATTCGATCTCTGCTATCTCCTACCAAGTTCAATCTCGTTACTAGCAAGTCTCTTTACTCATTTCTTAATACAAGATCCCATGACTAAACTCATTAGTCACATGCTTGCAAGCTTCTTGTGATGTTGTATTACCGAGAGGGCCCAAAGATATCTCTCCGTCACACGGAGGACAAATCCCAGTCTCGATCCATTCAACCCAACAAATACATTTGGAGATACCTTTAGAGCACCTTGATGATCACCCAATTACAAAGCGAAGTTTGATAGCACACAAAGTATTCCTCCGGCATCCGGGAGTGACATGATCTCATGGTCTAAGGAACAAATATTTAGCATTATGAAAGCTACAACAAAGTGAATTAGTGACACGATCATATGCTAAGCTTACGGTTGGGTCTGTCCATCACATGATTCTCCTAATAATGTGATCTCGCTATCAAATTGGCAACTCATGTCTATGGTTAGGAAACCTTAACCATCTTTGATCAACGAGCTAGTCTAGTAGAGGCTCACTAGGGACACAGTGATGTTTATATATTCACACATGTATTTAAGCTTCCGATTAATACAATTATAGCATGAATAATAAACACTTATCATGAACAAGGAAATATGATAATAACAATTTATTATTGCCTCTAGTGCATATTTACAACATAAATATGTCTAACATTTTTTAGAAATACATGATTACCATTTTGTAGTAGCACCCGGACTGATCAACATGTGATGTGGACTCAATAAGTGATCATAGGATCAATAGTGGTACCCCCCCCCCCCATTTTGGTACAAGTAGTTTGAAACGTTTGAACATTGGATTTTTTTTTGAATAAATGGATGTAATATAATTATGGTTTTGACCCACTATGTTTATGTTATATGCTTTGAGGGATATAAGATTCATGAGACTATGTTTTATGGGCTTTATATCAAAAACATGTATACTACATCATGAAGTGGTATGTTGAGTCATCACAAATATTTATTTCTAAATTCTTGAAATTTTGGACTCTATGGATCCCGAAAGCCAAAATCCCATCTCTCATCGATATGATCTACACAAGAGTGAAGGTGGGACCAACTACTTTCACTTCAATGTTGGACCGTTCTTTGAAAATAAATTTGGTGAGTAAAACAACGGTTGATGGGCTAAAGCTATCAATGATTGAACATCCCGATCCATATAGACTTTCTTGGTGTGGAAGATTTGTGGCTATCAAACGTCAAGTGGAGGTACGCTTCAAATTATGTGGATACACTGACTTGGTCGTTTGTGATGTTCTTCCGCATCATATGAACGTGTGTTCATTGATTTTGGGCCAACCATGGACACAAAAGAGGGACCTGCGGATTGATAAATCCGGTACTTTTTCTTTGAGAAAATTTAAGTTTTTTCATGAAGGATGATGGCCGTCTTTTGAAGCGTACAATTCAGAAGAATATTTGGAAGATTGTCAGAGGCAAGACCATGCACATGTTGCAATTGATGCAAAGAAACAACAAGAGAAGATGGAAGAGTTAGAAAAAGAAAAGGAAAGGGGGAGTGCTATACTTTTAGCCTCAAAATCATGATGAATGCAACTGCTCGGGAGGAGGACAACATTGAAGCGCAAGTAGTTGGTCTCACCTTCACTCTTGTGTAGATTTGAAACCATGAGAGTGCCCGTGATGGATCCTGCTCACTTTGTGACATCTCACCATCAAAGTAATCTTCGGTCCTCATGACAGTTGTAGAATCCGTACCAATAAATTATAGGGAAAAAGATTGCACCATAATAAACCCAGTAATTTGATACCAACTGATGAGTGCGCGACCTTGGATGTGCCGATGATTTGTCCCGATCTTTTACGATGCAACGAATTCCTTCAAGATCCACGATAAAATCACCCAATTATGTGAATCAGTACACGTAACCTGAAGATGGGGTGACGACGACCAATGGACAACCCCTCGACAAACAAGAAACCTTCCGCCATAGTAGATGTAACCAGCGTGCAACCCGTCGGTGATGACGGACCTCGAACCAAGTGGAACTTTCACACAAAAAATTCACACAAAATAAATAACAACGACACCCAAAGTGGGTCGCTTAATAGTCGATAAACATATTGTCTAAACCATAAAAATATAACCTGGAAAACCTCCCTTTACCGCAGACGCACACATGACTTTCATACCTATGGACTATCTAGCTAGATTTGGCCCTCAAGTTGGTCGTACCCTTATCTCTTTCCTTTCGGCTAAACAAACCAAAAAAACTATTTTAAACTCTCCCATATCTAATCTTGCCTTTTACATCACGGCAAGATATTTTTTTCTCGAATACGCATGAGCGTGCGTATCATATATTAAAGAAGAAAAGGGGAAGAACCCTCCACAGTTATATTACAACATTAATTACACGTGTTTCCTCGCCATCCGCCTAGGCACTAAACTGACTACTCGCCATGTGCCCACTCCGGTGCCGCTATGAAGGCCGCCCCTAAGTCTCCCCGCAAGATGCCCGCCTGCATCCAAACCCTACTCTCGCTTGCGATTCGCTCCATAAGTCATGTAGCGCATATAGTCGCCCCATCAAACACTATAGCATTCTTGTGCTTCCACAACTCCCACAAGGTGAGCAGACAGATGGTGCGGATCGTCTTCGTGTTATGCCCGTGCATGCTTTGTCTTGTGCACCAATCCTGCAGAGTCTCTCCTTCCTGCGGCGCGCCGCCCGGCATGCGTAAGGCAGTGAAGATGCGGGACCAAACCTCCCGTGCCAGCACTCACTCCACGAGTAGATGCCCGATCGTCTCATCGTTCTGGTCGTAAAAAGGGTAGGCGTTCTGGTGTGGTAGACCACGCCGTGCCAATCTATCGGACGTCCAGCACCAGTTCATGATCTCTAGCCATGCGAAGAAATGACACCGGAGTGGAGTCCTCGAATGCCAAGTAAATGCCACAGTGGGCGACACCTGTCGTCCGGCAAACCTTGCCGCGTAGGCCGACCTAGCCGAGAACTCGCCGTTCTTTTCCCATGACCACGAGATGGAATCCGCGGTTCCCTCCTGAAGCTGCACCGCTGCTATCCTGGGCCAGATGCCCATATACTCCTCGATTCCGGCCATGTCGACAACTGGCCCTATGTCTGTGGCCCAGCGGCCTTGCGCAACGGCCTCAAAAACTGTCTGTGCCCTCTGGTCCTTGCCGGGACCGTACTTTACACACATGGTGCCAGCTCCTCTATCCGATAACCGGCGAGCCATCTATCCTTCCAAAACAGTGTGTCGCGCCCATTCCCAACGATCGCTCTAGTCGCTGCTTGGAATAATTGTCTGGCCTCCTTTGGCGCTGAGAATGAGAACTCCGCACATGGCCTATCCCAATCAACTCTTTGCAACCATAGCCAGCTGGTCTGCAATGCCACATTCGTCCATGCCAAGTCTGGAATGCCAAGGCCTCCAGTCCACTTGGGTGTGCAAACCCGGTTCCAGGCAACTACACATGCGCCTCCGCCCGCTTCTGCCTTGCCGGCTGTTGGAAATATGCCCTAGAGGTAATAAATAAAGTGTTTATTATTGTATTTCCTTGTTCATGATAATCGTTTATTATTCATGCTACAATTGTATTAATTGGAAACATGGATACATGTGTGGATACATAGACAAACACAATGTCCCTAGTATGCCTCTAGTGAACTAGCTCGTTGATCGAAAGATGGTTAAGGTTTCCTAGCCATGGACATGATATGTCATTTGATAACGGGATCACATCATTAGGAGAATGATGTGATGGACAAGACCCAAACTACAAACATAGCTTATGATCGTGTCAGTTTATTGCTACTGTTTTCTGCATGTCAAGTATATGTTCCTATGACCATGAGATCATGCAACTCATAGATATCGGAGGAGTACCTTGTGTGCATCAAACATCGCAACATAACTGGGTGACTATAAAGGTGCTCTATAGGTGTCTCCGAGGGTGTCTGTTGACTTGGCATGGATAAAGACTGGGATTTGTTACTCCGTGTGACGGAGAAGTATCTCAGGGCCCACTCGGTAATACAACATCACAATAAGCCTTGCAAGCAATGTGACTAAGTGTTGGTTACGGGATCTTGTATTATGGAATGAGTAAAGAGACTTGCCAGTAATGAGGTTGAACTAGATATGGAGATACCGACGATCGAATCTCGGGCAAGTAACATACTGAAGAACAAAGGGAACATCATACGGGATTAACTGAATCCTTGACATAGAGGTTCGACCGATAAAGATCTTCGTAGAACATGTAGGAACCAATCTGGACATCCAGGTCCCACCATTGGTTATTGACCGTAGAGGTGTCTCGGTCATGTCTACATAGTTCTCGAACCCGCAGGGTCTGCACACTTAAGGTTTGGTGACGTTTCGGTAGTATAGAGTTATGTATGGTGGTGACCAAAGTTTGTTCGGAGTCCCAAATGAGATCCCGGACGTCACGAGGAGCTCCGAAATGGTCCATAGGTAAAGATTCATATATAGGAAGTCCCGTTTTGGTCACTGGAAAAGTTTCGGGCTCATCGGTAGTGTACCGGGAGTGCCGGTAGTGTACCGGGAGGCCTCCGGAAGGGGTATTTCGACCCAAGAGGCTTCATGGGCTGTGGGAGAGTGAATATCAGCCCTTAGTGGGCTGGTGGAAACTCCCACACAAGGCCCATGTGGCTGGAGGAAAAAAACCAATAGGAAAAGGTGGAAAAAAAGGCAAAAAGGAGCAATCCTAGTCCTACTAGGATTGGAGGAGGAGAGTCCTCCTCCACCTCCCACTTTGGCCGAAGCCTCCAAGGCTTGGAGGCCAAGCTGCCTCTCCTCCTCCCTCCCTCCTATATATACTAGTGGATTTCTAGGGTTTTGCACTGGATTTTCAGCCACGTGCAAACCCTAATCTCTAGTGCATAGTTTCTCCTCTGGATCGGTTTTCTGCAATGCTTAGGCGAAGCCCTGCCGGAATTACTCCACCACCATCGCCGGAGCGCCGTCAGGCTGCCGGAGAAATCTTCTTCCTCTCCACTCCTTCTTGCTATATCAAGACGGTGGAGATCATCATCAAGTTGTACGTGTGCTGAATGCGGAGGTGCCGTCCGTTCGGTGCTAGATCGGAAGGATCGTGATCAAGTTCGTGGGACGGATCATGATCAAGTTTGTGGGACGGATCGTGATCGGATCACGGTACGGATCGTGATTGGATCGTGGGACGCACGGCGATTTGGATCGCGAAGACGTTCGACTACACCAACCGCGTTTCTTAACGCTTCCCGCTTAGAGATCTACAAGGGTATGTAGATCCACTCTCCCTCTCGTAGATGCTCATCACCATGGATAGATCTGCGTGTGCGTAGGAAAAATTTTGTTTTCCATGCAATGTTCCCCATCACCGGCCCACAAGAATCCACGCCAAACCTTTATCATCGCAGCGATGGTCTTCGGCGGCAAGCCTAGAGCCAGCATGGAATGAATCGGGATTGCACAAAGTATCGATTGTACCAGCAGTGCCCGACTGCTCTTAGGGAGGGTCACAGCCTTCTAGTGGGGCAGGCGCACGGCCAACTGATCCACAAGGCCCTGGAGCTGGGCCACCGTGAGCTTCCTAAGGGATAGTGGGAGGCCCAAGTATTTGCACCGAAAGGTAGTGCTAGAGCATCCGAGAGTGTCACACACTAGGGCCAACTGCTCCTGGGAGCATCGGATCGGGAGCACCGCGCTCTTAGCCATGTTAACAAGCAAACTGGAGGCCTGACCAAAGATGCGCAGGATTGAATCACAGGTTGCCAAATCCCTCTACTCCGGCCTGATGAAAATAGTGACATCATCCGCAAACATCGAAAGTCGTTGCCGTAATCCGTGGTGTGCCAGAGGGTGAGGATGCCGGATGTCGTGGCCTTGAGAAACAGTCGGTGCAGCGGTTCCATGCACAAAATGAATAGCATCAGGGAGACTGGGTCCCCCTGGCAAAGGCCACAACAGTTGAAGATCGCCTCTCCGGGCACACCATTTACCGCAATCCTCGTGGTCGACGTGGATAGGATGCCGCATATCCAAGCCCTCCACCTCTCTCCAAAACCGATGTGCTCCAGGACTTCCAGGAGAAACGACCACTGGATGGTATCAAGGCCTTAGAAATGTCCAACTTTATAAGCACAGTGGGCTCCCGTAAGGCATGTAGGCACCTAGCCATGCACCGGACAAGCATGAAATTGTCGTGAAGTGACTGCCCGCTGACAAAAGCACTTTGATGATTGCCCACCAGATGCGGTAACTCAGCCGCCAACCGCGTTCCCAGGACCTTCTCGAAAATCTCAATTGCCCCATGTATGAGGCTCACAGGTCTGTAGTCCTTTAGCTCCACCGCCCCCATCTTCTTGGGAAGAAGGGAGACTATCGTCTTATTGATCGATGGCAGTCCCCGCATGTCCCCGCGGAAAAAGTGATCTAGTGCCCGCATGATGTCTTCTCTTATGATATGCCAGCACGAGGCATAGAAGCGTCATGTGAATCCGTCCGATCCCGATGCCTTGTCAAGTGGCATCCCCTTCACCACCTTCTCCACCTCCTCATGAGTGAAGGGGGCCTCAAGGTGTGAGAGGTCACGGACTGGTAATCCCAAGGAATCCATGTTCCGCGCAAAAACCCTTTCTGGGGCCGACCCAAATAGCCTTGAGTAGTATGAATCCACTTCCTCCGAAATCTCGTCTTGTCTATTTAGCATGCGGCCATTAGCCTGCAACGACAATATGGCGTTCTTCCTCTACCTATGAAACGCCTGCCTGTGGAAGTAAGCCGTGTTCGCTTCCCCATCCCTCAGTTGCAGCATCCATGATCTCTGCCTCACAATCACACATTGCAGTGATGCAAGACCGAGCAACTTCTTCTTTAATACTTTGTGCAAGCCATGCTCCTCGGACGATAGCTCTCTGGTGTCCATAGCTTGATCAAGCCTCGCAATGACCTCGAAGGCGATCAAGGTTTGCAACTTAGCATTGTCAATCCACCTATCGCTCCATCGCTGCAGGGCCTTGGCGGTGGCCCACAGTTTGTTGTCCAGCGTGACAAAAGGGTTCCCCGTCCCAGGCATGGAGGGCCAAGCCATGTCGACCGTTTCGAAGAAACCTTCTGCCCTTGGCCAGAAGGCCTCAAAGCGGAACCTCTTGCCCATCGTAAAGTCCGCGTTTAAGTCCAACATAAGGGGACAATGGTCGGACACTGCCGATCCCATAGCTGTAAGCAAGAACGTCGGGTGCAGATCCTCCTAGCAACTAGAGGCAAAGACGTGGTCAATCTTCTCAAGCGTGGGTTGTTGCCTCTCGTTCGACCAGGTGTATTGCCTTCCATTCAAATACAGCTCACGCACATCAAGCTGGTTGATCCTAGACCGGAACCTGGCCATCATCTTGTGGTTCACCACATCATTGCTCTTGTCCTTAGGGTTTACCAAAATGTTGAAATCCCCGACCACCGTCCATGGGCCAGCATGTAGGTCATGGATATCAATCAGCTCTTGCATGAATTCCACTTTGGCATCGCTACCCTAAGGCCCGTACATGCCGGTAAGCCACCACTCGGCCCCCTCCATCGGTTTAACCAGGGTTGTGAGCGTGTTGTTAGTCCGGTGCGGGTTTGACACCGCCATCGTGGTGGCGTCCCAGGCGATCAAGATACCACCCCGTGTTCCCACTGCTGGAAGGTAAAAGAAGTTTTCTAGTCTATTACCAAGGCAATGCCTAACGATTTCCGGGGATACAACTTCCATTTTGGTTTCTTGGAAGAAAACGATGGACGGGTTCGCAGTAGCCACTACTTGGAAAATAGCATTCCGCCGTGCCGGGGAGTTTAAGCCCTGCACATTACACACCAACATTTTGGACGGTTGTAGAGCCATAGAGAAGGCCCACAGAGCCACCCAAGCTGGCAGTCAGTGCCCTGCCTCCACCAGCACGTCCTCCTCGTGCATCGGCAAGATGGAAGCGTCCCACCCAAAGAGGGAGAGGATCGCGGCGATCTTCTCACCCGTCAGATGCTTGGAGAAGAGCTCTGCATACATAAGTAGAGTCTCGTCCGAAATCTCTTCGCATTCATTCGCCAAGCAAAGTCTTCGCATCAACACCCTCTGCTGTTTGGACACCGCTGACCCTTTCCTACGCCCCTAGCTAGGCGTGCACTCCTCCACGGGTTGGATACGGGCGTCCTCCTCCACCACGGTCTTCTCAAGGGAGCTATTGGCGCACGGCTTGTCGGGCGTGCGAGAATGGGGGTGAGCTCACGGCATATCTCATCACGAAATTGGCTTAGTTGCTCTTGGAGCAGCGGCTTGATCCCGCAAGACCCTCTAGAGCCCTCGCATGGGGCGTCCTGGGGCAAGCTCGGTGAGAGACTGACCATGCACATAGTCACGTCCATGCAAGCATGCGCGAGCCGAACCATGTTGCGCCCACTGGTGGGTTGTCCACAAGCCCCAAGGCAGAGCTGGCCCCGGATAGGCCACCCAGGTAGGACGAATCCCCGCCATCCTTGAATTGGTCCTTGGGTGGGAGGCACGTGGGGTTGTGAGCAGACGCAGGGGAGAGTATAGGATTGGCCTGTAGCGGCAGGTCCCAGGACCCAATCCGGACTCTTCCAGGAGAATCATTGCTGGTGCTGCTGCCCGACCCGGGATCAAGTGCCAGGCAACCTCCTTCTGCCTCATCTCTCGATTGGGCCACGGCCACGTTATCTAACCGCTGGCCAAAAGGGACATAGGATCTGGTGCCCACAGGAGTCATATCCCCAGCTGTTTGATGGTCCACCTCCATTCCAAAAGCGGAAGACGACGCGGGTGAATGGGCCGCGCCCAGTCCCGAAGACGCCTGGTCTCCCATCCGCCCCAGAGCGCCTGCCACATGACGCTGCACAAGTGGCCCGTACATGCTTTCAGCAGTGGCAACCGGTATGCGCGCAGACTGCGGTCCCACCTGATCCCTCTGCTTCATCGTACCTTCCACCCGGTCCGTTTGAATTCCATGCTGCCTCACCGGCGGAGCAGAGCCGGCCGACGAGCATGTCGGCGGGGACGCGCGCCCAGACCCCTGGCCCCTCCTTGAGCCCGCACGCCGCCCACCTCTGGACCACGAGCGGCCACGCCTACCACGGCGGCCAGAGCCATCCTCTGAGTCCTCATCCTTCGACGGTGGTGGCGGCGGCGAGTCATGCGGCGCGAGCCGCGGGATCAACGGTGGCGCCTCTTGCAAGATGTCGACTGGGTACCAAAGGGCATCGGCGACGCCATCCTCCTATCGCAGAGCTCGCTGGTCAAGCTCCTCCACCACTAGAATGCGCCGGGTTGGGATCCGAGCTGGATCATTAGTGCGCAGCCAAACTCGAAAACGCGCCATGTCATGCCGACGCGTCGTGCTCTCCGCCACCTTCACGAAGAGACCAAGGCCCCAAAGAACCGCCTCCACCGTCCGCCTTGTCTAGGCATTCGCCGACACTCCCTTGTGCGCCAGCGGCACGAGATACAGCATTGCGATGCCCGTGGCCTGAGCCTGTCGAATCCATGGCCGCAGGACGAGAGAAAACTGCGCCATGGACACCCGACCACCGTCCACCAGCTTTTTCCGCGTAGCCATGTCTCTGCACAGTACTAGGAAGTCCTCGGGGTGGTAAGCTCTGATGAAGATGTCAAGTGGACTGAGCATGTACTCCTCAATGATTGTTGCGGCCGTCGACGAAGGATCCATGGCTGGGCGGTTGCCGCCGATGGAGACCAGCACCGCCCGAGCGAGCTCCGCCTCCAGCTCATGAATGTCCTCACCCGCCTCCAAGAAAATGCAGTCCATCGGCTCTGGCACAAACCCGCCCACCGGAGCGCGCGGCTCCATCGGCACGAAGAACTGGGGGCCCACCGCGCTCGTGCCGGACTCCGCGCTGGCCACCTGACTCCAAGTCCGCCTCACGCAAACCGCGCCGGCTGGGGGGAACCAGGCGGCGGAGGGGGCAGAACCACGGGCAGCAGCGCGAAGCGCACGGTTCCCAGCGACGGCGGACCAGGCGGCGGTGGGGGCACGGGGAGGCTTCCACGGGCGTTGGAAGAAGCCGGGGCCTGGCATAGCGCCGACGGTGGGCGCGGGGGCTGCGACTCCGGAGACGAGCTGCGCGCCCGCGTGCAGCCCCGCGAGGTGTGGTTGTCGCCGCCGCAACGAACGCAACGCGTCGGGTTCCTGCATTCCGCCGAGATGTGGCTATCGTCGCGGTCGTAGTTGTAGCAGCACCCATAGAGAGCAGCGGGAAGCCTGGAATCTGGGCGCGGCCTGGATGCCGCGATATTGTTCGGCCGGCCTGGACGCGCGCGACGCGTGGGAGGGGGGGCGCTCCCTTGGGATTCCACAACAACGGCCCCGCTGGGTCTGCCACCAGGCGGGGAGGGGGGTCCGCCGCCCGCACCGGAGGACGAGGGTCGCCAGTAGCCCCCGCGTCGCCCTGGGTGATGGGGCCAAAGGCGGACCCGACGACCTGTGGGGCGATGAGGGAGCGGATCTATGGCCGCAGCTGGGAGGCGGGGAGGGAGGCTCCGGCAAGGAGGAGGCCGAGAGAGAGACTCGGGACGCCATGCGCGCGGCAGGGAGGACGCCGCCTCCGGAGTGGAGGGTGACGGGAGGAGGTGGCCGCCGGAGCCGGGATGGCTTCCGACGCGGCGCGCAGAGGAGGGAAGGTGGTCCTCAAAGCAGCAGCTCTCCGAACATGTGTATATTCTCAGTCTCGGCAAGATATTAACTTAATTTCTTATTGAACTACATAACCGACTTAAACATATACTCCTCGCCACGTGGTAATAACGGGATAGGAGGTCCCCATCCAATAGCGGATAATAAGGAAAGAAACTCCCGAGGCAGTAAAATCCTGGCCTCTGATATGTTCTCTGGTGGACGGGGCAACGTAAAGAAATACCAGATTTTCATTCCACATGCACGTACACATGTGTGGTTTTGCTGCCAATCTTCTCTTCTGTCATACGTACGTACATGTGCTCCTTGTATTGCATGCACGTATTGGCTATCAAGGATTCCAACTCATCCAGGTTCCCATACAAAATATGTGGTGCCCAATTCTAGCATATAATCGGGCACACATGCCACGTTAATTACCTCCTCCTTGACTTCATACTTCTCATTTCTAGTCAAAGCCTGTATATCTTGGCGCATATATCCCATCGATCTCCAAGCCTGGCACAATTGAAACATCACTGACTACTTGAATAATTAGATTAATTTCTTTAGTGATTTGCTTGGTTACGATAACTGATGATAATTGTATATTGATTGATGTTTCAATGGGTTGTTTATATAAATACAAAGTCTTGGAGTTCAAGTATAGAAGGTGCGAAAGTTTAGAAAAAGGTGATGTACATCAGATTTGGCACGTAAAGGAAACGTCCATATGTAGTGAAAATAATCATCTAAAATCACAAGATAATACTTGTAGCCAAAGACACTAGAAATAGGGAAGGTCGAGAGATCACAATGAAAAAGCTCAAAAGGAAAAGTGCTAACAGTAGATGATGTTCCAAAAGGTAGCCGAACATGTTTGCCGCATTGGCATGCCGTACAAAGAGAAGAATCATGTGACACACTACTGCTAGGAATAGAAAATTCTTGTAGGAGAGATGACAGCGTTGAATTATTGTTGTGACCAAGCCAACGATGGCACAGATCAACTGAGCAAGCATGGCGCGAGGAGAGGATGCAGGCGCGCCATGAAGTGGATAGACATCGTTCGTGCTATTGTAGCGAGCGAGAAGTGTCCACATTCTCAAATCCATCACAAATAAACCAAAAGAATCAAATGCTAGAATGACAAGATTACCGATGGTAAATTATCGAACAAAAATAAGGTTTTTGATTAAAGAGGGAACAACAAGAATATTGCGTAGTTGAAAGTTGGCATGATCTGTTTGTATGGAGGAGGAACCGGTGCAAGAAACAAGAAGAAGGGAGTCGTCGCCTATGGTGATGGAAGAATAAGCGAAGGAAAACAAGCTGGCAGAATATCCATATTTGAAGAAAAATGCGAAGATGCACCGGAGTCGGAGATCCAATTCGTACCTTGGTTATTGAGTATAAAGTTATTCATGGCGGCGATGAAGGCGGCGTGATCCCTGGTTGGCAGTTGATGAGTAGTTGGTGGTGTGATGCTACCTCTTGAGCTTGCGTTGGTTTTCCCTTGAAGAGTAAATGGTGATACAGCGAAGTAGATAAGTATTTCCCTCAGTTGTTGAGAACCATGGTATCAATCCAGTAGGAGGAACAACCAAGTCACCAATGTGCACCTACACAAACAATCAAACTCTTGCACCCAACGCTATAAAGGGGTTGTTAATCCCTTCATGATTATTTGCAAGGATTAGATCTGATAGAGATAAATGTAAACGAGAACGGAAAGTAAAAGGTAAATAAATTGCAACAAAGTATTTTGGTATTTTTGGTTTATAGATCTGAAAGTATATTACGGAAAGTAGACCCGGGGGCCATCGGTTTCACTAGAGGCTTCTCTCTCGAAGGAAAATATCATGGTGGGTAAACAAATTACTGTCAAGCAACTGATAGAAAAGTGAATAATAATATAGTTATCCAAGGCAATGATCATGCATATAGGCATCACGTCCGTATCAAGTAGACCGAAACGATTCTGTATCTACTACTATTACTCCACACATCAACCGACTCCTCCCTGCATCTAGAGTATTAAGTTCATGAGGAACAGAGTAACGCATTAAGAAAGATGACATGATGTAGAGGGATAAACTCAAGCAATATGATGAAAACCCCATCTTGTTACCCTTGATGACGACAATACAATACGTGTATCACTACCCCTACTATGTCACTAGGTGAGGACACCACAAGATTGAACCCAAAACCATATACTTCTCCCATTGCAAGAATTACCAATCTAGTTGGTCAAACCAAACCAATAACTCGAAGAGACTTACAAGGATATGAAATCATGCATATAAGAATTCGGAGGAGATTCAAATAAGATTCATGAATAATCTGAACATAAACTCACAATTCGTCGGATCTTGACAAACACACCACAAAAGAGGATTACATCGGATAGATCCACATGAAGATCATAAAGAACATGGTATTGAAGATCAAAGAGAGAGAAGAAGCCATCTAGCTACTAGCTATGGACCCGTAGGTCTGTGGTGGACTACTCACGCATCATCGGAGAGACAATGGAGTTGATGTAGATGCCCTTCGTGATCGAAACCCCCTTCGGAAGATTACCGGAAAATGCTCCAAGATTGGATCTCTCGGGAACGGAGGCTTCTGGCGACGGAAAAATATGTGCGTGGCTCATTTTGATGTTGGGGGATATTTGGGTATTTATAGGACGAAGAATAGGGTTAGGAGACCCGCCGGGAGACGGCAAGCCTGCTAGGCGCGGCCAGGGGGGTCGCGCCTACCAGGCTTGTGACTCCCTGACAGGTGCCCTGGCGTGCACTCCAAGCCTGGTTGATTTGTTTCCTTCCAGAAAAATTTCTTTCAAAGCTTTTATTCCGTTTGGACTCCGTTTAATATTGCATATCTGCAAAACTTAAAAACAAGGAAAAAACAGAAACTGACACTAGGCTCTAGATTAATAGATTAGTCCCAAAAATAATATAAAATAGCATATTAATGCATATAAAACATCCAAAACAGATAATATAATAGCATGACATCATAAAAAATTCTAAATACGTTGGAGACGTATCATGCGGCCGCACGCGCGTGCGCATACGGCATGGGTGAAGCAGGGTCGTTGGCGTAGGGCGCATATAGGGTACCGGCAGGTAGCCGTGGTGTGATCCTTGGACGTCCGGCGATGGAGAAGTCATGGCAATGTAGACATGAGGCGGTGGCCGCGAACCAATGAGGCCGGGAGCACCGGTAGTAGGGCAAAGGCCCGGGCTCCAGTTGCCGGTGTACGCGGGAGGAGCGCCGTAGGGAGACGGCGCGGTCCAGGGCATGGGCCACGCCTGAACTAGACCAGTCCAGGGGTCTTTCTGAGGCTGCCAAGACGTGGAAGCAGCGGCCGATGGAGGTGGAGAGGCGCCGGTGGTGGTGGAGCAGCAGGCCGGGGCTGCGGCGACCAGTAGACGGGTGGAAGAACAAAGGGCTGAGGTGGTTGGGGTGGAGTAGGGTTTTTGGTAAGGGTTGAAGACGGTAAGGTAGCCGCGCCGGCGGCGCAGAACTCGATGATGGTGGAGAGCCGCCGCGGCAGCAGCGAGGGAGGAGTTGGCGACGAAGCCATGCCGAGGACGAAAACCTAGGCGTCACATAACATGATAACTGTATATTGATTGATGCCTCAATTGATTGTTTATATAAGTATAAAGTCTTGGACGCCAAGTAAAAGAGATAGATTACAATTCAAACTACCAAAACTAAACCGACCGAATATACTCTAATAGGTCATATCACCTACCGACAAGTGTGTTCCAACATTTTTTTTAGAAGGGTGTTCCTACATTTACGCCTTGTAGATATGAAAAGCAATCATTTTACCCCACAAAAAAGGTGATCATTTTAGCCACAAGCTGACTCTCTCTACTTCAATAAAAGTGATCTTGATGACGTTCACATAGCAAAATTAGGATCAGGGACTAAAAAATATACATAAAGCTAGAAAAATATTTGAGAAATATCTTGATTTTCTGAAATGAACAAGAACTACAAAAAAAACTCAAACATTAGAGAATTTGGTACTAAAGATTTATTTTCCCATTTTTGAATATAAGTTTCATCACTTTAAATAACTCTTTTGGACTATTTTACTTTTGTAAATATTTAAATAAGCTAGCCGTTTTGGAACTCCTTAGAATAAAAAACATACTTTTATCAGTAATAAAATACATTTCTCCTATTTTAGAATTAGTATATTTCCCTATAACAAATATTCATTTCCCACAACTTTCCTCATCTTTGTGTTTCTTGACTATATATATGATCAGTAATAAATACAACAGTATATATATGATCAGTAATGTCTAATATATATGATCATATCTTAAAATGTAGTCAAGAAACAAATACGGAAATTATGAAAAAATAATTGAAAAAGTTGAACGAGTATTTTAAAAATACTGTTGGAGTATTTTAAAAATGCTGAACAAATATTTTAAAATGTTGAACAAGAATTATAAAAATAATGAAGAAGTGTTTTGCCAATGTTGAACATGTATAAAAAAACTTCGATCACTTATTGAAAAAATGATGAATAATTATTATAAAAATGTTGAACAAGTGATTTTCTATCACATTTTTGAAAATGTTGATCAAGCATTTGAAGAAAATGTTGATCAAGTATTTAATAAATGTTAATCAAACATTTGCAAATGTAGAAAAAAGGTTAACCATGTATTGAATAAATTATGTAAAAGAAATGATCACCTATATAAAAATATAAATCAAGCATTTGAAAAAATGTTGAACAAGTGTTTGAAAAATGTAATCAATCATTCAGAAAAATTTAAATGTGTGTATAAACAATATTGACCACGTATTCAAAAAATGTTAATATTTAGAATTGAAAACTATTAATACGGCATTTAAAAATGTTACATATGTGTACATAAAATGCTGATCATGTATTAAACAAATGTTACAAATGTGTTGGAATTTTTTAATCTTGTATTAGCAAAATGTTAAAATTGTATATAGAAAAAAAGTTGACCATATATTACAAAAATGTATAATTTTTATTAAAAATTATAAGATGTGTATTAGTAAAATTTTGATGGAATATACAAAAAAGGTAGATTAATAACCAAAAGATAAAAAGCAAAATAAAATAAAAATAAAATAAAAATAAAAATAAAGAAACAAAATGCAACATACAATGAAAAGGAATGAAAGAAAACAGAAGAAAACCAAAAAAATAAACCAAAATATGAAAATGACAATGAGAAAGAAACAATATAAACCAAAAAGAACAAACAAAATGAAAAATAAAGAAACGTTTGAAAAATAAGTAAAAAGAATTAAAAATGGAGAATAAAAAAGAAGAAAGAAACCTAATAAAGCCGTCTCTAGTTACCTCAAGATGGACGCCCCCCAATTCCATCGACGAACTGCGGGTGGTTAAACTGGCTAGCAGTGGCGGCCTTATTCTTGGAAGTACTGGGAATCTAGGATCGATCCCTCTCCTTAATTTTCTTGAGGGCCCTCTCTTGTGCACCTTTTTTCTTCTCTTTTTGTTAAAAAAGTGTGTCGATGCAGCGGCCTAGTTTGTTGCGGGAGGAGTGAACCCTTGAGCGAGAGCGCGCTATCATCTCACGAGAAATAGCGCTCGTGATCTTTTTGTTTGGTCTGAGCTGGCCATGGCGCCCAGGCCCAAATCACTCGATTATATAATTTGCTTGTCCATCTTATTCACCGAGCGCAAACTTGTGTCAGTTTTGACAAGCTAGGAGACGGTTCCCTGACGGTTTTTACTTTTTTTTTCTTTGGGTTTTTGTGGACTATGTCTATATACAACTTTTATTTTTTATTTTTTATGTCCGTCCTTTCTTTATGTTTTTAGAATTGCGTGAACTTTTTAAAATTTTCTGAACTTTTTCCAATTACGTGAAATGTTTTCAAAAGCAATTATTCGAGTTTTATGGACTTTTCCAAACCTTGTGGGTTTCCTGAATACTCAGGATTGTTTTTCAAATTTATTGCTATTTTTCATTTTTTGGTGATATTTTTAAAAATTCGAAAACTTTTTATAGATTCAAAAAAATTTCAAAAATTTGAACCTTTTCCAACTATTGAACTTTTTCCAAAATATTTTTTGTTGAAATTTATGATGTTTAATTTTTTGATGGCGAATGGTCAATCGGTTTTTTGCTCTTTTGCAAAACTGCCTGGTTTGGTGAATTTGTGATTTTTAAATTGTTTTGATTGCATAAATTATGTCAGTTCAATAAGAATAGTGAATAGAAAACAAACTGGCGAGCGAATGAAAGGGCGGGGGAGGGGAACTGGCCAGCGGTCCACGAACTAGACTAGCGGGGGTCAACAGCCCTTTTCGGCGCCTGAAGCGATGAATAGGGGATGGCATATCCTATTTGAGCCTTGTTAGCTATTTCATCTTTTCTTTTTCTTTTTTTCTGTTTTTTTTACTTCACTTACGTGAACTTTGTCCAAATAGGTGAAGTTTTTTTAGAAACGAAGAACTTTTCCACATTTGTCAACTTTTTACAGAATTTGATGAAGTCTTTCAAAATCAATAAATCTTAGAGAAAGTTTTGCAAAATCAAATGAAGTTTTTAAATTTGATGATTTTTATTTGCAAAATTGATGATTTTTTTACAAAATTTATGACTTTTTTTATAAAAAATCGAAGAACTTTTTTCCAAAATCCATGTAGTTTTTATAGCATTCAAAGGTCGAGATTAATGGTCTTGGTTTGCTACGAATCCGTCGCGGCTCTAGATATTAATGGTTTATGCTTTACTTTTTGCGCAATTTGGTTGACTGTTATGCATTTTAGTATCCTGAAATTGGTTGTACAAGAAATTTGAAAGGACACTGGAGAAGTGCGCATTTCATTAACAGGGGCGACGAAAGAATCTACAATTGTACAAAAATGGAGGGGAACTTCCAAAAGAAAAGAAAAAAGGGGAAAAAAACTAGCTCGGAAGCACTACTCTCACAAACATCAAATGTCGGCATCCAGCCGGTGCCTAGGCGGTCCTCTCTTCATCCACTCTACGTAGGATCGAAGATGATGGCTGGTCCACATCCCTAAAGATTCGATCATTCCTCTCAGGCCATATTTCCCAGATTAACAACAACGCCAAAGAGCGCGCCCTCTTTGCCACGACAGATAAATGAGCGAACCAACGATATATTCGGAGTGGGGCGCTCGGGTTCCCAGCCGACTCCCTAAGTTTGCCCCAAACGCCGTTCTCCAAATGCAAATCGGGGCGAAATTTGAAGAAAATGACTCAATTTTGGACGAAATTTAGGCGGATTCATTCAAATTTGTACAAACTTAAAGACATACATAAAAACTTAAAAAAACTACGTCGTCGCCGTCGCCCCGAGCCTAGTTTAGGCAGAGGAACTGGTAGAAGGAGGTATAGTCGCCGTCATCCTTCTCGCCGTCGTTCTTGCTGCAATCCTGTCCAGGGTCGCTGCTAGGGACGGGGTTGGTCGACGACGACGCCTCCTCGTTGCTATAGGGGAGGACGATTACGCCGCCCTCTTCGTGGCCGCGGCACCGCTCGGCGATCTCCTCGAGAGCGCGGTGCTGGCGCTCCATCTCCTCCCTCATGTAGTTGTCCGCGACCATTTCAGGCCGGTATCGAGGTCGGCAGCCATCTCGACGTGTTCTTGCTTGACGACCACGGGTGTCATCGGCTCCTTCTTCGGCCTGACCAGGCGAAGATGGACGCGGGGAGGTGAAGGTTGGCAGCGGCCCTCGTTTATAACGAGGTTGCCGTCGTGGCAGCGACGGTGCTCCAGCGTCTCCTGTGGCTTGGCCTTGACGATGATGAGCGGCTTCATCGTGCCGGAGGAGCGGGAGCCGGAGATGAGGAGGATGACCCTGTCATGCGCCTCGGCAACCACGACCTCCTGCTCCGGCACGATAACTACGACGTCGGGTACTCCAACGACGGCTCGTTGCCCCCCTCGATGTGCTTGAGGACGGCTTGGAGCGTGCGTTCGAGGATGCCCCACCACTAACGGTGGCCAACGGAGTTGTGGCGCCCCCTTGGCGTCGGAGCGACATTAGTGGAAGCGAGCTAGTCGACGTGGCAGTGCTGGAAGTATGTCGTCCACAAAAGGAGGTTGTCAGGGGCGTACCTCGCCTGCTGTCGAAGAGCGGCGAGGGCACGGGGACGCCATCGACACTGAGCCTCCAGGCGCCCGATACGCACATGTCGAGCGGCGTGGGGTAGTTGGCCTCGTGGAGGACGCGTGCCGCCCACTCGTGCATCGACCGGTGGCCGAAGTCATTGGTCGTCGCTCCGTCGCCAAAGAATCTTTCCGCCATGGCCTCGGGAAAGTTTACAACGATGGAGGCGAGAAGAGATGAGAGATGGGGGACAGCGGCGAGTGTGCGGTGAGCGACGATGAGGCATGACTTTTATAGCGGGGGAAGGGCGGGAGAGGTGTGCACACATGGCGGGAAAGGGTGGGACGCGCGACGGCTCACCTTCACTGTGTCGTCAGACCTTGGAAACCGACGCATTCAACCGGCGCGGGAACCAAGACAATGAGGACGATGAATGTTCTCGGCGACACCGGTCACTGACTTGGCGGGCCCACGCGGGAGGAATTTGACGCGGTTTGTTTTCATGCCAAATTCCTTTTCTCAGAGCTCCCGCATGCCCCCCCAGCACGCTAGGTTCGGCCTGGGTGCGCCGACGCCAATTTTGGTTCTAACTAACAAAATTTGGACTCCTAAGAACACGACTGGACCAATTTTTTGAAGCCGACGATAAGAAAAAAAAGACGTGGGGCCTGTTAGGGGGTGGGGCGTCTATTGAACTTGTTTTTCTCACAAAGAATCTACTCCATGGAGAGGAAATCCAAACTTTTTATACAAGTATAATACATGATCATGTTTGATTTCAAACAAGATTTAAAAAAATTTGAACTATTTTTGAGTGACTAAATTTTTTGATCGCATACAGGGTGTGCGCGTACGCGAGAGCGCCAAGTTCCTATCCCCAGTGGCCAGTACGTGTAACTAATGCTCGCGTATGAATAGGCCTCTCCTGCATCGAAGCCCTACCACCCGCCATCACGTATGTACGGCAGCGGTGGCCGCTATACGCCTATACGCTGAACGGAGTAAATCGTATGCACTAGGTACACGTACCACATAGAGGGCGAGGGGGGACACCCAGCCGATCGAACACGCAGACCCGTCTCGTCCGTCTGTCTGCCCTGCACTGCATCTGCACCACCAATTAATACAGCCGTTGCATTGGAGTATATCGCCAGCCAAACAACGCGTCTTCCCGACGATTCCACACCGAATCCAGCAAAAATCTCTCCATCTCGCTCGCATCCCGTTCGCACCTGCATTTTTCCCCATTTGATCGACTCGACATGCTCGCGGCGCGCTGTCTTCCCGTATCCATGCGGCGGGCAGCCGGTGGCACATTCTGGTAGTACGTAGCTCTGACGTTACGCGGCGCCACGATCCATCCAATTTTATGCTACTACTCCAATGAGGCTCCTCCTTCTCTGATTTTTTCAATTTGTTATTTGTGCCATGTGGTGAAAATTCAACTTGTCTAACTCCGTTGACGCTGTTCGACTTGTCCTCTGCATCGACTGGCCCACCTTCCAACGTTATACTACCACAGTACTGGTGCTACGCCCGCTCAAACGTCACTCTACGTATCTGCACACCTTCGGCCACACGCTGGCCCAGGCAAGATTATTTTTTCAAAAAAGAAAAAAAATGTCTCACGCTGGCGCCAGCAGACATTAATAGCAACGGGAGTGCACGCGGTTTCAGGTAGTGCTTTCAATGTCTTTCCACACTACTAACAAATACAGTAATGAGATACGCTCATGCTTTGGGGCCGTTACACGTCTCATCCTAATGTACTAGCTCGGTCCTTCCTACCACTGCGCATATAGTATAAGATTTGTCCAAAATCAAAATTCATAAAATTTGATGATATTTATACGATAAATATCTACATATGTAATAATAAAGTTGTACATTCTGAAGATTAAATTGATGATGTGTCTAATTATATTGGTTTTCTATCTGAATCTTGTTATTCTTTTCTATAAAATTGATCAAACTTTACTAAGTTTGGCTTACGATCAATCATATATGCAAAGTAAAAAAAAGACATGAGAGAGAGCATATACTACTCCCCTGTGTACAATTCGTCCTTGGATGTTGGTGGAATGCTGGAATGTATACATTCTTCTTGTGAGATATATTTGATTGTAAATTTTACCGTATGAAGCACCTCAAATATAATAAAATTACATTATGGTCCCTAGAGCATCGAACAACCACCGTTGCTAACAAGATGAGCCACAAACGTGACATTGTCATCGCTCTCGTAACAGAGCCAGCCTGACTTTGTCGATGACAGCCGAAAGTCATCATCCACGTACCCCTAAGGACCATCTACATGGAGCCGCATTTGTTCAACACTTGAATCAATCCTAAGAACATAAAACAAAATCATGCCGCCGCGTATGCACGACAAGAAAACCTAACTTTACAGCGCCAAGGAGCTGACAGGAATATGTGTCGAAACTCCATCTAATCCATCCTAGTGGATGAATTTAAAGAGGGTCGAAGCCCAGAAGACTGACTACAAAAAGAAGCGTCAGCATCCGTCCGAGCGCTACCCCCTACAAGGACTAAAAACTCTAACTTATATACTAGCAAGAGCCGAGGCACCAGGGTTCCTCTCCCCACCTTCGGTCGTCAGAGCAACTGATGGAGGGGAGGCAAATTCACGAGCTCACCGACAAAGATCGAGGGGAGGAATAAAGATGAATCTGCTAGACTGCATTTCCATGAAATGGGAAAGAAAGAATATTGGAAATCGTGAAGATGTTGGAATATATCCATTATATTTGGCTAAAAGCCTATGGCTTTTCGTTTGCTTGCCTTGACATGGTAGTATGCTTCACAAGTTTCATAAGCGTTTTAAAGCTATGAGGAAAATCACATGAAAAAAATGAGTAGCAGGAAAATGTGTATACCTCTTATACTTTCATGAAATTTTACAGCAGTGAAAATCTCATGATAATGGTTGGTATAAAGGCGTTTTGATTTTACAAATTCTCTCGTATTTAAAAAAATGTAAGGTTTTATCATCCTCTCATACTTTGTCTGAACTTACGTACCTTCTTACTCCTTCTCTTTATTTTGTTATTTTTCCTTTAGTTTTCTTTCACCGGTTTTCGTGAAAATCTCCTCAACCATCACACAACTTATTGACTTACAAAAAGGTACTTCCTCTGTAAAGAATATAAGAGCGTTTAGATCAGTGCTTTAGTGATCTAAATGATTTTATATTTCTTTACAGAGAGAGAATATTTATCTTTCGTAAGCCAATAAGTGCTTATCATATAAAATTCTATTTTTCAATACAGTTACATTAATAGGGACGGTAAATCACATGCGACCTACTAAAGAAGTTTTATTGCCCCATTACAAAACACACACAATTATCTATATCTATACCAATATAAAACATTAAAAGGTGCATATCCAACAAATCTCGGCCTTCAAACCATGCCAATCTAAATACCTATATTGCTTCAATGGCGAGCGTTCAACATGTTTAGCATGCAATTAATATTATATCAAATATAAACTTGTGCATTATCTATGTAATTCACGATGTAATTGATATCTACCTAATATCAACATGCAATTGATTTTATCCCTAATATTAATGTGCATGCATGACACGTATTTGCTAGTCTAGTGGTGCCGTAGAAAGCCTTTGCAGTTTTATGCAAGTATTTCTTTGGGTGTTGCATCAATTTTCTATCTGTATGTTGTCCGCACTTGAATTTCATTGCATTTTCAAGGGAATATGCACTTCACGCTATCATGAGGAGAGATGGTCGCACCACAACCCGATGTATGCTTTAAGAACACCTCTAGCAGAATTGCTATATACTCTTCCTCTATGTGTGTGTGGGGGGGGCTAGAATTCTTCATAGTGTCCTCTATCGCTATATATTTTTAGCACACTTCATGTTTAACTCCAATCTCCATGTTGCATTCTCATAGGCAATTTTCGGAGCTCACTCAATCCAAAACTTGTGCCTCCAATGAAAAGTTCGAGTTCTCTTTGAACCACACTAGCCGGTTGACGTCATGGCCATCAAAATTGAGCTTCACCTCCACCAGCCCGGTCCTCTCCCCCGCATGCCTCGATCACCGTGATTGCCCACGCCACTTATCCTATTGGCAAACATTGATGCTACCCCCTAGATGGAGGACCATAGTGAGGTGGCATCGATCTAGAAGGAGGAGGACCGAAGCGAGGTGGCACCAACCTAAAAGGACGACGACTAGAGCGAGGTGACACCAACCTGGAAGGAGGAGGAACTATGAAGCTCTGATGGTGATAGGACGACGATGCAACTGTTGGAATTATGCCCTAGAGGCAATAATAAAATGGTTATTATTGTATTTCCTTGTTCATGATAATTGTCTATTTTTCATGCCATAATTGTGTTAACCGGAAACCATAATACATGTGTGAATACATAGACCACAACATGTCCCTAGTGAGCCTCTAGTTGGCTAGCTCGTTGATCAATAGATGGTCACGGTTTCATGACCATGGACATTGGATGTCATTGATAACGGGATCACATCATTAGGAGAATGATGTGATGGACAAGACCCAATCCTAAGCATAGCACAAGATCGTGTAGTTCGTCTGCTAAAGCTTTTCCAATGTCAAGTATCGTTTCCTTAGACCATGAGATTGTGCAACTCCCGGATGCCGTAGGAATGCTTTGGGTGTGCCAAACGTCACAACATAACTGGGTGGCTATAAAGGTGCACTACGGGTATCTCCGAAAGTGTCTGTTGGGTTGGCACGAATCGAGACTGGGATTTGTCACTCCGTATGACGGAGAGGTATCTCTAGGCCCACTCGGTAGGACACCATCATAATGAGCTCAATGTGACTATGGAGTTAGCCACGGGATGATGTATTACGGAACGAGTAAAGAGACTTGCCGGTAACAAGATTGAACAAGGTATAGGGATACCGACGATCGAATATCGGGCAAGTATCATACCGGTAGACAAAGGGAATTGCATACGGGATTGATTGAATCCCCGACATCGTGGTTCATCCGATGAGATCATCGTGGAGCATGTGGGAGCCAACATGGGTATCCAGATCCCGCTGTTGGTTATTGACCGGAGAGGTGTCTCGGACATGTCTACGTGTCTCCCGAACCCGTAGGGTCTACACACTTAAGGTTCGATGACGCTAGGTTATAGGGAAATAGTGTACGTGGTTACCGAATGTTGTTCGGAGTCCCGGATGAGATCCTGAACGTCACGACGAGTTCCGGAATGGTCCGGAGACAAAGATTGATACATAGGAAGTGAGGATTTGGCCACCGGAAGTGTTTCGGGAATTACCGGTAACGTACCGGGACCACCGAAAGGGTTCTGGGGGTCCACCAAGTGGGGCCACCAGTCCCAGAGGGCTGCATGGGCCGAGAGTGGAAGGTACCAGACCTAGAGTGGGCTGGTGCGCCCTCCACCCTGGCCCAAGGCGCAGGAAAGGTGGGAGGGAGGGGAAACCCTAGACCTAGATGGGCCTAAGGCCCACTAGGGTTGCGCCCTCCCTCTCTCCCCTCTGTGGCCGCCAGCTAGAACCCATCTAGGGCTGCCGCGCCACCCTAGGGTGGGAACCCTAGGGGTGGGCACCCTCCTCCCTCTCCTCCTATATATAGTGGTGGGTTTTGGGCTGCCAAGGATACAAGTTTCTTCCTCTCTCGGCGCAGCCCTACTCCTCCCTCTCCTCATTCTCCGTAGCGCTTGGCGAAGCCCTGTCGGAGACCACGCAGCTCACTGTCACCACGCCGTCGTGCTGCAGGAGCTCTCCCTCAACATCTCCTCCCTCCTTGTTGGATCAAGGCGTAGGAGACGTCACCGGGCTGCACGTGTGTTGAACGCGGAGGCGCCGTTGTTCGGCGCTAAGATTGAAGTCCACCGCGATCTGAATCGCTACGAGTACGACTCCACCAACCGCGTTCTTGTAACGCTTCCGCTTAGCGATCTTCAAAGGTATGAAGATGCAATATCTCCTCACTTGTTGCTGGTTTCTCCATAGATAGATCTTGGTGATCGTAGAATTTTTTTTGATTTACTACTACGTCTCCCAACAGTGACATCATGAGCTAGGTCTATGCATAGAATCTATGCACGAGTAGAACACAAAGTAGTTGTGGGCATCGATCTTGTTAATTTGCCTACCACTACTAGTCTTATCTTGATTCGGCGGTATTGTGGGATGAAGCGACCCGGACCAACTTTACACGTAAGCTTACATGAGACCGGTCCCACCGCCTGACATGTACTTGTTGCATAAGGTGGCTAGCGGGTGTCTATCTCTCCCACCTTAGTCGGATTGGATTCGATGAAAAGGGTCCTTATGAAGGGTAAATAGCAATTGGCATATCACGTTGTGGTTTTGGCGTAGGTAAGAAACATTCTTACTAGAAACCTATAACAGCCACGTAAAAACTTGCAACTACAAATTAGAGGACGTCTAACTTGTTTTTGCAGCATGTGCCTTGTGATGTGATATGGCCAAAGGATGTGTTGTGATGCATTGTGATGTATGAGATTGATCATGTTCTTGTAATAGGATTCACAACTTGCATGTCGATGAGTATGACAATCGGCAAGAGCCATAGGAGTTGTCTTATTTTATTGTATGACCTGCGTGTCAATCATAAACGTCATGTAATTACTTTACTTTATTACTAAATGTTAGCCATGGTAGTAGAAGTAATAGTTGGCGAGATCATGATGATGGAGATCATGGTGTCGTGCCGGTGACAGTGATGATCATGGTGCCCCGAAGATGGAGATCAAAGGAGCAAGATGATATTGGCCATATCATGTCACTATATTGATTGCATGTGATGTTTATCATGTTTACATCTTATTTGCTTAGAACGATGGTAGTAAATAAGATGATCTCTCAATAAAATTTCAAGAAACGTGTTCACCCTAACTGTGTACCGTTGCTAAGGATCGTTGTTCCGAAGCACCACGTGATGATATGGTGTGATAGGTTCTAACGTTCGCATACAATGGGTGTAAGCCAGATTTACACACGCGAAACACTTAGGTTGACTTGACGAGCCTAGCATGTACAAACATGGCCTCGGAACACGGAAGACCAAAAGGTCGAACATGAGTCGTATAGAAGATACGATCAGCATGGAGATGTTCACCATGGATGACTAGTCTGTCTCACGTGATGATCGGACACGGGCTAGTTGACATGGATCATGTATCACTTGGATGATTAGAGAGATGTCTATCTAAGTGGGAGTTCATTAAATAATTTGATTATGTGAACTTAATTATCATGAACTTAGTCTAAAATTGTCTTTACAATCTATATTGTAGATCCAATGGCCAACGCTAATGTCACCCTCAACTTCAACGCGTTTCTAGAGAAAACCAAGCTGAAAGATGATGGAAGCAACTATGCGGACTGGGTCCGTGGCTTGAGGATCATCCTCATAGCTTCCAAAAGATTGTATGTCCTTGATGCACCGCTAGGTGACCCACCCATTTTCCCAGCGGACCAAGACGTTATGAACGCTTGGCAGTCACGCTGCGATGATTACTCCCTTGTTCAGTGCGGCATGCTATACAGTTTAGAACCTGGGCTCCAAAAGCGTTTTGAGCAACATGGAGCATATGAGATGTTCTAAGAGCCGAAACTGGTTTTCCAAGCTCATGCCCGGGTCGAGAGATATGAAGTCTCGGACAAGTTCTTCAGCTGTAAGATGGAGGAGAATAGTTCTGTCAGTGAGCACATACTCAAAATGTCTGGGTTGCACAACCGCTTGACTCAGCTGGGAGTTAATCTCCCGGATGACTCGGTCATTGACAAAATCCTCCAGTCGCTTCCACCTAGCTACAAGAGCTTTGTGATGAACTACAACATGCAGGGTATGGAGAAGTCCATTCCTGAGTTGTACTCGATGCTGAAATCAGCGGAGGTCGAGATCAAAAGGGAGCATCAAGTGTTGATGGTGAATAAGACCACTAGTTTCAAGAAAGGCAAGGATAAGAAGGACTTCAAGAAGGACGGCAAAGTTGTTGTCGCGTCCGGTAAGCAAGTTGCCGAGAAGAAGAACAAGAATGGACCCAAGCCTGAGACTGAGTGTTTTTATTGTAAGGGTACCGGTCAGTGGAAGCGGAACTGCCCCAAGTACTTAGCGGATAAGAAGGTCGGCAACGTTAAAGGTATATGTGATATACTTGTTATTGATGTGTACCTAACCAGTGCGCGTAGTAGCTCTGGGTATTTGATACCGGTGCAGTTGCTCACATTTGTAACTCCAAGCAGGAGCTGCGGAATAAGCGGAGGCTGGCAAAGGACGAGGTGACGATGCGCGTCGGGAATGGTTCCAAGGTCGATGTGATCGCCGTCGGCACGCTACCTCTACATCTACCTTCGGGATTAGGTTTAAACCTCAATAATTGTTATTTAGTACCAGCTTTGAGCCTGAACATTGTATCTGGATCTCATTTGATTTGAGATGGCTACTCATTTAAATCTGAGAATAATGGTTGTTCTATTTATATGAGAGAAATGTTTTATGGTCATGCCCTGCTGGTCAATGGTTTATTTTTTATGAATCCCGAATGTGATGTTACACATGTTCATAGTGTGAGTACAAAAAAGTGTAAGGTTGATAACGATAGTCCCACTTACATGTGACACTGCCACCTTGGTCATATTGGTGTCAAACGCATGAAGAAGCTCCATGCTGATGGACTTTTGGAGTCTCTTGATTTTGAATCATTTGACACGTGCGAACCATACCTCATGGGAAAGATGACCAAGACTCCGTTCTCTGGAACAATGGAGAAAGCAACTGACTTGTTGGAGATAACACATACCGATGTATGCGGTCCAATGAGCGTCGAGGCTTACGGGGGCTACCGTTATGTTCTCACCCTCACTGATGACTTGAGCAGATATGGGTATGTCTACTTAATGAAACACATTTGAAAGGTTCAAGGAATTTCAGAGTGAGGTAGAGGATCAACGTGACGGGAAAATAAAGTGCCTACGATCTGATCGTGGCGGAGAATATTTGAGTCGCGAGTTTGGCACGCACCTAAGGAAATGTGGAATTGTTTCACAACTCATGCCTCCTGGGACACCTCAGGGAAATGGTGTGTCTGAACGTCGTAATTGCACTCTATTGTATATGGTGCGATCTATGATGTCTCTTACTGACTTACCGTTGCCATTTTGGGGATATGCGTTAGAGACTGCCGCATTCACTTTAAATAGGGCACCATCAAAGTCCGTTGAGATGACATCGTATGCATTATGGTTTGGAAAGAAACCTAAGCTGTCGTTTCTAAAAGTTTGGGGATGCGATGCTTATGTGAAGAAACTTCAACCTGAGAAGCTCGAACCTAAAGCGGAAAAGTGCGTCTTCATAGTATATCCCAAAGAGACTATTAGGTATACCTTCTACCTCAGATCCGAAGGCAAAGTCTTTGTTGCCAAGAATGGGTCCTTTCTCGAGAAAGAGTTTCTCTCGAAAGAAGTAAGTGGGAGGAAAATAGAACTTGATGAGGTAATTGTACCTCCACTCAAACCGGAGAGTAGCGTAGCACAGGAAGTTGTTTCTGTGGAGCCTACACCGGCTGGAGAGGAAGTTAATGATGATGATCATGAAACTTCAGATCAAGTTACCATTGAATGTCGAAGGTCCACTAGGACACGTTTCTCACCAGAGTGATACGGCAACCCTGTCCTGGAGATCATGTTGTTGGAGAACGGTGAACCTTCGAACTATGAAAGAAACGATGGCAGGCCCGAATTCCAACAAATGGCTTGAAGCCATGAAATCCGAGATAGGATCCATGTATGAGAACAAAGCGTGGACTTTGGTGGACTTGCCTGATGATAAGCGAGCCATTGAAAATAAATGGATCTTTAAGAAGAAGACTGACGCGGATGGTACTGTGACCGTCTATAAGGCTTGGCTTTTCGCTAAGGGTTATCGACAAGTTCAAGGAGTTGACTACGATGAGACTTTCTCACCCGTAGCGATGTTGAAGTCTGTCCGAATCATGTTAGCGATTGCCGCATTTTATGATTATGAGATCTGGCAAATGGACGTCAAAACGACATTCCTTAATGGCTTCCTTAAGAAAGAACTGTATATGATGCAGCTAGAAGGTTTTGTCGATCCTAAAGATGCTAACAAGGTATGCAAGCTCTAGCGCTCCATCTATGGGCTGGTGCAAGCATCTCGGAGTTGGAACATTCGCTTTAATGAGGTGATTAAAGCATTTGGGTTTGTACAGGTTTATGGAGACCCCTATATTTACAAGAAAGTGAGTGGGAGCTCTGTAGCATTTCTCATATTATATGTGGATGGCATACTGATAATGGGAAATGATATAGAACTTTTGAAAAGTATAAAGGCCTACTTGAATAAATGTTTTTCAGTGAAGGACCTTGGAGAAGCTTCTTACATATTAGGCATCAAGATCTATAGAGATAGATCGAGACGCCTCATAGATCTTTCACAAGCACATACCTTGAAAAGATATTGAAGAAGTTCAATATGGATCAGTCCAAGAAGGGGTTCTTGCATGTGTTACAGGGTGTGAGATTGAGTACGACTCAATGCCCGACCATGACAAAGGATAGAGAAGAGATGAGTGTCATCCCCTATGCTTCAGCCATATGCTCTATTATGTATGCCATGTTGTGTACCAGACCTGATGTGAACCTTGCCATAAGCTTGGTAGGGAGGTACCAAAGTGATCCCGGAGGGGAACACTAGACAACGGTCAAGAATATCCTGAAGTACCTGAAAAGGACAAAGGACATGTTTCTCGTATATGGAGGTGCCGAAGAGCTCGTCGTAAAGGGTTACGTCGATGCTAGCTTCGACACAGATCCGAATGACTCCAAGTCGCAAACCGGATACATGTATATTTTGAACGGAGGGTCAGTCAGCTGGTGCAGCAACAAGCAAAGCGTCGTGTCGGCATCTACATGTGAAGCGGAGTACATAACTGCTTCGGAAGCAGCAAAGGAAGGAGTCTAGATGAAGGAGTTCATCACCGACCTAGGAGTGGTTCCAAGTGCGTCGGGCTTGATAACTCTATTCTGTGATAACACTGGAGCTATTGCCCTTGCGAAGGAGCCCAGGTTTCACAAGAAGACAAGACACATCAAGCGTCGCTTCAATTCCATCCGTGATTACATTCAGGAGGGAGATATAGATATTTGTATAGTACATACGGATCTGAATGTCGCAGATCCGTTGACTAAACCTCTCTCACGAGCAAAACATGATCAACACCAGAATGCTATGGGTGTTCGATTCATCACAATGTAACTAGATTATTGACTCTAGTGCAAGTGGGAGATTGTTGGAAATATGCCCTAAAGGAAATAATAAAATGGTTATTATTGTATTTTCTTGTTCATGATAATTGTCTATTTTTCATGCTATAATTGTGTTAACCGGAAACCGTAATACATGTGTGAATACATAGACCACAACCTGTCCCTAGTGAGCCTCTAGTTGGCTAGCTCGTTGATCAATAGATGGTCATGGTTTCATGACCATGGACATTGGATGTCATTGATAACGGGATCACATCATTAGGAGAATGATGTGATGGACAAGACCCAATCCTAAGCATAGCACAAGATCGTGTAGTTCGTCTGCTAAAGCTTTTCCAATGTCAAGTATCGTTTCCTTAGACCATGAGATTGTGCAACTCCCGGATACCGTAGGAATGCTTTGGGTGTGCCAAACATCACAACGTATCTGGGTGGCTATAAAGGTGCACTACGGGTATCTCCAAAAGTGTCTGTTGGGTTGGCACGAATCGAGACTGGGATTTGTCACTCCGTATGACGGAGATGTATCTCTAGGCCCACTCGGTAAGACATCATCATAATGAGCTCAATGTGACTAAGGAGTTAGCCAAGGGATGATGTATTACGGAACGAGTAAAGATACTTGCCGGTAACGAGATTGAACAAGGTATAGGGATATCGACGATCGAATATCAGGCAAGTATCATACCGGTAGACAAAGGGACTTGCATACAGGATTGATTGAATCCTCGACATCGTGGTTCATCCAATGAGATCATTGTGGAGCATGTGGGAGCCAACATGGGTATCCAGATCCCGTTGTTGGTTATTGACCGGAGAGGTGTCTTGGTCATGTCTACGTGTCTCCCGAACCCATAGGGTCTACACACTTAAGGTTCGATGACGCTAGGGTTATAGGGAAATAGTGTATGTGGTTACCGAATGTTGTTCGGAGTCTTGGATGAGATCCCGGACGTCACGAGGAGTTCCGGAATGGTCCGGAGACAAATATTGATATATAGGAAGTGAGGATTTGGCCACCAGAAGTGTTTCGGGAATTACTGGTAACGTATCGGGACCACCGGAAGGGTTCCGGGGGTCCACCAAGTGGGGCCACCAGCCCCAGAGGGTTGCGTGGGCCGAGAGTGGAAGGGACCAGCCCCAGAGTGGGCTGGTGCGCCCTCCACCCTGGCCCAAGGCGCGGGAAAGTTGGGAGGGAGGGGAAACCCTATACCCAGATGGGCCTAAGGCCCACTAGGGCTGCGCCCTCCCCCTCTCCCCTCTGTGGCCGCCAGCCAGAACCCATCTAGGGCTGCCGCACCACCCTAGGGTGGGAACCCTAGGGGTGGGCACCCTCCTCCCTCTCCTCCTATATATAGTGGTGGGTTTTGGGCTGCCAAGGATACAAGTTTCTTCCTCTCTCGGCGCAGCCCTACTCCTCCCTCTCCTTGTTCTCCGTAGCGCTTGGCGAAGCCCTGCCGGAGAGCATGCAGCTCCACCTTCACCATGCCGTCGTGCTGCCGGAGCTCTCCCTCAACCTCTCCTCCATCCTTGCTGGATCAAGGCGTAGGAGACGTCACCGGGCTGCACGTGTGTTGAATGTGGAGGCGCCGTTGTTCGGCGCTAAGATCGGAGTCCACCGTGATCTGAATCGCTACGAGTATGACTTCACCAACCGCATTCTTGTAACGCTTCCGCTTAGCGATCTTCAAAGGTATGAAGATGCAATCTCTCCCCACTCATTGCTGGTTTCTCCATAGATAGATCTTGGGGATCGTAGTTTTTTTTGATTTACTACTACGTCTCCCAACAGCAACCATCTTCCCCGACGAGGCGGGAAGGAAGCGAGGAAGCTCCGGCGAAAAGAGGGTGTTGCCACTCTCCTGAGCTCCCCTTCTCAGCGATGCACGACGACTCTGTCAGCTCATTGGTAGCCACGACGTGGCCCGTCGTCAAAATTGACCCACACTGTCAGAATCTACGCCTCACCTAGCCCCATGCCAAAGCTAGAAGAGAGGGAAACAACCATCCAATGACAAGTGGGTCTCACATTGTAGATGATTTATGCAAAACATCTATATAACTTTGATTTTGCCCACACCCTAATTGGCCTTCATGATATTTACCAGTTGTCTATGTAGTAATTTCGGGGTCGTATGTCTCTATAGAAGCAACTCTAGCCAAGTCGCCTCCTCCCCACCTGATCACACATGCAAGCTACGATATGTTGTCACGTGGCAACTATCTCAACAACCCGCCACGAGAATCTGATGGAGTGTCAAGGCCATATGACCAGGTGGTTGCCTGCTAGTGGTGCATAAGAGGACACACTGCTTCAAATCTCGTATGTGGCGGAAGGGGGGGAAGGCTGAAACTTCCTTCCAACACTGGCAATTGGGTTTGGAGTGAGCTCCAAACGAGGGCTCCATAACTCCAAAATATGGAGAGGTTGGGAGGTCACATGGGGCGATCTCCAAATTTTATGGATATCGAGGGGTGAATGGCAATGATGTTAGAGTGATTTTTAATCTCATGTCTCCACATTAATGATTATTATGCAGGTCGAGACCTTTCAACAACACAACCAGAGTTGCTCTAAAGGCAACTCCATATTAATGATTATTATGCAGTTCGAGACCTTCCGTGCATTTTTTACCGTTCAACGGGGTCATCTGATTTTTCTAGCCAGGCCCAGACATAAGAAAGTCCACAAGCCGACACCAAACTGGGGCCAGGTTTTGGGGAGTCCGTCCGACAACGTGAAGCCACACAAAACCAATCTCCCGCTTCTTCCGCTCTCAATTAACCGCATTATCTCCCGTGGACCGAACTCCGCTTACCCACATTCATGGCGGCGTGGCGACCGAGAAGTCTGCTCTGACTTAAAGGTTGATTGAGCTTCTCCTGTGCAAATCCATACACGCCAGTCCTCATCCCCTCACACACATCCACTGCACGCCGCACACCACCACACCTTTCCCGGGCACTATGATGTGCAACAAGTCCAACGTCAGGGAGTGGTCACGGACGCGCTACTCCTGATCCAAAGATAGCTCCAGATCTAGTTAGCGCCATCGCCCCGCGGTATTTTGTGGCCTCGTCGTCCAAGGCTTCACTCCCCAATTGCCATCCCGATTCCCCACGATCGGACTGGGTGCCGCTCTCAGAGGAGGAGAGGCAAATGTTTGATGTGGAACTAGCGAAGGAGAAGGCCACAGCCATCATCGAGGAGGAAGGGAAGGGTCGTTGTCACCCGCTAAAGGCCGTGCAGGAGGATACCGCCCATTACAATCAAACTTTGTCTAGATTTCACCCGTTTCGCTTTGATTTCGTGCATGCTCCTGAACGGTCCGTTTGAAACAGGCCACACATCGGATGCCCACGACTTCATGACCGACTGATAACCCACACGCCATCCACAAACGCATCCAGACATGTCCGCCCTCCGTTCGATGATCCGCGCTGGAGCTGCCCTAAGCTGAGCTCGGCACCACGAGCTGCTTTCTTCTAGTCCATGGTCCACGTAGCACCGATTACCGAACAAGTTACTGTTTACCCGGCACGAAACGCGGTGCGGCCACTAGAGCTGCCCGCCCGCTAGTGTGCGTGACTTTTGCTTTCCGTTTGACACTTGCCCGCGTACAGCAGCGGTCCTCCCTTCCCTTGCTGCGCGCGTTCTAGAAGCAAGAAGCCAGCCCAAAGCGAGGAAGGGCTGCCCCCCAATTAACTCAAAAATCATTTCTTCCTCGTTTTCGCTCCCCCCTTCCGTCTTCCCCACGCGCACGCGCAACGCGGACGGCGCACACTCAAACCTCCGTCCCCTCCCCTTCTCCTCTCTCTCCTCCCCCACCCCGCAGAAGAGGAGGTCCCGGGAGGCGCCATGGACTGCTGCTTCCCCTGCCTGGGCGCCAAGAGGAAGCGCAAGCCGCCGGCGCCGGCCGAGAAGCCCCAGATCCCTCCCGCCGCAGGTGATCCGCCGGAACCACTGCCCTCTTCTTGCTCTCGTCTTTCTTGCCCCGTCCTCCCCGGCCGTCGCGGATTCGCTCGTCCTCGCCAGATTCATGGGGTGGCTCGCCGATTCTGCCTGTCGCTTCGAGATTCCGCGGAGCAATTTGTGCGGCTCCGGCTCCCCCCCTGCCGCAGTTCCTGGGTCACGGGGCTCACGAGCTGCCCCGTCAGTCTCGTTCGTCCCTCCCCTGTTTTCAAAAGAAAGAGGAAAAAAGTTCGCCCCTCCGAAAATTCGTTGTAAACTCTGTCCAAAATCATGGTAGTCCGCCGAATCCCCCCCCCCCCCCCACACACACACACACACAAAAACCATGGCAGCTGGGTGCCGGGATTCCGGCGGGGGGGGGGGGGGGTGTGACGCGTGCTCGCCACTTCTGTCACCAGACAACGCGTGCACTCCTTTCCCTAAATTCCCCGTCTTCTTTACCCGCCTCACGATTCTGACGCATGCGTTTCCTTATTTTTTTTCCAGACAAAGCGAAGCCGGGGTGCTCCTCGTCGTCGACGTGCGCGGCGGCGGCGCGGCAGGACTCGCTGTCGGAGGCCAAGAAGGAGTTCGTCCTGAGCAACGGATCCGAGCACCGCCACATTGCCGCGCAGACCTTCACCTTCAGGGAGCTCGCGGCGGCGACCAGCGGCTTCAGGGCCGACTGCCTTCTGGGGGAGGGTGGCTTCGGCCGGGTCTACAAGGGGTACCTGGAGAGTATCAACCAGGTGAGGTTCCTGCTAATTATTCTGCCCTCCCAGTTCATTAGCACTAGTGCTTTGTTTATTTAGAAGCTTCCACTTGGAGGATTGTGCGGAGCACTTGTAAATTGTCCCCTAGTGAACGTGTCACACCGCCTGAACCCGAGAGAGACCGGGTTTAGGCTGCGGGTTTCGCTATCGAAGTAAAAGAAAATGGGGGTTGTTCAGGTTTCAAGGATTGTTGTTGTTAATCCTTGATTGATTTACATTCACAGATGTTGAGCCATAATGTTGTGGTAGAATGGTTAATTATGCATAAGAATTTGTCGAACTACTATTTCGTGAAGCCAATTGACATGGTGAGTATTTTGTTACCATCACAGGTTGTCGCCATAAAGCAGCTCGATCGAAACGGACTGCAAGGCAACAGGGAGTTTCTTGTTGAGGTCCTCATGCTGAGCTTGCTGCACCACCCACACCTAGTCAACCTTATTGGCTATTGCGCCGATGGCGACCAAAGGCTTTTGGTTTACGAGTACATGCCGCTAGGTTCTTTGGAAGACCACCTCCACGGTATGTTTCTGCTTTGGTACAGCTTCTATTGGATAATTATTAAGTTTGTATACTCACAACCGGATCCTATTTTATTCAGATCCTTCCCCAGATAAACCCCGCCTTGACTGGAACACGAGGATGCAGATAGCTGCCGGTGCAGCTAAAGGGCTGGAGCATTTGCATGACAAAACAAATCCTCCTGTCATATACCGGGACTTGAAATGTTCAAACATCTTGCTTGGAGAGGGATACCACCCAAAGCTGTCTGACTTTGGATTGGCAAAGCTTGGCCCAGTCGGTGATAAGACACATGTTTCCACCAGAGTGATGGGTACATACGGGTATTGTGCTCCTGAGTATGCCATGACTGGTCAGCTGACTCTGAAGTCAGATGTTTACAGCTACGGTGTTGTTCTATTGGAGATCATCACAGGACGAAGGGCTATCGACAACACCCGAGCTGCGGGGGAGCAAAATCTTGTTGCGTGGGTAAGCTGTTGATTTGTTTTTTGTTACGTTCTTTTCTTTTCTTCTTGTTATTCTTCTTCATTCAGTTATAGACTACGCGAGTTTGACTATAGAAAACATCACACTGAAATCTGCTACCTCTTGTGAGTATGGATTGTTAATTTATTCTGCAAAAATACCCAGATACCAGCCTCTTAGCTCGGAAAATGCATAAGCAGTGTGTTAGCGCGTCAATCTTACGGATTACCTGAATGGGAACTATAGGAGGTTGATTTTCAGTTCATCTCTGTATTTCTTTCCACTTTTGGAATTTGCACTAGTTTTGCTTGAAGGACATGTTGTCCTTTCTTTCAGCTCAAAAAATATCGTCCTTGCAACGTTTTTTCTCAGTTGTACGGTTACTAAAACGCTACTGTACTAGAATGAAATAGTTCCATACTACATTTTTTTTTGGCATTATTGGATTGGCCTAGGTTTGCCTTCCCCAAAAGACATTATTGTAGTTTGTTGAATAGGATCGAATGAAGAGGGTCATGACATGCCAAAGCCTTTGCTAAAGGTGCCGTACAGTATTTTGCAATCCCTATCGATGTAACGTTTGTTGGTGCACTATTTCAGGCGCGTCCCTTGTTCAAAGACAGGAGGAAGTTCCCCCAGATGGCAGACCCGGCGCTGGAGGGCCGGTACCCGGCGAGGGGACTGTACCAGGCCCTCGCCGTCGCTGCAATGTGCGTGCAAGAACAGCCAACCCTGAGACCGTTGATCGGCGACGTCGTCACGGCCCTGAGCTACCTTGCCTCCCAGCCCTACGACCCGGAGGTGCACGGCGTCCACCGCCCGTCACGCCTGACGGCTTCCGGCACGCCGCCCCGAGCCCGGAAAGACAGTGCAAATCATCAAAGAGGAGGTAGCGAGTGAGCTTGCGCGGCTGTGGGAGAAGCCTGAGTTTTGTTGTGGAACGAGTCCAAAATGGAGCTGAAGAGGAATTTTGTGGATAGCAAGGCGGCTTTTCGTTTACATGTTTTGGGGGGATTGTGAATCGATGATGTATGTTGATCAGTTGATCTATCTGTTGGAGATGGTGCTAGAGATGATGCATGCATGTGCTCTCCGGTCGAAGTCTGTATCTAGGTAGATGATGAGGCAGTTGGTGTAACCACCCATGACTTTAACAGTTCGATTGGTCTATGGACTACCATTTCTCCTTGTATTTGACAGAACTTCTTGTCCTTTTTCTAGGGTTTGAGGGTTCTAGATCATATCTGCTTGACTAAGAGCAACTCAACAGACCCCCTAAAAGCGCTTGAGCTGTAAATTTCCGACAAGCTTACGGTTTGGGTCTTTTTTTTTGGGTCAAATCAGATCTTGTATACTCAGCCTGCCCCGTAAGTTTTTTGCGGTGGCCTAGAAACGTGCCCTCTCGGATGGTATATATGTGGGTTCGCGCGTTCGATACGGTCCCGAATCCTATCCTCCGCCGTCGCGAAATCCCAATTCCTCACCGCATTTCTCGTCGCCGGTGCCTTAGATTCGTCACCCGTGCCTCAAATCCGTTGGTCGTTGCCACCCCGAGCGGGCACGTTGCTCAGATTTGACGGGATGCGGAAGCACGCCGCCCTGCGGTACACACGCCATGGGTGGACGCCGCCGCCATCGCTCCTCCGCTGCGAGACGGAGGAGTACGATCGCGCACGCGTGCGCCTCTTTTTCAGCACAGGCAGCTCCTCTAGGGCGTTGAGCTCGCACTCCTCTCTTACCCCGGTGAAAAGGGAGCCGAAGGAGCTCCCCCCGTTCCTCGTGGCGAAGAGGGAGTCGGAGGCCGAGGCGGGGCCGGAGCGGCGGGCCGATGGCGTCACTGGGCCGGAGGACTTCCTCCCCCTGACGGAGGCGGACACCATTTTGCCTGCAATGCTCGCGCAATGCGCGGGAGGAGGAAGCGGAGCGACAACGCTGCCGGAGGGAGGAGGAGATCGACGTCATGCTCTACGAGCATGGACTCGCATCGACCCTCGCGTTCGGTTACAAGGAGGACAAGTGGCGCCGCGAGGCCGCTGAACAGCAGCGGATCTTCGTCGACCTCACCTCCGACTCCGACTCCGATTGAGCGTCGCCGTTGGTCAGCTACCGCACCTTACGAGCTCTGGTGACTGACTAGGGGTCGGTTGTCTGAAAACGATTTTGTGCCTTCCTCTTACAACCGCCGATCCAGCCACTGACCGCCTCCACCCCCTGAGGCCGGTGATGCTCCTGTGCCCACCTCGTCGCCCCCCTTCCTTCCCGCGACCTTCATCCCATGCCACGTGCATTGTTCCTTCTTTTCCTCTGACAACTACCGATCCAGCCCATGACAAACATCATGCGACTAACGACGTTCCCGTGCCCGCCTCGCCCTCCCCTTGAACCCCCATACCGCCGTGCTTGCCCCCGTCCCCGACCATTCATCTAAACTGGTGAGCCACCCAAATTCCTCGCCGAACATTTACCCTTCAACCCGATCCATCAATTTTCGAACTCGCCTTCGTTGGCTACGGCTCGTTCATGGCTTAGGCCTTACCGGCGTCCCCGTGCCTTGAAACCAGTCACTCCCGCCACGTGTACCATTGGAAATCTCTTTCGAATAGAAATTATATCACCGAAAACTTATTGCAGACATTACTCTGTATGTTTTTGACTCAAAACTAGACTTATTGGTTGATGTGATTTGACTTGTTGGTGAGATGTGATTTGATTCCGTGGTTTGTGATCGAAATTAGACTCAAAATTCGGGAGAATGATACACCATCTTTTAGAAAGAAAGCAGTGGTCGATGTGATTTGACTTATTGGTAAGACACAAAGCATCTCACATACCAGGTGTACTAGGCGACAGCAGAAAAAAGTACGTAACCTCTCGCATAATAATGCATGAAGGATGGTGATGCGATGGTCAATGCAAGGCAATGCAATCGGAGTACGATTGTGTGGTCGGCTTGGCACATGCATGTATCCATGAATGACTTACAAAATGTGTGTGAACGGCAGCACTCACCTGTTACCGGCCGAAAGTGAAAAGCAGCCGCCTACCTGTATGCATGCTCAGAGCAGTCGGTGCACTCACTCCTCACTAGATTGTGTCACCAGAACGAACGTGTCCGGCCAAAAACCAAAGGCTGCAGGCCGCAGCAGTTCATGGGCCAGAAGCGACGAGCAACACGTGTTTTCAGTAAGAATCCTCCTAATAAGTCGGTAAACGACGAAGTGAGACTGTGAGAGAGTAAAACGTCAAACCACAAACCTTGATACTACGGCTGCATGTGCTGAACGAACCTCCTGGCCTTCTTTTGTGATAATCCCATTTTGTATTCTTATCTGCTTTTGTTAATTTTAACATTATCCGCAAAAAAAACATTATTTGACCCACTTTTTTTTTCTTTTCTTCAAGAACTGACCTACTTTGTCTATTTGTATGGTTACTTAGAGCATCTACAGCTGGACCTTACAAATCTGGTCCCTCAAGACGCATCCGGACGCGTCTGCGAACACTGATCGGTCACACCTCAAATAATGCATATAACAACCAGACATCTCATATTAGAAACCTCAAATCCAACAAAAATATGCAAGATAAAAAACCTACGTACTACGTAGAACCTATCTACTCTCCATCGGAGATGTTAACGATCCCCGTGCCCTCCGACAGATAAATGGCCGCGTGCCGCAGTTCCGCCGCCTCCGGCGGATCTGGCTGCTCCGCTGCGGCCCCTTCCACCTCGATCTCCGCCTCCAGCTCGTCGAAGAGGGCGTCGGCCTAAGCCTGCCTCTGCCGGATAAGCCGACGGTTATCGGCCTCCACCTCGGACTCATCCCGGATGGAATCCAGGATGGCATGCTGCTCCGTCATCTCCTCCGATTGGGTGAATACGAAATCCGCCTCCACCTCCGCCATGCTCAAGCCCGGAGCCTCCTCCTCTGAGTTGTCCTCCTCCATGGCCTTCGGCTCCTCCTCCTCCTCCATCTCCGGCGAGTCCAGAGGGAGACCCACAACAATGCGGACGACGTGGCAAGCCTAGATCTCCGCCTCGAGTTGACGACGCCGCTTCAGAGTGAGCTGCGTGTAGGTGGTGACGAGCCGCCGGACCATCCTAACGGAGAGGGGAGTGCGAGAGGAGGCGGATGTGCTCGGGTGGCGGCGAAGAGAGGGAGGAGGCAGATGTGCTAGTGCTGGTGGGCGGCGGCCGGCTTAAATAGCCGGCCCTGACCTTGGGCTGGGAGTCGGAGCGACGTCACGCGGCGTTCATACCGCGCCGACTGTCAAGACGCCCATCAGACCGTAGGGTTTCCCTGCAAGTCTGCGTGGGGCCACATCGTCAGCTTGACGTGGTGGGCGTGCCCGGACTCCCCCATATCCCTATATTTGGGCTGGAAATGGGGGGTGCCGGTCAGCCCAGGCGTTTGAGGCCGGTTTGAGAGGCCCGTCTGGGTCACATTTTCGTGACCGGGCAGTGACCGGACGGCCTGCCCGGGCGTTTGAGACGGGTGTGAGGGGTCCGGTTGTAGATGCTCTTAGACTTAACTAAGTCCCAGTCAAGTAATATAGTACTCCCTCCGTTCCACAATGTAGCGTGTCCGTGCTTTTCGAGATCTAAGTTTGACCATACATTTAACCCACGAGACCGATTGCAGCGTGAGCAAAAATTATACCACCGAATTTGTATTTCACTGTCTCAAACTTAGATTTCACAAAACAGACGGACTATATTGTTGAACGGAGGGAGTATATAAGACAAAATCAACTAAATAATTTTTTGTACCAATATCCATACAAGATCAAATGACTATAACTTTGACTGAGACATAACGTCAGCTAAGACTTAACAAAACTGATTTATAAAGTACTTACAACCCATCACGATTTAATAACCACATACTAAGCCTTAGTTTAACGGTCAACATTCGTATCCAAAAGTTTAAGGGTACAATGCCTGCACGAAAACACAACCAGGTGGGGCATTTGATAATTCTTTGTCAAAGGATATATTAAAAAATAATGAAAGTATTAAAAACTCTGAAGCCATCCAACCAAAAGAATGTGCAATTCTCTTTGCCTTTAACAAATACACAACATATTTCAAATGAAAAGTTCAATGATCATATACGGTCTATTTATTCATTAATGGTGAAATTTTCTTATTTGCAATTAGAAAATCAATTAGTACATTACTGACCTCACGTGGCTGAACTAAAATATATTTGAAGGTGCGTCATTCTGTAACTCAAGAATTTAAAACAAGGCATACAATAAGAATCTGTCAGTGGAATATTAAGAAGTATGATATGATAAATGAAGGCATTGAATTTATACATACAATGTTCTCCTTGTTAAGGCAAGCATGCATGTGCTGCGCCGAAAGAAGGTTCAGTCTGTGCTTGTTGGAGAAATAAGAATAAATGAATTAAGCATGCCAAAAAATATATGATATTATGTTTTGCAGTTCAACTGCAAATAATATATTAGTGTTTACTGATGTGATTTGTACACGTAATATGGTCTTGCGAAGTATTATGAAACCAATTTTTGTTGTGATGAATGTCATGCATGATCAAAATGTAAGAATTGTTTGTTTTATACTTCTTCTTCTCAATTTTTTAATTACTCTAACAATGCAATATCAAGGTTCTATGCGTAACTATGCATGTAGTGAAAAGAGCATTTGTGTTGAAAGAGTAGAAACAAATGTTAAAAATAGTTTTGAAGGTGAAAGTATGATGAAGGACAAAAGGGTAAAGAATGTTTTTGTGTGTGTGCAGTAATTGTTGCATGGTTAGCAACAATAGTAACACTATTTCATTCATGTAATGTCATTTTGTTTGAAAATTATTGCGCAATAGTAGAGCATACCAACTTTCAGAACTTATATTTAAATCTTATTCTCGAAGTATCTCTATGACGGGCCTTTCAAACCTGAAATCTGGTATACACAATTAATATATTCGTTTATGTAGCGAGTGGGTATATTATATTAAGTATATGTGTTGTAGTTTGACACCAGTATGAACAATTGCCTCACTTTTTTTGGATTGGATTTATGATGCGTGCTACACTAAATGTTGTGGTATAGAATGAAAACTACCAGGAAAGAACATAGAATATGATTTAATAGACAACAAGAATAAGATGAGACTCCAATGAAGGAAACGACATGACATGATGATTTCTACTCATTAGACTGAATAAACTAGTAACATCACACCTCTACTCACCGTACTACTTGTAGTTAGATGGTTAGTGTTGTTGATAAAATAATTTCTTGATCTTGTTAGTTGAGTTAAGAAAATTGTATTTCAATGATGAACTGCATTATGTTTTAGTTGTTGATACGTCTATGATACTATGGCGTTTGTACAATTTTGTTATATTCATGATATATTCATATCATTTATATATAGTTTTGGCACCTTTTTCATGTGATTTTGATTGGACTAACATATTATCCAGTGCTAAGTGTTAGTTGTTGTTTCTAATGCAACATAAAAAATGTTTTTGAAAGCGATAAAATATCCAGGAAAATATGTTCCTTGAAGAGACCCACTAGTGAAATTATAGACCCTAGTCCCTTCTTCCCCATAAATAAAACCTCGTTTCCACTCTTTCGTTGTTCTTTTACACTCCAAACTTTTATTAACTTTGCATCAAAAACTCAACTCCGAACACTCGATACTTTAATCCTTATAACTAGCAAAGCTAGTGAGATTAACAACCTCTTTTAGAAGTATTGGGATCAAGTAAAAGTTTTTAGTTTAGTGCATGGGTGATCATTGGCTCGTCAGATAACTCGGTGAATTGATACCTTGGTTCTCACATCGAGGGAAATTTGCTCCTTACTACAAACCCTTGTGCTTGGGGGGCCCAACAGGATTTTTATTGTAACTTAATGACCAAAACTACTAACATGCAAAAACTAGTAATAGGCCCGCGGATCTCTCTGGTTATCAATGCTATTTTATTGTGTTTTGTAGCCTCGCTAACCACACGCATGGATCCATAAGAACAGAAGAAGCAACAAGATTGTGCTTCCTTAGGGAGATTCTTCACAAGTTCATTGGTCCTGCATTTAATTCTTTCAATTTCCTATTATTTACTCTGCTTAAGCAACTTTTTTGTCACCGTATGTCACTCTAAACTAACCTCTCCTTCCTCGCACCTAACACCACTAAAGTCACACCTCATACCCTCGGTCTTAGTCCTACTAAGCCTAAACCCCCTGGACTCTAAAGTTTGTCTCCACAACTCTAATTTTCAAGTGAACATAATCTTGATTACATATATTGCTTGGTTATATTCGATTGTGATACACCTCATTTTTTGAACTAGTTTCCCACTGAAATCCCATTGCATGCGACATATTGTAGGCTCTTAGCATCACACGACTTTGTACTTCCATATGCAAGTGATAGAATTGCCACGCCATGCATCCTCTTCAGAGGGTTTATGACACGTTTTTTTAGATGTGTTGTTTTCCTATGCTTCTTCTAGTTTTGCAAGGAAGATAGATCATTGAGATATTCCCCCTTTTTCTTCTAGGAAAACGATTAAGACAGGTTATGGAAGTGTACAAAATTTTAGTTGCATCATGTAAATTGTCTTAACTAGTGTGATGAGAAATGGGAGGACTACATCCAAGTGTAACCGGTAAGGTTCATTTGTACTCTGGAAGCTTCTTGTTACCATAGTATTCTGTCATCACACTCTTTTTAGTGGGAGTTATCATGCTTTCCTGAATGCTGGTGGATTACCAGGTGGAGCCTGTACTTTTTGATAAATCAGGCTGATTTCTGTATAATATGCATCTGATGATTGTTCAATGACCAGCACTCGAATTAGGTTTGGATGAAGTATCCAATTGAGATTCTCACATGAAATTTGCTGCGAGCTTGTTCACTACCTGATGTGGGATTATGCATTCTGATACGTTGCGATGCGTTTGGACGTTGGAACAAATTATAATTGTTTTACACCGGTAACTCCAAGTTGAGCTTGGAAGATGTGTTCCCGTATTAAAGCAAAAGATATTCTACATTGTCAAAATTCTTCAAAAAGAGCACACGTAGTTTCTTGTGAAGTTAGGTGCAAAACTTGCATTCTTGTGCCATGTGGAGAAAGAACAAATTCAGTGCATGAAAAGTTGTTATTCTAGAAAAGAACAAATTCAGTGCATATAATGTTCCTACTGTAGGCACTCATTCTTGTCTTGTTTGCAAAGAAGAAAAACTGCATATGTTAGCGAAAGTCATGTTCTGAACCTATGAACAGTAAAATCGGGAAAAAAATGAAAACCAAAAAATTCTGAATTTTTTTTAGTGTGAACATTGACAAAAGTTCTCAGTGTTTGCAAAATTTTATCAAAAAATAACATTTGTAAAAGTCATGAAAAATAAATAAAATCAGTGCTCCAAAATGTTATCGAAAATAACACTTCTGAAGCATTATTTTTGTCTTTTTTGCCACGACCTCCACAAATGCTATTTTGAGATGAAATTTGGTGAGCACTGAGAACTTTTGTCAATGTTTTCACTATTTTTTATTTTGAAACTTTCCGAGCTCATTTGAGCTCGGGCGTAGAAACACCGTGTCCATATGTTAGCATGTAAATTTGTAGGTGCATAGCACACCCCTTAAGTATGTCCTGACTCGAATAAATAGCATAAAACTACTACTCCCTCTGTCTCAGTTTACAAGTCCGGCACGTATACCTAGATCGTCAGTTTGACCAACTTAATGAGAGTCATATATTATAAAAAATATATCATTAGAAACTTTAGATGTTTTGTTTTCTAATGATATAATTTTTATGTTAAATAATATATTTTATATAAGTCAAATTGATGACCTAGATACACGTGCATGCCTTCTAAACTGTGACGGAGGTAGTACTTTAGATGTTAAGCTTCCAAAGAACTATCACTTCTTAAAACATGACTGATACTATCACTTCAATGTTTTTTCGGTTAAAAAAGCTCTAATGATTGTGTTGGTTAAGGTTGAACGTGATTATGACAAGGATGGCCTGCATGTAAGCAATGAGGTGGCACAACGGTCAGCTCCGCTGGATTGAACGTACGACAGATGGGGCCAACATGTCAGTATAAAAAAAACACTTTTCTTCCCAAATCCGCCGTCTCTCTTCCGTAGCTGACCACAACAGCCTGTTTGTTCAAGTCTCCAAATTCCAAAATGACACTCAAAACAGTGGTTGTATGACAGATGGGCCAACACGTCAGTAAAAAAATAACTCTTCTCTTCCCAAATACGCCGTCTCTCTCCCGTAGCTGACCACAACAGTCTGTTTGTTCAAGTCTCCAAATTCCAAAATGACACTCAAAACAGTGGTTGCAGATTGCTAGCTTCATTCAAACTCACATTCGAAGACGGCCTATTGACGGGTGGAAGTACATGATTTGAAAAATTGGCCCCAATGCAAGGAAAGGAAAGGGGAGCGTACATGATTGAAAAAATTTGACCCCAATGATCGGAAAAATTGGCCCCAATTGCAGCTGTTGAGGGAAGGAGTCGCCGGCAATTGTGTCGTCGTTTTCCCACGACAGATGCCATAGGTAGGCTTATCGTAGGTGGTTGGGGCCGAAGGGCGCCGACGGGCTCCGGTGCGAGATTGGACACAAGCGGTGGTGACACACGATGTACCCACGTTCAGAGCCCTCCGTGGAGGTAACACCCCTTAGTCCTGCTTGGTCTAGTTGGATGGATGATTGTGTTTACAAGGATGCTCCTAGAGCTGTGTATAGAGGAGGAAGAAGGAGCAGCCGGCTCGTCTTCCTCCGTTGCTAGAGATGATATGAAAGGAGAGTTCTATGCGGGTGTGTACGAATGATTATCCGTCCTCGTGGCATGGGGGGTTCGGGGTTTTTTATAGGCCAACCCCCCGACTCTATAATATGTTCTAAAGTACAGGGCTAGGGGGACCCGGCTGGCAGCCTCTCCGGCTGACCAAGGGGTCCCGCCCTTTGTGTCGTCTCGTCGTCTATAGGGTCCACCGACTGAACGGTCCCGTCTCCCGTTGGGGCCCGCCAACCGGCTCTACGATTGGCCCTCGCCCACCTGCCACGGCCCGGGTCGCCCGGGAGGCGTCGCCTAGTGCCAGCCGGCCGAAGTCTTCGGTACGGCCGACCGCACTGTAGCCATGCCGGGGTAATCGAGTGGGCGAGGGCGTGCCGACACTGTTTCCCTACCCGGTCGCGCTCGCCAAGGTCAGCGGCCTGGACGGCCGGACTGTAGCCATGCACACCCGTGCGTCAGCGGCCACTGTGGCTATAGTGTCGCCCGTCGTGGCGGTCGTGTCGTGCCCTCGTACCCGCGTGCAGAGGGACGGGACATTGCATGTCCGTCTCAAGGTCAACGAAGGAGGCGGCCCAGAAGCAGCCGGTTGCGCCGAGCCGGCCGGGGGCCGAGCCGGCTCCTCGATCAGACGTCCGCGCCGCCAGCCGTGGGCAGCCGGTCGCTTAGTTTTTCTTTGAAGCGGGGGGGGGGGGGGGAGAACCCCGTGCTTTGGCCTACCCAGGGGTAATAACCCCGTCAGTAGTCCCCGAAGCCGACAGGGGCCGCGTCCGGCAGACGGAGGGGAGCCAGCGACTTCCCCCCAGCGGTACCCGCCTCTGGTGTGAAGCCGAAGGGCCAGTCGGGTCGGCCGTTGGACCCGACGCCCCGGGTTCCGGCGCTTTGCCCCGGGGCCCGAGCCGGCCCGCCGTGCGCCACGCGGCGGGTAATGATGTGGCGGGCCCAACACATGTGGGGAGACAGGACGTCGGCTTGGGCCTAGCCCGTTAGGCCCCGGGAGTAGCCCAGTAGGCCTCTGGGCGTAGGCCAGGATCCTCTGCGCCCCGAAGCGGCCGTTACGGTCTGGGGCCACCCACACGCGCGCGAAGTTTCTGGGGGAGTGGGACAATTAATCCCCACGTCCCCCGGTCGTGGCCTCCCCATTAAAAAGGGGAGGAAGGGCAGGGGCGGAGATACCCGTATCCCCTTTGCCTCCTCACTCCTTTCCTCTTCGTCTTCCTCACTCCCCTCGCGCAATGCCGTGCCCGAGCTTGCAACCTCGCCCGCATGCTGCCCTTCCGCCGCAATGGCCGAGGGACGCGGAGGAAGCTGAGCTGGTTCCGTCGTTACCGAGGCGGACATTGCGGAGCTCCGCCCCACGCGCATGCTGCTGCCAGCGGAGCGGGTGGTTGCCCGTGTGCCAGGCGACGAGGTGGTGCCGGCGCCGTAGCCAGGGGAACACGTCGTCTTCCACTGGCATTTCTCCCGTGGTTTCGGGCTACCGATGAGCCACCTTTTCCGTTTGCTCTTAGACTCCTTCGATCTTCAACTGCACCACCTCGGACCCAACGCAATCCTCTACCTCGCCGGCTTCATGACGTTGTGCGAGGGGTATCTGGGGGTCCTCCCCTTTCTTGACCTCTTCAATGCCCTTCTCTATCTCAAGGCACTGAAGAGCAGCGCCTGTGGGGGCACGATGGTGTGCTACCGTAGCACCGCTCGTTTCCCACCCTTCTCTCTTATCGAATTCGTCAAGGGGTGTCATCGGACGTTCTTGTATGTGAAGAACGCCAACCCAAACCTGGACTTCATCCGGCTCCCGCCGTTCGTCGACGTGCAGTCCACCCAGGTGAACTGGCTGGGGGCCGCCCCGCGCAGCATGGCTCTGGCAGAGCTCGGCCGGCTCGCGCAGCTGAAGAGCTCCGAGGGGTTGATCACCGCCGATCTTGTGGTAGCCTTCATCTCGCGTCGGGTGCTGCCTCTTCAACTGAGGCTACACCGGATCTGCGATATGTCCGGCCGTTGGGACCCCTGCCGATTGTCGACCGTCAACCTGACGCCGGCTCAGGTGGCGACGCAGGTGAACGCCCTCACAACGTTCAAGCTGAAGCCCGTGTCATGGACATTTGGCATGGAGCCATACGACCGCATCAACCGTCCCTCCTGGTAAGTCTTCGACGAGTCGACTTTTCTTTGTTTGATTCTCTCCAGCCGACAGCCGACAGCGGACCTTACTTCGTTATGCTGACCGCAGCTGTTGGTGCGACAGAACATGCCGGACGGCCCACACCCCCAAATCTTCAAGGCGGAGTGCGAACAATCCGACTTTGAAGACTACGAGTGGGGAGACCTGCCGGAAAAGGGGGTAGACTCCTCGGGAGGAGTTAAGGAGCCAGCGGACCCTCGAGCTGGTGACCCCAGCGGAGCCGGAGGGTCCGACGCAGCCGGGGAGCCCAACGGAGCTGGTGAGTTCCCTATTGGTCCCTCGATCAGGGACTGGACAGACGACGATGATGATGACGATGATGATGATGTGATGATTCTGAATGTGTCTCCCCCTCAGCTCGACAGGGCTAGTGGAGCGAGGAGCGGCCGACTCAAGCCCCAGCGGCCGGAGTTTCCGGTCGGGCGAAGAGGCCGGCTCAGGAGGAGCCGGTGGCCCCACCGCCCGTACAAAAACGGGTGAAGGTGGCCGCACGGAAACCGTCGACGCGTGCCAAGCGGCCCTTGCCCGTCGTCATCGGGTAAGTGCCCATCCCTTCCTTGCGTGTGTTTCCTTCCGGGTCGCGAGCCGATGGGTGATCATCCTTTGTGTGCGACAGGGACCCCATCGAAATCCATGAAGGGGAGCCCGCGGTAGACCCGGCGGACGCCGCCAGCCGGCTGGCCCGCGAGCATGCGGCCACCCAGCGGGAGGAGAAGAGGAGGCTCACGGAGCTGCGAGCCTCAAAGTCCAGGACGCGAGGCGGGGCCTCACACTCCGGGACTTCGAGCGGTGGGAGGCGGAGGAGGTTCGCGGACCCCGCGAGGGCATCGGACTCGGTGACGGAATTGACTCGTTTGTCGAGGCCCCCGTCGAGCGAGCCACGAGGGGCGGCAGTGGAGCCGCCCGCGCCTCCGTCCGCGGAGGAGGTGGCCTGAGCGAGGGCGGCGGCCATGGAGCCGGCTCCTGAAGCGGCCTGGTCGGAGGTGCTGGTCGTGACACCGCCCGAGGCCGAGCCGGCCCGGGTCGACGTGCCGGAGGCTCCGGTGACCCCGGAGGCGGCGGCCATGGAGACAGAGGCGTCGTCCGTCGCAATCGTCGCGTCGGAGCGGCGGGAGGGGGAGGCGGTGACGGCGCCGAGCGAGGTAGGAGGACGCGACGCCCCGGCTCTTGCCGTCATCAACCTACCCCCGATGGCCGTCACCGTGGGGAGCCAGGGGTCGGGCGGCAACGGAGGCCGGGCCCGAAGGTCCCTGAGGACCATGTAGGAGGTGCTCGGGGATTGGGAGGCACTGGCGCGCGTCCCAACCCTTCCTGATCCCCCGACAGGTGGCCCGATCCCCTCGTTCGGGGAGTTGGGAAGCGTTTTGGACCGGTGTCGCCAGGAGCTGGCCCGGTTCGCAGAGGCGGCAGACGCCACCCTATAGCGTGCGGAGGTAAGCCCAGTCGTTCTTGTTAAAATTTTCAGTGGGGTCACGCGAGCGCACCCACTGGGTGTAGCCCCCGAGATGCGGGCCGGCTGACCGGCTGGCAGGCAGCTGGGCCGGATCTCCTTGAGTATGTTTTGACTTTTGGCTCTGTGTGACAGGAGGGAAACTCCCTGCGGCAGAAGTTGTTCGAGGAGGTTGTTGCCATCCACGACCGCGACAAACATGGCTTCTACTGCCTGGAGCAGGAGCTGTCACGGGTGCAAGGTAAGTCGAGTTTCGCGGGAGGGGTACGTAGCCCCCGAGAGCCAGCTGACCCCTGCCTTGTCTGGCAGGTGATCTGACCGCCCTCCGAGCAGAGAAGACCGGGCTTGTCTCCGAGCGGGACCGGCTGGCGCAAGGCGTCCAGGCGGTCACGCAGGAGAAGGACCGGTTGGCCGCGCTGCTGGCGGACAGGGAGGTGGCCTAGGACCGCCTCAAGGCTGACGTGGCGAAGGAGGTGGTGGCCAAGGAGACGACCGTCAAGGAGGCGGCTGACGCCGCCCAGAGGACCGCCGCCCTCCAAGACGAGGTGACCCGCCTCGAGAGGTGGCTCGAGGGGCTTAGGTGATCCCTCGCCAAATCGGAGGCGGCGCTGGCATCGGAGCGGAAAGCGTTGCTCAATTTTTCCATCGAGGTGGACGACGCCATCGAAGGTAGGTGTCCGTTTTTCCTTTTTCCAGCCAGTTTCTTTTTCCTCTACTGGTTCTTGTATTTGATTTACCCTTCTTTCCTCTTCTTCACTTTCTTCTCCTTCTTCTCTTAGGATGCTTCCCAAAAACTCAGCGCCGCGCTGAGCGCGCCATCGAGGAGCACCGGATATACCTTCGGGAGCGCGGGTGTGTTGGGGAACGTCGCATGGGAAACAAAAAATTTCCTATGTCCACGAAGACCTATCCATGGTGATGAGCATCTACGAGAGGGAGAGTGGACCTACATACTCTTGTAGATCGCTAAGCGGGAAGCATTAAGAAACGCGGTTGGTGTAGTCAAACTTCTTTGCGATCCAAATCGCCGAGTGTCCTGCGGTCCAATCACGATCCGTCCCGATCAAGCACCGAACGGACGGCACCTCCGCGTTCAGCACATGTACAGCTTGATGACGATCTCCGCCTTCTTGATCCAGCAAGAGAGAGTGGAGAGGTAGACAAGTTCTCTGGCAGCGTGACGGCGCCGCGGCGATGGTGGTGGAGCAATTCCGGTAGGGCTTCGCCTAAGCACTACAGAAAACCGATCTAGAGGAGAAACTATGCAGTAGAGGAACGGGTAGCATGTGGCTGAAAATCTAGTGCAAAAACCCTAAAACCTCTAGTATATATAAGAGAAAGAGAGGAGGAGGCTTGGCCCAAGGGCCAAGCCATCTAGGCGTCGACCGAATCAAGAGGAGAGGAGTATTCCTCCTCCAATCCTAGTAGGACTAGGACTCCTCCTTATTTTTGCCTTTTTGCCCTTTTCCACCTTTTTCTCTTTAGGCTTTTCTTCCCAGCCGCATGGGCCTTGTGTGGGATTTCCACCAGCCCACTAAGGTCTGGTATTCACTCTCCCACAGCCCATGTAGCTTATTGGGTGAAAATACCCCTCCCGATGGTATCCCGGTACACTACCGGCACTCCCGGTACACTACTGTTGAGCCCAAAACTTTTCTGGCGACCAAAATAGGACTTCATATATATCAATCTTTACCTCCAGACCATTCCAGAGCTCCTCGTGACGTCCGGGATCTCATAAGGGACTCCGAACAACCTTCGCTCACCACCATGCATAACTCTATACTACCGAAACGTCACCAAACCTTAAGTGTGTAGACCCTGCGGGTTCGAGAACTATGTAGACATGACCAAGACACCTCTACGGTCAATAACCAATAGAGGGACCTAGATTCCCATATTGGTTCCTACATATTCTACGAAGATCTTTATCGGTCGAACTTCTATGTCAAGGATTCAGTTAATCCCGTACGATGTTCCCTTTGTTCTTCGGTATGTTACTTGCCCGAGATTCGATCGTCGGTATCTTCATACCTAGTTCAACCTCGTTACCAGCAAGTATCTTTACTCATTCCGTAATACAAGATCCCGTGACTAACACTTAGTCACATTGCTTGCAAGGCTTATTGTGATGTTGTATTACCGAGTGGGCCCTGAGATACCTCTCCGTCACACGGAGTAACAAATCTCAGTCTTGATCCATGCCAACCCAATAGACACCCTCGGAGATACCTATAGAGCACCTTTATAGTCACCCAGTTACGTTGCGACGTTTGATACACACAAGGCACTCTTCCGGTGTTCATGAGTTGCATGATCTCATGGTCATAGGAACATATACTTGACATACAGAAAACAGTAGCAATAAACTGACATGATCATATGCTACGTTTGTAGTTTGGGTCTTGTCCATCACATCATTCTCCTAATGATGTGATCCCGTTATCAAATGACATCACATGTCAATGGCTAGGAAACCTTGACCATCTTTGACCAACGAGCTAGTTCACTAGAGGCATAGTAGGGACAGAGTGTTGTCTATTTACCACACATGTAATGTGTTTCCAATCAATACAATTATATCATGGATAATAAATGATTATCACGAACAAGGAAATATAATAATAAACACTTTATTTATTGCCTCTAGGGCATATTTCCAACAGTCTCCCACTTGCACTAGAGTCAATAATCTAGTTCACATCACTATATGATTTACATTGTAATGAATCGAACACCCATGCAGTTGTGGTGTTGATCATGTTTAGCCCTTGGAAGGTTTAGTCAACGGGTGTGCAACATTCAGATCCGTGTGCACTTTGCAAATATTTATGTCCTTTTCCTCGATGTAATCGTGGATGGAGTTGAAGCGTCGCTTTATGTGTCTGGTCCTCTTGTGAAACCTTGGTTCCTTGGCCAGAGCGATGGCACCAGTGTTGTCACAGAACAGGTTCATTGGATTTGGTGCATTGCGCACTACTCCAAGATCTGTCATGAACTGCTTCATCCAGAGACCTTCCTTCGCTGCTTCCGAGGCTGCGATGTACTTCGCTTCGCACGTAGAATCGGCTACCACGCTTCGCTTGGAACTGCACCAACTTACTGCTCCCCCGTTGAGAATAAATACGTATCCGGTTTGTGACTTAGAGTCATCCAGATTAGTGTCAAACCTTGCATCGATGTAACCCTTTATGACGAGCTCTTCATCACCTCCATAAACAAGAAACATTTCCTCAGTCCTTTTCAGGTACTTAAGGATATTCTTGACCGCTGCCCAGTGCTCCATTCCAGGATCACTTTGAAACCTTCCGGACATACTTATGGCAAGGCTGATATCGGGTCTTGTGCATAGCATTGCATAGATGATAGAGCCTATGGATGAAGCATAGGGGATGACACTGATCTTTTCTCTATCTTCTGCAGTCACTGGGCATTGAGTCTTACTCAACTTCACACCTTGTAACACAGGCAAGAACCCCTTCTTGGACTGATCCATTTTGAACTTCTTCAAAACTTTATCAAGGTATGTGCTCTGTGAAAGTGCTATTAAGCGTCTCGATCTATCTCTATAGATCTTAATGCTTAATATGAAAGCAGCTTCTCATAGGTCCTTCATTGAAAAACTCTTGTTCAAATATTCCTTCACGCTTTCCAGCATTTTTATATTGTTTCCAATCAGCAATATGTCATCCACATATAATATTAGAACGCAATAGAGCTCCCACTCAGTTTCTTGTAAATACAAGCTTCTCCATAAACTTGTATAAACTCAAACGCTTTGATCACCTCATCAAAGCGCTTATTCCAACTCCGAGATGCTTGCACCAGCCCATAAATGGATCGCTGGAGTTTGCAAACTTTGTCAGCATTCCCTGGATCGACAAAACCTTCTGGTTGCATCATATACAACTCTTCCTCAAGGAAATCATTGAGGAATGCTGTTTTGACATCCATCTGCCAAATTTCATAGTCGAAATAAGCAGCTATTGCCAACATGATTCTGACAGACTTAAGCATCGCTACGGGTGAGAAGGTCTCATCGTAGTCAACTCCTTGAACTTGTGAAAAACCCTTTGCCACAAGTCGAGCTTTATAGACGATGACATTACCGTCCGCGTCTGTCTTCTTCTTAAAGATCCATTTGTTATGAATGGCCTTTTGCCCTTCAGGTAATACTTCCAAAGTCCATACTTTGTTTTCATACATGGATCCCGTCTCAGATTTCCTGGCCTCTAATCATTTCTCGGAATCCAGGCCCATCACCGCTCCTCCATAGCTCGTAGGTTCATTGTTGTCCAACAACATGACCTCTAAGACAGCGTTGCCACACCACTCAGGAGTCGTACACGCTCTTGTCGACCTACGAGGTTCAATAGCAGCTTGATCCGAAGCTTCATGATCATCATCATTAACTTCCTCTTCAACGATCGTAGGTTCCACAGAAACATCTTTCTATGCTGCGCTACTTTCTGGTTGAAGTAAAGGTTCAATAACCTCATCAAGCTCTATTTTCCTCCCACTCAATTCTTTTGAGAGAAACTCTTTCTCAAGAAATGTTCCGTTCTCAGCGACAAACACTTTGCCTTCAGATCTGAGATAGAAGGTATACCCGACTATCTCTTTCGGGTATCCTATGAAGACGCATTCTCCGCTTTGGGTTCCAGCTTTGTAGGCTGAAGCTTTTTGACATAAGCATCACATCCCCAAACTATAAGAAATGACAACTTTGGCATGTTGCCAAACCATAGTTCATATGGCGTCGTCTCAACGGATTTCGATGGTGCCTTATTTAAAGTGAATGCAACTGTCTCTAATGCATAACCCCAAAACGATAGTGGCAAATCAGCAAGAGACATCATAGAACGCACCATATCTAATAAGGTTCGATTATGACGTTCGGACACACCATTACGCTGTGGTGTTCCGGGCGGTGTCAACTGTGAAACAATTCCACACTGTCTTAAGTGACTGCCAAACTCATAACTCAGATATTCACCTCCTCGATCAGATCGCAGGAATTTAATCTTCTTGTTATGATGATTCTCAACTTCACTCTGAAATTGCTTGAACTTTTCAAATGTTTCAGACTTGTGTTTCATTAAGTAAATATACCCATATCTACTTAAGTCATCAGTGAAGGTGAGAAAATAACGATATCCACCACGCACTATAACATTCATTGGACCGCACACATCAATATGTATGATTTGCAATAAGTCACTTGCCTGTTGCATTGTTCCAGAGAACGGCGTTTTAGTCATCTTGCCCATAAGGCATGGTTCACATGTGTCAAGTGATTCAAAATCAAGTGACTCCAAAAGTCCATCAGCATGGAGCTTCCTCATGCGTTTTACACCAATATGACCTAAACGGTAGTGCCACAAGAAAGTGGTACTATCATTATCAACTCTACATCTTTTGACAACAATGTTATGAACATGTGTATCATCACTATCAAGATTCAATATGAATAAACCCCTCACATTGGGTGCATGACCATAAAATATATTACTCATATAAATAGAACAACCTTTATTCTTTGATTTAAATGAGTAACCGTCTCGCAATAAACAAGATCCAGATATAATGTTCATGCTTAACGCATGCACTAAATAACAATTATTCAGGTTCATCACCGATGGTAATCGAAGAGAGAGCGTGCCGACGGCGATCACAACAACCTTGGAACCATTTCCCACGCACATCGTCACTTCATCCTTTGCCAGCCTTCGTCTATTCCGTAGTTTCTGTTTTGAGTTGCAAATGTGACCAACCGAACCGGTATCAAATACCCAGGCACTACAACGAGAGCTAGTAAGGTACACATCAATAACATGTATATCATATATACCTTGTTTGTCGTTGGTCGCCTTCTTGTCAGCCAGGTACTTGGGGCAGTTCCGCTTCCAGTGACCAGTTCCCTTGCAATGAAAGCACTCAGTTTCTGGCTTGGGTCCATGCTTGGGCTTCTTTACAGGAGTAGCAACTGCTTTGCCATCCTTCTTGGTTTTACACTTCTTGCCCTTGCCATTCTTCTTGAAACTAGTGGTTTTATTGACCATCAACACTTGATGTTCTTTCTGGATTTCAGACTCAACGACTTTTAGCATCGCAAACAGCTCGGCGACTGACTTGTTCATCTCGTGCATGTTATAGTTCATCACAAAGCTCTTGTAACTAGGTGGCAGTGATTGAAGAACTCTGTCAGTGATCGCCTCTAGCGGAAGGGCAATTCCCAACTCCGCTAAACGAGTCGAATATCCAGACATTCTGAGTATATGTTCACTGATAGACCCGTTCTCCTCCATCTTGCAAGCATAGAACTTATCGGAGGTCTCATACCTCTCGATTCGGGCATTCTTCTGAATGATAAACTTCAACTCCTGGAACATCTCATATGCTCCATGACGTTCAAAACGTCTTTGAAGTCCCGGTTCTAAGCCATACAATATTGCACACTGAACTATTGAGTAATCTCCAGAACGTGCCTCCCAAGCGTTCTTAACATCTTCGGATGACATGTCTTCTGGTTGGTCACCAAGCGGTGCATCAAGGACATATGATTTCTGGGAAGCCGTGAGGATAATCCTCAGATTACGGGCCCAGTCAACAAAGTTACTTCCATCATCTTTCAACTTTGCTTTCTCTAGGAACGCATTAAATTTCAGGGGTGCTACTGCGCAAGCCATTGATCTACAACATAAATATGCAAAAGTTACTTAGACTATTGTTCAAGATAATGAGTTTAGTTAATCAAATTACTAAAGATCCCACTCAAATTGACATCCCTCTGGTAATCTGAGTGTCACATGATCCAAATTCACCAACTCAAGTCCGATCATCACGTGAGTTGAGGTGGTTTCAATGGTGAACATCATCATGTTGATCATATCTACTATATGACTCATGTTCGACCTTTCGGTCTCTTGTGTTCTGAGGCCATGTCTGTACATGCTAGGCTCGTCAAGTTTAACTCGAGTGTTCTGCATGTGCAACACTGGCTTGCACCCATTGTATGTGAACGTAGAGTCTATCACACCCGATCATCACGTGGTGTCTCAACATGATGAACTTTCGCAATGGTGCACACTCGTGGAGAACACAATTCATCTTGAAATTTATGTGAGGGATCACCTTATAATGATACCGTCGTCCAAAGCAAAACAAGGTGCATAAAAGGATTAACATCACATGCAAATCATAAGTGACATGATATGGCCATGAACTTGTGCTTTTGATCTCCATCTTGAAAGAACCGGCATGATCTCCATCGTCACCGGCATGACACCATGATCTCCATCATCTTGATCTCCATCAATGTGTCGCCATTGGGGTTGTCGTGCCCATCATGCTTGTACTACTATTGCTACTGTTTAGTGATAAAGTAAAGCATTACATAGCGCTTAATGATTGACACGTAGGTCATACAATAATTAAAGACAACCCTATGGCTCCTGCTGGTTGCCGTACTCATCGACATGCAAGTCGTGATATTCTATACAACACATGATCATCTCATACATCACATATATCACATCATGTAACTGGCCATCTCACATCACAACATACCGTGCAAAAACAAGTTAGACGTCCTCTAATTGTTGTTGCATGTTTTACGTGGCTGCTACATGTATCTAGCAAGAACAATTCTCATCTACATATAAACCAAAACGGTGATACATGAGTTGCTTTTCAACCTTCTCAAGGACCGCCTGTGTCGAATCCGGTCCAACTAAAGTAGGAGAAACTGCCACCCGCCAGCCATCTTTTGTAACAAGTTGTAGTTGAGGGAACCGGTCTCTCGTAAGCGTAAGAGTAATGTTGGTCTGGGCCGCTTCATCCCACAATACCTGTGAACCAAAACACGACCAAGGGAGGAAGCAATCTAAGCATCAACGCCCACAAACTCTTTGTGTTCTACTCGAGATCTCATCTACACATAGACCTAGCTCATGATGCCACTGTTGGGGAACGTTGCATGGGAAACAAAAAATTTCCTACGTTCACGCAAGACCTATCCATAGTGATGAGCATCTACGAGAGGGAGAGTGGATCTACATACCCTTGTAGATCGCTAAGCGGGAAGCGTTAAGAAACGCGGGTGGTGTAGTCGAACGTCTTCGCGATCCAAATCGCCGAGTGTCCCACTATCCAATCATGATCCGTCCTGATCAAGCACCAAACGAACGGCACCTCCGCGTTCAGCACACGTACAACTTGATGACGATCTCCGCCTTCTTTTATCCAGCAAGAGGGAGCGGAGAGGTAGACAAGTTCTCTGGCAGCATGACGGCACCGCGGCGATGGTGATGGTGCAATTCCAGCTGGGCTTTGCCTAAGCACTTCAGAAAACCGATCTAGAGGAGAAACTATGCACTAGAGGAACGGGTAACACGTGGCTGAAAATCTAGTGAAAAACACCTAAAACCTCTAGTATATATAAGAGGAAGAGAGGAGGAGGCTTGGCCCAAGGGCCAAGCCATCTAGGCATTGGCCGAATCAAGAGGAGAGGAGGATTCCTCCTCCAATCCTAGTAGGACTAGGACTCCTCCTTATTTTTGCCTTTTTGCCTTTTTCCACCTTTTTCTCTTTGGGATTTTCTTCCCAGCCGCATGGGACTTGTGTGGGACTTCCACCAGCCCACTAAGGGCTGGTATTCACTCTCCCACAGCCCATGTAGCCTCTTGGGTCGAAATACCCCTCCCGATGGTCTCCCGGTACACTACCGGCACTCCCGGTACACTACCGACGAGCCCGAAACTTTTCCGGCGACCAAAATAGGACTTACTATATATCAATCTTTACCTCCGGACCATTCCGGAGCTCCTCATGATGTCTGGGATCTCATCCGGGACTCCTAACAACCTTCGGTCACACCATGCATAACTCTATACTACCGAAATGTCACCAAACCTTAAGTGTGCAGACCCTGCGGGTCGAGAACTATGTAGACATGACCGAGACACCTCTACGGTCAATAACCAATAGCGGGACCTGGATGCCCATATTGGTTCCTACATATTCTACGAAGATCTTTATCGGCTGAACCTCTATGTCAAGGATTCAGTTAATCCCGTATGATGTTCCCTTTGTTCTTCGGTATGTTACTTGCCCGAGATTCGATCGTCGGTATCTCCATACCTAGTTCAACCTCGTTACTGGCAAGTCTCTTTACTCGTTCCATAATACAAGATCCCATGACTAACACTTAGTCACATTGCTTGAAGGCTTATTGTGATGTTGTATTACCGAGTGGGCCCTGAGATACCTCTCCGTCACACGAAGTAACAAATCCCAGTCTTGATCCATGCCAACCCAACAGACACCCTCGGAGATACCTGTAGAGCAACTTTATAGTCACCCAGTTACGTTGCGCCGTTTGATACACACATGGCACTCTTCCGGTGTTCGTGAGTTGCATGATCTCATGGTCATAGAAACATATACTTGACATTCAGAAAACAGTAGCAATAAACTGACACGATCATATGCTACGTTTGTAGTTTGGGTCTTGTCCATCACATCATTCTCCTAATGATGTGATCCCATTATCAAATGACATCACATGTCAATGGCTAGGAAACCTTGACCATCTTTTACCAAGGACCTAGTTCACTAGAGGCATACTAGGGACAAAGTGTTGTCTATTTACCACACATGTAATGTGTTTCCAATCAATACAATTATAGCATGGATAATAAACGATTATCATGAACAAGGAAATATAATAATAAACACTTTATTTATTGCCTCTAGGGCATTTTTCCAACATGGCGCTCCATCGAGGAGGACACCGCGTGGGATGTGGCAGAGTTTGGGCTCGCCATTGAAAACCGGCTGATCCACCTCGAGCGGAGCGTGGAGCAGCTGAAGACGGCCGGAAAGGAGATCATCGCCGCCCTATGGCCGGGCCGCGGGGGAGCTCCAGCGAACCGCGTGGCCTTGTGGCTAGAAAACGCCGTGGCCCGGCTCGAGGCCTGGAAGGCGTCGGCAGCGCGAGCCGGAGCGAAGATGACACCCCGGTTTGTAACTTCGTGGTATTGCAGTGTAGACCTGGGCCGGCTCGCCACTATACGGGACGAGCCGGCCGAGGAGCGGGAGACCCGTGAGCCGGCCCTTGTCCGTCGGGCCAGCGAGCTCGCATAGTATGTTGACGTGGATGAGTTCCTACCGACCCTTGGTGAGGACGGCGAGCTGGTGCCTGAAGAATCCTTCGACATCCCCCAAGGTCCGGAGGACGAGGAGGTTACCAACGAGAGCATCGACTCGAGCAGCGAGACGGCTGGGACGGCGAAGGCCTCCTCGGAGGCGAAGGAGACCGACCCGAAGGCCGCGACCACCTCCGGGACGGGAGTCGAGCCGCCTAGCGATGCGCCAACTGGAGACGGGCCGGTGGCCTGACCCACCGGGCGTTTTTATCTTTCTTTTTCTTTCCTGCAAGTTAGGCTCAAGTCCACCCACTGGGGGTCTAATGTAATGAACCGTGATGGCCATGGGCCAATTTTGTTTTAACATTCGTACTGTGAATATTTGGTGTGTTTGCCTTATTGCACGTGCTTGCTTGTCCGTATCCTTTTTTGCCCTTTCAGTTCCTTCTATTCCGCCTCTTTTTCCCTTTGTTTTCGGCCCCGCCAGCCCGACAGCCGGGAGCCGGTCTGTAGCTGTGTCCGGGCGTCCGCCTCGAGGGAGTCGGTTCTGAACTTAGGAACCGTGAGAGCTTTTTTAGGATAAGTAGAGTGGAAGAGGCGAGGCAGTGATCTGGCTGGGCCTAGCCAACCTCTCCTTTGCGATCGATCTTTTGTGTGAGCTAAGTTTTGCCGCCCGAGGCCCCGTAAGCCGAACAGCCGGGATCCGGATCTGTAGCTGGGAGGGGTGGGAGGACTTGCTCGGCTCACATTACTTGGTCAATTTTTGAGAGAGGCGACCTAGGTCCAACCGGTGAGCCCTCGGGCCCGGGAGCCGGGTCGGGGAGTTAGTGAGTGAAGATACCTTCAATGGAAATGAAAAGGACGTGCCCCAAGAGCCGGCCTGGGGCACCCATTGCATTCATAATCCCAAAAGGGGAGGGATACATACATACACTGGTCTTTTTAGCAGTAAAACGGTCGGAGGAGCGCCGCATTCCATGGGCGCTCCGTCTCCTTGCCGGAGGCGTCTCTTTTGCGCTTCTTTGGCTTCTGGGTGTCTATTAGGTAGTATGCATTGTTGTGCAACGCCTTGCTGATGATGAACGGGCCCTCCCATGGGGAGGACAGCTTGTGTTGTACGTCTATCCGCTAGATCCGCTTGAGCACCAGGTCCCCTTCACGAAAGGAGAGTGGTCGGATCCGCTTGCTGTGGTAGTGCCGGAGCTTTTGCTGATAGATTGCCGTCCGGCTCAAGGCCAGTTCACGAGCTTCTTCGAGTAAGCCAACGCCGTCTTCTCTTGCCTCCTTTGCGTCCTTCTTCGTGTATAGGGCGACCCGAGGCGAGTCGAACTCGATGTCGGTGGGGATGATCGCCTCGGACCCGTACACAAGGAAGAAGGTCATGTAGCCGGTTGATCAGTTGGGAGTTGTCCTGAGACTCCAAAGGACGGCCGACAGCTCGTCGATCCAGCAGCCGGCCGACCTTACTAGTGGCATTACGAGCCGTGGCTTGATGTCAGAGAGGATGAGGCTGTTTGCCCTCTCGACCTGGCCGTTTGACTGTGGGTGAGCGACAGAGGCCAGGTCAAGCCGGATTCCTTGCTTGGAGCAAAAATGCGCGAGTGCACCCTTGGCGAAGTTTGTGTCATTGTCGGTGATGATCCTGTGAGGGATGCCGTAGCGAATCGTGATGTCGTCGATGAACCGGACGGCCATGGGGTCGTCCAGCTTCTTGATTGGTCGTGCCTCGATCCATGGTGAATTTGTCGACACCCACCAGCAAGTGTGTCATGCCGCCTCGTGCGGTCTTGAAGGGACCCACCATGTCCAGCCCCTAGACGGCGAAGGGCCCCTGAGCCGGGTTGGCCGGGTCGAGCGGGATTTGCTTGGTATCCTTGGACGGCTGGAAGGAGGCCTCACCGACGGATTGCGAGGGAGGAGCCGGCATAGCTGGCTGGCTGGCAGCAAGGGCCACGAGCCGGTCGAGCTGTCGTTTCTCCTCGGCGATTTCCAGGGCCTCAGCCAGCCGGCTGCCATCTCGAGCGCACTCGAGCGACATCTTGTAGTCACTCGCGATGGTGATGATTCCCTTGAGGCCCGACATCTTGAGCTTGAGGTAGGCATAATGGGGGACCGCCATGAAGCTGACTAGGGCCGGCTGGCCAACAGCGGGTGGTATGGACTCTTGAGGTCCACGACCTCGAACATCACCGGCTCACGGCGGAAGTGGCCGGGTCCGCCGAACAGGACGTCAAGCGTGATCTTGCCGATAGGGGAGCAGGACTTTCCAAAAACGATGCCATGGAAGACCGTCCAGCTCGCCTGCAGGTCTTCTATCTTCAGCCCCAGCTTGCGCATCGTGTCGAGGTAAAGGATGTTGATGCTGCTGCCACCATCTATCAGCACCCGCGATAAGCGGCAAGTGCACTCCTTGGTGGCGATGGTGGGGTCTAGGACCAGAGCGTACCTGTCGGGATTGGGCATCACGGCAGAGTGATCCGCCCGGCTCCAGGTGACCGGCCACTCCTGTTGGGAAACATTGCATGGGAAACAAAAATTCTCCTATGCACACACAAGATCTATCCATGGTGATGAGCATCTACAGGAGGGAGAGTGGATCTACATACCCTTGTAGATCGCTAAGCGGGAAGCATTAAGAAACGCGGTTGGTGTAGTCGAACGTCGTCGCGATCCGAATCGCCGAGCATCCCACGATCTCATCACGATCCGTCCCATGATCCAACCACGATCCGTCCCGCAAACTCATCACGATCCGTCCCGCAATCTCATCACGATCCGTCTCGCGATCTTGATCATGGTCCTTCCGATCTAGCGCCGAACGGACGACACCTCCGCGTTCAGCACACGTACAGCTCGATGACAATCTCCGCCTTCTTGATCCAGCAAGAGGGAGCGGAGAGGTATATGAGTTCTTTGGCAGCGTGATGGCGCCGCGACGATGGTGGTGGAGCAATTCCGGCAGGGCTTCGCCTAAGCCCTGCAGAAAACCGATCTAGAGGAGAAACTATGCACTAGAGGAACGGGTAGCACGTGGCTCAAAAATCAAGTGCAAAACCCCTAAAACCTCTAGTATATATAAGAGGAAGAGAGGAGGAGACTTGGCGCAAGGGCCAAGCCCTCTAGGCTTCAGCCGAAGTGGGAGGAGAGGAGGAATCCTCCTCCAATCCTAGTAGGACTAGGACTCCTCCTTATTTTGGCCTTTTTGCCTTTTTCCACCTTTTTCTCTTTGGGGTTTTCTTCCTAGCCTCATGGGCCTTGTGTGGTACTTCCACCAGCCCACTAAGGGCTGGTATTCACTCTCCCACAGCCCATGTAGCCTTTTGGATCGAAATACCTCTCCCGATGGTCCCCCGATACACTACCAGCACTCCCGGTACACTACCGATGAGCCCGAAACTTTTTCGGCGACCAAAACAGGACTTCCTATATATCAATATTTACCTCTGGACCATTCTGGAGATCCTTGTGACGTACGGGATATCATCTAGGACTCCGAACAACCTTCGGTCACCACCATGCATAACTCTATACTACCGAAACGTCACCGAACCTTAAGTGTGCAGACCCTGCGGGTTCGAGAACTATGTAGACATGACCGAGACACCTCTATGGTCAATAACCTATAGTGGGACCTGGATGCCCATATTGGTTCCTACATATTTTATGAAGATCTTTATCGGTCGAACCTGTATGTCAAGGATTCAATTAATCCTGTATGATGTTCCCTTCAAGGTTGTCAGAATCACGATTCTGTTATGCGATTCTATGAATTTACGATCCAAATTAACCCCTCTGATTCTATGATTTTACTTCATAGAATCTACGTTTCTACAATCCTCATAGTGAAGATTCTACGATTTGTGATCCTACCATCGGAGTTCCGATCCGATTCAGAATCGCGGTTCTGACAACCTTGGTTCCCTTTGTTCTTTGGTATGTTACTTGCCCGAGATCCGATCGTCGGTATCTGCATACCTAGTTCAACCTCGTTACCGACAAGTCTCTTTACTCATTCCGTAACACAAGATCCCGTGACTAACACTTAATCACATTGCTTGCAAGGCTTATTGTGATGTTGTATTACCGAGTGGGCCCTGAGATACCTCTCCGTCACACGGAATAACAAATCCCAGTCTTGATCCATGCCAACCCAACAAACACCCTCGGAGATACCTGTAGAGCACCCAGTTATGTTGCAACATTTGATACACACAAGGCACTCTTCCGGTGTCTGTGAGTTGCATGATCTCAGGGTCATAGGAACAAATACTTGACATGCAGAAAACAATAGCAATAAACTGACACGATCATATGTTACGTTTGTAGTTTGGGTCTTGTCCATCACACCATTCTCCTAATGATGTGATCCTGTTATCAAATGACATCTCATGTCCATGGCTAGGAAACCTTAACCATCTTTGATCAATGAGCTAGTCTATTAGAGGCATACTAGGGACATGGTTTTGTCTATGTATCCACACATGCATCTAAGTCTCCGTTCAATACAATTATAGCATGGATAATAAATGATTATCATGAACAAGGAAATATGATAATAACTAATTTATTATTGCCTCTAGGGCATATTTCCAACAGTCTCTCACTTGCACTAGAGTCAATAATCTAGTTCACATCACCATGTGATTCGCATTGTTATGAATCCAACACCCAGTGAGTTCTGGGGCTCGATCATGCTTTGCATGTGAGAGAGGTCTTATAGTCAATGGGTCTGCTACATTCAGATCCGTGTGTACTTTGCAAATCTCTTTGTTAAACTGTAAACACTCCACTTGGAGCTATTCCAAATGGCTGCTCTACTACATGTATCCGGATTGCTACTAAGAGTCACCCGAATTGGTGTCAAAGCTTGCATCGACGTAACTCTTTATGACAAACTCTTTCTAACCTCCATAATAGAGAAACATTCTCCTTAGTCTCTTAGTTGCTAAGGATAATCTTGACTGCTATCTAGTAATCCACTCCTGGATCACTCTTGTACCCATTGATGGACTCATGGCAAGGCACATACAGGTGCGGTACACAGCATGGCATACTATACAGAGCCTATGGCTAAGGCATAGGGGACGATGTTCGTCCTTTCTCTTTCTTCTGCCGTTGTCGAGCTTTGAGTCTCACTCAACTTCACACCTTACAAATCAGGCGAGAACTCTTTCTCTGACTGATCCATTTTGAACTGTTTCAAAATCTTGTCAAGGTATGTTCTCATTGAAAGTCTCATCAAGCATCTTGATCTATCTCTATAGATCTTGATGCTCAACAATTAGGTAGCTTTATCTAGGTCTTCCTTTGAAAAACACTTTTCAAACAACCGTTTATGCTTTCCAGAAATTCTACATCATTTTCGATCAATAATATGTCAACCACATATGGTTATCAAAAATTCAATAGTGCTCCCACTCACTTTATTGTAGATACAAGTTTCTCATAAACTTTGTATAGACTCAAAAACTTTGATCACCTCATCAAAGCGTATATTCCAACTCCGAGATGCTTGCTCCAGCCCATAGAAGGATTGCTGGAGCTCGCGCACCTTTTAGCATCCTTTAGGACTGACAAAACCTTCTGGTTGTATCACATACAACCTTTCCTCAAGTAAACCATTAAGGAAACGATGTTTTGATATCCATCTGCCAGATTTCATAATTGAAAAATGCAGCAACTGCTAACATAATTCCAACAGACTTTAGCATCGCTACGAGTGAGAAAGTCTCATCGCAGTCAACTCCTTGAACTTTGTCGGAAACTTCTTTGCGACAAGTCGAGCTTTATAAATGGTGACATTTACCAGCAGCGTCTGTCTTCATTTGAAAGGTCCATTTTTACTCGACGACCTGCCGTCCAATGAGCAAGTCTATACTTGGTTTTCATACATGGATCCGTTCTCGGATTTCATGGCCACTAACCATTTGTCGGAATCCGGGCCCATCATCGCTTCTCCATAGCTCGTAAGTTCATCGTTGTCCAACAACATGACTTCTAAGACAGGGTTATCGTACTACTCAGGAGCAATACACGTCCTTGTCGACCTACGAGGTTTGATAGTAACTTGATCCGAAGCTTCATGATCATCATCATTAACTTCCTCTTCAACTAACATAGGCTTCACAGAAACATCTTCCTGCGTTGCGCTACTCTCTCGTTGAAACAAAGATTCAATAACCTCATCAAGTTCTATCTTCCTCCCACTCAATTCTTTCGAGAGAAACTCTTTCTCGAGAAAGGACCTAGTTTTAGCAACAAATGCTTTATGCTTGGATCTGAGATAGAAGGTTTACCCAACTGTTCTTAGGATATTCTATGAAGATGCGTTTGTCCGCTTTGGGTTCGAGCTCATTAGGTGGAAACCTTTTTCACATAAGCGTCGCAACCCCAAACATTAAGAAATGACAGCTAAGGTTTCTATCAAACCATAATTCACATGGTGTCATCTCAACGGATTTAGATGTTTCCCTATTTAAAGTGAATGTGGTTGTCTCTAATGCATAACCCCAAAACGATAGTGGCAAAAACGATAAGAGACATCATAGCATGCACCATATCCAATAGAGCACGACTATGACGTTCGAACACACCATCACACTATGGTGTTCCAGGTGGCATGAGTTGTGAAACAACTTTCACATTGTCTAAAGTTGTGTACCAAATTTGTAACTCAGATATTCACCTCCACGATCATATCGCAGACATTTTTATCTTCTTGTCACGATGATCTTAAACTTCACTCTGAATTTGCTTGAACTTTTCAAATGATTCAGACTTGTGTTTCATTAAGTAAATATACACTATATTTACTCAAATCATCAGTGAAGGTAAGAAAATAACGATATCCACCGCACGCCATAAGACTCATTGGATTGCATACATCAACATGTATCATTTCCAATAAATCACTTGCCCGCTCCATCAAACCGGAAAATGGGGTCCTTAGTCATCTTGCCCAAGAGGCATGGTTCGCATGTCTCAACCGATTCGAAATCGAATGAGTCCAAAGATTCATCAGCATGGAGTTTCTTCATGCGTTTTATACCAATATGACATTTAGCGGCAGTGCCACAAGTATGTGGTACTATTATTATTAACTTTGTATCTTTTGGCATCAATGTTATGAACATGTGTATTACTACGATCAAGATTCAACAAACCATTCTCACTGGGTGCATGACCATTGAAGGTATTATTCATGTAAACAGAATAACCATTATTCTTCGACTTAAATGAATAATCGTATTGCAATAAAAACGATCTAATCACGTTCATGCTCAACGCAAACACCAAATAACATTTATTTAGGTTCGTCACTAATCCCGAAGGTAGCGAGAGTGTGCGATGTTGATCACATCAACCTTGGAAACATTTCCAACACACATCATCACCTCACCCTTAGCTAGTCTCCGTTTATTCCGTAGCTTTTACTTCGAGTTACTAACATTTAGCAACCGAACCGGTATCCAATACCCAAGTGCTACTAGGAGTACTAGCAAGGTACACATCAATAACACGTATATCAAATATACTTCTGGCGATGTTGCCAGCCTTCTTATCTACCAAGTATCTAGGGTTGTTCCGCTTCAACGACCGCTCTCCTCATAATAGAAGCACTTAGTCTCGGGTTTGGGTTCAACTTTGGGTTGCTTCACTGGAGCAGCAACTGTCTTGCCATCCATGAAGTTTCCCTCCTTACCCTTTCCCTTTTCGAAACTGGTGGTTTTACTAACCATCAACACTTGATGGTCCTTCTTGATTTCTACCTTCGCGGTGTCAAACATCGTGAACAGCTCAGGGATCATTATTTCTATCCCTGGCATTTTATAGTTCATCACCAAGTTCTAGTAGCTTAGTGACAGTGACTTGGAGAACTATATCAATCACTATCTTATCTGGAAGATCAACTCCCACTCGATTCAAGTGATTGTAGCACCTAGACAATCTGAGCAAATGCTCAACGATTGGGCTATTCTAATTCATCTTGCAGGCAAAGAATCTTGTTGGAGATCTCATATCTCACAACACGGGCATGAGCCTGAGATTCTGATTTCAGCTCTTAGAACATCTCATATGTTCCGTGACGTTCAAAACGCTTCGCAGCCTTAATTCTAAGCCGTAATGTATGACGCACTAAACTATCAAGTAGTCATCAGAACGTGCCTATCAGATGTTCACAACATCTATAGACAACACTAGAGGGGGTGGTGCACCGAGCGGTGCATTAAGGACATAAGCCTTCTATGAATGAGAATAATCCTCAGATCACGGACCTAGTCTGTAATATTTCTACCATCATCTTTGAACTCTATTTCTCTAGGAACATATAAAAAATCAAGGAAGCAACAACGTGAGCTAGTAATCTACAACATAATTTGCAAAGACACTACTGACTATGTTCATGATAATGAGTTCAATTAATCATATTACTTAAGAACTCCCACTCAAATTGACATCCCTCCGATCATTCGAGTGATACATGATCAAAATTCACCAACTCAAGTCCGATCATCACGTGAGTTGAGGTGGTTTCAATGGTGAACATCCTCATGTTGATCATATCTACTATATGTCTCATGTTCGACCTTTCGGTCTCTTGTGTTCCGAGGCCATGTCTGTACATGCTAGGCTCGTCAAGTTTAACCCAAGTGTTCTACATGTGCAACACTGACTTGCACCCGTTGTATGTGAACGTAGAGTCTATCACACCCGATCATCACGTGGTGTCTCGACACGACAAACTTTCGCAATGGTGCACACTCGGGGAGAACCCAATTGATCTTGCAATTTTAGTGAGGGATCACCTTATAATGCTACCTTCGTCCTAAGCAAAACAAGGTGCATAAAAGGATTAACATCACATGCAAATCATAAGTGACATGATATGGCCATGAACTTGTGCTTTTGATCTCCATCTTGAAAGAACCGACATGATCTCCATCATCACCGGCATGACATCATGATCTCCATCAACGTGTCGCCATCGGGGTTGTCGCGCCCACCATGATTCTACTACTATTTCTACCGTTTAGCGATAGAGTAAAGCATTACATAGCGCTTAATGATTGACACGCAGGTCATACAATAATTAAAGACAACCCTATGGCTCCTGCCGGTTGCCGTACTCATCGACATGCAAGTCGTGATATTCTATACAACACATGATCATCTCATACATCACATATATCTCGTAATTAGCCATATCACACCACAACATGCCCTGCAAAAACAAGTTAGACGTCCTCTAGTTGCTGTTGCAAGTTTTACGTGGCTGCTACAGGTATCTAGCAAGAACAATTCTCACCTACGCAAAACCACAACGGTGATACATAAGTTGCTTTTCAACCTTCTTAAGGACCGCCTTTGTCGAATCCGATCCAACTAAAGTAGGAGAAACAGACACCCGCCAGCCATCTTTGTGCAACAAAGTTACACGTCAGTCGATGGAACCGGTCTCTCGTAAGCGTACGAGTAAGGTTGGTCCGGGCCGCTTCATCCCACAATACCGCTGAACCAAAACATGACTAAGGGAGGAAGCAATCTAAGCATCAACGCCCACAAACTCTTTGTGTTCTACTCGAGATCTCATCTACACATAGACCTAGCTCATGATGCCACTATTGGGAAACGTTGCATGGGAAACAAATTTTTTCCTACGCACACGCAAGATCTATCCATGGTGATGAGCATCTACGAGAGGGAGAGTGGATCTACATACCCTTGTAGATCGCTAAGCGGGAAGCGTTAAGAAACGCGGTTGGTGTAGTCGAACGTCTTCGCGATCCAAATCGCCGAGCATCCCGCGATCTCATCACGATCCGTTCCGTGATCCAATCACGATCCGTCCCGCGAACTCATCATGATCCGTCCCGCGATCTCATCATGATCCGTCTCGCGATCTTGATCACGGTCCTTCCGATCTAACGCCGAACGGACGACACCTTCGCGTTGAGCACACGTACAGCTCGATGACGATCTTCACCTTCTTGATCCAGCAAGAGGGAGCGGAGAGGTAGACGAGTTCTCCGGCAGCATGACGGTGCCGCGGCGATGGTGGTGGAGCAATTCTGACAGGGCTTCGCCTAAGCACTGCAGAAAACCGATCTAGAGGAGAAACTATGCACTAGAGGAACGGGTAGCACGTGGCTCAAAAATCAAGTGCGAAAACCCTAAAACCTCTCATATATATAAGAGGAAGAGAGGAGGAGACTTGGCGCAAGGGCCAAGCCCTCTAGGCTTCGGCCGAAGTGGGAGGAGAGGAGGAATCCTCCTCCAATCCTAGTAGGACTAGGACTCCTCCTTATTTTTGCCCTTTTGCCTTTTTCCACCTTTTTCTCTTTGAGTTTTTCTTCCCACCCGCATGGGCCTTGTGTGGGACTTCCACCAGCCCACTAAGGGCTGGTATTCACTCTCCCACAGCCCATGTAGCCTCTTGGGTCGAAATACCTCTCCCGATGGTCCCCCGGTACACTACCGGCACTCCTGGTACACTACTGATGAGCCCGAAACTTTTTCGGCGACCAAAATAGGACTTCCTATATATCAATATTTACCTCCAAACCATTCCGCAGCTCCTCGTGACGTCCAGGATGTCATCCAGGACTCCGAAAAACCTTCGGTCACCACCATGCATAACTCTATACTACCGAAACATCACCGAACCTTAAGTGTGCAGACCCTGCGGGTTCGAGAACTATGTAGACATGACCGAGACACCTCTACGGTCAATAACCAATAGCGGGCATTTTACCGCCTAGGATTTTGGCGACCACGCGGCCGCGGTCGCGCACAGCCCCACGCCGTCTGGGCTCTGTGCTAGCCGGGGTGAGACCGTAGGCGAAAGTGTATTCCTGCTGGGCGGCCTCCATGCGGCGTCGTGTGGCCGCGAGGATGGTGGCGTCCTTGAACAGGATGCGGCGAACCACCTTGAGGTCGGCCGCGGCGGCGTCGGGGTTTGCCGTCGAGGCGATAGGGGTGCTCAAGCCCCGGAGGGCCGCACCGAGCGGGTCGAAGGTGCTGACGCGGACCGCAGTGGCTTCAGCCCCGGCCCGCGCACGTCTGGAGAAGGTGGAGGAGATGATGGCCATCGCCCCCACGCGATCGTGGGAGCCGCTAGACTGGGTCGCAGCGAGTGCACCCACAGCCATGGGCGGACCGGCACAGACGAGCACCTGCCCGGGGTACTCGTCCGCGACCGGAGCCTCGGCAAGGCTGCGCGTGCCGAAGCGCTCGGTGAGCGCGTTGATATCGGTTGTGAGGTCGACGGAGTTGCCCGCAGGGCGTGTCGAAGCAAGCCCAACGAGCCCGCGGTTTCGCCTGGACGTGCGGCGGCGGCAGGGAATGGCGAGGGGTCCTTCTCGTAGCATGAATCCGAACGGCACCGCGTACGGCCCCACGGTGGGCGCCAACTGTCGTCGTTTTCTCACGACAGATGCCATAGGTAGGCTTATCGTAGGTGGTTAGGGCCGAAGGACGCCGACGGGCTCCAGGTGCGAGATTGGGCACAGGCGGTGATGACACACGATGTACCTAGGTTCAGGGCCCTCCGTGGGAGGTAACATCCCTACTCCTGCTTGGTCTAGTTGGATGGATGGTTGTGTTTACAAGGATGCTCCTAGAGCTGTGTCTAGAGGAGGAAGAAAGAGCAGCCGGCTCGTCTTCCTCCGTTGCTAGAGATGATATGAGACGAGAGTTCTATGCGGGTGTGTGCGAATGATTGTCCGTCCTCGTTGCATGGGGTGGCTCGGGGGGTTTTATAGGCCACCCCCCCGGCTCTATAATACGTTCTAAAGTACAGGGGTGGGGAACCTGGCTGGCAGCCTCTCCGGCTGACCAGGGGGTCCTGCCCTTTGTGCCGTCTCGCCATCTGTAGGGTCCACCGGCTGAGCGGTCCCATCAACCGTTAGGGCCCGCTAGCAGGCTCTGCGATTGACCCTCGCCCACCTGTCGCGACACGGGTCGCCCGGGAGGCGTCGTCTAGTGCCAGCCGGCCGAAGTCTTCGGTACGACCGACCGCACTGTAGCCACGCCGGGATAGGTAATCGAGTGGACGAGGGCGTGCCGACACTGTTTCCCCGCCCGGTCGCGCTCGTCAGGGTAAGCGACCTGGACGGCTAGACTGTAGCCATGCACACCCGTGCGTCACCGGCCACTGTGGCTATAGTGTCGCCCGTCATGACGGTCGCGTCGTGTCGTCGTACCAGCACGCAGAGGGACGGGACGTTGCATGTCCGTCTCAAGGTCAACGGAGGAGGCGGCCCAGAAGCAGACGGCTACGCCTAGCCGGCCGGGGGCCGAGCCGGCTCCTCGATCAGCCCGCTGCCAGCCGACGACAGCTCGAGCCGGCCGTGCCCCGGCCGGTCGCTTAGTTTTTCTTCGAAACGGGGGAAAGAACCCGTACTTTGGCCTATCCAAGGATAATAACTCCGTCAAATTGCCTCTTCTAGTTCCCCCTTCAGAGGAAACAGGCATTACTGAAGTTCAGTGTGCAATCTGGCTTTTGCACACACCAATGGCCAAATGGACGTTGGACACAGGCATTACCGAAGTTCAGTGTGCAATCTGGCTTTTGCACACACCAATGGCCAAATGGACGTTGGACACAGCTCCATGACAATCCGTGGCTTATTGCTGTAGTTTTGCTTTGCAAATATCGATTCTAGCTAGATCAGTTCATATATGCTATGGTGTCAACGCAAGCTGCAACATAAAGGCTGAAGAAAAGGTGCTATTCTGATTCCCATTGGAGTGTCATCTTCTCATCTAACATAACATTCCCAGACCCAAGATGGAGTCTGGTATTTACACTCTCAAAAAAAAGCTGCGTATATTCACTAGGCTCATACAGAAACCTCCTGACTGGTTGGAGCTGATCTACTCAATCTTCTCTACTAGAGGCAGAGCTACTGCCTTCCTTGCTAGTGCCGTTTGTGCCACTGCTACATTGTTCATCTTCCATCCTCGGGAGGCCCAGGCTTACAGGCCAGGACGCTGACTGTGTTGGGTACCTTGCCAGCGGCCGCGCGATATGGCTGGTGGCCTCCTGATCTTCTGATTGTTCAAGGCCTTCGATGTCAGATGCCGCATCTGGGAAGAGCTTAAGTTCCCGTGGTGGTGGTGGTGGTGCATAGGGGTGCTCCATGACTGTTGGTTGTTGCAGTGGCTGCTGCAAGGGGAACACTGCGCTTGGGATGGCCGGTGGCTGTGACGGGAAAACTGTGCTCGCGGAGCGAGAAACAACGTGAGGCGACCCGGCAGTAGCATGGCCCCAACCTGGGTTGCCTGCGGGACGCATCGTCAGCTCATTTTGTAGCTCCAGAATTTCGTTGCGGAGCACACCGTTCTCATCCTGCAGCTCATTCCTCTCCATTGTAACCTGTTTGTGGCAGAATGAAGATGGGATAATAAACAACCGCTCGAGTATGTAGGTATCATGTGATAAAATCATAAAATTCGTTGCAGCAATATGAAGATGTTCTGGAGTGATGATTTTAGCATGAGTCTTGCCTAATTATCCTATGCATGAAAGAAAATAGTTTGCCGTCCATAGGGTAAGATACATTCTGGAAAAGAAAGAAAAACAGCGTTACGATTGCAGGGCAGCAAACGCAATTCTTACATAATGAGATTCATTCTGCAGGGTGCTATTCTCCTTTCGGAGAGATTCCAGTTGCGAAAGCAGATCTCGAAGGATCCGAGTGGTGTCAGTCAATATACAGGCTTTCCCATTGGCCTGCCTGTCTGCCTCTGCAAAATGATGTTGCATTCGATCAGAATAAGCTCAATGTTTAATAGAGTAGCAAACCTGAGACATAAAAAAACCTAGGACCAGTAAAATGCTACTGACAAGCAGGCAATGCACACATTCACACTGCCTCAGGCTGATTTAAGCCGTAAGTCAATGTCAGAGCTGAAGCTTGTCAGATTATAATGAGTTCATCCACGTTTTCATCAGCACAAACATTCATTTGGATCTACTGTACTAAGGAAACCATGACACATACTGAACCCTACTATTCACCCCAAAAGCATGGCTTGGACATGGATGGTGGCAACATGATGCAGATCCACGCGGCTCAACCGTAACATTCCAAATAACCGCATGGAAAAGGAAACTTCCCCCCAAAATTCAGAAACAGGGTCACCGGAGCAATTCAGAAACAGGGGTAGCGATTGATGCTCATATACTCAACTCACCTAGCATTTGGCCGAGCTCGACGAAGAGATCGTTGAGCAGGTCGCGCTTATGCTTCTCCCTCTCGGCCTTGTGGATCTTCCTCGGGGCTTTCTTCTTGCACTTGCCGTCGGTGACGGGCCTGCGGATCGAAAGCTACTACGTCAGCAGCAATGGAGCACGGGCACAGCCCTCACGCGCGTCCATTTACAACCTGGCGTGCGTTCAGACAATGATGAAAAGAAACGGTACTCGAGAATCCATTGACTGGAACCCGGCCCCAGACGAAACGAGATCTGGAGCCGCTCCAAGAGCTGGAGGCCTTACCGACGGACGAGCTTCTCGGCGGCGCCGGCGCTGGTGGCTGGGGCGGCGTCTCCCCTCGCGGCGGGCAGCATGGCGACCATGCCTTGCCTGCCCCGCAGACGTCTGGAGACAAGCAGAAACCAAGAAACCGCCGCCGTGAGTGAGCCGTGGACAGAAACGCTCCCCCGATCCGAAACCCAGGGAGGACAAGAAATGGCAGGAAGCAGACGACGTACCTCGGGCGGAAAGGGGTTGGAGGAGAAGGCTGCTGCCGCGCTGCGTCGCCGGTCCGCGTCGCCCGCCGTCTATCCTTCGTTCTGCCGCGCGAGGGCGGAGAGCACAGAAGAAGAAGGGGGTGGGGTGGCGCGTGGCGTGCTCGTTCCGTTGCGCGGGCGGTGGCGTGGCGTGGGTCATGGGGTCGGGGCGAGAGAGGCAGAGGGGGCACGCGAGGGCGCGTGGCGGGCACCGCCTGGCGCGTGCTGCTGCGTGGGCTCCCGCCACCCGACGCCCTTTCTTTCCGGGCTGCGGCCTCACGGGACTGGAGGAAGCGCGTGGCGGGCACGCGGTTCCCACGGGCTCGGGGCCGGATCGTGCCACCGCCCGGTCTGCCTCGTGCTTCGTCTCGTCTAGCCCCGTCCAACGCGTGCAATACCGCCGGCAACACCATCTACGGCTGGATCCAGCAAATCCTGTCCATTAGAGCAATTTCAACAGGTCGATTCAATCGAACGACGATTTTATCTGTCTTTTGTTCGTTTGGATCGATCAGACGGATACGGATGTCCGCTTTCGTTTTTGGGTCGGCGCGTGCGCCCAACGCTGACCTGACCCATTTTGACGGCGCTAGAAAAAAAGAACGCATGCATATTTAAAAAATAATAATTAAACATTAAAGCCGGCCACGAAGGCTGGCGAGAGTCCACGCGTCCACATTTGCATTTAAAAAATAATAAAAAACAACCTAAACTACGAGGCGGCGCGCTGCACTAGGCGTCGTCGGCGTCGTCCTCGGGGTCCGTGAGGTCGATGAACGTCGGCGCCGGCCCGACCCAGGGGGACGCCGTGTTCCAGAGCGCGTTCATGTGGGCGTGGGCTGTGCCGGCGTGGGCAGTGCTGCCGCCTGGGCTGCCGCGGCCTGGCGCGCCTCCTCCTCGGCCTCGCGTTGCGCGTCCTCGGCCTCGCGCTCGAGCATCTCGAGGTGCTTGCCCTTTTCGCGCTCTTCGGCCAGCCGGATCTGGCGCTAGTGCTCGAGGTACGCCGCCTCCTACGTCAGCGTCGCCCCCATCCAAACCGGTGGCGTGGAGACCCACTCGCGCACTACTCCCTTCCAGGTGTAGCTCTCGATGGGGGATGGCTCCGGCTCGGGCTCCGGCTGCGGCTCCGGCTCGCCTTTGACGCGACGTCGGGGTGGGGACGGCAGGGCCGGCGGCGGCAGCACGCGGTCGCCCGCCGTGGAGAGGGCAATGGCCTGCGCCATTGCTGCCTCGTACCGAGCCTCCTCTTCCTCCGCCGTCGCCGCCCTGCGCCGCTCGTCCTCCTCGCTCTCCTGGTAGACGACTGCAAGGGCCACCTGGTAGGCGTCCTCCTCCGCCTGGTCCTCCTCGCTCTCTCGGTAGACGACTGCAAGGGCCACCTGTTAGGCGTCCTCCTTCGCCTGGTCCTCCTCGCTCTCTCGGTAGACGACTGCAAGGGCCACCTGTTAGGCGTCCTCCTCCGCCTGGTCCTCCTTGCGGACGACGAGCGGCGGCGGCGGCACGCTGCGGTCGACCTTGCGCACGCCCCGTCGCCTCGCCTCCTCTTGCTCGAAGGCGAACCACCTCGCCCAGTTGGGCGAGTCGGTTGCGTAGGCCGGGTCACGGCGTTGCTCCGGCATCAGCAGCGCCCACCAGCACCGCACCTCCTCCGTGTGAGCCCGAGCCGACCGCGGCGCCGCCGGCACTGGGATCCTATCCGGATCCAGATGCCAGTCGTGCGACAGGGTGGCGTCAGGGTACGGGAGAGGCACGCGGTGCTGCCAGTGCCACTCCGCCTGGTGCATTGGCACGTTCACGCGCTGCCTCTGCCGGCGAGGCACCGACGCCGACAGAGGCGGGAGGAACTGCGAGGGGAAAGGGATGGCAGGGGCCTTGCCCTTGGCCTTGCTGCTGCTGGCGTCGGAGAAGAACCCCATCTCGTTGTGGTGGTGGTGGCTAGGGTTTGCCGGCGACGGGGGAGCAGAGCTTGCTAGATGTGGATGACAAGTTTGGACGAGGACGGCCCCGCCGCACGGTCGGCTTAAAAAAGGACGACCGTCGTAGCTGACGCGTGGGCCCGTGGTCATAAATTAAGCTGACCGCGTGGGCAGCGGGTAGTTGGACGGCCGCCAGGTGGGGACGTGTCGGACACCGAGAAGGCGCACGTGACGTCCGTTCCGCGTCCGCGCCGACGCATTTGGGACGCAAATTTGGGCCGCAAATGCGTCGGCGTGGACGCGAAGCGGACATGATTTGGATTTGGATCGGCGCGTTGGGTCACCACTTTTGTCCACACCAATTCAAACGGACGACGGCAGATGAAATGGATCGCCACATTAAAATTGCTCTTAAACATTATTCAAACACGTCGTTCTGAACCCTTGCATGTTTATGCATGCTGTCATGCTTCTCGTTTTTTCTTCTTACATCTCCAATCATTTACATATGATTGGTGTAGATAAAAAGATGCTTTTAAAAAACCCAGTACATATGCCCGTGCGTTGCAACGGGGATACAGTTGATATGTTCACTTTTCGTTCGCATGATCAACAACATTTGAATTGTATCCGGTCACACAGGGAGGTGCACACAAGTCTAGCAAAAGTTAATATCGGTAGTGCATGAAAAAGCATGCATACAATACGTTTGCTAAGGTTCTTGTACGACTAATCTATTGTAAAGAGCCTAATTTTCAAAAGAAAATCATATCAAGGTATTATTTGTAAATTGAAGCGGTGTTTGGAATTTTGCATCAAGTTGTGAGAAAAATCTCAAGAAAAGGATTCTATTAAATGTGTTTTAAACCATATCTACGTACGCTTGAAGATTAATAAAAACATCTCACACCTTTTATTTTCTTCTCTCTTTATTACTTATATAGGTCCACTGAAACTTACACTAGTAGAAAACTGGCCTTTAGTCCCGGTTTCAGAGGGCCTTTAGTCTCGGTTCTGGAACCGGGACTAAAGGCCCTCCACGTGGCAGCTTTTTGGAGCGGGACCAGATTGGTTTACAAACTGGGACTAAAGATATTTTTTTAAAATAATTTTTTTATTTTTGTCTTTCAAATTGGTTTTTTTCTTCTGATTTTCAAATATGTGAATTATGTGACAACTTAATCTCTAATCACCCCTCCTCACTGCTTTTGAATTATTTAACAATTTAATCTCTAATCACCCCTCACTCCAAATCATCTAACTTCCCAGCCGATCACCCATCCTCTCACTGCTCTAACCCGAGCACGCTTAACTTTCGAGTTCTATCATCCTTTGTTTTCAAGTCTGCACTTGCTGTTTTCTTGACAATAGTAAGCTATCAATCCTATTAACCCTTAGGTCTTGATGTCACATTATTTAATTTTTTGAAATTCCAAACATTATTAAAATAAACAAAATAAGTAATAATAATATTGAATTTCTATGAAAATAAAATAAGTAATATTTATTTTATTCATTTTTTTGCCATATATTCAATTCATATGGCATAATTAATATCTTTAAATCTGTAAATCGAAATTCAACAAATAATATATCCATTATTATCAGAAAAATTTGAGGAATCCAAATATGACATCATTTATTTATTTTTAAATAAAATTATTTTTTAATTATTTTTTGATTTTGTAGGAAAAAATCTTCTTATTGAAATAACTTTTTTTTACTTTTGGGGTTTTCGAGAATCTGAGAAAACTTCACCGGGTAAACCCCGATGAAATCGAGTCCCAATTTTTCTCTAGTTTTTCTGATATATTAAACTTTTTTTCCGATGTTGAAAAACACTACAAATGAACTCTGAAAAAATTGAAACTTGGCATGGTATCATCATTTCACTCACATAGCTTGTGCTAAAAAGTTGAGAGGGTTGCGGCAAAAACTGGATGCACTTTGTGTACAAACTGGACCATCTCCTTCGAAGTATCAAGGTTTCGCACGAAAACTCATCTGTTACAAAGGCATTTTATTTTTTTAATTTATTTCAACTCCAGACTTTTTGTGAATTCAATATGCACCATCCAAAGCCACATCCTCAAATTTCAACCCTTTCTAACTTCATTTGCTATTTTTCATGCATTTAATGATTTTTTGAGCTAAATGACCCTAAAATTCAAAAGCCCTACAAATAAACTCTGAAAAGGTTGAAACTTGGTATGGTATCATCATTTCATCCATATAGCATGTGCTACAAAGTTGAGAGGGTTATGGCAAAAAATGTATGCACGTCGTGTACAAACTGGACCATCTCCTTCGAAGTATCAATGTTTCGGATGAAAACCCATCTGTTACAAAAAAGCATTTCACTTTTTTAAATTTATTTCAACTCCAGACTTTTTGTGCATTCAATATGCACCATTCAAAGCCACATCCTCAAATTTCAACCCTTCCTAACTTCATTTGCTATATTTCATGCATTTAATGATTTTTTGAGCTAAATGACCCTGAAATTGAAAATCCCTACAAATGAACTCTGAAAAGGTTGAAACTTGGCATGGTATCATCATTTCACCCACATAGCATGTGCTATAAAGTTGAGAGGTTTATGACAAAAAATGTATGCACTTCGTGTACAAACTGGACCATCTCCTTCGAAGTATCAAGGTTTCGGATGAAAACCCATCTGTTACAAAGGCATTTCACTTCTTTTAATTTATTTCAACTCCAGACTTTTTGTGCATTCAATATGCACCATTCAAAGCCACATCCTCAAATTTCAACCCTTTTTTAACTTCATTTGCTATTTTTCATGCATTTAATGGATTTTTTTGAGCTAAATGACCCTGAAATTGAAAAGCCCTACAAATGAACTCTGAAAAGGTTGAAACTTGGCATGGTATCATCATTTCACCACATAGCATGTGCTACAAAGTTGAGAGGGTTATGGCAAAAAATATATGCACTTCGTGTACAAACTGGACCATCTCCTTCGAAGTATCAAGGTTTCGGATGAAAAACCATCTGTTACAAAAGGCATTTCACTTTTTTAAATTTATTTCAACTCCAAACTTTTTGTCCATTCAATATGCACCATTCAAAGCCACATCCTCAAATTTCAACCCTTCCTAACTTCATTTGCTATATTTCATGCATTTAATGATTTTTTGAGCTAAATGACCCTGAAATTGAAAATCCCTACAAATGAACTCTGAAAAGGTTGAAACTTGGCATGGTATCACCATTTCACCCACATAGCATGTGCTATAAAGTTTAGAGGGTTATGACAAAAAATGTATGCACTTCGTGTACAAACTGGACCATCTCCTTCGAAGTATCAAGGTTTCGGATGAAAAACCATCTGTTACAAAGGCATTTCACTTTTTTAATTTATTTCAACTCCAGACTTTTTGTGCATTCAATATTCGCCATTCAAAGCCACATCCTCAAATTTCAACCCTTTTTTTAACTTCATTTGCTATTTTTCATGCATTTAATGATTTTTTCGAGCTAAATGACTCTGAAATTAGAAATCCCTACAAATTAACTTTGAAAAGGTTGAAACTTGGCATGGTATCATCATTTCACCCACATAGCATGTGATATAAAGTTGAGAGGGTTATGAAAAAAACTGGATGCACTTCATGTACAAACTGGACCATCTCCTTCCAAGTATCAAGGTTTCGGATGAAAACCCATCTGTTATAAAGGCATTTCATTTTTTAACTTATTTCAACTCCAGGTATTTTGTGCATTCAATATGCACCATACTACAACATGTTAAAATCTACAGAAAGAACTAACTAAAAATAATAAAAAACAACAATTAAGTGACTAAAACAACTATATAAGCAAAACAGTAATGTTTTAATTAAAATCCTAATTTAAATTATTCTAAAAATAACCAAATAAATCTTACTCTGACAACAATCTAACACGTGACTAGGATAAAAAAGAATTAAATTAAAAACTTTTTGTAAACTCAAGTCATTCACAATCTAGGGTTTGAAGCAAATTTGAACAAATTAAAATCTAAACCATTCAAATTTGAAAACTAATGGCAAAACATAAATTAGACAAAATTTTGGATCTAATGCAAAAAGAATCACTCAAAAACATCAAATATCCTAAAAGATATAAGCAATTTAAAACAAAAACTAAAAACAGAAAACAAATGTAAAAACAGAAAGAAAAAAAAAACTTTCAAGGACACCTTTAGTCCCGGTTCGTGTCTCCAACCGGGACTAAAGGTCTAATCTTTAGTCCCGGTTGGAGACACCAACCGGGACTAAAAGCCTCAACCCCCTTTAGTCCCGGTTGGTGTCTCTAACCGGGACTAAAGGTCTCATTTGAACCGGGACTGATGCCCTAGCCGCTTGAACCGGGACTAATGCTCACATTAGTCCCGGTTCGTAATGCAACTGGGACTAATGGGCTTTGCAGAAATGGACCAAAGCCCTGTTTTCTACTAGTGTTATCTTCTATTCTTAAATAGTTGCAACCCACTACATCTTTTTCCTCCTTATGCAACTATGCCACATCATCAAGTTATGCATGTGGCCATAAGTTATAATTTGTGCATTAATCTATTCATTATTTCACTATTTTTTTCTATGAGCATAAACGGTATACACATTGGACGTTTAGAGAAAACATGTGATCATGTTACCGTTTTTTAAATGACACCACGATTTACTTCGGTCCAATAGTTTAAATTTTTATACATCATTTTGTCAAATGCTTCATATGATTTATTGTTTTTAAAATATAAACCGAGAGCAATCCTAAATTTGTTTTTGCGATAGTTTTAGGTTTTCTAGCACCTATTTATGCATCTGCTAATCATGTTTTCCGCAGCAACGCGCGGGGCATCATCTAATACTTTATACTTCCTCTGACCCATATAATATAGACCCTTCTAGCATTCGTCATAAATATAACTGTTATATTGTGTGTTAGCATTTTCCAAAATACATCATAACAATTAATTAGATTAATTAAGGTTAAGCCCTAAACAAAATTTTAAAGTGGTTCACAAGAACAAATACTAGCACGGTTTAAAACTGCACATTTTTTTGACGAAATTACATATACAAATTATTTTAATCCGAGTTACAGCTGCAGAGTTATAGCGTGATCATGTTTAAAATATTCTCTGTAAATAATAAAAACCAAGGACCTAAACGGGCTGAAAATTTGATGAATTGGGCCTAATGCACTACAGCTGAACGAGGAATACTAACCGGCGCACAGGCGTGCGAGATAGCGGCTACCGCAATTGAGCCGAAGGCCAATGACACTTAATGTTGGATTGCGGGTTACTGAAAGAAAGACCCATCGGCATTTTTGTAAAATATATGATGGACGGACAAAAACGGTAACAAAATAAGTAAGTATGCCCATGCGTTACAATGGGACAAAAAAAATACACTCCTCTAACAAAATAAGCAGGAGTCAAGACTCACCCCCACCACACGTCATAGTTTTGACATGACACGCCATTCATGTTGCTGCTTATCCTCCTTCTAGACCTCGTCGACCAGTTGCCACCACTTCTAATATGAAAGAATAGTACACGATCATTTTCTTTCATGTCTATAAATGTTTTGTACATTGAGAAAGTTCTATTGGATTTCTCAATAAAACCAAAAATAAATTTAAGAGAGAAAGACGTATAGGCAATACGATGTCCACATGAGACACATCGGAAGCCATGGTTGCCTAGATAAGAGACACCGGCGACACTATGTTCCGGCGCACGGAGAAGGTCAGGGTTCGGCACCAGACAGTTTAATTAGTGGGCCAAGGCCAGTTGAGAAAAGATTTTTCTTTTTGATAAATCAAAGTGTGTGTCTCTAATAAGTTTAATTAATGAATGATTTTTCTTTTGCAAGATATACACCTGATATCTTGACCAATGCTATAAAATGTTTTGATCAAGCCGCCAAAACTGCTATATTTAAACTACAAAATGAAATAACCCATACACAGTACCTTGCATTGGGCAGAAACTACTCTCAAAAGATTGCTGGGGTGATTAAGCTGCTAAAACCCAGCAGTAACTTCAAGATAGCCAGTACAAAGCTTAAATTCTACGATATTAATTAAGACGCTAAGGAGACAGTTGATTCAGCTGGTGCGTATCACTTGGGTCGTTGCTTTCAGTCGCCTTCATTTTGCACTCTTGGAAGCGAGCTTCTTCTTCTTCTTCCTCAGCTGAAAATAAAATGTTGAAACAGAGTTAACGTTAGCGGCCTGGAGCAATGGAATCTGTACTGAGTGGGATGTTGACTGATTGCATAAACTGTTCAAGAATTGGAAGATCGATGATTTATGTCAGCAAATGAGGACACGGTATACAACACAAATCTAATTAAATGACACAAAGTTAAAAAACTAAGCTGTAGAAGCAAGCTTCGTCAGCGTTTAGACTGATACAAAACGTTATTTATCTGACTTGTCACATCAACTCCAAAACAAGCATAGTGAAACTTTATTTTGATCGATGATAAAAACCTACAATACGTGACTGAAGTCAAAGAATATGGACAATATGATTGTGACCAAGGCCAAGAACACAAACCATGACATATAGCACCGCAAGCTCCATTATATCCAAAAAATTGATACAGAACTACCTAGCTAACTCAATACTGCAATGCAGACTTACGGTAACTCCGGAACAAGCATTAATGATATTGATGATGGAAAACAGAATATGTTCTGACACTATATGATGACTCTATTATTCACTCAGGGTTGACCTTTTGCTTCTTCGAATGCCCCTTGTTTTTCTTGGCGTCACCGCGCTCCTGCTTCAGACCCTTTATGTCTTTTGTTAAGGTCAATTTTGAAATCTTTCAGTAAAAAAAACATGAAGCGGATTAGCATACCAATAGGTTAAATTTAAACTTCACAACTATTGATAAAACAAATTAGACACAAACCTTCTGGTCTGGAATGTAGATCATGCCCCGCTTGCCGTCAATTACATCATTCATCACATTTTTCACCTAAAAAAATGTTAATGTAGTTGAGAATACATACTGACATACGAGTTCTCAGTGACAAAATTAGAGCAGAAAGTATAGTTGTTTAGGGCCAATGACACCAGTCTGCGACCTAACCATCAGGATAACAATATCTAATGAACAAAAGACAGTTGTTCCACTGGAATTACCTTCTTAGCATGACCAGGAGTCCTCATAGCTAGCTTCTTTCTGTAGACTTTTAGCTGGACGATGTAAAAATCCAAGGATTAACCTTTTAAGCTGGGTAGGGATGGTGACAACGTGCAACTACTTTACAGCCAAACAGATATGCATTTGTATATATACTTATAATGGTTTTTTTCTAGCATTAATTGTGGATTTAGACTTCACTGAATTATCTTATACCAAGCATATAAAAACAAAATTAAAGCCGGGCCTGGCTGGATTAGATATATGGATGAAAAATAATAGCAAGTGGCACTAGGTAAATTAACTTAAGTATTGTGATCAGATCTGAAAGTTCCTTTTTCAATCCATTGTCAACTATAACAGCAGCAAAGTAATTTTCAGGTCGAAACCATACACAAGAGTCAAGACACCCTAGAATGCAGAAGTTAGTGTTTGAGGGGCTCAAGATGAATGTTAGCTTGTAAACAATTATGCTATGAATGCTTCCATGGCAAGCTCCAGACCACAGGAAAGCTCTAGCATGGCATCCATGGTATAAAAGAAACTCAAAAATAGAATTCTGAATATATATATATATATATCTTATTTCGCACGAGAAAAATACATGATGATAAAACATGATGTTGTCTCTACATCAAGTTTCCAGGTGCAGTTGCGCTGTTCCTATTTATGGCAGTAGCACTAGTTGTTGCAGGAAGATGATAAAACAGTGTACTGAACATGGTCTTCACAGGGGGCATGGTGTTCACAAGTTCACAGTATGAGATACAAATGTAACTAATGATGCAAGCAGCTACCGATCGAACAGCCAAAAAGGACTTTCTTTGAACTGCTGTTCAGTAATTTTCAGATGTGATATATGTTCTTTGTAATGCAGTACCACTGCTGATGGAATTGGACTACAGGAGAGGGCTTGGCACAAAAGAGGGGGAAAACAATTAGCAACAGTGAAGTTCTCATGCTTCTCTTTCTCCAGTAATCCTACTTTGGAACCAAATGCAGCCCAGGAAAACAGTCGTCATGAAAGGATTCCAGCACGGCAGGGCGCCGTCGCAACAAAAGAAAAAACAAGAAGGCGTGTTGGAGCTCGGCGGTTGCGGTGCGTACGGCAGGGCGGCGTCCAAGCCGACAACCGCGCCGGCGCCGGGGTCTGTGGTGGCAGCGATGGCGAGAAACGGCTGGGGGGAAGGGAGGGGAGGGGCGGCAAGAAAATACCTCCGGGGAGAGGGCACAGGGAAGAAGGGCACGCCGGCGTCCTGGAGGATGGAGGCGGCTGCGGCGCGTCGGTCGGAGGAGAGTAAACTGCGCGTCCCTCGAGGGCTCAATCGGGACGTAATCTGGGACCGGGGCGGGCTGGCCCGGGGCAACCCGGTGGACCAAATAAATTAGCAAGTGGGAAATTTCTGGCCCGCCCCAGCCTGCCAACAAACTAGGCCTCAGTGGCGTCTTTCCATCTTGCACCTAAAAATACTATTATAAGATATGAAAAACCTTAAAATAATACGCCTAAAAAAGCCTAAAAACAATATTTTCTTAAAACCGTAAAAATAATTTTTTCATTCTGCGAAGATTGTGATTTATATGTTTCGTAACGTCACATTTCTTTTCTCTTGCAAAAAAAGCATTTGTCACCTGACTTTTGCACAAAGTAGCACTTGCCATGATCTAAAATCATTATGAACTTGAGCCATTAATCATGGGAGGTACGGATTTCCTATCACGAGGAAAACACGTTTTTTCCTACCACGAGAGGTCGTGCCTCTCGTAAAAGAAAAAAAACATATTTTTTTCCTACCATGAGAGGCACATATTTGCTTCTGTGCCTCTCGAAAAGGAATTTTGTTCCTTCCAGTAGATGCACGGGTTTACTTCTCGTAGAGATATAGATTTGCTTCCGCGATAGGAATGACCGTGGCTTTCGGAAAGAAAAAAACATGTTTTTCCCTATCAAGAGAGACACAGATTTGCTTTTGCAAAGGGCACAATCATGCCTCTTAAAAAGGGAAAAAACGTGCTCCTGATTTTGTTTTTTTGGATAAGAAGGTATTCCTGCCCTTTCTCCAAGGAGTAACCCTGAGTTTATTGAACCCACAAGAGGAACGTTACAACGACAGAGGCTCTACCAAGTCTTTGCAAGAGAATTAAATTCCAATTTTTACAACTGGACCTTAACAATCTTTGGGTGTGAACACTTATAATTAAAACATGCATGGGTACGAGTAATTGATTCTCACAACCATATATTTATGCTTAGGATCATAATGATATTAACTTTTGCTTTGGAAAACACTCGTTAAGATGTGTTTTCAACGAGACGGTTTGCGGGATGTGTCTAAATTACATATTGACCGGTGCATGACCTGCATCATGATCAGGAGTGAGTTGTCCAACTGCAAACCCTACAGTCTTCTAGGGTTACGTCAGTAAAATATGAGATAAACTGTAATTGTTTGTTGACCAAGATCATAGTTTGTTGGGTTTCCAGAGAGTTTATTGTTTAAACCTTATCATGTGAATAGATTGCTACTTGTTCATAAGAAGCTTTATGAGAAAGATAGATAGATAGATAGAGATAGAGATAGATAGATAGATAGATAGAGAGAGAGAGAGAGTTGCTATGTATGATATATAATGTTATTAGTAAATATTGTGTTGTCATGTCCATATTTTTTGTTATCAACACCTCTCTCAAAAACTCGTGGTCATGTTTACTGAGCTCGCTATTCGCTTGGGGACAAGCAGAGTCTAAGATTCGATGAGATGATACATTCATTTTGCATCACTATTTCCTATTATGATTTATCCGATTCAGTAATATAGTTCACATTAGATGCAATTCTAATGCCTTTTCAGTCTTAAAATGCAAGGAGTGCAAAGAGAGGGGAATTGTCAGACAGTTTGAAATCTGGACCACAGAAGAAAATATTATGTTTTCGAAGCTCCAAATGCAGCATGGATTTTTTTTGAGGGAGTGATCTACTATGCTAATTTATTAGTATTTTCTTTCAATGTTCAATTTATGATGTATTTGTGAAGAGAAAATCATCGCCAAACACCATAAAGATTAATTCAAATTTTAAACATGTTTTCAAGTTTCTTTTTTAGGGTATGTTGTTTCGAATTCTAAACCTATTAAGAGGCAAACGTGCAAGTTTAACAACCCCCAATCCAATGAAAGATGGCTTGCCTGTTGGTTTTGACACTCTTACTTATAGAAAGGACTACGGTTGATTCTTTATACTTACGGATCATTAGCTCCTGCTTCCGGTTTCACCCTACACGCTACGTTGTAGCATCCCGTAGTGATTGGTGACCGCCTACGGCAATCCCATGTGTGCTCAATTGTAGAAGTGCGACGAGCAACCCTGCCCCTCCTGTGTGTTACGTTACAGCACCAACAACGAGCGGCACCCACCTCCTGCCACCCCCATGTGCTGCTACAAAGCCTCACCGATGAGGCGCTAGCTGCACACGCGGTTACCCTTGCAGCAGAGAGAAGCTCCTTAGCGATGTAGCTAGCTGGCTAGGGGATAAAGGCGACGGGGGAGGTATCGACTTCTACACAGAGAGAGAGAGAGAGAGAGAGGAAAACGAGGAGGGATGCGAGCAAGAGTATGAAAATGCAACCGACACCGTGACAAGTGAAGATAAACTTCTAGGAAAGAGATAAGGCTATGTTGGTGGAACTGTTCGCTTGGACACATGTATGATTGCAGGAGGCGGTTTAACGCAACCGTCTGATCAGTCAGTTGTTTTAAAACCTTTTGCTAAATTTATTACTGGAAGGATTGATGAACAACTATGTTGGCACTAATCTTGAGGGTTTAGCAATATCCATTATATCGCTAGATTGTTAGATAGACATATATACAATATATATACCAAAATATTCCAAGCAAGCAATTATTCATTTGTTTCTTTTCAATCATGCATGATGAAAGCAAACTATTCCCATATCGAACTATTAATGTCGATTACATCGAAGACACACATCTACGTACCCATATATAGGTACTTGACCCGACAACTCGATCAATTAATGGATATCTCTAGGTATCAATGGATATCTGTAGGTCCTACCGGCCTGCCATATGGGGGGGATGACATTGCTGGCGACGAGCTGCTTGCCGGAGCCGGTGGTGAGGCGGATCGATATGGGCGCCTGCAGGGCGGACGTGGAGTTGTACTTCCACACCGCACCCCGCAACTGGTGCATCGGCTCCCAGCCGTAACCAGTCCACTGCGGAAGCTCGACCGCCGACAGGTCGCCGTCGCCGGGCTCGTCCTCTATGAGCACCGCGAGGTAGTTCGGGTTGGAGCTGGCGTCCACCTTGAAGACCATGTCCACCCCGCCCCAGTTGCACGGAACCCTTCGAGCAAAGAAAAATCAAAGAAATGACAACTGATCAATGGAACATGCGTGAAGAACTGAGCGTGAGAACTTACCTGTTGTACTGGACTCTAATGCTACCGGCGTTGCGAAGCTTGTCGGCCTGGCCGGGCTTGGCCATGGCGCCGAACGCTTTCCTGCTGAGGTCGAAGTGGGCAGCCTCCGCCATGCACGGCCGGCCAAGGCACTCATCTGTGACGACCACGGTCACCGGAAACCCGGAGCAGGCGGCATTGCCGGTGCATCTAACCTGATAGCAAGCGCCGCAACCCTTGCCTTTCTTGAAGATGGAGGGGCTGCCCGCCGTGATCATGGCGGAGAACGGCGGCTTCTCCACGTCGCGCTGATACCCACATGCACCACCTGCAGCAAGCCCATGCACAGTTTGCACACTTCAGTACACATCAACATTATACACGGGTGTCATCAACGCATCGGGAGGAAAATTTTTTAGTCTACGGATGTATATACACCTTATATGGAAAACAAATTAGTAATTAAATGAAAATTCAACAAAGTTTGAAAATAATTTTAAATAAACTTGACCTTCCATTGTATTGATAAGAATAATTCCATAAAAATAAAAAATATCATTCGTTTATTTAAAAAAGACAAAAAATTTGGTCAAAATATCATGAATACTGACCTACTATATTAGCAGTAATTTGTTTTGCCCTGAAGTCAACGCAGGGTTTCTATTTGTGAAATTTATATACTAATGCAAAAAGAAGTCAAGTTTGTTGTACAAAAACTTGCATTTTTTTATTTTTTTAAATTAATACAAAGTTGAGTCATTTAATTTGGGACAAATAGAGTAATTTTTATATGAGGTGTATATACATCCAGAAATCAAAGGGTGTTTTCCCAACGCATCATCCATACGTACAACTTGTATAAATCCTACATACCGTTGGTGCCTGTGCCTTCGGGGGGAACGTACCACGTCGCGCCGCCGTGGGACCAACCGGAGATGCTACACGGATGGAGGATGAGGAGGCAGCTGATGGCTAGAGCCGCTAAAGCGGCGAAGGAAGAAGCCATGCTCGCACTGAACAATGTACGATTGCTCCTCGTACGTGCGAGGAAGGAGAGAACGGGTGATATGTGTGGTAGCAAGCCTAGTCTCTCGCCATGTACTTCGATTTATAGGTAGCAGAGAGCTAGAGAGATGGCGTGATTAAATATTATAGGCAACAGAGAGCTAGAGAGATTGCATGATTAACTATGGATTTTGAGGGGATTTTATTTATTTAATGTGTATTAGCAAAGATTTTCGGACTGTCTATCTAGTATCATATCTTGATATCATAGTGACTTTATTTATTGTTATGCATAACACATATTGATAAATCATTTAATTAATAGGATACGTCATCATACCATGGCACTTAGTCTTTTCTTTTTACATTAATTGTGTGTCACTTCAACAAAAATGCCTAGATGATATGCATGATACTACCTATAGTAATTTCATTGTGAATAATCTTTGTCTGCTGATTTTCATCTCAGTTCAACAACTCCCCCTCCCTCCACCTTCATCTATTGTACACTGCAGACATAAGAGCAAGAGATGCTAGACGTAAGGTGGATTACAAAGTAAGGAGGGTTATTGGGTGAAGTGTCAGCCCATGATTGGACTCAGTGGGGCCATCCCGTTGAAATTCAGAGAGAGGAGAATTAGTCGGAAGACTATGTAAAAAAGTTCATAAGCAATCCGTATGTGTAGGTTTTGAGAGTTGTCATAATGACAAATCACCATAATAACTGTCAATATGATCAAAGGCACTCAAACAAGCCATAGGATGAGCAGAGACCACCCGCGGGCCCACACGGGCGGCCACGCGTGCCGAACCCTAGCTGCATGGTGGGGCTGTGTGGATCCCTCCACTCTACGCCTTTATATTGATCTAAAACCCGAGAAAAATAGCGAGTTTTTTTTCCAACGCAGCCACCTCGTGTTCCGCGGCGATCCAATCTAGAGTTTTCAATAATAGGATGGAGGGAGAGACCGTGGGATCTTGAGGTTCTATGTCAATTCACAATGCACTTGTCTACTATCTTGAGTTTATTATGATTAATGTGAGTTTGTAAACTTTATACACTTCTTTAATCTTTATGGCTAGTTAAATCGGTATCATGCATTGCTCACTCTCACCTTGAGACAAGGTGCATCCTTTGCTGATACATAGAAGGAGAACTTTGTCCTATTATCCTAGCATAAGCCCATATTTCTTTCCCAAAATAGCCACCATACATGCCTATTATGGTATTTCATAGCCACTCCCAGATATAATGACATGCAACATCTATCATTACACTATATGACTAGATGTGTGATCCTTTACTGTCATTTGCTTTGCATGATCATATATAGCTGACACGATATTGATGTGGCACAACCACCGTCATTCATTTCCATATATTCCACACTAGACCATTGCACATCTTGATACACTACCATAGACATTCCTGCAGAGTTTCTACATCATGTTCATCATACCGATTAGTTGAGTTCGGTTATGAAAAAAATTCAAAAGGTGTATGGTTCAACATTAAGAGTGCTGCTTCCACCATGAGAAATCAAATAAAAGATGCACCATGGGGATGCCACCCAAAAAAAGAGCAGAAAGGATTAAAAAGGTAAAATAAGAGAAAGAAAATGGCAGGAAAGGAGAGAAGAATTAAAATAAAAAAAATCTTTTTAGTATACACTTGTGCTTAACACCTGGTTTTAGCGAATATCATAAAATTCTTCAGAGTACTACTAAACTGTAATATGGAGTTTTCATATACTTCATGTTTCGTATACTTGTGGGGCATTTTACATTATAGAACTTTTCTTGTATATTTTAATAACGAGCTTCCCCAAATGCACTAGGTCTTCACGAGTAAGAAAGTTTGAAGCACACTCCATTAGTCCTTAGGAGAACTTTCATACATTCCTAGTTCGAGTGTATGTCAATCCCTACTCCTACATTAATATCGCTTATAAGGTCCTGTTTTGCCTAATGATCAGCTGCGCTGACGCGCACTTTTCTTGTTTTTTGACTTAATATGTATACCCATCACTATTCTCCTTCTCCCATTAAGTGGTAAGGTCTAGACTCACACATAAGTATTACATGAGTAAGATGCATGCATAGTACAAAATAAATATGTAGTCGTCCTAGGGTTATTTATGATAAGATTGCCATAAAAAATAGAAAGACAATGAATGCGCGCTAGGATGGTCTAGGGTTTTGGAGCAGGGACGCCTAGTTTTATAGCCGGAGTCGCGCCAATTGGTTGGCGCTCCGGTCGCCACACCAGGAACGTAGGAGGTGAGAAGTCTCCCTATGTTTTTTTTTCAAGAATGCCCTCTTCTAGACCAAATTAGGCAAGATACGATTCTTTTAAGGGATTGAAGATCGTTTTTTTTTAGGAAAATGCAGTTTGGTGGGTCTGCTAGATGGGTTTTAATTCCTTAAACCGGAAAAAATCTCCTGAGAAGCACTCCCTCTCTAAACTAATATAAGGCCTTTGACATCACTACTTTAGTGATATAAAAGGTCTTATAGAGGTAGTAAGTTTTAGGGGATCTGATAGAGTTACTATTACTTTTTAATTCAATACATCTATTGTCTTTATAACTTGTGACTTGTGATTAAAAAAAGGCTCGTATCTTCCTACCGGGCGGGGTATTTCTCCAATGAGAGGTGTCCATGGAACTTATTTTCAATGAATTGAAGGTTTCTGCCTTTCTAAGTGTCCTTTCGTAATAGAAAGGCCACTAATACACACACACACACACACACACACACACATATATATAGGACAACAGTATTATAATCCCACGATTAGAATAGTTATTTGGATCACAGCAGCCTTATATAGGGCCGACGCACACTAGTAGAAAAAGGCCCATTTGTCCCGATTCGTAAGGCCCATTTGTCCCAGTTCCGGAACCGGGACTAAAGTGTCGGGACTAAAGCCCAAAACCTTTAGTCCCGGTTCTCTTACAAACCGGGACAGAAGGGGCTCCAAGTGGCCTCTGCGGGGAGTCTAGGCAGGAGGACCTTTAGTCCCGGTTGGTAACACCAACCGGGACCAACAGGCATCCACGCATCAGGATCTGGCAGTTGCTTGTTTTTTTATTTTGAAAAGGAGGGGGAGGGGGTTTAGGGGGTTTTAGAGAGTTAATTTAGGGGTTTTATATTGTTATAGCTAGCTAATTGATAGAGAGAAATGTCCTCTCTTTCTTCGTGCTTGGTCGACGCTAGCTACTATAGAGAGAACTCGACACGCTAGCTAGTAAGCAAATGAAGGAACCATTAAGTACAGAAGATCGTTATGAACATATAGAGATAAAAGTGATTGACCTCTTTTTCTCCAAGAGATTGGTCGTATAACAAGTTTTCGTATATATATCCGACGCTACTAGCTACATATATAAAATATAAGATCTCTTACAATCCCTAACATCTAATGTCCAATTGCAGATGGTATTCTCCTGCTTTATTGTTGACGTGGTCAAGAAAAAATCCTGCCAATTCTTCTTGAATTGCTCGTATGCGATCATGTGGTAGGAGTTCATTCCGCATCTTCCACATCTAATTTGAAGAAGGGGTCAATACATATATATGGTAATAAAATAAAAGTGTGAATATTATTGCTTACACACTTGAAATTGTTTTTCAGAGTAGCCCCGCTTAGGGGTCGTCGCGTTGTAAATGAACTCACAAACGTAGTATCCACATAAATTAGTCCCGCCTTCCTGCCACAAGCACTTTACGAGAAATAGAGTTCAATCAAACTGATAATCAAGCATGATAAATGGTATTGATGAAACTAGAATCAATGGGAGATGTGCGGAACTAGCTAGTAGTACTTACTTTCGGATGTGTAATTCGCAGCTCCCTCGGCAGTGCCGGAACAATTGTTGTGAACTCTTTTCAAACCCTGCCAGAGAAAGAAAATAATTACTTGATATCAGGAAATGAACAAATTAAAGTTGCCGATATGATGCGATAATGATCGATTGAACTTACTTCTGGAGAATTTTAGTCATGTCCGCATAATTCTGGGGATCTTTTCGTTTCGAGTCTAAGACGATTACTAGTCCCCGTTCAACCTGAATCTCTAGCAGAATAAAGTGGAAACTGTGCACACATGCATAACTCATCAATTACATTACTATAAACCTCGAGTAATAAGGGAAACCGAATATGCACAAGACAATAACACTCACTTGAAGTTGTAAGAAAAGAGTATTGTCCCTTTGTTTTGATTTTTAAGCAATGATTCTAGCAAGTTCTCCTCGGTTTGTGTGGGATAATGTTTTAAATTATGCTCATGTATGACATCTGGGTTAATGAACCCAATGTCATACATTTGTGCTTTTCTGCATTCGACGATCTTCAATCTACATAATATAGTAGTGAGGATAATTATATATACATGCAATGAAAGAGCTGAGCTATATACATAGAGAGACTTAATTACAGAAGTAATACTTACAGACAGTAGCAAGTCACGATTGTTTTGTCGATTGCCTTCTGATTGTATAACTGCCATATCTCCTCAAATTCAATATTCAACATTTTAGTTCCAACGAGGTCATGCTGATCTTTAACTGACAGTACCAAAGAATCCTTCTCAGACTCGTGGCAGCTTTGCATGTACCATTCATGGAATCTTCGCATCATCGTTGTTAGAGGAGGATGATCGGGTTTGACGAGAGGATGACCGTACTGGTATTTGAATTCGTCCACCTCCAACTGCTCAAACAGTACATCATCGCTCAGGTAATCACCAGGTTTGGTACCGGGGACCATCCCTGGATGATTAGCGACAATATCGCTAGAAACCTTAAGTGGGGGGCACGATTGGTTCGCCTGTTCGCTGAGGTGGGGATTTTTTCCCCACTTCTCCGTTCTGCTAACTTTGCATCACTGGAAGTACTTCCCGACCGCCGCACATCTTCATATGTCTTTTTAAGAGTGTGAACATAGTTGGAATCCAGCGGAGGCGGTGGTGGTCGCTTTAGGGCATCGATAGTGTGCATCGCTTTCACCGGATCTATCGTCTCCTTCGGAGCTGGAGTTTTCTTTTCAAAATGGTCCCTCACTTCGGCCTGACTTATCTCCTTGTTTTCAGACTCGGTCCTCTCATATGGTAACTTTTCCAGAGGCTTGAGAGATGGACCGTATCTGTATCCCCTGCTGCCTATGCTTGTACTGCTAGCCGCCGGAGCGGCGGCGGCTCCCTTCCGTCGTTGCTTACTAGGCGCCGGAGGAGCCGCAGCGGCGGCGTCTGTCTTTCGCTGTTGCCGACAAGACCGAGGAGGAGGCGTACTGCTCTGACGTGCCGGAGTAGGTGAAGGAGGAGGCGGAGTGCCCCCACGCGCCGGAGGAGGTGGAGAAGGAGGCGGTGTGCCCTGATCACTCGCCGGAGGAGGAGGAGGAGCCAGAGTGCCCTGATTCGCCTGAGGAGAAGGAGGAGGCGGAGGCGTCCAGTTTGCAAGCTTGATGTACTCCTTCTACCATAGACATGTACTCCTCAGGGCACGAACCAGCTTATTCTCTCCTTCACCTGTACAGTGGTCAAGCTCGAGCTCCTCAAATTTCGGCATTACTTCATCCACCATCACAACAGCATAGCCATGTGGAATCGGACTACAGTGAAAAGTTCCGTTGGGTTGAGGAGGTGCAACAGAGCCGACAGCCGCCTTGAAAGTGAGGTTCCGACATTTCATCATAAGCTCGCAATGTTGAGCCTCCGTGATAGTATCCACGGGGTAGCTAGGAGACGTGAAGTCGGGCTGAACGGGCTCCGTGGAAGCGACATTGCTTCTCTGCTGAGATGGCGGGGTAGTAGCTTCTGGGGTAGATTCGTGCCGCTGAGATGGTTGGTCGGCAACTCGCTGGCTCTCAGCTTCCTCTAGCTTTTGTAGTCTTGCATTGAGCTTCTGAATTTCACTCAGCTCCGCTTTCCTCTCTCTCTCTCTCTCCCGGCTTCTGTAACCGCCTGCGTCGGGAAACCCAACCTTCCATGGAACGGAGCCTGGTGTGCCTCGTGTTCGTCCAGGGTGCTCAGCATTCCCTAGGGCCTCAGTCAGCTCGTCCTTCTCTCTGTCGGGAATGAACGTCCCTTCCTGCGCTGCAGTGATATAGTTCTGAAGGTTGTTCATGGGTATTGCAAGTTGCTCGTCCGTCCAATAGCACTTCCCTGTTTCAGGGTCCAAAGTTCCCCCAACCCCGAAGAACCAAGTCCTTGAACGGTTTGGCCAGTTATATGTATGTGGTTGGACCCCTTTAGCAAGCAGGTCATTCTCAGCTTTGTCCCACAACGGCCGGGCTTTAAGGTAGTCACCTGACCCCGTGTGATGGTGAAACTGCTTCTTTGCAGCATTGTTCTTGTTTGTCTCTGACATTTTCTTACTCTTCTCCGATGTCTTGTAGGCCACAAATGCGAGCCAGTAATCTCCTATCTTCTCATATCGGCCGACAAATGCTGGAGTCTTCCCTTTGTAGACAAACTTTGATTTCAACTCATTCTTCCACCTCCTGAATAGATCTTCCATCTTCTTAAGAGCACACGCCTTGACCCATGGCTCTATAACTGGCTTATTCAGATCCTCCTCTGGCGGTAGGGTGAAAGTTGCCTTCAGCATGGTCCAAAGATCTTCTTTCTGTCTATCGATGACATAATCACCATCAGGGGCGCCGTCCTTAGGCTTATTCCATTGCTTGATGCTGATTGGGATGTTGTCCCTAACAATAGCTCCGCACTGAGTAGAAAATGTGTTCTTGGTCCACTTGGGTTCAATCGGATGGCCATCGTCCACGAGTGCTGTGATCGTGAACTTTTCATCCTTGCGCAACCTCTTCTTCGGGCCTCGTCTCGTTACCGTAGTTTGGCTCGATCCGGAGAGCTATAATAGAAGAAAGAAGAGTTAATTAATATATGTACATACCAAAACAATTAATGCATCAATTATCTAGAGTCAGCACAAGCTTAATTAATATATATACCTCGCCGGACTTTGCAACAGCTCCCTCCTCCAATCGGCCACCGGAGCCGTCATCATGGTCTCCTTCTTCCCCCGGCATTCGATCACCGGAGCCATCATGATCATGTCCTTCCTCCTCCATTGTTCGATCACCGGAGCCATCATAATCCACTCCTTCCACACCATTGGTGAAGTTGAGATACGACAAGATATCACGTCCGGCGTGGATTATGTCCCCCAACAACTGTTCTTGTTCTTCGTCTCTTGGATCCATAGTTTCTGAAAATATTACAACATGGCAATTAATATACAAACATGAATGTCCAAAGTCCAGACCGCCTCTCTCATGAATGTCCGACAACTCTTCTAGGGTTTGGGGTGGCCTCGACAACGCTCTTTTAACCCATTTAACTTGGTAAATTTGGTTGGCCTCGACAACGCTTCTAGGGTTTGGGGTGGCCTCGACAACACTTCTAGGGTTTGTGGACTCCTCCCCCTCATTTCCCGAGAGAGTTAGGGGATACTCCTCCCCCCTCATTTCCCCCGATTTACGCTCTTTCTTCATATGAACAAAAAAATCATGAACGTTTAGTGAAGTTGCCCCTCCCCGATTTAGGCAAAGTAAAACCCCTTCGTGAAGGAACTTATTTTTAACCAACTTATTTTCTGCAAATAAAATACATATATCATATATACAAAAACATGGGATACCTTAATTAGTTCAATTTTTTGCCTTGACAAATCATTGAACCTTTTGACAGAAACCTCCCATAAACTCTTTCATAATTTTCTTTAGCATACATCCATGGAAAAAAATAGGAAGCTACGATATTTTTCTATATCATATGATAATTTTCTCTATATATACATCCATCCATCCATATACACACACATATATACATGGACCAAAAATGCTATAAAAATTTATATGAACAAAAAAAAGCATACATCATCTATCATCAACATCATCATCTAACTATCATATATCATCGATATATCATCTATATATCATCAAAATTAATCAGGAAATCAACAGGGACAGGGAGGAGGGAGGAAAGGGGGCCGACCGGACCGAACGGGGAGGAGGGGCGTCGTCATCGGGGCAGGGCTGTGGCACGGGGCGGCGTCAGGGCAGGGCGCGCGTCGGGGAGTGGCGTCGGCGTCGGGGCATGGGGCGACGTGTCGGGGCAGAGGAGGGTGTCGGGGAAGGGTGGCATGTCGGGGCAGAGGCACGCGTCGGGGCAAGGCGTGCGTCAGGGAGCGGCGCCGGCGTCGGGGTAGGGCGCGCGTCGGGGCAGAGGGCGTCGACGGTGAGCTCGGGCAGCCTGGCGGCGTCGATGTGCTCGACATCATCGGGGGCAAGTGCTAGATGAAATCTGAAAAAATCAAAATTGTCGCTTATATACACAGAGCATTGGTCCCGGTTGGTTGCACCAACCGGGACCAATGCATCCCTTTAGTCTTGGTTGGTGCCACCAACTGGGACCAATGGTCTCCTTTCGGCAGCCCATAGGGCGGGAAGTAGAGACCATTGGTCCCGGTTGGTGGCACTAACCGGGACTAAAGGGATGCATTGGTCCCGGTTGGTACCATCATCCGGGACTAAAGGGGGTCATTGGTCCCGGTTGGTGCCACCAACCGGGAACAAAAGATGGTGCTGCCCGGGGACAAATGTTTAGTCCCACCTCGCTAGCCGAGAGGGCTCGAGAGTGGTTTATAAGCGCTGCTACGCCAACCCTCTCGAGCTCCTCTCAACTGCAGGCTTACGGGCCTAATTGCACTCTCCTCTGCCTATGGGCCTATTGGTCCTTCCGCGGGCCTAAATCCTGGCCCAACTAGCTGTTGGGTTTCTAGTCGTATTCAGGCCGTGGTGGCCCAGTAGGCGGCATTTTTTATTAAAAAACTATTTTTTGTTTTGTTTTTTGCTTTATTTATTGTTTTTATTTTTTTCCAGTATTTTTCTTCTTTTATTTTAGTTCATTCTTTTTGACAAATAAATACTTTAATAATTTTAGTTGCATAATTTCCATTATTTTGTTTTGTTTCTTGTTTTATTTATTTTTTGCTTTATTTATTTCCAGTGTGTTTTATCATTATATTCTTTTTTCTATTAATGTTTTGAACAAAAAATACTTTGATAATTTTAGTTGCATTATTTTTAGATAATTATTGTTCCAAAATACTAGAGGTTTATAAAAGCTTTTTAGCTGATTCTTTTTTGTACTCCACTCCTACGATGTTTTGAAAGAAATTAAAAAGCACTTCAAACGAACTCTGAAAAGGTTGAAAGTTGGCATGGTATTATCATTTCACCCACATAGCATGTGCTAAAAAGTTGAGTGAGTTACGACAAAAACTGGATGCACTTCGTGTACAAAATGGACAATCTATTTCGAAGTATCACGGTTTCGAACGAAAACTCATCTGTTAGAAAGGGATTTCATTTTTTTGAACTCATTTGAACTCCAGACTTTTTGTGTGTTCAAAATGCACCATTCAAAGCCATACCATCAATTTTCAGCCCTTTCTAACTTCATTTGGTATTTTGCATGCACTTACTGATTTTTGAGCTAAATGACCTTGAAATTGAAAAGCACTTCAAATGAACTCTGAAAAGGTTGAAAGTTGGCATGGTATCATCATTTCACCCACATAGCATGTGCTAAAAAGTTGAGTGGGTTACGACAAAAACTGGATGCACTTCATGTACAAAATGGACAATCTATTTCGAAGTATCACGGTTTCAGACGAAAACTCATCTGTTACGAAGGGATTTTATTTTTTTGAACTCATTTGAACTCCAGAATTTTTGTGTGTTCAAAATGCACCATTAAAAGCCACATCATCAATTTTCAACCCTTTCTGACTTCATTTGATATTTTTCATGCACTTACTGATTTTTTTGAGCTAAATGACCCTGAAATTGAAAAGCACTTCAAATGAACTCTGAAAAGGTTGAAAGTTGGCATGGAATCATCATTTCACCCATATAGCATGTCATAAAAAGTTGAGAGGGTTACGGCAAAAACTGGATGCACTTCATGTACAAAATGGAGAATCTCTTTTGAAGTATTAGGGTTTCGGACGAAAACTCATGTGTTACAAAAGGCATTTCATTTCTTCACATGTCACTGCAATGATATAGTTGTGGAGAGAAACTCTTCACTTCTTCTCGTGTGTCCTTTGCTTATTGCGCCGTAACCATGGATAATTTTCATCATTTAACAGGGTGCTTGGGTCAGCCTTGACTTTGAAGGGAGGAATTTCATAAAACTTTTCATAATCTTCAGACATGTTTGTCTTGCCCTCCAATCCCATGATGTCTCTTTTGCCTGAAAGAACTATGTGGCGTTTTGGCTCATCGTATGATGTATTCGCTTCCTTATCTTTTCTTTTTCTCGGTATGGTAGACATGTCCTTCACATAGAAAATCTGTGCCACATCATTGGCTAGGATGAATGGTTCGTCTGTGTACCCAAGATTGTTCAGATCCACTGTTGTCATTCCGTACTGTGGGTCTTCTTGTACCCCGCCTCTCGACAGATTGACCCATTTGCACTGAAACAAAGGGACCTTGAAATCATGTCCATAGTCAAGTTCCCATATGTCCACTATGTAACCATAATATGTGTCCTTTCCCCTCTTGGTTGCTGCATCAAAGCGGACACTGCTGTTTTGGTTGGTGCTCTTTTCATCTTGGGCGATCATGTAAAATGTATTCCCATTTATCTCGTACCCTTTGTAAGTCAATACAGTCGAAGATGGTCCCCTGGCCAACGAGTACAGCTCATCAGAAATAGTGTTGTCACCCATGAGACGTGTTTGCAACCAACTGCCGAAAGTCCTGATGTGTTCATATGTAATCCAATCGTCACACTGCTCCGGGTGTTTGGAGCGCAGAATATTCTTGTGTTCATCAACATACGGGGTCACCAAGGTGGAATTCTGTAGAACTGTGTAGTGTGCTTGAGACCAAGAATGCCCATCCCTACATATTATTGAGTTTGCTCCTAGCGAGCCTTTTCCAGTCAGTCTCCCCTAATACCACGATTGTGGGAGACCAATCTTCTTAAGGTCAGAAATGAAGTCAACACAAAACCCAATGACATCCTCTGTTTGATGGCCCATGGAGATGCTTGCTTCTGGCCTAGCGTGGTTATGAACATATTTCTTTAAGACTCCCATGAACCTCTCAAAGGGGAACATATTGTGTAGAAATACAGGGCCCAGAACGGTAATCTTATCGACTAGATGAACTAGGACGTGCGTCATGATATTGAAGAAGGACGATGAGAACACCAACTCGAAACTAACAAGACATTGCACCAAATCACTTCTTAACCTTGGCAGGATTTCTGGATCGATCACCTTCTAAGAGATTGCATTGAGGAATGCACATAGCTTCACAATGGCTAATCGAACGTTTTTTGGTAGAAGCCCCCTCAATGCAACCGGCATCAGTTGCGTCATAATCACGTGGCAGTCATGAGACTTTAGGTTCCGGAACTTTTTCTCTGCCATATTTATTATTCCCTTTATATTCGACGAGAAACCAGACGGGACCTTCATACTAAGCAGGAATTCAAAGAAGATTTCCTTCTCTTCTTTGGTAAGAGCGTAGGTGGCAGGACCTTCATACTGCTTTGGATGCATGCCGTCTTTTTCATGCACACGTTGCTATTCCTCCCATGCCTCCGGTGTATCTTTTGTCTTACCATACACTCCCAAGAAGCCTAGCAGGTTCACGCAAAGGTTCTTCGTCACGTGCATCACGTCGATTGCAGATTGGACCTCTAGGTCTTTCCAATAGGGTAGGTCCCAAAATATAGATTTCTTCTTCCACATGGGTGCACGTTTGTCAGCGTCATTTGGAACAGATAGTCCGCCAGGACCCTTTCCAAACATTACATGTAAATCATTGACCATATCAAGTATGTGATCACCAGTACGGAGGGTGGGCTTCTTCCGGTGATCTGCCTCACCTTTGAAATGCTTTCCTTTCTTTTGACATTGATGGTTGGTCAGAAGAAATCGATGATGCCCCAGGTACACATTCTTCCTGCATTTGTCCAAATATATACTGTCGGTGTCATCTAAAGAGTGGGTGCATGCGTGGTATCCCTTGTTTGTCTATCCTGAAAGGTTACTGAGAGCAGGCCAATCGTTGATGGTTACAAACATCAACGCATGCAGGTCAAAATCCTCCTGTTCGTTCTCATCCCACGCACGTACACCTCTTCCATTCCATAGCTGTAAAAGTTCATCAACTAATGGCCTTAGGTACACATCAATGTCATTGCCGGGTTGCTTAGGGCCTTGGATGAGCACTGGCATCATAATGAACTTCCGCTTCATGCACAACCAAGGAGGAAGGTTATACATACATAGAGTCACATGCCATGTGCTATGCTGGCTGCTCTGCTCCCCAAAAGGATTAACGTCATCTGCACTTAAACCAAACCATACATTCCTCGGGTCACCTGTAAAGTCACTCCACTTTCTCTCGATCTTTCGCCACTACGACCCATCAGCGGGTGCTCTCAACTTCCCGTCTTTCTTATGGTCTTTTTTGTGCCATTGCATCAACTCGGCATGCTTTTTGTTTCTGAACAGACGTTTCAACCGTGGTATTATAGGAGCATACCACATCACCTTGGCAGAAACCCTCTTCCCGGTGCGTTGGCCCTCAACATCACCAGGGTCATCTCTTCTGATCTTATACCACAATGCACCGCATACCGGGCATGCGTTCCATTCCTCGTACTCACCGTGGTAGAGGATGCAGTCATTAGGGAATGCATGTATCTTCTGCACCTCCAATCCTACAGGGCATAGAACCTTCTTTGCTGCGTATGTACTGTCGGGCAATTCGTTATCCTTTGGAAGCTTCTTCTTCATTATTTTCAGTAGTGAACTAAATCCCTTGTCAGATACACCATTGTCTGCCTTCCATTGCAACAATTCCAGTGTGGTACCGAGCTTTTTGTTGTCATCTTCGCAATTTGGGTACAACCCTTTTTTGTGATCCTCTAACATGCGATCGAACTTCAAATTTTCCCTTTCACTTTTGCATTCTCTCTGTGCATCAACAATGACCTGGTGAAGATCATCATCGGGCACATTGTCTGGTTCCTCTTGATCTTCAGCTTCCCCCATTGCAGCATCACCGTATTCAGGGGGAGGGTAGTTGTCGTCATCCTCTTCTTCTTCATTGTCTTCCATCATAACCCCTCTTTCTCCGTGCTTGGTCCAAACATTATAGTGTGACATAAAACCCTTCGAAGCAGGTGGAAGTGAAGGGTTTTAGAGTTGGAGAAAGACTTCGTATTCTCACAGACAGTACATGGACAAGGCATAAAATCATTATGCTTGTTTGCCTTAGCCGCTTCGAGAAAATTATGCATGCCCTTAATATACTCGAAGGTGCGTCGGTCACCGTACATCCATTGCCGGTTCATCTGCGTGCGTTATATAATAAAGTGTATTAAAAACCATTACAACATATCATGAATACAGAAGTGACCAAATTATTAGAAATCCATCATCACATTAAAGCCAAAGTACAATAATGACCAAAATAAATACGTACAGTTCATGCATAGTTGTCATTATTGAACAACATATAGGTCTCTAGAGCATCTAATTAAAACATACACCAAACCTATGTAAAAAATTTAAATGCAACAACAAATGCAATCATAACCGCTACTAAGGTACCAATTGATCAACGACATAATGATACCAAGTCTCAGTATGAATGACACATTTTCTAATCTTTCTAAGCTTCAAGCACATTGCATCCATCTTGGTCTTGTGATCGTCGACGATATCGGCAACATGCAACTCCAATCCCATCTTGTCATCTTCAGTTCTTTTCAATTTTTCTTTCAAATGATCGATTTCTTTTTTAGCTTTGGTTAACTTGTCGAGCAAAATTGCATAGTCGGTTGGAATTTCTGGTTCAAGTACTTCCTATAGATAAAAAAATCTAAGCCAAGTTGGTGGCATAATTAATTGTCATAGACATTAGATGTATGAAATAGTTATATAAGAGATAATATACCACATCTGAATCATAGACTGGACGAGGGCCGATGTGGCGGATACCATAACCATGGCACTATATAATAACAAACAATAATAAAAGTAATAAAATCATACGAGCAAGTATATTTTCTTTTAGCAAGAAGATAAGATCAAGAGACTCACCACGCGCGAGCGATCGATGGCGGTTTCAGGACGGGGACGGGACAGGACAGACCGCCAAACCTAGACAAATCTTGACGAAAATGGAGTTTGGACAAGGAGCTTCGAGAGGAGAAAGCTTAAGTTTGGCTTGGGCATTTCATCAAACACCTCATGTGCATAGGAGGTGAGCTAGAGCACTACAAAGGTCTTCCCTTGCCGGCAAAAAACAGAGCAGTGTGTGGAGTGCTCTGCTCGCCGGCGAGGGGGTATATATAGGCATCTCATTGGTCCCGGTTCATGGCTGGAACCAGGACTAAGGGACCACCTTTGGTACCGGTTTCGAGACACGAACCGGGACCAATGGGTGTGGGCCAGGAGCGAGGCACATTCGACCCGGTTCGTGTCTGGAACCGGGACCAAAGTGTTGGAAATATGCCCTAGAGGCAATAAATAAAGTGTTTATTATTATATTTCCTTGTTCATGATAATCGTTTATTATCCATGCTATAATTGTATTAATTGGAAACACATTACATGTGTGGGTAAATAGACAACACTTTGTCCCTAGTATGCCTCTAGTGAAGTAACTCGTTGATCAAAGATGGTCAAGGTTTCCTAGCCATTGACATGTGATGTCATTTGATAACGGGATCACATCATTAGGAGAATGATGTGATGGACAAGACCCAAACTACAAACGTAGCATGTGATCGTGTCAGTTTATTGCTACTGTTTTCTGCATGTCAAGTATATGTTCCTATGACCATGAGATCATGAAACTCACGAATACCGGAGGAGTGCCTTGTGTGTATCAAACGTCGCAACGTAACTGGGTGACTATAAAGGTGCTCTACAGGTATCTCCAAGGGTGTCTGTTGAGTTGGCATGGATCAAGACTGGGATTTATTACTCCGTGTGATGGAGAGGTATCTCAGGGCCCACTCGGTAATACAACATCACAATGAGCCTTGCAAGAAATGTGTCTAAGTGTTAGTCATGGGATATTGTATTACGGAACGAGTAAAGAGACTTGCCATTAACGAGGTTGAACTAGGTATAGAGATACTGACGATCGAATCTCGGGCAAGTAACATACCGAAGAACAAAGGGAACATCATACGGGATTAACTGAATCCTTGACATATAGGTTCGACCGATAAAGATCTTTGTAGAATATGTAGGAACCAATATGGGCATCAAGGTCCCGCTATTGGTTATTGACCGTAGAGGTGTCTCGGTCATGTCTACATAGTTCTCGAACCCGCAGGGTCTGCACACTTCAGGTTTGGTGATGTTTCGGTAGTATAGAGTTATGTATGGTGGTGAATGAAGGTTGTTAGGAGTCTCGAATGAGATCCTGGACATCACGAGGAGCTCCAGAATGGTCCGGAGGTAAAGATTCATATATAGGAAGTCCTGTTTTGATCGTCGGAAAAGTTTCGGGCTCATCGGTAGTGTACCGGGAGTGCCGGTAGTGTACCGGGAGACCTTCGGGAGGGGTATTTCGACCCAAGAGGCTTCATGGACTGTGGGAGAGTGAATACCAGCCCTTAGTGGTCTTGTGGAAAACGCCACACAAGGCCCATGTGGCTAGAGAAGAAAATCCAAAGAGAAAAGGTGGAAAAAGGCAAAAAATTGGGTGAATCCTAGTCCTACTAGGATTGGAGGTGGATTCCACTTCGACAACCTGGTTCAGCCGGCTCCTTGTGGCTTGGCTCTTGGGCCAAGACTCCTCTTCTCTTCCTCCTATATATACTGGTGGTTTTAGGGTTTTTGCACATAATTTTTAGCCACGTGCTGCCCGTTCCTCCAGTGCATAGTTTCTCCTCTAGATCGGATTTTTGCAGTGCTTAGGCAAAGCCCTGCCGAAATAGCTCCACCACCATCGCCGGAGCGCCGTCACGCTGCCGGAGAACTCTTCTTACTCTCCGCTCCTTCTTGCTAGATTAAGACGGCGTAGATCGTCATCAAGCTGTACGTGTGCTGAACGCGGAGGTGTCGTCCGTTCGGCGCTAGATCGGAAGGATCATGATCAAGTTCGTGGGACGGATCGTGATCAAGTTCACGGGACGGATCGTGAGTGGATCACGGGACGGATCGTGATTGGATCGCGGGACGCTCGGTGGTTTGGTTCGCGAAGACGTTCGACTACACCAACCGCGTTTCTTAACGCTTCCCGCTTAGCGATCTACAAGGGTACGTAGATCCACTCTCCCTCTCGTAGATGCTCATCACCATGGATAGATCTGCGTGTGCGTAGGAATTTTTTGTTTCCCATGCAACGTTCCCCAATAGTGGCATCATGAGCTAGGTCTATGTGTAAATGAGATCTCGAGTAGAACACAAAAGGTTTGTGGGCTTTGATGCTTAGATTGCTTCCTCCCTTGGTCGGATTTTGGTTCAGCGTAATTGTGAGATGAAGTGGCCCAGACCAACATTACTCATACGCTTACGAGAGACCGGTTCCCTCGACCGCAACTTGTTGCATAGATGGCTTGCGGGTGCCAGTTTCTCTCACTTTATTTGGATCGGATTGGACAAAGGCGGTCCTTGAGAAGGTTGAAAAGCAACTAGTGTATCACCGTTGTGGTTTTTGCGTAGATGAGAATTGTTCTTGCTAGATACCCGTAGCAGCCACGTAAAACATGCAACAACAATTAGAGGACGTCTAACTTGTTTTTGCAGGGTATGTTGTGATGTGATATGGCCAATTACATGATGTGATATATGTGATGTATGAGATGGTCATGTGATGTATAGATTATCACGACTTGCATGTCGATGAGTATGGCAACCGGCAGGAGCCATAGGGTTGTCTTTAATTATTGTATGACCTGCGTGTCAATCATTAAGTGCTATGTAATGCTTTACTTTATCGCTAAACGGTAGCAATAGTAGTAGAAGCATGTTGGGCGCGACAACCCCGATGGTGACACGTTGATGGAGATCAAGATGATGAAGATCATGGTGTCATGCCGGTGACGATGGAGATCATGCCGGTGCTTTCTAGATGGAGATCAAAAGCACAAGTTCATGGCCATATCATGTCACTTATGAATTGCATGTGATGTTAATCCTTTTATGCACCTTGTTTTGCTTAGGATGACGGTAGCATTATAAGGTGACGCCTCACTTAAATTTCAAGATGAATTGTGTTCTCCCCGAGTGTGCACCGTTGCGAAAGTTCATCATATCGAGACACCACGTGATGATCGGGTGTGATAGACTATACGTTCACATACAACGGGTGCAAGCCAGTGTTGCACACGCAGAACACTCGGGTTAAACGTGACGAGCCTAGCATGTACAGACATGGCCTCGGAACACAAGAGACCGAAAGGTCGAACATGATTCATATAGTAGATATGATCGACATGAGATGTTCACCATTGAAGCCACCTCAACTCACGTGATGATCGGACTTGAGTTGGTGAATTTGGATCATGTGACACTCAGATGACCTGAGGGATGTCGATTTGAGTGTGAGCTTTAGTAATTTGATTAACTAAACTCATTATCTTGAACAATAGTCTAAGTAAACTTTGCATATTTATGTTGTAGATCAATGGCTCGCGCAGTAGCACCCCTGAATTTTAATGTGTTCCTAGAGAAAGCTAAGTTGAAAGATGATGGAAGTAACTTTGTTGACTGGGACCGTAATCTGAGGATTATTCTCACGGCTTCCCAGAAATCATATGTCCTTGATGCACCGCTTGGTGACCAACCAGAAGACATGACCTCCAAAGACGTTAAGAACACTTGGGAGGCACGTACTGGAGATTACTTAATAGTTCAGTGTGCAATATTGTATGGCTTAGAACTGGGATTTCAAAGACATTTTGAACGTTATGGAGCATATGAGATGTTCCAGGAGTTGAAGTTTATCTTTCAGAAGAATGCCCGGATCGAGAGGTATGAAACCTCCGACAAATTCTATGCTTGCAAGATGGAGGAGAACGGGTCTATCAGTGAACATATACTCAGAATGTCTGGGTATTCAACTCATCTAGCGGAGTTGGGAATTGCCCTTCCGCCAGAGGCGATCACTGACAAAGTTCTTCAATCACTGCCACCTAGTTACAAGAGCTTTGTGATGAACTATAACATGCACGAGATGAACAAGTCAGTCGCCGAACTGTTTGCGATGCTAAAAGTTGCTGAGTCTGGAATCCAGAAAGAACATCAAGTGTTGATGGTTAATAAAACCACTAGTTTCAAGAAAAATGGCAAGGTCAAGGGCAAGGGCAAGAAGGGTAAAACCAAGAAGTATGGCAATGCAGTTGCTACTCCTGTAAAGAAGCCCAAGCATGGACCCAAGCCAGAAACTAAGTGCTTTCATTGCAAGGGAACTGGTCACTGGAAGCGGAACTGCCCCAAGTACCTGGCTGACAAGAAGGCGGCCAACAAAAAACTAGATATATAAGATATACATGTTATTGATGTGTACCTTACTAGCTCTTGTAGTAGTGCCTGGGTATTTGATACCGGTTCGGTTGCTCACATTTGCAACTCAAAGCAGGAACTACAGAATAAACGAAGGCTCGCGAAGGACGAAGTGACGATGCACGTGGGAAATGGTTCCAAGGTTGATGTGATCGCTGTCGGCATGCTCTCTCTTCGATTACCATCGGGATTAGTGATGAACCTAAATAATTGTTATTTAGTGCCTGCGTTAAGCATGAACATTATATTTGGATCTTGTTTATTGCGAGATGGTTACTGTTGGGTAACGTCGCATGGGAAACAAAATTTTTCCTATGCACACGCAGATCTATCCATGGTGATGAGCATCTACGAGAGGGAGACTGGATCTACGTACCCTTGTAGATCGCTAAGCGGGAAGCGTTAAGAAACGTGGTTGGTGTAGTCGAACATCTTCGCGATCTAAATCGCTGAGCGTCCCGTGATCTCATCACGATCCGTTCCGCGATCCAATCACGATCCGTCCCGTGAACTCATCACGATTCGTCCCGCGAACTCATCACGATCTATATTTCGATCTTGATGATGATCTGTCCCGCGAACTCATCACGATGCATCCCGCGAACTCATCACAATCCGTCTCACGATCTTGTTCACGGTCCTTCTGATCTAGCGCCGAACGGACGGCACCGCTGCGTTCAGCACACGTGCAGCTTGATGAAGGGTTCACTGGCAGCATGACGGCGCTTCGCCTAAGCACTACGGAAATCCGATCTAGAGGAGCACCGGTGGAATGGGTAGCACGTGGCCGTAAAAAATAGTGCAAAACACCCAATACCACCAGTATATATAAGAGGAAGGGAGGAGGAGGGCTGGTGCCAAGGCTGCCCTCGCGTAAGGAGGAGAGGAGGAATCGTCCTCCAATCCTAGTAGGACTAGGATTCCTCCTTTCCTACTTGGAATCTCTTTCCACCTTGCGTTTTTTTCTTTCTCTTTCAACTCCAGGCGCATGGGCCTATTAGAGGACTTACACCAGCCCACTAAGGGCTGGTTTCCACCCTCCTACAGCCCATGCAGCCTCTTGGGTCAAAATACCTCTCCCGATGGTCCCCCGGTGCACTACCGGCACTCCCGATACACTATCGATGAGCCCGAAACTTTTCCGGCAACCAAAATAGGACTTCCTATATATCAATCTTTACCTCCGGACCATCCCGGAGGTCCTCGTGACATCCGGGATCTCATCCGGGACTTCGAACAACCTTCGGTCACCACCATACATAACTCTATACTATCGAAACGTCACCAAACCTTAAGTGTGCAGACCCCGCGGGTTTGAGAACTATGTAGACATAACCGAGACACCTCTACGGTCAATAACCAATAGCGGGACCTGGATGCCCATATTGGTTCCTACATATTCTACGAAGATCTTTATCGGTCGAACCTCTATGTCAAGGATTCAGTTAATCCCGTATGATGTTCCCTTTGTTCTTTGGTATGTTATTTGCCTGAGATTTGATCATCGGTATCTCCATACCTAGTTCAACCTCGTTACTGGCAACTCTCTTTACTCCTTCCATAATACAATATCCCGTGACTAACACTTAGTCACATTGCTTGCAAGGCTTGTCGTGATGTTGTATTACCGAGTGGGCCCTGAGATACCTCTCCGTCACACGGAGTAACAAATCCCAGTTTTGATCCATGCCAACTCAACAGACACCCTTCGAGATACCTGTAGAGTACCTTTATAATCACCCAGACAATGATGATCATGGGGCCCCGAAGATGGAGATCAAAGGAGCAAGATGATATTGGCCATATCATGTCACTATATTGATTGCTTGTGATGTTTATCATGTTTACATCTTATTTGCTTAGAACGACGGTAGCTAAATAAGATGATCTCTCACTACAATTTCAAGAAATGTTCTCCCTAACTGTGCACCATTGCTAAGGTTCGTTGTTCTGAAGCACCACGTGATGATCAGGTGTGATAGGTTCTAACGTTCGCATATAACGGGTGTAAGCCAGATTTACACACGCAATACACTTAGGTTTGTTGGGAGACGTAGTAGTAAATCAAAAAAAATCCTAAGTGTTCACCAAGATCTATCTATAGAGAAACCAGCAACGAGTGGGGAGAGTGCATTTTCATACCTTTGAAGATCGCAAAGCGGAAGCGTTACAAGAACGCGGTTGGTGGAGTCGTACTCGCAGCAATCCAGATCGCGGTGGATTCTGATCTTAGCGCCGAACAACGGCGCCTCCGCGTTCAACACACGTGCATCCCGATGATGTCTCCTACGCCTTGATCCAGCAAGGAGGAAGGAGAGGTTGAGGGAGAGCTCCGGCAGCACGACAGCATGGTGACGGTGGAGCTGCGTGGTCTCCGGCAGGGCTTCGCCAAGCACCGCAGAGAAAGAGGAGAGGGAGGAGTAGGGCTGTGTCGAGAGGAGAGGAACTCGTGTGTTTGCAGCCCCCCAAACCCCCACTATATATAGGAGGAGGGGAGGAGAGTGCATAGCCCCTAGGGTTCCCAACCTAGGGTGGCGTGGCAGCCCTAGATGGCCATTGGCCGGCGGACAAGAGGGGAGAGGGGGAGGGCGCAGTCCTAGTGGGCCTTAGGCCCATCTAGGTCTAGGGTTTCCCCTCCCTCCCACCTTTCCTGCGCCTTGGGCCAGGGTGGAGGGTGCACCATCCCACTATGGGGCTGGTCCCTTCCACTCTCGGCCCAAGCAGCCCTCTGGGGCTGGTGGCCCCCTTTGGTGGACCCTCGGAACCCTTCCGATGGTCCCGGTATGTTATCGGTAATTCCCAAAACACTTCCGGTGGCCAAATCCTCACTTCCTATATACCGTTCTTTACCTCCAGACCATTCCAGAACTCCTCGTGACGTCCGGGATCTCATCCGGGACTCTGGACTACCTTCGACGTACACTATTTCCCTATAACCCTAGCGTCATCGAACCTTAAGTGTGTAGACCCTACGGATTCGAGAGACACGTAAACATGACCGAGACACCTCTTCGGTCAATAACAAATAGTGGGATCTAGATACCCATGTTGTCTCCCACATGCTCCCCGATGATCTCATCGGATGAACCACGATGTTGGGGATTCAATCAATCCTGTATACAATTCCCTTTTTCTACCGGTATGATACTTGCCTCAGATTCGATCGTCGGTATCGCTATACCTTGTTCAATCTCGTTACCGACAAGTCTCTTTACTCGTTCTGTAACACATCATCCCGTGGCTAACTCCTTAGTCACATTGAGCACATTATGATGATGTCTTACCGAGTGGGCCCAGGGATACCTCTCCGTCACACGGAGTGACAAATCCTAGTCTCGATTCATGCCAACCCAACAGACACTTTCGGAGATACCCATAGTGCATGCTTATAGCCACCCAGTTATGTTGTGATGTTTGGCACACCCTAGGCATTCCTACGGTATCCGAGAGTTGCACAATCTCATGGTCTAAGGAAATGATGCTTGACATTAGAAAAGCTTTAGCAGACGAACTACACGATCTTGTGCTATGCTTAGGATTGGGTCTTGTCCATCACATCATTCTCCTAATGATGTGATCCCGTTATCAATGACATCCAATGTCCATGGTCATGAAACTGTGACCATCTATTGATCAACGAGCTAGCCAACTAGAGGCTCACTAGGGACATGTTTGTGGTCTATGTATTCACACATGCATTACTGTTTCCGGTTAACACAATTATAGCATGAACAATAGACAATTATCATGAACAAGGAAATACAATAATAAACATTTTATTATTGCCTCTAGGGCATATTTCCAACAGTCTCCCACTTGCACTAGAGCCAATAATCTAGTTACATTGTGATGAATCGAACACACATAGCATTCTGGTGTTGATCATGTTTTGCTCGTGAGAGAGGTTTAGTCAATGGATCTGCAACATTCAGATCTGCATGTACTTTACAAATATCTATATATCCCTCCTGAATGTAATCACGGATGGAGTTGAAGCGGCGCATGATATGTCTTGTCTTCTTGTGAAACTTGGGCACCTTCACAAGGGCAATAGCTCCAGTGTTGTCACATAATAGAGTCATTGGGCCCGACGCATTGGGAATCACTCCTAGGGCGGTGATGAACTCCTTCATCTAGATTCCTTCCTTTGTTGCTTCAGAAGCAGCTATGTACTCCGCTTCACATGTAGATGCCGCCACGACGCTTTGCTTGCTGCTGCACCAGCTGTCTGCCCCTCCATTCAAAATATACACATATTCGTTTGCGACATGGAGTCGTCTGGATCTGTGTCGAAGCTAGCATCGACGTAACCCTTTACGATGAGCTCTTCGGCACCTCCATATACGAGAATCATGTCCTTTGTCCTTTTCAGGTACTTCGGGATATTCTTGACCGCTGTCCAGTGTTCCGTACTGGGATCACTTTGGTACCTCCCTACCAAACTTATGGCAAGTTTCACATCAGTTCTGGTACACAGCATGGCATACATAATAGAGCCTATGGCTGAAGCATAGGGGATGACACTCATCTCTTCTCTATCCTTTGGCGTGGTTGGGCATTGAGTCGTACTCAATCTCACACCCTGTAACACAGGCAAGAACCCCTTCTTGGACTGATCCATATTGAACTTCTTCAATATCTTTTCAAGGTATGTGCTTTGTGAAAGACCTATGAGGCATTTCTATCTATCTCTATAGATCTTAATACCAAATATGTAAGCAGCTTCTCCAAGGTCCTTCATTGAAAAACATTTATTCAAGTAGGCCTTTACACTTTCCAAAAGTTCTATATCATTTCCCATCAACAATATGTCATCCACATATAATATGAGAAATGCTACAGAGCTCCCACTCACTTTCTTGTAAATACAGGGTTCTCAATAAACCTTTATAAATCCAAACACTTTAATCACCTCATTAAAGCGAATGTTCCAACTCTGAGATGCTTGCACCAACCCATAGATAGAGCGTTGGAGCTTGCATACCTTGTTAGCATCTTTAGGATCGACAAAACCTTCCGGCTGCATCATATAGAGTTCTTCCTTAAGGAAGCCATTAAGGAATGCCGTTTTGACATCCATTTGCCAGATCTCATAATCATAAAATGCGGCAATTGCTAACATGATTCGTATAGACTTCAGCATCGCTACGGTTGAGAAAGTCTCATCATAGTCAACTCCTTGAACTTGTCGATAACCCTTAGCGACAAGCCGAGACTTATAGACGGTCACATTACCATCCGCGTTAGTCTTCTTCTTAAAGATCCATTTGTTTTCAATGGCTCGCTTATCATCAGGCAAGTCCACCAAAGTCCACAATTTGTTCTCATACATGGATCCTATATCGGATTTCATGGCTTCAAGCCATTTGTTGGAATCCGGGACCGCCATCGCTTCTTCATAGTTCGAAGGTTCACCGTTGTCCAATAACATGATCTCCAAGGCAGGGTTGTTGTACCACTCTAGTGCGGAACGTGTCCTAGTGGACCTTCGATGTTCAATAGTAACTTGATCTGAAGTATCATCATCATCATCATTAACTTCCTCTCTAGCCGGTGTAGGATCCACAAAAACAACTTCCCGTGCTGTGCTACTCTCTGGTTCGAGTGGAGGTACGATTACCTCATCAAGTTCTATTTTCCTCCCACTTACTTCTTTCGAGAGAGACTCTTTCTCGAGAAAGGATCCATTCTTGGCAACAAAGACTTTGCCTTTGGATCTGAGGTAGAAGGTATACCGAATAGTCTCTTTGGGATATCCTATGAAGACGCACTTTTTCGCTTTGGGTTCGAGCTTCTCAGGTTGAAGTTTCTTCACATAAGCATCGCATGCCCAAACTTTTAGAAACGACAGCTTAGGTTTCTTTCCAAACCATAATTCATACGGTGTCGTCTCAACGGACTTTGACGGTGCCCTATTTAAAGTGAATGCAGCAGTCTCTAATGCATATCCACAAAATGATAGTGGTAAGTCGGGAAGAGACATCATAGATCGCACCATATCCAATAGAGTGCGATTAAGATGTTCAGATACACCATTTCGCCGAGGTGTGCTAGGCGGCATGAGTTGTGAAACAATTCCACATTTCCTTAGGTGCGTGCCAAACTCATGACTTAAATATTCTCCGCCACGAACAGATCATAGGCACTTTATTTTCCTGTCACGTTGATTCTCTACCTCACTCTGAAATTCCTTGAACCTTTCAAAGGTTTCAGACTTGTGTTTTATTAAGTAGACATACCCATATCTGCTCAAGTCATCAGTGAGGGTGAGAACATAACAGTAGCCACCACGAGCCTCAACGCTCATTGGACCGCATACATCGGTATGTATTATTTCCAACAAGTCAATTGCTCTCTCCATTGTTCCGGAGAACAGAGACTTGGTCATCTTGCCCATGAGGCATGGTTCGCACGTGTCAAATGATTCAAAATCAAGAGACTCCAAAAGTCCATCAGCATGGAGCTTCTTCATGCGTTTGACACCAATATGACCAAGGCGGCAGTGCCAGATGTAAGTGGGACTATCGTTATCAACCTTACACTTTTTGGTACTCACACTATGAACATGTGTAACATCACGTTCGAGATTCATCAAAAATAAACCATTGATCAGTGGAGCATGACCATAAAACATTTCTCTCATATAAACAGAACAACCAGTATTCTCAGATTTAAATGAGTAGCCATCTCACATCAAGCGAGATCCAGATACATTGTTCATGCTCAAAGCTGGTACTAAATAACAATTATTGAGGTTTAAAACTAATCCCGAAGGTAGATGTAGAGGTAGCGTGCCGACGGGGATCACATCAACCCTTGGAACCATTCCTGACGCGCATTGTCACCTCATCCTGTGCCAGCCTCCGCTTATTCCGCAACTCCTGCTTGGAGTTAGAAATGTGAGCAACTACGCCGATATCAAATACCCAGGAGCTACTACGAGCGCTGGTTAGGTACACATCAATAACAACTATATCACATATACCTTGAACATTGCCGGCCTTCTTATCCGCTAAGTACTTGGGGCAGTTCCGCTTCCAGTGACCGGTACCCTTGCAATAAAAGCACTCAGTCTCAGGCTTGGGTCCATTCTTGTTCTTCTTCCCGGCAACTTGCTTACCGGGCGCGGCAACAGCTTTGCCATCCTTCTTGAAGTTCTTCTTACCCTTGCCTTTCTTGAAACTAGTGGTCTTATTAACCATCAACACTTGATGGTCCTTTTTGATCTAGACCTCCGCTGATTTCAGCATCGAGTACAACTCAGGGATGCACTTCTCCATTCCCTGCATGTTGTAGTTCATCACAAAGCTCTTGTAACTAGGTGGAAGCGACTAGAGGATTCTGTCAATGACCGAGTCATCCGGGAGATTAACTCCCAGCTGCGTCAAGCGGTTGTGCAACCCAGACATTTTGAGTATGTGCTCACTGACAGAACTATTCTCCTCCATCTTACAACTGAAGAACTAGTCGGAGACGTCATATCTCTTGACCCGGGCATGAGCTTGGAAAACCAGTTTCAGCTCTTGGAACATCTCATATGCTCTGTGTTGCTCAAAACGCTTTTGGAGCCCCGGTTCTAAACTATAAAGCATGCCACACTGAACAAGGGAGTAATCATTGCAGCGTGACTGCCAAGCGTTCATAACGTCTTGGTCCGCTGGGAAAATGGATGGGTCACCTAGCGGTGCATCAAGGACATACATTCTCTTGGAAGCTATGAGGATAATCGTCAAGCTACGGACCCAGTCCACATAGTTGCTTTCATCATCTTTCATCTTGGATTTCTCTAGGAATGCGTTGAAGTTGAGGGTGACATTAGCATTGGCCATTGGATCTACAATATAGATTGTAAAGAAAATTTTAGACTAAGTTCATGACAATTAAGTTCACATAATCAAATAATTTAATGAGCTTCCACTTAGATCGACACCTCTCTAGTCATCCAAGTGACACATGGTAATGTGACCGTCTATAAGGCTCGGCTTGTCGCTAAGGTTTATCGACAAGTTCAAGGAGTTGACTACGATGAGACTTTATCACCCGTAGCGATGCTGAAGTCTGTCCGAATCATGTTAGCAATTGCCATTTTGTATGATTATGAGATCTAGCAAATGGACGTCAAAACGCCATTCCTCAATGGCTTCATTAAGGAAGAACTGTATATGATGCAGCCGGAAGGTTTTGTTGATCCTAAAGATGCTAACAAAGTATGCAAGCTCCAGCGCTCCATCTATGGGCTGGTGCAAGCATCTCAGAGTTGGAGCATTCTCTTTAATGAGGTGATTAAACCGTTTGGATTTATACAGGTTTCTGGAGAACCCTACATTTACTAGAAAGTGAGTGGGAGCTCTGTAGTATTCCTCATATTATATGTGGATGACATATTGTTGATGGGAAATGATATAGAACTCTTGGAAAGTATAAAGGCCTACTTGAATAAGTGTTTTTCAATGAAGGACCTCGGAGAAGCTGCTTACATATTAGGCATAAAGATCTATAGAGATAGATCGGAACACCTCATAGGTCTTTCGCAAAGCACATACCTTGATAAAGTACTGAAGAAGTTCAATATGGATCAGTCCAAGAAGGGGTTCGTGCCTGTGTTACATGGTGTGAGATTGAGTATGACTCAATGCCCGACCACAGCAAAGGATAGAGAAGAGATGAGCATCATTCCCTATGCTTCAGCCATAGGCTCTATTATGTATGCCATGCTATCTACAAGACCTGATGTGAACCTTGCCATAAGTATGGTAGGGAGGTACCAAAGTGATCTCGGAGAGCAACACTGGACAGCGGTAAAGAATATCCTGAAGTACGTGGAAAGGACCAAGGACATGCTTCTCGTATATGGAGGTGCCGAAGAGCTCGTCGTAAAGGGTGACGTCGATGCTAGCTTCGACACAGATCCGGATGACTCCAAGTCACAAACGGGATACATGTATATTTTGAACGGAGGGGCAGTCAGCTGGTGCAGCAGCAAGCAAAGCATCATGGCGACATCTACATGTGAAGCGGAGTACATAGATGCTTCGGAAGCAGCAAAGGAAGGAGTTCATGACCGAGCAAGGAGTGATTCCTAATGTGTCGGGCCCGATGACTATTCTGTGACAACACTGGAGCTATTGCCCTTGCCAAGGAACCTAGGTTTCACAAGAATACAAGACACATCAAGCACCGCTTCAACTCCATTCGTGATTACATTCAGGAAGGAGATATAGATATTTGTAAAGTACATACGGATCTGAATGTCGCAGATCCATTGACTAAACCTCTCTCGTGAGCAAAACATGATCAACATTAGAACTCTATGGGTGTTCGATACATCACAATGTAACTAGATTATTGACTCTAGTGCAAGTGGGAGACTGTTGGAATTATGCCCTAGAGGCAATAATAAAATGGTTATTATTGTATTTCCTTGTTCATGATAATTGTCTATTGTTCATGCGATAATTGTATTAACCGAAAACCGTAATGCATGTGTGAATACATAGACCACAACATGTCCCTAGTGAGCCTCTAGTTGGCTAGCTCATTAATCAATAGATGGTCACGGTTTCATGATCATGGACATTGGATGTCGTTGATAACGGGATCACATCATTAGAAGAATGATGTGATGGACAAGACCCAATCCTAAGCATAGCACAAGATCGTGTAGTTTGTCTGCTAAAGCTTTTCTAATGTCAAGTATCATTTCCTTAGACCATGAGATTGTGCAACTCCCGAATACCATAGGAATGCTTTGGGTGTGCCAAACGTCACAACATAAGTGGGTGGCTATAAAGGTGCACTATGGGTATCTCCAAAAGTGTCTGTTGGGTTGGCACGAATCAAGACTGGGATTTGTCACTCTGTATGACGGAGAGGTGTCTCAGGGCCCACTCGGTAAGACATCATCATAATGAGCTCAATGTGACTAAGGAGTTAGCCATGGGATTATGCGTTACAGAATGAGTAAAGAGACTTGCCGGTAACGAGATTCAACAAGGTATAGGGATACCGACGATCAAATCTTGGGCAAGTATAAGACTGGTAGACAAAGGGAATTGTATACGGGATTGATTGAATCCCCAACATCGTGGTTCATCCAATGAGATCATCGTGGAGCATGTGGGAGCCAACATGGGTATCCATATCCCGATGTTGGTTATTGACCGGAGAGGTGTCTCGGTCATGTCTACGTGTCTCCTGAATCCGTAGGGTCTACACACTTAAGGTTCGATGACGCTAGGGTTATAGGGAAATAGTGTATGTGGTTACCGAAGGTTGTTCGGAGTCCCGGATGAGATCCCTTATGTCCCGAGGAGTTCCAGAATGGTTCGAAGGTAAAGATTCATATATAGGAAGTGAAGTTTTGGTCACCGGAAGTGTTCCGGGCATCACCGGTAACGTACCGGGACCAACGGAAGGGTTCCGGGGGTCCACCAAGTGGGGCCACCAGAACCAGAGGGATGCGTGGGCCAAGAATGGAAGGGACCAGCCCCAGAGTGGGCTGGTGCGCCCTCCACCCTGTCCCAAGGCACAGCAAAGGTGGGAAAGGGTGGGAACCCTAGGCACAGATGGGCCTAAGGCCCACCTAGGGCGCTGCCCTCCCCTCTCCCTCTCTGGCCGCCGGCCATATGGCCATCTAGGGCTGCTGCACCACCCTAGGGTGGGAACCCTAGGGGCTGCTCACCCTCCTCCCCTCCTCCTATATATAGTGGGGGTTTGGGGGGCTGCCAACACACAAGCGCATCCCTACTCCTCCTTCTCCTCGTCTCCGTAGTGCCTGGCGAAGCCCTGCCGGAGTACCACGCAGCTCCACCGTCACCACGCCATCGTTCTGCCGGAGCTCTCCCTCAACCTCTCCTTCCTCCTTGCTAGATCAAGGCATAGAAGACGTCATCGGGCCGCACATGTGTTGAACGCAGAGGCACCGTTGTTCGGCGCTTAGATCGGAATCCACCGCAATCCGAATCGCTGCGAGTACGACTCCACCAACCGCGTTCTAGTAATGCTTCCGCTTAGCGATCTTCAAAGGTATGAAGATGCACTCTCCCCTTTCTCATTGCTGGTTCCTCCATAGATTGATCTTGGTGGTCGTAGGATTTTTTTTGATTTACTACTACGTCTCCCAAATATGACTAGCACATTTAAGCCTAACCCACTTCCTATGCATAGGAATTTTGTGAACAAAAAATTTATGGGAGCAAGACTCAACTAGCATAGGAAGGCAAAACCAGCATAACTTCAAAACTTTGAACACATTGATAGGAAACTTGATATTATTACAATTCCTACAAGCATATGTTCCTCCCTCATAATAATTTTCAGTAGCATCATGAAGGAATTCAACGATATAACCAGCACATAAATCATTATTATGCACAAGCATAGAAATTTTTTCACTCTCCACACAAGCAATTTTCTTCTCATTCAAAATAGTGGGAGCAAACTCAACAAAATAACTATCATGACATACTTGATTGACATAACCACTTTGAATATTAAAATCATGACGACAAGTTTCATGGTTACCATTACTCTTTATAGCATACATGTCATCACAATAATCATCATAGATAGGAGGCATGTCATAATCATAATAGTTTTGCTCATCAAAACCTGGGGGGATAAAATATCATCTTCATCAAACATAGCATCCCCAAGCTTGTGGCTTTGCATATCATTAGCATCATGAATATTCAGATAATTCATACTAACAATATCACTATCATGATCATCACTCAAATATTTAGTGCCAAACATTTTAATAACTTCTTCTTCTAGCACTTGAGCACAATTTTCCTTTCCATCATTTTCACGAAGGACATTAAAAAGATGAAGCATATGAGGCAACCTCAATTCCATTTTTTTGTAGTTTTCTTTTATAAAACAAAACTAGTGAAAAACAAGAAACTAAAATATTTGATTACAAGATCTAAAGATATACCTTCAAGCACTCACCTCCTCGGCAACGGTGCCAGAAAAGAGCTTGATGTCTACAACACAACCTTCTTCTTGTAGACTCATGTTGGGCCTCCAAGCGCAATGTTTTGTAGGATGGTAGCAATTTTACCTCAAGTGGATGACCTAAGGTTTATCAATCCGTTTGATGTGTAGGATGAAGATGGTCTCTCTCAAGCAACCCTGCAACCAAATAACAAAGAGTCTCTTGTGTCCCCAACACACCCAATACAATGGTAAATTGTATAGGTGCACTAGTTCGGCGAAGAGATGGTGATACAAGTGTAATATGGTTGGTAGATATAGGTTTTTGTAATCTGAAAATATAAAAACAGCAAGGTAACTAGTAACAAAAGTGAACACAAACAGTATTGCAATGCTTAGAAACAAGGCCTAGGGTCCATACTTTCACTAGTGCAATTTCTCTCAACAATATTGGCATAGTTGAATCATATGTAAATACCTCTCGTGCGACAAAGAGTTCACTACAAAGTCACAAATAGCGGAGAACTAACGAGAAATTGTTGTAGGGTATGAAACCATCTCAAAGTTATATTTTCTGATCAATCTTATGAGGTGTCCCTATAAGTGTCACAAACAGCCCTAGAGTTCGTACTAAAATAACACCTTAAGATACACATCAACCAAAACCCTAATGTCACCTAGATACTCCAATGTCACCACAAGTACCCATGGGCTTGATTATATGATATGCATCACACAATTTTAGATTCATTGTATTCAATCCAACACAAAGAACTTCAAAGAGTGCCCCAAAGTTTCTTCCAGAAAGTCAAGACAAAAATGTGTGCCAACCCCTATGCATAGATTCCCAAGGTCACAGAACCCGTAAGTTGATCACCAAAACATACATGAAGAGTATCAATAAAACATCACATTGTCACCACAGATATCCCATCGAAAGACATACATCAAGTGTTCTCAAATCCTTAAAGACACAATCCGATAAGTAAACTTCAAAGGGAAAAGTCAATTCATCACAACAAGATAGAGAGGGTAAAACTCCATATGATTCAATCTATATCAACAAAGATCGATGTACATCAAGATCGTGCCATCTCAAGAACACGAGAGAGAGAGAGAGAGAGAGATCAAACACATAGCTACTGGTACATACCCTTAGCCCCGAGGGTGAACTACTCCCTCCTCGTCATGGAGAGCGTCGGGATGATGAAGATGACCTCCGGTGATGGTTTTGTTGGGGAACATTGCATGGGAAACAAAAAATTCCTACGCACACGCAAGATCTATCCATGGTGATGATCATCTACGAGAGGTAGAGTGGGTCTACATACCCTTGTAGATCGCTAAGCGGGAAGCGTTAAGAAACGCGGTTGATGTAGTCGAACGTTTTCGCGATCCAAATCATTGAGCGTCCCGCGATCCCATCACAATCCATCTCGTGATCAAATCATGATCCATCCCGCAATCTTATCATGATCCGTCCCGCAATCCAATCACGAATCGTCTCGCGATCTTTATCATGGTCCTTCCGATCTAGCGCCAAACAGACGACACCTCCGCGTTCAGTACACGTACAGCTCGATGACGATCTCCGCCTTGTTGATCCAACAAGAGGGAGAGGAGAGGTAGATGAGTTCTCTGGCATCGCGACGGTGTTGCGGCAATGATGGTGGAGCTATTCCAACAGGGCTTCGCCTAAGCACCGCTGAAAACCGATCTAGAGGAGAAACTGCGATCTAGAGGAGAGGTAGCACGTGGCTATTAGGGTTAGCTTTTCCCTCTAAATCCTCTAGTATATATAGGAGGGAGGGAGGGGAGGAGGCAGGCTCAAACCCTCAAGGTTTGGTCGGAATTGGAGGTGGAGGAGTCCTACTCCAATCCTATTAGGAGTAGGATTCCTCCTTTCCACTTGGAAACTCTTTCCACCTCTCCACCTTTGGATTTTTTTCCTTCTCAAACCACTCCAGCCGCATGGGCCCTTAGAGGAGGCTTCGGCCAGCCCACCGGGGGCTGATTTACCTCCTCCTACAGCCCATGTAGCCTCTTGGGTCGAGACACCCCTCCCGATGGTCCCCTAGTACCCTCCCGGCACTCCCGATACACTACTGATGAGCCCAAAACTTTTTCGGTGACCAAAACAGGACTTTCTATATATCAATCTTTACCTCCAGACCATTCCAGAGGTCCCCATGACATCCGGTATCTCATACGGGACTCCGAACAACCTTCGGTCACCACCATACATAACTCTATACTACCGAAACATCACCGAAGCTTAAGTGTGCAAACCCTGCGGGTTCGAGAACTATGTAGACATGACCGAGACACCTCTACGGTCAATAACCAATAGCGGGACCTCAATGCCCATATTGGTTCCTACATATTCTATGAAGATCTTTATCGGTCGAACCTCTATGTCAAGGATTCAATTAATCCCGTATGTTGTTCCCTTTGTTCTTCAGTATGTTACTTGCCCGAGATTCGATCCTCGACATCTCCATACCTAGTTCAACCTTGTTACCAGCAAGTCTCTTTACTCGTTCCGTAATACAAGATCCCGTGGCTAACACTTAGTCACATTGCTTGCAAGGCTTATTGTGATGTTGTATTACCGAGTGGGACCTGAGATACCTCTCCGTCACACGGAGTAACAAATCCGAGTCTTGATCCATGCCAACCCGACAAACACCCTCGGAGATACCTGTAGAGCACCTTTATAGTCACCCAGTTACATTGCGACATTTGATACACACAAGGTACTCCTCCGCTGTCAATGGGTTGCATGATCTCATGGTCATAGGAACAAATACTTGACATGCAGAAAACAGTAGCAATAAACTGACACGATCATATGCTACTATTTGTGGTTTGGGTCTTGTCCATCACATCATTCTCGTAATGATGTGATCCCGTTATCAAATGACATCTCATGTCCATGACTAGGAAACCATATCCATCTTTGATCAACGAGGTAGTGTATTAGAGGCATACTAGGGACATGGTGTTGTCTATGTATCCACACATGTATCTGAGTTTCTGATTAATACAATTATAGCATGGACAATAAACGATTATCATGAACAAGGAAATATGATAATAACCAATTTATTATTGCCTCTAGGGCATATTTCCAACAGTCTCCCACTTGCACTAGAGTCAATAATCTAGTTCACTTCACCATGTGATATGCACTGTTATGAATCTAACACCCAATGAGTTCTGGGGCTCGATCATGCCTTGCATGTGAGAGAGGTCTTATAGGCAATGGGTCCGTGACATTCAGATCCGTATGTACTTTGCAAATCTCTATGTCAAACTGTAAACACTGCTACCATGCTCCACTTGGTACTATTCCAAATGGCTGCTCCACTATATGTATCCAGATTGCTACTACGGGTCATCTGGATTGGTGTTAAAGCCCGCATCGAAGTAACTCTTTATGACGAACTCTTTATCACCTCCATAATCGAGAAACATCTCCTTAGTCTTTTAGTTACTAAGGATAATCTTGACCGTTGTCGAGTGATCCACTCCTAGATCACTCTTGTACCCCTTGACGGAATCATGGCAAGGCACACACAGGTGCGGTACACAGCATGGTATACTATACAGAGCCTATGGCTAAGGCATAGGGGACGACATTCGTCCTTCTCTTTCTTCTGTCGTGGTCGAGCTTTGAGTCTCACTCAACTTCACACCTTACAAAGCAGGCGAGAACACTTCTCTCTGGCTAATCCATTTTGAACTCTTTCAAAATCTTGTCAAGGTATGTACTCATTGAAAGTCTTATCAAGCATCTTGATCTATCTTTATAGATCTTGATGCTCAACAATTAGGTAGCTTTATTCAGGTCTTCCTTTGAAAATTACTTTCCAAACAACCGTTTATGCTTTCTAGAAATTCCACATTATTTCCGAGTAGCAATATGTCATCCACATATACTTATCAGAAACTCTATAGTGCTCCCACTCACTTTATTGCAAATACAAGTTTCTCATAAACTTTGTATAGACTCAAAAACTTTGATCACCACATCAAAGTGTATATTCCAACTCCGAGATGCTTGCTTCAGTCCATAGAAGGATCACTAAAGCTTGCACCCCTTTTAGCATCCTTAGGACTGACAAAACCTTCTGGTTGTATCACATACAACCTTTCCTCAAGTAAACCGTTAAGGAAACGATGTTTTGACATCCATCTGCCAGATTTCATAATTGAAAAATGCAGCAACTGCTAACATAATTCCAACAGACTTTAGCATCGCTACAAGTGAGAAAGTCTCATCGTAGTCAACTCCTTGAACTTGCCGGAAACTTCTTTGCGACAAGTCGAGCTTTATAAATGGTGACATTTACCATTAGCGTCTGTCTTCATTTTAAAAGTCCATTTGTACTCAACGACCGGCCGTCCAACGAGCATGTCTACCAAAGTCTACACTTGGTTTTCATAAATGGATCCTTTCTCGGATTTCATGGCCTCTAACCATTTGTCGAAATCTGGGCCCATCATCACTTCTCCATAGCTCGTAGGCTCATTGTTGTCCAACAACATGACCTCCAAGACAGGGTTGTTGTACCGATCAGGAGCAGTACACATCCTTGTCGACCTACGAGGTTCGATAGTAACTCGATTCGAAGCTTCATGATCATCATCATTTACTTCCTCTTCAACTGACGTAGGTTCCACAGAAACATCTTTCTGTGCTGCGCTACTCTCTGGTTGAAACAAAGGTTCAACAACCTCATCAAGTTCTATCTTCGTCCCACTCAATTATTTCGAGAGAAACCTTTTCTCGGGAAAGGACCCGTTTCAGCAACAAACACTTTATGCTTGGATATGAGATAGAAGGTTCACCCAACTGTTCTTAGGGTATTCTATGAAGATTCATTTGTCCGCTTTGGGTTTGAGCTCATTAGGTGAAAACATTTTTCCACACAAGTGTCGCAGCCTCAAACATTCAGAAATGACAAGTTAGGTTTCTACCAAACCATAATTCACACTGTGTCATCTCAACGGATTTAGATGGTGCCCTATTTAAAGTGAATGCAGTTGTCTCTAATGCATAACCCCAAAACTATAGTAGTAAAACGACAAGAGACATCATAACCCGCACCATATCCAACAGAGCACGACTATGACGTTCAGACACACCATCACACTATGGTGTTCCAGGTGGCGTGAGTAGTGAAACAATTTTCACATTGTCTGAAGTTGTATGCCAAACTCGTAACTCAGATATTTACCTCCATGATCATATCGCAGACATTTTTATCTTCTTGTCACGATGATCTTAAACTTCACTCTAAATTTGCTTGAACCTTTCAAACGATTCAGACTTGTGTTTCATTAAGTAAATATACACTATATCTACTCAAATCATCAATGAAGGTAAGAAAATAACGCTATCCACCGCACACTACAAGACTCATTGGATTGCATACATCAACATGTATCATTTCCAATAAATCACTTGCCCATTCCATCCATCTGGAAACGGAGTCCTTAGTCATCTTGCCAAAGAGGCATGGTTCGCATATCTCAACCGATTCGAAATCGAATGAGTCCAAATATCCATCAGTATGGAGTTTCTTCATGCGTTTTATACCAATATGACATTTAGCGGCAGTGCCACAAGTATGTGGTACTATCATTATTAACTTTGTATCTTTTGGCATCAATGTTATGAACATGTGTATTACTACGATCAAGATTCAACAAATCGTTCTCACTGGGTGCATGACCATTGAAGGTATTATTCATGTAAACAGAATAACCATTATTCTCTAACTTAAATGAATAACCGTGTTGCAATAAACACGATCTAATCACGTTCATGCTCAACGCAAAACACCAAATAACATTTATTTAGGTTTGTCACTAATCCCGAAGGTAGAGAGAGCGTGCAATGTTGATCACATCAACCTTGGAAACATTTCCAACACACATCGTCACTTCACCCTTAGCTAGTGCTCCGTTTATTCCATAGCTTTTATTTCGAGTTACTAACATTTAGCAACCGAACCGGTATCCAATACCCAGGTGCTACTAGGAGTACTATCAAGGTACACATAAATAACACGTACATCAAATATACTTCTGTCGACGTTGCCAACCTTGTTATCTACCAAGTATCTAGGGTTGTTCCGCTTCAGCGACCGCTCTCCCCATAATCGAAGCACTTAGTCTCGGGTTTGGGTTCAACTTTGGGTTGCTTCACTGGAGCAACAACTTACTTGCTATCCATGAAGTTTTCCCTCCTTGCTCCTGCCCTTCTCGAAACTAGTGGTTTGACTAACCATCAACACTTGACGCTCCTTCTTGATTTCTACCTTCGCGGTGTCAAACATCGCGAACAGCTCAGTGATCATTATTTCTATCCCTCCCATTTTATAGTTCATCACCAAGTTCTAGTAGCTTAGTGACAATGACTTGGAGAACTATATCATGACTATCTTATCTGGAAGATCAACTCCCACTCGATTCAAGCGATTGTAGCACCCAGACCATCTGAGCACATGCTCAATGATTGAGCTATTCTCTTTCATATTACAGGCAACGAATCTTGTTGGAGATCTCATATCTCGCAACACGGGCACGAGCCTGAGATCCTAATTTTAGCTCTTAGAACATCTCATATGTTCGGTGACGTTCAAAATGTTTCGGAGCCTCAATTCTAAGCCGTAATGCACGACGCACTAAACTATCAAGTAGTCATCAGAACGTGCCTGTTAGATGTTCACAACATCTACAGACGACGCTAGCGGGGTTGGCGCACCGAGCGGTGCATTAAGGACATAAGCCTTCTGTGCAGCAACAAGGCCAATCCTCAGATCACGGAGCCAGTCCGCAATATTGCTACCATCATCTTTCAACTCTATTTCTCTAGGAACATATAAAAATTCAAGGGAGCTACAGCGCGAGCAAGTAATCTACAACATAATTTGCAAAGACACTACTGACTATGTTCATGATAATGAGTTCAATTAATCATATTACTTAAGAACTCCCACTCAAATTGACATCCCTCCGGTCATTCGAGTGATACATGATCCAAATTCACCAACTCAAGTCCGATCATCACGTGAGTTGAGCTGGTTACAATGGTGAACATCATCATGTTGATCATATCTACTATATGACTCATGTTCGACCTTTCGGTCTCTTGTGTTTCGAGGCCATGTCTGTACATGCTAGGCTCGTCAATTTTAACCCGAGTGTTCTGCATGTGCAACACTGGCTTGCACCCGTTGTATGCGAATGTAGAGTCTATCATACCCGATCATCACGTGGTGTCTCGACACGAAGAACTTTCACAACGGTGCACACTCGGGGAGAACACAATTTATCTTGAAATTAAGTGAGGGATAACCTTATAATGCTACCATCGTCCTAAGCAAAACAAGGTGCATAAAAGGATTAACATCACATGCAAATCATAAGTGACATGATATGGCCATGAACTTATGCTTTTGATCTCCATCATGAAAGCACCAGCATGATCTCCATCGTCACCAACATGACACCATGATCTCCAACATCTTAATCTCCATCAACGTGTCGCCATCGGGGTTGTTGCGCCCACCATGCTTCTACTACTATTGCTATCGTTTAGCGATAAAGTAACGCATTACATAGCGCTTAATGATTGACACGCAGGTCATAAAATAATTAAAGACAACCCTATGGCTCCTGTCGGTTGCCGTACTCATCGACATGCAAGTCGTGATAATCTATACATCACATGATCATCTCATACATCACACATATCACATCATGTAATTGGCCATATCACATCACAACATACCCTGCAAAAACAAGTTAGACGTCCTGTAATTATTGTTGCATATTTTACGTGGCTGCTACGGGTATCTAGCAAGAACAATTCTCATCTACGCAAAAACCACAATGGTGATACACTAGTTGCTTTTCAACCTTGTCAAGGACTGGCCTTGTCGAATCCGATCCAACTAAAGTGAGAGAAACTGGCACCCGCAAGCCATCTATGCAACAAGTTGCGGTCGAGGGAATCGGTCTCTCGTAAGCGTACGAGTAATGTTGGTCCGGGCCGCTTCATCTCACAATACCGCTGAACCAAAATCCAACCAAGGGAGGAAGCAATCTAAGCATCAACGCCCACAAACCTTTTGTGTTCTACTAGAGATCTCATCTACACATGGACCTAGCTCATGATGCCATTGTTAGGTAACGTCGCATGGGAAACAAAAATTTTCCTACACACACGCAGATCTATCCATGGTGATGAGCATCTACGAGAGGGAGAGTGGATCTACGTATGCTTGTAGATCGCTAAGCGGGAAGCGTTAAGAAACGCGGTTGGTGTAGTCGAACGTCTTCGCGATCCAAATTGCCGAGCGTCCCACGATCTCATCATGATCCGTCCCGCGTTCCAATCACGATCCGTCCCGTGAACTCATCACGATCCTTCCCGCGAACTCATCACGATCTACATCGCGATCTTGATCACGACCCGTCCCCGCGAACTCATCACGATCCGTCCCACGAACTCATCACGATCCGTCTCGCGATCTTGATCACGGTCCTTCCGATCTAGCGCCGAACGGACGGCACCTCCGCGTTCAGCACACGTGCAACTTGATGACGATCTCCACTGTCTTGATCCAGCAAGAGGAAGTGGAGAGGAGGTAGAGTTCACCGGCAGCGTGATGACGCTCCGGTGATGGTGGTGGAGCAATTCCGGCAAGGCTTCGCCTAAGCACTGCGAAGATCCGATCTAGAAGAGCACCGGTAGAACGGGTAGCACGTGGCCGTAAAAAACAGTGCAAAACACCCAATACCACCAGTATATATAAGAGGAAGGGAGGAGGAGGGCTGGCGCCAAGGCTGCCCTTGCGCAAGGAGGAGAGGAGGAATCCTCCTCCAATCCTAGTAGGACTAGGATTCCTCCTTTCCTACTTGGAATCTCTTTCCACCTTGCGTTTTTTTCTTTCTCTTTCAACTCCAGCCGCATGGGCCTCTTAGAGGACTTCCACCAGCCCACTAAGGGCTGGTCTCCACCCTCCCACAGCCCATGTAGCCTCTTGGGTCGAAATACCTCTCCCGATGGTCCCCTGGTGCACTACCGGCACTCCCGGTACACTACCGATGAGCCCGAAACTTTTCCGGCGACCAAAATAGGACTTCCTATATATCAATCTTTACCTCCAGACCATTCCGGAGCTCCTCGTGATGTCCGGGACCTCATCCGGGACTCCGAACAACCTTCGGTCACCACCATACATAACTCTATACTAACGAAACGTCACCAAACCTTAAGTGTGCAGACCCTGCGGACTCGAGAACTATGTACACATGACCGAGACACCTCTACGGTCAATAACCAATAGCGGGAGCTGGATGCCCATATTGGTTCCTACATATTCTACAAAGATGTTTATCGGTCGAACCTCTATGTCAAGGATTCATTTAATCCCGTATGATGTTCCCTTTGTTCTTTGGTATGTTACTTGCCCGAGATTCGATCATCGGTATCTCCATACCTAGTTCTACCTCGTTACCAGCAAGTCTCTTTACTCGTTCCGTAAGACAAGATCCCGTGACTAACACTTAGTCACATTGCTTGCAAGGCTTGTTGTGATGTTGTATTACCGAGTGGGCCCTGAGATACGTCTCCGTCACACGGAGTAACAAATCCCAGTTTTGATCCATGCCAACTCAACAGACACCCTCGGAGATACCTGTAGAGTATCTTTATAGTTACCCAGTTACGTTGCGACATTTGATACACACAAGGCACTCCTCCGGTGTCAGTGAGTTGCATGATCTCATGGTCATAGGAACATATACTTGACATGCAGAAAACAGTAGCAATAAACTGACACGATCATATACTACGTTTGTAGTTTGGGTCTTGTCCATCACACCATTCTCCTAATGATGTGATCCCATTATCAAATGACATCTCATGTCCATGGCTAGGAAACCTTATCCATCTTTGACCAACGAGCTAATCCATTAGAGGCATACTAGGGACATGGTTTTGTCTATGTATCCACACATGCATCTAAGTCTCCGATCAATATAATTATAGCATGTACAATAAACGATTATCATGAACAAGGAAATATGATAATAACCAATTTATTGTTGCCTCTAGGGCATATTTCCAATAGTTACTCATTTAAATCAGAGAATAAAGGTTTTTCTATTTATATGAGTAATATCTTTTTTGGTCATGCACCCAAAGTTAGGGGTTTATTCATATTGAATCTTGATAGTGATGACACACATGTTCATAACATTGATGCCAAAAGATGTAGAGTTGATAATGATAGTACCACTTTCTTGTGGCACTGCCGTTTAGGTCATATTGGTGTAAAACGCATGAGGAAGCTCCATGCTGATGGACTTTTGGAGTCACTTGATTTTGAATCACTTGACACATGTGAACCGTGCCTCATGGGCAAGATGACAAAAACGCCGTTCTCTGGAACAATGGAACGGGCGAGTGACTTATTGGAAATCATACATACTAATGTGTGCGGTCCAATGAATGTTACAGCGCGTGGTGGATATCGTTATTTTCTCACCTTCCCCGATGACTTAGGTAGATATGGGTATATTTACTTGATGAAACACAAGTCTGAAACATTTGAAAAGTTCAAGCAATTTCAGAGTGAAGTTGAGAATCATCGCAACAAGAAGACTAAATTCCTGCGATCTGATCGAGGAGGTGAATATCTGAGTTATGAGTTTGGCAGTCACTTAAGATAGTGTGGAATTGTTTCATAGTTGACACCGCCCGGAACACCACATCGTAATGGTGTGTCCGAACGTCGTAATCGAACCTCATTAGATATGGTGCGTTCTATGATGTCTCTTGCTGATTTGCCACTATCGTTTTGGGGTTAGGCATTAGAGACAGCTGCATTCACTTTAAATAGGGCACCATCGAAATCCGTTGAGACGACGCCATATGAACTGTGGTTTGGCAAGAGGCCAAAGTTGTTGTTTCTTAAAGTTTGGGGATGTGATGCTTATGTCAAAAAGCTTTAGCCTGAAAAGCTGGAACCCTTAGCGGAAAAATGCGTCTTCATAGGATACCCGAAAGAGACAGTCGGGTATACCTTCTATCTCAGATCCGAAGGCAAAGTGCTTGTCGCTAACAACGAAACATTTCTTGAGAAAGAGTTTCTCTCAAAAGAATTGAGTGGGAGGAAAATAGAGCTTGATGAGGTTATTGAACCTTTACTTCAACCAGAAAGTAGCACATCGCAGAAAGATGTTTCTGTGGAACCTACGACGGTAGAAGAAGAAGTTAATGATGATGATCATGAAGCTTCGGATCAAGCTACTATTGAACCTCGTAGGTCGACAAGGCCGCGTACTACTCCTGAGTGGTACGGCAACCCTATCTTGGAGGTCATGTTGTTGGACAACAATGAACCGACGAGCTATGGAGGAGCAGTGATGGTCACGGATTCCGAGAAATGGTTAGAGGCCATGAAATCCGAGATGGGATCCATGTATGAAAACAAAGTATGGACTTTGGAAGTATTACCTGAAGGGCGAAAGGCCATTTAGAACAAATGGATCTTTAAGAAGAAGACAGACGCGGACGACAATGTCACCGTCTATAAAGCTCGACTTGTGGCAAAGGGTTTTTCACAAGTTCAAGGAGTTGACTACGATGAGACCTTCTCACCCGCAGTGATGCTTAAGTCTGTCAGAATCATGTTGGCAATAGCTGCTTATTTCGACTATGAAATTTGGCAGATGGATGTCAAAACAGCGTTCCTCAACGGTTTCCTTGAGCAAGAGTTGTATATGATGCAACCAGAAGGTTTTGTCGATCCAGAGAATGCTGACAAAGTTTGCAAACTCCAGCGATCCATTTATGAGCTGGTGCAAGCATCTCGGAGTTGGTATAAGCGTTTTGATGAGGTGATCAAAGCGTTTGAGTTTATACAAGTTTATGGAGAAGCTTGTATTTACAAGAAAGTGAGTGGGAGCTCTATAGCGTTTCTAATATTATATGTGGATGACATATTGCTGATTGGAAACAATATAGAAATACTGGAAAGCGTGAAGGAATATTCGAACAAGAGTTTTTCAATGAAGGACCTAGGAGAAGCTGCTTTCATATTAGGCATTAAGATCTATAGAGATAGATCGGAACGCTTGATAGCACTTTCACAGAGCACATACCTTGATAAAGTTTTGAAGAAGTTCAAAATGGATTAGTCCAAGGAGGGGTCCTTGCCTGTGTTATAAGGAGTGAAGTTGAGTAAGACTCAATGCCCAGTGACAGCAGAGGATAGAGAAAAGGTGAGTGTTATCCCCTATGCTTCAGCCATAGGCTCTATCATGTATGCAATGTTGTGCACAAGACCGGATGTCAGCCTTGCCATAAGTATGGCTGGAAGGTTTCAAAGTGATTCTGGAATGGAACACTGGGCAGCGGTCAAGAATATCCTTAAGTACTTGAAAAGGACTAAGGAAATGTTTCTCGTTTATGGAGGTGATGAAGAGCTCGTCGTAAAGGGTTACGTCGATGCAAGCTTTGACAATGATCCGGATGACTCTAAGTCAAAAATCGGATACGTATTTATTCTCAACGAGGGAGCGGTAAGCTGGTGCACTTCCAAGCAAAGCGTGGTAGCCGATTCTACTAGTGAAGCGGAGTACATCGCAGCCTCGGAGGCGGCAAAGGAAGGTGTCTGGATGAAGCAGTTCATGACAGATCTTGGAGTAGTGCCTAGTGCATCGAATCCAATGAACCTGTTCTTTGACAACACTGGTGCCATTGCTCTGGCCAAGGAACCAAGGTTTCACAAGAGGTATAGACACATAAAGCAATGCTTCAACTCCATCCGCGATTACATCGAGGAGAAGGACATAAATATTTGCAAAGTGCAGATGGATCTGAATGTTGCAGACCCGTTGACTAAACCTCTCCAAGGGCTAAACATGATCAACACCAGAACTACATGGGTGTTCGATTCATTACAATATAAATCACATAGTGATGTGAGCTAGATTATTGACTCTAGTGCAAGTGGGAGACTATTGGAAATATGCCCTAGAGGCAATAAATAAAGTGTTTATTATTATATTTCCTTGTTCATGATAATCGTTTATTATCCATGCTATAATTGTATTAATTGGAAACACATTACATGTGTGGGTAAATAGACAACACTTTGTCCCTAGTATGCCTCTAGTGAACTAGCTCGTTGATCAAAGATGGTCAAGGTTTCCTGGCCATTGACATGTCATGTCATTTGATAACGGGATCACATCATTAGGAGAATAATGTGATGAACAAGACCCAAACTACAAATGTAGCATATGATCGTGTTAGTTTATTGCTACTGTTTTCTGCATGTCAAGTATATGTTCCTATGACCATGAGATCATGCAACTCACGGATACCGGGGGAGTGCCTTGTGTGTATCAAACGTCGCTACGTAACTGGGTGACAATAAAGGTGCTCTACAGGTATCTCCGAGGGTGTTTGTTGAGTTGGCATGGATCAAGACTGGGATTTGTTACTCCGTGTGACGGAGAGGTATCTCAGGGCCCAGTCGGTAATAACACATCACAATGAGCCCTGCAAGTAATGTGTCTAAGTGTTAGTCACTAGATCTTGTATTACGAAACAAGTAAAGAGACTTGCCGATAACGAGGTTGAACTAGGTATAGAGATACCGACGATCGAATGTCGGGCAAGTAACATACCGAAGAACAAAGGGAACATCATACGGGATTAACTGAATCCTTGACATAGAGGTTCGACCGATAAATATCTTCATAGAATATGTAGGAACCAATATGGGCATCGAGGTCCCGCTATTGCTTATTGACCGTAGAGGTGTCTCGTTCATGTCTACATAGTTCTCGAACCCGCAGGGTCTGCACACTTAAGGTTTGGTGACGTTTCGGTAGTATAGAGTTATGTATGGTGGTGACCGAAGGTTGTTCGGAGTCTCGGATGATACCCCGGACGTCACGAGGAGCTCCGAAATGCTCCATAGGTAAAGATTCATATATAGGAAGTCCTGTTTTGGTCGTCGGAAAAGTTTCGGGCTCATCGGTAGTGTACCGGGGGTGCCGGTAGTGTACCGGGAGACCTCCAGGAGGGGTATTTCGACCCAAGAGGCTTCATGGGCTGTGGGAGAGTGAATACCAGCCCTTAGTGGTCTGGTGGAAAACCCCACACAAGGCCCATGCGGCTAGAGAAGAAAATCCAAAGAGAAAAGGTGGAAAAAGGCAAAAAATTGGGTGAATCCTAGTCCTACTAGGATTGGAGGTGGATTCCACCTCCACAACCTGGTTCGGCTGACTCCTCGTGGCTTGGCCCTTGGGCCAAGCCTCCTCCTCTCTTCCTCCTATATATACTGATGGTTTTAGGGTTTTTGCACAGAATTTTTAGCCACGTGCTGCCCGTTCCTCCGGTGCATAGTTTCTCCTCTAGATCGGATTTCTGCAGTGCTTAGGCAAAGCCCTGCCGGAATAGCTCCACCACCATCGCCGGAGCACCGTCACGCTGCCAGAGTACTCTTCTTCCTCTCTGCTCCTTCTTGCTGGATCAAGATGGCGGAGATCGTCATCAAGCTGTACGTGTGCTGAATGCGGAGGTGTCGTCCGTTCGGCGCTAGATCGGAAGGATCGTGATCAAGTTCGTGGGACGGATCGTGATCAAGTTCGCGGGACGGATCGTGATTGGATCGCGGGACGCTCGGCGATTTGGATCGCGAAGACGTTCGACTACACCAACCGCGTTTCTTAACGCTTCCTGCTTGGCGATCTACAAGGGTACGTAGATCCACTCTCCCTCTCGTAGATGCTCATCACCATGGATAGATCTGCGTGTGCGTAGGAATTTTTTTGTTTCCCATGCAACGTTCCCCAACACAAAGGGGTCCGACGAACCGGGACCAATGCCCCACGTAGCCCGCCCGCCCCCTGGCCTCACGTACCGGGACCGTTGCCCCCATTGGTCCCGGTTCGTGACTGAACCGAGACTAATGGGATGGCCCGGCCCGAACCAATGCCTTGTTTTCTACTAGTGGCAGATCCTTCCGAACCGGCACCCGCGAAGAAGGAAAAAAAAGCCCATGCCCCACGTCCCTCACCTCCTCCTGCCCGATCCCCCACCTCCTCCCCGATCCCCACCTCCCCCGATATAGCACCGCCCCCAGCCACCGCCGGCCCTCTGGCTTCGGCGAGCCTCCTGCCGCCGGCCAACCCGCCTCATGTCGCCGGCCCCCGACCCCGACGCGCCTACCGCCATCGGCTACCCCGCCTCCCATCGACGCCCCCGATTGCCATGCGCCTCCCACCGCTGGCCACCCAACCCCGATGCGCCTACAACCCCCGGCCACCCCGGTCCATCGCTGCCCCTGTGCGCCTCCCGTCACCGGCCACCCCACCTCCTGTCGCCGCCCTTGACCGAGACGCGCCTGCAGCCGTCGGACCTCCATCGGCGACCTCAACCGACGACTGACGCCGCGCCCGCAACAGTCACCCCCAGCCACCGGCTTCATCACCCCGCAATCATCTGTTCTTGTTCGTCAAGCAGCAGCACTCGACCTATGTTCTTGTTCATCTTCAAAGCAACAACATCGTTTATTCGTACAGACTGGAAATTTTGATTTGAACTGACGAGTGCTTGATGACTAGGATGAAGTGCAGCTCTTTCGATATTCCCTCTTTAATATGTTCGCAATCCTCGCGCTTGACCTGCTTGGGCGTCTTTCACCGACCTTCCGCAGCGCATGTCGTTGACCTTCCCCCGGCGTCTCAATTGCTGCCGCACACGGCGCTTCTGGTTTCCTCTGTCGAAAGACGACCACTACGCACCAGTACCGGTGAGGCTATAGCATCGAGCTGCTGCTGACTTTGCTTGCTGTCAGTTGTGATGCTGCTAGAGGCGAGCGAATGGCGTACCCCGCTAGCTTGCTGCTCCTTGCTTCCTCCACCAAGGATCGAGCAGCAGCAAGAAATTACATTGGACTTTTTTCATATCAAACGACTACTGCTTTCTGCTGTAGATTTCATAGTACGCTGAAGAGGAAATCAAAGTCAGAGAGAGAGAGAGAGAATGGGAGCACATAGAAACAATGAGAGGATAAGATTGAAATGTGTGGGGGAGAATAGAATAAGATTGGAATGTGTGGGGAAGGCACCACATTTTCAATTGAGAATTGAACATCGTTTTTTTTTGACATCAAGAATTGACCACTAGTTTTTCCCAACTAGGTGTCCCCATTCTATAAAAACTAGAAGTTCAAATTAAAATAACGGAGCAGTTTCATTATTTATATAAAAAAGAATTTTCCCCGTTAGTAACCAATAAAACTAAGAAGTTCAAATTTAGAAAAATGGTGAAGTTCGATGTCCATAAATATTCTGATTTTTCACATTATTAAAAAATAAAACCAAGAAGTTCGATGTCTAAAGAGTAAAATTAAGAAGTTCAAATTAAAATAACTCTAGAAGTTCAAATTTAAAAAACAAGAAGTTCAAAATTTGAAAATAGTGAAGTTGAAAATCATAAAAAGGCTTGTCATCGTTTCTAAAATTAGAAAAACTCTAGAAGTTCAAACTGAAATGGCGGTCCAATATTTTTTATAAAACTAGGATATTTCGATGCTATTAGAAATAAACCAAGAAGTCCAAATTATAAAAATTGAGAAGTTCGACATTTATAACAAACTCAGATTTTCCTTATTACTAAGAATAAAACGAACAAGTTGAAATTAAAATAGAGGAGTAGTTTGATTTATATGGGAAACTCAAATTATTACCGTTTCTAGGGAAAATAATACTATGAAGTTCAATTTAGAAAAAAAATGATTGATGCTTATTTGAAAACATATTTCCTTTCGAAGAATAAGACTGAGAAGTTCAAATTAAAATAACAGTGAAGTTCGAAGTATATAAAAAACTCAGATTTGTTGCAAGAAGTTCATGTGCAACTCCACGCACGATTCAGAATTTATATTGCGGGACGTACAACCTCCAATTTCATGTTTTAAAATAGCAAAAATGACGTCCAATCTTCAATTACGTCTAATTCAATGTATATACAAAAACGTGATAGAAGTTCATAGTGAAAACAATGATAAGTTCAAGTACTACAAGGAACGTGTTTCAGCTGAGAATAAAAATAAAAGCTTAAAATGTTTTTTGAAAGAAGTTCACGTGTTGTGCCGAGGGAAGTTCAAAAATTCTTTCAATAGAGGTTCACCTTATATTTCCATGTTCAGAAAGTACAAAAAGATGTTTTTTTTGTTTTAAAACAATTCTGTCAATACACAAAGAAGTACAATTATTATTTGGGAGCAACTAGATTTCAAAAAAAGTAAATTAAAAATTCAAATTATAAAAATAGAGAAAGTTCACGTACTACATGGTATGTGTTTAATATAAGAAAAATTAATAAAAAGACAAGGTCTGAATTTTGTGTTGCTACAAGTTTAAGTCCTTGGTCGGAGAAAGTTAAAAAACTTATCGTGAGAGAAGTTTGTACAAAAGGAATATCATTTGCGTAATGCCAACCAATAGGTGAGAAAATTGCAAACGAAAATACGTGACAGAAGTTCAACGTGAAAGCAACAGGGAGTTCAACTACTATGCTAAATGAATTTCAGATGAAAATCTTTTAAACCATCACGAGTATGGAAAAAATGATCAAGACGGAAAAGTTGCGTGTTTACAGAAGCTTTCCATCGGTATATCACTTGCTCAATTCCTGTGAGTGGATGGAGAGTTACGAGCAAAAAAAGCAAAGAAAAAACAGAGTGAAGTTCAAGTAGAAATGCCGAGAAGTTCAATTTGTCACGCAGTGCATTTTCGAAGAATCTGTTTCGTGATAAAGGAAGAACGAATGATCTTGCTGTTTTCGAAATTACTTGAAAACGGCTAGAATCAGAGAAAACCATCAACATGAAAAAGTTTCACATTTTCCGTAGCTTTTCAACGATATATTATTTGCCCCATTCCGATAAAGTTTGTAGAAATTACGGAGAAAATAAGGTTTTAGCCATTTTCAAAATTGACTTAAAACAGTAAAGAATTGGGAGAAACAATATATACCAAAAAGTTGTGTATTTTTCCAGGCTTTCCAACGCCATATCATTTGCTACATTCGAATGCACGGTTAGAAAATTAACTCTAAAATACGAACTCGGTGGAACTTGTACCGTTTTCTAAATTATTTTTATACCAGTCAAAATTAGAAAAAACTTTCAACATGGAAAAGTAGCGCATTTCATAAGCTTTCCAACGCCATACCATTGGCCTCAAATGGATTATCCGTTTAGAAATGACATCGAAAATATGTACTCGGCTGTTCGGTTTGCGAAATTTAACGATTTTCCAAATTACTCTTTAACCATAAGGAATTAGAGAAAACGTTCAACATGTGAAATGAACGGATTTGCAGCAGCTATGCAACTCCATCTCATTTGACTCAATCCGATGAACGTTTTAGAAATAACGTCGAAAATACGTTTCATATTTTTTGTACGAAGAAAAACGGTTTTCAAAACTGCTCTTAAACCGTGTATATTTTGCCAAAATTTAACCAAGGCTGTTATACTGCTGTCCACAGTTTTCAAATGGTATATTGCACGACCGATTTGGGCACTCTCCCGAAAGTTCAACCTAGCACTTAGGTAAGTTCAGGTTGAACAAGTTAGGCAGTAAAATTGCAGCAGAAGCAAGTTCATCACAACCCCGAGTGCAAATCCGCCAACGAGCGAGATTCCTATTTATAATGGGCATTTAGTTGCTAAAAACCGTTCCTAGATTATACTTAAATCACATAGAACACGACTGACCAGAAAAATTCGCGTGAAAAGACACGGTTGCGAAGATAGCCCGAAGGTCGGGTGCCTACAAAGAAAAGTTCAGGTTTGTGTAACTCAGAAAGTTCAACGCGTGCTCAGAATAATATTCCGATCCCGTGATCAGAATAATATTCTGATCCCGTGATCATAATAGTGTTTATATATATATGCAAACCGAAGGGTATAACACATGAATACATACACATGCACACACTTACACAACCTGTACTAAATACTAGAGTCACATTGCTTGATACTATATAGATGAAGACATATGTATCTATTGATTTGATTGTATAGATCATCAATGATATGCATTTTTGTTTCCGCTCTATATGTTTTCATGTTTTTTGAAACACTGAGTACAACAGACATACACATTCCCAAAAGTCAGAATGATCCTAGAGCCACCCATCCTCAAGATATATTGAGGAAGTCAAGTGTATATATCTTTTGGTTATATATGTACTACCCGGAAATGTGATTTGGCTCCCAAGAGCATATGCTCCCGGGCCCCCAAAAAAGAAATTTAATAGAAAAAAATCAAGACAAAAATCCAATGTGCAGTTCGTCACATTCAAATGCTACCTGTAAATTTTAAGGCAAAAATATAAAGCATTTTGGCTTGTGCAAAAGAAAAAAAATCCAACACCACAGTTACCTCAAAATGTCACCCTAAATTTGTTTTTTGCTGACAAAACACCACCGCTCCGTTTTGCATGAAATTTGTCATGCATGCTTGTGACACTAACGTAAACATCTATAAAAGAATTCAAAAAATTCCGGAAACATTTAGTATACTTTTTTGCATTACTGTACATCCGGGAGCATATGCTCCCGGGAGCCAAAACATCGCTCTCAGTACTCCCTCCGGTTCTAAATATTTGTCTTTTTAGAGATTCAACTATGGACTACATACGAAGAAAAATGAATGAATCTACACTCTAAACTATGTCTATATACATTCGTATGTAGTTCATAGTGAAATCTATAAAAAGATAAATATTTAGAAACGAAGGGAGTATATATTATGCTCAGGCGGAAGTTTCTACTCGTAACGGAATTTTAGGTGTCAAAGTGCGGATCTCATATATTCAAAATAAAAAGGTGCTATATCCGGAACGTAAGAAATATAGTAAATATTTTAAATGCAGATGTAGTAGGAGTGGCGTACCGGATGTTACACAACTTGGTTTTGGAAGATATGGCACCAAAAGTTGTAGAGCTGGTCGTCTTTCATATCAAGCCATTGAAGCAACGCGTCGAGCTACAATGGGACAATTCCATCGTGCTCCAGCTCTCGCAAGAATTGTATGGGAGTCGTCCTCATGGGGACATCCCGAATGATTCTACTCTATCTTAGATTTTTGTATGTTTTTCAAGGGCCAACCCTGGGCCAAGGTGAGCGCATCCGTATGGGCCTATTGCTCTGGACCACTTCAGTTGCGCAGGCACAAATATGAACTGGTCTAAGTTTGTTCTGGACAATCTCCACAAGCTTCTCTTATGTACTTGAATGCAAATCAAAGAAAGGAAGTTGCAATGCATTTTATTTTTTATAAAGAATAAAAGACACGTGGATGATATCGATCAAGCGACATGGATAAAGGATGGAAGTGAATTAGAATTAGACAGTCGTCGAATGAATTCGGGGACATAGAACCCTAGATTCAGAAGCTTTCCCGAACAAACCTTTTGACCAGGAAAAGGCATACCAAAGATTTTTGGAAAGACACATTGAAATGGAAGCTCTTGAACCTATTCCGAAGTAAGTTTAGGATTAGGTTTTTGGTCCAGTTGGTGTTCCGACATCCCGGATCGAGGTGGCTCTAAACTCAGGTTTGCCTACCTCTCTAGTTACAGAGGGAGGAGAGGGGTTCGTCTTTTTAGGTCCAGCGTGAAGGAAAGCACTTCTACTTTCTCTGAGCTCCCCATATAATTTGTTCATTCCATCGGTATGCTCCGAGGTACCTATAATTGTGATATGTTTGCCAAGAGCCAAGGGGTCTTTTCTGGAAACCTTCATGAGCAATCGTCGTTTTTTGATGGTTTTCCCGCTTTTCACAGCTGCCGGTGTCCCAAAATAGTATTGATTTTCGATTTGGTAATCAGGATGTCAGTATTTCTTATATAAACTCGGTCAAAAATTACAAAGTTTGATTTGAGAAAAAACTAATATGCAGAGCAAATAAAAATGAGGGAGTGCAATGTAAAACATAGGCCTTGCTGATGGTTGTAGTTTTGTACCTTCAAGATATATTGATGAAGTCATATGTATCTATCTTATGGCTATATATGTAACATATGTAAGGCCGTACATAATGGTTCACATCATCTAGATAAGTCACATGTTATACAAGGTATTATCTTTATCCCTAGCCATTATTTGCACACTCCTGAGATCGTACGACCGAGAGATGACATCTTGATATCATCTCTTAGCTAAGAGAATACAAACCTCCTTTTTCATTTATCTCTCTTCCAACAAAGCCATATGCATCTATCACTTGGCTATATAGAACAACAGTGGTTTGTTTTCGGCACGTCTAGTTCCCACTGTGCTATTATGAAACAGAGCATAAGCAATTACCAAATTTTAGGGTTGATCCACGGGTAGGAAACAGTAAGACAATGAAGGAACTTTGCAATTTTTCAAGCATGATGAAAGCAACTACTCCATGCATATTGAATTATCAATGTCGATTACACATGGGCACGGAGGTACTAATTAATTAGCATAGGTAGTCGATCCTACAGATCGAACGATCACTGGAAGTTTACGATGGATCGGTAGGTCCTGCCGGCCTGCCAGCCGGCGGGGATGACATTGTTGGCCACGAGCTTCTTGCGGGAGCCGGAGGTGAGGCGGATCGATATGGGTGCCTGCAGGGTGGACCCGGCGTTGTACCTCCACACCGCGCCCCAGGACTCCTGCATCGGCGCCCAGCCGCCGCCGCGCTGCTGAAGCTCGACCGCCGACAGGTCGCCGTCGCCGGCCTCGTCCTCGATGAGCAGCGCAAGGTAGTTTGGGTTGGAGCCGCGCGCCGTCCACCCGGAAAGCGATGTCCAGCCCGTGCCAGTTGCACGGAACACTGCGAGCGAAGAAATCAACGAGATGACAATCGACCCATAGATAACACGAACATGCACGATGCACACACGACATATTCAAACGAAAGTATTACCGGTTGTACTGGATTCTAATCTTGCCGGCGGTGCGGAGGTGTCAGCCTGTCCGGGTTTGGCCATGGCGCCGAACGCCTTCCCGCCGAGGTCGAAGTGGGCAGCCTCGGCCAGGCACGGCCCGCCGGGGCACTGGTCTGTGACGACCACGGTCACCGGGAACCCGGAGCACGCGCCATGGCTGGTGCATCTAACCTGGTAGCAAGCGCCGCAACCCTTGCCGTTCTTGAAGATAGAGGGGCCGCCCGCAGTGACCATGGCGGAGAATGGCGGCTGCTCCACGTCGCCCTGGTACCCGCATGCACCACCTGCCACACGCACATACACTCGTCAATACACGTAAACCCTAACATGCATGCACTGGTCACCTACCGTCGGTACCGGCGCCTTCGCGGGGACCGTACCACGTCGCACCGCCGTCGGACCAGCCAGAGACGCTGCTCGAATGGAGGAGGATGAGGCAGCTGCTAGCTAGTGCCACAAAAGCCACGAAGGAGGAAGAAGCCATGCTCGTGGTGAACAGTTATTCCGTGTAATTTGATTAACTAAGCTCATTATCTTGAACAATAGTCTAACAGCTCGTTTGGCTCCTGTCATTTGACTCGGAATTCACGGATTTCATTTCCGAATTCCAACCCTAACTTGTTTGGCTGTCATGGAATTTGACACAGGATTTCCTTTCACAATTCCAGGGAATGCAATTATAACTGGACCAAAATCCCTTCCCGTACCCCGTATTTTTCCAAATCTACCCCACCCTCTCGTCCATCCCGATCCACCCCGACGCCACCCTCCTCCACCCCTCTCCTCCCCAACGCGAACGCCGTCACCAGCAAGGTCTCCCTGATGCGAACATCGCCGCCGCCAGCAAGGTCTCCCCCGACGCCAACATCGCCACCGCCACCAAGGTCTCCCCGACGCCAACGCCGCCGCCCCTCTCCTCCCTTACGCGAGTGACACCATCCCATTCAGATCAAGGTCGCCACATCTCGTCCCCTCTCCTCCGGCAAGGTAAACTGTCCCTCTCGCCGCCGGTATGTTTTCTCTGCCTCTCCTTCTCACTCTACCTTCAATTTCATCTCACAACCCTAACCCCCAGTTGACTCGATCGACGGCAGGACGTCGTCCTCATCGATCTGCTCTCATCCACTGCCGGATCTGTCCACCCCTTGCCGGATCCCGACCTCCAAGCCAAGAACTCCGTCCACTTCGGCACCTTGCAAGGTATAACCACCATCCATGGCTTGGCCGTATGATGAGCATCCTTTTCCATTTCCCTGTTTTTTGTGGATCGAGCACCAGTGTTCACTGGTATATTATCATTGTTTCCATGGAAGAGTTGATTTGGTGATGGTTAGTTGTTGACAACAGCTGAATAGATCTGCTTTGGTGATGAGAAGTCTGTAGAGTAGTTGTAGGGATAGTTCACGTCAGGCTCCCAAAAAGACGAGCTCAGATTATTGCTTTCATTATTTATTGGCGTTGTGGGAACAACTGGAACAATCTCATCACCAGTATGAATTGTTTTGTACCTACTAGTGACTAGTTGTCGCACTGATTAAAATCTCTGCTCAACGAGCAAGTAATCTGCTCAAACAAGGTAGTGCTATTTCTCTTAAGTCTGAACTGACGCAACTATTTCCTGTCAAAAAAACAACAATGTAAAAGGCTTAACTAATTATAGACCATTATTATGTTAATAAAGCGTTTGTTCCCTGTTAACTTGTCTTTCCTTCCATAGCTTTCCCATCACACAAATTCTTTTTATTGCTCTTGTTGTGTATCACTAGTAATTGGGCTTGAATTCTTTCTCAATTGTCATTTCTTCATCTCTAAATATAGATGTCGGACCTGAACATCAACACCTTGCATGATGATGAGAGGAGAAAGAAAAGAAAGAGGGCAGCGGCTAGGTTTTTTGTGTCTGTTGTCGCGATAGTTCAACACACATATTGTCGGAGGAGGATTAGAGAGCTTGATGATTTTAGTGAGGACGAGGCAGAAATTAGGATTAGAAAGCAAATGCTAAAATCAATTTATCAAGGTTCTAATAAGCATTGTTATTATAGTTTGTGCCTAACTAAACGGTCCTTTGTGGACCTATGCGCTATCTTGCGTGAAAGATGTGGTTTGAGGGACACATTTTATGTGTCAGGCGAAGAATCAGTCACAATGTTTCTGCTAGTGCTAAGCCATGGGATGAAATATCGGTTAATTGAAAGCACGTATAGGTGGGCACTCGAGACAATCAGTAGGCATTTAAATGAGATCTTAAGATCTACCCTTTCCTTGTCTCACAATTTTATTAAGTTATCGAGTCCTTCAGCTGAGCAACCCGAGGACTCTAGATAGAAATGGCTTCCAGATGGACTAGGAGTTTTAGATGGCACACATGTTGATGTTTGTGTTTCTGCTCGCAAGCAAGGTAGATAAAGGAATAGGAAGCAAGATGTGACAACTGATGTCCTTGGTGTTTGTGATCGGAATATGAAGTTTTTGTATGTCTTAGCTGGATGGGAAGGTTCTGCATCAGATTCACGAGTGTTGCGAGATGCAATGTCACGACAAGATGCTTTTAGAGTTCCACATGGTAATTCTCTGTCTTGGTATGATAGAATAACTAAATTATGACATTTCAAGGGAAATATAATATCTAATACTTGTTATTTTTGCAAACATTAGGAAAATACTACCTTGTAGATGCTGGGTACACTAATGGTCCGGGCTCTTTGCTCCATACCGGTCAGTCCGGTACCATTTACAAGAATGTGCAGCTAATGGAAATAACCCACAAACTCCAAAAGAGTTATATAATCTGCGACATGCATCAGCTAGGAATGTGATAGATAGAACTTTTGGTCTACTAAAGATGAGATGGGCTATTTTGAGGACTAGTTCGTTTTTTGACATAAGAAATCAGGTACCACATAGTATTTTGCAAAACCAAGTAAACCTTTGCATATTTATGCTGTAGATAAATGGCTCGCGTAGTAACACACTTGAATTTTAATGCGTTCCTAGAGAAAGCTAAGTTAAAAGATGATGGAAGTAACTTTGTTGTCTGGGCCCGTAATCTAAGGATTATCCTCACGACTTCCCAGAAATCATATGTCCTTGATGCATCACTTGGTGACCAACCAGAAGACATGACCTCCGAAGACGTTAAGAACGCTTGGGAGGCACGTACTGGAGATTACTCAATAGTTCAGTGTGCAATATTGTATGGCCTAGAATCGGGACTTCAAAGACGTTTTGAACGTCATGGAGCATATGAGATGTTCCAGGAGTTAAAGTTTATCTTTCAGAAGAATGCCCGGATCGAGAGGTATGAGACCTCCGATAATTTCTATGCTTGCAAGATGGATGAGAACGAGTCTATCAGTAAACATATACTCAGAATGTCTAGGTATTCAACTCGTCTAGCGGAGTTGGGAATTGCCCTTCCGCCAGAAGCGATCACTGACAGAGTTCTTCAATCACTGCCACCTAGTTACAAGAGCTTTGTGATGAACTATAACATGCACGGGATGAACAAGTCAGTCGCCGAGCTGTTTGCGATGCTAAAAGTCGCTGAGTCTGAAATCCAGAAAGAACATCAAGTGTTGATGGTCAATAAAACCACTAGTTTCAAGAAGAATGGAAAGGATAAGGGCAAGAAGGGTAAAACCTAGAAGGATGGCAAAGCAGTTGCTACTCCTGTAAAGAAGCCCAAGCATGGACCTAAGCCAGAAACTGAGTGCTTTCATTGCAAGGGAATTGGTCACTGGAAGCGAAACTGCCCCAAGTACCTGGCTGACAAGAAGGCGGCCAACGACAAACAAGGTATATATGATATACATGTTATTGATGTGTACCTTACTAGCTCTCGTTGTAGTGCCTGGGTATTTGATACCGGTTCGGTTGCTCACATTTGCAACTCAAAATAGGAACTACGGAATAGACGAAGGCTGGCAAAGGATGAAGTGACGATGCGCGTGGGAAATGGTTACAAGGTTGATGTGATCGCCGTCGGCACGCTCTCTCTTCGATTACCATCGGGACTAGTGATGAACCTGAATAATTATTATTTAGTGCCTGCATTAAGCATGAACATTAGATATGGATCTTGTTTATTGCGAGACGGTTGCTCATTTAAATTAGAGAATAAATGTTGTTCTATTTATATGAGTAATATCTTTTATGGTCATGCACCCAATGTGAGGGGTTTATTCATATTGAATCTTGATAGTGATGACACACATGTTCATAACATTGATGCCAAAAGATGTAGAGTTGATAATGATAGTACCACTTTCTTGTGGCACTGCCGTTTAGGTCATATTGGTGTAAAACGCATGAGGAAGCTCCATGCTGATGGACTTTTGGAGTCACTTGATTTTGAATCACTTGATACATGTGAACCATGCCTCATGGGCAAGATGACTAAAATGCCGTTCTATGGAACAATGGAACGGGCGAGTGACTTATTGGAAATCATACATACTAATGTGTGCGGTCCAATGAATGTTACAGCGCGTGGTGGATATCGTTATTTTCTCACCTTCACTCATGACTTAAGTAGATATGGGTATATTTACTTAATGAAACACAAGTCTGAAACGTTTGAAAAGTTCAAGCAATTTCAGAGTGAAGTTGAGAATCATCGTAACAAGAAGATTAAATTCCCGCGATCTGTTCGAGGAGGTGAATATCTGAGTTATGAGTTTGATAGTCACTTATGACAGTGTGGAATTGTTTCACAGTTGACACCGCCTGGAACACCACAGCGTAATCGTGTGTCCGAACGTCGTAATCGAACCTTATTAGATATGGTGCATTCTATGATGTCTCTTGCTGATTTGCCACTATCCCTTTAGGGTTATGCATTAGAGACAGCTACATTCACTTTAAATAGAGCACCATCAAAATCCGTTGAGACGACGCCATATGTGCTTTGATTTGGCAAGAGGCTAAAATTGTCGTATCTTAATGTTTGGGGATGTGATGTTTATGTCAAAAAGCTTCATCCTGAAAAGCTGGAACCCAAAGCAGAGAAATGCGTCTTCATAGAATAACCGAAGAGACAGTCGGGTATACATTCTATCTCAGATCCGAAGGCAAAATGTTTATCGCTAAGAACGGAACATTTCTTGAGAAAGAGTTTCTCTCGAAAGAATTGAATGGGAGGAAAATAGAGCTTGATAAGGTTGTTGAACCTTTACTTCAACCAGAAAGTAGCACAACGCAGAAAGATGTTTCTATGGAACCTACGACGGTAGAAGAGAAAGTTAATGATGATGATCATGAAGCTTCGGATCAAGCTACTATTGAACCTTGTTGGTCGACAAGGGCGTGTACTACTCCTGAGTGGTATGGCAACCCTGTCTTGGAGCTCATGTTGTTGGACAACAATGAACCTACGAGCTATGGAGGAGCAAGGATGGGCCTGGATTCCGAGAAATGGTTAGAGGCCATGAAATCCGAGATGGGATTGTTGGGGAACGTCGCATGGGAAACAAAAATTTTCCTACGCACACGCAAACCTATCCATGGTGATGAGCATCTACGAGAGGGAGAGTGGATCTACGTACCCTTGTAGATCGCTAAGCGGGAAGCGTAAAGAAACGCGGTTGGTGTAGTCGAACTTCTTCGCGATCCAAATCGCCGAGCGTCCCGCGATCCAATCACGAACCGTCCCGCGAACACATCATGATCCGTCCCGTGAACTCATCATGATCCGTCTCACGATCTTGATCATGATCTGTCCCGCGAACTCATCACGATCTGTTCCGTGATCACATCACGAACCGTCTCGCGAACTCGATCACGGGCCTTCCGATCTAGCGCCGAACGGACGGCACCTCCGCGTTTAGCACACGTGCAGCTTGATGACGATCTCCACCGTCTCGATCCAGCGAGAAGAGGTGGAGAGGAGAGAGAGTTCATCGGCAGCGTGACGGTGCTCCGGTGATGGTGGTGGAGCAATTCCGGCAGGGCTTCGCCTAAGCGCTGTAGAAAACTGATCTAGAGGAGAAACTATGCACCGGTGGAACGGGTAGCACGTGGCCGGAAATTCTGTCCAAAAACCACCCAATCCACTAGTATATATCGGATGAGAGGAGAGGAGAGGCATCCAAAGCCTTTGGGTTGGCCGAAATAGGAGGTGGGAAGCAATCCTACTTCACCTCCAATCCTAGTTGGAGTAGGATTGCCTCCTATTGGCTGATTTTCCACTTTTTGGTTTAGGACTTTCTCTCCTGCGCCATGGGCCTTTGTCGCTGTTTTCCCAGCCCACTAAGGGCTGGTTATTATTCTCCCACAGCCCATGGACCTCTTGGGGTCGAAATACCCCTCTCGGAGGCCTCCCGGTACACTACCGGCACTCCCAGTACACTACCGGCACTCCCGGTACACTACCGATGAGCCCGAAACTTTTCCGGAAACCAAACTGGGACTTCCTATATATGAATCTTTAGCTCTGGACCATTCCGGAGCTCCTCGTGACGTCCAGGATCTCATCCGGGACTCCAAACAAACTTCGGTCACCACCATACATAACTCTACACTACCGAAACGTCACCGAACCTTAAGTGTGCAGACCCTGCAGGTTCGAGAACTATGTAGACATGACCGAGACACCTCTACGGTCAATAACCAATGGCGGGACCTGGACGTCCACATTGGTTCCTACATATTCTACAAAGATCTTTATCGGTCGAACCTCTATGTCAAGGATTCAGTTAATCCCATCTAACGTTCCCTTTGTTCTTCGGTATGTTACTTGCCCGAGATTCGGTCGTCGGTATCTCCATACCTAGTTCAACCTCGTTACCGGCAAGTCTCTTTACTCGTTCCGTAATACAAGATCCTGCAACTAACAATTAGTCACATTGCTTGCAAGGCTTATTGTGATGTTGCATTACCGAGTGGGCCCCGAGATACCTCTCCGTCACACGGAGTAACAAATCCCAGTCTCGATCCATGCCAACTCAACAGACACCATCGGAGATACCTGTACAGCACCTTTATAGTCACCCAGTTACGTTGTGACGTTTGATACACACAAGGCACTCCTCCGATATCTGTGAGTTGCATGATCTCATGGTCATAGGAACACATACTTGACATGCGGAAAACAGTAGCAATAAACTGACACGATCATATGCTACGTTTGCAGTTTGGGTCTTGTCCATCACATCATTCTCCTAATGATGTGACCCCGTTATCAAATGACATCTCATGTCCATGGCTAGGAAACCTTAACCATCTTTTGATCAACGAGCTAGTCTATTAGAGGCATACTAGGGACATGGTTTTGTCTATGTATCCACACATGCATCTAAGTCTCCGATCAATACAATTATAGCATGGATAATAAACGATTATCATGAACAAGGAAATATGATAATAACTAATTTATTATTGCCTCTAGGGCATATTTCCAATAGTCTCCCACTTGCACTAGAGTCAATAATCTAGTTCACATCACCATGTGATTCACATTGTTATGAATCTGACACCCAATGAGTTCTTGGGCTCGATCATGCTTTGCATGTGAGAGAGGTCTTATAGTCAACGGGTCTGTAACATTCAGATCCGTGTGCACTTTGCAAATACCTATGTCAAACTATAAACACTGCTACCACACTCCGCTCGGTACTATTCCAAATGGCTGCTCCACTATACGTATCCAGATTGCTACTACGAGTCATCCGGATTAGTGTTAAAGCTTGTATCGACGTAACTCCTTATGACAAACTCTTTATCACCTCCATAATCGAGAAACATCTCCTCAGTCTCTTAGTTACTGAGGATAATCTTGACCGCTGTCCAGTGATCCACTCCTGGTTCACTCTTGTACCCCCTGACGGACTCATGGCAAGGCACACACAGGTGCGGTACACATCATGGCATAATATAGAGCCTATGGCTAAGGCATAGGGGACGACGTTCGTCCTTTCTCTTTCTTCTGCCGTTGTCGAGCTTTGAGTCTCACTCAACTTTCACACCTTACAAATCAGGCGAGAACTCTTTCTCTGACTGATCCATTTTGAACTCTTTCAAAATCTTGTCAAGGTATGCACTCATTGAAAGTCTCATCGAGCATCTTGATCTATCTCCATAGATTTTGATGCTCAACAATTAGGTAGCTTCATCCAGGTCTTCCTTTGAAAATCACTTTCCAAATGACCGTTTTATGCTTTCTAGAAACTCTACATTATTTCTGATCAGCAATATGTCATCCACATATACTTATCAGAAATTCTATAGTGCTCCCACTCACTTTATTGCAAATACAAGTTTCTCGTAAACTTTGGATAAACATCAAAACTTTGATCACCTCATCAAAGCGTATATTCCAACTCTGAGATGCTTGCTTCAGTCCATGGAAGGATCACCGAAGCTTGCACACCTTTTAGCATCCTTAGGCCTGACAAAACCTTCTGGTTGTATCACATACAACCTTTCCTCAAGTAAACCATTAAGGAAACGATGTTTTGACATCCATCTGCCAGATTTCATAATTGAAAACACAACAACTGCTAACATAATTCCAATAGACTTTAGCACCACTACGAGTGAGAAAGTCTCATCGTAGTCAACTCCTTGAACTTGTCACAAACATCTTTGCAACAAGTCGAGCTTTACAAATAGTGACATTCACCATTAGTGTTTGTCTTCATTTTAAAAATCCATTTGTACTCAACGACCTGCCGTCCAACGAGCAAGTCTACCAAAGTCTACATTTGGTTTTCATACATGGATCCTATCTCGGATTTCATGACCTCCAACCATTTGTCGGAATCCGGGCCCATCATCACTTCACCATAGCTCGTAGGTTCATCGTTGTCCAACAACATGACCTCCAAGACAGGGTTGTCGTACTGCTTAGGAGCAGTACACATCCTTGTCGACCTACGAAGTTCGATAGTAACTTGATCCTGAAGCTTCATGATCATCATGATTAACTTACTCTTAAACTAACGTAGGCTTCACAGAAACAACATCCCGCGCTGCGCTACTCTCTCGTTGAACAAAGGTTTAACAACCTCATCAAGTTCTATCTTCCTCCCACTCAATTCTTTCGAGAGAAACTTTTCCTCGAGAAAGGATCCGTTTTAGTAACAAACACTTTGCACTTGGATCTGAGATAGAAGGTTCACCCAACTGATCTTAGGGTATTCTATGAAGATGCATTTGTCCGCCTTGGGTTCGACCTCATTAGGTGAAAACATTTTCCACACAAGTGTCGCAGCCCCAAGTATTAAGAAATGACAGCTTAGGTTTCTATCAAACCATAATTCACATGGTGTCATCTCAACGGATTTAGATGGTGCCCTATTTAAAGTGAATGTAGTTGTCTCTAATGCATAACCCCAAAATTATAGTAGTAAAACGACAAGAGACATCATAGCACGCACCATGTCCAATAGAGCATAACTATGATGTTCGGACACACCATCACACTATGGTGTTCCAGGTGGCGTTTAGTTGTGAAACAACTTTCACATTGTCTTAAGTTGTATGCCAAACTCGTGACTTGGATATTCACCTCCACGATCATATCGCAGTCATTTTTATCTTCTTGTCACGATGATCTTTAAACTTCACTCTGAATTTGCTTGAACCTTTCAAACGATTCAGACTTGCGTTTCATTAAGTAAATATACACTATATCAACTCAAATCATCAGTGAAGGTAAGAAAATAACGATATCCACTGCACGCTACAAGACTCACTAGATTGCATACATCAACATGTATCATTTCCAATGAATCACTTGCCCGCTCCATCCAACGGGGTCCTTTAGTCATCTTGCCCAAGAGGCATGGTTCGCATGTCTCAACCGATTCGAAATCGAATGAGTCCAAATATCTATCACCATGGAGTTTCTTCATGCGCTTTATACCAATATGACATTTTGCGGCAGTGCCACAAGTATGTGGTACTATCATTATTTAACTTTGAATCTTTTGACATCAATTTTATGAACATGTGTATTACTACGATCAAGATTTCAACAAACCATTCTCACTGGGTGCATGACCATTGAAGGTATTATTCATGTAAACAGAATAACTATTATTCTCTGACTTAAATGAATAACCGTATTGCAACAAACATGATCTAATCATGTTCATGCTCAACGCAAAACACCAAATAACATTTATTTAGGTTCGTCACTAATCCTGAAGGTAGAGAGAGCGTGCGATGTTGATCACATCAACCTTGGAAACATTTCCAACACACATCGCCACCTCACCCTTAGCTAGTTCTTCGTTTATTCCGTAGCTTTTATTTCGAGTTACTAACATTTAGCATCCGAACCGGTATCCAATACCCAGGTGCTACTAGGAGTACTAGCAAGGTACACATCAATAACTCGTATATCAAATATACTTCTGTCGATGTTGCCAGCCTTCTTATCTACCAAGTATCTAGGGTTGTTCCGCTTCGGCGACCTCTCACCTCATAATTGAAGCACTTAGTCTCGGGTTTGAGTTCAACTTTGGGTTGCTTCACTGGAGCAGCAACTGACTTGCTATCCATGAAGTTTCCCTCCTTGCTCTTGCCCATTTCGAAACTAGTGGTTTGATTAACCATCAACACTTGACTCTCCTTCTTGATTTCTACCTTCGCGGTGTGAAACATCGCGAACAGCTCAGGGATCAATACTTCTATCCCTGGTGTATTATAGTTCATCACTAAGTTCTAGTAGCTTTAGTGACAGTGACTTGGAGAACTATATCAATCACTATCTTATCTGGAAGATCAACTCCCACATGATTCAAGCGATTGTAGTACCCAGACAATCTGAGTACATGCTCAACGATTGAGCTATTCTCCTTCATCTTACAGGCAAAGAATCTTGTTGGAGATCTCAAATCTCGCAACACAGGCACGAGCTTGAGATCACAATCTCTGCTCCTAGAATAGCTGATATGTTCCGTGATGTTCAAAACGTTTCGGAGCCTCAATTCTAAGCCGTAATGCATGACACACTAAACTATCAAGTAGTCATCGAAACGTGCCTGTTAGATGTTCACAACATCTATAGACGACGCTAGAGGGGGTGGCGCACCGAGCGGTGAATTAAGGACATAAGCCTTCTGTGCAGCAATGAGGACAATCCTCAGATCACGGACCCAGTCCGCAATATTGCTACCAACATCTTTCAACTCTATTTCTCTAGGAACATATAAAAATTTAAGGGGGCTACAGCGCGAGCTAGTAATCTACAACATAATTTGCAAAGACACTATTGACTATGTTCATGATAATGAGTTCAATTAATCATATTACTTAAGAACTCCCACTCAAATTGACATCCCTCGGGTCATTCGAGTGATACATGATCCAAATTCACCAACTCAAGTCCGATCATCACGTGAGTTAAGGTGGCTTCAATGGTAAACATCATTATGTTGATCATATCCACTATATGATTCATGCTCGACCTTTCGGTCTCTTGTGTTCCGAGGCCATGTCTGTACATGCTAGGCTCGTCAAGTTTAACCCGAGTGTTCTGCGCGTGCAAATCTGGCTTGCACCCGTTGTATGTGAACGTAGAGTCTATCACACCCGATCATCACGTGGTGTCTCAACACGACGAACTTTTGCAACGGTGCACACTCGGGGAGAACACGGTTCATCTTGAAATTCAAGTGAGGGATCACCTTATAATGCTACCGCCGTACTAAGCAAAACAAGGTGCATAAAAGGATTAACATCTCATGCAATTCATAAGTGACATGATATGGCCATGAACTTGTGTTTAAGATCTCCATCTTCGAAACACCGGCATGATCTCCATCGTCACCGGCACAACACCATGATCTCCATCATCTTGATCTCCATCAATGTGTTGCCATTGTTGTTGTGGCGCCAGCCCTGCTTCTACTTCTATTGCTACCTCTTAGCGATAAAGTAAAGCATTACATAGCGCTTAATGATTGACACGCAGGTCATACAATAATTAAAGACAACCCTATGGCTCCTGCCGGTTGCCGTACTCAATGACATGCAAGTCATGAAATTCTATACATCACATGATCATCTCATACATCACATATATCTCATCATGTAATTGGCCATACCACATCACAACATACCCTGCAAAAACAAGTTAGACGTCCTCTAATTGTTGTTGCATGTTTTACATGGCTGCTACGGGTATCTAGCAAGAACAATTCTCACCTACGCATAAACCACAATGGTGATACATAGATTGCTTTTCAACCTTCTCAAGGACCGCCTTTGTCGGATCCGATCCAACTAAAGTGAGAGAAACTGTCACCCGCAAGCCATCTAAGCAACAAGTTGCGTCGAGGGAACCGGTCTCTCGTAAGCGTACGAGTAATGTTGGTCCGGGCCGCTTCATCTCACAATCCCGCTGAACCAAAATCCGACCAAGGGAGGAAGCAATCTAAGCATCAACGCCCACAAACCTTTTGTGTTCTACTCGAGATCTCATCGAACCATCAACCTAGCTCATGATGCCACTGTTGGGGAACGTCGCATGGGAAACAAAATTTTTCCTACGCACACGCAAACCTATCCATGGTGATGAGCATCTACGAGAGGGAGAGTGGATCTACGTACCCTTGTAGATCGCTAAGCGGGAAGCGTAAAGAAACGCGGTTGGTGTAGTCGAACTTCTTCACGATCCAAATCGCCGAGCGTCCCGCGATCCAATCACGAACCGTCCCGCGAACACATCATGATCCGTCCCGCGAACTCATCATGATCCGTCTCACGATCTTGATCACGATCTGTGCCGCGAACTCATCACGATCCGTTCCGTGATCACATCACGAACCGTCTCGCGATCTCGATCACGGGCCTTCCGATCTAGCGCCGAACGGACGGCACCTCCGCGTTCAGCACACGTGCAGCTTGATGACGATCTCCACCGTCTCGATCCAGCAAGAGGAGGTGGAGAGGAGAGAGAGTTCATCGGCAGCGTGACGGCGCTCCGGTGATGGTGGTGGAGCAATTCCGGCAGGGCTTTGCCTAAGCGCTGTAGAAAACTGATCTAGAGGAGAAACTATGCACCGGTGGAACGGGTAGCACGTGGCCGGAAATTCTGTCCAAAAACCACCCAATCCACTAGTATATATCGGATGAGAGGAGAGGAGAGGCAGCGAAAGCCTTTGGGTCGGCCGAAATAGGAGGTGGGAAGCAATCCTACTTCACCTCCAATCCTAGTTGGAGTAGGATTGCCTCCTATTGGCTGATTTTCCACTTTTTGCTTTAGGACTTTCTCTCCTGCGCCATGGGCCTTTGTCGCTGTTTTCCCAGCCCACTAAGGGCTGGTTATTATTCTCCCACAGCCCATGGACCTCTTGGGGTCGAAATACCCCTCCCGGAGGCCTCCCGGAGGCCTCCCGGCACTCCCAGTACACTACCGGCACTCCCGGTACACTACCGATGAGCCCGAAACTTTTCCGGAAACCAAACTGGGACTTCCTATATATGAATCTTTAGCTCTGGACCATTCTGGAGCTCCTCGTGACGTCCAGGATCTCATCCGGGACTCCGAACAAACTTCGGTCACCACCATACATAACTCTACACTACCGAAACGTCACCGAACCTTAAGTGCGCAGACCCTGCAGGTTCGAGAACTATGTAGACATGACCGAGACACCTCTACGGTCAATAAACAATGGCGGGACCTGGACGTCCACATTGGTTCCTACATATTCTACAAAGATCTTTATCGGTCGAACCTCTATGTCAAGGATTCAGTTAATCCCGTCTAACGTTCCCTTTGTTCTTCGGTATGTTACTTGCCCGAGATTCGATCGTCGGTATCTCCATACCTAGTTCAACCTCGTTACCGGCAAGTCTCTTTACTCGTTCCGTAATACAAGATCCTGCAACTAACAATTAGTCACATTGCTTGCAAGGCTTATTGTGATGTTGCATTACCGAGTGGGCCCCGAGATACCTCTCCGTCACACGGAGTAACAAATCCCAGTCTCGATCCATGCCAACTCAACAGACACCATCGGAGATACCTGTAGAGCACCTTTATAGTCACCCAGTTACGTTGCAACGTTTGATACACACAAGGCACTCCTCCTATATCTGTGAGTTGCATGATCTCATGGTCATAGGAACACATACTTGACATGCGGAAAACAGTAGCAATAAACTGACACAATCATATGCTACGTTTGTAGTTTGGGTCTTGTCCATCACATCATTCTCCTAATGATGTGACCCCGTTATCAAATGACATCTCATGTCCATGGCTAGGAAACCTTAACCATCTTTTGATCAACGAGCTAGTCTATTGGAGGCATACTAGGGACATGGTTTTGTCTATGTATCCACACATGCATCTAAGTCTCCGATCAATACAATTATAGCATGGATAATAAACGATTATCATGAACAAGGAAATATGATAATAACTAATTTATTATTGCCTCTAGGGCATATTTCCAACAGGGATCCATGTATAAAAACAAAGTATGGACTTTGGAAGTATTACCTGAAGGGCGAAAGGCCATTCAGAACAAATGGATCTTTAAGAAGAAGACAGACGCGGACGATAATGTCACCGTCTATAAAGCTCAACTTGTGGCAAGGGTTTTTCACAAGTTCAAGGAGTTGACTACGATGAGCCATTCTCACCCGTAGCGATGCTTAAGTCTGTCAGAATCATGTTGGCAATAGCTGCTTATTTCGATTATGAAATTTGGTAGATGGATGTCAAAACGGCGTTCCTCAACGGTTTCCTTGAGGAAGAGTTGTATATGATGCAACCCAAAGGTTTTGTCAATCCAGAGAATGCTGACAAAGTTTGCAAACTCCAGCGATCCATTTATGGGCTGGTGCAAGCATCTCGAAGTTGGAATAAGCGCTTTGATGAGGTGATCAAAGCGTTTGAGTTTATACAAGTTTATGGAGAAGCTTGTATTTACAAGAAAGTGAGTGGGAGATCTATAGCGTTTTTAGTATTATATGTGGATGGCATATTGCTGATTGGAAACAATATAGAAATGCTGGAAAGCGTGAAGGAATATTTGAACAAGAGTTTTTCAATGAAGGACCTAGGAGAAGCTACTTTCATATTAGGCATTAAGATCTATAGAGATAGATCGAGACGCTTAATTGCACTTTCACAGAGCACATACCTTGATAAAGTTTTGAAGAAGTTCAAAATGGATCAGTCCAAGAAGGGGTTCTTGCCTGTTTTACAAGGTGTGAAGATGAGTAAGACTCAATGCCCAGTGACTGTAGAAGATAGAGAAAAGATGAGTGTCATCCCCTATGATTTAGCCATAGGCTCTATCATGTATGTAATGTTGTGCACAAGACCGGATGTCAACCTTGCCATAAGTATGGCCTGAAGGTTACAAAGTGATCCTGGAATAGAACACTGGGCAGCGGTCAAGAATATCCTTAAGTACTTGAAAAGGACTAAGGAAATGTTTCTCGTTTAGGGAGGTGATGAAGAGCTCGTCGTAAAGGGTTACATCGATGCAAGCTTTGACATTGATCCGGATGACTCTAAGTCGCAAACCAGATACGTATTTATTCTCAATGGGGGAGTTGTAAGCTGGTGCAGTTCCAAGCAAAGCGTGGTAGCCGGTTCTACATGTGAAGTGGAGTACATCGCAGCCTCAGAGGCGGCGAAGGAAGGTGTCTGGATGAAGCAGTTCATGACAAATCTTGGAGTAGTGCCCAGTGCACTGAATCCAATGAACCTGTTCTGTGACAACACTGGTTCCATTGCTCTGGCCAAGAAACCAAGGTTTCACAAGAGGACCAGACACATGAAGCAATGCTTCAACTCCATCTGCGATTACATCGAGGAGAAGGACATAAATATTTGCAAAGTGCACACGGATCTGAATGTTGCAGACCCATTGACTAAACCTCTTCCAAGGGATAAACATGATCAACACCAGAACTGCATGGGTGTTCGATTCATTACAATGTAAATCACTTAGTGATGTGAACTAGATTATTGACTCTAGTGCAAGTGGGAGACTGTTGGAAATATGCCCTACAGGCAATAAATAAAGTGTTTATTATTATATTTCCTAGTTCATGATAATCGTTTATTATCCACGCTATAATTGTATTGTTTGGAAACACATTGCATGTGTGGGTAAATAGAAAACACTATGTCCCTAGTATGCCTCTAGTGAACTAGCTAGTTGATCAAAGATGGTCAAGGTTTCCTAGCCATTGACATATGATGTCATTTGATAATGGGATGACATCATTAAGAGAACGATGTGATGGGCAAGACCCAAACTACAAACGCAGTATATGATCGTGTCAGTTTATTGTTACTGTTTTCTGCATGTCAAGTATATGTTCCTATGACCATGAGATCATGCAACTGACGGATAACGGAGGAGTGCCTTGTGTGTATCAAACGTCACAACGTAACTGGGTGACTATAAAGGTGCTCTACAGGTATCTCCGAGGGTGTCTATTGAGTTGGCATGGATCAAGACTGTGATTTGTTACTCCGTGTGACGGAGAGGTATCTCAGGGCCCACTCGGTAATGCAACATCACAATAAGCCTTGCAAACAATGTGACTAAGTGTTAGTCACATGATCTTGTATTACAAAACGAGTAAAGAGACTTGCCGGTAACGATGTTGAACTAGGTATGGAGATACCGACGATCGAATCTCGGGCAAGTAACATACCGAAGAACAAAGGGAACATCATACGGGATTAACTGAATCCTTGACATAGAGGTTCGACCGATAAAGATGTTCGCAGAATATGTAGGAACTAATATGGGCATCCAGGTCCCGCTATGGGTTATTGGCCATCGAGGTGTCTCGGTCATGTCTACATAGTTCTCGAACCCGCAGGGTCTGCACACTTAAGGTTCGATGACGTTTCGGTAGTATAGAGTTATGTATGGTGGTGACCGAAGGTTGTTCGGAGTCCCGGATGAGATCCCGGATGTCACGAGGAGCTCTAAGACACGAAGAACTTTCGCAACGGTGCACACTCGGGGAGAACACAATTTATCTTGAAATTAAGTGAGGGATCACCTTATAATGCCACCGTCGTCCTAAGAAAAACAAGGTACATAAAAGGATTAACATCACATGCAAATCATAAGTGACATGATATGGCCATGAACTTGTGCTTTTGATCTCCATCATGAAAGAACAGGCATGATCTCCATCGTCACCGGCATGACACCATGATCTCCATCATCTTGATCTCCATCAACGTGTTGCCATCGGGGTTATCATGCCCAACATGCTTCTACTACTATTGCTACCGTTTAGCGATAAAGTAAAGCCTTACATAGCGCTTAATGATTGATACACAGGTCATACAATAATTAAAGATAACCCTATGGCTCCTGCCGGTTGCCGTACTCATCGACATGCAAGTCGTGATAATCTATACATCACATGATCATCTCATACATCACATATATCACATCATGTAATTGGCCATATCATATCACAACATACTCTGCAAAAACAAGTTAGACGTCCTCTAATTGTTGTTGCATGTTTTACGTGGATGCTACGGGTATCTAGCAAGAACAATTCTCATCTACGTAAAAACCACAACGGTGATACACTAGTTGCTTTTCAACCTTCTCAAGGACCGCCTTTGTCGAATCTGATCCAACTAAAGTGAGAGAAACTGGCACCCGCAAGCCATCTATGCAACAAGTTGCGGTCGAGGGCCGCTTCATCTCACAATACCGTTGAAGCAAAATCTGACCAAGGGAGGAAGCAATCTGAGCATCAACGCCCACAAACTCTTTGTGTTCTACTCGAGATCTCATCTACACATAGACCTAGCTCTGATACCACTGTTGGGGAACGTTGCATGGGAAACAAAAAATTTCCTACGCACACGCAAGATCTATCCATGGTCATGAGCATCTACGAGAGGGAGAGTAGATATACATACCCTTGTTGATCGCTAAGCGAGAAGCGTTAAGAAACGCGGCTGGTGTAGTCGAACATCTTCGCGATCCAAATCGCCGAGCGTCCCGCGATCTCATCACGATCCGTCCCGCGATCCAATCACGATCCGTCTCGCGAACTCATCACGATCCGTCCCGCGTTCTCATCACGATCCGTCCCGTAAACTCATCATGATCCGTCCCATGATCTCATCGCGATCCGTCCCGTGATCTCGTCACGGTCCGTCTTGCAATCTTGATCACGGTCCTTCCGATCTAGCGCCGAACGGACGACACCTCCGCGTTCAGCACACGTATAGCTTGATGACGATCTCCGCCTTCTTGATCCAGCAAGAGGGAGCGGAGAGGTAGAAGAGTTCTCCGGCAGCGTGACGGCGCTGCGGCGATCGTGGTGGAGCTATTCCGGCAGGCTTCGCCTAAGCACTGCAGAAAACCGATCTAGAGGAGAAACTATGCACTAGAGGAACGGGTAGCACGTGGCTGAAAATTCTGTGCCAAAACCCTAAAATCCTCTAGTATATATAGGAGGAGAGGAGGAGGAGGCTTGGCTGCCAAAAAGCCAGCCCTGGGGTCGGCCAAAATGGGGAGGAGAGGAGGACTCCTCCTCCAATCCTAGTAGGACTAGGATTCCTTTTTTTTTGGCCTTTTTCCACCTTTTTCCCTTTGGGCTTTTTCTCCCAGCCGCATGGGCCTCGTGTGGGACTTCCACCAGCCCACAAAAGGCTGGTATTTACTCTCCCACAGCCCATGAAGCCTCTTGGGTCGAAATACCCCTCCCGGTGGTCTCCCGGTACACTACCGGCACTCCCGATACATTACCGATTACCCCGAAACTTTTCCGGCGACCAAAATGGGACTTCCTATATATCAATATTTACCTCCGGACCATTCCGGAGCTCCTTGTGACTTCCGGGATCTCATCCGGGACTCCGAACAACCTTCGGTCACCACCGTACATAACTCTATACTACCGAAACGTCATCAAACCTTAAGTGTGCAGACCCTGCGCGTTCGAGAACTATGTAGACATGACCGAGACACCTCTACGGTCAATAACCAATAGAGGGACCTGGATGCCCATATTGGTTCCTACATATTCTACAAAGATCTTTATCGGTCGAACCTCTATGTCAAGGATTCAGTTAATCCCGTATGATGTTCCCTTTGTTCTTCGGTATGTTACTTGCCCGAGATTCGATCGTCGGTATCTCCATACCTAGTTCAACCTCATCACCGGCAAGTCTCTTTACTCGTTCCATAATACAAGATCCCGTGACTAACACTTAGTCACATTGCTTGCAAGGCTGGTTGTGATGTTGTATTACCGAGTGGGCCCTGAGATACCTCTCCGTCACACGGGGTAACAAATCCTAGTCTTGATCCATGCCAACCCAACAGACACCCTCGGAGATACCTGTAGAGTACCTTTATAGTCACCCAGTTACGTTGCGACGTTTGATACACACAAGGCACTCCTCCGGTGTCAGAGAGTTGCATGATCTCATGGTCATAGGAACATATACCTGACATGCAGAAAATAGTAGCATTAAACTGACATGATCATATGCTACGTTTGTAGTTTGGGTCTTGTCCATCCCATCATTCTCCTAATGATGTGATCCCGTTATCAAATGACATCTCATGTCAATGGCTTGGAAACCTTAACCATCTTTGATCAACGAGCTAGTCTATTAGAGGCATACTAGGGACATGGTTTTGTCTATGTATCCACACATGCATCTAAGTCTCTGATCAATACAATTATAGCATGGATAATAAACGATTATCATGAACAAGGAAATATGATAATAACTAATTTATTATTGCCTCTAGGGCATATTTCCAACAGTATTTCGACCCTAGAGGCTTCATGGGCTATGGGAGAATAATTACCAGCCTTTTGTGGGCTGGTGGAAGTCCCACACAAGGCCCATGCGACTGGGAAGAAAAACCCAAAGAGAAAAAGGTGGAAAAATGGCCAAAAATGAGGAATTCTAGTCCTACTAGGATTGGAGGAGGAGTCCTCCTCTCCTCCCCACTTCGTCTGAACCAAAGGAGGCTTAGCCCTTGCGCCAAGCCTCTCCTCCCTTCCTCCTATGTATACTGGTGGGATTTAGGGTTTTTGCACATATTTTAAGCCACGTGCTTCTCGTTCCTCCACTGCATAGTTTCTCCTCTAGATCGGATTTCTGGAGTGCTTAGGCGTAGCCCTGCCGGAGCACCGTCATGCTGCCGGAGAACTCTTCTTCATCTCCGCTCCCTCTTGTTGGATCAACACGGCGGAGATCGTCATCAAGCCGTACGTGTGCTGAACGCGGAGGTGCCGTCCGTTCGGCGCTAGATCGGAAGGACCGTGATCAAGTTCGCGGGACGGATCGTGATCAAGTTCGCCGGGATGGACCATGATTGGATCGCGGGATGGATCGTGATTGGATCACGAAATGCTCGGCGATTTGGATCGCGAAGACGTTCGACTACACCAACCGCGTTTCTTAACGCTTCCCGCTTAGCGATCTACAAGGGTACGTAGATCCACTCTCCCTCTCGTAGATGCTCATCACCATGGATAGGTCTTGCGTGAACGTAGGAATTTTTTTATTTCCCATGCAACATTCCCTAATAGGGCATCCCCGGACGCACTCTTGACGCCGTCCTCGAGCACATCGAGGGCGGCAACGAGCCGTGCCTCGGGTACCCGGAGGCGACGTCCGTCTGCCGCCGGAGGGGCTCGTCGTGGCAGCCCCGGCATATGCAGGCGCCGTCGTCATCGTCCTCGTACTCCTCCGTCTCCCAGTCCTCCCACTCCTCCGACGCAACGCGCACGCTGCTCGTCGCTGTTAAGGCCGAGCCCGGCTTGTTATCGCCGCTCTGACGCAGCGGCCGCAGCAGTGGCGGCATCACCATCAACGAGGCCACCTCCGCCTTGTCAGTGGTGGCACGCCGGCGGTGGTCAAGCAGGAGCACCTGGCCATGGCCACCGCCGACGACGAGGCCGCCCTGAAGTGGGCGCGAGACGACTACGTTCGGGAGGAGGTGGAGCGGCAGTGTCGGGCCCTCGAGGAGATCGAGGCTCGCCACCGCGCCTGCCGTGAGGAGGAGATCACCGGCCTCATCATCCTCGACGACGACAGCGACGGGGAGGCGCCCGGGCCCTCCAACCCCGACCTGCACCGTCTCGGCGACGCAGGGCAGGGCTGCAGCAGGGACGGCGGCCGCGGCATGTCGGACGGCGACGGCAGCGGCGGGGATGGGGACGACGGCGGCGACTACACCAACTTCTACAATGTCCTCGGCATGTAGAATGCGGCGCGCGGCGACGGGATGGCGGCGTCAGGACAGCGTAGTCTTTTTTTCATTTTATCTTTTGTATTATATTTCAATAAAAAATCGAACCTTTTAAACGTTCTTTGACCGATTCTACGCCCATAATGGGCTGAAAGCGGCGGTCCGGGGACGACCTCGGGGGCGCGGCTAAGAAACCGAGCCGCCCCAGACCGATTTTAGCGCCGGCTGCCCACCAGGCGGCACTAAAATCGACCCCTGAAAGCCAACGACTGGAGATGCTCTAACCGCTATTCCCGATGTCAGTGACACTTCTAGCCACGCGGGCATCTCCGGCCGCATGGAACCCACTGACCATGGCCCCGCCCATTCCCGGTCTAGGGACCACTTTCATATTGTGATTCTCTGCCTACGGTCTGAATAATAAAGACATAATTGTTTTGGTAGATCATCCCCTTTTAGGCTGGGCATGATGAAAGTAACTAAGCTAGTAACAAAACGCACCTTAAGACAATTTTGCTTGTGACAATTAGTTAACGAGGAGAGATGTATTTGTAATGACATAATATGTTACCATAACATAACGCTTGCATTAAACCAAACATATGTTACTACCCACTATGAAAGCAATAACATAAAATATTAATATATGCATGTTACTTATCTAATTTATTTCCCAATATGACCAGCCTTAATTTTTATATTTTAGGTTACATTTTCCTAGATTTTGTAGGTAGCCTTTTCGAGTAGACATTTAATTATGTTAATTATAAATAAATATGATAATTGTCCTTTGGTTAATTTTGCTTGCATGTGCGCATAATTGACTACCACCCCACACTGTATGACATGTTTTACCCTGAAATAGAAAAACTATATATTGACGAGACACTGGAGTTATCAAAACAATATATAGACAACTCACAAAACATTGTACAATGTAGGATAGGCCCTACCGTTGGTTGTAGTCATGTACCTTCACGATATACTAGCAGTTGGGGCGCCACCCGGTGGCGTCGCCTGAGAGGAAGTTGGGGCGGTGCCACGTAGGAGGCGTCCTTTTCATTCTCCTATTTATACTGAAACAATCAGTTGGTATAAAGATTCAAACAATTGATTTAATGAACTTCAACAAAATATTCGAAGCTAATTCAACATTGATCGGTCACTTGTTCAGTAAAGAAATTATACTTTCCAATTAAAATACAATATATTTTTCACTAATATGCGGAGCAGCTTTAGCATTGATTAATCACTGACTCGGGAAAAGAATATTTAAACTACTATGGTAAAGGGATTCAAAACTGTACATTTAGTCAACTCTCACTGCAGTGCCTCTTTTTCCATTCAATGAGAACATGCAAATTTCTTCGAATCACAACAGCAGGTAGCACACACGCAAGCTTCTAGCATCACCTCCTAATGTTCTCTTCAGCTATTTCAGTTCTTCACTGCCCCGCAGCAAACCTACAAGAACCCAAAAGAGCAAGCTAGGATGGGAGTCGAGGTGAGCCAAATCAAGAATGCAAGGGAGATAAAAAGAAGTATGGGTCACCTTGTTTGTGTGGTCACCTGAAGATCCGATTCCTTGCCCACAATAGAAACTGTGTTCAAGAAACAACTCAATATCAAAAAAGTGCATTACCCTACAGTTTTTACTCCTAAGCAAATGGACCATCCTTTAGTTTCAATAAATCAATCTAATTTGAGTCTTCTGGGATACCCCAAATATGACTTTAAATGGATAACAGATATGAACACAAAGACGTTCTAGACACTATTTCAGTTGGGATTCAGGAGAAACATGCCTATGCAAAGAGGACAACGTTAACATTTGGGTAGTATGTATCTCATTTTTTAGGTAGTATGTATGAGTATGCTCCTTTTTACATACAAATATGTACATATTTCACATATATAATAAAAATCATGGGCCAACTTGCAATTTTTTCATGTAACTCACCTTGAAGTATCTTATATATAGTATATGCACATACTTATAATGATAAAGTAGTATATATACTATCACATGATAGTATATGAGACATGTGAGATAACTACCCCAGGTGGTAGGATGGATTTATTTATTTATTTGTGAGTAAAAGGTCTGTTGACAGTGAAGCTATGTAGTTACCAAATAGAGATCCGTAAGAAGTTTGATAGGTGAGTGCAAACAAAATGAATGTTAAAATTAGGTTTTTAAGTCATAGAAAAGTAATGAGAGGAAGGAAAATTGCATTGCATATGTAATCAGAACGGCCATAGTTTGGACCAAGTGTATCAAAAGAAACAGAATATAGCAATAGAACAACAGTCATTTGTTCATGATTGGAAAGTGGAAGCTGAGAGGCATCAATATAAAGTGGCATCAATATAAAGTAGTTAATGTACGAGCTAAGTACATAATTACACCTCACATGACTACAAGGACAATATGCTGGAATTTAATTGATTTTGGGCCAGCCCAATAGCTATTTCAGAAATTCCTAATAAATCCTATAGGCCCATACATCCCATTCGTGCATGGCAAGAGATGGAACCAAAGTTTAGTCTCATATTGCTAGTTTGATGGGAGTTGGACCTCCTTATAAGGGAGGATGTTTCCCCACATGTATGAGCATGAGAACAAGAGAGACATACATGCGCTCCTCCTCCGTCGCCCGCCTCGCCCCGCCATGCCACGCCACGCCACGTCTCGTCATGGCGCAGCGTGGGTTGCTGGAATGAGCCGATCCGTTGTCTATATTTTTGCTGCACACGATTGGTATACGAAAGGTCACTCGGAAGATGAAAGTTTTGAATACGAACACTGCACCCTTCGGCTGCTACCTTTTCGTTTCGTCTCCCTCTTTCCCTTTAGCTCTTGACGCAGCCTATTCGCCTCCTTCTCCTGTGCCTATAAAAGAGAGGTCGCTCCTCTCTAGAGAGACACCAGAAGATCATCTCCCTCTCGCCACCGAGTTCCAAACACTGAGCTGTTACGATCTTCTCCATCCCGGCTTGTGGCGTGCATCGCAGGTCAGGACAGTAGGCCTTCGAAACCGCACCTCTTTGAGTCTTGTACGGGAGAAGGGTGATAAGGTTGTTGGGGAGCGCTCTGCGTGATTACTGACCGGTTCATCACGGACGCTCCGGACACCGACGACCACTTCCCCAACGATGACTTCTTCCCCGATGTCGACGACCTCTTTGACGACATGGCTGGCGACGACACCGATCCCAAGACCGGAGCTTCTGTTGCTGTTTCGTACGTCCTCGTGTTCTCTATGTCTAAGATCATGTTTCAGTTTCCTGCTCTAGTTTTTCTTGCACTAGCCTTTGTTCCACATATGTTCTGTTTTCCTTCACATGTGCGCATGCTATTTGCCTTCTTTCTTTTAGATAACATGACTTGTTTCATCTCTACTATAATAGTCATGTTTTCCATAATGTTTTATTTACTTTTCCTATTAATAAAATCATATGGTAAATTGCTCATATTTCGTACACAATAGTCACAGTATAGTTGATAACAGCAGTGTGATTCAGACGACTCAAATCATAATATATATAGAACATGAAATATGATTGTAATATAGGCCATTAGAATAAGCACACAGACATGGACTTATGAAAACAGGTGAAGAGCAAGACTAGAGGTTCATAGTTTTTTGAGCGAAAAAACAATTTAACTGGGAAATAGAGATGATAACATATCCTAGCTTGAATCGTGTGTATACCTTTTAAGAATTCAGTGTACTCTGTACAGAGCAGAGAGCGCGAGGCAAAACAGACGAGAGACATGAGGAAACTAAACAAGCACACATTGTTTCACAGTGCGATTCGAGCCGATACTCTGTTCTGCCGCCGAGCAAGACAACGACCACGCGCAACAACACGATCCGCAGCAGGATTGATCAAGCTCATGCTGTGTGCACCCAACAATAATATTAATGAAGGAAACCATGGCATTATGTAACAACATCAGCAACAGCACGATTACGCCATGAAGGCAAAGACGGGAAAATAATTTTTAATGAAAGAAAGAGAGAATCGTACCTAAAGCACAAACGCAACCCAACTGCGAAAACCAATCACCAACGAGCAGCATCAACATAATGACCACAAGAAACTCTGATGAACAAATCATAATTTTAAACCGATGCAATTTAAAACGAATAGACAAATACGGTTGCGGAACATAAACACGGTTGTGGAACATAACAAACAGGTGGCGAGCATGAATCGACGGACATATAACTGCACACCAAAAGAAAACAAATCAAGGGCAAATACGCATGGCCACTCCGACAGGAAATGAACCTGAACGACGAACGAAGATGAGCTGCGATCAAACGAAGAGCACCAGGGAGCATAGAGTGAAGAAGCGAGGATGATTTGGTTGCTCACTTCATCATGATCTGTCAAACAAAGAACACACATGAAAGTAGAGAAGGGCACCAGGCCACATGTATTTCTAACAAGGGAAGAAGACATAGAATCAGGGAAGAAGCAATCCCCTCCATGGTAGCCAGAGAGCAAACGAACGAAGATCAGTGAGAGCGACAGACTCACACTCGAGGAGGACTGGTCCATATAAAGACGAAGCAGATCAGAAATCACATCAAGACCTGATTAAGCATGAGTCTTGTCCATGACATGATTACACCCTACCTCCTGCACTTATAAGAAAGCTTATCACAAACATGTTATAAATAGGAAACCTTGCCCCAATTGAATACCTTGCCCAATTGAGATCTTGCACATCCAACAAGGAAACTCACCAAGATTGAATCGCCTGGCCCGACAGATTGCTAGTACTAAAAACAAAAGCATCACTCCTAAGATCCTTCTAATATAGCCCTAGACGACATAGCATCATTGCATTGACAAATACACTTACTTCTTGGTTTGTCTGCTCGACGGTTTGTCAGTGCTTGTGGAACATCTTGTTTGCTGCCATTCCCTCAATTACAATTTGATTGACATGACGATAAGGGCCTACCTAATTTTTGCTCAATTAAAATCTGTGTAAACCGTTTTACAGAAATTATTATGCAACAGAGAGCTGAATCTATAGAAATTTCATAAAATAAGCGAGGGGGAAATCTAGAAAAGTGCAAAGGTGTAACTAATCGGAATTACTCTATGTGAAAATCAAAAGAGGCATTACTAATACAAATAGCAAATTCAGCCTGTTATTTTGACAAATCGTGATCGGCATGCTTCTAAAGCATCAGAAGTGATGCTTCAAAAGAGTATCACTAATGCATCTAATTAGAGTCTGACCAACGCATTAGACAGCGAGATAGAAAATCGCAAGATAAGAGATGACGAAAGTCGTGAACCCCACGACCATAATGATGCAAACTCAGCATCAGGCCATTGATCAATGATAATTTTTCTCTAGATCCCCATTTATTGAATAATTCATGACTGGGACAAGTCCACTAATGAACCTTCGTGACACAGTTCGATAACAATATTCAAGGTAATATATGATGAAGAAACTTACATGAAATCCAGTTGTTTGCTGACTACGTCCATCAAATAACAAATTTTCCATCCCTGACCCCCTGTAAATCAATGAGTTAGCTTCAACAACAGTGCCAATTGTGAACTTCAAACATCATAGTGGGAATATATTCTGTGCACGAGCTGATTAAGCAAATTGCAAATTAAAGGATAAAGTCGTTGTCACTGTTCCCAAATATGAGATATATCTGTTTATTTCCTAACTCTTTCTAATCTGTGATTGATTTTGAGACCAACAGAAGATGAGTAATTTTTCAGCATACCAGAAGATTTTGTGGCAAACTCCAATGCTGCCATTAATGTAAGCGAGCCCTACATATCTGTCAAAAAAAATATTGGATTAGCAGACGCTTAAGTAAATGCAGTATCATGAAAAATTATCCAAGAACGTATAGAAATATTACGTGATGTACATACAACTTCACATAGATTAGTGGGTTCATCTTGTTGTCATGCTTGACAACACAATGGACAATCTCAGGCACATACTCCAGAACCAACTTCAGAAAGAGTTCATCCTTCTCAGTTGCAGAAACAAAACAATGTTTCAGCGCTACGACATAAAATTATATTTTAAAATATGGAAAGAAAAAGCTTCAACTTATCTGGCGAGCTGTTTAAACGTAGATTACCTTAATTCTGATGGTATATGTTAGAGCACTTGATTGCGCAATCCAAGTAGCCAGACGTTTTCAAGAAAACTTCTACAGTGGCACTTTTGTTCTCTGTGTACATTATCAAGAAATGATGCATTATCAATTATCGGCATGAAGCACACATCAGGCGATGAACATTCTCCAATTCATAAATGCATAAGCTTGCCGCTTAAACGTAGATTACCTTAATTCTGATGGTATATGTTAGAGCACTTGATTGCGCAATCCAAGTAGCCAGACGTTTTCAAGAAAACTTCTACAGTGGCACTTTTGTTCTCTGTGTACATTATCAAGAAATGATGCATTATCAATTATCGGCATGAAGCACACATCGGGCGATGAACATTCTCCAATTCATAAATGCATAAGCTTGCCGCTTAAACGTAGATTACCTTAATTCTGATGGTATATGTTAGAGCACTTGATTGCGCAATCCAAGTAGCCAGACGTTTTCAAGAAAACTTCTACAGTGGCACTTTTTCTCTCTGTGTACATTATCAAGAAATGATGCATTATCAATTATCGGCATGAAGCACACATCAGGCGATGAACGTTTTCCAATTCATAAATGCATAAGCTTGCCAGACCATGAGTTTAGATGCAGTTCAGTTTATAGTAACGCTACCTTCAGAGACCCGTGTGCCCATAACCCTCGCCGTAAGCCCTTGGAAAAAGCAGGGAGTTGGCCTTCAGCAAGCAGACCAGCCTCTTCGTCGACCTTCCCGTGCTGGAGGCCGCCACCGTCGGCTTCTCCGACCACTACCTGGAGTCGATGTCGCTGTAGTCGCGGCAGGGGCGCGCGGGAGTTCCTCACTGAGGTGAGGTTGCTGCTCAAGGTGCAACACCGGAACCTGGTCTCCCTCCTTGGCTGATGCGCCTCCTCCGCGGTCGGCCACCCGTGCAGCGAGGAATCAAACGAGGAGGTCAAGGGGGGCCAGACTGGCGAGCGGCGACGCCTAAGGACGGCCGGATCTGGCCAAGCCATCATCTCGACCTGCGCCTTGAGCTCGCTAGTCGAACTCCTGAACTGCATCCAGATCCAAAAGCAGAGTCGTGATCACTCCACCACCAAGAAAAAAATCCCAGACGGCAACAGATCATAACGAGGAGAGTAAAACGCCGTGATCCCGTAGTACGCACCATGTCAGCGGAAGGACCGAGTCCTCGTCGGCGTCGAACACTTCGAGAGGCGGCGGCGGTGACCGTGTCGGAGGCTGGCGACAAAGATGGAACAGCAGAGGCCACTGTCATTGGACAGAGGATGGGGTGAGTAGAGGCGAGGAGGGAGGACGGGGGCAGCAGCGGCGGCTGGAGAACGAGGGAAGAGGAGAGGAGGAGGAGGCGGTTGGAGAACGAGGGAAGAGGAGAGGAGGCGGCGGCGACAAAGAGAGAAGCCGTCGTGGGAAGACCCAGGTTAGGTTAGGCCAATCTCGCGTGTGTGAGCGACTTGACCAATCCCGTCGCGTTCGTTTTGTCGTTTCCTATCCGACGTGGCTATCGCCAGAGAACACCTTTGATGCGTAGCTTTGTGTGTTTGATTAATGAAGTGATATGTACGTGTCTTTTTGCTATATGTCTTCAAGATGAAGTCATACGAGTAAGGGCATCCACATTTGTTGATTAGAAGATATTTTCTTATGCGCCCCACAGCATTAGAGAAGGCAAAAGACATGTTGTACAATGTATTGTCTTTATCTCTAGAAATTAATGTTTGCATGCTCCTCAAAATTATAGTGATTAAAATTAAGATAGTTTATGAATTATACCTCTCATATCGAGTATTATGCATTGATACTAGTAGTGTATGATAGTACCTCCATGGTGCACATTATGATAGATTTGTCCTTTAGATGACATCATCGATTGTTTTGTAATGTCTCATAGTGTGCAATATGTGTGTAAATTACACTGTTGCCTGAAAATGGAACTAATATAGGCTTTTTTTTCTATTGTGAACGGTGCAATTTCTCTGGAAATTGTGTGCAATTTTTATCATCAATTATTTGAAGCTTTCTAGTTTGTTTCTTCTTTTAGGGTAATCCAATTCTCTCTTTCTTAGATTATTTAAATAGTTAGTTTTGTATCTCTTTTAGTTTCTTTTCCTAAGTGTTAAAGTGTTAGATTTTGCATCTTGTATCACTTATATATACCAATAAAACTTATAGAAGATTACATCAAAAGATAGAGGGGGAAGGTTAGACTTCACAACCGTAACATAACCTAAGCTGCCTAAGCGCATGGATCACATGCATGCATGGAGACATGGGGTTGCACTGCACCTAAAAGGACTCATGATACTCTTAGGTAATTTAATACTGAAAACGTAACTTGCACCAAATAAAAAACAAATAGAAGGTCCCTTATTTTTCAGTGTATAGTATTCCGACGATTCTTGAAATCCTAAATTATTGTGTGAGTGAATCTATTTTTTTAGGAGTCATGATTTTGAACATAAATATATGTAATACTCGAAAGAAGATTGACAAACAATCAGTTGCCATCAATCTTGAGGGTTTATACTAGCAATAAACGTCGCATCCATACAGAATTAAGGGGATAAACAGCAGCTCAGCTCCCAAAATATCCTAAGCAAGCATTTTTCTTCCACATTATTTTGCAATTTTTCATAGCATGAAAACAACTATTATTCCTTTTTTTTGCAGGGTAAAGCAACTACATATTATTCCAGCTGGCACGGGCTCGATCGATTACTACATATAGCTACCGCACTCGTGATGTACAACTAATTAACATGCGTGCTCGATGGATCCCACGGACGGATCATTCACCGGAAGTTTACCACGGATCGGTAGGTCTTGCCGGGCTGCCAGCCGGAGGGGATAACATTGCTGGCGACGAGCTTCTTGCAGGAGCCGGTGGTGAGGCGGATGGATATGGGTGCCTGCAGGGTGGACCCGGCGTTGTACTTCCAGACGGCACCCCACGACTGCTGCATCAGCGCCCAGCTGCCGCCGCGCTGCTGAAGATCGACCGCCGACAGGTCACCGTCGCCGGCCTCGTCCTCGATGAGCAGTGCAAGGTAGTTGGGGTTGGAACCGGCGTCCACCTTGAAGGCAATGTCCAGGCCGCCCCAGTTGCACCGAACCCTGCGAGCGAATGAAAAAATCAAAGAGATGAGGATCATACGAACGTGCACGTAGGTGAAGCACTAGGCATGAATGTATGCGCTAGCTTGCTATATCTAGCGAGAGCTTACCGGTTGTACTGGATTGTAAGCTTGCCGACGTTGCGGAGGTTGTCATCCTGGCCGGGCAAGGCCATGGCGCCGAACGCCTTCCCGCTGAGGTCGAAGTGCGCAGCCTCGGCCTCGCACGGCCCGCCGGGGCACTGGTCCGTGACGACCACGGTCACCGGGAACCCAGAGCAAGCGGGATTGCCGACGCATCGAACCTGATAGCAAGCGCCGCAGCCCTTGCCGCCATTGAAGATGGAGGAGCCACCCGCCGTGATCATGGCGGAGAACGGCGGCTGCTCCACGTCGCCATGGTACCCGCACGCACCACCTGCAGCACGCCCATGCACGCGTCAGTACTCGATCACGACGAAATACACGTAAACAACAACAACTACTACTACTATGGAGTATATTGTATGTACGCGTCCTAGCACTCTCATCATGGAGGTCTGCATGTCCGTGCAAGGCATATGACTATATACCAATATACCTACCGTCAGAGCCGGCGCCGTGGCGGGGACCGTACCACGTCGCGCCGCCGTCTGACCAGCCAGAGACGCTGCGCGGATGGAGGATAAGGAGGCAGCTGGTGGCTAGAGCCACGAGAGCGACAAGGAAGAACAAGCCATGCGCACGCTGAAGAATATACGATTGCTCCGTGTACGTGAGAGGAAGGAGATCGAGTCTCTCGCCACGTATTTATAGGCAGCAGAGAGCCAGAGGGATCGCACGCTGATTACATGCCGATTGGAGGAGATTTTTCACTTCCTGAAAACAATGCATCTTTGCGGGGATTGTATATCGGGTTTGGTATTTCTGAGAAACAATTTGTAGTTCAATCATCGATGTATCCGTCGGATCTTATATGTGGAAATTTATGCAAATTTTGCCTTTTATAAGTTTTGGTAGTAGTGTTTTCTTTTCACGCCGTTGTTCTTCATTGGGCTGTCTATATATATGATTTTTTTTCTTCAAAACTAGCATAAAAAATACATCAAATTCGGATAGAGTATACCCATTTCCAAAAATATCAAAAATAGCACCCCGTCGGCCATCACCAGGCCGAAGAGGGGTCTGTCGGCCACCACCAGGCCGAAGAGCAGCCTGTCAGCCAACCCTAGGCCGAAGAGCCCCCTGTCGGCCAATCAGAGATCGGGGAGAGGCCTGTCGGCCAGAGGGGGGCCGAAGAGCCACCTGTCGGCCACCACCAGGCCGATGGGCCCCTGGATAAGGCCCAGGACTCCTTTCTTCCTCCTCTGACCACTCGTTTCACCCTCCCCCGTCCAGTAGCCTGCCCCTCTCCACCTCCCACTCCTGTTGCTCTCCGGTGCTTCCACCGCCTCGCCGATCTCTTCGCTCGACCATCCATTTTTTATCCAACCCGCGTAAACAATAGATCAGGCCGCTCTCCACTGGTCTACGGTATTTTTTTTGGCTTCCAACTCAATCGAATGAGAACTTTCAAGTCGGTAGTGGATTTAGTTCTTATTGGTCACCGTCCGTCTGCAGGTAAATGGCTTGCCCATTTTGCCGAGCTCCAGGTGGCCCTTGTGCTGTCGTTGATTCCGGTGCGTCTGTATTTACTGTGGTGCTGGATGGTCGATGGTCAAGATGTGTTGTAAGATTCTATTTCTTGTTTATCTGACCGTGGCATATTCGAATGCCTTTGTTTATATGATTATGATGTTTGCTTTCATTCTTGCTGTAGTATGTTCCGTGCAGTGTTAGTTCACATCTTGCTCGGTAAATTGAGGAGTGCAGAGCTGTAGCTATTCAGAGAGGTGACATAGATATTGATCTTGCTCTGCACAACAGTAAGGATAACTTATACCATGTTATTTTTAGACATGGTAGGATGAGCAGTAAATTTCATGGTCCTTCGTGGAAGGAACTTGCGAATGATTATGGTCTCCGCCATAGTGACATGATGACTGTTATGCTTGAGCACTATGAAACTTATATTAGTGTCGAATTTCACCGGGATGGTGTTATGTTGTTTCCTTTACCCCGTGTTGGTAAGTTATTTGTTTGACTGATTTTTTGTTTTGTTTCAGCTTATATGTTTTGTTGTTCTGCTCAGTTTGTGAAATCAGTTTTTGTAGCTCTTGAGGATCTGAGTGAAACTCAGAGGGAACTTGTTGACAGTTGTTTTTATAGTCGTGGTGTCACTCTGAATTATCATCAAATGTATGTCATGTCGCGGCAACTCTTTGATGACAACTACATACTGTGTACTCCTTTTGTTCATATGATGGATCGCATGAATGTTATTTCTCAACATATGGTAAGCTTTGGTTTATGGTTTTTATTATTTATTTGTTCTTTGCTGGTTCATAGGATGGATCATATAACTTGCCTATTTTTGTCAGGTTATTCCTACCATGGTTGTGAGGAGTTTGAAGGAATTTGTGTCTATTCCTAGGACCGGTTCTTTAACTCTTGAAATTACTTTGGATTCAGAAGATGATGATATATTTTTGAGCATTCCTTGTTCCTACTTCATTGGCTTGGGTGATAGAATGGTGTTGAAGAAGAAAGGTTTCGGTAATTTTCTGCTGGCATCGTCTATTGAAGTCAACAATTTGGTGCTCATAACCTTCAAACAACGTGAACATGAGCTAGCTATTGTTTTCAGCTATCTACCACAGTGATCGTATTGTCTCGCCCTACTATTCCCATTTTTATTTCCCCGCCCTATTATCCCGCCATTTTTCCCGCCATACTCTGCCGCCACCTTGTTCCCACCATTCTCTCCCGCCACTTTCCTTCCCGCCATTCTCTCCCGCCATTATCTTTCCCACCTTTCTCTCCTGCCATTCTCTCCCGCCATTGTCTTTCCCACCTTTTTCTCCCGCCAATTTCTTTCCCGCCTATATAACCACATTTGCAGTAAGGAGGGTCAGCAGGCCCTTCCTTCCCCTTTCTCTCCGCCATCCTTCCGCTCTCGCCATCCTTTCTTGGAGATCTCTCATCCTCCTCATCCTCACTATCCTTTTGATCGTAGTTTTCACACTGGTATGTCCGATCGTCTTCTTCGTCTAGCTGCCAATTTCAAGATGAATGATAGAGTAGTTCAATGGGAGGAACTCATTAGTAGTGACTTCATAATGAATGAGTTGGCTCACTCATTATCTAGGAGTGGGTGGCCTCCCAGGACTTTTGAGGAGATACGGAAAGAACTTCTGAGGTTGCACTCCAGATGGCAAAAGCAATTGCACAAGGGTGAAGCTTACGTCAGGATTGCTGTGAATAATTCAGGTTTATGGTCAGCAGAAAGTGAGGACGAGGACGACCTCTTCATGCCGAGCAACAAGGTGAAGAGTTCTGCATCGACGAAGGGCAAGAGTTCTGCATCGACGAAGGGGAAGAGTTCTGCGTCGACGGAGGACGAAGACGACATCTTCATGCCGAGTACCAAGGTGAAGACGACCGCATCGTCGAAGGGCAAGAGTTCTGCATCGACAAAGGGCAAGAGATCTGCATCGACGGAGGATGATGATGATGCATTCATGCAGTACGTTTTTCATGTAGTACTATTTTCTGTAGTGGTGTTTTCTGTAGTGTTGTTTAATTAAGTTGTAACGTTTAATTCAGTTGTACTATTTAATTCAGTCGTAACGTTTAATTCAGTCATAACGTTTGATTCAGTTGTACTGTCTAATTCGTTTGGGCGCATTTGGTTTGCAGTACTAGTGTTCTCTCTCTAAACCAAATAAGTCTCAACCATGAATATGTTGCATACATGGATATGTCCGATACATAGAGGCTACATATGTCTCATACATAAATAGATAGTCATGTCTCATACGTAGATAACCATATCACTGCTGGGGACGACGATGAATCTTGGGCTTCCTCAGACGTGGACCGGAAGGCGATAAGCGCTGAGGCGATGGACGAGTGTCATGTTGACCACGACCATAGAACACCTCGTATGTCGGTGTCTGTGTCTCCTGCGTCGACGGTGGTGGTGGAGTGGCAAGAACTGTCTCCGATATACCATAGGTGCATGCACCACGGTCATCGTCCTCGCCGTCGCCGGGTGATTACGAACCAGGACCAGTAAACATAGGTGACTGAACTGAAGTCATGAACGATTGCGACTAGCTGCCACCTGCGGTAAAGTAAAACATGTAAAGAATGACTTACGAGGCTACAATTTTTAAAAGAATGTATAAAGTTAAGTTACCTAGGTCCATCTACTAAAGCCAAGAAGAGTCCCTGGGTTGTGAAGGAGGTGGCTGCTGGTAGAAATAGCCCCCGGGTTGTGAAGGAGGTGGCTGCTGGTAGAAATAGCCCCCGGGTTGTGAAGGAGGTGGCTGCTGGTAGAAATAACCCACGGGTTGTGAAGGAGGTGTCTTCTGCCAGGAGGAGCTCCCTGGCTATGAAGGAGGTGCCTGCTGTCAGGAGGAGCTCTCTGGCTGTGAAGGTCGAGGTTCTGAACGCTGCAGAGAGGGGCCTGTCGGACGATGTGTTGCACGAGTGTTAACAACTTCCGAAGATCGTCTACATGTAACAGCTGCGTAAATCCCGCGTATCTTCACTTGAAGACTCTTCAACCTTGTTGCTTGCTCTCGCAGTGGGATATTTTCTCCTCTGTCAACGCGGTCCACTAAAGCGGTAACCTCCTCTAGCGCCTGAGATGACAATTCACCCTGTACACACAAAGTTAACCAATTGTACATGTTCAGGTATAGGGAAAACGTAGCATGTGAGAAAAACTGAGGACATACCGCGTGGTGTCTGGTTCCCACAACTGAGGCAGTTGGGAACAGATCGCTGGCAAGAGGAACTGGGATATGATTTGGAGCAGATGATGGAACCAAGTAGATCCTCATGCTCTGTCTGTAACGCTTTAGATACAACCCGAACTTGTCCCAGTCGAAGGCACGAACTTCATCCCAGATATTTGTCGGGGCAGTAGTCCATTCCTTGAGGTAAGGTCTAATGTCGCGAAACCAAGAAGCCTGGGACTTGTTTCCTCCTACTCGACTGTACCTGAGATTGAAATGCACGTTACATGATTAGCTATAAGCCGAATGCAGAGCTAAGAACTAAAGTAGTATTACTTACTTGTGCACGTGATCTGGTAATTGTGAAATAACCGGAATGTTAGGCTCTTGGCATAGACCGAACTGTCTCATCACCCTATTAATAGCCATCTCCTCAACCGTCACGTCGAACACCAACTTGGCCTTGGTCATCCAATAATGCTGATCTCTAGTGCACAATCCAGAAATCCCACCTGGGTACCTTTCTAAAATCCCACCTAGGTGTATGGCTCCCATATAACTTGATCCTCGTGCAGACTATCAAACTGCGCCGTGAAGGAGGGGTAGCAGCCCCTCACCTGGCTAGGCACAAACTATCTCTGTGCATGACAACAAACATTAGTACATAATATTGAATAGCGAGAAATAAACATTACTAATTCATATTGTTACTAATGAAAATACCTCTCTCCGTGCCCAAACAGATCCCATAGTAGGCAAGTCGCCGATAGAAGGCATGTAATGTCCAGCCATGTCCTCATTACCGAAAGGTTTGTGAACGCTGACGTAGGGGCGACCAATAGGGAATCTCTCATATGAACAAAGCTGCAACAATAGTGGACATCCGGCAAGACCAGATTTTCTAGACTTCAACTGGCAAGCTTTGCACAGGCCTCTATACGTAGCTGCTAACACAGTAGAACCAAAACTCCTCTGCACAATGTTCCCCGGGGAACGTGCGTTAGCTATCTCTCGTGCAACACCAATGAGTCATGCATCTACAGTGCTCATGTGGTTCTCCGTGAACATCATCTTGCCAAACAACCACATAATATATGCCTTTAGGGACCGGTCAATCTATGCCTCTGACAACTAAACAGTGGGATATCCTAAGGCGACAATCTGAAACTGGCTCAACCACCTGAAAAGAGGCCCGTGCCGATCGTTGTCTAGCGCCGTGGTAGTTGGCACCACAGCCAGAAAACGGGTACGCATAGATGCTAGCCAACCAGTTTCTACCTCTAAAGGTCTTATGGCAGCACCGACCAGAGGTAATCCCAACAAGTAAGACACATCCTGTAAAGTAGGAGCCATCTCTCCCTAGGGAAAGTGAAACGTATGTGTCTCTGGTCTCCATCTATCTACTAAGCAGGTAAGGAGTGACCTGTCATCAGAGAAGCGTGATACTTGACTCTTGTGCAACTGCATTGGTTCACCTGCCTCATCCAAGTACGGGTGATTAGCCCACTCATCCAATGTACCCTCAACCAGTCGTGCTAAGGGTAGAAGTCTAGCCCAATTTAACCTACAAAATAAACAACATGTAGCTTACAATTAGCTTCTATCAAAACGATGTCGAACATAGTAAGTGATTATACCGACACATACCTATCAACCCATGAAGGGTGTATCATCCAGTTAGACTTTGGGTGCGAGTGATCAACACATCTAAGTTCGTGCCCGATTCTATAAGTGCGCCTCGGTGCCCTCTATCGATATTACCATTAAGCAACGGATACGAAGCCATATCTGCAATTAGAACATAGTCCACACATATTACAAAATAAAACATAGGTGTTTGCATATTACAAATAAAAACATAGTCTCACATATTACATATTAAAACATAGTCCCACATATTACATATTAAAACATAGTCCCACATATTACACATTAAAACATAGTGCACACATATTACAAATAAAAACATAGTCCGACATATTACATATTAAAACATAGTCCCACAGATTATGTAGCTTCTGACTTATTCATTCCTCGTCCGCCCCTTTGGCCTCGAGAGCCACGTCCACCACGACTGCCAGGACCTCCTCTTATAACTGTTGTTGCAGTTGTCGATGTGGAAGCACTCGTCGATGTGGAAGCACCGTCTTTCTTCAGGTCGGGGCAATATTTCATCCTATGCCCATAAGCCACGTAGAGGAAACATTGTCTGGTTGCTCCACCAGCTTTAGATTGGTCCATATTGTTTCGGATGCGCTTTACCTTACGCCTGCCCCTGCTAGTTCGCCGTAGTACAGGATCCGGGATGTATACTCTATCACCATCGTTTACCTTGCTGAAATTGCCGATGACTCTAAACCCTGTCATCTCACCTGTCTAGACATTGAGTACTGCCTCTTTTGAATAGTATGGTGACACGGAGGAGATAGCATCCAACTGAATTTGGCCATAGGCAGCCAACACATGTGAGCAAGGCAGGTGCAATAACTGCGGTTTGTTGCATGTACACTCACGAGTTGGATAAAATTCTGCTCCAATTTTAACCTGATGCGTCTTCACCTCATTTGCAGAACCAAAACCATCTGTAGGAAGCTGAATCTCATACCTCCTTTCCTGATTACCTATGAGTGTGAAAGTGTGCTTTTTTGCTTTCTTTATCTTCTCAGCCATGTACTCCATGACACGGCTACAATAAGGAGTGTTCTGATTATCTGCAATATGCTTCTTTGCTAACTCGTGCCTTTCTCTGAAATATCTTACAGTGCCATGGAATACACCCTCCACAATAGCTGTCAGTGGCAATGCTCTATTCCCTCTGAATACAAAGTTATAGATCTCTGCAAGATTGGTTGTCATGTGGCCAAACCTAGCTCCATGGGTGTCATGCAGCAAAGACCAATTCACTAGAGGCTCTTTCTCTATCCACTCAGAAAAATTCTTTATTGCCCTGCCCTTCTTTCTCTTCATATTAAGAGGGTCAATTGCTGGCAAGTCACAAAGACCAACTGGCTCCTCAAGCTCCGCAATGAGTGCTATTAATTCAACCTGGTCCTTTTCCATTTTCTTCCTAGCAAGGACCCGCCTCTTAGTGAACTCATCTAGTTTTGACCAAATAAAATCATATTTGCGCCGCTGGTTCTGCTTGCATAACTTTTTGAACAAGTTCATCAACCGTTTGTTCTTGAACTGTCAGAAATTTTTTGCACCCAGATGGCGCATGCACCACCGGCTTTGCAAGTCCCTCCAAGGTGTTGGCTCGTCAGTAGTTGGATTACTCAGTGTCTTCATGGCCTTCAATATACCGGGATGTCTTTCATGAATGGGACACACATTTGATCGGTCCTTCACGATCGCAATTTTAACTTGCCGGAAGAACCATACCCACCTCGGAAAGTTCTCACCCTCCACAAATGCCATGGCTAGTGGGATGATTTGGTTGTTCTCGTCCACAACAATAGCAGTCAGGATTTGCCCTTTGTACTGACCAGTCAGGAATGTACCATCCACAAACATCACAGGAGGACAATGTCTGAAAGCTTCGATGCACATACCGAAAGAGAAGAATACTCGTTTCAACACCTTGTAATCTGGTATACTATCCAACCTCGTGTGTTGAATGTTAACATAAGTGCCGGGATTCCTCTCCTTCAGTATGTCAAGGAGACGGACAACATTATCATAAGAGTCGAAGAACGTCCCAAACCTTTCCTCCATAGCCTTCTGCTTAGCCCTCCAAGCCTTCCCATATGGCATGTCATAATTCCATCTGACCTTCACTGCTGTCTGGATGTGTTTTGCTTCCATATCTTTCTTCTCCACTATCTCAGTATACATGAGTTGCGCTATGAGAGTTGAAGTAAGGTTTGGATGAGGAACCAACATGTTTTTCCTCACACAATTATGCGGGAAAACATTTGTCACAACCAAGTGGATGTTATACTTTGGCACATGGCCATGCACCTTCGCAGGACAACCTAATTCAACACACTGCACGGTATATTTCGTTGGACTAGATATGTGTGTCCGAAAAACCCTCTGCGTAGACATAGCCCACTTTATCACCGCATACTTCATTTTTTTCTTTGTGTCAAACATAGCCCCAATCTGGACTTGGTTCATATCATATTGCCATGGAGTCTCATGGCCATCGTTGACAATAAAGCCGGTGGATATGTCCTGCTCCCATGCAGCAGGAATTGGTACCTTCTCCTCATCCTCGGAATTTTCAGAATCAAGTTCCTCTGCAATCCCATCCTCATCCTCTTCCTTCATCACCTTCTGCTTTTCATCGCCTTCCTCATCTCCATTAGCAACACCGGAGGCAGCTAATACAATCGACTGAATACTCTGCCCAGCAGCATGACCACTAACATTGTGTGGCACATAATCTGACTCTTTTTCGGCTTGACTAGCATTCACATCCGGTGGCTGTGACCCGGATATAAATCTCGTTATCCACTTGACTACTTTGGCCTAGTTCATACCCCACGTTGTGTGGTACGATATTCTCCTCCTTCGCCACTGGTTGCACTAGGGCATATGGATGGATTCTTCGGTCTTTGGAACGAATTAACAGAGACAACCAATGCTGGCTCCTATCTATCGGAATCAACTCCCACTTGACATTTTTATAGGATTTGGTCCATAATGCATGAATACTAACGGAACAAACTTCAGGATCCAGGCCAAAACTAGTAGTCAACCAGTGCTTCAACTGCCTAATGTCCAGTCTGTCCGGGTCTGAAAGTGTCATCTCGCCTTTTTTAAACTCACTAAGATCAACCCCCAACTCATTATATCGAACATTACCAGGGCCGTAATACACAATGAAATTTACGGATTCAGACATTTTCACCTGTCAGACATTGCCAGCTTCTCATTATTCGCAACGAATAAATCTACACTAAAATAAACGTACACTAAAATATACCTACGTATACTAAATAAACCTACACTAAAATGAACTTCACTAAAATAAACCTACACTAAAATATACTCATATACACTAAATAAACCTACACTAAAATATACTCACATACACTAAATAAACCTACACTAAAATATACTCACGTACACTAAATAAACCTACACTAATATTACTACACTAACTAAACCTACACTATTAAAACAAACACTAAAATCACTACACTAATAAAAGTAACCTAAACTAATTTTACGTACAATAAAAAAACTAACAAAAAACTAACCTAAACTAACAGAAAAAATGTATACCTTCGACGCGTGTGTGCCCTTCTTCTTCCTCTCCACCTTCTTCTTCCTCTCCACCACTCCACCTTCTCACCATTCACACCTCCATCACCCCACCATCTCTCCTCCGAACGAACAACACACTATCACATTGCAAAAAATGAGACCGTAGGGCAGGGGAGACGAAGACGATCTATTGTTTCAGTGGATTTAAATGGAAAATGGGTGGATGTAGAAGGAGATCAAGGAGGGGGGATTTTCGGTCAAGAAACAAGCAACAGGGAGAGAAAGAACGAGGCAGGAGTAGGAAGAAGAGGGAGCCGGCATCAGGCCTTATCCAGGGGCTCTTCGGCCTCCTGGCGGCCGACGGGCCCTCTTCGGCCTGGCGTGGACCGACAGCCAGCTCTTCGGCCTCCCTTAGGCCGATGGGCCCTCTTCGGCCCAAACAAAGCCGACCAGTCCCCGGTCGGCCCAGCTCAGGCCGATTGGGTGCTATTTTTGAATTTTTTTTAAAAATGGACGTACTTTTTCCAAATTTGGTATAATTTTCGTACTACTTTTCAAAAAAAATTCTAAGAAATTATGTGTGCCAGGGCTACCAGCCCATAAACAATGGGAGAGAGAAACAATATATGTAGTACTAGTAGATTAGTCTATCAAGCTACCAAATGGTAACAAAGCTACCATTTCTTTTCCTCATCGATAGTGCTATCTTATATACCAAAAATATAATTGCATCGTAAATAACTTTTTCAAATATGAGACTACATGCAAACGTGTCGTTTCCTATAACTTTTTTTTGAGAAAACCCAGCATGCATTAAGTTACCAACATAAAGGTATTACACTAGTAGAAAATGGCCCATTTGTCCCGGTCCGAGAGGCTCATTTGTCCCGGTTCTGGAACCGGGACTAAAATGTCAGGACCAAAGCCCTAAACCTTTAGTCCCGGTTCGCTCACGAACCGGGATAGAAGGCGTTCCACGTGGCCTCTATGAGGATCCCAGGTAGGAGGATCTTTAGTCCCGGTTGGTAACACCAACCGGGACCAAAAGGCGTCCACGCGTCAGCATCTAGCAGGAGCTGGTTTTTTTAGGAGGGGTTTAGGGGTTTTCATATTGTGTTCCCACTATTATTTTTGTGTTTGCCATTTTTATTTTATGCTTTTCATCCAACTCGGCACTAGCTACTACATATAGCAATGAAAGAACCATTACACAACATCGTCATGATCAATATATAGAAAGAACCATCAGTATCACTTGAAATTTGTTCAACTTAAGAAACAAACATCAATGTATCACATTCATCTTAACATACTAATTAATTAACTAATAGTTCACCAACTGATATATTCATGACTTAGTTCTAAACATGGTCAACAACAACCATCATCTGATAGTCCTTGCGGTTGCTCTTCCTTATAGTGATTACCACAAGGGTGTCCACCCTTAGTTCTCTATTTCCCTTGATGAACTCCGGCCAGCCGGCCTTGTGGAATGATATGCGCCCATCATCCTCTGTCTTGTATTGGACATTCGTGACATGCCCTCTTGGTCCATGGATTACTCCAGCAGTGCCGACGGTGGGGATGTCCACTCCGGAAATCATCTTCAAAGGTAACTTCTGAAGACCCCATCATTAATAGAAAATAGAGAGCATAGAATGTTAGACATCTCCTCCATACTTGGTTATGACCAAAAAGAGATGAAAGAATATAAAACATCTCACCATACTTTTTTGACCATGTTTGTTTTTGTTAGAAAGTGCACAAAGGGCTTCCCCAAGAACGCCGAAGAGGATGGTAACATTTCTTTCACACTAGCTTTATCATCCGGAGTAAGCATCTTCATCCTTTGAGAAAAAATTGCAGAAAGGATAGTACCATCATATTCATCTTTGATGTCCTCCTCTTCATCTTGGTTGTCCTCATCTTCATCTTGGATGTCCTCATCTTCATCTTGGTTGTCGATGTCATCTTGGTCATCTTGGCCGACGATGTCATCTTTGTCATGATCATCGCTTTGGACATATAATGTCCTTAACCTATTCACCTCTCCTATTAAGGAAAAAGCTATGAGTTCTCCTCCTTTTAAATTGTTCACTGCAATGTACTGCTCCCATCCATCACCATATATGATGGTTCTATTCTTTCCTTTGTGTAGATCCAATTGAAATTCACGCTCCTCATCATCCTCAAAGTACAACACGTTACCATATGAATTGTTGAAGTCCTCCCTTATGTTGCATGAAACACACTATGCAACAGTGAATAATCAACAATAAAGTCAGTAAAATAGCTAAATAGATGATCACAATTCAATACAAATTCAAGTTAAAGACCGTTACCACTGATTTTTGAAATCCCTTTCTCAAAAATACCCCGAACTACACTGCAGTTCCAAGACTGTCCATACATGAATTTTGGCACACCTTGCAGATCTTACGCCTCATGGTCCCTATAATAGGCCCAAGTAGTTGTCAAACATAAGAAAATGTAATTAACACGATAGGTCACCATCAACATATGAAAATATCTATATATATATCACCATAATGAAAATAATCTAATTATCAACATAATAACCTATATATATATATCATATCATCATCATCAAAGTACTATATGTATATCAGATCATCATTTCATCAAAGAACTCATTGTTGGAAATATGCCCTAGAGGCAATAATAAATTAGTTATTATCATATTTCCTTGTTCATGATAATCGTTTATTATCCATGCTATAATTGTATTGATCGGAGACTTAGATGCATGTGTGGATACATAGACAAAACCATGTCCCTAGTATGCCTCTAATAGACTAGCTCGTTGATCAAGATGGTTAAGGTTTCCTAGCCATGGACATGAGATGTCATTTGATAACGGGGTCACATCATTAGGAGAATGATGTGATGGACAAGACCCAAACTGCAAACGTAGCATATGATCGTGTCAGTTTATTGCTACTGTTTTCCGCATGTCAAGTATGTGTTCCTATGACCATGAGATCATGCAACTCACATATATCGGAGGAGTGCCTTGTGTGTATCAAACGTTGCAACGTAACTAGGTGACTATAAAGGTGCTCTATAGGTATCTCCGATGGTGTCTGTTGAGTTGGCATGGATCGAGACTGGGATTTGTTACTCCGTGTGACGGAGAGGTATCTCGGGGCCCACTCGGTAATGCAACATCACAATAAGCCTTGCAAGCAATGTGACTAATTGTTAGTTGCGGGATCTTGTATTATGGAACGAGTAAAGAGACTTTCCGGTAACGAGGTTGAACTAGGTATGGAGATACCAATGATCGAATCTCGGGTAACTAACATACCGAAGAACAAAGGGAACGTTATACGGGATTTACTGAATCCTTGACATAAAGGTTCGACCGATAAAGATCTTCGTAGAATATGTAGGAACCAATGTGGACGTCCAGGTCCCGCCATTGGTTATTGACCGTAGAGGTGTCTCGGTCATGTCTACATAGTTCTCGAACCCGCAGGGTCTGCACACTTAAGGTTCGGTGACGTTTCGGTAGTGTAGAGTTATGTATGGTGGTGACCGAAGTTTGTTCGGAGTCCCGGATGAGATCCCGGACGTCATGAGGAGCTCCGGAATGGTCCAGAGGTAAAGAATCATATATAGGAAGTCCCAGTTTGGTTTCTGGAAAAGTTTCGGGCTCATCGGTAGTGTACTGGGAGTGCCGGTAGTGTACCGGGAGGCCTCCGGGAGGGGTATTTCGACCCCAAGAGGTCCATGGGCTGTGGGAGAATAATAACCAGCCCTTTGTGGGCTGGAAAAACGGCCACAAAGGCCGATGGCGCAGGAGATAAAGTCCTAAAGCAAAAAAGTGGAAAATCAACCAATAGGAGGCAATCCTACTCCAACTAGGATTGGAGGTGAAGTAGGATTGCTTCCCACCTCCTATTTCGGCCGACCCAAAGGCCTTGGATGCCTCTCCTCTCCTCTCCTCCTATATATAATAGTGGATTGGGTGGTTTTTGGACAGAATTTCCGGCCACGTGCTACCCGTTCCACCGGTGCATAGTTTCTCCTCTAGATCGGTTTTCTGCAGCGCTTAGGCGAAGCCCTGCCGGAATTGCTCCACCACCATCACCGGAGCGTCGTCACGCTGCCGGTGAACTCTCTCTCCTATCCACCTCCTCTTGCTGGATCGAGATGGTGGAGATCGTCATCAAGCTGCATGTGTGCTGAACGCGGAGGTGCCGTCCATTCGGCGCTAGATCGGAAGGACCGTGATCGAGATCGCGAGACAATTCGTGATGTGATCACGGAACGGATCGTGATGAGTTCGCGGGACAGATCGTGATCAAGATCGTGAGGTGGATCGTGATGAGTTCGCGGGACGGATCATGATGTGTTCGCGGGACGGTTCGTGATTGGATCGCGGGACGCTCGGCGATTTGGATCGCGAACAAGTTCGACTACACCAACCGCGTTTCTTAACGCTTCCCGCTTAGCGATCTACAAGGGTACGTAGATCCACTCTCCCTCTCGTAGATGCTCATCACCATGGATAGGTTTGCGTGTGCGTAGGAAATTTTTTGTTTCCCATGCGACGTTCCCTAACAGTGGCATCATGAGCTAGGTTGATGGTTCGATGAGATCTCGAGTAGAACACAAAAGGTTTGTGGGCGTTGATGCTTAGATTGCTTCCTCCCTTGGTCAGATTTTGGTTCAGCGGGATTGTGAGATGAAGCGGCCCGGACTAACATTACTCGTACGCTTACGAGAGACCGTTTCCCTTGATGCAACTTGTTGCTTAGATCGCTTGCGGGTGACAGTTTCTCTCACTTTAGTTGGATCGGATCCGACAAAGGCGGTCCTTGAGAAGGTTGAAAAGCAATCTATGTATCACCGTTGTGGTTTATGCGTAGGTGAGAATCGTTCTTGCTAGATACCCGTGGCAGCCACGTAAAACATGTAACCACAATTAGAGGACGTCTAACTTGTTTTTGCAGGGTATGTTGTGATGTGATATGGCCAATTACATGATGAGATATATGTGATGTATGACATGATCATGTGATGTATATAATTTCACGACTTGCATGTCGTTGAGTATGGCAACCGGCAGGAGCCATATGGTTGTCTTTAATTAGTGTATGACCTGCGTGTCAATCATTAAGCGCTATGTAATGCTTTACTTTATCGCTAAATGGTAGCAATAGAAGTAGAAGCAGGGCTGGCGCCACAACCCCAATGGCAACACATTGATGGAGATCAAGATGATGGAGATCATGGTGTTGTGCCGGTGACGATGGAGATCATGCCGGTGTTTCGAAGATGGAGATCTTAAACACAAGTTCATGGCCATATCATGTCACTTATGAATTGCATGAGATGTTAATCCTTTTATGCACCTTGTTTTTCTTAGTACGGCGATAGCATTATAAGGTGATCCCTCACTTGAATTTCAAGATGAACTGTGTTCTCCCCGAGTGTGCACCGTTGCGAAAGTTCGTCGTGTTGAGACACCACGTGATGATCGGGTGTGATAGACTCTACATTCACATACAACGGGTGCAAGCCAGATTTGCACGCGCAGAACACTCGGGTTAAACTTGACGAGCCTAGCATGTACAGACATGGCCTCGGAACACAAGAGACCGAAAGGTCGAGCATGAGTCATATAGTGGATATGATCAACATAATGATGTTCACCATTGAAGCCACCTTAACTCACGTGATGATCGGACTTGAGTTGGTGAATTTGGATCATGTATCACTCGAATGACCCGAGGGATGTCAATTTGAGTGGGAGTTCTTAAGTAATATGATTAATTGAACTCATTATCATGAACATAGTCAATAGTGTCTTTGCAAATTATGTTGTAGATTACTAGCTCGCGCTGTAGCTCCCTTAAATTTTTATATGTTCCTAGAGAAATAGAGTTGAAAGATGTTGGTAGCAATATTGCAGACTGGGTCCATGATCTCAGGATTGTCCTCATTGCTGCACAGAAGGCTTATGTCCTTAATGCACCGCTCAGTGCGCCACCCCCTCTAGCATCGTCTATAGATGTTGTGAACATCTGACAGGCACGTTTCGATGACTACTTGATAGTTTAGTGCGTCATGCATTACGGATTAGAATTGAGGCTCCGAAACATTTTGAACGTCACAGAACATATGAGATGTTCTAGGAGCAGAGATTGTGATCTCAGGCTCGTGCCTGTGTTGCAAGATATGAGATCTCCAACAGGATTCTTTGCCTATAAGATGAAGGAGAATAGCTCAATCATTGAACATGTACTCAGATTGTCTGGGTACTACAATCGCTTGAATCAAGTGGGAGTTGATCTTCCAGATAAGATAGTGATTGATATAGTTCTCCAAGTCACTGTCACTAAAGCTACTAGAACTTAGTGATGAACTATAATACACCAGGGATAGAAGTATTGATCCCTGAGATGTTCGCGATGTTTGACACCGCGAAGGTAGAAATCAAGAAGGAGCGTCAAGTGTTGATGGTTAATCAAACCACTAGTTTCAAAAAGGGCAAGAGCAAGGAGGGAAACTTCATGGATAGCGAGTCAGTTGCTGCTCCAGTGAAGCAACCCAAAGTTGAACTCAAACCCGAGACTAAGTGCTTCTATTATGAGGTGAGAGGTCGCTGAAGCGGAACAATCCTAGATACTTTGTAGATAAGAAGGCTGGCAACATCGACAGAAGTATATTTGATATACGAGTTATTGATGTGTACCTTGCTAGTACTCCTAGTAGCAACTGGGTATTGGATACCGGTTCGGTTGCTAAATATTAGTAACTCGAAATAAAAGCTACGAAATAAACGGAGAACTAGCTAAGGGTGAGGTGATGATGTGTGTTGGAAATGTTTCCAAGGTTGATGTGATCAACTTCGCACGCTCTCTCTACCTTCAGGATTAGTGACGAACCTAAATAAATGTTATTTGGTGTTTTGCGTTGAGCATGAACATGATTAGATCATGTTTGTTGCAATACAGTTATTCATTTAAGTCAGAGAATACTGGTTATTCTGTTTACATGAATAATACCTTCAATGGTCATGCACCCAGTGAGAATGGTTTGTTGAAATCTTGATCGTAGTAATACACATGTTCATAACATTGATGTCAAAAGATACAAAGTTAAATACTGATAGTACCACATACTTGTGGCACTGCTGCAAAATGTCATATTGGTATAAAGCGCATGAAGAAACTCCATGGTGATGGACATTTGGACTCATTCGATTTCGAATCGGTTGAGACATGCGAACCATGCCTCTTGGGCAAGATGACTAAAGGACCCAGTTGGATGGAGCGGGCAAGTGATTCATTGGAAATGATACTTGTTGATGTATGCAATCTAGTGAGTCTTGTAGCGTGCAGTGGATATCATTATTTTCTTACCTTCACTGATGATTTGAGTAGATATAGTGTATATTTACTTAATGAAACACAAGTGTGAATCGTTTGAAAGGTTCAAGCAAATTCAGAGTGAAGTTTAAAGATCATCGTGATAAGAAGATAAAAATGACTGCGATGTGATCGTGGAGGTGAATATCTGAGTCACGAGTTTGGCATACAACTTAAGACAATGTGAAAGTTGTTTCACAACTAAACGCCACCTGGAACACCATAGTGTGATGGTGTGTCTGAACATCATAGTTATGCTCTATTAGACATGGTGCGTGCTATGATGTCTCTTATCGTTTTACTACTATAATTTTGGGGTTATGCATTAGAGACAACTACATTCACTTTAAATAGGGCACCATCTAAATCTGTTGAGATGACACCATGTGAATTATGGTTTGATAGAAACCTAAGCTGTCATTTCTTAATACTTGGGGCCGTGACACTTGTGTGGAAAATGTTTTCACCTAATGAGGTCGAACCCAAGGCGGACAAATGCATCTTCATAGAATACCCTAAGATCAGTTGGGTGAACCTTCTATCTCAGATCCAAGTGCAAAGTGTTTGTTACTAAAACGGATCCTTTCTCGAGGAAAAGTTTCTCTCGAAAGAATTGAGTGGGAGGAAGATAGAACTTGATGAGGTTGTTAAACCTTTGTTCAACCAGAGAGTAGCGCAGCGCAGGATGTTGTTTCTGTGAAGCCTACATTAGTTAAAGAGGAAGTTAATGATGATGATCATTAAGCTTCAGGATCAAGTTACCATCGAACTTCGTAGGTCGACAAGGATGTGTACTGCTCCTAAGCGGTACGACAACCCTGTCCTGGAGGTCATGTTGTTGGACAAACGATGAACCAACGAGCTATGGAGAAGCGATGATGGGCCCGGATTCCGACAAATGGTTGGAGGCCATGAAATCCGAGATAGGATCCATGTATGAAAACGAAGTGTAGACTTTGGTAGACTTGCTCGTTGGATGGCAGGTCATTGAGTACAAATGGATCTTTAAAATGAAGACAGACACTGATGGTGAATGTCACTATTTGTAATGCTCAACTTGTTGCAAAGATGTTTGTGACAAGTTCAAGGAGTTGACTACGATGAGACTTTCTCACTCGTAGTGGTGCTAAAGTCTGTTGGAATTATGTTAGCAGTTGCTATGTTTTCAATTATGAAATCTGGCAGATGGATGTCAAAACATCGTTTCCTTAACGGTTTACTTGAGGAAAGGTTGTATGTGATACAACCAGAAGGTTTTGTCAGGCCTAAGGATGCTAAAAGGTGTGCAAGCTTCGGTGATCCTTCCATGGACTGAAGCAAGCATCTCGGAGTTGGAGTATACGCTTTGATGAGGTGATCAAAGTTTTGATGTTTATACAAAGTTTACGAGAAACTTGTATTTGCAATAAAGTGAGTGGGAGCACTATAGAATTTCTGATAAGTATATGTGGATGACATATTGTTGATCAGAAATAATGTAGAGTTTCTGGAAAGCATAAAACGGTCATTTGGAAAGTGATTTTCAAAGGAAGACCTGGATGAAGCTACCTAATTGTTGAGCATCAAAATCTATGGAGATATATCAAGATGCTCGATGAGACTTTCAATGAGTGCATACCTTGACAAGATTTTGAAAGAGTTCAAAATGGATCAGTCAGAGAAAGAGTTCTCGCCTGATTTGTAAGGTGTGAAAGTTGAGTGAGACTCAAAGCTCGATAACGGCAGAAGAAAGAGAAAGGACGAACGTCGTCCCCTATGCCTTAGCCATAGGCTCTATTGTAGCGACCCGACCTAAAAGGTCAAGTCTCCGGTGTTTCTGTACCATCCCAAGATCATGCTGGTACACACACGGTACATCAATGTATATATCAAAGGGAAATCACACAGCATTATATTAATCGAAATCTCATATCGAGTCCTTTATTACAATAAAAATTACAATAAAGTGGCTAAAAGCCAACTCATGAGAATATCTAAATCTTGCGGAAGCGTCGAAGGTAGATGAGTCCATCTGACTCCAAGGGCATCTCACTGAGCGTAGAACGTGTCCTCACTCCTGGTCGGAAAAATATTCTGCAACATGATACGTTGCAGCCGTGTAGGTCAGCATATGGAATATGCCGGCAAAGTCACAAGAGAAGGGTAAAAAGGTAGTCATCTAGTCTATATGCATATATGGCAGGTGGGGTGGTAAGTTTTGCATAAAGCCAATTTTTTTCCTACATCAAGAAAAGGGGCTAAGCAAAATATTACTAAGTTGGTTGATTAATGAGATGGTTCCACCAACCAATTCTCATACCCAAAATTATTAAATTCCCACATCATCATATTATTTGTGTTGAGAGTTCCGGAAGTTCCAATTCCTTTGGCTCAAGTCGTCCATGACCGTGGACACGGCTAATCGATTAGGTTTGAGTACTCTGCAGAGTTTTGCACACGTTCCCCACAAGATTTGGTCGCCTCCGTTTGATTTCTCGCACATCAGGGTGTTTGAGAAACGGATGACCAAAACATGGTCTTCCAAAGGGTTTCCCTGCGACTCTGACGGTGCCCATCCTTTCCTACCGTTCTTCTACCTCTCGTAGCACCGCCTGTCCAGAGTCACCACGATATCCAACCAAGCCAGAGCCCATAATGACTTGTGGCTGTGCAGGTAAGCCTTGGGTCTTGAAGCACCCATCCATCCCTTTGTGCCTGGGTGGACCTTTCCGCGTGAATACTGGCCATCTCCAGCATCACCTAGGCTAACCACTGGTTTCTCCAGGGCGCCGTTCAACCATCATCCACCCAGAGGTATGTTGAAAACTTGGAGTCTTGAAATCTTGCTCATTATGTAGGTCTTGAAATTATTAACTCTCTCAACTCCCATGAATCACACAACCAACCCCGTCTACTATTAGCATAGCAAAAGTAAAACAACGTTTCCCGGGGCCAATGTTGTCAAAGAGGGTTGAGAGGGGTATCTACCACATGATACTACTACAATGTAACCAAGTTTCCAACTAACCTATCTTGCATGCAACTGGGGAGATGGTAGAACTAATGCATATAAAACATGGGTAAAACATGATCAAAGTGACTTGCCTGATTGATGATCTTCGTACGTGAGTGACTCTAAGTAACAAGCTTCGCACTCCGGATAATCTAACGAAACAAACAATGCACTCAAATAAGCATACAACCAAAATAAGTACTCATAACATTCAGCAAAGAAGTACTAAACAAACAAGGCAAACAATGCACAAAAGTCTCTAGCAAGAAAAACACACAAAGTTTTGTTTTCCAAAAGGTGAGGGATGAAAACACTACTGACATAATAAAACTATTTTGAAATAACAAGACAATTGTTGTCAGCAAAGAAACAATAGAATATTTTATTAATAAACAGAATATAATCAATTTAAGTTTGTTGGGAAAACTTTAGTAGAGTTTATACAAGTTTGTGATAAACACTATATGAATCAACTATAGTTATATTAACAAAAGAATGAAAACTAAACTTATTATTTATTAGCAAAACATGTTCTTGATAGGAAATAATTTACAAATAAACTTGTTTTAGGAAAACAGAATTAAACTATGTAAAACTTTGTTGAAAACAAAGCTATTACTAGTTAGTTGTTTTAATCAAATTATGCCTATTTGAAAAGAAGTTGTGATTCCTATGTTAAATGAAATTAAACTAGGAAAATTTATATTTTTTTAATTAACAGTGAGTGAAAATACTAAATGTTTACTAACAGAGCCTAATAAACAAATAAAACTAATTCTAAACCAAACTAATCAAAATTGAGTTTATAAAACTATATTATAATACTAAGCAGATTCTGTTTTTGGTTAAAAACATTAATCTAATATATCCTGAAAATCCTCAAACTAAACATGAAGGTAGTCCTAACTAATACCAAACATTAGCAAAAAGAATCATGTCAAAATCTATTTTCAAACTCTAGTTATTCAGATTTGAAGATTTTAAGCAAATTTGATTCAATTCAAATTCTATAGTTCAAATTTGAAATTTAAAAGTACAGGGTGAAACTACATGAAAAATGTGAGCTATTGCAAAAAGAATCAACTCAAAACACTAAATAGATTAAAAGATATAAGCAAAACAAAATTTGAAAACATTCTGTTAATTAAAACAAAACAGAAAATGAAAAAAAGATTTGCGTCGGTCAGGGGGCTACGTGGCGTGATCCGATTGGCTAGCGAGTGTGTGCGGTAGGTGAATTAGAGCGGGCGACCGATTCGGAAGAAGATACCGGTTCGAGTAATAATAATGTTCTAATCTGGATCGTAAGATCCAGATCGAACGGTTGGGGAAGCTCACGGTGTAAAGGTCGCCGGCGTGGGGATCTCCGGCGAGTCCGGAAGTGGTGAACGTGACGGCGAGGCGCTCCGGTGGTGGGGAAGACGGGGAAGTGGTCCGGGCGACGGCGACGGTCCTCCGGAGTCGATTGGTGGCGACGGTGGGGCGAACGGGGGTCGGAGACGGTGGCTACGCTCGACGGCGAGATCCGGTGGTGGTGGAACTCCGGCGACGAATTGCGGCAGCTCCTCGACGAGGTAGGAGGGGGACTCGGGGTGAAAGGATGCGGGGGAGTGGTCTGCTACTTATAGGGCGCTCGAGGGGTGCGGGCGAGGAGAGAGGAGAGAGATCCGGCGAGGGGGAAACGGTCGGCGTCGAGATCTCCGGCGCGTGCGGGGGAAGGAGACGACCGTTCGGTGTAACGGTCGGTCGGCGGTGGGGCCCGGTGTCAGTGAGTGAAGAGAGTGACCGTTGCGCGCGGTCGGCCAGCTCGTAGTGAATGCGCGATTAATTGCCCGTGGGCCGGCCCATTTAAATGCAACCGTTACCGATTTTCTTTAATATAAATTTCCAGAGACATTCAAATACATTTAAAGCATTCAAATCGTCTCTAAATATAAGGGTATTATATATCAAAATTAACAGAATAATAAATGCTATTTAATGAACATTTCTATTCTGTCATTTGAACACTTTGAAAAAAATATTATTTTCAGAAATTGTCTAATTGTTTTTAAACCCTTTTTGCAAATATTTTCAAAATAACCCCTGGTTATTATTGTTCAAATATATCACCAATTAGTCCCTGGTGTGGAGTGTCATGTTCCTCCTCTCTTATTTGAACTTTTAACCAAAATTTCAAATAGGTGAAAGCAAATATAGGAAAAGATCGAAAGAACTTTCAGAAAGTCAGAAAAGACATTTCAACTATTACATACAATCAAGCAATGATGATGATAGATGCATAACTATATCATAACATTCCAAAATGAAATTTTGGGATGTTACAAACCTACCCATTTTAAGATGAATCTCGCCCTCGAGATTCGGGTTGGCTAGAAAATAGGTGCGGATGGTCTCTACGAAGGTCTTCTTCGCGTTCCAAGGTGGCTTCTTCTTCGGTATGGTGACTCCACAAAACTTTACAGAACTTGATAATCTTGCTGCGGGTAACTCGGTTGGATGTCTCGATTATCTTGACAGGCTTCTCCTCATAAGTCAGATCACTTTCAAGCTGTATGGCCTCTAGGGGCACGGTGTCTCGCAAAGGGATGTCAGCCATCTCAGCATGACATTTCTTCAGCTGGGAAACATGGAACACATCATGAACTTCGGATAATCCTTCCGGCAATTCCAGTTTGTATGCAACTTCACCTCTACGTTCAAGAATTTTGTAGGGGCGTATGAATCTGGGTGCTAATTTTCCTTTAACACCAAACCTCTTGATTCCTCGAAGCGGGCATATACGAAGATATGCTCGGTCTCCCACTTCATACATCACTTCTTTACGTTTGCTGTCAGCATAACTCTTCTGTCGAGATTGAGCTATCTTGAGTCTGTCACGTATCAACTTGACTTTCTCTTCAGAATCTCGGATAAGGTCGGGACCAAAGAGTTGTCGGTCTCCAACACCATCCCACGTCAGTGGTGTTCTGCACCTCCTTCCGTATAAAGCTTCGAAAGGGGCCATCTTTAGACTGGTCTGATAACTGTTGTTGTATGAGAATTCTGCGTAAGGCAAGTTATCGTCCCAACTAGATCCATAATCTAGCGCACAAGCTCTCAACATGTCTTCCAGAATCTGGTTGATTCTCTCAGTCTGTCCATCTGTCTGCGGATGAAAAGCTGTACTGAACTCTAGCCTTGTACCCAAAGATTCATGTAATTGATGCCAAAACTTTGAGGTAAATTGTGTTCCTCTATCTGACACGATACTCCTCGGAACTCCATGCAAACATACGATTCTGGTCATATATATCTTGGCTAGCTTAGCACTGGTATAGGTGGTCTTCACTGGAATGAAATGAGCTACCTTGGTCAAGCGATCAACCACTACCCAGATAGAATCATAACCTGAACGGGTCCTGGGTAATCCTGTGATGAAATCCATACCAAGTTTTTCCCATTTCCACTCGGGTATCGGCAAAGGTTGGAGTAACCCTGCTGGTTTCTGATGTTCTGCTTTTACTCTCTGACAAACATCACATATTGCAACATGTTCCGCAACATCTTTCTTCATACCTGTCCACCAATAACTTTCCTTTAAATCCAGATACATCTTGGTGTTGCCTGGGTGTATCGAGTAAGGTGAATCGTGGGCTTCCTGAAGTATCAACTTCCTGAGCTCTGGTTCATTGGGCACATAGATTCGGTTCTCAAACCACAAAGTTCCGTGTTCATCCTCACGAAAACCTTTAGCTTTACCATCTTCCATTCTCTGTTTAATCTCAGCTATCTCCTTGTCCGATTTCTGGGCTTCACGAATTCTTTCGGTCAAGGTGGACTGAATTTCCAGTGTACCAACATATCCCCTTGGAACTATCTCTAGCTTGAGCTCTCTGAGATCATCGACTAACTCTTGAGGTAATCCTCCAGCTGTGAGTGTGTTCACATAAGTTTTCCGACTCAAGGCATCGGCTACAACATTAGCCTTACCTGGATGGTAGTGTAATCTCATGTCATAGTCCTTGATTAACTCTAACCATCTCCTCTGTCTGAGGTTCAACTCTTTCTGCGTGAAGATATACTTCAGGCTCTTATGGTCGGTGTAAACATCACAACTATTTCCGATAAGGAAATGTCTCCAAGTCTTGAGTGCGTGCACTACGGCTGCTAACTCCAAGTCATGAGTGGCATAATTCAACTCATGAGGTCGTAGCTGTCTGGAAGCATAGGCTACAACTTTTCCATCCTGCATAAGTACTCCTCCGAGTCCTTGTCGTGAAGCATCACAATAAACTTGGAAATCCTTCCGAATATCGGGCAAAATCAATACTGGAGTTGTGACCAAACGTTCCTTTAACTCCTGGAAACTGGTTTCACATTCCACAGTCCAAACATACTTGGATTCTTTCTTCAACAACTCTGTCATGGGCTTGGCAATCTTTGAGAAATTCTCAATGAACCTCCGGTAATAACTGGCAAGTCCGAGGAAACTGCGGATCTCCTTAACTGAGGTGGGTGACTTCCACTTGGTGACAGCTTCAACCTTAGCGGGGTCCACTGCTATTCCATCTTCGGAAATAACATGTCCAAGGAATCCGACTTCCGTCAGCCAAAATTCACATTTACTGAACTTGGCATATAACTGATGCTCTCTTAGCTTCTCCAGAACTAAACGCAAATGTTCCTTATGCTCTTCCTCGTTCTTGGAGAATATCAGAATGTCATCGATGAACACCACAACAAACTTGTCTAGGTATTCCATGAATACTTTGTTCATCAAATTCATGAAGTAGGCAGGAGCATTAGTCAATCCAAAAGACATGACCGTATACTCATACAAGCCATACCTCGTGGTGAAAGCTGTTTTGGGTATATCCTGTTTACGAATTTTCAACTGGTGATACCCCGATCGAAGATCGATCTTGGAGAATACTTTGGCTCCTACGAGCTGATCAAACAAATCGTTAATCATCGGCAGAGGGTACTTGTTCTTGATAGTCACCTCGTTCAAGGCACAATAATCGACTACCATTCTCAAGGTTTTATCCTTCTTCTCCACCAAAAGAACTGGGGCTCCCCAAGGTGAAGAACTTGGGCGAATATAACCTTTGTCCAATAACTCCTTAATTTGCTTCTTGATTTCCAACAGATCATTTGCGGGCATCCGATAGGGTCTCTTGGAAATTGGGGCTGTCCCTGGCTGTAGCTCTATTAAGAACTCAATCTCCCTATCTGGTGGCATTCCTGGTAATTCTTCCGGAAATACATCTGGAAATTCTTTTACCACAGGTACTTCCTCCTGAACAACTCCCGTGAGAGTGTTTAACCTAGCACTCATACATGTGCGTCGGGATACATACTTAATCCTCTTGTTCTCCGGGGTGGTGAGTGAAACAGACTTGCTAGGGCAATCAAGATTTCCTTCATACTTGGTCATCCAATCCATGCCTAGGATTACATCCAATCCTTGTGACTCTAAGACGATGAGGTCGGTGGGAAAAACATGGTTTCCTATATTGAGTTTCAAGGCATGGCATCCTATCCCTGCCATCATCATACCTCCTGGGGAACTGACCTTAATGGGCTGACTAAGGGTTTTGGTGGGCAAACCATACTTATCCACAACTACCCTTGATATGAATGAATGAGTTGCACCGGAATCAAAAAGTACTGTAACTGAACGTGAATGCAATAAAAACTTACCAACCACAGTCTCGGGCTGATCATAGACTTCTTCCACGTCGATGTGATTCACTTGAGCACGGGGAAACGGATTGGGTTTCTTAACTGCTGCATTGCCATTGTTGTTGCCGTTTCCACTGCCTTGCTTGCTCTGGGGACACTCAGTAGCATAGTGCCCTGTCTTCTGGCACTTGAAACAGGTAATGTGACTCAGATCCTTCTGAGCAGGAACTTGATGGTGCTGGTTGTTGTTCCCATTCCCATTGTCAGTCTTGAAGTTACCATGGTTGGGACGGTTGTTCCCATTTCCTCCATGATGGTGGCCTCCATGGTTATGCACAGTATGAGTGTGCTTTCCAAACTTACTGTTTCCTGATCCGGTATTCCCGGAGTACGGGGAGTAACGAGGCTTCTGATGAGCTCCAGAGTTGAACTTCCCCTGAGTGTACTTCCTCTTGCGGTTCTCAATCTGCTGCTGTTTACCTTCCAGAATAAGTGCCTTATCCACTAGCTCTTGGTAGTTGTTGAAATTAGCCACTACCAGCTGTATGCTCAACTCATCATTGAGTCCTTCCAGAAACTTTTCTTGCTTGGCCGCATCATCGGCCACATCTCCTGGGGCATAACGGGCCAACATGCTGAACTCTTCCACATATTGGGCCACAGAGCGATTACCCTGGCGCAAGTTGCGAAACTCGCGCTTCTTTAGACTCATGGCTCCAGCTGAAACATGAGCGGTGCGGAAAGCAAGCTTGAACTGCTCCCAAGTCACATCTGCAATAGGATAAGTGGTGGTGTAATTCTCCCACCATGATGCTGCTGGTCCTTCCAGTTGATGTGCGGCAAATCGCACTTTCTCAACGTCAGTGCATCCAGCGGTGACAAGTTCTCTCTCCATCTTACGGAGCCAGTCATCTGCCACAATGGGTTCAGTGCTGCTGGAGAAAGTTGGAGGGTTCAACCTCAGAAAACGGGTGAGATTGTCAGTCTGAGGTGGATGGTGGTTGTTGTTGTTGTTCTTGTTGTTGGTCTGATTCTGAATCAATAGTTGCATCAGTGCATTCTGTTGCTGAAGGAGTTGGGTGAGTTCCGGTGGGAAAGTGAAGTCGGTCTCACGTCGTGGAGGCATCTTGCTGTTTTCAGAGGGATGAGAATTAGAATAGAACAAAGGTCTAGAAGAATTTCACTACCCATATGCAATGCAAGAAACATATCACACCAAACACTCATTCATTTATTCAATCAATGACAAACATCGAGATACAAATCTCAGACAAGCTAAACATCGACCTACGCTTTAACGACTAAAATAAAAGATACATGGAGGGCATAACTAATGTTTTTCCTCAGAAGTGCATAGTTGTAGGTCCTCCGGTGGTGCTTTCCTCATAGTCTTCATCGTCGCTGATGAAGGGTGCCATGTCTCCTTCGGGGTGAAGGTTTTCTCCCATGTCTAGATGCTCCTCCAGAGTGGCGATGCGTGCATTCTGCTCATCAATCCTCTCTAGGAAGTCCTTCACTTCATGCTCGTGTTCATAGTTGGCCTCTCGCAGATCAGCTTCAAGGTCCAGCTCGCGGTTCATCAGATTCTTGATTGTCTTCGTATCAGCACAAACTCGAAGCTCCAGAGTCCTGATGTGAGTCTCCAAGGTCTGGATATAAGAAATAGTGGTGTTTGCAGTGGGATTGGTGATGATGTTGCCATGGGCATCTCTGCGGCAAACCATGCTGAGTCCTGGTGAAATGGTTCCACCTCTGTATTCCTCCTGAATACGTCCAAGGGCACGATGAATGGCCATGTCTCTCCCAAGTATCCAACTGGGTGCCACGAACTTGAGGTCGATGGGTTCCTTCCGGTTTCCAAAAGTCTTCCCTGGAATATGCACCTCGATCCTGTAGCGTCCATCTTGGGGAAATGACATGATAGGAATCCCGGTGATGCTCGGCAAAGCAATCCTTACGTCCTTGACGATCCTCATCAGCTCCTTACCAAAGGGCATCGTTCCGTCTGGCTGGCAAAACTCTGTGATCAACACTGGGATGAAGGTGGCCATCTATAAATTTTGAAATAATCGGAGAGGAGTCAGAAACGAATAGATGAGAGTATAAGAATTTTTAAAGACAAAGAGAAACAATCCTAAGGCTTTCCAATCCTAGAGGTTACGTCCTATGGTCAGCGTGTGCTCTGATACCATTTCTGTAGCGACCCGACCTAAAAGGTCAAGTCTCCGGTGTTTCCGTACCATCCCAAGATCATGCTGGTACACACACGGTACATCAATGTATATATCAAAGGGAAATCACACAGCATTATATTAATCGAAATCTCATATCTAGTCCTTTATTACAATAAAAATTACAATAAAGTGGCTAAAAGCCAACTCATGAGAATATCTAAATCTTGCGGAAGCGTCGAAGGTAGATGAGTCCATCTGACTCCAAGGGCATCTCACTGAGCGTAGAACGTGTCCTCACTCCTGGTCGGAAAAATATTCTGCAACATGATACGTTGCAGCCGTGTAGGTCAGCATATGGAATATGCCGGCAAAGTCACAAGAGAAGGGTAAAAAGGTAGTCATCTAGTCTATATGCATATATGGCAGGTGGGGTGGTAAGTTCTGCATAAAGCCAAAAATTTTCCTACATCAAGAAAAGGGGCTAAGCAAAATATTACTAAGTTGGTTGATTAATGAGATGGTTCCACCAACCAATTCTCATACCCAAAATTATTAAATTCCCACATCATCATATTATTTGTGTTGAGAGTTCCGGAAGTTCCAATTCCTTTGGCTCAAGTCGTCCATGACCGTGGACACGGCTAATCGATTAGGTTTGAGTACTCTGCAGAGTTTTGCACACGTTCCCCACAAGATTTGGTCGCCTCCGTTTGATTTCTCGTACTTCAGGGTGTTTGAGAAACGGATGACCAAAACATGGTCTTCCAAAGGGTTTCCCTGCGACTCTGACGATGCCCATCCTTTCCTACCGTTCTTCTACCTCTCGTAGCACCGCCTGTCCAAAGTCACCACGATATCCAACCAAGCCAGAGCCCATAATGACTTGTGGCTGTGCAGGTAAGCCTTGGGTCTTGAAGCACCCATCCATCCCTTTGTGCCTGGGTGGACCTTTCCGTGTGAATACAGGCCATCTCCAGCATCACCTAGGCGAACCACTGGTTTCTCCAGGGCGCCGTTCAACCATCATCCACCCAGAGGTATGTTGAAATCTTGGAGTCTTGAAATCTTGCTCATTATGTAGGTCTTGAAATTATTAACTCTCTCAACTCCCATGAATCACACAACCAACCCCGTCTACTATTAGCATAGCAAAAGTAAAACAACGTTTCCCGTGGCCAATGTTGTCAAAGAGGGTTGAGAGGGGTATCTACCACATGATACTACTACAATGTAACCAAGTTTCCAACTAACCTATCTTGCATGCAACTGGGGAGATGGTAGAACTAATGCATATAAAACATGGGTAAAACATGATCAAAGTGACTTGCCTGATTGATGATCTTCGTACGTGAGTGACTCTAAGTAACAAGCTTCGCACTCCGGATAATCTAACGAAACAAACAATGCACTCAAATAAGCATACAACCAAAATAAGTACTCATAACATTCAGCAAAGAAGTACTAAACAAACAAGGCAAACAATGCACAAAAGTCTCTAGCAAGAAAAACACACAAAGTTTTGTTTTCCAAAAGGTGAGGGATGAAAACACTACTGACATAATAAAACTATTTTGAAATAACAAGACAATTGTTGTCAGCAAAGAAACAATAGAATATTTTATTAATAAACAGAATATAATCAATTTAAGTTTGTTGGGAAAACTTTAGTAGAGTTTATACAAGTTTGTGATAAACACTATATGAATCAACTATAGTTATATTAACAAAAGAATGAAAACTAAACTTATTATTTATTAGCAAAACATGTTCTTGATAGGAAATAATTTACAAATAAACTTGTTTTAGGAAAACAGAATTAAACTATGTAAAACTTTGTTGAAAACAAAGTTATTACTAGTTAGTTGTTTTAATCAAATTATGCCTATTTGAAAAGAAGTTGTGATTCCTATGTTTAATGAAATTAAACTAGGCAAATTTATATTTTTTTAATTAACAGTGAGTGAAAATACTAAATGTTTACTAACAGAGCCTAATAAACAAATAAAACTAATTCTAAACCAAACTAATCAAAATTGAGTTTATAAAACTATATTATAATACTAAGCAGATTCTGTTTTTGGTTAAAAACATTAATCTAATATATCCTGAAAATCCTCAAACTAAACATGAAGGTAGTCCTAACTAATACCAAACAGTAGCAAAAAGAATCATGTCAAAATCTATTTTCAAACTCTAGTTATTCAGATTTGAAGATTTTAAGCAAATTTGATTCAATTCAAATTCTATAGTTCAAATTTGAAATTTAAAAGTACAGGGTGAAACTACATGAAAAATGTGAGCTATTTCAAAAAGAATCAACTCAAAACACTAAATAGATTAAAAGATATAAGCAAAACAAAATTTGAAAACATTCTGTTAATTAAAACAAAACAGAAAATGAAAAAAAGATTTGCGTCGGTCAGGGGGCTACGTGGCGTGATCCGATTGGCTAGCGAGTGTGTGCGGTAGGTGAATTAGAGCGGGCGGCCGATTCGGAAGAAGATACCGGTTCGAGTAATAATAATGTTCTAATCTGGATCGTAAGATCCAGATCGAACGGTTGGGGAAGCTCACGGTGTAAAGGTCGCCGGCGTGGGGATCTCCGGCGAGTCCGGAAGTGGTGAACGTGACGGCGAGGCGCTCCGGTGGTGGGGAAGACGGGGAAGTGGTCCGGGCGACGGCGACGGTCCTCCGGAGTCGATTGGTGGCGACGGTGGGGCGAACGGGGGTCGAAGACGGTGGCTACGCTCGACGGCGAGATCCGGTGGTGGTGGAACTCCGGCGACGAATTGCGGCAGCTCCTCGACGAGGTAGGAGGGGGACTCGGGGTGAAAGGATGCGGGGGAGTGGTCTGCTACTTATAGGGCGCTCGAGGGGTGCGGGGGAGGAGAGAGGAGAGAGATCCGGCGAGGGGGAAACGGTCGGCGTCGAGATCTCCGGCGCGTGCGGGGGAAGGAGACGACCGTTCGGTGTAACGGTCGGTCGGGGGTGGGGCCCGGTGTCAGTGAGTGAAGAGAGTGACCGTTGCGCGCGGTCGGCCGGCTCGTAGTGAATGCGCGATTAATTGCCCGTGGGCCGGCCCGTTTAAATGCAACCGTTACCGATTTTCTTTAATATAAATTTCCAGAGACATTCAAATACATTTAAAGCATTCAAATCGTCTCTAAATATAGGGGTATTATATATCTAAATTAACAGAATAATAAATGCTATTTAATGAACATTTCTATTCTGTCATTTGAACACTTTGAAAAAAATATTATTTTCAGAAATTGTCTAATTGTTTTTAAACCCTTTTTGCAAATATTTTCAAAATAACCCCTGGTTATTATTGTTCAAATATATCACCAATTAGTCCCTGGTGTGGAGTGTCATGTTCCTCCTCTCTTATTTGAACTTTTAACCAAAATTTCAAATAGGTGAAAGCAAATATAGGAAAAGATCGAAAGAACTTTCAGAAAGTCAGAAAAGACATTTCAACTATTACATACAATCAAGCAATGATGATGATAGATGCATAACTATATCATAACATTCCAAAATGAAATTTTGGGATGTTACAAACCTACCCATCTTAAGATGAATCTCGCCCTCGAGATTCGGGTTGGCTAGAAAATAGGTGCGGATGGTCTCTACGAAGGTCTTCTTCGCGTTCCCAGGTGGCTTCTTCTTCGGTATGGTGACTCCACAAAACTTTACAGAACTTGATAATCTTGCTGCGGGTAACTCGGTTGGATGTCTCGATTATCTTGACAGGCTTCTCCTCATAAGTCAGATCACTTTCAAGCTGTATGGCCTCTAGGGGCACGGTGTCTCGCAAAGGGATGTCAGCCATCTCAGCATGACATTTCTTCAGCTGGGAAACATGGAACACATCATGAACTTCGGATAATCCTTCCGGCAATTCCAGTTTGTATGCAACTTCACCTCTACGTTCAAGAATTTTGTAGGGGCGTATGAATCTGGGTGCTAATTTTCCTTTAACACCAAACCTCTTGATTCCTCGAAGCGGGCATATACGAAGATATGCTCGGTCTCCCACTTCATACATCACTTCTTTACGTTTGCTGTCAGCATAACTCTTCTGTCGAGATTGAGCTATCTTGAGTCTGTCACGTATCAACTTGACTTTCTCTTCAGAATCTCGGATAAGGTCGGGACCAAAGAGTTGTCGGTCTCCAACACCATCCCACGTCAGTGGTGTTCTGCACCTCCTTCCGTATAAAGCTTCGAAAGGGGCCATCTTTAGACTGGTCTGATAACTGTTGTTGTATGAGAATTCTGCGTAAGGCAAGTTATCGTCCCAACTAGATCCATAATCTAGCGCACAAGCTCTCAACATGTCTTCCAGAATCTGGTTGACTCTCTCAGTCTGTCCATCTGTCTGCGGATGAAAAGCTGTACTGAACTCTAGCCTTGTACCCAAAGTTTCATGTAATTGATGCCAAAACTTTGAGGTAAATTGTGTTCCTCTATCTGACACGATACTCCTCGGAACTCCATGCAAACATAATATTCTGGTCATATATATCTTGGCTATCTTAGCACTGGTATAGGTGGTCTTCACTGGAATGAAATGAGCTACCTTGGTCAAGCGATCAACCACTACCCAGATAGAATCATAACCTGAACGGGTCCTGGGTAATCCTGTGATGAAATCCATACCAAGTTTTTCCCATTTCCACTCGGGTATCGGCAAAGGTTGGAGTAACCCTGCTGGTTTCTGATGTTCTGCTTTTACTCTCTGACAAACATCACATATTGCAACATGTTCCGCAACATCTTTCTTCATACCTGTCCACCAATAACTTTCCTTTAAATCCAGATACATCTTGGTGTTGCCTGGGTGTATCGAGTAAGGTGAATCGTGGGCTTCCTGAAGTATCAACTTCCTGAGCTCTGGTTCATTGGGCACATAGATTCGGTTCTCAAACCACAAAGTTCCGTGTTCATCCTCACGAAAACCTTTAGCTTTACCATCTTCCATTCTCTGTTTAATCTCAACTATCTCCTTGTCCGATTTCTGGGCTTCACGAATTCTTTCGGTCAAGGTGGACTGAATTTCTAGTGTACCAACATATCCCCTTGGAACTATCTCTAGCTTGAGCTCTCTGAGATCATCGACTAACTCTTGAGGTAATCCTCCAGCTGTGAGTGTGTTCACATAAGTTTTCCGACTCAAGGCATCGGCTACAACATTAGCCTTACCTGGATGGTAGTGTAATCTCATGTCATAGTCCTTGATTAACTCTAACCATCTCCTCTGTCTGAGGTTCAACTCTTTCTGCGTGAAGATATACTTCAGGCTCTTATGGTCGGTGTAAACATCACAACTATTTCCGATAAGGAAATGTCTCCAAGTCTTGAGTGCGTGCACTACGGCTGCTAACTCCAAGTCATGAGTGGCATAATTCAACTCATGAGGTCGTAGCTGTCTGGAAGCATAGGCTACAACTTTTCCATCCTGCATAAGTACTCCTCCGAGTCCTTGTCGTGAAGCATCACAATAAACTTGGAAATCCTTCCGAATATCGGGCAAAATCAATACTGGAGCTGTGACCAAACGTTCCTTTAACTCCTGGAAACTGGTTTCACATTCCACAGTCCAAACATACTTGGATTCTTTCTTCAACAACTCTGTCATGGGCTTGGCAATCTTTGAGAAATTCTCAATGAACCTCCGGTAATAACCGGCAAGTCCGAGGAAACTGCGGATCTCCTTAACTGAGGTGGGTGACTTCCACTTGGTGATGGCTTCAACCTTAGCGGGGTCCACTGCTATTCCATCTCCGGAAATAACATGTCCAAGGAATCCGACTTCCGTCAGCCAAAATTCACATTTACTGAACTTGGCATATAACTGATGCTCTCTTAGCTTCTCCAGAACTAAACGCAAATGTTCCTTATGCTCTTCCTCGTTCTTGGAGAATATCAGAATGTCATCGATGAACACCACAACAAACTTGTCTAGGTATTCCATGAATACTTTGTTCATCAAATTCATGAAGTAGGCAGGAGCATTAGTCAATCCAAAAGACATGACCGTATACTCATACAAGCCATACCTCGTGGTGAAAGCTGTTTTGGGTATATCCTGTTTACGAATTTTCAACTGGTGATACCCCGATCGAAGATCGATCTTGGAGAATACTTTGGCTCCTACGAGCTGATCAAACAAATCGTTAATCATCGGCAGAGGGTACTTGTTCTTGATAGTCACCTCGTTCAAGGCACGATAATCGACTACCATTCTCAAGGTTTTATCCTTCTTCTCCACCAAAAGAACTGGGGCTCCCCAAGGTGAAGAACTTGGGCGAATATAACCTTTGTCCAATAACTCCTTAATTTGCTTCTTGATTTCCAACAGATCATTTGCGGGCATCCGATAGGGTCTCTTGGAAATTGGGGCTGTCCCTGGCTGTTGCTCTATTAAGAACTCAATCTCCCTATCTGGTGGCATTCCTGGTAATTCTTCCGGAAATACATCTGGAAATTCTTTTACCACAGGTACTTCCTCCTGAACAACTCCCGTGAGAGTGTTTAAAACTAATCCGGATGACTCGTAGTAGCAATCTGGATACGTATAGTGGAGAGCCATTTGGAATAGTACCGAGCGGAGTGTGGTAGCAGTGTTTACAGTTTGACATAGGTATTTGCAAAGTGCACACGGATCTGAATGTTACAGACCCGTTGACTATAAGACCTCTCTCACATGCAAAGCATGATCGAGCCCCAGAACTCGTTGGGTGTTAGATTCATAACAATGCGAATCACATGGTGATGTGAACTAGATTATTTACTCTAGTGCAAGTGGGAGACTGTTGGAAATATGCCCTAGAGGCAATAATAAATTAGTTATTATCATATTTCCTTGTTCATGATAATCGTTTATTATCCATGCTATAATTGTATTGATCGGAGACTTAGATGCATGTGTGGATACATAGACAAAACCATGTCCCTAGTATGCCTCTAATAGACTAGCTCGTTGATCAAAAGATGGTTAAGGTTTCCTAGCCATGTACATGAGATGTCATTTGATAACAGGGTCACATCATTAGGAGAATGATGTGATGGACAAGACCCAAACTGCAAACGTGGCATATGATCGTGTCAGTTTATTGCTACTGTTTTCCGCATGTCAAGTATGTGTTCCTATGACCATGAGATCATGCAACTCACAGATATTGGAGGAGTGCCTTGTGTGTATCAAACGTCGCAATGTAACTGGGTGACTATAAAGGTGCTCTACAGGTATCTCCGATGGTGTCTGTTGAGTTGGCATGGATCGGGACTGGGATTTGTTACTCCGTGTGACAGAGAGGTATCTCGGGGCCCACTCGATAATGCAACATCACAATAAGCCTTGCAAGCAATGTGACTAATTGTTAGTTGCAGGATCTTGTATTACGGAACGAGTAAAGAGACTTGCCGGTAATGAGGTTGAACTAGGTATGGAGATACCGACGATCGAATCTCGGGCAAGTAACATACCGAAGAACAAAGGGAACGTTATACGGGATTAACTGAACCCTTGACATAGAGGTTCGACCGATAAAGATCTTGGTAGAATATGTAGGAACCAATGTGGACGTCCAGGTCCCGCCATTGGTTATTGACCATAGAGGTGTCTCGGTCATGTCTACATAGTTCTCGAACCCGCAGGGTCTGCACACTTAAGGTTCGGTGACGTTTCGGTAGTGTAGAGTTATGTATGGTGGTGACCGAATTTTGTTCAGAGTCCCGTATGAGATCTCGGACGTCACGAGGAGCTCCGGAATGGTCCGGAGGTAAAGTTTCATATATAGGAAGTCCCAGTTTGGTTTCCGGAAAAGTTTCGGGCTCATCGGTAGTGTACTGGGAGTGCCGGTAGTGTACCGGGAGGGGTATTTCGACCCCAAGAGGTCCATGGGCTGTGGGAGAATAATAACCATCCCTTTGTGGGCTGGGAAAACAGCCACAAAGGCCCAATGCGCAGGAGAGAAAGTCCTAAAGCAAAAAGTGGAAAATCAGCCAATAGGAGGCAATCCTACTCCAACTAGGATTGGAGGTGAAGTAGGATTGCTTCCCACCTCCTATTTAGGCCGACCCAAAGGCCTTTGCTACCTCTCCTATCCTCTCCTCCTATATATACTAGTGGATTGGGTGGTTTTTGGACAGAATTTCCGGCCACGTGCTACCCGTTCCACCGGTGCATAGTTTCTCCTCTAGATCGGTTTTCTGCAGCGCTTAGGCGAAGCCCTGCCGGAATTGCTCCACCACCATCACCGGAGCGCCTTCACAGGTCCGGTGAACTCTCTCTCCTCTCCACCTCGTCTTGCTGGATCGAGATGGTGGAGATCGTCATCAAGCTGCATGTGTGCTGAACGCGGAGGTGTCATCCGTTCGGCGCTAGATCGGAAGGACCGTGATCGAGATCGCGAGACGGTTCGTGATGTGATCACGGAATGGATCGTGATGAGTTCGCGGGACAGATCGTGATCAAGATCGTGAGACGGATCGTGATGAGTTCGCGGGACGGATCATGATGTGTTCGCGGGACGGTTCGTGATTGGATCGTGGGACGCTCGGCGATTTGGATTGCGAAGAAGTTCGACTACACCAACCGCGTTTCTTAATGCTTCCCGCTGAGAAATCTACAAGGGTACGTAGATCCACTCTCCCTCTCGTAGATGCTCATCACCATGGATAGGTTTGCGTGTGCGTAGGAAAAATTTTGTTTCCCATGCGACGTTCCCTAACACTCATATCATCAACAACATCATCATTGCTCATATATCCATGGATCATATATAAAAACTTCCTATGAACAAAAAAAAGTTCTATGAACAAAATAATAATTCTATGAACAAAAAATGGCGCCATTCTGGATGTGCAGAAAATGGTCCATATTTTTCCTGATCTCATCTACCCTTCTATAGGTCACGTTGTCTAGTGTCAAAGGATTCAAGAAAACCATGGCTTCATCATTAGCCGGAAGTAACAGGCGCATAATGGTACGAAGCTCTCCAAAATTGTGTTGGAACGGAGTCCTGGATAGGATAATTAGCTTTTCGGTACGAAGTTCTGCAAGAGCCTTCCAAATATCGCTATTTGGAAGGCCGTTACTGAAATTCGTACCAAAAAGCAAATTTTTCTATCCAAAACTCCGTTCCAAAGCAACTTTGAAGAGCTTCGTAGCATCATACGCCGGTTACTTCTGGCTAATGATGAAGCCATGGATTTCTTCAATACTTTGACACACAACATGACATATATCTATATTACCGCAGTTTTCTATATGAACATTTTATCTTAGTAACTTAGAAAAAAATGTTATCGGGGAGGGGGTATATCGACAATGCTTTTTTTCTAGGGTTTGGGTGGCCTCGAGAGTTGGTCGCCCGGTATATCGAGAGAGGGGGTGAACATTTTACCTTAGTAACTTAAAAAAAAATGTTATCGGGGAGGGGTTGCATCAACAAGGCTTTTTTTCTAGGGTTCGGGTGGCCTTGAGAGTTGGTCGCTCGGTATATCGAGAGGGGAGGGGGTGAACATTTTACCTTAGTAACTTATAAAAAAATGTTATCGGGGAGGGGGTATGTCGACCCCCCCTCATGTCGAAATTATCGGGAAGGGGGTATATCGAAAATGACATATATACATGGGAAAAATGCTATCCGTCTATACATACAGAGGCACATACATATATACATGAAAAAAATGCTATGAAAAAAAACACATATATGAACAAAAAATGCTATGAATAAAAAAATTAATACACATATGAACAAAAAATACATATATGAACAAAAAATGCTCTGAACAAAAAAATTAATATGCCAGAGCTGGGGCGGCGGCAGCTCACAGCAGGGGCGGCTGACGAGGGCGACGGCGGGGGCGGCGATGGTGACGGTGGGGGCGGGCCGGGGCAGGGGCGTGGGCGGGCACGCTCGGGGGCGGCGGACGGCATCGGCTGGCGAGGGCGACGGCGGGGGCGGCGCGCGACGGAGCCGGCGACCGCGTCGGCTGGCGAGGGCGACGGCGGGGGCGGCGCACGAGGGAGCCGGTGACGGCGTCGGCTGGCGAGGGCGAGGGCGAGGGCGGCGCATGAGGGAGCCGGCGATGACGGCGATGGTGGGGGCAGGCCAGGGCGTAGGGGCGTGCTCGGGGCGGCGAACGGCGGCGACATGGGCGGGAACGGCGTCGGCGTGGGCTCAGGGGCGGGGCAGGGGCACGGGCGACGACGATGGCGTCGAAGAGGTCGGCGTCGTCGAGGGGAACTGCGAGATGAAAATGAAATTTTTCACAAGTGTTGCTTATATACACACAACATTGGTCCCGGTTGGTGGCACCAATCGGGAGCAATGCCTACCTTTGGTCCCGGCTCATGCCACCAACTGGGACCAAATGTCTCTTTTCAGCAGCCCAAAGGGCGGGAAGTAGAGCCCTTTGCTCCCGGTTGGTGGCACGAACCGGGAGAAAAAGTAGGCATTGGTCCTGGTTGGTGCCGCCAACCAGGACCAAAGGGGTGCATTTGTCCTAGTTTGTGGCACCAACCGGGACCAATGGCCTGCGCCTGGCATAGCCACGGTGCAGTTGGATGTTTACTCCCACCTCGCTAGCTGAGAGGCTTCGGCACATGTTTATAAGCGTGGCTGCGCCATCTCTCTCGAACTCCTCTGAACTGCAGGCCTATGGGCCTAATCTCACACTGCTATGCCTGTGGTCCTACTGAGCCTATTGCGGGCCTGAATCCTGGCCCAACTAGCGGGGTTTCTAGTCGTATTCAGGCTGTGGTGGCCCAGTAGGCGGCATTTTTTCCCTGTCTTTTGTTTTCTTTTTTGCTTTATTTTTTTGTTTCTACTTACAGCTAAATACTTATAGTTTTTGAGTGATTCTTTTTGCTTTTAGGTCACAAAAATTATAAACTTTGATAATGTCCATTTTTTTGCTTTATTTTTAGGTTATTTTAAATGTCAGTTTTAATCAAAAACATAGTTTGTTATTTTAGTTTGCTATTAAAGTATCTAACAAAAAAAATCTTTATGAAAATTCTTATTTCTATTAATGTTTTGAAAAAAAAATACTTTGATAATTTTAGTTGCATAAAATTTATATAATTTTAGTTTCAAAAATACTAGAGGTTTATAGAATTTTAGTTTCAAAAATATTTTGATAGTTTTGTTTTAGTTGATCATAACAGAATATTTTAGTTTGATTATTTTTAGTTCATTCTTTTTTCTATTACAGTTTTGTAAAAGCTTCTCAGTTCATTCTTTTTGCTATTAGTTTATTTTTTGAGCTAAATGACCCTAAAATTGAAAGGAACTTCAAATGATCTCTGAAAAGGTTTAAAGTTGTCATGGTATCATCATTTCACCCACATAGCATGTGCTAAAAAGTTAAGAGGGTTACGACAAAAACAGGATGCACTTCATGTACAAAATGGACAATCTCTTTGGAAGTATCATGGTTTCGGACGAAAACTCATCTGTTACACAGGGATTTCATTTCTTGAACTTATTTGAACTCCAGACTTTTTGTGTGTTCAAAATGAACCATTCAAAGCCACATCATCAATTTTCAACCCTTTCTAACTTTATTTGGTATTTTTCATGCATTTACTGATTTTTTGAGCTAAATGACCCGGAAATTGAAAAGCGCTACAAATGAACTCTGAAAAGGTTGAAAGTTGGCATGGTCATCATTTCACCCACATAGCATGTTATAAAAAGTTGAGAGGGTTACGACAAAAACTGGATGCGCTTCGTGTACAAAATGGAGAATCTCTTTCGAAGTATTAGGGTTTCGAACGAAAACTCTTGTGTTACAAATGACATTTCATTTCTTCACATGTAACTACAATGATATAGTTGTGGAAAGAAAGTCTTCACTTTTTGTTCTCTTGTGTCCTTTGCTTATTGCGCTGTAACCATGGATAATCTTCATCGATTAACACGGTGCTTGGGTCAGCCTTGACTTTGAAGGGAGGAATTTCATGAATCTTTTCATAATCTTAAGACATGTCTGTCTTGCCCTCCAATCCCATGATGTCTCTTTTTCCTAAAAAACTATGTGGTGCTTTGGCTCATCGTATGATGTATTCTCTTCCTTATCTTTTCTTTTTCTTGGTTTGGTAGACATGTCCTTCACATAGAAAACATGTGCCACATCATTGGCTAGGACAAATGGTTCGTATGTGTACCCAAGATTGTTTAGATCCACTGTTGTCATTCCGTACTGTGGATCTTCTTGTACCCCGCCTATTGACACATTGACCCGTTTGCACTGAAACAAAGGGACCTTGAAATCATGTCCATAGTCAAGTTCCCATATGTCCACTATGTAACCATAATATGTGTCCTTTCCCCTCTTGGTTGCTGCATCAAAGCGGACATCGCTGTTTTGGTTGGTGCTCTTTTGATCCTGGGCGATTGTGTAAAATGTATTCCCATTTATCTCGTACCCTTTGTAAGTCAATACAGTCGAAGATGGTCCCCTGGCCAACGAGTACAACTCATCAGAAACAATGTTGTCACCCATGAGACGTGTTTGCAACAAACTGCCGAAAGTCCTGATGCGTTCACATGTAATCTAGTCGTCACACTGCTCCGGGTGTTTGGAGTGCAGAATATTGTTGTGTTCATTGACATACGGGGTCACCAAGGTAGAATTCTGTAGAACTGTGTAGTGTGCTTGAGACCAACAATGCCCGTCCCTACATATTATTGAGTCTGCTCCTAGCGTGCCTTTTCCAGTCAGTCTCCCCTCATACCGCGAAGGGAGACCAATCTTCTTAAGGTCAGGAATAAAGTCAACACAAAACCTAATGACATCCTCTGTCCTAGCACGGTTATGAACATATTTCTTTAAGACTCACATGAACCTCTCAAAGGGGAACATATTGTGTAGAAATACAGGGCCCAAAACGACAATCTCGTCGACTAGATGAACTAGGACGTGCGCGATGATATTGAAGAAGGACGGTGGGAACACTAGCTCGAAACTAACAAGACATTGCACCAAATCACTCCTTAACCTTGGCAGGATTTATGGATCAATCACCTTCTGAGAGATTGCATTGAGGAATGCACATAGCTTCACAATAGCTAATCGAATGTTTTCCGGTAGAAGCCCCCTCAATGCAACCGGAAGCAGTTGCGTCATAATCACGTGGCAGTCATGAGTCTTTAGGTTCTGGAACTTTTTCTCTACCATATTTATTATTCCCTTTATATTCGACGAGAAGCCAGACGGGACCTTCATACTGAGGTGGCATTCAAAAAAGATTTCCTTCTCTTCTTTGGTAAGAGCGTAGCTGGCAGGACCTTCATACTGCTTTGGATGTATGCCGTCTTTTTCATGCACACGTTGCTGTTCCTCACGTGCCTCCGATGCATATTTTGTCTTCCCATACACTCCCAAGAGGCCTAGAATGTTCATGCAAAGATTCTTCATCACGTGCATCATGTCGATTGCAGAGCGGACCTCTAGGTCTTTCCAATAGGGTAGGTCCCAAAATATAGATTTCTTCTTCCACATGGGCCAGCGTCCCGCATCGTCAGTCGGAACACGTAGTCCGCCAGGACCCTTTTCAAATATTACTTGTAAATCATTGACCATATCAAGTATGTGATCACCAGTACGGAGGGTGGGCTTCTTCCGATGATCTGCCTCACCTTTGAAACGGTTTCCTTTCTTTCGACATTGATGGTTGGTTGGAAGAAATCGACGATGCCCCAGGTACACATTCTTCCTACATTTGTCCAAATATTTACTATCGATGTCATCTAAACAGTGTGTGCATGCATGGTATCCCTTGTTTGTCTGTCCTGATAGGTTACTGAGAGCAGGCCAATCGTTGATGGTTACGAACAGCAACGCATGTAGGTCAAATTCCTCCTATTCGTTCTCATCCCACGCAAGTACACCTCTTCCATTCCATAACTGTAAAAGCTCATCAACTAATGGCCTTAGGTACACATCAATGTCATTGCCGGGTTGTTTAGGTCCTTGGATGAGCACTCACATCATAATGAACTGTTGGAAATATGCCCTAGAGGCAATAATAAAATGGTTATTATTGTATTTCCTTGTTCATGATAATTGTCTATTGTTCATGCTATAATTGTATTAACCGAAAACCGTAATGCATGTGTGAATACATAGACCACAACATGTCCCTAGTGAGCCTCTAGTTGTCTAGCTCGTTGATGAATAGATGGTCATAGTTTCATGACCATGTACATTGGATGTCATTGATAACGGGATCACATCATTAGGAGAATGATGTGATGGACAAGACCCAATCCTAAGCATAGCACAAGATCGTGTAGTTCGTCTGTTAAAGCTTTTCTAATGTCAAGTATCATCTCCTTAGACCATGAGATTGTGCAACTCCCGGATACCCTAGGAATGCTTTGGGTGTGCCAAACGTCACAACGTAACTGGGTGGCTATAAAGGTGCACTACGGGTATCTCCAAAAGTGTATGTTGGGTTGGCACAAATCGAGACTGGGATTTGTCACTCGGTGTGACGGAGAGGTATCTCTGGGCCCACTCGGTAAGACATCATCATAATGAGCTCAATGTGACTAAGGAGTTAGCCACGGGATGATGTGCTACGGAACGAGTAATGATACTTACCGGTAACGAGATTGAACAAGGTATAGGGATACCGATGATCGAATCTCGGGAAAGTATCATACCGGTAGACAAAGGAAATTGTATACGGGATTGATTGAATCCCCGACATCGTGGTTCATCCGATGAGATCATCGTGGAGCATGTGGGAGCCAAGATGGCTATCCAGATCCCGCGGCTGATTATTGACCAGAGAGGTGTCTCGGTCATGTCTACACGTCTCCCGAACCCATAGGGTCTACACACTTAAGGTTCGATGACGCTAGCTAGGGTTATAGGGAAATAGTGTATGTGGTTATCGAAGGTAGTTCAGAGTCCCAGATGAGATCCCGGACGTCACGAGGAGTTCCGGAATTGTCCGGAGGTAAAGATTTATATATAGGAAGTGAGGTCTTGGTCACCGAAGTGTTTCGGGGATTACGTGTAACATACCGGGACTACCAAAAGGGTTCCGAGGGTCCACCAAGTGGGGCCACCAGCACCAGAGAGCTGCGTGGGCCGAGAGTGGGAAGGTACAAGCCCCAGAGTGGGCTGGTGCGCCCTCCACCCTGGCCCAAGGTGCAGCAAAGGTGGGAAGGGGGGAACCCTAGGCGCAGATGGGCCTAAGGCCCACCTAGGGCGCTGCCCTCTCCTCTCCCTCTCTGGCCGCCGGCCAGATGGCCAGCTAGGGCTGCTGCACCACCCTAGGGTGGGAACCCTAGGGGTGCGCACCCTCCTCCGCTCGTCCTATAAATAGTGGGGTTTTTGAGGGCTGCCAACACACAAGTTTCTTCCTCCCTCGGCGCAGCCCTACTCCTCCCACTCCTCGTTCTCCGTAGTGCTTGGCAAAGCCCTACCGAAGACCACGCAGCTCCATCATCACCACGCCGTCGTGCTGCCGGAGCTCTCCCTCAACCTCTTCTTCCTCCTTGCTGGATCAAGGCATAGGAGACGTCACCGGGCTGCACGTGTGTTGAAAGCGGAGGCGTCGTTGTTCGGCGCTTAGATCGGAATCCACCGCGATCTGAATCGCTGCGATTACAACTCCACCAACCGAGTTCTAGCAATGCTTCCGCTTAGCGATCCTCAAAGGTATGAAGATGCACTCTCCCCTTGCTCGTTGCTGGTTTCTCCATAGATTGATCTTGGTGGTTGTAGGAAAATTTTGATTTACTACTATGTTCCCCAACAGTGGCATCATGAGCTAGGTCTATGCATACAATCTATGCATGAGTAGAACACAAGTTGTTGTGGGCGTCGATCTTGTTAATTTGCTTACCGTTACTAGTCTTATCTTGTTTCGGCGGTATTGTGGGATGAAGCGGCCCGGACCAACTTTACATGTACGCTTACGTGAGACCGGTTCCACCGCCTGACATGCACTTGTTGCATAAGGTGGCTAGCGGGTGTCTGTCTCTCCCACCTTAGTCGGATCGTATTCAATGAAAAGGGTCCTTATGAAGGGTAAATAGCAATTGGCATATCACGTTGTGGTTTTGGCGTAGGTAAGAAACGTTCTTTCTAGAAACCTATAGCAGCCACGTAAAAACTTGCAACAACAAATTAGAGGACATCTAACTTGTTTTTGCAGCATATGCCTTGTGATGTGATATGACCAAAGGATGTGATGTGATGCATTGTGATGTATGAGATTGATCATGTTCTTGTAATAGGCTTCACGACTTGCATGTCGATGAGTATGACAACCAGCAGGAGCCATAGGAGTTGTCTTAATTTATTGTATGACCTGCATGTCAATCATAAACGCCATGTAATTACTTTACTTTATTGCTAATCGTTAGCCATAGTAGTAGAAGTAATAGTTGGCGAGACAACTTCATAAAGACACGATGATGGATATCATGATGATGGAGATCATGGTGTCGTGCCGGTGACAATGATGATCATGGTGCCCTGAAGATGGAGATCAAAGGAGCAAGATGATTGCATGTGATGTTTATCATGTTTTTACATCTTATTGGCTTAGAACGACGGTAGCTTAATAAGATGATCTCTCACTAAAATTTCAAGAAATGTGTTCCCCCTAACTGTGCACCGTTGCTAAGGATCGTTGTTCCGAAGCACCACGTGATGATCGGGTGTGATAGGTTTTAATGTTCGCATACAACGGGTGTAAGCCAGATTTACACACGCAATACACTTAGGTTGACTTGACGAGCCTAGCATGTACAGACATGGCCTCGGAAAACAGTAGACCGAAAGGTCGAACATGAGTCGTATAGAAGATACGATCAACATGAAGATGTTCACCATGGATGACTAGTCCATCTCACGTGATGATCGGGCACGGGCTAGTTGACGTGGATCATGTATCACTTGGATGACTAGAGAGATGTCTATCTAAGTGGGCGTTCATTAAATAATTGATTATATGAACTTAATTATCATGAACTTAGTCTAAAATTGTCTTTACAATCTATATTGTAGATCCAATGGCCAACGCTAATGTCACCCTCAACTTCAACGCGTTCCTAGAGAAAACCAAGATGAAAGACGATGGAAGCAACAATGCGGACTGGGTCCGTAACTTGAGGATCATCCTCATAGCTTCCAAGAGATTGTGTGTCCTGGATGCATCGCTAGGTGATGCACTCATTTTCCCAGCGGATCAAGACGTTATGAACGCTTGGCAGTCATGCTGTGATGATTACTCCCTGGTTCAGTGTGGCATGCTTTACAGTTTAGAACCGGGGCTCCAAAAGCGTTTTGAGCAACACGGAGCATATGAGATGTTCCAAGAGCTGAAATTGGTTTTCCAAGCTCATGCCCGGGTCGAGGGATATGATGTCTCCGAGAAGTTCTTCGGTTGTAAGATGGAGGAAAATAGTTCTGTTAGGAGCACATACTCAAAATGTCTAGGTTGCACAACCACTTGACTCAGTTGGGAGTTAATCTCCCAGATGACTCGGTCATTGACAGAATCCTCCAGTCGCTTCCACCTAGCTACAAGAGCTTTGTGATGAACTACAACATGCAGGGTATGGATAAGTCCATTCCTCAGTTGTACTTGATGCTGAAATCAGAGGAGGTCGAGATCAAAAAGGAGCATCAAGTGTTGATGGTGAATAAGACCAATAGTTTCAAGAAAGGCAAGGGTAAGAAGAACTTCAAGAAGGATGACAAAGCAGTTGTCGCGCCCGGTAAGCAAGTTGCCGGGAAGAAGAACAAGCATGGACCCAAGCCTGAGACTGAGTGCTTTTATTGCAAGGGTACCGGTCACTAGAAGCGGAACTGCCCCAAGTACTTAGCGGATAAGAAGGTCGGCAACGTTAAAGGTATATGTGATATACTTGATGTGTACCTAACCAACGCTCGTAGTAGCTCCTGGGTATTTGATGCCGGTGCAGTTGCTCACATTTGTAACTCTAAGAAGGAGCTGCGAAATAAGCGGAGACTGACAAAGGATGAGGTGACGATGTGCGTCGGGAATGGTTCCAAGGTCGATGTGATCGCCGTCGGCATGCTACCTCTACATCTACCTTCGGGATTAGTTTTAAACCTCAATAATTGTTATTTAGTACCAGCTTTGAGCATGAACATTGTATCTGGATCTCATTTGATGAGAGATGGCTACTCATTTAAATCTGAGAAATGGTTTATGGTCATGCCCCGCTGGTCAATGGTTTATTTTTGATGAATCTCGAACGTGATGTTACACATGTCCATAGTGTGAGTACCAAAAAGTGTAAGGTTGATAACGATAGTCCCACTTACATGTGGCACTGTCGCCTTGGTCATATTGGTGTCAAGCGCATGAAGAAACTCCATGCTGATGGACTTTTGGAGTCTCTTGATTTTGAATCATTTGGCACGTGCGAACCATGCCTCATGGGCAAGATGACCAAGACTCCGTTCTCCGGAACAATGGAGTGAGCAACTGACTTGTTGGAGATAATACATATCGATGTATGCGGTCCAATGAGTGTTGAAGCTCGTAGTGGCTACCGTTATGTTCTCACCCTCACTAATGACTTGAGAAGATATGGGTATGTCTACTTAATGAAACACAAGTCTGAAACCTTTCAAAAGTCCAAGGAATTTCAGAGTGAGGTGGAGAATCAACGTGACATGAAAATAAAGTGCCTACGATCTGATCGTGGCGGAGAATATTTAAGTCACGAGTTTGGCACGCACCTAAGGGAATGTGGAATTGTTTCACAACTCATGCTGCCTGGCACAGCTCAGTGAAATGGTGTGCCTGAACGTCGTAATCGCACTCTATTGGATATGGTGCGATCTATGATGTCTCTTACCGACTTACCGCTATCATTTTGGGGATATGCATTAGAGACTGCCGCATTCACTTTAAATAGGGTACCGTCTAAGTCCGTTGAAATGACACCGTATGAATTATGGTCTGGAAAGAAACCTAAGATGTCATTTCTAAAAATTAGGGGAAGCGATGCTTATGTGAAGAAACTTCAACCTGAGAAGCTCGAACCCAAAGCAGAAAGGTGTGTCTTCATAGGATACCCTAAAGAAACTATTGGGTATACCTTCTACCTCAGATCCGAAGGCAAAGTCTTTGTTGCCAAGAATGGATCCTTTCTAGAGAAAGAGTTTCTCTCGAAAGAAGTAAGTGGGAGGAAAATAGAACTTGATGAGATAATCGTACCTTCACTCGAACCGGAGAGTAGCGCAACACAGAAAGTTGTTTATGTGGAGCCTGCACCGGCTGGAGAGGAAGTTAATGATGATGATCGTGAAACTTCAGATCAAGTTGCCATTGAACCTCGAAGGTCCACCAGGACACGTTCCGCACCAGAGTGGTACGACAGTCCTGTCCTGGAAATCATGTTGTTGGATAACGGTGAACCTTCGAACTATGAAGAAGCGATGGCAGGCCCGGATTCCAACAAATGGCTTGAAGCCATGAAATCCGAGATAGGATCCATGTATGAGAACAAAGTGTGGACTTTGGTGGACTTGCCTAATCATAAGTGAGCCATAGAAAACAAATGGATCTTCAAGAAGAAGACTGACGCGGATGGTAATGTGACCGTCTATAAGGCTCGACTTGTCGCTAAGGGTTATTAACAAGTTCAAGGAGTTGACTACGATGAGACTTTCTCACACGTAGCGATGCTGAAGTCTATCCGAATCATGTTAGCAATTGCCGCATTTTAGGATTATGAGATCTGGCAAGTGGACATCAAAATGGCATTCCTCAATGGCTTCCTTAAGGTAGAACTGTATATGATGCAGCCGGAAGGTTGTGTTGATCCTAAAGATGCTAACAAAGTATGCAAGCTCCAGCGGAGTTGGAACATTCGCTTTAATGAGGTGATTAAAGCGTTTGGATTTATGCAGGTTTATGGAGAACCCCGTATTTACAAGAAAGTGAGTGGGAGCTCTGTAGCATTGCTCATATTATATGTGGATGACATATTGTTGACGGGAAATGATATAGAACTCTTGGAAAGTGTAAAGGCCTACTTGAATAAATGTTTTTCAATGAAGGACCTTGGAGAAGCCGCTTACATATTAGGCATCAAGATCTATAGAGATAGATCGAAATGCCTCATAGGTCTTTCACAAAGCACATACCTTGATAAAGTATTGAAGAAGTTCAATATGGATCAGTCCAAGAAGGGGTTCTTGCCTGTGTTACAGGGTGTGAGATTTAGTACGACTCAATGCCCGACCACGACAAAGGATAGAGAAGAGATGAGAGTCATCCCCTATGCTTCCGCCATAGGCTCTATTATGTATGCCATGCTGTGTACCAGACCTGATGTGAACCTTGCCATAAGTTTGGTAGGGAGGTACCAAAGTGATCCTGAAGCGAAACACTGGACAGTGGTCAAGAATATCCTGAAGTACCTGAAAAGGACCAAGGACATGTTTCTCGTATATGGAGGTGCCGAAGAGCTCGTCGTAAAGGGTTACGTCGATGCTAGCTTCGACACAGATCCGGATGACTCCAAGTCACAAACCGGATACGTGTATATTTTGAACGGAGGGGCAGTCAACTAGTGCAGCAGCAAGCAAAGCATCGTGGCGGCATCTACATGTGAAGCGGAGTACATAGCTGCTTCGGAAGCAGCAAAGGAAGGAGTCTGGATGAAGGAGTTCATCATCGACCTAGGAGTGATTCCCAATGCGTCGGGCCCAATGACTCTATTCTGTGACAACACTGGAGCTATTGCCCTTGCCAAGGAGCCCAGATTTCACAAGAAGACAAGACACATCAAACGCCGCTTCAACTCCATTCGTGATTACATTCAGGAAGGAGATATAGATATTTGTAAAGTACATACGGATCTGAATGTCGCAGATCCAATGACTAAACCTCTCTCACGAGCAAAACATGATCAACACCAGAACTCTATGGGTGTTCGGTACATCACAATGTAACAAGATTATTGACTCTAGTGCAAGTGGGAGACTGTTGGAAATATGCCCTAGAGGCAATAATAAAATGGTTATTATTGTATTTCCTTGTTCATGATAATTGTCAATTGTTCATGCTATAATTGTATTAACCGGAAACCGTAATGCATGTGTGAATACATAGACCACAACATGTCCCAAGTGAGCCTCTGGTTGGCTAGCTCGTTGATCAATAGATGGTCACGGTTTCATTACCATGGACATTGTATGTCATTGATAACGGGATCACATCATTAGGAGAATGATGTGATGGACAAGACCCAATCCTAAGCATAGCACAAGATCGTGTAGTTCATCTGCTAAAGATTTTCTAATGTCAAGTATCATTTCCTTAGACCATGAGATTGTGCAACTCCCGGATACCGTAGGAATGCTTTGGGTGTGCCAAACGTCACAACGTAACTGGGTGGCTATAAAGGTGCATTACGGGTATCTCCAAAAGTGTTTATTGGGTCGGCACGATGAGATCATCGTGGAGCATGTGGGAGCCAAGATGGGTATCCAGATCTCACGGCTGGTTATTGACCGGAGAGGTGTCTCGGTCATGTCTACATGTCTCCCGAACCCGTAGGGTCTACACACTTATGGTTCGATGACGCTAGCTAGGGTTATAGGGAAATAGTGTATGTGGTTACCGAAGTTAGATCGGAGTCCCGTATGAGATACCGGACATCACGAGGAGTTCCGGAATGGTCCGGAAGTAAAGATTCATATATAGGAAGTGGGGTCTTGGTCATCGTAAGTGTTCCGGGGATTACCGGTAACATACCGGGACTACCGAAAGGGTTCCGGGGGCCCACCAAGTGGGGCCACTAGCACCAGAGAGCTGCATGGGCCGAGAGTGGGAAGGGACTAGCCCCAGAGTGGGCTGGTGCGCCCTCCACCCCGGCCCAAGGTGCAGCAAAGATGGGAAGGGGGGAACCCTAGGCGCAGATGGGCCTAAGGCCCACCTAGGGCGCCACCCTCCCCTCTCCCTCTCTGGCCGTCGGCTAGATGGCCATCTAGGGCTGCCGCACCACCCTAGGGGCTGCGCGCCCTCCTCCCCTCCTCCTATAAATAGTGGGGGTTTTGGGGGCTGCCAACACACAAGTTTCTTCCTCCCTCGGCGCAGCCCTACTCCTCCCACTCCTCGTTCTCCGTAGTGCTTGGAAAAGCCCTACCGGAGACCACACAGCTCCACCATCACCATGTCGTCGTGCTGCCAGAGCTCTCCCTCAACCTATTCTTCCTCCTTGCTGGATCAAGGCGTAGGAGACGTCACCGGGCTGCACGTGTGTTGAACGCGGAGGCGCCGTTGTTCGGCGCTTAGATCGGAATCCACCGCGATCTGAATCGCTGCGAGTATGACTCCACCAACCGCGTTCTACAAACGCTTCCGCTTAGCGATCTTCAAAGGTATGAAGATGCACTCTCCCCTTGCTCGTTCCTGGTTTCTCATAGATTGATCTTGGTGGTCGTAGGAAATTTTTGATTTACTACTACGTTCCCCAACATGAACTTCCGCTTCATGCACAACCAAGGAGAAAGGTTATACATACATAGAGTCACATGCCATGTGTTGTGCTTGTCGCTCTGATCCCCAAAAGGATTAACGTCATCTGCACTTAAACCAAACCATACGTTCCTTGGGTCAACTGTAAAGTCGCTCCACTTTCTCTCGATCTTTCTCCATTGCGACCCGTCAACGGGTGCGCTCAACTTCCCGTCTTTCTTACGGTCCTCTTTGTGCCATCGCATCGACTTGGCATGCTCTTTGTTTCTGAACAGACGTTTCAACCGTGGTATTATAGGAGCATACCATATCACCTTGACAGGAACCCTCTTCCTGGGGCGCTCGCCATCAATGTCACCAGGGTCATCTCGTCTGATCTTATACCGCAATGCACCGCATACGGGGAATGCATTAAAATCCTCGTACGCACCGCGGTAGAGGACGCAGTCATTAGGGCATGCATGTATCTTCTGCACCTCCAATCCTAGAGGGCATACAACCTTCTTTGTTGCGTACGTACTGTCGGGCAATTCATTATCCTTTGGAAGCTTCTTCTTCAATATTTTCAGTAGCTTCTCAAATCCTTTGTTAGGTATACCATTCTCTGCCTTCCACTGCAGCAATTCTAGTGTGGCACCGAGCTTTGTGTTGCCATCTTCGCAAGTGGGGTGCAACCTTTTTTTGTGATCCTCTAACATGCGATCGAACTTCAACTTCTCCTTTTCACTTTCGCATTGTCTCTTTGCATCAACAATGGCCCAGCGAAGATCATCATCGGGCACATCGTCTGGTTCCTCTTGATCTTCATCTTCCTCCGTTGCAGCATCACCGTATTCAGGAGGCACATAGTTGTCATCATCCTCTTCTTCTTCGTTGTCTTCCATCATAACCTCTCTTTCTCCGTGCTTGGTCCAAACATTATAGTATGGCATAAAACCCTTCTTAAGCAGGTGAAAGTGACGGGTTTTAGAATTGAAGAAAGCCTTAGTATTCTCACAGACAGTACATGGACAATGCATAAAACCATTCTGCTTGTTTGCCTCAGTCGCTTTGAGAAAATTATGCAGACCCTTAATATACTCAAAGGTGTGTCGGTCACCGTACATCCATTGCCGGTTCATGTGTGTGCGTTATATAGTAAAGTGTATTAATAGACAGGACGAGGGCCGATGAAGGCGGATACCCAAACCATCGCCCTATATAATAACAACCAATAATAAAAGTAAGAAAATTACACAAGTATCTCTCTAAATAATACAAGTAAGAACTTTTTTCTTTTAGAAAGAAGATAAGAAGAAGAGGCTAACCACGGTGCTGCCGGCGTCCAGATGGGCGCGGGCGACCGATGGCGGTGAGGACGGGGACGGGACAGGACGAACCGCCAAACCTAGAAAAATCTTGAGGAAAATGGAGCTTGGACAAGGAGCTTCGAGAGGAGAAAGCTTAAGTGTGGCTTGGGCATTTCATCGAACACCTCATGTGCATAGGAGTTGAGCTAGAGCACCACAAAGCTCTCACACGGCCGGCGAAAAAAACAGAGTTGTGCACTGGTCTGATCGCAGGGGGAGGGGGGTATATATAGGCTAACCTTTGGTCCCGTTTTGTGGCTGGAACCGGGACTAACGGACCACATTTCGTCCCGGTTCCAGCCACAAATCGAGACCAATGGTTGTGGGCCAGGAGTGAGGCCCATTGGTCCGGTTCATGGCTGGAACCGGGACCACATGGGTCAGACGAAACGGGACCAATGGCCCACGAGGCCTCGTGGAAGCCCTGGCCTCACGAACTGGGACCGATGCCGCCATGGGTCCCGGTTCGTGAGTGAACCAGGATTAATGACTTTTCAGGTCTGTACCGAAGCCCTGTTTTCTACTAGTGTTATAATCCTCCATGGGGACTCCCTCAATCCCGCAGGCACATCTCCCATGATTTGAAAATCCCCTTTAATTCTCACATGTGCGGCCATCACATGGGCCATATTATTGCTGGATCTTTTCACTGCTTTGATAATGACTTCCCTAAACTCGTTCATGATATTCCAAGCATCAGTGACGAGGGGGAACAGGGCTGACTGATTTGTTGCATTCCGGTTCAGAATAGCAGGGATGGAAGAGGAGTCTGTCTCTACACACAGCCTCCCCCTAAAGTTTTTGCTTACCACTGTAAGAGCATGCAGTACAGCGGTTAGCTCTGCCTCTTCTGGATCTTTGCACGCCGGCATCCGCTGACCACCTGATACCATGACTTGGCCCGAACAGCTTCTGGCAATGAAACCTGCTGTCGTCTCTCCCGTACTCTGAATAAAAGAAGCGTCAGTGTTTAGCTTCCAGACATCCGCCGCCGGCGGAACCCACAGGCCTGTGTTGTTCCTTTCATTTGAAACTGAGGTGCTCCCTGATTGATTTACTTGGTCCCTGTCCTCTGTGCTTCTAGTCACTACGTTGACTCTTTCCATGACATCAGCCTGTTGGGGCTGTTTCCCTCTTCTGATATCTGCTCGCTTCACTTCCCCTGGTAGACTGTCTCTCTGTGTTGACCCCTGATCTGTAACTTCCTGCTCCATGAGTAGCATCCCGTCGTTGCTTATTTCTTCAGCGTACTTTGTTAGAAACTGGGCTGATTGTCCAACCATTGCTCTTCCTTTTGCATGGATGCAGTCATCTCGTAGCCACCAAGCTCGCCACAGGAGCAAGAGTATTTTTGCACGAACCTCAGGTGCACATGACCCAAGCAGATTCTGGAGCCAGTCATTACCCGTGAATCAAAATTGATCTTCATCTGGCAACTCCCAAACTGCCCTCATTTCACTCCTAAGCGCTTTGGCTTTGGTCCAGTTTACCACTGCATGAAACTCGTTCTCTGTTTGAACGCCGCAGATATTACAGATATTGTCAACCTCGAGCGTCCTCTTCCATTTGTTTTCCTTTGTAGGTAGCGTTTCAGTAGCTACCCGCGAAGCGAATATCCTCACTTTCTTCGGCACCTTTGCTTTCCAGATATAGTCCCATATACTTCTATTATCTGCTTCACACCCAGAGCTAGAGGCAGACACATTTGTCTGCTATTTCAGTTGTGCACCAAATTTGTAAGCACTTCTAACGGAGAAAACCCCTGACTTCTCCCCATGCCACGCCACACAGTCCTCCACATCACTACTTGGGATTTTAATTTTGCAAATTTCTTCCGCGTCATAACTGTGGAAAAGTTGGTTGATCAGTGCCACATTACACTCCTTCCTCTCATTATGCAGAAGCTGATTTACCCATCTAAGTCTGCATCTTCTCCTGAATTTAGTAACCTTGAGCCCACTTCTCCTCGGAACCCACTGATCTCTCTGGATCTGTATATGTTTCCCATTTCCCACCCTCCAAATTAACCCTTTCTTCAGTAGTTCAAGCCCATTCTCAATGCCCCTCCAAGATTGAGAAGCGTCCGTAGCAAACACAATATCCAACAGCTCCCCTTTTGGGTAATATTTGAATTTTAGGACTTTCGCACACAGACTATCCGGTCGTTGCAGGAGCCTCCATGCTTGTCTAGCTAGGAGTGCTTGATTGAAGATATGCATATCTCAGAAACCTATCCCTCCAGCTCTCTTAGGCTTTATCATATGATCCCATGCCATCCAATGAACTTTCCTACACCCCTCTTCTTCACCCGACCGAAACTCTCTAATAAGTCGCTCATATTTATCGCAAAACCCCACCAAGAACTTAAAAACTCCCATGGCATAAGTAGGGAGAGCTTGTACCACTGACTTAACATGCACCTCTCCCATCCCAATCATTACATCTCTTAGGAATCTATCCATAATGGGCTGTAAATTGGCATCCTTCATTCTACCTTCAGGGGTTGGAAGCCCAAGGTATTTACTCTCAAAGGTAGAAGTTTCACAGGGAAGGATATTCTTTATCTCGTCTTGCAATTCAGTGGGACACCTCTCACTGAACAGAATGGAACACTTACTACTACTGAGCAGTTGTCCCGTACATCTCTGGAACCGAGAGAGAGCATCTCTAACTGTCCTGGCCTGCTCACTAGAGGTTTTAAAAAAAACCAAACTGTCATTTGCGAAGAGTAAGTTTGAGATTCCCGGGCTATTACGAGCCACTTTCACCGGTTCTATTCTGCCTCCCCTTACCTCTTTGTTGAAAATGGTGGCTAACCCGTCCGCCACGAAGATAAACAAATACGGGCTTAGAGGGTCTCCTTGCCTTAGACCCCTTGTGGGCTTGAACATTTCCAACAACTCCCCATTCAATCTGACTGAAAACCAGACTGATCTTACACATTTCATAATCCAACTTATCCATACAGCACTAAATCCCACTTTTTCTAAGGCACCCTTCAGAAAGTCCCAATCAACTCTGTCATATGCTTTTGCAAGGTCGAGATTGTATGCATAGTGGGTGTTGTGGGGGTTCTTGCTATGTTCGATTTTGTGAAAACACTCAAAAGCAATGATCACATTGTCAGTGATCATCCTACCCGGAATGAACACACATTGTGTCTCTGATATAACTTTTTCTTTGACATGTTTTTACTTTTTAAGGCTTATACGCATGAATCAAATCCTTTAATCTATAACCTCTATAAGTTTTTCTTTTTCACGCAGGGCCGGCAAGTACAACATGTCGTTTACTTCCCCTCTCTCTAAAGTTGTGGCTAGGGCGAAGAACTCGTCCCCTCGAAGCACCACCGACAAATCGGTGTATTTGCCTCCCCTTTACATGCCGCTTTCGGACACCAGTGGTGGGAAGGAGAATCATGTTTCTTTGTCTTCGGCTAGTAGTTTAGGTTGTTCTTCTTTTAATTCTCGTAGGGGCGGCATTCGGACGGATGGCGGCACTTTATCTTCGACATGTTCTTTTAGTGCACAATGTCCTCATGTTCGTATGTCAGGATGGGGTAGAAAAACTTTCGGTGTAGAATCCTATGTCTCCTTGAGGCAATGAGGTTAGAGTTGCTCATCCTGCGTGTGCAACGGTGAGATATCACAACAAATGGTTCAGATCGATATGCCATGGGACCGTGAGATCTCAGGGACTACTTTATGTTCATTTAGGAACGCCTGCTTTCCAGGAACCTTCTCACACGGTGTCAGCTAGTGGCTTCCAACATGAGAAAGCCTGGATCTTACTCTGCATCTTGCTGCGCGAGCTTTGCGTTCTCACGCTTCGGTTCTGGATAGTCCGACTTGAAGTTCCCATCTCATTACAGTTGAAGCACCTGACTTTGATAATGTAAAATTTCTGGTGTTTCTTCTCCTTTGCACGGTCACTACTCTCGCCGCGTCCATCCTGCCCCCATTGGTGCGATCACCGTGTCCTCGGTGACACTTGTGGCCGTCACCACGACCATGGCAGCCTCCACTCTTACTGGCATGTGGGGTTCTTTTTCGGCTCTTCATCAGTTGCTTAGGACCCATGTCATCAGCATCACGTTGGCTTTCTTCAAAAGCAGCAAGGCAGCCGACAATCTCGACACTATCATGATGGTGAGGTCTCCCCACTACTCAATGGTGTTCGAAATGTCCCCAAACCGATTGAAAATGATGTTAAAATGAACCTCAATGCTTGTGGGATTGTGAGCTTGTTGTAGGACCCTTAACGCATGTCGTCGCCACGAGTTGAAGCTCCACCCTCGCCGGACAGGAGTGCCATTGGCATTCCTATCAATGGGCATGGTGGCGGTGGCGGGTTGTGACCGAGTCCATGACGTCGGTGATTGAGGGTTACCGGGAGGGCAGCAGCTAGATGCAATGGGGCGCATGGAGTGAGACAACAACTTTGCAACATGTAGTGGAGAGAGTGGAGGAATTGTGGTACCAAACTAAAGGAAGAAGAAATGAGTGAAGAAGAGGATTTCGAGAGAAAAGACAAGACTGCAGGGCCACGGGTGTGGTTTCTTTTTCCTTTTGAATTTTTCTGTGTCCTTTTCAGGTCTATATCTTTTGGCTCTCTTTGTTTCTTTCATTTTCATTCTACATTTTTTATATGTCAACAACATTTTCTTAATACACGTTTAACATTTGTACAATACAAATTTATCACTTTTTAATATATGGTCAACAATGTTTTATTACAAATTGTTAATATTTCTCCAAATGTTCAATTAACATTTTTTAATACATGATCAATATTTTTCTGTACATTTCAAAAAAAACAAAATGCTTAACTATCACTTTTGAATAAAAAGATTAACATTTTTTTAATACATGGTCAACACTTTTGCTTCTACTACTATTACTTCACCAATCGACCGTTATCCAGCATGTATCTATATTATTAAGTGCATGACAAATAAAATAATATTTTAAATAAGATGATATAATGTAAACAAAGTAAGAGTAAATAATATGTTGAGACCCACTCTTTTTATCCTTAGTAGCAACAATACAAATACGTGCCTCGGTCCTCGGTCCTGCTCTTGTCACAAAGTAAGGACACCGCAAGATTGAACCCACTACTATGCACCACTTTCTTTGAAGATCTACCCATCTAGTTGGCTAGAGAAAACTTATAGATCGGAAAGCATACATAGCTATATGAAATCACGCATAATAAATCTTAGATTGGATTAATTACTCTCTATGAATAGTTTGAATATAAACTCACAATTCATCGAATCACAAAAACACATCGCAAAGATTACATCGAATAGGTCCGCAATGAGATCATTGTATTAAAGATCAAACGAGAGAGAGAGAGAGAGAGAGAGAGAGGGAGAGAGAGAGAGAGACCTAGCTACAGATATGGACCCATAGGTCCTGTAGGAACTACTCGCACATCATGTGGAAGGTTGATGAAGACGCGGTCTCTGTTGGGGATATACACCCGGGATGAGACCCGCCCAGGTGGGCCGGGTCATGCGGTTGGTGGCTCATGGTAACTCCAGGAGGAAAGCATAACCGATGGGCCGGAGGGCCCAGAGCCAGAAGGTCAGATGTAACCCGGTGGACTTAAGCCGCTAAGAGAGACTTGTCAGATAAGGCATGTTTAGTTAGAGGTGAGGTCGGTTGTTAAGTTTAACCCGACCTGAACTCTTATAAGACCAGGGGCCTGACCCATGTATATAAGGGTGGCTTATCTAGGCGGCTTAGGCCACGAAACAACGGATCGAGAGCTAGGTCAAGCGAACTCGCTCCCTTGTAATCGATACACAATCAATACAACACAAAGCATGACGTGGGCTTTTATCTCTTTCCGAGGGGCCGAACCTAGGTAAACCCTTGTCTCTCGATTCCGATCAACCCCTTCGAATTCACCACCTTAGCGATGGCCTCGAACCTAAGTCCATTGACACGGACATCTGCCGTGACAAACCCACGATAGTTGGCGCCCATCATGGGGCTAGCGCTCGGTGGTGTAAGGTTCTCGAAGGGATCTCTCCTAAGGATCGAGGGATACGCCGTTGGCAGGATGACCAAGAGTCGTCGCGGCAAACTCTACATCGGCGATACCAGCTGGGGCCCCGAGGCCGACTCAATCGAGTATGGGTACCGGGGTCACCTTTGGCGGCATTCACGTTTTCATCGGCAAGATCAGCGGATCTGAACCCGGGCCGGACATCTGCACCGACCTCGCTGAGCCGTCCCGGCGCGTGCAACCTACCCATCTTAACCTAGGCAGGAAGCATGTCTTCATCGGCTTTACCCAAGACAGGGAGCTTGAAGGCTCCATGTCATGGGAAGGAACGCTCATCTGCTCAGAGGATGGCTCCTCGAGCGAAGAGACAGAATCAATCTATCAGTTTCACAATGGTGCACTTGGGGGCTACATCGAGCATTACCCCGAGTCGGAATACCATGAGTCGGAAGAGTATGAGTCGCTGAACCACGATGTTGTCTTCATGGCGGGTTCCGCGTTAGCACACAACAGTACGGCCACTGGTGCGGCCAAGTCATAAGGCAACAAGCCGCCAGCTCAAGTTCTTTTGGATCTGATGAACGAGCTTGCTGCCCTTTTGTAGACCGAGGTCACTGTTGAAAACCAAGCAGCCCATAATGCGGATATCACAAGGTTGAAGGACCATATGGCCGGAGTCCAATAGGAGATCAATGCGATGAAGGCTCAGATAGATGCTGACTCAGAGCGCCTTAGGGCAGAGGCTTTCCGTTTGGAATTAGAGCAGCAATCTGTAGCGGCGGTTCATCGGATGAGGCATCAATCACGTTTACCGGAGCAATATGAAGCCAAAAATTTGTTTAACACGCCAGGGACGGGACGGAACATGCCTCTGACCGTAACCCGGACGACGGAACTACCTGGAGGCCGGGCGGCGGTTCAATGTCAGCAGCCAGACCCTCCCCGCCGTAACGAGGTCACAACCCAGTCTTTTTTGACGCCGCCGGGTCATTATTCTAACCCGACGGAGAAAATGGTGGCAGCGGCGACCAGGCTTGGTACAATCCCAATCCCCGACGAGGCACCTTTCACAGAGGAAGTGCGGAACGCCATTGGGTACGTACAGACAGCGGTGGACCAGCAGGAGAAGTGTTGGGGAACGTAGTAATAATTCAAAAAAAATCCTACGTGTCACCAAGATCAATCTAGGAGATACTAGCAACGGGAGAGAGGGAATGCATCTTCTTACCCTTGAAGATCGCTAAGCGGAAGCGTTGCAAAGAACGTGGTTGATGGAGTCGTACTCGCGGCGATTCAAATCACGGAAGATCCGATCCAAGAGCCAAATGGACGGCGCCTCCGTGTTCAACACACGTACAGCCCAGGGACGTCTCCTCCTTCTTGATCCATCAAGGGGGAAGGAGAAGTTGAGGGAGAGCACCGGCAGCATGATGGCATGGTGGCGGTGGAGCTCGTGGTCCTCCGGCAGAGCTTCGCTAAGCACCACGGAGGAGGAGGAGGTGTAAGGGAGGGGAGGGATGCGCCAGGGGAAAGGGTGTGGCTGCCCTCCCCCCCCCCCCCACTATTTATAGGCTAGGGGAGAGGGGGACCAGCCCCCTAGATCCAATATAGGGTGGGGCATCGGCCAAAGGGGGGAGCTTGCCTCCCAAGTTGGTGGGGGCGCCCCCACACCCCTAGGGTTGGCTGCCCTAGGCGCCTTGGAACCTAGGGGGAGGCGCACCAGCCCACTAAGGGGCTGGTTCCCACCCAACTACATCCCATTAGGTCCTTTGGGGCAGGTGGACCCTCCCGGTGGACCCCCGGAACCCTTTCGGTGGTCCCGATTCAATACCGATAAACCCCGGAACTTTGTCGGTGACTAAAACTGGACTTCCCATATATAAATCTTCACCTCCGGACCATTCTGGAACTCCTCGTGATGTTCAGGATCGCATACGGGACTCCAAACAACTTTAGGTAACCACATATAATTCCCATTACAACTTTAGCGTCACCAAACCTTAAGTCTATAGAACATACGGGTTTGGGAACCATGTAGTCATGACCGAGATACCTCTCCAGCCAATAACTAATAGCAGGATCTGGATACCCATATTGGATCCCACATGTTCCACGATGATCTCATCGGATGAACCACGATGTCAGGGTTTCAATTAATCCCGAATACAATTCCCTTTGTCCATCGGTATGTTAGTTGCCCGAGATTCGATCGTTGGTATCCCTATACCTTGTTCAATCTCATTATTGGCAAGTCTCTTTACTCGTTCCATAACACATGATCCCGTGACTAAATCCTTAGCCACACTGAGCTCATTATGATGATGTATTACCGAGTGGCCTAGAGATACTTCTCTGTCACACGGAGTGACAAATCCGAGTCTCAATTCGTGCCAACCCAACAGACACTTTCGGAGACACATGTAGTGCACCTTTGTAGTCACCCAGTTACATTGTGAAGTTTGATAAACCCAAAGCATTCCTACGGTATCCAGGAGTTGCACAATCTCATGGTCTAAGGAAATGATACTTGACATTAGAAAAGCTCTAGCACACGAACTACATGATCTTGTGCTATGCTTAGGATTGGGTCTTGTCCATCACATCATTCTCCTAATGATGTGATCCCGTTATCAATGACATCCAATGTGCATGGCCAGGAAACCAAGACCATTTATTGATCAACGAGCTAGTCAACTAGAGGCTCACTAGGGACATGGTGTGGTCTATTTATTCACACATGTATTACGGTTTCCGGTTAATACAATTATAGTGTGAACAATAGACAATTATCATGAACAAGGAAATATAATAATAACAATTTTATTATTGCCACTAGACCATATTTCAAAGAGTCTCCCACTTGCACTAGAGTCAATAATCTAATTACATTGTGATGAATCGAACACCCATAGAGTTCTGGTGCTGATCATGTTTTGCTCGTGAAAGAGGTTTAGTCAACTGATCTGTGACATTTACATCCGTATGTACTTTACAAATATCTATATCTCCATCCTGAATGTAACCACGAATGGAGTTGAAATGGCGCTTGATGTGCTTGGTCTTCTTGTGAAACCTGGGCTCCTTGGCAATGGCAATAGCTCCAGTGTTGTCACAGAAGAGAGTCATCGGGCCCGGTGCATTGGGAATCACTCCTAGGTCGGTGATGAACTCCTTCATCGAGACTCCTTCCCACGCTGCTTCCAAGAAGCTATGTACTCTGCTTCAAATGTAGATACCGCCACGACGCTTTGCTTGCAACTACACCAGCTTGACTGCCCCACCATTCAAAATATATACTTATCCAGTTTGTCACTTGGAGTCATCCGGATCTGTGTCGAAGCTAGCATCGACGTAACCCTTTACTACGAGCTCTTCGGCACCTCCATAAACGAGAAACATATCCTTAGTCCTTTTCAGGTACTTAAGGATATTCTTGACCGCTGTCCAATGTTCCATTCTGGGATCACTTTGGTACCTCCCTACCAAACTTATGGCAAGGTCCACGTCAGGTATGGTACACAATATGGCATACATAATAGAGCCTATGGTGAGGCATAGGGGATGACACTCATCTTTTCTCTATCTTCTGCCGAGGTCGGGCATTGAGCTGTGCTCAATCTCACACCTTGCAATATAGGCAAGAAACCCTTCTTCGACTGATCCATATTGAACTTCTTCTATATCTTGTCAAGGTATGTGCTTTGTGAAAGACCAATGAGGCGTCTCGATCTATCTCTATAGATCTTGATGCCTAATATATGTAAGCAGATTTTCCAAGGTCCTTCACTAAAAAACACTTATTCAAGTAGGCCTTTATCCTTTCCAAAAGTTCTATATCATTTCCCATCAACAATATATCATCCACATATAAAATGAGAAGTGCTACAAAGCTCCCACTCACTTTCTTGTAAATACATGATTTTCCATAAGTATGTAAAAAGCCAAACACTTTGATCACTTCATCAAAGTGAATGTTCCAACTTCGAGATGCTTGCACCAGCCCATAGATGGAGTGCTGGAGCTTGCATACCTTGTGAGCATTCTTAGGATCGACAAAACCTTACGGCTGCATCATATACAATTCTTCCTTAAGGAAACCGTTAAGGAATGCCGTTTTGACGTCCATTTGCCAGATATCATAATCATAAAATGCGGCAACTGCTAACATGATTCAAACGGACTTCAGCATCGCTACGGGTGAGAAAGTCTCATCATAGTCAACTCCTTGAACTTGTCGATAATCCTTAGTGACAAGCCGAACCTTATAGACGGTCACATTACCATCCGCGTCAGTCTTCTTCTTAAAGATCCATTTATTTTCTATGGCTTGCCGATCATCGGGAAATTCCATCAAAGTCCATACTTTGTTCGGATACATGGATCCTATCTCGGATATCAGGGCTTCAAGCCATTTGTTGAAATCTAGGCCCGCCAAGGCTTCTTCATAGTTCGACGGTTCATCGTTGTCTAACAACATGATTTCCAGGACAGGGTTGTCGTACCACTCTGGTGCGGAACGTGTCCTCGTGTACCTACGAAGTTCAGTAGTAACTTGATCCGAAGTTTCATGATCATCATCATTAACTTCCTCTCTAGTCAGTGCAGGCACCACAGAAACATTTTCCCGCGCTTCTCTACTTTGCGGTTCGAGAGGGGGTACAGTTACCTCATCAAGTTATACTTTTCTCCCACTTACTTCTTTTGAGAGAAACTCTTTCTCTAGAAAGGATCCATTCTTGGCAACAAAGATCCTGCCTTCGGATCTGAGGTAGAAGGTATACCCAATGGTTTCGTTAGGGTATCCTATGAATACGCACTTTTGTGATTTGGGTTCGAGCTTTTCAGGTTGAAGTTTCGTGACATAAGCATCGCATCCCCAAACTTTTAGAAACGACACCTTAGGTTTCTTCCCAACCATAATTCATACGGTGTCATCTCGACGGATTTAGACGGTGCCCTATTTAAAGTGAATGTGACAGTCTCTAATGCATATCCCCAAAATGATAGCGGTAAATCAATAAGAGACTTCATAGATCGCACCATATACAATAGAGTGTGATTATGACGTTCGGACACACCATTACGCTGAGGTGTGCGAGGCGGCGTGAGTTGTGAAACAATTCCACATTTCCTTAAGTGTGTATTCTCCTCCACGATCGGATCGTAAGAACTTTATTTTCTTGTCACGTTGATTCTGTACCTCACTCTGAAATTCCTTGAACTTTTGAAAGGTCTCAAACTTGTGTTTCATTAATTAGACATGCCCATATCTTCTTAAGTCATCAGTGAGGGTGAGAACATAAACATAGCCACCGCGAGCCTCAACACTCATTGGACGGCATACATCGATATGTATTATTTCCAACAAGTTGGTTGATCGCTCCATTGTTCCAGATAACGGAGTCTTAGTCATCTTTCCCATGAGGCATGGTTCGCACGTGTCAAATGATTCATTATCAAGAGAGTGCAAAAGTCCATCTGCATGGAGTTTCTTCATTCGTTTGACACCAATATGACCAAGGCGGCAGTGCCACAAGTATGTGGGACTATCATTATCAACCTTACATCATTTGGTATTCACACTATGAATATGTGTAACATCACATTCAAGATTCAATAAAAATAAACCATTGACCAGCGGGGCATGACCATAAAACATATGTCTCATATAAATAAAACAACCATTATTCTCAGATTTAAATGAGTAGCCATCTCGCATCAAATGAGATCCAGATACAATGTTCATGCTCAAAGCTAGTACTAAATAACAATTATTGAGGGTTAAGACTAATCTTGAAGGTAGAGGTAGAGGTAGTGTGCCGATGGCGATCACATCGACCTTGCAACCATTCCCGACGAGCGTCGCCCCCTCGTCCTTCGCCAGTCTTTGCTTATTTCGTAGCTCCTGTTTTGAGTTACAAATGTGAGCAACCGCACCGGTATCAAATACCCAGGAGCTACTACGAGCGTTGGTAAGGTAATCTCAATAACATGTATATCATATACACCTGTGACGTTGCCGGCCTTCTTATCCGCTAAATACTTGGGGCAGTTCCGCTTCCAGTGACCGGTTCCCTTGCAATAAAAGCACTCAGTCTCAGGATTGGGTCCATTCTTGGGCTTCTTCCCAGCAACTGATTTACCAGGCGCGACAACTTCTTTGCCGTCCTTCTTGAAGTTCATCTTACCCTTGCCTTTCTTGAAACTGGTGGTCTTATTCAGCATCAACACTTGATGTTCCTTTTTGATCTCCACCTCCGCTGATTTCAGCATCGAATATAACTCAGGAATGGACTTCTCCATCCCTTGCATATTGAAGTTCATCACAAAGATCTTATAGCTAGGTGGAAGTGACTGGAGGATTCTGTCAATAACCGAGTTATCCGGAAGATTAACTCCCAGCTGAGACAAGCGGTTGTGCAACCCAGACATTTTGAGTATGTGCTCGTTGACGGAACTATTTTCCTCCATCTTACAACTGAAGAACTTGTCAGAGACTTCATATCTCTCGACCCGGGCATGAGCTTGGGAAACCATTCTCAGCTCTTGGAACATCTCATATGCTCCGTGTTGCTCAAAACACTTTTGGAGCCCCGGTTCTAAGTTGTAAAGCATGCCACACTGAACCAGGGAGTAATCATCACTACGCGACTGCCAGGCGTTCATAACGTCTTGAGTTGCTGGGAAAATGGGTGTGTCACCTAGCGGTGCATCAAGGACATATAGTTTCTTGGCAGATATGAGGATGATCCTCAAGTTACGGACCCAGTCCATATAGTTGCTTCCATCGTCTTTCAGCTTGCTTTTTTCTAGGAACGCGTTGAAGTTGAGGGAAACATTAGCGTGGGCCATTGGATCTACAAGATTGATCATAAAGACAATTTTAGACTAAGTTCATGATAATTAAGTTCATCTAATCAAATTACTTAATGAACTCCCACTCAGATAGACATCCCTCTAGTCATCTAAGTGATACATGATCCATATCGACTAGGCCGTGTCCGATCATCATGCAAGACGGACTAGTCATCAATGGTGAACATCTCCATGTTCATCACATCTACTATACGACTAATGTTTGACCTTTCGGTCTCTCGTGTTCCGAGGCCATGTCTGTACATGCTAGGCTTGTCATGTCAACCTAAGTGTTTCGCGTGTGTAAATCTGGCTTACACTCGTTGTATGCGAACGTTAGAATCTATCACACCCGATCATCACGTGGTGCTTCAAAACAATGATCCTTCGCAACGGTGCACACTTAGGGGGAACACATTTCTTGAAATTTAAGTGAGGGATCATTATGCTACCGTCGTTCTAAGAAAATAAGATGTAAAAACATGATAAACATCACATGCAAATCATAAAGTGACATGATATGGCCAATATCATCTTGCGCCTTTGATCTCCATCTTTGGGGCGCTGCATGATCACCATCGTCATCGGCACGACACCATGATCTCCATCATCATGATGTCCATCATCGTGTATTCATGAAGTTGTCTCGCCAACTATTACTTCTACTTCTATGGCTAATGGTTAGCAATAAAGTAAAGTAATTACAAGGCATTTTTGATTGACACGCAGGTCATACAATAAATTAAGACAACTCCTATGGCTCCTGCCGGTTTTCATACTCATCGACATGCAAGTTGTGATTCCTATTACAAGAACATGATCAATCTCATACATCTCATATATTTCACCACATCCTTTTGGCCATATAACATCACATAGCATACCCTGCAAAAACAAGTTAGACGTCCTCTAATTGTTGTTGTAAGTTTTATGTGGATGCTATGGGTTTTTAATAAGAAAGTTTCTTACCTACGCAAAAGCCACACCGGTGATGTGCCAATTGCTATTTACCCTTCGTAAAGACCCTCTTCATCGAATCCGATCCGACTAAAGTGGGAGAGATAGACACCCGCTAGCCACCTTATGCAACAAGTGCATGTGAGGCGGTGGAACCAGTCTCACGTAAGCGTACGTGTAAAGTCGGTCCGGGCCGCTTCATCCCACAATGTCGCCGAATCAAGATAGGACTAGTAACGGTAAGAAAATTGACCAAATCATCGCCCACAACTACTTGTGTTCTACTCGTGCATAGAATCTACGCATAGACCTAGCTCATGATGCCACTGTTGGGGAACGTAGTAATAATTCAAAAAATTCCTACGTGTCACCAAATCAATCTAGGAGATACTAGAAACGAGAGAGGGGGAGTGCATCTTCATACCCTTGAATATCGCTAAGCAGAAGCGTTGCAAAGAACGCGGTTGATGGAGTCATACTCGCGGCGATTCAAATCGCGGAAGATCCGATCCAAGCGTCAAACAGACGGCGCCTCCGCATTCAACACATGTACATCCCAGGGATGTCTCCTCCGTGTTGATCCAGCAAGGGGGGAGGATAAGTCAAGGGAGAGCTCTGGCAGCACGACGGCATGGTGGTGGTGGAGCTTGTGGTTCTCCGGCAGAGCTTCAGTACACCACGAAGGAGGAGGAGGTGTGAGGGGGAGGGCTGTGCCAGGAGCAAGGGTGTGGCTGCCCTCCGAGCTCCCCGGTATTTATAGGCTAGGGGGAGAGGAGGGCCGGCCCCCTAGATCCAATCTAGGATGGGGCGGCGGCCAAAGGGGGGAGCTTGCCCCCCAAGTTGGTGAGGGCGCCCCCACACCCCTAGGGTTGGCTACCCTAGGCGCCTTGGGCCCTAGGGGGAGGCGCAACAGCCCATTAAGGGGCTGTTTCCCACCCAACTACAGCCCATTAGGTCCTCCGGGGCAGGTGGACCTTCCCGGTGGACCCCCGGAACCCTTTCGGTGGTCCCGGTGCAATACCGATAAACCCCAAAACTTCTCCGGTGACTAAAACTGGATTTCCCATATATAAATCTTCACCTCTGGACCATTCCGGAACTCCTCGTGACGTCCGGGATCTCATCCGGGACTCCGAACAACTTTTGATAACCACATATAATTCCCATTACAACTCTAGCATCATCGAACCTTAAGTGTGTAGACCCTACGAGTTCGGGAACCATGCAGTCATGACCGAGACACCTCTCTGGACAATAATCAATAGCGGGATCTGGATACCCATACTGGCTCTCACATGTTCCATGATGATCTTGTCGGATGAACCACGATGTCATGGATTCAATTAATCTCGTATACAATTCCTTTTGTCCATCGGTATGTTACTTGCCTGAGATTCGATCGTCGGTAACCCTATACCTTGTTCAATCTCGTTATTGGCAAGTCTCTTTACTTGTTCTGTAACACATGATCCCGCGACTAACTCCTTAGTCACATTGAGCTCATTATGATGATGTATTACCGAGTGGACCCAGAGATACCTCTCCGTCACACGGAGTGACAAATCCTAGTCTTGATTCATGCCAACCCAACGGAAACTTTTGGAGACACCTGTAGTGCACCTTTATAGTCACACAGTTACGTTGTGAAGTTTGATACACCTAAAGCATTCCTATGGTATCTGGGAGTTGCACAATCTCATGGTCTAAGGAAATGATATTTGACATTAGAAAAGCTCTAGCACACGAACTACACGATCTTGTGCTATGCTTAGGATTGGGTCTTGTCCATCACATCATTCTTCTAATGATGTGATCCTGATATCAAGACATCCAATGTCCATGGTTAGGAAACCATGACCATCTATTGATCAACGAGCTAGTCAACTAGAGGCTCACTAGGGACATGGTGTGGTCTATGTATTCACACATGTATTACGGTTTCCGGTTAATACAATTATAGCATGAACAATAGACAATTATCATTAACAAGGAAATATAATAATAACCATTTTATTATTGCCTCTAGGGCATATTTCCAACAAGAAGTATACATATAGCCAGAGTCATGTGCATTCAACCCCCATCCCAAGCCGCAGCTACAGCCAGCGTTATGAGTCGCCGGTGGTTTCCAGTAGTGACCGATATCGAAACCCACCAAGGGATGATCAGCCAGTTCGTGATGCTCAGGCGTTGGTGGATCGGGTAAGGACCCAGCGAGAGGCGGCGGCTCTGGCAGCTGCGATGGCTTATCAAGAACCCACAATCGCGCCCTCCGTCTCAGTAGGATCTGGCTTAACTTCTAGGGATGTGAGAGTGCCATGCTTAGCGCTGGCTTTGCGGAATGAGCGCCTGCCGAAAGACTTCAAAGGTCCTCGCAAGGTGCCCAATTATACAGCTGACCTAGCTCAAGAGGCGTTGATTGAAAGTTATGAATTGTCCATGGAGATGTTGGATGTTAGTGATGCAGTGTGTGCCAAGTATTTCATCATGATGCTATAGGGGCCGACTCATATGTGGTTTAAAGGTTTTCCACCCAACACCATTAACACCTGGGCCGAGTTAAAGGCGAAGTTCATCAAAAATTTCCAGGGAACGTGCAAGCAGCCCATGATGATTGTGGATTTGGATCATTGCGTTCAGCGTGAGGATGAATCGGCTCATCATTGGGTCCGGTGGGTCTCAACCATCATCCACTCTTCTGATAGTTTCACGGCGTCTCAAGCAGTTCTAATCCTCGAGAAAAATTTCCACTTCACGCCTTTGAAGTAGAAGGTTGGTTGGCTCAAGCGCACATGTCAAGACATGGGGGAACTAATGACGGCTCTCACCAAGTATGCGGACTCTGACAACACGAAGGACCCTGGTTCCGATGATGAGAAATCAGCCAAGGGCAAGAAGAATAACAATGGCAAGGGTCAGTCGTAGAACGGGGGAGGAAACAATAATAATGGCAACGGTGGAAAGGGGAAGAACCAGGATGGCGGGTCAGAGTTAGTGGCCAATGCCAACACTGGGAATAACCACGGCAAGCACAATGGCAATCCGCCATTTAAACGCAAGATTCCTAACTTGGAGACAATGGTGAATGATCCCTGCCCAAAGCATAGCCATCCAGATCAGCCGTCGACTCATGCTTGGAAGGATTGTTGGATCATGAGAGCATATCAAAACTATGTCAGTAACTAGCATCCAGGCAGCGGCGGCGGGCCATCCGGCGGGTCAGGTCCTTCCGGGTCTGGTTTTGGTCTGGGCGGCTCAGGCTCAGGCCATCAGGGCCAAGGAAACCATGGAGAGAATAATCAGCAATCTGGCGGTGGGGGTCAATAGCAAAATAACCAGCCTTGGTTTCAGAGCAATCCCAAGCATCTTAACTCTAGCTAGTACCACATCTTCACAACCTGTCTTGACAAGCGAGACCAGAAGTTATGCAAGCGGGCGGTTAACGCCACTATGTCGGCTCTCCTGCAATATTTGAAGTGGTCTGAGTATGATATAACCTGGACCAAGGATGATCATCCGCCGCGTGTGGATAACCCGAGGCATTTGGCTCTGGTGGTCGCCCCCAGATGAGAGGATATGTGTTCACCAAGGTTCTTATGGATGGAGGCAATAGCATCAACATTCTATATTATGACACTTTTCCGCCGGATGAATTTGCTTGGCAAAGATCTTAAGCCTTCTTCAACAGTTTTTCATGGCATGGTGCCTGGGAAGTCGGCTTATTCGGTGGGCAAGATTTCATTCGAGGTGGCTTTTGGCGATGAATTCAATTATAGGATGGAGTCTTTGTGGTTTGAAGTGGTCAAGATTAAGAGCCCATATCACACTCTATTTGGACGACAGGCTTATGCTAAATTCATGACTAGACCTTGCTATGTTTATTTGCAGCTCAAAATGCCCGGGTTAAACGGGATGATCACGATGCATGGAGACCGGAAGACAGCTGTTGAGTGTGAGGAAGGGGATGCAGCTAATGCATAATCCAGTTGTGCGGAGGCAGAGCTCAAGTTTTATAAGGAGAATGTCGACCCGGCGGATATGACCACGTTGAAAAAGCCTAACACAGATTCTGAGCCGCCGCTTAAGTTTGCGGTAGATGATACTAAGTTGGTGGACTTCGCGCCTCACAACTCATCGCAGCAGTTCACTATTGGGGCTAATTTGGATCCCAAATAGGAAAGCGCGCTCATCGAGTTCAACCGTGAGAATCGGTACATTTTTGCATGGAAACCTTTTGACATATCGGGTGTACCGAGAGAACTCGCTGAGCACCACCTTAATGTGGATCCTAAGTTTAATCCAATTAAGCAGTTTTTACGCCGATTCAATGAGGAGAGGCGGAAGGCCATTGGCGAAGAGGTGGCTCGGCTCTTGGCAGTAGGGTTCATCGTTGAAGTATTTCACCCGGAGTGGATCGCTGACCCACTGCTTGTGCTTAAGAAGAACGGGATGTGGCGTATGTGTGTGGATTACACGGACCTTAACAAAGCGTGTCCGGTTGACTCGTTTGACCTCCCCGTATAGATCAAATCATTGATGCAGCGGCGGGTTGTGAGAGTCTGTGTTTTCTGGATACTTATTCAGGATATCACCAAATCAAGATGGCAGCTAAAGACCAAGAGAAGACAACTTTTATTACTCCTTTTGGTGCTTTCTTCTATGTGTCTATGCCTTTTGGGCTTAAGAGTGCCCAGGCGACTTACCAATGTTGTGTGCAGAACTGTCTTCATGGTCAGATTGGGTGCAACGTTCACGCTTATGTAGGTGTTATTGTGGTCAAGTCAAGGAAGAAGGAGACTTTGGTGGATGATTTGAAAGAAACCTTTGACAATTTGCGGGTCTACAAGATGATGCTTAACCCGACAAAGTGTGTCTTCGGTATACCAACAGGCAAGCTCTTGGGGTTCTTAGTCTCGGAGCATGGCATTGAAGCTAACTCGGACAAAATAAAGGCTATTACTTCCTTGTCTAAGTCGGCGTGTGTAAATGATATTCAGCGCCTGGTGGGCCGTATTGCTACACTAAGCCGGTTCATAAGCCTCCTAGGCGAGAAAGCCATTCCTTTATACCAGATGATGAAAAAGACAGATGACTTCGTCTAGAGCAAGGCCACGAATGAGGCGCTTGACGCGCTCAAGAAGCAGTTGGCTGAGCCGCCAGTCTTGGCTGCTGTGGCTGAGAAGGAGCCTTTGCTCTTATACGTGGCGGCTAACAACAGGGCAGTCAGCGCCGCGATTGTGGTAGAGCGTAAGGAGGTAGAGAAGGAGTGTCCCGTCTAGAGGCCGGTTTACTATGTCAGCGAGGTGTTGATATAATCCAAACAAAGGTATCTGCATTGGAAAAAGTTGATCTATGGGGTGTTCATGGCAAATCGTAAGCTGAAGCATTACTTCCTTGGGCATCAGATCACGGTGGTTAGCTCTGCCCCCTTGGGAGATATTATCCAAAATAGAGAGGACACTGGCAAGATTGCTAAGTGGGCACTGGAGCTTGGGGCCCTCAATCTGAAATATGTGCCTCGTACGGAATCTCAAGCCTTGGTGGACTTCATAAATGATTGGATAGAAAGTCAGTTGCCTGAGGAGAAGCCAGACAACACATATTGGACGATTCACTTTGATGGATCCAGGTAATTGGAAGGCTTGGGGGCTGGCGTTGTTTTAACTTCCCCACGAGGTGACAAGTTATGTTATGTTTTGACGCTCATATTTCCTTGTACTAACAATGCAGAAGAATATGAGGTTTTGCTTCATGGGCTTCGGGTGGCCAAGGAGATGAATTTGAGCCGGGTCAGATGTCTTGGCGACTCACAGCTAGTGGCTCAGCAAGTCTCTAGCACATGGGACTCGAAAGACACGCGTATGGCGGCTTACCGCTAGGCGGTTGATATTGTTGGTGGACACTTCAAGGGTTATCAAGTGGATCACATTGATCAGCGCAAGAACGAGGCCGCTGATGCGTTATCCAGACTAGGGTCCTAGCATAAGCCGGTGCCACCTAGTGTGTTCTTGGACGTATTGCATCACCCGTCAGTCAAGTTGCCGTTAGAGGAGGACTTGGCTATACCTAACCCGGAGGGGTAATTGGTGGCGTCTCTCCGTGCGATCCCTGATTGGACACTGCCTTACCTGGCATACTTGACTCGCGGCGAGTTCCCTCAAGATGAGACCCTGGCATGTCAGAACTAAAGGCACTCTAAATCTATGATTATCAAAGACGGCGAGTTGCATCGGTGCAGTGTGACTGATGTTTTTTAGTGTTGCGTCTCTCCTGATGAGGGCCGTTAAATCTTACAAGAAAATCCATGCTGGCGATTGTGGTCATCAGGCCAGGTCAAAATCATTGGTGGCCAGGGATTTCCGCCACGGTTTTTACTAGTTAACGGCTCGTAAAGATGTAGAGGACCTAGTCAGTAAGTGTGGCGGGTATCAGAAATTTGGATGTCATGCTCATGTGTCGGCTCAAGAACTACGGATGATTCCAATCACCTGGCCGCGTTGGGGAATGTTGCATGGGAAACAAAAAATTTCCTACGCACACGCAGATCTATCCATGGTGATGGGCATCTACGAGAGGGAGAGTGGATCTACATACCCTTGTAGATCGCTAAGCGGGAAGCGTTAAGAAACGCGGTTGCTGTAGTCGAACGTCTTCGCGATCCAAATCGCCGTGCGTCCCGCAATCCAATCATGATCCGTCCCGTGATCTAATCACAATCCATCCCACGAACTTGATCACGATCCTTCCCATGAACTTGATCACGATCCGTCCCACGAACTTGATCATGATCCGTCCCACGAACTTGATCACGATCCTTCCGATCTAGCACCGAATGGACGGCACCTCTGCGTTCAGCACACGTACAGCTTGATGACGATCTCCGCTGTCTTGATCCATCAAGAGAGAGCGGAGAGGTAGAAGAGTTCTCCAGCAGCATGACAGCGCTCCGGCGATGGTGGTGGAGCTATTCCGGCAGGGCTTCGCCTAAGCACTGCAGAAATCCGATCTAGAGGAGAAACTATGCACTGGAGGAACGGGTAGCACGTGGCTGTAAAAACTAGTGCAAAAACCCAAATCCCTCTAGTATATATAGGAGGAGAGGAGGAGAGGAGGCAGCCTTGGCTTCCAAGCCAAGAGCTTCGGCCGAACCATGGTGGTGGAGGTGGAGTCCACCTCCAATCCTAGTAGGACTAGGATTCACCCTATTTTGCCTTTTTCCACTTTTTCTCTTTGAGTTTTTTACTCCAGCCACATGGGCCTTATGTGGGAGTTTCCACCAGCCCACTAAGGGCAGATATTCACTCTCCCACAGCCCATGAAGCCTCTTGGGTCGAAATACCCCTCCCGGAGGCCTCCCGGTACACTACCGGCACTCCCGGTACACTACCGATGAGCCCAAAACTTTTCCGGCGACCAAAACAGGACTTCCTATATATGAATCTTTACCTCCGGACCATTTCGGAGCTCCTCATGATGTCCGGGATCTCATCCGAGACTCCGAACAACCTTCGGTCACCACCATACATAACTCTATACTATCGAAATGTCATCAAACCTTAAGTGTGCAGACCCTGCGGGTTCAAGAACTATGTAGACATGACCGAGACACCTCTACGGTTAATAACCAATAGCGGGACCTGGATGTCCATATTGGTTCCTACATATTCTACGAATATATTTATCGGTCGAACCTCTATGTCAAGGATTCAGTTAATCCCGTATGATGTTCCCTTTGTTCTTCGGTATGTTAATTGCCCGAGGTTCGATCGTCGGTATCTCCATACCTAGTTCAACCTCATTACCGACAAGTCTCTTTACTCGTTCCGTAATACAAGATCCCATAACTAACACTTAGTCACATTGCTTGCAAGGCTCATTGTGATGTTGCATTATCGAGTGGGCCCTGAGATACCTCTCCGTCACACGGAGTAACAAATCCCAGTATTGATCCATGCCAACTCAACAGACACCCTCGGAGACACCTGTAGAGCACCTTTATAGTCACCCAGTTACGTTGCGACATTTGATACACACAAGGCACTCCTCCAATGTCCGTGAGTTGTATGATCTCATGGTCATAGGAACATATACTTGACATGCATAAAACAGTAGCAATAAACTGACACGATCATAAGCTACGTTTGTAGTTTGCGTCTTGTCCATCACATCATTCTCCTAATGTGTGATCCCGTTATCAAATGACATCTCATGTCCATGGCTAGGAAACCTTAACCATCTTTTGATCAACAAGCTAGTTCACTAGAGGCATACTAGGGACATTGTGTTTGTTTATGTCTCCACACATGTATCCATGTTTCCAATTAATACAATTCTAGAATGGATAATAAACAATTATCATGAACAAGGAAATATAATAATAACCACTTTATTTATTGCCTCTAGGGCATATTTCCAACAGGCCGTTCGCGGTCTGGGGGCTTGATATCGTAGGACCTTTCAAAAGGTCCAAGGATAAGAAGACCCACCTCTTGGTGGCGGTTGACAAGTTTACTAAGTGGGTTGAGGCTAAGCCGGACAGTAAATGTGATGCAGCAATGGCAGTTCAGTTCGTTAGTAAGCTGATTTTTCATTTTGTTTATCCACATAGTATCATCACTGATAATGGCATGAATCTGTCCAAGGGGATATGAAGGACTTCTGTGATGAGGAGCATATACGCCTTGATGTGTCTTCAGTGGCTCACCCCCAGTCTAATGGTCAAGCTGAGTGTGCTAACCAGGAAATTTTGAGAGGTATTAAACCCCGACTTATGGTTCCTTTGGAGCGCACGCTGGGTTGTTGGGTGGAAGAGTTGCCGTCTATTCTTTGGAGCATAAGAACCAACCCCAACAGGTCTACAAGCTTTATGACTTTCTTCATGGTTTATGGCGCAGAGGCGGTTCTCCCTAGTGATATACGTCATGACTCGCCCAGGGTGGCCCCTTACATGGAAACTAACAATGAGGCGGTGTGTCAGGATGCTCTGGATGCCTTAGATGAAGAACGGGATCTTGCAGCCTCTCGTTCGGCGATATTAGCAAGAGCTGTGTCGCTATCATAACCGTAGGGTCAAGACCCAGACGTTTCAAGAAGGCGACTTAGTACTCCGTTTAATTCAAGACCGGTCAGATATGCACAAGTTATCACCTCCTTGGGAAGGACTGTTCGTGATCAGTAGGAATCTCAATAATGGATCTTATTATCTCATAGACATATGGGAGAGTGACAAGTCTCGCAATTCTGGTGAAGATAGCAAGAGGCCATGGAATATTGCTCACCTTCAGCCATATTACACTTAACCCGCCAGCCAGCTCTCATCAATGTACATACATCTATCATTGTACAGACCATCTTTTATGATATAATAAAGTGCGCATCCCCATGATTAGGGGCCTTTGCCATGTTCTCCACACTGAGTGTCATGCCAAGGAGTTAATCCTTCATCAGGTCATTTGGGGGCTTTTAAACCCCCTTGGATAGGCTTTCTATGCCATGAGGAGTCGATCCTTAATCTGGTGCTATAAGGAGGGATTTAAAACCCTCTTGCCCAGATTTAAAATAGAAAAGGATTTGATCCTTTAATTGTTCATTTGGGGGGGCTTTAGGCCCTATGGGTTAAGCTTATTACCTCCTATTGACCCGGCTTTCTGCCATCTCCGAGTTATACCTGCTTGTTTGCAACTTGCTACTCCACCATGTGACCCGTCGAACTCTTGACAGTTAATCTTGATAAGAGACCCTAAACTTTTTTAAAGTTAATCTTGCACAAAGACACTGAACTTGTCAAGGTTTAAATGACGGCTTTTGTCACGAGAGAGACGACTTACAATGAGCAAGGACAAACTCGTCTTGTCTACCGTATCCCCTCAGCTATGTGGCCTGTTCGTACTCTTAGCAATGTCAATCTTTTAAAGACCCTGAACTTGCTAAGGTTTAAATGACAGATTTATGTCGCGTGAGTCCCGGTTTACAAGTTCTTAGACTTTCCGCCTTGTTTATTTAGAAACAAAAATATTTTCATAAAAAAGGGGACAAGAGTTGTCTTATCCTGTTGTGCCTTTAAAGTCGGCTTATAGGATGAGGTGTATAGTTGTTCATTCTTGCAGGTGCTCTCATGATAAGGTTCTAAGTCTTGGGAAATTTTCAGCTTGGCCCGTGGAGTACAAGCCGCCCGGTGAGTCAAAACAGTTAAAGTACTCCTATATAAACAATTGAGTTTGCTGAATCGCCAGCGGAGTTTTCAAGAATAAAATATCACAAGTGCGGGAACAGGCAATCAAGAGTTCTCTATGCCTATTACAAAGCTCTCCAGGAGCCTAAAATATAAGTGGACTTAAAGTTTCTGTACACTTCTAACCCCGGCGGCTCAGCAGGCCAGGTTACCTTCAATCAGGTTCAATGGGTTTCAACTCGCCGGCGAATCTTCCTGCACCGGGTCTTCGACTTCTTTGATTTGAAGGTTGTCCACATCCCAGTTGCAGTTTAATAAAGCTTCAAATTGAGCCTCGTCAAAGAGGGTAGACGGGTCAACTTTAGGAGCGAAGAGTGGCTTACGGCGTGCAGGAAATAAGTCCTTGGCTTCAAAAGTTGGGCAGCGTATCCGTTTGTTATCTGCACCATAAGCCGCTTGGTAGGAGGTCAAGTCAATCTCATTGACAAGGGTTGATGCAAGCACTCAGGAGGCCTTCCTGCAATTGGCATAGTCAGTTTCAGTGAAGTCATACCCGTCGTCTTCTTGGACGGGAAGCCATCCATCATTTCTTCGGGGGTCAGCTCAGGGGCAAAGGCCAGAGACCGGCTTAGGGCAGCCATCGCCCCCTTCCTAGCGGCTGATCTCCTTAGCTCCTCAATATGCTTGGGAAGAGTCAACAAGACCTCTATTACCCCCTTCATAAAATTTGGGGATGCCTTTTTCAGTCATCAGGGTTTTGATTCTGCAGAGAGTCCCACTATACAGTTGTTCTGTCAAGGTTTATATTGCCTTCAACTTCAACAAACTGTCGGAAGATAGTTTTCACCTCCTTTGGACTGCACAGAAAGTCAAACATTATAAGTCGCCTGAAAGGTTGTTACAAACAGAGCAAGAAAATTTTTAGAGTTTTAAAGTTCTTACCAAAGATAGCAGCAGTCATCTTGGATATATGGCGCTTGAGGGTGGTCAGTTCTTCTGATACAAGCTTGAGCTGTTCATCAGCGTCGTTTGCGTGTTTTGTCAAGGCGGCATGATCATACTCAGCGGTCTTTTTGAAGGTAGAAAAATCAGCTTGGACCTTCTCAAGTTTTTCAATGGCAATCCGCAGTTTTTCTTCTGCTGTAGCCCAAACAGACTGTTGGGAGGCGAGATTATCCCTGAAGCCGGCCAGATCAGACTCGGCTGTGTCTAAAGCTTCCTTCAACATGCAAGTGAAGTTTAAGTCAGCAAGAGGAAATAATAATAAACCAAGGTGGTAAAGCTGCTATGATACAAGTCTCAAGCAGATTGCAAGCAATATACTTGACACTTGGGGGCTAATGTATGTGTTTTCTCTCAAAAGTCTACAACAAAGTTTTGGCTCATCTATTTACAAGTTAAGCCGGCACTTGGGGGCTACATTTGGTGCTTTGAGGTAGTGAACTTCTGGCTCATCTATTTATAAGTTAAGCCGACACTTGGGGGCTACATTTGGTGCTCTGAGGTAGTGAAGTTCTGGCTCATATTTCTACAATTTAAGACGACACTTGGGGGCTACACCCGTCGAGTTTTTCTACCATTGATGTTCTGGCTCATCATTATCATCATGACCCGGACTTGGGGTCTGCACTTGGATCCAATTTTCAAGTAAGTACCGGCTTATTATATGCATTAACCCGTTACTTAGGGGTTACATGCTAAGTTATTTGCAGTATGACATAATTTGGAAGACCCTGTCTATTATTGCAATACTAAACCTGCTCTTGGGGGCTACGTAAGGGTATAAGGAAAAGCAAGAGAATAAGATTACCTCATATTTTTTGTTCATTAACCCGACAAGCTTCGACTCCATGTTGCGGCTAGCAAAAAGGCAGTACAAATAACCAGCATGCAAGTCATCTGCAGGCATTTTCTCTAATACAGGGAATTCAAAATCAAGCTTCTCTAGTGAGAAGGTTTCAGACTTTCTATATGAGAAGTAGGGGATTGATGACCCGTCCCAGTAATGACAACTTCTGTGTGAGCCATGTCTTCGGCGGTTGTTGAAGGGTTGTGCGCCTTAGGATCAGCCTCCTGAGGACTCTCACGAGTGGCCCTTGTTGTTATCCGCCGGCTTAGAGGGTGGAGGACTATTTTCAGGTGCATCCTTCCCGGCATCAGAAGGCTCAGTATGAGTAGCAAGGCAGTCCGGCTTAGCATTCTCCAGATCTTGGACAGTAGGAGTGACGATAGACCCGCCTACTTTCCTGCGTTTGGCTTGAGCCCTTGAAATAACAAGAATTATTTTGCAGCACAAGGACAATGATGACAATATGTATGTTGAAAAATAAAGATACACACTCTGGATTGATCTTTAGAGGAGGAAGCTTGGATGCAGTTGAGTCACCAGACGAAGGGGGCGACTCCTGAAAAATTAAAATTTAGCAAAAACAGAGTAAGGTAACATGGAAAAAGTCTCATACATATGTTGGGATTGGTTGAAAGAGTACCTCGGCATGTCGTTTCCGGGGAGCCGGAGAGTTTGGCAAGCCGACCATGAGATCCTCAGAGCCGGTGCTCCGGGTGTGACGTCGAGAGTCGAATGGTTGCTTTTTCAAAGGAAATTAGGGATCTAAGTAAGCAAGAGGATATAAAAATGGAACTTTTCGGATGACCCACCATATTTTCTCACGTGGTAAGACCTCTGAGTCGGAGGAAATGTAAGTTACCTCAAGGGCGTCGGCGTGACTTGTTTCCGCTTCCTCCTGTGTACGATTATCGTCAATAAGTTTCATAAAGAGACGGCCAAGGGAATCAAGTTCTACCTCTGAATATTCAAGTTCAAGCAAGTCTTGAGCTGACGTTTTCTTCTTACGGCCACGGACTTTACCCGCCTGAAACTTCTTCTTCATGGGGGGAGTATATTTTTTCTTCCAGAAGCTAGAGCCACCTGTGCGAAAGCCGCTAAAGGGTTAAAGGAGCAAGGCAGAAGGTCAAAACAAGAACAAGCAGTTTTATGAAGAGGGTTTTCTTACATCTGGAGCTGGGTTCTTGACGCGGAATTTTTTTAACCCAGTTTTGTTGCAAACCAGCTAGGTTTCATCGAGAAGTGATTTGACTGCAGAGTTAACGTCTTGTTCTGTTAAGGGAGTGTGGTTCAAACAGAAAGGGTCATCCCTGTTGCCTATGTATTCACACAAGTTAAAGTGTTCGCCAGAAAGGCCTTGATATTTGCAAAAGCTGGAGCATACTTCACTCGGTCTGCGGCGGACATCCGGTCCGGAAGATCAGTAGAAGTCCAAAGTCGGGTAGGGCGATAACCCGACAGTGGATTTTCCTCGTTGGGGGAGGTATCTTGGCAGTAAAACCAAGTCTTATTCCAATCCTTGGGGTGTCTTGGCAAGAGAGCAGCTGGATAAGGCAGATCTCTCCGTCTCTAGATAGAGACGTCGCCTAATTCTAAACTTGGTCCAGCCGCCACTTCAGTTTGGAGATTGACATAGAAGAAATAACGGAAGAGGTCGACAGACGGTTCTTCTTGTAGATATACTTCGCATAGAATTTGAAAGTGGCACATGTTGGTGACAGAGTTTGGGGCTATGTCTTGTGGGTGAAGTTTGAAAAAGTGAAGAACGTCCCGGAAGAATTTTGACCCGGGTGGGATGAACCCGCGGAGGAGGTGATCAGTCAATATGACAACTTCCCCTTCCTTAGGGGCGGGTCTGATTTTTGACCCCGGAACCTGCCAATGAATGACATCCTGAGCCGGCAATGAACTAGTCTCTACGAATTCAAGCAGAAGCTCTTTGGTGACTCCGGAGCCAACCCAATCATAGGATGAGGGTGCTCTTGACATATTGGCGGGTCAACTGTGAGAAAGTACAAGATATGGCGGATTAGAAACGCTAAAAGAATCAAAATGACTATGGTTAACGTGTAGGTGAGGTGCTAAGCCGTCAGTGCATTACATCAGAGAACCGGCAACTTGATGGTGAGTTAAGTGGACAAGACAATGTCGGGAGTATTGCTAAGTGCGAAAAACAGGTTTCATATGTTGCGATCGTGGCTATAAGATCTATTGGAGAGGGAAAATGAAAATATATTCAAGACCTAAAAACAACAATGGAAGACCAGGTGCTTAGTCAGTGCGCTTCTTGTGATGTGCGAATCTATAATGAGCAGATCTTGGCGTTCGAGTGAGCGACCGCAACGGATAATCAGCATTATGAGATTTAAAGAGATGCTTGACGATCTACATTATGAGGACAAATTTGACAAACAGCAAAGAACACTAATGGGAACCTGATGAACCCGGGGAGATTCTAAGCTAGGTGATTTGATTACTACTACACAACCTTCTTCTTGTAGACTCGTGTTGGGCCTCCAAGCACAGAGTTTTGTAGGACAGTAGCAATTTTCCCTCAAGTGGATGACCTAAGGTTTATCAATCCATGAGAGGTGTAGGATGAAGATGGTCTCTCTCAAGCAACCCTACAACCAAATAATAAATAGTCTCTTGTGTCCCCAACACACCCAATACAATGGTAAATTGTATAGGTGCACTAGTTCGGCGAAGAGATGGTGATACAAGTGTAATATGGTTGGTAAGTATAGGTTTTTGTAATCTGAAAATATAAAAACAGCAAGGTAACTAGTAACAAAAGTGAACACAAACAGTATTGCAATGCTTAGAAACAAGGCCTAGGGTCCATACTTTCACTAGTGCAATTTCTCTCAACAATATTGGCATAGTTGAATCATATGTAAATACCTCTCGTGCGACAAAGAGTTCACTCCAAAGTCAAAAATAGCGGAGAACTAATGAAGAAATTATTGTAGGGTACGAAACCACCTCAAAGTTATATTTTCTGATCAATCTTATGAGCTGTCCCTATAAGTGTCACAAACAGCCCTAGAGTTCGTACTAAAATAACACCTTAAGATACACATCAACCAAAACCTTAATGTCACCTAGATACTCCAATGTCACCACAAGTACCCATGGGCCTGATTATACGATATGCATCACACAATTTCAGATTCATTATATTCAATCCAACACAAAGAACTTCAAAGAGTGTCCCAAAGTTTCTATCGGAAAGCCAAGATAAAAACATGTGCCAACCCCTATGCATAGATTCCCAAGGTCACGGAACCCGCAACTTGATCACCAAAACATACATGAATTGTATCAATAGAACATCCCATTGTCACCACAGATATCCCGTCGCAAGACATACATGACGTGTTCTCAAATCCTTAAAGACTCAATCCGATAAGTAAACTTCAAAGGTAAAACTCAATCATCACAACAAGATGAGAGGGGAAAACTCCATATGATTCAATCTATATCAACAAAGCTCCCGGTACATCAAGATCATACCATCTCAAGAACACGAGAGAGAGAGAGAGATCAAACACATAGCTAATGGTACATACCCTTGGCCCCGAGGGTTAACTACTCCCTCCTCGTCATGGAGAGCACCGGGATGATGAAGATGACCTCCGGTGATGGTTTCCCCTCTGGCAGGGTGTCGGAACAGGCTCCCGGTTGGTTTTTCGTGGCTCTGGAGGTTTGCGGCGGCGGAACTCCCGATCTAGGTTCTGTGTTGGGGTTTTTGGTATTTATAGGAATTTATGGCGGTGGAAATAAGTCCGGATGGTCCATGAGGGAGTCACAAGCCTGCAGGGCGCGACCAGGGGGTGGCCACGCCCCTAAGGCTTGTGACTGCCTCTTCGGTCTTCTGGCCCAACTCCGATGCTCTGTGGGTCTCTTCTGGTCCAGAAAAATCACCGTAAATTTTTATTCCGTTTGGACTCAGTTTGATATTTATTTTTTGTAAAACTGAAAACAAGGAAAAATAGGAACTGGCACTGGGCTCTAGGTTAACAGGTTAGTCCCAAAAATAATATAAAGTTGTGGTAAAATGATTGTCAAACATCCAAGAATGATAATATAGCAGCATGAAACAAGCAAAAATTATAGATACGTTGGAGACGTATCAGCATCCCCAAGCTTAATTCCTGCTCGTCCTCGAGTAGGTAAATGATAAAAATAGAATTTTTGATGCGGAATGTTGCCTAACATAATTGTCCATGTAATATTCTTTATTGTGCATGAATAATCAGATCCGTAAGATTCAAAACAATAGTCTAATATTGACATCAAAACAGTAATACTTCGAGCACACCAACAAGGTAGTCGTGTCCTTTCGAAATAACATGGCCTTAGAAAGTTATCCCTACAAAATCATATAGTCTGGCTATGCTCCATCTTCCCCCACACAAAGTATCTAAATCATGCACAACCCCGATGAACAAGTCAAGCAATTGTTTCACACTTTTGGTGTTCTCAAACATTTTCAACTCTCATGCAATACATGAGCGTGAGCCATGGATATAGCATTATAGGTGGAATAGAATATGGAGGAGGTGCAAGGAGGAAAAGGAGAAGATAGTCTCACATCAACTAGGCGTATCAACGGGCTATGGAGATGCCCATCAATAGATATCATTGTGAGTGAGTAGGGATTGCTATGCAACAAATGCCCTTAAAGTTATAAGTGTATGAAAGCTCAAAAAGAAAACTAAGTGGTCATGCAAAATGAATATCCACTAGTTATATGAAAGTGACAAAATAGGAGATTCTCTATCATGAAGATCATGGTGCTACTTTGAAGCACAAGTGTGTAAAAAGGTAGTAGCAATTGTCTCTTATCCCTTTCTCTCATTTTTTCTTCTTTTTCCCTTTTTTATTTTGGTGGGCTTCTTTGGCCTCTTTTCTTTTTATTTTTTTGTTTGGGCTTCGCTGGCCTCTTTTATTTATTGTAAAGTTCGGATGCTCATCCCAACTTGTGAGGGAGTCATGGCTTTCATCATCCTTTTCTCTCACGGGACAATACTCTATTAATGAAAAATCCTCAGACTTTTATGTACTTATAACTCAAAAGAAAAAGAAATTACAACTCGATTCCTATGAAAAAATATGACTCTATATGTAATATGAAGTGATGATTCAATTCATAAAAAAAACTACATGGTGGAAGTTGCATGGCAATATATCTCGGAATGGCTATGGAAATGCCATAATAGGTAGGTATGGTGGCTGTTTTGAGGAAGGAGGGTTGGTGTATCGTCGAAAGTTGTGCGGTACTAGAGAGGCTAGTAAAGATGGAAGGGTGAGAGTGTGTATAATCCATGGACTCAATATTAGTCATAAAAAACTCACATACTTATTGCAAAAGTCGATTAGTTATCAAACAAAGCATTAGACGCGTGCTCCTAGGGGAGAGGTTGGTAGGAGTTAACCATCGCGCGCTCCTGACCCTCACACAAAGGTCGACAATCAGTAAACAAATCATGCTCCGACTTTGTTACATAACGGTTCACCATACGTGCATGCTACGGGAATCACAAGCTTTAACACAAGTATCTCTTCCAATTCACAACTACTCACTAGCATGACTCTCATATTACCATCTCTATTATCTCAAAACTATGTGCAAGGAATCAAACTTCTCATAGTTTTTATTACACTTAATATGAAAGTTTTTATTATATCCCTCTTGGATGCCCATTATATTAGGACTAAATTCATAACCTAAACAAATTACCATGCTGTTTTAAGAAACTCTCAAAATAGTATAAGTGAGGTACGAGAGCAAATGACAAGCTACTCTCAAAGGATATGAGTAGTCAAACAATTAAGTAGCTATGTGAGGACTCTCTCTCTCTCTCTCTCTCTCTCTCTATAAATATTTTAATATCTGAGTATTTTATTAAACATAAAGAAAAAAAATCACTCCAAGAATAGCATGCATAATGTGAACGAATAAAAAATTTAGGCTCAACATAGGCTAACCGATAATAGTTGATGAAGAGAGGTGGGATGCGCAGCATCCCCAAGATTATATGCTTGAGACTTATTGAAATATTTACTTGGGGTGCCTTGGGCATCCCCAAGCTTGAGCTTTTGTATCTTGTTCAATCCTCTCATACCACGGTTTCACCTATTCTCAAAAACTTCATCCACACAAAACTCAAAAAGAACTCGTGAGATAGGTTAGTACACATAATAATAAAACAACTCTTTATGTACTGCCAAGACAAGTTTCATAATAATTTTCAAACATTAGGTACTGTATACTATCGTTTCCACAATTTATATCTATCAATATAGGCTATGGAAACCATAGGATAAGTCGATAACGAAACTATGACAGCAATCTGTCTAAACAGAACAGTCTGTAGCAATTTATGAAAACAGTGTACTTATATAACTGAAACAATTATGAAACTTTAGGAAATACTATAAAATTTATATGAGAACACTGTGTAAAAATTTCAGAAACTTTCCACGTTCCAGTAAAATATGGAAATTCAAACATTACAGCAGAAGTTTCTATTTTTATCCAGCACATATCAAAACATGCAATGCAAGCATCCTAAGGCAATTCTTGGAACTTTTTATTGAAAAACAATATTATAAATAACACCTAACAGAGAACAACAAAATAAAATGATGATCCAAGCAAAACTCATATTATGTGACGAATAAAAATATAGCTCCAAGTAAGATATACCAATAGTGTTGAAGACGAAAGAGTGGATGCCTTTCAGGGCATCCCCAAGCTTAGACGCTTGAGTATTCCTTTAATATTACATTGGGGTGCCTTGGTAATCCCCAAGATTAGGTTCTTGTCACTTCTTATTCTCCTCATATCGGTGTCTCACCCAAAACTTGGAAACTTCAGTCACACAAAACTTAACGGAACTTCGTGAGATGGGTTAGTGTAGTAAATATAGATCATTCACTTAGGTATTGTCAATACAAGATTAATAATTGTTCGCACATGATACCTACTGTATTACATAATTACCATTATTTATATTACTCAATATAAGCTATAGGAACACTTGAAACAAGTAAACTATGCATGCAAAACAGAATCTGTCAAAAACAGAACAGTCTGTAAAGATCTGAACGATCACCAAACTTCCCTCACTCTAAAACTTCTGCAAAATTACTACAACCTGGGAAATTGTATATAAACCATGTGTAAAAAATTAAGATCAAAATCACGTCCCAGTGAATTTACAAAATTCTTGGACTGAGAGCAAAATTTTCTGTTTTTGAACAGAATCAAGTCAACTATCATCCACACTATCCCAAAGGATTTACTTGGCACTTTATTGAAATAAAAGGCACAAAACATGAGTACTACAGTGTCTTAATCATGTGAACACATCAAAACTAAAAGTAAAAGTGTTGGGTTCTCTCCCAACAAGCCCTTTTCTTTAATGCCTTTTAGCTAGGCATGATGATTTCAATGATGCTCACAAAAAAATAAGAATTGAAACACAAAGAGAGCAGCATGAAGCATATGATGTTGGAAATATGCCCTAGAGGAAATAATAAAATGATTATTATTGTATTTCCTTGTTCATGATAATTGTCTATTGTTCATGCTATAATTGTATTAACTGGAAACCATAATGCATGTGTGAATACATAGACCACAACATGTCCCTAGTGAGCCTCTAGTTGGCTAGCTCGTTGATCAATAGATGGTCACGGTTTCATGACCATGGACATTGGATGTCATTTATAACGGGATCACATCATTCACAAGATCGTGTAGTTTGTCTACTAAAGCTTTTATAATGTCAAGTATCATTTCCTTAGACCATGAGATTGTGCAACTCCCGGATACCGTAGGAATGTTTTGGGTGTGCCAAATGTCACAACGTAACTAGGTGGCTATAAAGGTGCACTACGGGTATCTCCGAAAGTGTCTGTTGGGTTGGAACGACTCGAGACTGGGATTTATCACTCCGTGTGACGGAGAGGTATCTCAGGGCCCACTCGGTAAGACATCATCATAATGAACTCAATGTGACTAAGGAGTTAGCCATGGAGCCATATGTTACGGAATGAGTAAAGAGACTTACCTGTAACGAGATTGAACAAGGTATAGGGATACCGATGATCGAATCTCAGGCAAGTATCATACCGGTAGACAAAGGGAATTGTATACGGAATTGATTGAATCCCTGACATCATGGTTCATCCGATGAGGTCATCGTGGAGCATGTGGGAGCCAACATGGGTATCTAGATCTCGCTGCTGATTATTGATTGGAGAGGTGTCTCGGTCATGTCTACGTGTCTCCCGAACCCGTAGGGTCTACACACTTAAGGTTCGATGACGCTAGGGTTATAGGGAAATAGTGTACATGGTTACCTAAGGTTGTCCGGAGTCCCAAATGAGATCATGTATGTCACGAGGAGTTCCAGAATGGTCCAGAGGTAAAGATTCATATATAGGAAGTGAGGTTTTGGTCACCGGAAGTGTTCCGGGCATCACCGGTAATGTACCGGACCACCAAAAGGGTTCCGACGGTCCACCAAGTGGGGTCACCAGCACCAGAGGGCTACGTGGGCCAAGAGTGGAAGGGACCAGCCCCAGAGTGGGCTGGTGTGCCCTCCACCCTGACCCAAGGCGCATCAAAGGGGGCAAAGGGGGGAACCCTAAGCACAGATGGGCCTAAGGCCCACCTAGGGCGCCGGTCTCCCCTCTCCCTCTCTGGCCGCCGGCCAGATAGCCATCTAGGGCTGCAGCACCACCCTAGGGTGGGAACCCTAGGGGCTGCGCACCCTCCTCCCCTCCTCCTATATATAGTGGGGTTTTTGGGGATGCCAACACACAAGTTTCTTCCTCCCTCGGTGCAGCCCTACTCCTCCTTCTCCTCGTCTCCATAGTGCTTGGTCAAGCCCTGTCGGAGTACCATTCAGCTCCACCGTCACCACGCCATTGTGTTGTCGGAGCTCTCCCTCAACGTCTCCTTCCTCCCTGATGGATCAAGGCGTGGGAGACGTCACCGGGCTACACGTGTGTTGAACACGGAGGCGCTGTTGTTCGATGCCTAGATTGAAATCCACCGCGATCTAAATCATTGTGAGTACGACTCCACCAACCGCGTTCCAGTAACACTTCCGCTTAGCGATCCTCAAAGGTATGAAGATGCACTCTCCCCTTGCTCATTGCTGGTTTCTCCATAGATTGATCTTGGTGGTCGTAGGAAATTTTTTGATTTACTACTACGTCTCCCAACAGTGGTATCAGAGCTAGGTCTATGCGTAGAATTTATGCACGAGTAGAGCACAAGTTGTTGTGGTTGTCAATCTTGTTAATTTTCTTACCGTTACTAGTCATATCTTGATTCGGCGGTATTGTGGGATAAAGCAGCCCAGACCAACTTTACACGTACGCTTACGTGAGACTGGTTCCACCGCCTGACATGCACTTGTTGCATAAGGTGGCTAGCGGGTGTCTGTCTCTCACACCTTAGTCGGATCGGATTCGATGAAAAGGGTCCTTATGAAGGGTAAATAGCAATTGGCATATCACGTTATGGTTTTGGCGTAGGTAAGAAACGTTCTTGCTAGAAACCTATAGCAGCCACGTAAAAACTTGCAACAACAAATTAGAGGACGTCTAACTTGTTTTTGCAACATATGCCTTCTGATGTGATATGGCCAAAGGATGTGATGTGGTGCATTGTGATGTATGAGATTGATCATGTTCTTGTAATAGGATTCACGACTTGCATGTCCATGAGTATGACAACCGGCAGGAGCCATAGGAGGTGTCTTAATTTATTGTATGACCTGCGTGTCAATCAAGATTGCCATGTAATTACTTTACTTTATTGCTAAACATTAGCCATAGTAGTAGAAGTAATAGTTGGCGAGACAACTTCATAAAGACACGATGATGGATATCATGATGATGGAGATCATAGCGTCGTGCCGATGACAATGATGATCATGGGGCCCCGAAGATGGAGATCAAAGGAGCAAGATGATATTGGCCATATCATGTCACTATATTGATTGCATGTGATGTTTATCATGTTTACATCTTATTTGCTTAGAACGACGGTAGATAAATAAGATGATCTCTCACTACAATTTCAAGAAATGTTCTCCCTAACTATGCACCGTTGCTAAGGTTCGTTGTTCTGAAGCACCACATGATGATCAGGTGTGATAGGTTCTAACGTTCGCATACAATGGGTGTAAGCCAGATTTACACACGCAATACACTTAGGTTTGTTGGGAGACGTAGCAGTAAATCAAAAAAATCCTAAGTGTTCACCAAGATCTATCTATAGAGAAACCAGCAACGAGTGGGGAGAGTGCATCTTCATACCTTTGAAGATCGCAAAGCGGAAGCGTTACAAGAACGCGATTGGTGGAGTCGTACTCGTAGCAATCCAGATCGCGGTGGATTCTGATCTTAGCGCCGAACAACGGCGCCTCCGCGTTCAACACACGTGCAGCCCGATGACGTCTCCTACGCCTTGATCCAGCAAGGAGGAAGGAGAGGTTGAGGGAGAGCTCCGGCAGCACGACGGCGTGGTGACGGTGGAGCTGCGTGGTCTCCGGCAGGGCTTCGCCAAGCACCGCAGAGAAAGAGGAGAGGGAGGAGTAGGGTTGTGTCGAGAGGAGAGGAACTCGTGTGTTTGTAGCCCCCCAAAAACTCCACTATATATAGGAGGAGGGGAGGAGAGTGCACAACCCCTAGGGTTCCCAACCTAGGGTGGCATGGCAGCCCTAGATGGCCATTGGCCGGCGGACAAGAGGGGAGAGGGGGAGGGCGCAGCCCTAGTGGGCCTTAGGCCCATCTAGGTCTAGGGTTTCCCCTACCTCCCACCTTTCCTACGCCTTGGGCCAGGGTGGAGGGTGCACCAGCCCACTATGGGGCTGGTCCCTTCCACTCTCGGCCCAAGCAGCCCTCTGGGGCTGGTGGCCCCCTTTGGTGGACCCCCGGAACCCTTCCGGTGGTCCCGGTACGTTATCGGTAATTCCCGAAACACTTCCGGTGGCCAAATCCTCACTTCCTATATATCATTCTTTACCTCCAGACCATTCCGGAACTCCTCGCGACGTCCGGGATCTCATCCGGGACTCTGAACTACCTTCGACGTACACTATTTTCCCATAACCCTAGTGTCATCAAACCTTAAGTGTGTAGACCCTACGGATTCGGGAGACACATAGACATGACCGAGACACCTCTCCGGTCAATAACCAATAGTGGGATCTGGATACCCATGCTGTCTCCCACATGCTCCCCAATGATCTCATCGGATGAACCACGATGTCGGGGATTCAATCAATCCTGTATACAATTCCCTTTGTCTACCGGTATGATACTTGCCTTAGATTCGATCGTCGGTATCGCTATACCTTGTTCAATCTCGTTACCGACAAGTCTCTTTACTCGTTCTGTAACACATCATCCCGTGGCTAAATCCTTAGTCACATTGAGCACATTATGATGATGTCTTACCGAGTGGGCCCAGGGATACCTCTCCATCACACGGAGTGACAAATCCAAGTCTCGATTCATGCCAACCCAACAGACACTTTCAGAGATACCCATAGTGCATGCTTATAGCCACCCAGTTATGTTGTGATGTTTGGCACACCCTAGGCATTCCTACGGTATTCGGGAGTTGCACAATCTCATGTCTAAGGAAATGATGCTTGACATTAGAAAAGCTTTAGCAGACGAACTACACGATCTTGTGCTATGCTTAGGATTGGGTCTTGTCCATCACATCATTCTCCTAATGATGTGATCCCATTATCAATGACATCCAATGTCCATGGTCATGAAACCGTGACCATCTATTGATCAACGAGCTAGCCAACTAGAGGCTCACTAGGGACATGTTTGTGGTCTATGTATTCACACATGCATTACGGTTTCCAGTTAACACAATTATAGCATGAACAATAGACAATTATCATGAACAAGGAAATACAATAATAAACATTTTATTATTGCCTCTAGGGCATATTTCCAACAGTCTCCCACTTGCACTAGAGTCAATAATCCAGTTACATTGTGATGAATCGAACACCCATAGCATTCTGGTGTTGATCATGTTTTGCTCGTGAGAGAGGTTTAGTCAATGGATCTGCAACATTCAGATCTGCATGTACTTTACAAATATCTATATATTTCTCCTGAATGTAATCACGGATGGAGTTGAAGCGGCGCATGATGTGTCTTGTCTTCTTGTGAAACTTGGGCACCTTCACAAGGGCAATAGCTCCAGTGTTGTCACAGAATAGAGTCATTGGGCCCGACGCATTGGGAATCACTCCTAGGGCGGTGATGAACTCCTTCATCTAGACTCCTTCCTTTGTTGCTTCAGAAGCAGCTATGTACTCCGCTTCACATGTAGATGCCACCACGACGCTTTGCTTGCTGCTGCACCAGCTGTCTGCCCCTCCATTCAAAATATACACGTATTCGTTTGCGACATGGAGTCATCCGGATCTGTGTCGAAGCTAGCATCGACGTAACCATTTACAATGAGCTCTTTGGCACCTCCATATACGAGAATCATGTTCTTTGTCCTTTTCAGGTACTTCGGGATATTCTTGACCGCTGTCCAGTGTTCCGCACTGGGATCACTTTGGTACCTCCCTACCAAACTTATGGCAAGTTTCACATCAGTTCTGGTACACAGCATGGCATACATAATAGAGCCTATGGTTGAAGCATAGGGGATGACACTCATCTCTTCTCTATCCTTTGGCGTGGTCGGGCATTGAGTCGTACTCAATCTCACACCCTGTAACACAGGCAAGAACCCCTTCTTGGACTGATCCATATTGAACTTCTTCAATATCTTTTCAAGGTATGTGCTTTGTGAAAGACCTATGAGGCATTTCGATCTATCTCTATAGATCTTAATACCAAATATGTAAGCAGCTTCTCCAAGGTCCTTCATTGAAAAACATTTATTCAAGTAGGCCTTTACACTTTCCAAAAGTTCTATATCATTTCCCATCAACAATATGTCATCCACATATAATATGAGAAATGCTACAGAGCTCCCACTCACTTTCTTGTAAATACAGGCTTCTCAATAAACCTGTATAAATCCAAACACTTTAATCACCTCATTAAAGCGAATGTTCCACCTCCGAGATGCTTGCACCAGCCCATAGATGGAGCGTTGGAGCTTGCATACCTTGTTAGCATCTTTAGGATCGACAAAACCTTCCGGCTGCATCATAGAGAGTTCTTCCTTAAGGAAGCCATTAAGGAATGTCGTTTTGACATCCATTTGCTAGATCTCATAATCATAAAATGCGGCAATTGCTAACATGATTCGGATAGACTTCATCATCGCTACGGTTGAGAAAGTCTCATCATAGTCAACTCCTTGAACTTGTCGATAACCCTTAGCGACAAGCCGAGACTTATAGACGGTCACATTACCATCCGCGTCAGTCTTCTTCTTAAAGATCCATTTGTTTTCAATGGCTCGCTTATCATCAGGCAAGTCCACCAAAGTCCACAATTTGTTCTCATACATGGATCCTATATCAGATTTCATGGCTTCAAGCCATTTGTTGGAATCCGGGACCGCCATCACTTCTTCATAGTTCGAAGGTTCACTGTTGTCCAACAACATGATCTCCAGGGCAGGGTTGTCGTACCACTCTGGTGCGGAACGTGTCCTAGTGGACCTTCGATGTTCAATAGTAACTTGATCTGAAGTATCATCATCATCATCATTAACTTCCTCTCTAGCCGGTGTAGGATCCACGAAAACAACTTCCCGTGCTGTGCTACTCTCTAGTTCGAGTGGAGGTACGATTACCTCATCAAGTTCTATTTTCCTCCCACTTACTTCTATCGAGAGAGACTCTTTCTCGAGAAAGGATCCATTCTTGGCAACAAAGACTTTGCCTTTGGATCTGAGGTAGAAGGTATACCGAATAGTCTCTTTGGGATATCCTATGAAGACGCACTTTTTCGCTTTGGGTTCGAGCTTCTCAAGTTGAAGTTTCTTCACATAAGCATCGCATCCCCAAACTTTTAGAAACGACAGCTTAGGTTTCTTTTCAAACCATAATTCATACAGTGTCGTCTCAACGGACTTTGACGGTGCCCTATTTAAAGTGAATGCAGCAGTCTCTAATGCATATCCACAAAATGATAGCGGTAAGTCGGTAAGAGACATCATAGATCGCACCATATCCAATAGAGTGCGATTAAGATGTTCAGATACACCATTTCGCTGAGGTGTGCTAGGCGGCATGAGTTGTGAAACAATTCCACATTTCCTTAGGTGTGTGCCAAACTCGTGACTTAAATATTCTCCGCCACAAACAAATCATAGGCACTTTATTTTCCTATCATGTTGATTCTCTACCTCACTCTGAAATTCCTTGAACCTTTCAAAGGTTTCAGACTTGTGTTTCATTAAGTAGACATACCCATATCTTCTCAAGTCATCAGTGAGGGTGAGAACATAACGGTAGCCACCGCGAGCCTCAACGCTCATTGGACCGCATACATCGGTTATTATTTCCAACAAGTCAATTTCTCTCTCCATTGTTCCGGAGAACAGAGACTTGGTCATCTTGCCCATGAGGCATGGTTCGCACGTGTCAAATGATTCAAAATCAAGAGACTCCAAAAGTCCATCAGCATGGAGCTTCTTCATGCGTTTGACACCAATATGACCAAGGCGGCAGTGCCACATGTAAGTGGGACTATCGTTATCAACCTTACACTTTTTGGTACTCACGCTATGAACATGTGTAACATCACGTTCGAGATTCATCAAAAATAAACCATTGATCAGCGGAGCATGACCATAAAACATTTCTCTCATATAAATAGAACAACCAGTATTCTCAGATTTAAATGAGTAGCCATCTCACATCAAGCGAGATCCAAATACATTGTTCATGCTCAAAGCTGGTACTAAATAACAATTATTGAGGTTTAAAACTAATCCCAAAGGTAGATGTAGAGGTAGCGTTCCGACGGTGATCACATCAACCCTTGGAACCATTCCCGACGCGCATTGTCACCTCGTCCTGTGCCAGCCTCCACTTATTCCGCAACTCCTGCTTGGAGTTACAAATGTGAGCAACTATGCCGATATCAAATACCCAGGAACTACTACGAGCGCTGGTTAGGTACACATCAATAACTATATCACATATACCTTGAACATTGTCGGCCTTCTTATCCGCTAAGTACTTGGGGCAGTTCCGCTTCCAGTGACCGGTACCCTTGCAATAAAAGCACTCAGTCTCAGGCTTGGGTCCATTCTTGTTCTTCTTCCCGGCAACTTGCCTACCGGGCGCGGCAACAGCTTTGCCATCCTTCTTGAAGTTCTTCTTACCCTTGCCTTTCTTGAAACTAGTGGTCTTATTAACCATCAACACTTGATGCTCCTTTTTGATCTAGACCTCCATTGATTTCAGCATCGAGTACAACTCAAGAATGCACTTCTCCATCCCCTGCATGTTGTAGTTCATCACAAAGCTCTTGTAACTAGGTGGAAGCGACTAGAGGATTCTGTCAATGACCGAGTCATCTGGGAGATTAACTCCCAGCTGCGTCAAGCAGTTGTGCAACCCAGACATTTTGAGTATGTGCTCACTGACAGAACTATTCTCCTCCATCTTACAGTTGAAGAACTAGTCGGAGACGTCATATCTCTTGACTCGGGCATGAGCTTGGAAAACCAGTTTCAGCTCTTGGAACATCTCATATGCTCTGTGTTGCTCAAAACGCTTTTGGAGCCCCGCTTCTAAACTATAAAGCATGCCGCACTGAACAAGGGAGTAATCATTGCAGCGTGACTGCCAAGCGTTCATAACGTCTTGGTACGCTGGGAAAATGGATGGGCCACCTAGCGGTGCATCAAGGACATACAATCTCTTGGAAGCTATGAGGATAATCGTCAAGCTACGGACCCAGTCCACATAGTTGCTTCCATCATCTTTCATCTTGGTTTTCTCTAGGAATGCGTTGAAGTTGAGGGTGACATTAGCATTGGCCATTGGATCTACAATATAGATTGTAAAGAAAAATTTAGACTAAGTTCATGACAATTAAGTTCACATAATCAAATAATTTAATGAGCTTCCACTTAGATCGACATCTCTCTAGTCATCCAGGTGACACATGATCCATGTCAACTAGCCCGTGTCCGATCATCACGTGAGACAGACTAGTCATTCATGGTGAACATCTCCATGTTGATCGTATCTTCTATACGACTCATGTTCGACCTTTCGGTCTTCCGTGTTCCGAGGCCATGTCTATATTGATCATATCAACTCCATGCTGATGGACTTTTGGAGTCTCTTGATTTTGAATCATTTGACACATGCGAACCATGCCTCTTGGGAAAGATGAGAAAGACTCTGTTCCCTGGAACAATGGAGCGAGCAACTGACTTGTTGGAGATAATACATAGCGATGTATGCGGTCCAATGAGTGTTGAAGCTCGCGGTGGGTACCGTTATGTTCTCACCATCACTGATGACTTGAGCAGATATGGGTATGTCTACTTAATGAAACACAAGTCTGAAACCTTTGAAAGGTTCAAAGAATTTCAGAGTGAGGTGGAGAATCAATGTGATAGGAAAATAAAGTGCCTACGATCTGATCGTGGTGGAGATTATTTAAGTCACGAGTTTGGCACGCACCTAAGGGAATGTGGCATTGTTTCACAACTCATGCCGCCTGGCACACCTTAGCGAAATGGTGTGTCTGAACGTCGTAATCGCACTCTATTGGATATGGTGCGATCTATGATGTCTCTTACTGACTTACCGCTATCATTTTGGGGATATGCATTAGAGACTGCTTCATTCACTTTAAATAGGGAACAGTCTAAGTCTGTTGAAACGACACCGTATGAATTATGGTTTGGAAAGAAACCTAAGATGTCGTTTCTAAAAGTTTGGGGATGCGATGCTTATGTGAAGAAACTTCAACCTTGGAAGCTCGAACCCAAAGCGGAAAAGTGCATCTTCATAGGATACCCCAAAAAAACTATTGGGGATACCTTCTACCTTACATCCGAAGGCAAAGTCTCTGTTGCCAAGAATGGATCCTTTCTAGAGAAAGAGTTTCTCTCAAATAAGTAAGCGGGAGGAAAATAGAACTTGATGAGGTAATCGTACCTCCACTCGAACCGGAGAGTAGCACAGCGCAGAAAGTTGTTTCTGTGGAGCCTGCACCGGCTGGAGAGGAATTTAATGATGATGATCATGAAACTTCAGATCAAGTAGCTATTGAACCTCAAAGGTCCACCAGGACACGTTCCGCACCAGAGTGGTACGGCAACCCTGTGCTGCAGATCATGTTGTTGGACAACGGTGAACCTTCGAACTATGAAGAAGCGATGGCGGGCCTGGATTCCGACAAATGGCTCGAAGCCATGAAATCCGAGATAGGATCCATGTATGAGAACAAAGTATGGACTTTGGTGGACTTGCCTAATGATAAGCGAGCCATAGAAAATAAATGGATCTTTAACAAGAAGACTGATGCGGATGGTAATGTGATCGTATATAAGGCTCGGCTTGTCGCTAAGGGTTATCGACAAGTTCAAGGAGTTGACTACGATGAGACTTTATCACCCGTAGCGATGCTGAAGTCTGTCCGAATCATGTTAGCAATTGCCATATTTTATGATTATGAGATCTGGCAAATGGACGTCAAAACGCCATTCCTCAATGGCTTCATTAAGGAAGAACTGTATATGATGCAGCCGGAAGGTTTTGTTGATCCTAAATATGCTAACAAAGTATGCAAGCTCCAGCGCTCCATCTATGGGCTGGTGCAAGCATCTCAGAGTTGGAGCATTCGCTTTAATGAGGTGATTAAACCGTTTGGATTTATACAGGTTTCTGGAGAACCCTACATTTACTAGAAAGTGAGTGGGAGCTCTGTAGCATTCCTCATATTATATGTGGATGACATATTGTTGATGGGAAATGATATAGAACTCTTGGAAAGTATAAAGGCCTACTTGAATAAGTGTTTTTCAATGAAGGACCTCGGAGAAGCTGCTTACATATTAGGCATCAAGATCTATAGAGATAGATCGGAACACCTCATAGGTCTTTCACAAAGCACATACCTTGATAAAGTATTGAAGAAGTTCAATATGGATCAGTCCAAGAAGGGGTTCGTGCCTGTGTTACAGGGTGTGAGATTGAGTATGACTCAATGCCCGACCACGGCAAAGGATAGAGAAGAGATGAGCATCATTCCCTATGCTTCAGCCATAGGCTCTATTATGTATGCCATGCTATGTACAAGACCTAATCTGAACCTTGCCATAAGTATGGTAGGGAGGTACCAAAGTGATCTCGGAGAGCAACACTGGACAGCGGTCAAGAATATCCTGAAGTACGTGAAAATGACCAAGGACATGTTTCTCGTATATGGAGGTGCCGAAGAGCTCGTCGTAAAGGGTGACGTCGATGCTAGCTTCGACACAGATCCGGATGACTCCAAGTCACAAACGGGATACATGTATATTTTGAACAGAGGGGCAGTCAGCTGGTGCAGTAGCAAGCAAAGCATCGTGGCGGCATCTACATGTGAAGCGGAGTACATAGATGCTTCGGAAGCAGCAAAGGAAGGAGTTCATCACCGAGCAAGGAGTGATTCCCAATGTGTCGGGCCCGATGACTATTCTGTGACAACACTGGAGCTATTGCCCTTGCCAAGGAACCTAGGTTTCACAAGAAGACAAGACACATCAAGCACCGCTTCAACTCCATTTGTGATTACATTCAGGAAGGAGATATAGATATTTGTAAAGTACATACAGATCTAAATGTCGCAGATCCATTGACTAAACCTCTCTCGTGAGCAAAACATGATGAACACTAGAACTCTATGGGTGTTCGATACATCACAATGTAACTAGATTATTGACTCTAGTGCAAGTGGGAGACTATTGGAATTATGCCCTAGAGGCAATAATAAAATGGTTATTATTGTATTTCCTTGTTCATGATAATTGTCTATTGTTCATGCGATAATTGTATTAACCGAAAACCATAATGCATGTGTGAATACATAGACCACAACATGTCCCTAGTGAGCCTCTAGTTGGCTAGCTCATTGATCAATAGATGGTCACGGTTTCATGACCATGGACATTGGATGTCGTTGATAACGGGATCACATCATTAGAAGAATGATGTGATGGACAAGACCCAATCCTAAGCATAGCACAAGATCGTGTAGTTTGTCTGCTAAAGCTTTTCTAATGTCAAGTATCATTTCCTTAGACCATGAGATTGTGCAACTCCCGAATACCATAGGAATGCTTTGGGTGTGCCAAACGTCACAACATAAGTGGGTGGCTATAAAGGTGCACTATGGGTATCTCCAAAAGTGTCTGTTGGGTTGGCACGAATCAAGACTGGGATTTGTCACTCTGTATGACGGAGAGGTGTCTCAGGGCCCACTCGGTAAGACATCATCATAATGAGCTCAATGTGACTAGGGAGTTAGCCATGGGATTATGCGTTACGGAATGAGTAAAGAGACTTGCCGGTAACGAGATTCAACAAGGTATAGGGATACCGACGATCAAATCTCGGGCAAGTATCATACTGGTAGACAAAGGGAATTGTATACGGGATTGATTGAATCCCCGACATCGTGGTTCATCCAATGAGATCATCGTGGAGCATGTGGGAGCCAACATGGGTATCCATATCCCGATGTTGGTTATTGACCGGAGAGGTGTCTCGGTCATGTCTACGTGTCTCCTGAATCCGTAGGGTCTACACACTTAAGGTTCGATGACGCTAGGGTTATAGGGAAATAGTGTATGTGGTTACCAAAGGTTGTTCGGAGTCCCGGATGAGATCCCTTATGTCCCGAGGAGTTCCAGAATGGTTCGAAGGTAAAGATTCATATATAGGAAGTGAAGTTTTGGTCACCGGAAGTGTTCCGGGCATCACCGGTAACGTACCGGGACCAACGGAAGGGTTCCGGGGGTCCACCAAGTGGGGCCACCAGAACCAGAGGGATGCGTGGGCCAAGAATGGAAGGGACCAGCCCCAGAGTGGGCTGGTGCGCCCTCCACCCTGTCCCAAGGCACAGCAAAGGTGGGAAAGGGTGGGAACCCTAGGCACAGATGGGCCTAAGGCCCACCTAGGGCGCTGCCCTCCCCTCTCCCTCTCTGGCCGCCGGCCATATGGCCATCTAGGGCTGCCGCACCACCCTAGGGTGGGAACCCTAGGGGCTTCTCACCCTCCTCCCCTCCTCCTATATATAGTGGGGGTTTGGGGGGCTGCCAACACACAAGCGCATCCCTACACCTCGTCTCCGTAGTGCCTGGCGAAGCCCTGCCGGAGTACCACGTAACTCCACCGTCACCACGACATCGTTCTGACGGAGCTCTCCCTCAACCTCTCCTTCCTCCTTGCTAGATCAAGGCATAGAAGACGTCATCGGGCCGCACGTGTGTTGAACGCAGAGGCGCCGTTGTTCGGCGCTTAGATCGGAATCCACCGCGATCCGAATCGCTGCGAGTACGACTCCACCAACCGTGTTCTAGTAATGCTTCCGCTTAGCGATCTTCAAAGGTATAAAGATGCACTCTCCCCTTTCCCATTGCTGGTTCCTCCATAGATTGATCTTGGTGGTCGTAGGATTTTTTTTGATTTACTACTACGTCTCCCAACATATGACTAGCACATTTAAGCCTAACCCACTTCCTATGCATAGGAATTTTGTGAACAAACAATTTATGGGAGCAAGACTCAACTAGCATAGGAAGGCAAAACTAGCATAACTTCAAAACTTTGAACACATTGATAGGAAACTTGATATTATTGCAATTCCAACAAGCATATGTTCCTCCCTCATAATAATTTTCAGTAGCATCATGAAGGAATTCAACGATATAACCAGCACATAAATCATTATTATGCACAAGCATAGAAAATTTTTCACTCTCCACACAAGCAATTTTCTTCTCATTCAAAATAGTGGGAGCAAACTCAACAAAATAACTATCATGACATACTTGATTGACATAACCACTTTGAATATTAAAATCATGACGACAAGTTTCATGGTTACCATTACTCTTTATAGCATACATGTCATCACAATAATCATCATAGATAGGAGGCATGTCATAATCATAATAGTTTTGCTCATCAAAACCTGGGGGGATAAAATATCATCTTCATCAAACATAGCATCCCCAAGCTTGTGGCTTTGCATATCATTAGCATCATGAATATTCAGATAATTCATACTAACAATATCACAATCATGCTCATCACTCAAATATTTAGTGCCAAACATTTTAATAACTTCTTCTTCTAGCACTTGAGCACAATTTTCCTTTCCATCATTTTCACGAAGGACATTAAAAAGATGAAGCATATGAGGCAACCTCAATTCCATTTTTTTGTATTTTTCTTTTATAAAACAAAACTAGTGAAAAACAAGAAACTAAAATATTTGATTACAAGATCTAAAGATATACCTTCAAGCACTCACCTCCCCGGCAACGGTGCCAGAAAAGAGCTTGATGTCTACAACACAACCTTCTTCTTGTAGACTCATGTTGGGCCTCCAAGCGCAGTGTTTTGTAGGATGGTAGCAATTTTACCTCAAGTGGATGACCTAAGGTTTATCAATCCGTTTGATGTGTAGGATGAAGATGGTCTCTCTCAAGCAACCCTGCAACCAAATAACAAAGAGTCTCTTGTGTCCCCAACACACCCAATACAATGGTAAATTGTATAGGTGCACTAGTTCGGCGAAGAGATGGTGATACAAGTGTAATATGGTTGGTAGATATAGGTTTTTGTAATCTGAAAATATAAAAACAGCAAGGTAACTAGTAACAAAAGTGAACACAAACAGTATTGCAATGCTTAGAAACAAGGCCTAGGGTCCATACTTTCACTAGTGCAATTTCTCTCAACAATATTGGCATAGTTGAATCATATGTAAATACCTCTCGTGCGACAAAGAGTTCACTACAAAGTCACAAATAGCGGAGAACTAACGAGAAATTGTTGTAGGGTATGAAACCATCTCAAAGTTATATTTTCTGATCAATCTTATGAGGTGTCCCTATAAGTGTCACAAACAGCCCTAGAGTTCGTACTAAAATAACACCTTAAGATACACATCAACCAAAACCCTAATGTCACCTAGATACTCCAATGTCACCACAAGTACCCATGGGCTTGATTATATGATATGCATCACACAATTTTAGATTCATTGTATTCAATCCAACACAAAGAACTTCAAAGAGTGCCCCAAAGTTTCTTCCAGAAAGTCAAGACAAAAACGTGTGCCAACCCCTATGCATAGATTCCCAAGGTCACGGAACCCGCAAGTTGATCACCAAAACATACATGAAGTGTATCCATAAAACATCACATTGTCACCACAGATATCCCATCGAAATACATACATCAAGTTTTCTCAAATCCTTAAAGACTCAATCCGATAAGTAAACTTCAAAGGGAAAACTCAATTCATCACAACAAGATAGAGAGGGTAAAACTCCATATGATTCAATCTATATCAACAAAGCTCGATGTACATCAAGATCGTGCCATCTCAAGAACACGAGAGAGAGAGAGAGAGATCAAACACATAGCTACTGGTACATACCCTCAACCCCGAGGGTGAACTACTCCCTCCTCGTCATGGAGAGCATCGGGATGATGAAGATGACCTCCGGTGATGGTTTTGTTGGGGAACATTGCATGGGAAACAAAAAATTCCTACGCACACGCAAGATCTATCCATGGTGATGATCATCTACGAGAGGTAGAGTGGGTCTACATACCCTTGTAGATCGCTAAGCGGGAAGCGTTAAGAAACGCGGTTGATGTAGTCGAACGTCTTCGCGATCCAAATCACCGAGCGTCCCGCGATCCCATCACAATCCATCTCGTGATAAAATCATGATCCATCCCGCGATCTCATCACGATCCATCCCGCGATCCAATCACGAATCGTCTCGCGATCTTGATCATGGTCCTTCCGATCTAGCGCCAAACAGACGGCACCTCCGCGTTCAGTACACGTACAGCTCGATGACGATCTCCGCCTTGTTGATCCAACAAGAGGGAGCGGAGAGGTAGATGAGTTCTCTGGCATCGCGACGGTGTTGCGGCGATGATGGTGGAGCTATTCCAACAGGGCTTCGCCTAAGCACCGCTGAAAACCGATCTAGAGGAGAAACTGCGATCTAGAGGAGAGGTAGCACGTGGCTATTAGGGTTAGCTTTTCCCTCTAAATCCTCTAGTATATATAGGAGGGAGGGAGGGGAGGAGGCAGCCTCAAACCCTCAAGGTTTGGTCGAAATGGGAGGTCGAGGAGTCCTACTTCAATCCTATTAGGAGTAGGATTCCTCCTTTCCACTTGGAAACTCTTTCCACCTCTCCACCTTTGGATTTTTTTCCTTCTCAAACCACTCCAGCCGCATGGGCCCTTATAGGAGGCTTCGGCCAGCCCACCGGGGGATGATTTACCTCCTCCTACAGCCCATGTAGCCTCTTGGGTCGAGACACCCCTCCCGATGGTCCCCTAGTACCCTCCCGGCACTCCCGGTACACTACTGATGAGCCCGAAACTTTTTCGGTGACCAAAACAGGACTTTCTATATATCAATCTTTACCTCCGGACCATTCCAGAGGTCCCCGTGACATCCGGGATCTCATCCGAGACTCCGAACAACCTTCGGTCACCACCATACATAACTCTATACTACCGAAACATCACCGAACCTTAAGTGTGCAGATCCTGCGGGTTCAAGAACTATATAGACATGACCGAGACACCTCTACGGTCAATAACCAATAGCGGGACCTCAATGCCCATATTGGTTCCTACATATTCTATGAAGATCTTTATCGGTCGAACCTCTATGTCAAGGATACAATTAATCCCGTATGTTGTTCCCTTTGTTCTTCAGTATGTTACTTGCCCGAGATTCGATCCTCGACATCTCCATACCTAGTTCAACCTTGTTACCAGCAAGTATCTTTACTCGTTCCGTAATACAAGATCCCGTGGCTAACACTTAGTCACATTGCTTGCAAGGCTTATTGTGATGTTGTATTACCGAGTGGGACCTGAGATACCTCTCCGTCACACGGAGTAACAAATCCGAGTCTTGATCCATGCCAACCCGACAAACACCCTCGGAGATACCTGTAGAGCACCTTTATAGTCACCCAGTTACATTGCAACATTTGTTACACACAAGGTACTCCTCCGCTGTCAATGAGTTGCATGATCTCATGGTCATAGGAACAAATACTTGACATGCAGAAAACAGTAGCAATAAACTGACACGATCATATTCTACGGTTTGTGGTTTGGGTCTTGTCCATCACATCATTCTCCTAATGATGTGATCCCATTATCAAATGACATCTCATGTCCATGACTAGGAAACCATAGCCATGTTTGATCAACGAGCTAGTGTATTAGAGGCATACTAGGGACATGGTGTTGTCTATGTATCCACACATGTATCTGAGTTTCTGATTAATACAATTATAGCATGGATAATAAACGATTATCATGAACAAGGAAATATGACAATAACAAATTTATTATTGCCTCTAGGGCATATTTCCAACAGTCTCCCACTTGCACTAGAGTCAATAATCTAGTTCACATCACCATGTGATTCGCATTGTTATAAATCTAACACCCAATGAGTTCTGGGGCTCGATCATGCTTTGCATGTGAGAGAGGTCTTTTAGTCAATGGGTCTACGACATTCAGATCCGTGTGTACTTTGCAAATCTCTATGTCATACTGTAGACACTGCTACCACACTCCACTTGGAGCTGTTCCAAATGGATGCTCCACTATACATATCGGGATTGCTACTCAGAGTCATCCGGATTGGTGTTAAAGTTTGCATCGACGTAACCCTTTACGACGAACTCTTTATCACCTCATAATCGAGAAATATTTCCTTAGTACTCTAGTTACTAAGGATAATCCTGACCGCTGTCCATTGATCCACTCCTGGATCACTTTTGTATCCCTTGACGGACTCATGGTAAGGCACACACAGGTGCGGTACACAGCATGGCATACTATATAGAGCCTATGGCTAAGGCATAGGGGACGACGTTCATCCTTTCTCTTTCTTCTGTCGTGGTCGAGCTTTGAGTCTCACACAACTTCACACCTTACAAATCAGGCAAGAACTCTTTCTCTGACTGATCCATTTTGAACTCTCTCAAAATCTTGTCAAGGTATGTACCCATTGAAAGTCTCATCAAGCATGTTGATCTATCTTTATAGATCTTGAAGCTCAACAATTAGGTAGCTTTATCCAGGTCTTCCTTTGAAAAACTCTTTTCAATTAACCGTTTATGCTTTCCAGAAATTCTACATCATTTTCGATCAATGATGTGTCAACCACATATACTTATCAAAAATTCTATAGTGCTCCCACTCACTTTATTGACAATACAAGTTTCTCATAAACTTTGTATAGACTCAAAAAATTTGATCATCACATCAAAGCGTACATTCCAACTCTGAGATGCTTGCTCCAGTCCATAGAAGGATCACTGGAGCTTGCACACCTTTTAGCATCATTAGGACTGACAAAACCTTCTGGTTGTATCTCATACAACCTTTCCTCAAGGAAGGAAACGATGTTTTTGACATCCATCTACCAGATTTCATAATTGAAAAACGCAACAACTTCTAACATAATTCCAACAGACTTTAGCTTCGCTACGAGTGAGAAAGTCTCATTGTAGTCAACTCCTTGAACTTGGCGGAAACTTCTTTGCGACAAGTTGAGCTTTATAAATGGTGACATTCACCATCAGCATATGTCTTCATCTTAAAGGTCCATTTGTACTCAACGACCTGCCGTCCAACGAGCAAGTCTACCAAAGTCTATACTTGGTTTTCATACATGGATCTTTCTTGGATTTCATGGCCTCTAACCATTTGTCGCAATCCGATCCCATCATCGCTTCTCCATAGCTCGCAGGTTCATCGTTGTCCAACATCATGACCTCCAAGACGGGGTTGTTGTACCACTCAGGAGCAGTACATGTCCTTGTCGACCTACGAGGTTTGATAGTAACCTTATCCCAAGCTTCATGATCATCATCATTAACTTCCTCTTCAACTAACGTAGGCTCCACAGAAACATCTTTCTGCTCTGCGCTACTCTCTGGTTGAACAAAGGTTCAACAACCTCATCAAGTTCTATCTTCCTCCCACTCAATTCTTTCGAGAGAAACTCTTTCTCGAGAAAGGACCCAGTTTTAGCAACAAACACTTTGTACTCGGATCGGAGATAGAAGCTATACCCAACTGTTCTTAGGGTATTCCATGAAGATGCATTTGTCCGCTTTGGGTTCACGCTCATTAGGTGAAAACCTTTTTCACATAAGCGTTGCAGACCGAAACATTAAGAAATGATAGCTTAGGTTTCTATCAAACCATAATTCATATGGTGTCATCTCAACGGATTTAGATGGTGCCCTATTTAAAGTGAGTGTAGTTGTCTCTAATGCATAACCCCAAAACGATAGTGACAAAACGATAAGAGACATCATAGTACGCACCATATCCAATATAGCACGACTATGACGTTCGGACACACCATCACACTATGGTGTTCCAGGTGGCATGAGTTGTGAAACAACTTTCACATTGTCTAAAGTTGTATGCCAAACTCGTAACTCACATATTCACCTCCACGATCATATCGTAGATATTTTGATATTCTTGTCACGATGATCTTAAACTTCACTCTGAATTTGTTTGAACTTTTCAAACGTTTCAGACTTGTGTTTTGCTAAGCAAATATACTCATATATACTCAAATCATCAGTGAAGGTAAGGAAAATAACGATATCTACTGCATGCTACAACACTCATTGGATCACATACATCAACATGTATTATTTCCAATAAGTTACTAGCCCGCTCCATCATACTGAAAACGGGGTCTGTAGCCATCTTGCCCAAGAGGCATGGTCCGCATGTCTCAATCGATTCGAAACCGAATGAGTCCAAAGATCCATCAACATGGAGTTTCTTCATGCGATTTATACCAATATGACATTTAGCGGCAACGCCACAAGTATGTGGTACTATTATTATTAACTTTGTATCTTTTGGCATGAATGTTATGAACATGTGTATTACTACGATCGAGATTCAACAAACCATTCTCACTGGGTGCATGACCATTGAAGGTATTATTCATGTAAACAGAATAACCATTATTCTCTAACTGAAATGAATAATCATGTTGCAATAAACACGATCCAATCATTTTCATGCTTAACACAAACACCAAATAACATTTATTTAGGTTTGTCACTAATCCCGGAGGTAGAGAGAGCATGCGATGTTGATCACATCAACTTTGGAAACATTTCCAACACACATCGTCACCTCACACTTAGCTAGTATTATTCCGTAACTCTTATTTCGAGTTACTAACATTTAGCAACCGAACCGGTATCCAATACCCAGGTGCTACTAGGAATACTAGTAAGGTACACATTAATAACACGTATATCAAATATACTTTTGTCGACATTGCCAACCTTCTTATCTACCAAGTATCTAGGGTTTGTTCCGCTTGAGCGACCACTCTCCTCATAGTAGAAGCACTTAGTCTTGGGTTTGGGTTCAACTTTGGGTTGCTTCACTGGAGCAACAACTGACTTGTCATCCATGAAGTTTCCCTTCTTGCCCTTGCCCTTCTCGAAACTAGTGGTTTTACTAACCATCAACACTTGATGCTCCTTTTTGATTTCTACCTTCGCGGTGTCAAACATCGCGAACAGCTCATGGATCATTATTTCCATCCCTGGCATTTTATAGTTCATCACCAAGTTCTAGTAGCTTAGTGACAGTGACTTGGAGAACTATATCAATCACTATCTTATCTGGAACATCAACTCCCAGTCGATTCAAGCGATTGTAGCCCCCAGACAATCTAAGCACATGCTCAATGACTGAGCTATTCTCCTTCATCTTCAGGCAAAGAATCTTATTGGAGATCTCATATCTCACAACACGGGCACGAGCCTGAGATCCCAATTTCAGCTCTTAGAACATCTCATATGTTCCGTGACGTTAAAAACGTTTTGGAGCCTCAATTCTAAGCCATAATGCATGACGCACTAAATTACCAAGTGGTCATCGGAACGTGCCTGTCAGATGTTCACAACATCTACAAACGACGCTAGAGGGGGTGGCGCACCGAGTGGTGCATTAAGGACATAAGCCTTCTGTGCAGCAATGAGGACAATCCTCGGATCACAGACCCAGTCCGCAATATTGCTACCATCATCTTTCAACTCTATTTCTCTAGGAACGTATAAAAATTCAAGGGAGCTACAGCGTGAGCTATAACATAATTTGCAAACACACTACTGACTATGATCATGATAATGAGTTCAACTAATCATATTACTCAAGAACTCCCACTCAAATTGACATCCCTCCGATCATTCGAGTGATACATGATCCAAATTCACCAAGTCAAGTCCAATCATCACGTTAGTTGAGGTGGTTTCAATGGTGAACATCATCATATTGATCATATCTATTATATGACTCATGTTAGACCTTTCGGTCTCTTGTGTTTCTAGGCCATGTCTGTACAAGCTAGGCTCGTCAAGTTTAACCCGAGTGTTCCGCATGTGCAACACTCGCTTGCACCCGTTGTATGTGAACGTAGAGTCTATCACACCCGGTCATAATGTGGTGTCTCGACACGACGAACTTTCGCAACGGTGCACACTCGAGGAGAACACAATTTATCTTGAAATTTAAGTGAGGGATCACCTTATAATGCTACCATCGTCCTAAGCAAAACAAGGTGCATAAATCATAAGTGACATGATATGGCCATGAACGTGTGCTTTTGATCTCCATCCTTAAAGCACCGGCATGATCTCCATCGTTACCGGCATAACACCATGATCTCCATCATCATGATCTCCATCATTGTGTCGCCATCAGGGTTGTCGCGCCCACCATTCTCATACTACTATAGCTACCGTTTAGCGATAAAGTAAATCATTACATAGCGCTTAATGATTGACACGCAGGTCATACAATAATTAAAGACAACCCTATGGCTCCTGTCGGTTGTCATACTCGTCGACATGCAAGTCGTGATATTCTATACAACACATGATCATCTCATACATCACATATATCTCATCATGTAAGTGGCCATATCACATCACAACATACCCTGCAAAAACAAGTTAGACATCCTCTAGTTGTTGTTGCAAGTTTTACATGGCTGCTACGGGTATCTAGCAAGAACAATTCTCACCTACGCAAAACCACAATGGTGATACGTAAATTGCTTTTCAACCTTCTCAAGGACCGCCTTTGTCAAATCCGATCCAACTAAAGTAGGAGAAACAGACACACGCCAGCCATCTTTGTGCAACGAAGTTACACGTCAGTCGATGGAACCGGTCTCTTGTAAGCGTACGAGTAAGGTTGGTCCGAGCTGCTTCATCCCACAATATCGTTGAACCAAAACATGACCAAGGGAGGAATCAATCTAAGCATCAACGCCCACAAACTCTTTGTGTTCTACTCGAGATCTCTTCTACACATAGACCTAGCTATGATACCACTATTGGGGAACGTTGCATGGGAAACAAAAATTTCCTACGCACACAAAAGATCTATCCATGGTGATGAGCATCTACGAGAGGTAGAGTGGATCTACATACCCTTCTAGATCGCTAAGCGGGAAGCGTTAAGAAACGCGGTTGATGTAGTTGAACGTCTTCGCGATCCAAATCGCCGAGCATCTCACTATCCCATCAAGATCCATCTCGCAATCCAATCACGATCCATCCCGCGATCTCATCACGATCCGTATCGCGACCCAATCACGAATCATCTCGCGATCTTGATCACGGTCCTTCCTATCTAGCGCCGAACAGACGACATCTCCGCGTTCAGCACACGTACAGCTCGATGACGATCTCTGCCTTCTTGATCCATAAATAGGGAGTGGATAGGTAGATGAGTTCTCCGGCAGCGTGACGGTTTTGCGGCAATGATGCTGGAGCTATTCCAGCAGGGCTTCGCCTAAGCACCGCTGAAAACCGATCTAGAGGAGAAACTACGACCTAGAGGAGAGGTAGCACGTGGCTATTAGGGTTAGTTTTTCCCTCTAAATCCTCTAGTATATATAGGAGGGAGGGAGGGGAGGAGGCAGCCTCAAACCCTAAAGGTTTGGTCGAAATTCGAGGTGGAGGAGTCCTACTCCAATCCTATTAGGAGTAGGATTCCTCCTTTCCACTTGGAAACTCTTTCCACCTCTCCACCTTTGGGTTTTTTACTTCTCAAACCACTCTAGACGCATGGGACCTTAGAGGAGGCTTCGGCCAGCCCACCAGGGACTGGTTTACCTCCTCCCACAGCCCATGTAGCCTCTTGGGTCGAGACACCCCTCCCGATGGTCCCCCGGTACCCTCCTCGCACTCCGGGTACACTACCGATGAGCCCGAAACTTTTCCGGTGATCAAAATAGGACTTCCTATATATCAATATTTACCTCCGGAGCTCCCCATGACGTCCCGGATCTCATCCGGGACTCCGAAAAACCTTCGATCACCACCATACATAACTCTATACTACCAAAACGTCACCGAACCTTAAGTGTGCAGACCCTGCGGGTTCGAGAACTATGTAGACATGAACGAGACAACTCTACGGTCAATAACCAATAGGGGGACCTAGATGCCCATATTGGTTCCTACATATTCTACGAAGATCTTTATCGGTCGAACCTCTATGTCAAGGATTCAATTAATCCCGTATGTTGTTCCCTTTGTTCTTTGGTATGTTACTTGCCCGAGATTCGATCGTCGACATCTCCATACCTAGTTCAAGTCTCTTTAATCATTCCGTAATACAAGATCCCGTGGCTAACACTTAGTCACATTGCTTGCAAGGCTTATTGTGATGTTGTATTACCGAATGGGCCCTGAGATACCTCTCCGTCACACAGAGTAACAAATCTCAGTCTTGATCCATGCCAACCCGACAGACACCCTCGGAGATACCTGTAGAACACCTTTATAGTCACCCAGTTAAGTTGCCACGTTTGATACACACAAGGTACTCCTCCGGTGTCAGTGAGTTGCATGATCTCATGGTCATAGGAACAAATACTTGACATGCAAAAAACAGTAGCAATAAACTGATACGATCATATGCTACGTTTGTAGTTTGGGTCTTGTCCATCACATCATTCTCCTAATGATGTGATCCCATTATCAAATGACTTCTCATGTCCATGAATAGGAAACCATAGCCATCTTTGATCAACGAGCTAGTCTATTAGAGGCATACTAGGGACATGGTGTTGTCTATGTATCCACACATGTATCTGAGTTTCCGATTAATACAACTATAGCATGGATAATAAACGATTATCATGAACAAGGAAATATGATAATAACCAATTTATTATTGCCTCTAGGGCATATTTCCAACAGGTTTCCCCCTCCAACAGGGTGCCGGAATGGGCTCCCGATTGGTTTTCGTGGCTCTGGAGGTTTACGGCGGTGGAACTCCCGATCTAGGTTCTATGTTGGGGTTTTGGTATTTATAGGAATTTATGGCGGTGGAAATAAGTCTGGATGGGCCACGAGGGAGTCACAAGCCTGCAGGGCGCGACCAGGGGGGTGGTCGCACCCCTGAGGCTTGTGACTGCCTCGTGGGTCTTCTTGCCCAACTCCAATGCTCCGTGGGTCTCTTATGGTCCAGAAAAAATCACTGTAAATTTTTATTCCGTTTGGACTCCGTTTGATATTCCTTTTTTGTAAAACTCAAAAACAAGGAAAAAACAGGAACTGGCACTAGGCTCTAGGTTAATAGGTTAGTCCCAAAAATAATATAAAGTTGTGGTAAAATGATTGTAAAACACCCAAGAATGATAATATAGCAGCATGAAACAAGCAAAAATTATAGATACGTTGGAGACGTATCATGATTACAGATTCAGCAAGGGTTGAGAGGAGTACGTCGTGGATGTGGATGTGCTTGTGAAACTCTGGACTGAGCTAGGTTGATGCAGCGGACGGCGTTGAGGACGACGGCGAGGTCCGATAGGCGCGGCGAAGCTCTGGAGGAGTTAGCTTCTGGAGGAAGAAGAAGACAGGGGTGGCGGAGAAAAAGAAAGGGTCCCCTCTATCCCTATTTATGAGATGGGATGGCCAACAGTGCGTTCGAGAATCGAGGAGATGAAGTGATGATTGACCAAAGGGGATGCTTTGATTTTTGGGCCGACCGTTTAATGAGAAGGATCCGCTGTGAACGTCTCGGGATCTTTTTCACATTTTCAAGATGACGTCATGGCGGGTTATGATTTTCTCTTTGAGGTGATAAAGATGAGAGACTCGCCAACCACAAGACTTGAAGATTGACATGAACTGGTTCAAATCAATCTGGGGCCTAATGTTGGGGATATACACCTGGGATGAGACCCGCCCAGGTGGGCTGAGTCATGCGGTTGGCGGCTCATGGTAACTCCAGGAGGAAAGCATAACTGGTGGGCCGGAGGGCCTAGAGCCAAAAGGTCAGATGTAACCAGGTGGACTTAAGCCGCCGGGAGAGACTTGTCAAATAAGTCATGTTTAGTTAGAGGTGAGGTCAGTTGTTAAGTTTAACCCGACCCGAACTCTTGTAAGCCTAGGAGCCTGACTCATGTATATAAGGGCGGCTTATCTGGGCAGCTTAGGCCACGAAACAACTGATCGAGAGCTAGGGAAAGTGAGCTCGCTCCCTTGTAATCGATACACAATCAATACAACACAAATCAGGACGTAGGCTTTTACCTCTTTCCGAGGGGCCAAACCTAGGTAAACCCTTGTCTCTCGATTCCAAACAAACCCTTCGAGTTCACCGCCTTAGCAATGGCCTCGAACCTAAGTCCGTTGACCCGGACATCTGCCGTGGCAAATCCACGACAGTCTTCATGATGGATTTCCCCTTCGGGAGAGTACAGGAAAAGGCCTCCAGATGAGATCAAGGAGGAACAGAGACTTGCGGCGATGGAAAAATCATTTGAGTTTTTTTCCCAAAGGTATTGGGGATATATGTGAATTTATAGGCCATAGAGGCGGTGCTTTGGACCCACAGGGGAGTCACAAAGGGGGGAGGGTTGGACAGGGCTTGCCTGCTCTGTGGACATGCTCCCATCCGTACTCCTCGTTTGTATATTTACCATCCAACGGCCACACAATTTTATCCTCCCCGGTGCCTCCTTTTCTCCAAGAAAAAAACAAAGAATCCCCACATTTATGTATCAACTATTAGAATATAGGTCGGTTACGGATACTATGGCCGGCAGGTTTTGGATCATAATCTATCTATCTTAGTCTTGGAGTCCAAGTTTTGTAATCTACATAAACAGCCCTTTGAGGCCTCAAGCAATACAGTTATTATTCTCCAATTATCATGGTATCAGACGCCTAGGTTTTCCACACCTGGCATGGCACCGCCAACCGTGCCGTCGCCCCGGCCGACTTGGCCCCTCTTCTCCATGGCCGAGTTCCGCGCCACCGGTGCCCCTACTTCTTCTTCCTCCTGCTCAACTACCCAACCAACCCCTCCTCAAATCCCAATGATCTCCCTAGCCGACACCATTGCCGACGTCTCCTCCTTCATCCCGATCTCGTTAGATCTTGGTTCCCACAACTACTACCATTGGCGCCACCTCTTCACCATCCACCTCGGCCACTGCGGCATCCGCCACCACATAGATCCATCTTACCCTCTGCAGCACGCTGATCCTCGTTGGGTGAAAGATGATCTCGCCATCATCCAGTGGATTTACACACGCATCTCCACGGAGCTCTTCAATCTGGTCTCCTCCAATGACGCCACCGTCGCCGAGCTTTGGGCTTCTCTCCAGCAGCTATTCCAGGACAACTCCGACGCGCGCATCAACACCCTCAACACCAAGCTCCTTACGACCGTCCAAGGAGATGCCTTGGTCACCGTTTTTTGCCAGCGGATCAAGACTATTGGCGACGAACTTCGTGAACTTGACGATCACGCCCTCATCAACGCCCTCCTCCTCGGCCTCCGCAAGCAGTTCGAGAAGCAGCAGTCCTTCATCCCCATGCTCAAGCCCTACCCCACCTTCAAGGAGGTTCGCTTTCTCCTCTAGCAAGAAGAGAAGAATCATGCTCGCCAGGCGTAACAGCCACCGCGGGTGTTTCACGCTGCCGCTCCTGCCATGGCCGCGCCTCCCGTGCCTGGGCTGTCGCGCCACTCTGCCGCACCCTCCCCTCCTACCGTGGGGGCAGCAGCTCCTGCACCACCCCCAGGTTGGCGCCCGAGCCTGAACTACCAGGGCAAGAATTCGATCTACCGGCCCCCTGCATCTTGCTTCGCCGGCACTTCACAAGCTCTGCCATTGGTCGCTCCATCGCCACTGGCTCCCTTGACATGGCAGCCTCAGCACGATCCATGGACCGGCCTTGTTCAAGCTTGGTCGATGCCCTGGTCAGCCCCTTCGCTGTATGGTGCCCCTCCTGCTTACACGAGCACGTGGAGCCGTGGTGTTTGCCCGGTCATTGGCTCTCCTGGCCTCCTTGGGCCCAAGCCGTCGGTGCACGTCTACACCGCCACTCCTACACCACCTCCAAGTGTGCCAGGACTACCGCCACCCTACCACACCTTGTCAGCTTCTTACAACACGTTGCCGGCCTCGACAACATACTACAAGTCGCCGACCCTGCCCTACCCTCCCATGCACGCTCCTGGCCCCTCTGCTCCTCCATAGTAGCCAGCCTGGGATCAAGCCGCCTTCATCAACGCCATGAACAACTTTACTCTCAATAACGAAGGTACGGATTGGATTTTTGATGCTGGTGCATCCTCGCATATGTCTTCAAATATGAATTTGTTGTTAGCTTGTTTCCCTTCTGTTTTCTCTACAATCACCATTGGTGATGGTTCCACCATACCTGTTTCCTGCACCGGTCATTCTTACATCTCTTCCTCTTACGCCAATTTTCTTCTCCGCAATATTCTTGTTGTCCTTCTCTCTTCAAAAATCTTATTTCTGTTCGCCAATTTTGCATTGACAATAAAGTTATTTAGGCTTTTGTCCCTTTTGGTTTGTCTGTGAAGGATCTGACAACGGGGGAGGTCCTTGCTCGGTACAATAGGACGGGTGATCTTTATCCGCTTCCTAGCGCACCTACATCCACTCCCCGAGCCATGCTTGCATCAGTTGATTTGTGGCATCGTCGTCTAGGACACCCCAATAAAACCACCTTGTCATCTTTGCTTCAAGAATTTTGTATTCCTAGTTCTAGTGTTCCTCATAATCCCTCTCTTTGTAATGCCTGTCAATGCTGCAAATATTTTAGATTACCTTTTGGAACCTCTACTACCCTTAGCACTTTTCCATTTGAATTAATTCACTGTGATTTATGGACCTCTCCCGTCCCTAGTGTCTCTGGTTACAAATATTATCTTGTGATTTTGGATGAGTATTCTCATTATATTTGGACTTTTCCTATTCGTGCTAAATCAGAAGTACATGCCATATTTCTCAATTTTCGACAATACTCTCTTACACACTTTGGCTTGCCAATTAGATTTATTCAATGTGATAATGGTCGAGAATTTGACAACACTCAAAACCGCACCTTCTTTCTCTCTCAAGGCATTCTTCTTCGTTTTTCATGTCCTTATACCTCCCCTCAAAACGGTAAAGCCGAACACTCTCTTTGCTCCATTAATGATATTCTTCGCACCTTGCTATTACAAGATTCTCTTCCCTCTCGTTTTTGGGCCGAAGCCCTTCGCACTGCCACGCTACTTCTAAATATTCGACCAACTAAGACATGTCCTCTTTATTCACCTTTTCAATCTCTTTTTCTCTCCCATCCCAATTATTCTTTTTTGCGTGTTTTTGGCTGTCTTTGTTTTCCAAACACCGCCTCCAACAAACTTGAACCACATTCACTACCTTGCATTCATCTTGGTCTTTCTAACGATCACAAAGGATATCGCTGTTTCGATCCATCTTCTGGCCGCGTGCTTGTCTCTCGCCATGTCACATTCGATGAAAACACTTTTCCTTATTCTGTCACTAACACCGCATCAATCCCTACCACCACCACCTCTGTTGCGGCCTCTTCCTCTCCCGCGGTGAGGCTGGCAAGCCTGAGGCAGTCGGCAGGCCTGGCAAGCCCTGTAGTCCGGCAAGCCTGGCAAGCCTGCCAGGCCCGACAGGCCCGGCAAGTCTGGCAAGCCCGGCAAACCCGTCAAGCCGGGCACCGGCAGGCCAGGCAAGTCCGGCCCCAGCAAGCCCGGTCCTGCCAAGTCTGGTAAGTCCGGCAAGCTCCCACCCACCACTACCACCCAACGTCGTACCCATTCCACCAGCCACTAATGATCACGTCATGTGTACCCACGGCAAACGTGGATTCCTTCTACCCACACAACGCCTCAACCTCACAGCCACCTCAACCCTCTCTCCTATTCCCACTTCTTACAAACAAGCTCTTCTTGATCCTCTTTGGCTCTCAGCTATGTGCGATGAATTTAACGCTCTTCAGCAAAATAATACATGGACTTTTGTTCCCAAACCTCCTAGTGTTAATGTTGTTTCTAGAAAATGGGTTTTTCATCATAAATTTCATTCTGATGGCACTCTTGCTCATTACAAAGCCAGATGGGTGTGTCGTGGTTTCTCGCAACAACATGGCATTGATTTTGATGAAACTTTTTCTCCCGTTGTTAAACCAAGTACTATTCGTGTTGTTCTTAGTATTGGTGTTTCCTCCTCTTGGCCCATTCATTAGCTAGACGTTAAAAATGTTTTTCTTCACGGTACTCTTAATGAAACAGTTTATTGTCAGCAACCATCTGGTTTTGAGAATCTCTCTTCTCCCAATTCTGTTTGCCTTCTTAACAAATCTCTTTATGGTCTTAAACAGGCTCCTTGTGCATGGTTTCAACGTTTTGCTGCCTTTATTCAAACAGTAGGTTTCATTCCCTCCAAATCTGATTCTTCATTATTTATTTCTGGCTCCTCTTCACACACTACCTATCTCTTGCTTTATGTTGATGATATAGTTCTCACAGCTAGCTCTGACTCTTTTCTCCAACATATAATCTCTTCTCTTAGTCATGAATTTTTCATGACTGATCTTGGTCCTCTTCATCATTTTCTTGGCATTACTGTTTCTCGCACACAGTCTACCCTTTTTCTCTCTCAACGATCCTATCTTTTAGACTTGCTTTCTCATTCTGGTATGTCTAATTGTCAACCCTCTCGCACACCGGCCGACATTGGTTCCAAATTGTCGGCTGATGGTGATCATGTTTCTGACCCCACTTTGTATCGTAGCATCACCGGTGCCCTTCAATATGCCACCCTTACTAAGCCCGACATTTCATACTCCGTTCAGCAAGCCTGTCTTTTTATACATGATCCTCGTGCTCCTCATCTTGCTCACGGCCACCTCATTCTTCTCTATTTAAAAGGAACTCTAGATCATGGTCTTCTCATTAATTTTTCTTCTCCAAGAAGCTTGACAGTTTATTCTGATGCAAACTGGGCAGGTTGTCCAGATACTCCACGGTCCATATCCAGATTTTGTGTTTATTTGGGTGATAATCTTGTTTCCTGGTGTTCTAAAAGCCAGGCAATAGTTTTCAGGTCTTCTGCTGAGGCTGAGTATAGGTCGGTTGCTCATGCTGTAGCTGAAGCGTGTGGCTGCGTCAACTTCTCGTGGAACTTCATCGCCCATTTGATCGTGCAACCATCATTTATTGTGATAACATCTCTGTAGTATACATGGCTTTCAATCCAGTTCAGCATCGTCGCACCAAGCACATTGAGATTGACATACACTTCGTTCGAGAAAAGGTGGCTCTTGGCGAGGTCCGTGTTCTTCATGTACCTACCAGTGCTCAATTTGCTGACGTTTTCACCAAAGGACTTCCGGCAACATCTTTCACCGACATACGCTCTAGTCTCAACATTGTTACTCCTGATGCTGAGACTGCGGGGGCGGGGGGGGAGTGAGGGGTATTAGAGTATAGGTCGGTTACGCATACTATGGCCGGAAGGTTTTGGATTGTAATCTATCTCTCTTAGTCTTGGAGTCCAAATTTTGTAATCTATATAAATATTCCTTTAAGGCCTCAATCAATACAATTATTATTCTTCAATTATCATCAACCACTCTCCCATATGTATTACGTGACATCTTCTCCACTGGCTCGTCCCTCAGGTCGCATCTCGCTGCCCCAAGACATGTATGTCGCACACCATCGCTGCGGGCATGCCCGGCCACGGTGAACACAATGAAAATCCACCAGTTCACTGCTTGTCCTGCAGTGTCCGTCTCGCCACGTCACCGCATGATGTAGGCGGTATGCCACGAACATGCGACACCATGAGGATGGCGAGGACGACGAAGAACCATGATAGCACAACATCACGCTGCAGCTTTGTCTAAATAACCATGCGACTTGTTCATATGACCAGCGATTCAGCGGCGGACATTATTCGGTTGTCATCAATGATGACGGCTGCGGCCACCGGTAAGCTCTAAACAGTCCAGATTTGTGCGCCTCACCTTGAACCACCTGGGCAGCAGAAATGCTCGAGTGGACACCATCATGACCAGATGACGGTGAAGATCGCGTCCATGCCCCGTGTCCTTGTCGCTCCCTCATGCGACATCTGGTGTCCCTTCCAAGGTTTCATGTTTTCTTTTAGTTCAGAAAAATATTAAAAAGTTTTATCGTATTTGGACTTCGTTTGGTTTAGATTTTCTAAAGAAAAAAACACACTGGAAACATCAACTCGCATTGGGCACTGAGTTAATAGGCTAGTTCAAAAATGATATAATGCATACAAAATTAATAAAATGATAACATGAAACAATCTAAAATTATAGATACGTTGAAGACGTATCATTCACATGAAATTAATAAAACCTTTGCAGGAAAACAAATCCTCAAAGATTCTTTTAATATTCATTTGAATCAAAAAGTCCCTAAGTCATTAACGTTCCCGCAAATAAAGAAAAGCACGCACGTGTCACCTTGTTGGCCCGAGCCCAACTGATGAGGTTAGTGGGTTGCGGCAGCTTATTACAATAAACAGTAAATATATTGCAAAAAACACTTTACATTAAACATCTAACAAATGTTAAGAAAGCATTTGAAAAACGTAGGATGTGTATAGAGAAAATGTTTCACATGTGTATGAAAATGTATACAAAAAATATACAATGTGTGTGAAAAAGTTGATCGTGTATTTAAACATTGTTAATCAAGCACTTAAAAAAAATCAAGTATTTTATAAATGTTAATCAAGCACTTAGAAATGTTATATGTGTATCGAAAACATGTTGCCTTTGTATTAAACAAAATCTTGTGTTGCATTCAATAAATGTTAACCTTGTATTTGTAAAATGTTAATCAAGCATTTGAAAATTATAAATTTATATAGAACAATGTTGACAATCTATTAAAAATATTTGCATTTAAAAAAATGTTAATCAAGCACTTTAAATTTTTAAATGTATATCGAAAAAAATTGACCATGTGTTAAAAAATGTTTATATTGTATTTGAAAAATGTTAATTAAGCATTTTAAAATTTAAAAGTTTATAGAAAAATATAGACCTTGTATTCAAAAAATGTTAATCGTGTATCTAAAAAAATGTTAATCTAGTATTTTAAAATATTTATAAGTGTGTATAGGAAAAATGTTAATCAAGTATTTTAAAATATTTATTAGTGTGTATAGGGGCCGTATGCATCTCGCTGATGCAGAAGGCGGAGGTAACACTCCTTTTCTAAATAAAAAAATGTTGAACAGGTATTCAAAAAATATTAATCAAGTTTTTGAAAACTGATAATGAAGAATTGAAAATAATGTTTAAATTTTGTATAAAAAATATTGACCATGTATTAAAAAAAGCTAAATTTGCATTGGAAAAATGTTAAACTGGTATTATAATAGTGTTTCCGACATGTACGTAAAATGTAGAATGAAAATCAAAAAAACAAATGAAGACCAGAAAAGAAGGAAAATGAATAAAAGTAATGAAAGTAAAATCAGAACAAGAAAACTGGAGAAGAATAAGAAAAGAAATGAAAGAAACAAAAAAACAAAGAAAATAAATAAAACTGAAGAAAAGAAAGAAACCCCACTCTTCAAGTGGTTCGCGCCCAAGTAATAAAACACGAACTCGTCGAAGGCTTATTTACAAGTAGCGCTACGTTGGAACGGGAAGTTCTTGCGATTGAATCCCCGATCCATTTTCTATATTTTTCATTTAAGTAAGTAGTTACTGCAGCGGGAGAAGCGGGAGAAGCTACCGTTTCGCTACAAGCAAGATATAGCTCTCGCGTCCAAACAGCCCCTATCACGCATAGAAAGGGAGCCTAAGGATGTTCTGTGCCCCACATTTCTCTAATCGTTCGTACCCGTGTGACATGGCGCACCCCAAAAAGATAGGTGCCGTGACGGTGCTACACTTGGGAGAACACTAACTACTTGATATTTTGTGAGAGATCACTCTAATAAAAAGCGACTACCGCGCAATCAAGAAGGGTGCATCATAAGGAATAAACATCTCAGGCAATTCATAATGGCATGATATGGTATAGCCCTTTCTGACGGAGAAGTCTTTCATTTCTTCGTCTTCGGTATTCGCGTCGGTGTTCACCTTCGCGGAGATTGCCACCACCTTGTAGATGCACTAGGTAATATTGCTATCTCTATAGCTAATAAATTAAGTACATTACTTAAGGTTGACACGTAGGTCATTAAAGTGATAATCATATGGCTCCAGCCATCATGTCGAATCATGACACGCAGGACATGTTAATATTACATCATATAGTAATCTCATACATAATCAAATTAATATGAGCATTGCTATACCACATCATATGCACATGCAAACCATCCTGCAAAACCAAGTTAGACGCCTCTAATCGGTTCATGCAAAAACTTGTTTTACGTGGCTTCTAAGGTTTTCAAACAAACCGAATTTACCAACGTCCATCATCAAACATGATAATTCAAGTTACTAGATTAACTTTCCAGGGTGTATAAAACACGAGATAATAAAATCTCGAGCCCCATACTAAACTTCGTCATACGCATGACCCCCGTGCAGATCACATCTACATTGCCCTTTTGTTTGCGAAACATCCATCTTTCTCAACTATGGTGGAACCCAAAGAGCTGTTAGCACTTCGTTGATCTGTCAATCAGCATACTCAGGAGCAGCATGAAAGGATCGCGGATTGCCAGAACTTTGTGAGATTCGACCATTCTGTCAAGATCAGGACTACGCAAAATCAGGGAAGCAACAGGAACATCGGGTAACAGATTTCATCTGCTACCCGCACAAATAATTTTTAACAATAGATCTCATCTACTACCTAATTATATTGTGCAACACCCATACATCTCTATGTATTCTAGATCGCAACCTACATCTACGCATAACCTGGCTCTGATACCACTGTTGGGTAGCGCAACAGAAAACAAAAAAATTCCGACCTACGCACCAGCCCAGGACCACTATGGAGACTGCATACAAGGTTTGATCATTTTCGTTACCGACTCGTAGCGCAACGGAAGTAGAGTCGATGACGAACGGCGGTGCAGATCCCCGCAGCTAGGATTTACAACCTCCCAACCACGAGGATGTATACCCTCATCTACCCCTCGGACAGCCCTCCGGGAGGCGGTCAGACAGTCCCCCGGACGGTGTCGCGGACAGTCCTTCGGGAGGACCTCCAAAACTTGGACTACCACTCGGACAGCCCTTCGGGAGGACCTTTGAAACTCGGACGGTCACACGGACAGCCCTTCGGGAGGCACTCTCGAACTAAGACCGAAACTACGATCTCTCTACAGAGTTGCACACATACGGTGTCATCTATCTGGCAGGGCTTCATCGTCCAGAACTAGTTCCTGCCGGAACCCAGACAGTCTTTCGGCTCTACGAAACTATTTCGCTGGAAGGGAGAGAGAGAGCTTGCAAAGCAAAGCATGTGTATGAGAGCACAAGGATGAAGAGATGACAGCCCACATCTCCTCTATTTATAGGAAAACCAAGGGGTAGGGTGGGGCTTGAAAATACCAAACTACCCCCACTTTATGTCACACATAAAAAATCATAAGAAGGAAAACGGGTGCCATGTGGAGCTCCACCCTTGGCCGGCCAACCCTTGGGGGGCCATGAGGAGCTACCTTCCTCCCCAATCCCTTCTAGAAGCCTTTTTGGAAATATCCAAAAAGGTGCTTTTCCATAAATATCCAAAAAACACTTTCACTATTCACGATGACATTTTTCAGCGTCTGATCGAACTGAAAGTATTTATGTGGGCTTAGAACAATTCTAGTACCCCACTAAAATAATTTTTAATGCGATCCGGAACAATTCTGGAATAGTGATTTTCATCTGTGAAAAGCATCTGAAGCGGTTCCGACAGCTCCGGAACATTTCCGGTTTTTTTCTGGAAAATTTCCAAAAGTTTCCAGAATGATTCTAGCACCCTCCAAGAATTATCACACATGTGCCGAAACCAATTTGACTTAAAAAATACTTTTTAGTTTTACCAAAACTGTTTCGATGTTCTGTCTGCGGAACTTTTCCGGTGTCCAAAACTTTTCGGTGATTTTCTTTCAGACTCACTGTCTAGTATTCAACAGATAGATGACCCTTAAGTGTGTGACCCTATAGGTTCGGTGAAGCATAGACATGACCCGAAACCCCTTCCGATCAATGATCAACATCGGAGCCGTGGACACCCATATTGACCCCTATACCCACACGAATGAATATTCGAGTGAACCTCCAGTTGCCGTGAGCTATTCCTGTTGCTTCGCGATATGTTACAATTACTCGGGTGAGACATGTAGGCATCCTTGTGGATCAACAACTTGTCCACTATGCCAGTTACCTCGTTGCCGGTATTGTTCTCTTTTCTCGTTCCCGTGTTCCGGCATCCCCGTGATTAAATCACAAAGTGTCTGGCCAGACGATGATGGATACCGTAACACCGAGAGGGCCCAGAGATATCTCTCCATCGTCGGAGGAGCAAATCCCAATCTTGAGATATCAAGTTACTTGACATACTTTTCCATGAACCCGTAAGCCGCCGTAATAGCCACCCATTTACGGATGACGTTTAACAAACTCCAAAGTTCATGAAGCAAGCGTGAAGAAACTCGATACTCTCATGGTCTAAGGAATTATGCAAATATTAACTTCTCTGTGTTATTAACCATTAACTTATGACGAATGTATCTCATAGCATAACATTAATTCGGGTCGATTCAACACAAATGTTCTTCTAACATTGTGCCCTCAAAATTGCCGGCATAGCCATGCCCATGATCAGGAAAACAGGATCATTATACAATACTTGAGCCAGTCTTAGAGGCCAGACTAGGAATACAATTTACCGTTTATTATTCCACACGTGCATATGAGTCTTCCTTCAAGCCTCGTGATTATTATAGACTCGAGAACCATAGCAGTTATAGCATGGAACATAAACTTAATTATGAACGGGGAGATAATCAATAACATTTATTATTGCCTCTAGGGCATATCTCCTACATTCTCCACCGTTGACCCGAGGACCTCGGTCATTTGTGGTGAGGAGGATCGCCGAATCCATACATGTGGATAGTTTTAGGCCAAAATAGTTTAGTTTTTTAGGTTGTTCATCGTCTTGGCTTCGGCAACGACGATAGCGGCGCTGAATAAAGTTTTATCAGATCATACTCCGTTAAGGCAACCGGTTCTATGGTTGCGGATGGATCTGCAATCCAGTCTGTTCGAGCAAGGATGGTGCAACGACGACGACATCCTCGTAGTGGACCTATGTCCTCAGCCTTCGTCTTTGCAACAGTGTTTGCTCTAGAGCCAGCGCGGAGCTTGGGAGGTAGTCCAGGAGTGGATGCAGATTGTGGTCTGCATCGACCGCATCTGGGAGGTGGTCGATCGTGTGATGGGTCCGTGGTACATGGATGGCAGGTATGGTTTCTGCCTCCAACGCCTTAGTCATGTGGGGGTGCTAGATCTGCAGTTCGATGGTGTGTTCAGAGTGTTGCCTCGGTCTGGTTCGCTCAACGGTAATGGTTTCGCCTATGGCGAACCACCTTGAAGGTCCGCATAGCTGCATATCAGCGATGAAGCCGCGTCGAACTCAAATGTGGAAGTGATCCGTCATTTTTTTTCTTTGGTGGTGCCAGAGGAAGGTGACAAACGTTGGTGGCAAACTCAGAGGTTTCTTCGGTCTTGTTTGTAATCTTACTTCTTTTTTAACACGGTACGGACGGAAGCGCTCATATACACACACATAAACTTACACCTATGAACACACACACGCACATCCTAACCGCTTTTAGGAAAATTTTACAATTCTCTTTCACTTGCATATTCTTTTCGTGAAGGCTCGCTCTCGTTCTTCTTACATCTTGCCCATCTTGCCCTTTTTTCTTTCGAATTGTATCTGTAGCTACTGTTGTTTTGCTCTGTCCCCAATAATGAACTCTCGCTGACCGCGACCTATAGGGATCATCAAATCGATAGCAATTCTAAATGTTTGAAGGGTACAAAACGCCTAGAAATTTTACCTAGAGCAGGAGATTCAATTAAGCGAGATTTCGAAGCTACAATTTCGCCTATAAGTACCTCCGAGAGACTGAGCCAGCATATTATCTTGAAATTTACGAAGTCACCGTAGACATCTCGTCATCGACGGAAACATCTCCTCCCACTGAATGCGCATCGCCGGAAATGCTAAAATAATTTTAGGAATAAATGCAAGTATCAGTATTTAAACCTGTTAGGCTAGAAATACCACAGTCCCTCTAACCATCCAACCACGGATTGGATCGTTGTAATCTTACTTCTTGACTGATGTTTCCTTATGCAAAGGCTAGCGTTCTGCTATGTATTCAGTTTTGCCAAGTCGATGTGTATGTTGTTTGTATTATGATTGTTTTTGTAGCGTGTAGCGAAAACATTTCTGAGTGTTTTTGTAGCTAGCCTAAAAAAATATTTTTTTAGCTTTTATTTCAAAAACTGATTAATCAGTTTTCAGTTGTTTTTATTTTAATTTCAATTTTCTGAATATTTTTGCATTTTCGAAAGCAGGCTTTTTTTGCAAAACATGACCACTTTTCCAAACGTTTGTGAACATTAAAAATTTGGAACACAAACCATGAAACGGTTTTTTGAATTTTGTGAACTTATTTAAAATAAATATAAAGAAGAAAGAAAAACTGAATAGGAAAAGAACTGAAAAATAAAACTAATAAATAAAGCAGCAGAAAAATATAAACAAGAAAAAACCGGAGAGAACTTTCTAGAACCTTCCTAAAAGTGGAAAGCACCTATGCTTGGGCCGGCCCACTCGCACGTAGCTCGGCGTGACTGGCATATACCTCCCTGCTTGAATTGTTTTTCTCCGCGAAGAAAAAAGAACCACATGGGGCCGGGTTGGCAGTCATAGAAAGAATGCAGTACACAGTATTAGAAACTCCCAATAACCAGCCCAAATGAACTATCCTGTCAAAAAAGCGGAGATCCTCAACAACAAAAATCAACACCAGGTTCAGAGGTGTTCTCACTATGGAATTTAAACGGGAAATAGCTAAATGTAAACTTTATCTGATATAGAACGCCCAGTCGCAACACAAAAGGAAAAGGCAGGCAGGCCCATGAACGGAACATATAACCAGTACAAATCTACTGCGCAGGGCAACCGATGAAATGAATGGATAAAACACCAAGCCTTATTACAGTGCAAAACAAAAAACCATACTAATGTTCATTCCAGATGCAGATTCATTCAGCAAAACCTGCTCTCTTGCAAGTGCTACTCTCACAAACCAAAAGCTAACACAGCTCTTGAAAGTTGAAATGACAGCTATGGTATGGTATATAATGTGTTCTTTTTTCAAATGGTACAGTATAATGGTAATGTTTCTGTCTATGAAAAAAAAAGCAAGGTAATTCTGTGTTCCCATCCAAATAGCGGGGCCACTCGACTATAGCAGAGTTTCTGTAAAGAATAAATCAGCATTACCTCCTGGAAGTAACAAGCCAAATCTTCGGTGCTACGAGTTTACTTCAGCATCCTATTCACTGCAAGCAAAATGCAGAAGCGTCAGCTACCAGGGCAAACACAGGCTACGCCAGCAAGCTTTTAGAAAGTGTAAGACGATGTGAAGAGAAAAATAATGCGTGCACCTCAAAAATCGCTGAACTGTCTCTGGTATGTGGGATTGATGCAGGCAAACAGCGATTTCTTCTTCGGTTTCGTACCGAACAGGAAGTTGCGCAACGGCACCCTATGTCTGCTCGGGAAATGCTTGAATTGGTTTTGGTAGCTGCTGTCCGCCTCCCGACGGGATGAGCGCCTGGACGAGAGCTCGAAGCTCTCCCTCAGCTTCCGCAGGGTGACGTTCACCTCGCCTTCGAGCTCCCTCATGCGCTCCAATGCTGCCTGCAGCTCGTTCTCGATCTTCTTATTGGATTGCTGCATGTTCCGCACCTCCCCTTGGAACTTGGCCGCTTCGTACGGCGTAAACTTGGCGCCATCAGTCTCCGTGCTGGACCGCAGGGCTTCGGCTATCTCCTCCTGCAGGCTGCAGAGAGATGTGGTTTTCAGCTGCAGGTCCCGGTCAAGAAGTACATTCTGCTCAAACCATACGTCCACTTCAGTCCTGAGCTCTCTCAACTTCTTCTCAGTAGGTTCAGGCTCTGCCGAGGCATCAAGTTCTCCTCCCCTTTTCATATTTTCAGAGCTCTCCATTTCCTTCTGTAGCTCCTGATATCTGTTGTTGAAGTCCTGCACCTGGTGGCAAGCCATGCTATACCTTGTCAAGAACTGCAGGTTTTCGTCGACTAACTCATCGATTTCAGTTCTGAACTTCATTTCAACTGCTGAAGCACTCTCCGGTGCATCAGTGTAGCTCGAATCGGTTTCCTTCACAATTGAAAGTTCCCTAACAAAAGTCTGGTCTGATCTATCAGTACCCGTTGTACTGGGTGGCATCTCTGAAGAGTCAAGTAGGCCTTTGAGTGATTGGATCTCAACATATTTCATTGAATTTGCATTCCTCAATTCCCTTATTACCGCCTTTGTATCTTCAAGATGTTCCTGGTTTTTCTTTTCCAACTCAGCAAGCCTTCTCTTAGTTTCTTTGTAGCTCCGGAGAACAGCAGTGTAGTCGGCTAGCAATATCGCGTCTCTTCCCTCAAGCCCATCAAGAAGAAACTCTGGCCAGCTGGGTGCATCTTCCTGTGAAATCAAAGTGGACTTTTCATGCCCACTACTGCTTCCATGGTTGTTCAAGATACTTTCTTCGCTTGCAAGCATTTTGACATTTGGATCTTTCTTTTCGAGTTTACTATCAGAAGTTTGATTGACCATATCTTCTGAATCTGTTGGTACTTCTGATATTACTGGAGACATTCCTCCGGTTTCCTCAGAATCTCCAGCTGGTACACTGAGAGAGGTTTCATCTCTCACCTCCGAGGAATATGCATTCACATGGCCAAGTGAATTTTGAACACCTTCATCAGATGATTCGACTTCGCCGTCTTTGTTCAAGCCTAGGATGTTTACCGGAGAAACATGTTGGCCACCTTGCTTGGGCAACACTTCACCTGATTTTGCTTCATCCACATGACACAAGTCCAGGTTCTTACCTGAATCACTGGAACTATGAGCACCTTCTGGCAAGGTATTTTCCCCTGTGGTACCTTCTTCACCGATACTATCAAAGTTTGCAGAACCAGCTAAACTGATCTCCGGGATCACTTTTGGTGATTCGCCATCTCCAACTCCAAATCCTTCCTCCTGGGTCAAGCTGCTCCGAGGAACAGGATTTTCATCACCATCAATCTTCAAGTCTTGGGTTCTGCTGTCACCACCAAATGAACTCTCAGCAACTTCCACTGACGACCCTTCTTCATTAGAGTCATTGTTCTTATTTAAAGCACTGACACTTTCTGACGGAAGGAGATGATTGTGACTGGCTGCAGTTGGTGAATATTCACCTTCCACAATTTTCCCTTGAGCAAAGTTCATACCACCTGATGAACTCTGGTCTACTTTTGATGAGCTATCTGTTGCCAGCTTGTTGAAACTATTTTCATTGTCTGGACCAACAATCAGATCAACATGGTTGCCAGCTTGTAGTGACTCGTTATCTCTGAATCCTTCCTGCAAGCAATTCCCCATCTGAACACTTTCCTCAGCACCATCCTTGGAGCCATGAACACCATCAGTACTACCCGATGAATCGTGATCAACAACTTTTGAGTCATCTGGATTTCTGAGACTATCTCTACCCAAATTATCACCTGTAGTTGGCGCCTCTATACCACTGATTTCTCCTCCGTCCGTTTTGCTGTTCTCTGTTGTAACATTTTCCATGCAAACATCTCCAGACAGTGTTGCCCTGTCTCCAGCTGCAGCTGATAACTCAGGCAGGTCTTCAGCACTAGTGGGTACAAATGCCTTTGAGATATTAGTTATGCAAGTAAAAACTTCAGAAAATGCTGTGCTAACAAGAACTTCTTCCTCGATTATAGATCGTTCAAGAACCCTGGTTCTATTCAATTCATCTTCTACTAGTTTGAGCTCTTCACTTGAGTCACTTGGATCATCACGGAGTGCCATCTCATCTTGTAAATCATCTAATTTGTTGTTGATCTTCTCATTCTCTTCTTTCAATTGCTTGATCTGTGCAGACTGCTTTGGGAACTTCAGCTCCAAGTTAATGATCTTATCAACCAGTTCATCAACTTTATATGCCATCTCCTCCACAGAGGATTCCGAATTGTTTTCAAAGAAGTCCTCGATTTTATCATATATAGTCTGTAACTCAAGAATTTCCCGAGTAATGGGATAAACTCTGTCGTTTACTGTCATGTTTGCGCTGTCAACTTCTTTGGTCGGGTCAATGATTCTGCTCAAGGCATAAAACTTTTCTCGGAGAGACACTATTTTTTCTGACTCCATTTTTGCGCTCCTAATCAACTCCTCGAATTTTTCCACAAGCTTAGCAACCGTACCCTGACATGACCTAAGAGCCGTTATCGTCATCAAGGCACGAGCTTCATCATCATCAATGGCTGCATGTGCATCAAATTCATCTTGTATGTGGCAAATTTCCTCCTGCATATCTGCAATCTGCTTCTCAATCTCCCAGTACTTGGCAATTCCGCTCTCATAAGAACTCTTGACAAATTCTTTCTCAGTCTGCATGACAAGTATAGCCTTTTGCAGCCTGCCAATCTCTTCTTCGGCCTTCTCTTTGCTCATATGAGGATCAGGCCTTTCATGCACCACCCTGTTACGCCCTGGCGTCCCTTCCCTTTTTCTCTTCAGAATGTCATCGACGGTCGATTTCTGTATCTTGCGCGAGTTGATGGGCATGATTGCCCTGGGGAAATTGTCATCCTCCTCTTCCAACATGGCATACTGCACTTCCTCTGGACAAGCAGTGGCGATGGTGTGGTTGGCCTTATGCAGCTCCTTGGACAGGTGGTCGTAGCGCTCAACAAGAGCCCTGTAGGCCCTGTAAACGTCTTCGACATGGTTTATGACCTCCGGCCTCCTGCGGTAGTACATCTCAGCCCTCTTGCCGAACGAATCGGCTTCCTCCCCAAGGAGCTTGAGCATGATCTTGACCCTGTTCTCCACATCTGCACAGGAGCACCGGGTGTGGTGTTAATTACCTCCCATTGGTACAAGAAGAAACGCTGCATTTCTCAGTGCTTACTGCCAAATATAAACAACCAGCTTCTGTTTCCTAGTGATGGGATCAAACATAGTTAACCATTATTCTTCCATGAACACTGGAACACATACATACCTCAAGATGTGGACAATGAAGTCGGAACAAAAACTGGTCTGTTTGAATTTTTTTAAGCATTTGTTCCGATATGTTAACAAAAGAAAACTGCCAAATTTTGACTACTTATTAGTCATGGATTTGACCGAGTCATGATGTTATATAGGAAGCTTATTGCTTTTGATGACTATAGTACGGTCCATCTGGAAGAAATAAAAGGAAATAAACGGCACCAAGGATTCTTGGTCGAAGCTTATTGTTGCGTTTGATTTTACACCTGACGACCACCCTGGTTTATTTTAGTTTCTTCTTCAGAGAAGAAGCAGAGCAATTGGTAGAGAAACAGTATGATTTGTTACAAATTCCATCCAACAAGACAATAAAGTAGGTCGCACGGCGCCGGCCATTCCCAAATCCCAATCGAACCGAGGGCACGGACGATTTTTGGTAGGACACCTGACTACCTGAACTAGAGGGGACAGGACAGCATTAAATCGGAGCAGGGAAGGGCGCAAGAAGCAGCGGTGAGTGCGGATTGGATTGGAGGGGGGGGGGGGGGGGGGGGGGAGCGGACGATGATAGACTCTAGTAGCAGTATAGTTACCTTGTAGGTTGGCGTCGAGCCACTTGGACTGGGTGGTGCGGATGTGGCTCGCCCACCACCACGAGTAGGCGTTGCTGGCCGCCCGCTGCAGCATCTCATCTAGAAGAATCCCAGTAGATCAACAGCGGCCTTGGGCTGCAGAAGAGGATTGGGTCGGAGAAGGAGAAGAAGAGCTGGGCGGAGGCAACGAGGCTGCTCGCCCTCCCCCTCCTCGGCGAGGGGAGGCGTTTATTCTGCGCGTGGGGCGGAGCAAAGCAGAAGCAGAGGAAGCAGAGGACGCAAAGCAAGGAAGGAAGCAAAGAATAATTGAATTGAATGATGAATATAGTCGTCTCTCTCTCTCTCTCTCCTCCCGTTTCCTTCTGCGCGTTTCTTTCTTTCTTTCTTTCTTACTTTCACAGCAATTCCTTCCGCTTTTCTGCCGGCTTTTATCTCCTTCTATCTATTTTCTGTGGAAGGCCGGCATATTTTGGCAGGAGTATTTATTTACTTACAGCGACTGAAATTAATGGGGGAAATTGATGGCCCTGCCTTTAAATACAAATTATTTATTCGCGAAAAAAGCATTAAAAATTATTATTTTGTTGGGCAAACATATTATTCGGTCGGCGATTGGCGATAATCCCGAAGCAGATGGAGGATGCAAAATTAATAACAGGGGAGAAGATTGCTCAGGGAGATATTTTTTATGGTCGATAATGAGTCGCTTAATGTGCGGTGCCACCGCCACGACACGAGCCTGATCGGACTCGTGCCTCGTCGGGTGTGCTTTTGCAAAAGCAAGTCTGATTTTGGAAAAGCAGAGGGGGAAGGAACAGGTGGCCGAGCGTGGACGCATGATGGGGTCGTGCGAGGCTGAATCCGTCAAGGGGGGAAAGAAAGACTCATCACCGGGACGTTTGGCGTGTGTGCCACGATCGGAGCGGCGACCGTCGGTGACCTCGCTTTGCTGGTACTAGTACTATAGACAAGTACATATGCGTGCTTTTGGTGCCCGAGGCTACGTGTGTTCTTGTGCGCGTGGGAGTATCGAACGGGGTTGTACATGCCGCTTTGGAGGATGTACTGATAAGGAGATTGTCTTTTCGTTTTCTTTTCTTTTTCTTTCTGCGATGAAAAGAGATTGTCTTTTCGCTACGACAAGGAAAATCGTTACTCGCTCCGGGTTATTTTCCATTTCATGTCACCAAGTGCTATCCTCTCGTGAGCGTCAAAAGAATCGGTTAAAGTTATTTTCTCTCGCTCTATAAACGGTGTTCATCCCCCGGCGATTTATATCAAGTCTGCAAAAAGAATGATCTATACTCCTAATTGCTCACTCAAAAATCTAGACGTATAGAAACTTACATGTTTTTACGGACCCCTTCCTAACTAACTAAACGTGCCCCTGCTGATTTTCAGGTTGGTGGGGCCCCTCACTCTCTTAAACCAATCATGTTTTGCCAGCTGAAATTCATCCTGTAAAAGCCTGTAAATCTCCGTCGCTGTAGCATCGCTCTTGCTCACTTGGTAAAATAGCTTTCTGGTTTTTTTCAACCGGCTTTTTTTTGTCTTCCTCATTCCCCTCACGTCTAATGGTTTCGTCTTTCCATGTGTACAGCCGAAACCTTCCACGTTTATCTTTACTCCTAAAAGGAGAGTTGGTAGCATGGTACGCGGGTCTTTTTTTGTTCCACCATTGTAACACCGCTTTTTTTTCGTCCGGTTTTTTCGTCCCACCATCGTAACATCACTTTTTCTTCGTCCGTTTTTTTGTCCCACCTTCCACCCTTCCTCCCTCCCCTCCCCCTATCAGTGGTTTTTATACCCTTTACAAATCTCATCGCACACTGGTTTAAGCAGGTTATCAATCTTTGGCAATACAATAAAAGTCACACGGAAAAAAATCAAATCATGATCGGCAATCAATCTCAATATGCCAATATATTTGGTAACAGGAAAGACTCAAATGAAAGGAATAAATAAGATCACGATCGGCAATCAATCTCAATATGCCAATATATTTGGTAACAGGAAAAACTCAAATGAAAGGAATAAATAAGATCACGATCGACAGTCAATCTCAAATCGGTCAATATATTTGGTAACAGAATAAATTCAAATGAAAGGGCGGGAGGACATTCGTACACATAAGAGCATCTCCAGCCGTTGGCCCCCCAGGAGCCGATTTTAGTGCCGCCTGGGGGGCAGCCGGCGCTAAAATCGGCCTGGGGCAGCTCGGCTTCCCAGCCGCGCCCCCGGGGTCGCCCCCCAACCGCCGCTTTCAGCCCGGTATGGACATAGAATCGGCCCAAAAATGGCCCAAACATTAAACATAATTCGGGTTTTTCATTAAAAATATGATACAAAAACTTAAAAAAAAACTATGTCGACTACGTCGTCCTGCCGCCATTGTCCCGTCGCCGTGCCACCGCATTCTACATGCCGAGGAGCTTGTAGAAGTTGGTGTAGTCGACGCCGTCGTCCCCGTCCCCGTCGCTGTCGTCGCCGTCCGGCGCGCCGTGGCCGCCGTCCCTGCTGCATCCCTGTCCTGCGTCGCCGAGACGGTGCAAGTCGGGGTTGGAGGGCCCGGGCGCCTCCCCGTCGCTGTCGTCGTCGAGGATGATGAGGCCGGCGATCTCCTCCTCGCGGCGAGCGCGGTGGCGAGCCTTGATCTCCTCGAGGACCCGGCGCTGCCGCTCCACCTCCTCCCGGACGTAGTCGTCCCGCGCCCACTTCAGAGCGGCCTCGTCGGCGACGGCGGCCATGGCCAGGTGCTCCTGCTTGACCACCGCCGGCGTGTCAGGCTCCGTCTTCGGCCTAAAAAGGCGGAGGTGGCCTCGGGGAGGTGAGGGCTCGCGGCGACGACCCCCTCGTTGATGGTGATGTCGCCGCTGATGTGTCCGCCGCGGCCGCTGCGTCGGACGAGCGGCGACAACAAGTCGGGCTCGGCCTTGACGGTGACGAGCGGCGTGCATGTTGCACCGGAGGAGTACGAGGACGACGACGACGGCACCTTCATACGCTGGGGCTGCCACGACAGCCCCTCCGGCGGGAGACGAACGTCACCTCCGGGTATCCGAGGCGTGGCTCGTTGCCGCCCTCGATGTGCTTGAGGACGGCCTCGAGAGTGCATCCGGGGACGCCCCACCAAAGATGGCGGTTGTCGTTGTTGTTGCGGCCGAGCGCGGGGCCTCCGTTGGTGGAGGCGAGCTGCTCCTTCCGGCGGCGCTCGAAGTAGGCCATTCGGAGGGAGGTACTGTCCGGGGCGTACCTCGGCTGCCGGCGATGCTCCTCGGACAAGGTGGACCGGATCCGGGCAATCTCGGAGCGCCGCTCGGCTCCGGTGGCACGGGGACGCCGCCCGCGTTGAGCCTCCAGACGCCGGGCGCCCGCATGTCCGGCGGCGCCGGGTACTCCGCCTCGAACAGCAGGCGAGCCTCGTCCTCATGGAGGTGCCGGCGGCCGAAGCTGTTGCGGGCCGCGCCGTCGCCAGGGTAGCACTCGACCATTGCAGGGGGGAAGGGGGAGAGGAGATCGTCGGGAAGAAAAGAGAGCGTCGCTGGTGGGATTGGGGGCAGGCGACGAGGTGTGGCGAACACCGGCGAGATTGCCTTTTATAGCGGTGAGCGGGCGGCACCGTGCGGACGCGTGGGAGGCGAGGTGTGGACGCGCGGCACAGGCTCGTGAACGCCCGTACTGACTACGCCGCCCCGTGAACGCTGGCTCGTGAAGGCGCGACATCAATGGAAGGCTGGCCAGCGGGCAGCCTTGCATTGATTCGATTCCCCGCGGGAAACCGAGGCGATGAGGACGACGACGCGCGCTCGGGGTCGCTGACTCGGCGGACCCACCCCTCGTTTCGCACCAAAACGTTTCGCCCGGCGCCCCCAGGCGCCCCCCAGCGCGTCGGGGTCGGCCTGGGTACGCCGACGCTAAATTAGGACCTAACCGGTGAAAAATGGGCTCGTGGGGGCGCGACTGGGCCGATTTTCGACCACCGGCGCAAAAAAAGGGCCTCCGGGGGGCCTCTTAGGGGCAGCTGGAGATGCTCTAAGGGTCGTGATCTCCATTGCATCCAATTACCACAGAATCAATCACGGTCATAATCTCCATCAAATACATAATTACTCCAAAATCAATCACGATCATAATATCCATCGCATAAATAACTACTCCTTCCTAACCATGCAACCACCTTCCTCCACCAATCCCACCTCCCGTTTTCCATGATGATTCTACCACCACGAGTGATTTTCTCGCGTCCTCTCCTGCTCGCACAAGAAAAATCGCCCGAGCCTAGATCGTGTGGTAGGACTCAGCAGGCCGCACACCGCCGCCTCTTCGCAACGACGCCCAGCGCAACCTCTTCTTCGAGACACCTCTACGGTCAATAACCAATGGCGGGACCTGGATGTCCACATTGGTTCCTACATATTCTACGAAGATATTTATCGGTCGAACCTCTATGTCAAGGATTCAGTTAATCCCGTATGATGTTCCCTTTGTTCTTCGGTATGTTACTTGCCCGAGATTCGATCGTCGGTATCTCCGTACCTAGTTCAATCTCGTTACCGACAAGTCTCTTTACTCGTTCCGTAATACAAGATCCCGCAACTAACAATTAGTCACATTGCTTGCAAGGCTTATTGTGATTTTGTACTACCGAGTGGGCCTTGAGATACCTCTCCATCACACGGAGTAACAAATCCCAGTCTCGATCCATGCCAACTCAACAGACACCCTCGGAGACACCTGTAGAGCACCTTTATAGTCACCCAGTTACGTTGCGACGTTTGATACACACAAGGTACTCCTCCGATATCTATGAGTTGCATGATCTCATGGTCATAGGAACATATACTTGACATGCAGAAAACGGTAGCAATAAACTGACACGATCATAAGCTACGTTTGTAGTTTGGGTCTTGTCCATCACATCATTCTCCTAATGATATGATCCTGTTAGCAAATGACATCTCATGTCCATGGCTAGGAAACCTTAACCATCTTTCAATCAACGAGCTAGTTCACTAGAGGCATACTAGTGACATTGTGTTTGTCTATGTATCCACACATGTATCCATGTTTCCAATTAATACAATTATAGCATGGATAATAAACAATTATCATGAACAAGGAAATACAATAATAAACACTTTATTTATTACCTCTAGGGCATATTTCCAACACCTGCGGGCCCTCAAGGTAGCCTACGAGGACTTGGCAACCTTAGAGGGCGAAGAACGTGTCACCCACGAGCGTCACATCAAGGTACTCATTGACGCCGCTGACGTGCAGCAGCATCTGCTCGCGTCGAGCGCCGCCGCCTCTGGAGGCCCCCAGCTCGAGCGCGAGGCTACGGGCACTGCGGGCCGTCAGCCGGCTCAGCACTCCTGTCCCCCTCGCGTCTCTGACCGCGGGGCCGAAATGAACAACCCCGACCCTCTCAGCTACCGGGGAGCGAGCAGCCGGCTGTCAACAGCCGGCACGCCAACAACCCGCCTCGCAGCGGCCGTCACCAAGCGCCGGCAGCCGGCGCAGCCGTGGGCACACTCCGCCCCAGCGACGCGAGCCGGAACGGTCGGTTCCGCCCGTTATCCGCCCCGAGCTCTCGGCACGGATTGGGCCGCGTGTCCCTCGCAGCGAGAACGACGCCCGCAACCGCATTGACCACCTCGCGCAGTCTGCCCTCCTCGAAGGGGAGGGCTCAATTGCCCGGCCTGTTTTGGCCCTCGGATCCGCAACAAGCCGTTCCCAACCGGCTTCACACTCCCCAGAGACACCCCGAAGTACAACGGGGCCGCCAAGCCCGAGGACTGGTTGATCGACTACATCACCACGGTCAGCATCGCCAGGGGGAACAAGCGCGTAGCCGTTTGCTACGCTCGCCTCATGCTGATTGGCTCGGCCCGCACCTGGCTCAATAGCCTAGCGACCGGCAGCATCAACACCTAGACAGACTTCGAGGAGGCCTTCGTCCGCAACTTCACCGGCACCTAAAAGTGGCCTATCCGCCCCCCGCGAACTCACCATGTGCATTCAGGGGCCGGACGAGTCCCTCCGTGACTACCTCACTCGGTGGACCGAGCTCCGCAATTCCTCCGAGGGGGTGCACGAGGTGCAAGTCGTACAATACTTCATCGAAGGCTGTCGAGACGGCACCCCCTCAAGCACAAGCTTCTGTGCTCCGAGCCGGCCACGCTAGCCGAGCTCATGACCAAGGCGGACAAGTACGCCACGACCGATTCAGACATCCGGGTCAAGACTACCCCGCCCGCCAAGGCAACGACAATGCCGGCAACGTCTCAGCTGGTTGCCGACAACCTGCAGCCGCAGAACAACAAACACAAGAACGACCAGCCGGATCCCCGCTACGGGAACCGGCAGGTCAACACCATTGAGGAGTAGGAGCCGACTGTCCAACCTTCCAGCCAGCGCCAGCGCACTAGCAAGGCTGCCTGGTAGCCGAAGCTCACATTCGAGAAGATGCTCGACCTTCCCTGCAAGAACCACTTCACGGGCCAAGCCCTCTACGCACACGCTCCGGCAGTGCAGCTTCTCACAACGATTGGCCTAGGGGACTGCCTTCCGGCTCCTCCCGCGCCACCTGCCCGCGCGTCGGCCCCGGCCCCAGCTGCCACTCCGGTGCCGGCTCCGGCTCCGGCCCAGAATGATGGTCGTCCGATCGACCAGTTCCCTAACCAGGACGGCTGTTACGTCGTCTTCACTAGTGAAGAGATGAACAAACATGCTCAACGCCAGCTCCATCATGAGGTAAATGCCACCATGCCAGCAACACCCCGTTTGTACACGAAGTGCATCTAGTTTTTATCCTAATCCTCTCAACTTTTTAGCACATGCTATGTGGGTAAAATGACGATATCATGCCAAGTTTCAACCTTTTTAGAGATCATTTGTAGTGTTTTCAACTTCAGGGTCATTTAGCTGGAAAAAAATTAATAAATGCATGAAAAATAGCAAATGAAGTGGGAAAAGGGTTGAAAATTGATTATGCGGCTTTGGATGGTGCATATTGAACGCACAAAAAGTCTGGAGTTGAAACAAAATTAAAAAAAGTAATATGAAAAAGTAAAACGGCTATAACTTTTGCATACGATGTCGGAAAAAAAGTGTTATGGAAAATTAATTTTTTAAATAAATGATGTCATATTTGGATTCCTCACGTTTTTCTGATAATAATGGATATATTATTTGTTGAATTTCGATTTACAAATTTAAAGATATTAATTATGTCATATTAAATGAATAAATTGCAAAAAATGAATAAAATAATATTATTACTTATTCTAATTTCATTTTAATTCAATATTATTATTATTTATTTTATTTTGAACTTTTTATTATTTTGGTTGAAAAAATTAAATCATGTTACATCAAGATCTAAGGGTTAATAGGATTGATAGCTTACTATTGTCAAGAAAACAATAAGTGTAGAGTTGGAAACTAGGAGTGATAGAACTCGAAAGTTAAGCGTGCTGGGGTTGGAGCAGTGAGAGTATGGGTGACCAGCCGGAAGTTAGACGATTTGGAATGAGGGGTGATTAAAGATTAAATTGTAAAATAAATTTAGAGCAGTGAGGAGGGGTGATTAGAGATTAAATTGTCTAATAATTCAAAGATTTGAAAATCAGAAAAATAAAAAATAAAAAATCGAAAAAATAAAATAAAAAATTATTAAAAAAATACTTTTAGTACCGGTTCGTAACACCAACCGGGACTAAAGGTCCCGCTCTAGAAAGCTGCCACGCGGAGCCCCTTTAGTTTCGGTTCGTAACCCAACCGGGACTAAAAGTGAAGGCCTTTAGTCCTGACCCTTTAGTCCTGGTTCTAGAACCGGGACTAAAGGCCCTTACGAACCGGGACAAAAGACCCGTTTTCTAATAGTGTTCAACCACATGTGAAGGTAGTTTGGTTAAGGTGAATGATCCGATGGGCTACCGAGGACATACGAGTGGCAAACCCCTAAGCGACAAGCTTAAAAATCACATTGATCCATGTGATTGTCCTACATTCCCATCGTGACATCCTCAGCAGGAATGATAGACTATTTCATATCAATAAGATGTAACTTTTTTCGGTAATCTCATCTCCAAAGAACCTTCGGATTAAGCATGCTTGGCCCGGGTTAATTTGAGGATGTGTGACCGGCTAGAAAGTTTTTCCTGGGTGTGCACGAATGAAGACAAAGTGCATAGAAAATGCTACTATTGATCTATGAGTCTAGTCTAGATCCGGTCAAACATAATGGTCGAAACCAGTGGTTGTGCCTACATGGTTACATGCCTCACTAACTTCAGGTGGTAAAATTAATGGGTCCCCATAGTTAGGGCTGGGTGTTCGCTTTATATGGTTAATACGGTTCGGTTTATTAGGTTCTTTTATAATTTCAGTTTTCAAGAAATTGAGACCGAAATAATCACACAAATTTTAGAAACCAAACCACATTAACCATAATATATCGGTTCGGTTTGTTAGGTTAACTGAAAAACTGAAATAAATACACTTGTCAGTATAAGTGTAATGACTCAAGAGCACTAATTTGGATTGCAATATGCATAAAATAGTCACAAGAGATAGCAACCTTAATATCATTCTATGGTATATTCGGTCAAGCAAACTAGTAAACATAATAAAGTAAAAAAATCACATGGACGTGAAATGTATTATGTGCGGAGAAATACGTGATGCCTCCAACCTATTGCATTTTTGTAAGCAAGGTATTACATTGGGTATCTTACATATCGGTTTGTTCGGTCTATTCGGTTTCTAGGCACTGAAAACCGAACAAAAACAAAACACCGAACAACCTTACAATTTCCCATCGAACGAAAAATCAAACCACCAAATTAACCGACAAATCAATTGTTCGGTTTGGTTTTTTGGTTTTCGGTTTTACAGTGCCCACCCCTACCCATAGTTGAGTTGCGAAAAATAGGTTAGAGACCATCATTTTTGTATGACCCACCCAACATCCTCCTCAAATATGGGATAAGAACAATACACTATATGGACATCATAGCTTTGCTAAAAGGCCCTTGATTCTTTTTATTTTATTTTATGGAATAGACCTAAACAATGTAGGGCAGAAACACATATTGATATCACATGCTATAGGGACACCACTGAACGCATATGTAGCACTACACTTGGGTTGGGTCTTAACTTGAAACAAGCAGGAGACGCATCTCTCTAAAGTTTGCAAACTCGTATCGAGGGCGATGTCAACCGAAGATTGAAGAAGCAGAAAGCCTTCCACGATATAACACGCACAATTGCTTCCTTGGCATTTCACTCCATTGAGAAGAGAAGTGGCAGATGGGATAATCCTCCTAAACAACAGCTTGCCCAAGCTAGAGATGAAGATTCGTCGTACTCTAGCTCCACTGGCTCAACAACAACATTAATGGCAACGACTAGCACACAAAAATAAATGATGATACTCTTACCATTGCATTACCGCCTCCATGGGTCCACGTCATGATATGTCAACTAGACACCATTCTATAGAATAAAAAAAAACATGTATATCCACGGCCTCTTCGATATATCAGAGCTAAAAGCGACCACCGAAGGTGAGACAGACCAATCAATATGTAGGTGGGAGATAAACCCATGCACGGCGTGACTTTATAATTAACTGAGCAAAACACATTAAATTGAAAATATGAAAATAATCTCATGAAACCGAAAGATATATCAATCTGAGACGTGGTAAGCTCGCTCCTCGCCATCGTCTTAAGCATCTATAGCCAGACCCCTTAAATCCGTCTCAAACGACCGTTCACAAAAAATCGACTCAATCGGACCCTTTATATCTATCTCAAACGCCCGAACTGACCGACACCCTTCGTATCAATTTCAAATATGAGGAAGATATGAGGACTCGTGGACGTGTCCGGACATGTCCGGTCAGTCCGTCACGTAGGACGCGACCTCACCCCGGGCCACATTTTCTCTTTGTTTATTCATTCTTTTTTTCTATTTCTTTTTCTCCATCAATCACGTGCAAGTGAACGGACATATGAGTAAAATATGAAAGGTGTGGTTGCACAGACGAAAAATAAAAGTTTAAAACGGACACGCCCGGTATCCACGGGTGTTTGAGGGACCGGATTTGCAAGTTTTCGTTGTAGATGCTCTTACACTCTCATTGCCCCTGCCTCGCTTTGCCGGCCTGGTTATTGGCGTATGTGCGACGCGCCGGGACAGGGCAAGGAGAGTGAGCTATGCAGGCCGTCGTTTCACCGTGTCGGCTAAGAGCATCTCTAGCAAACTCCGCATAATGTCGACCCGCAAAACGCGTTTGCAGTTCGCGGAAAAACGGCTTTGCGAGCCGGCGCGGACGGCAATAAAGGCAGACCCCGCAAAGAGGACCCATATAAAAAGATATTTGCGGAATATGCTTTTTTATGGGTCAGCTTTGCAGGGTCTAGTGTGGCGCTGCTCCCCTCGGCCTGCAAATCCGAAATTTGCACCTCAATTTGACGCAAGATAATTATTCAGAAAAAAAAACCAATGCCAGCACAATGCAACAATCATCCAAATACAAATAACACATAAATTAAATAAAAATGAATAGAAAAATGTGTTTTGTTACTGTCCAACCCTTTGCCAATGATGCTCAATGAGATCCTTCTGAAGCTGAAAGTGGGTGTTTGCATTTTCAATCTCCTTGTATGTCTGAAGAAAGCTCTAATGCGGTTAGGGTCTCTAGCTGGTTTGGCACGGCTATCCACATTGTCGTAGAAGAACTCCAAGTTCATGCCTCTCTCATCTCCAAGTTCACGGTTCTCGTCTTCGTGCTCCTTCATTGACCGACTCGTCTCCGATGAGTATGTCGTGTCGTTCGTATGCCTTGGCGGGTTCCAATCTTCAAGAACACCCGCGTCGTGTATGAGCTCGACGGGGGTAAGGGTCTCGTGCTCGTGCTGGAGCTTGATAGGATGCACTTCTATCTTGGCACCAACTATGAGCTGGATTGTGACACTGCGGAGCAGGCGGGGGGTGACGAAGCCGAAAGTGGAGGCAATTCGAGCTTGTCGTTGCCGGAGACCCTGGAGAGGTGCGTGAAGAGACCCTGTTAGATTTGTTGGTCCCCATAGCTATATGCTCCATGTCTCCTCCTATGGTTCCTTGTGCATTATCGGGTTGTGTCAATTTTGAAGAAAAAAATGGTGATATTGTTGGCATCGTTAGTCCTTACGCATTGGTACTGGGAAGATTTGATGTATTATCGCTAAGCTCTCATGAGCAATCCTGATTTTACAGTTGCTTAGATGCACCGGTTCACGTTCATTTACAACATAGACCTGCTATCTAATTGATGTTTCTTTGAATTTATTATAGGTAAGTTGCACTAATAACAAACCAGATGTCATCTCTCATGTTGCCGTTTCAACCCTGGATGATATGGTAGAGACGAAAGGCGGTTTGGTACATCTGGTGGAAGGGAGCGGAGATAGTAGGAGTATTTTACAATGCTTGCAACTTATAATTGGTACCTTGTACCTGCTCCTGTAGGAGTATTTTAACATTGAGCCCACACAGAAAAAGTAGTAGCAGATTACTTTTTATGCCGGCCAGATCATGATTTGCTCCCAGTATGTGGTTTTCGATCATATTGGGCTCGATGAAAATTGGGTTTTTCTGTATTCTCTATATGAGATTATTCTGTGATCCTTGGAGTATGGGAATAGCGTGGTGTGCAGTTGTGCCGTTGTGAGAAATCTATGATGCTACTCATATTTATATATACCAACATTAACAATGTGGTATCGGGTATGACAAAGTAAATTTACTTCAAAACCAATCCAGTGCAACATTTTTATTTTGTTTTATGGGCTTTCTCTTGCAATCTGCACCGAATGTTGTATGTTGATGCCATGTTTGCTGATTTTTCTTTGAATTGATCTTCTCAAGGATACCGCGTTCAATTGGCATATTCTACTTTGGACCAATCTTTCTGAAATATGTGTTCTTATCTAGCTGGTTGGAATAGTGCAAATTGGGATGGCTTGCTCTCTGTAAGCAACTACTTGAATTCTGAAATGTCATACAGTACATACATCATGTACACAACATGTATCTCTTTTGATTTCACATGTGAAGAGAGAACTTGACGTACCATATTATCCCCTCGGCAATAGTATGGAATTCAGAAATTATCTTGCCCGCTAGCATTTTTAGACTAATATAATGGCAGTGCACTTTTCAGTATTAGAGATTAGAATTTTTAGACTAATATAATGACTGATTTTATGGTTAGTCTTCTCAAATTCCGATGTACTAATGATTCGAGTTGTGGAGATTAAGTTTTGGATCATACTAGGATGCAGAAAGTTGGAATCATTGAGCGGAGTTGTGTGACATTATGGTTTTCTAACTGCTACACATCTAAAAATATACCTATTCTGTTTACTTTGGATATACTTGTAAGGATAACACACACACAATTACTTTGCTTTAAAACTCACCTTTTTAGGAGGTAGTGATCTAACAACCATTCTATAAAAATGCAGGCACAGTTTATGGCACCATAATTCTTCACCGGCAAGTATAACTAGTTTTTTTATAGAAAAGGGGCAATTGTAACTGAGTTGGTGGACATATATTCGTTTGGTATGTGCATGCCCGAAATGAAAAGTGAACCTCTGACCTGATATTTTCTTTGTCTTCCTACCAAATTTTTTTCTGTTGCTCGACTTCATGGTTAGAAAATGATGGAGAAGATTTAGACCTTGCTAAATGCTTGGAACAACACCTCTCCAAACCATCTTTGTTGCAGATGCCATGGAGATTCCTGCAAGAGACTGGATCTATGTTTCTCTGCACTTCTCCATTTATACATTTCTATGATTTGGGTAGCAACTTTTGATAGTTTCCTGTCAGGGTGACGGGGTCATCATCCCTAGGTAGGCCAGAGCAACGGGGTTCTCCCCCCTTCCGCTAGGGTGGCGGAGGGTGGGGGCGCCCCCGCGGCGTGATTCCGTCCGCAGATTCGGCCGGAATCGCCGGCGGCGGACGGGCTAAACCAAGGGCAGGCGGCGGCGGAAAGGGCGCGGGCTAAAATGTCCCTCCCGCCAACCGCTTTCATGGGATACGGGGCATCGTAGGGACGAGGCGGAAACCTGCGTATTCGCGGGTTGAGGCTGAGATTTTGTCACGCTCCTCAAAAATTTTTACGGGTCGGATGCGTTTACGGGATCTGTTCGACGGGATTTTTCGCGTCGACCCGTATTTTCACGATTATTTTTGCAGGTCGAAGCTTTTTATGGGGTCAACTACAGATGCTCTAACGAGCGTCGCTGCCGGCCGCTGCCGCAGGGAAGGGACGGCACTGGAACTGTGCAGGCATGTGGGGAAGAGACGGCGGTAGGCTGGGCCAAGGAAACGGCCCGCAAGCCCACCTCGCGCCCAAAGAAAAAGCCCGGGACGGCACCTTGAAATACCTCCGCCTTGGCGCCCAACGTAACCGCCACAACCAACAGCTTTCCTCGCCGGAGTCCCCAACAAACCAAGAACCCCTCGCCCTCCCTCCACCGCCACCGCGCAGCAGCCCACCGCCTCCGCCCTCCACGCCGGCGAAGATGGACCATTTCCACGACGGTCACCACGTGCGGCTGCGGAGCCGCGTGCAGCGCACCTACCTCCACGCCGCCGAGGACGGGGTGGGCGTCACGCTCCACGAGCGCCGCGCCTCCATGAACGCGGCGTGGGCGGTGCACATCTACAACGGCGAAAACGGCCCGTACCTGCTCCTCCACAGCGCCGCCTACGGCCGCTACCTCTCCTCCACGGCCACGCCGGCGAGGTTCGGCCACCGCGGCCTCCGCGCGGAGCTGCGCGACTACGACCAGCCGGAGGTGGAGGCCATCATGTGGCGAGCCTTCGGGTCGGGCTTCGCGGGCGACGTCGTCCTGCTCCGCCACGTCGGCGACCGCTACCTCCGCGCCAACGGCAGGTACCTCCCCTGGAACTCCACCGGCGTCAGCGTCGACTACAGAGCCAGCTCCATGATGTACTGGATCGTCGAGCCCATCCCCGCCAGAGAGGACATGCCTGCCCTTCCTGCCCAGACGGCGGTGAGTTCAGTTCGCCATGGCCGACCCGCTTCTTCTTGAATTGCTTTCGGCGATTGAGCGAATTCTTCCTGAACCGTAGTTCAGTTCTGTTCTTGCCAAATTTGATCTCCTGAACATAACCATGGTTTTTTGCAGAATCCCCCATACATATACCTCCCCCTTATGTTCGTCTACCTGGACCTGGAGCCGGAACGGCTGATCCGGTTCGTGCGGGCGCTCGACGACGGGCAGTACCCCGAGGACGAAGGCTGGAGCCAGTTCTGGTTCAGGGGGAGGTCCGCGTTCCGCCTGAGGGACGACCTGGGGTTCCTCGTCGTCGCCGGCGTGTACTACCGGAACATCGCCATGTGCGTCCGAGCGGGCCGCTACGGGAGGCTGACCCCGCTCGTCGTCGACCTGCCAGACGGTGTCGAGACCCTCGAGATCGTCGTCCTCCTGGCTAACACCCCTGGTGAGAGCCTCTCTTCATGCTCCAACTTCCTGACTTGAAACCTGACTGAAAACCGGTAGTCTTTGGTCGAATTTTGTTCAGATTTTGGTGCACATGCTATTCATCTTTTTAGTCTTATTAATTGTATTACTGAATATGTTACAGTATAACAAAAAGGTTACTGAAATTGTTTGTTCTAGTCTGAAAAACAGTTAACTGAATCTGTTCATGCCTGAAACTATCATGTTGACAAGAACTGAACACCGATGGTCTTTGATCGAATTTTGTCAAGATCTTTTTGGGTTTAATTTAGTTTGGTTCTAATCTACTTGTATTACTGAATATTTTACTGAAATTTCTCTAATCTGAAAACCAGTTTACTGAAATTGTTGTATTCTGGAAAACAGTTAACTGAATCTTTTCAAGTCTGAAACTGTTAGGTGTCGGGAATTGTCTGCAACTGCTGTAATCTTGTAACATGATATGGAACTTGAAACCCCAAATCAGTTGATTCACCTCTTTTAAGCCTTAACAGAGAAGATGGCGATATCGTGTTGAACAAAATTGAGGCTCCATCAATACTAAATAAATCTTGTTTCTGCACATGAGCTGTATTCAGGTTTTGTACATGAGCTGCAATCTTGGTCTTGTTATTCTTTCTATTTTGCAAGACTCTGAGATTTAAATTGCAATCTCTCTCTGGTTTGTACAGAAATGTACTGTTGTTCTTGAGATCACTTATGAACACTGCTGACAGTGTTGGTGTAGATCTATTTTTGCAGCATGATCATAATATTTGGGGTCTTAGTTTAGTGGAGTGCCAACCTGATCATGCTTGGGAAAAGGATATTAGTAGCACTTGTTTCTTAGGACTTGGGAGCTGTCTGAAACTGTTGTTGCACATTTCTGTAATTCATTCAGATAATTCAGTTGGTCAATTTCATAACATCTGCCACTAGTAGAAATTATGGAAGCTAAAAAGCGAAATTAAGTTCATTCATCTTTGCAGAGAAGATACTAATATTCTGACATGTGAATTAAATCTCTTACGATAGTGCATAAAATCTTTAGTTGCTTCCACATTATATTGTTTCAGGGTTTTTCTTCTTGATCTTGTTATTGATTGTTGGTCTGCTGCCTAATTAGCTCATAATTTCTGTTAATTCAGCCTACAATGAGCTGCGACACCCAGATGTCAATGTGGAGTAGAGGAAGATCAGAGCTAGAGTCCTGAAAGTTCACCTGTCCACAAGTTTCGCCGCCTCGACGACAGCAGAACTGGAGGCCTACTTTTGCCTATAGATAGATAGATATATGTTCAGGAAACTATCTGTTTCTTCTGCTAGCTAAACTTGCTCCGTTCTGGATTCAGAACTGCTGAGAGTATTGTGTCCAATGGCTGAACTATTTTGTAAGTCGTTGCAGTGCCGCTCTTCTGACATTCGTCTCTGAGATGTGATTTCTCGTGTGCTTCGAAAACGAAGCATTTCAAAGTAGGGGTTATTGCAATGAGTTGTCGATCCTGGGATATTTTTTTATCATGCATTCCGCATCACTGGAAAATGCAGTGGTTTTGACAATGAGTTAATGTTCCCACATTCATTTTTGGACTATGCAGATCGCGTACAAATGGAAAATTTAGTGGGGTTTTCCTGAGAGCTATTGATCGTGTTTAGAGTCCTTAATTCCTGACCTGCACATACCAGGAAGAACTGTGGCCATGAGTAAAGCGAAAAGACCTTATGATAGAGCTGTGCGAAGCTTCTGAAAAAAATGGTGATAGCACACTGGAACTTCCCATAGGTTCATACAAGTTTTCCAGGTCCACATATGCAGCCATGCCATCACGGAGAAGCGAAAAGTGTTTCTCATACAGAACAACATCGCCTCGGGATCGCCACTCATGCAAAACCCTCACACACGGTAGGGACCGATTCATTCTTTCTTTCATATACAGATACTGAAGACCAGAACAACCTATTCATGGTGTAGTTGGTCAGGCTACTAAACATGCTTGAGTACCAGAATTCTCGCCAACTATGTCAGGATCTACACATGCAAAGATTGTATGCTCTCTCTCAAAACATGCTTTTGCCCCGTTTTATAAATAAAGCCATAATCAAACAGGTACACGGTCGAATGATACAAGGTGATGAGGTGACCCTCTTACGAAGCCGATTCTCAGATAACAGGCAACGTATCACGTCCAAGATGCGGTCCTATCCTTATTTTTGGTACGACGACCTCGACAGGGATAAAAACGCATCTCGTCATGTTGCAAGAATTGATATCATTACAAGTACATGTACAGAAGAGATGAGTATATGAAATTGGCTTACACTCGCCACAAGCTACATCAGAATCACATCAACACAACAACATACTCAAACATCATACATAAGAGCAGGGTCCGACTACGAACGAAATCAAACGATAAAATGATATTCACCCTTCCTATCCCAGGCTGCCGCCTGGAACCCATCCAAGATTGACGAAGAAGAAGAAGAATAACTCCAAATCAAACAAGCATCGCGGTCACGTCAAATCATCGCATTATCTGTACCTGCAACTGTTGTTGTACTGATATGTGAGTCACAGGGACTCAGCAATCTCATTTCCAAGGGTATCAAGACTATTAAAGCTTAATGGGTGAGGTATGGTTAAGTGGTGAGGCTGTAGCAAGCGACTAAGCATTTATTTGAGTGGCTAACTTACGAATACAGAAAGTAAAGTATGGTGGTCTACGCATAACGGACGTGAACTAGTAATGATCACTAACTGATCCTGAACACCTACTTACGTCAATCATGACCCCGCCATGTTCTCTTTCGGATAAGGACTCACGAGAAGAGACAATCACGGTTACGCACACAGTTGATGTATTTATTAGAATTTACTTCAAGTTTGCTATGACCGGGTGTTAAACAAAATATCCAAATTTGCCACATAACCGCGGGCACGGCTTCTCGAAAAGATTAAACCCTGCAAGGGTGCTCCAACTTATTCATCACAAATTAACCACACGCAGCGGAAATAACCTCGACCACGGATCTCGTGATCTTCCTAGGCAATCCAAAGGAAATCCGACACCTCCAGATAGCCCAAAGAATAATCGGAATTCCTCACTCAAGACGTTTGAGAAAGGTAAAACATATCCAGCAAGGCCGCCCGACGTGTCGACAATCCCGATAGGAGACGCGTATCTCGTTCTCAGGGCACGGCAGATGAGCTACGCGTACAGTGGCCTGATAGAAACCTCCCGAGTTGCCCCGGGTTGGCCATGCACAGTGTTCTAGTTTGGACCAACACTCATGAGGAGCACTGGCCCGGGGGTTGATTAATTATCTACGGGTGCCGGCGGGTCCCTATGCAATTTTATTAGTTATTAGGCAAATGGAGTACCAATGTTGGGCCTTGCCAGATAAGTTTTATCCCAAAACAAAAATCAAGGGGGTCCCCATAACAACCCCAAGCATGTTAGGAGCGCTCAATTATGGAACATAACATCGGTTCACAAGTAACTAGGGGCGGCAAGAGTGAAACAAAACACCGAGCAAAAGGCCAAGCCTTCCACCTTTACCAAGTATATATGTGCATTAAATTAAATAGCAGCAATATTATGATATAACAAAAGAATGTCCATGTTGACACATGGAAGCACCTGCACCTGCAACTAGAAACGCTATAAGAAGGGCTGAGCAAGCGGTAACATAGCCAAACAAAGGTTTGCTGGGATGTGGAGGGGTTAGAGGCTTTTCATGGCAATGTTGGGAGGCTTGACAAATAAGTGGTAGGTAGCGTGACATAATGATAGAAAACGAGACATCTAGCATGGCAATGATAGTAATTGTATCCAGAGAAATATGTCATCTTGCCTGAGATCCTGCTCGGAAGAAGAACGAGTCCATAAAGAAGATGAGCCAACGTAGTCGAACGAATCCTCACACTCCGAACGCTTTCGGAACTCTATCAAGAAAAGCAATCCGAAATAAACAATCAACACAAGATACACCACAACATATGCATGACACGATACGCAAACAAATATGATGCACGCCCAGTTTAAATATGCAAGGCATGACAATTCACATCAAACAACTACTACACATTAAAGTGAAGCTCAATATGCAACTAGTTGCATATTGACGACACTCCACGTTCGAACTATTTAGTTCACTCCTGTTAGGTACACGACAATATTAAATGTTGTTAAACATGAACAACATGTCAAAAGATGAAGCATAAGTAAACTATCTATCTAGGCATTTTAAATGAGGCCGGAAACAACTTATAGTATTTCCGAAACGACCTCATGTGTTAAATTTCGAAATTGGACCAGATCTAAACTAATCATATTTTATATTTTTTAAACAACAGAATAAAGTATACCATGTCATTCTTCACGTCATTCTAGTCGATTTACATATGTAGAACATCTCAAACGAAGCTACGGTCTAAAAGATATGAGCAACACAAGATGCACGTGTCATGAATGCAAATGCATGGAAAATACCATCACAAACATTTCAAATCATGAATGCAGAAAGTTATTATGAAACTACATGAGATTCTAAGAAAGTTTCATATATGGCATGTCCAAAACGGAGCTACGGTTTAACCACAAACACCACAACAAGTTTTATAAGAAATCTGTCCAACACAGCAACATGGCATTCGCACGCACGAAAACAACAAGCTACAAGATCCTAACATGCACAAACTACGCATGGGGTAGTAGTATATAACACACACTTCATTTCATCTTCACATATCATATTCAAAACATGCATGGATCACATGGTAGGAAGCTCACAAGATGGCTACTTGAAAACAATTTCAGACTTAGAGAAAATAGCAGTTTTGACAGAGCAGTTTTTATCACGAAGGCATATTGACAGCAGTGAAACTATATGCTACAGGGCATATTATGGCATGAAACTTAACAGCATACTAAAAGACATTATCAACTACAAGTTACTCCATTACACCTACCACAAAAGGGTTCTAGATCACTAGCAAATCACATGGCAAGACAGCAACAAAATATTACAGATTCCAGACTTAGAAATATTTTAACATCTCAAAACAGCAGAATTTTTATAGCATGTTGATAACAAGAAAACAACACCTATACATGCATTTCTATGGCAAGCAAAATGTCCAAGGGCTATGACAAATATCAAATGGCCTATCTCATGTTCAAAATTATTTCATATCATGCCTCTATTAAATCACACGAAAAAGACAAAAGGGCATCATAGCAAAATGACATGCACACAAAAATGCTCAAATGACAAAACTAAATGCACAGATAATTTCTATGGACTTTTCTACCCCGAAGACATATATAATATGATGGGTTCATGTAAATAATCACAATTAATTATGCAAGTTATGACATAATTTATTAGCAAGTCATATAATGCAAAATAAACCGCAAACATCATGCCAACATTTTTATCATGCATGAAAATGCAATGCCGTTAATATGAACATTTAATATATGGTTTTATTTAATTCAATGCATGTCAAGAAATTATGCGAATGCAAAATCATGACAATTATGCGAAATAGCAGGAAAATGGCATGTTAAACATTTTAAGCATAGACGAAATTGGCATAAAATTAATCTACATATTTTCCTGAGCATTTTACATATATGAAATATTTTTATACGACTTACGGATAATTATTTATTAGCGTTCTAAATCTGTAAAAGGGCCTACACACGTAAACATAATAAAACGCACAGGGGAGGCTGGCTCACCCTGGGCCATCATGGGCCGGCTTGGGCGAGGCTGTTGGGCCGGCTGGGGCGGCAGGCCCACGCGCGGGCGAGCGGGCGCGTTGGGGTCAACGGGAGCGGAACGCTGCGTCTTCCTCCCGACGGAGGAAGCGAGCCAGGGCGACGGCGGGGCTGACTCCAGCGGTGGGGGATGACTCCGGCGGAGGGAACGGGCGAATCTGCCTTGGGGCTCTCGATCTGGCCGGCGGCGAGGCCTTGGGGCGGCAGCGAGCTCCTGGCGGCCGGCGAGAGGACCTGCAGGAGAGAGAATTAGGAGAGGGAGAGGGGAAGAAGGAGAAGGAATGAGAGAAAGGGTCCGACGGTGTTGTAGGTTCCGGTGAGGCGACGGCCTCGAGGCTCCGGTGAGGGGCCTGCGGTGGCTGGGGAACCCTGGCGCGGGGCTGGCACGGGAGCTGTAGGAGGGCTCGGCGCCATGAGAGGCATGGGCAGGAGCTCGGGGACGGGCCCAAATGGGCTCGGGCGAGCTCAGATGGGCTCGGCGGGCCTGGCGGCTGGAGGAGGGAGAAGGAGGGGTTTGGCACGGGATTTGAGGAAATTAGGGTTGGTTGCCCAATTAGGAAGGGGAGGGGTCTATTTATAGCTTAGGGGCTAGGGATGACGGTCTCTGTCTGTTTTCGGACCGTACGATCTCGATCGGACGGTCTGGAAACGGAGAAGGGCTATAGTGGCTGTGTAGATGGGCTAGGTGGGGAAAAAAGGGAGGTTTGCAGCCTGTGACACAAAGTTTGAAAACACCGAGAACGTCCGACGAAATACCGATGACGACACTGCTATGGATGACCGACGGTGTATCAAACGAACTCGTAACGCGACGAAATTCAACAGGCGGCCTACCTACAATATAACAAGACCGCACGCCGAGTTTCGACCTAATCCAAGAATATTTTAGCGCGCCTTTTTAGAACATTTTAAAACGATGCCGCGGGCGCGTGCATGTGTGGTTGGTCTCAAAATGGTCTGCGACGAGAACGGAGAGAACCGACAACTACCAACGGATGCAAGTTTTTAAAAACATGTGATGATGCTATGCAGATGATGCGAATGATGCATTGATGAATGCAACAACCAAACGAAACACAGACGAGAATGGAAATAAAAGAGGAATCTTCTGGAATCTTCTGAAACGTCGGTCCCGGGCTGTTACACAACGAGACCAGAAAAAAGTACAGGAAGAACTAAACACAACACAACACTACACCCTAGTACACCTAAGCTCCACGACAACACCCTCAAGAGGGAAAACGACGCCAAGCATCACCACTGTCGTGTCCGCAATGAACAGAGTTTTCATCCGGAGCCCTAACACAGAGAGAAGAACCACGACAACGTCTTCAGGAAGAAAGATGCGCCCCCAATCATCGTCGTTATCGGCGCTGAGACATAGAGCTTTCGCTCGGCAACTCACCCATGTCACCACGAGGTGTCTAGGACTAGCACGGTGAGGTCGGATCCCCAGATCCAGATCGGAGCGTCGTCACTTAAAAGACAGAGAGGGCACTCGAGCCACCCGCCTCCTCCGTTCCCTCGCCCACGCGACCAAGACAGGGAGTCACCACCGCCACGAGGTTGCCCATCGAAGAGCCAACCATGTGGACCGCCACCCGGACATCCATGTCCAGGCCATCGTCAATCGCCCACATCACGGAGTACCCACCACGGTAGGAGGGGTAAAAGGGGCCTCCTTTCGCTCCTAGCCCGACATCAGCCACAAAGTTTGGATGAACACCATGACCGTGGGACGTCGACACCCGTGCCTCCAACTAGGCCCGATGGACTGGGGAAGGCACAACTCCGTGACTACCGACGGCCGCCAGCGAACATGTGCGCACGACGTCATATACGTGATATCCGACTCCGATCTGCCTGACAAGCACCCGATGACTCGACCACCGCCAACATCTATCGTACCCACAAGGAGAAGCAACGTGATTCCTGCGGGCACCCCCAGACCGAGCCCACCATTGGCTACCCGGAGCGGAGCTCCGACCCGTCTCGGGCCCAAAACTGGTCCGCGCGCCGCCGCCGACCACCTGGACGCGCCCGCAGCCCACGCCCGCCGCCGTCAGCCGACCGCGCGGAGGCAGGGCGGCGAGCTCCGTCCCACGCTGACCCATCCCGCGCCGCTCCTCGCGCCTCGTCAGCCGAGCCGCCGCCGCCAGCCCACTGCAGGCCCGCCGAGCACGCCCCGCCGCACACCAGATCCCCACGAAGCCGTCGTCGCCCTGTCCTCCGACCACGCCTCCGATGCACCGGAGCGACTCGCCGCTGCCGCGTCCCACGCTAGCGCTGCGCCTCCGGCCAGATGCACAACCCGCTCTGCTCTGCGACAACATCTATCTAGAATTCAACAAGGCAGTCAACCAAGATTGTGAAGCTATGTTTTTAGTGGTCAAATTTATAGTTTGTATGTATGCAATTGAAAATCATGCAATGTATTGGAAGTATGTATGTATGCAAGTCATAATTATGCAATATTCTATATCACTAATCTTCGTAGGATTGGAGGCCTCACAATCAATTGGGTCTCCAATTGAAATTTGATCATCCGATTTTGGTCGAATCAACAATTTCTCAAACCCTCTCATTTATTTATTTTTATACAATAAACTATGCTTTCTAATTTTTAAATCTTCATAATTAATTAAGGCTTTAATTTAAACTTTGGTCACCTGAGTTTGACCGGGTTTGCAATTTCTCAAGGAGCTCTCCTGTTTAAGTATTTTAATTTTTCATGCTCCCTAATTTTAAAGCTTTTTCATTCGATCGAGAAATTCAATTTTGGATTTGGTTTACGATGTTGATAGGGCCAACGATTTTTCAAATCAATCAGCAGCAAGTGGCCTACTAAAACATATCAAACCCACGCAGACTTCTATCACCCGTAAAATAGCGTCGCCATGTGATACTATAGCACAAAAATAGTACTTGCAACTGACGATGAAAAAATATTTCCACATAAATATGGGTTGATTAGCGGACAACACAAAATCACACCGTAAAAGACCCACCAAATAAATGCATTATAAATAGACGTAAAGTACACTCCATCGCCTCCCTCACCGGCCAAACTAAATACTCCATCGGTTTCAAAATATAAAGGTTATTAATTTTTTGGAAAGTCAAATTTCTTTAATCTTGATCAAGTTCAGAGTAAAAAATGTTGACATCCACAATACTAAACAATAAATATAAAAATTTATTTCATGATGAATCTAATAACATCAGTTTGATATTATAAATTTTGATATATTTCTCTGTAAATTTGATCAAACTTAAAGAGGTTTGATTTTTCAAAAAAATAATACAGCATATATTTTGAAATAAAATGAGTAAAGAAATTTAAAATCCCAACAAATTCAATAAAACAGCAAAGTGCGCACAACCCTTCTAGTATATATGCAAATGACAAGTCCTGTTCTTGCATGTGTGCATCTCGTAACATGCGAAGTTCTGAATTTTACACGGAACATATATGCCGTTTTGTATGCATCAAGCAAATAAGAGAACCTGAGTGTATGTCCTCTTCTTGCTTGTGTGCTACCTGTATCATGTCATGTTCTGAATTTTGCACACAAGTGACAAATGTGTGCACCTTGACAGCTTATATATGGTCAGGATGCATAGTTATGCAATGGAAGTGATGCAAGTGATAGTTGTGTACACCCTGCCACCAAAAACAACCATGCCGCGCTGGAACCAAGAGAACCAAGCCCAGTCATAAGCAGGTTGACATATCTTGAAAATATATACTGTATCACTAATATTCCTATGATTGGAGGCCTCATGATCAATTGAGGTCACCAATTGGAATTTGGTCATCCGATTTTGATGGGGTCAATAATTTCTTAAATCTTCTCATTTATTTTTTATATACAAATATGCTATGCTTTCTAATTTTAAATCTTCAAAATTAACTCAGGCTTCAATTTAGACTCTGGTCACACGATTTTGACCGGATCAACAATTTCTCAAGGTGCTCTTCTATTTAATTATTTTAAGTTTCTATGCTCCCCAATTTTAAAGCTATTTCATCTAATTGAGGTATTCAATTTTGGAATTGATTTACAATTTTGATCGGACCAACGATTTTTCAAATCAAGCAGCAACAACTGTCCTATAAAAACATATCAGCCCCCCACAGACTTCTATCACCCATAAAAAAGTGTCATCATGTGATACTATAGCACAAATATAGTACATGCAACCAATGATGAAAAAATATTCCCACATAAATATGGGTTGATTAGCGGATAACATAGAATCACACCGCGAAAGACCCACCAAATAACCGCATTATAAATAAACCTAAAACACACTCCATCGTCTCTCCCACCGGCCAGACTAAATACTCCATCAGTTTCAAGATATAAGGGTTATTAGTTTCTTAGAAAGTCAAATTTCTTTAATTTTGACCAAGTTTAGAGCCAAAAATATCAACATCCACAATATTAAACAAAAAATAATGAATATTCATTTCATGATGAATATGATAAGACCGATTTGATATTATGAATTCTGATATGTTTCTCTATAAATTTGATCAAACTTAAAGAGGTTTGACTTCTCAAAAAAGTAATACACCATATATTTTGAAATAGAATTAGTAAAGAAATTTAAGAATCCTAACAAATTCAACCGCGCATCAAAGCGCGCACAACCCTTCTAGTAAGGACCAAGGGCGGTGTTGATATTATCATCGATTTTCACACCTAGTGAGCAAAAGGCAAACATTGAGTTATAGATCTGATCAACCATAATAAAGCCGTAGATTCAAGCCCTCCACTAACCAAGAATCAATCCAAGGACTTGGTTTGCAAGGAGCTTGTATTCCTCTTCCCGCTTATGACCTCGAGAAGGAAGACGCCAACTGTAAATGTCCGACTTGCTCGAGAAAAGACCCTTGAAGGCATACCACGGGGCGATGCACCCACTGTTAAGTCACAAAGAAATCCGTGTCATAAGGTCGCCAATTGAGACTATATGGAAGTTAGAATTTTATTTGGAAGTACTTACTCCACGATCCTGGTTGTGTGGCTTCGGTCACATTCGATCTGAAAACTAGAGCATAAACAAAGTTGGAAATCTTGGTATTCATCTCACGGTCCAATAGAATATTATTGGCTTTTAGGTCTGTATTACTCTCAAGCGAGAGGGCTTGTGCAAGTAGAGAAGCCCGTGTGTGATCCCATTGATTGTATGGAAGCGCTGCTCCCAGTTCAGCATTGGCCCACCCTTTCGCACTAGGAAAAAGTAATTTGATGTTATAGCTTGTGTGAGAATTGCCTTAGGCTCTAACCAGTAAGAATTCCTTTAGGCTCCTTGATTACTATAGTACATTCAAGCAAACAGAAGGCGGGCTCGAATGTGGAACCAGTGGCAACCAAAGTGTATTGTGTGTTTTCTAACTTTTGGTTTCCTCTAATATCTCAGATATTCAAATTGCACAAATATTGTTTGAACATGAACCAAGTCCAATGATGAACCAAAGTCTTAAATGGTACTCATATATATAAATATGCATATCCATCTACTAGTGTCTACTTTCCCACACACAAATTGCCAGCGCCAACCACCACGCATTCATCTTGTATGCTCTAAAACAGGGGGCACCATGTCTTTCAGTTGCTCGTGACATATCTACTCATTATATCAAGAGAAAGAAGTCATTTCGGCATCTCTTTTTAATGAGCTTCTCTTTCATTCTTCATATAGATTAAATGGCCACATATGTTTTGTATGCTCTGCAAATTCGTAGGTTCCTCCTTTTCTTCTCCCCCATTTGTTGTTTTTTGATAAAGGGCGAATTCTATTAACTCATAATGAAGCATCAAAAGGATGCAAACATAATGAGCACACAGCCGGCCTCGGCATAAGTAGAATGCACACAACCAACATCAACGCATACACACAAAATCACACTGGCAATAGAAATTCATACAAGACAGAAGCCATGCCTTGGTGGAGTAAAAACCAAAAAGAATCTCTGAAATGATCAAAACAATGATCAAGAACCTACAAATGCGAACATATCCGCTCCAACCATCTATTGACATCACAAGTACAGTGAGAAAGGTTCTCCAATAGCAATGCCATCAGAAAGGGAAAGCCGCTCAAGCACCTACATTGCCAGATCAAACCACCGAAGGCCAGACCATGGTTGTTCACTTTGAAGATCAAGTTCTAGAAAATCCAAGCAATGCCATGAAAGATTATGAATAGATCAGAAGTTTCTCACACAAAAAAGTGCATTCAACAAAGTAACGAAACAAAACACGTTTTCATTGACGGATATAGTCAATTTAGGCTTTAGACCTAGGGTTTTTACCCCGAAGCTCGAGACAGGTACTCTTTTGAAACACCACTAAAATCGAAGTCATCATGTAATGTCGCCACCACTTTACACGATCCTAGCAACTACAGACATAACAAGGTCTTCACTTGCATGAAATTTCACGTTAAGACCAAGCTCGCACAAGCAGACAGTCGAGAAGCTCTGAACAAAGGTCTCAGGCACATATTACGATGGAGATTGAGGGGGGGGGGGGGGTTCACCAATATCGTTGAAATCCCTATTTCGAACGCTCCGGCCACACCGTCCTCGTGCTCATCGTTCTTGTCTGTGGCGGCATAGTCCGTCGGCAAAATATACTCATCGCTGCCGTCGGGTTTGAAGATCCACGATCCCTTGTCCAGTCGCAGCAATCACCTAGCAGTGCAGGACCATGCTATCTTTTTCTTGGACCCCATAAACAAATGGGTAAGCACCATCATACCACCTGAAGTGAGGCGAATAAGAGCCGGTTTCGAAAGCACATCCATGCCTTGATCGCGTGCTGAGTTTGATTTTCTTGCCCCGCGAGATAGCATTGTAACACAGGAATTTCTTTCAGGAATGTCCTGCCAAAGGGGAAACAGAACCTGGCCGCTCATACCCTAGCACAAGGCAAGGGTTTCTTTTTTTTTAGAAAAGGAGGATGTATCCCGGCCTCTACATTTGGACGACGCATGCAGTCATTTTATTAACTATTCACAAAGACCTTACAAAGTAATATATCAGTAGGCTTGAAGCCACCATCTTGACAACACCTGTCGCTACTTCTATCCCCTTGATGAAGGGGTGCCGAATATCCGAATCGAATACCAAACAGACATCGCACCAAAACCTAACATCTAAAGCCGGATGCCTCAGCCCAGCCACATACCGGGACTGTGTCACACACCGGTCCGGCGCACTCTTAGAAGCCGCCGCCGCCGCCTTCCACTGATCCATCTCCAAAGCATGTACTGACGCACCGACCTTGCCAGGCCTGCCGTCGACACCACCACAGTGCCAGACAGCGCCACCATCCACACGCGCCCATCGCCGAAACACCGCAGCGCCATGCCGTCGGGATCCGCCGTCAGCCTTGCGGTAGATGTAATACCGCTCCTCCTCTATGTTGAGAATATAGGCAATTTTCCGATCAGATTAATCCACGAAATAATAACTAGCATGGCATTGACATAAGTGCAAAGATACTGATATTCAATCATGCAAACACGTACTACGCTAACAGAAGATGTATCTACGCATAACGCTAGCAGTGCTACAATTAACATAAACATGAGCGGGTTAAACGTGTTATACTCTCCAATAGGTCAATTGGCCGTAGCAGCAGAGTTGACGGCGGCAGCGTCCTCGGCCGCCTTCTTGTTAGCTTCGGCCTTCTCGGCAGCAGCGCGGTCGACGACGGTTGGGGACGACATGGTGTAGACGCGGACGTAGATGAGGTAGACGAACGGAAGCGAGCAGTCGCGTAATCGCTCCCCAAAAACCTAATTGCCCCTCTCCCCGTACAGGACCTGGAGAGGCGTGGTTTCGGAGGCCTGCTCTCCCGTCGACCGTGTACGCGGTGAACGGGACGGAGTCGCCGGTGGCAGCAGCAACAAAAGGAACGGCGTGGGCAGAGCACGTGGAGGCAGATGCGATTTGTTTCCATGTTGGCTAGGGTTGGATCGTGGCGTTACGTATTCTCCGTTCCTAACCGGCAAAAATAAGCGCGTAGGTGTGAGCTCGGCTCGGCTCATTCCCGCAACCCGCGGCGCGTCGTGACGAGGCGAGGCGAGGCGTGGCGAGGCGGGCAGCGGAGGAGGAGTGCATGAGGGCCTCTTCTCTTCTCATGCTCCAATAGCATGTGGAAGAAAGACCCTTATAAAGAGGTGCAACTCCTTCTACACTAGCAAGGTGGGACTAAACTTCCCAGTCCAGTTGTCATGCCACCTACATGGGCCCTTAGAGATTTTCTGAAATTGTCTTATGGGCCTAAAGCCCATTCTCACATTTCAACAATCCCCCACCAGATCTCAAGGGCCCATTTCGTCCTCTGTTCCAATTGCTGTTTTGATATACCAGTATTTCAGTGAAGACCTGTTAAGGTTGAGCTTCACCTAGAACAAGTAGTTACACCCCTTCACAACTGAACAATGGACTATGCCTTGAATTGTCAGTTTGGCGTCAAGAAGTTTCACCACAAGTCCTACTAGTACTAGACTGCCGAAGGTTGACCCCTCGGGTGGAGCATATTAGTCACACTCCTAGCCTATTCGTGAGCTTACTAGAGATCACCCCAATCTCATAGACCGTGACCAACAGTCGGGCTCATATAGGCGTGTTCCTCCAAAGATCGCTCTATAGGACAGCATCTTGCTTACACATAAGCTTAAGAACACATTAAGACGGTAGTCATCCTACCATACAGTAACCGAGAGTATTGCATCTTCAACGGAGTGGGTTAGTAAGGTTACTCTCCTCAGTTCACCACTGGCTTGTTTTCCCAGGTCCTACTTCACGGGATCTCTGATCACATAGGTTGGGTTACTACCATGGCAACTCATGTGGGTCTCATACCCATCTCCCACGATGCATTATCTATCACAACACGTGATATCCCTTTAGTAAAGGGGTCTGCCAGATTCTTAGCCGTTTGGATGTAATCCAATGCTATCACTCCGGAGTTTCTTAAACGTCTGACAGCTTTTAATCTCATTCTTATATGTTTGTTGGACTTCATGTTGTCCTTTGAACTCTTCACTTTGACAATGATTGTCTGGTTATCGCAGTTCATAAGGATAGCCGGAACCGGCTTTTCAACCACTGGCAAGTCCATCAAAAGATCCCGAAGAAATTCTGCTTCGACGCCAGAGGTGTCTAATGCTGTTAATTCTGCTTCCATTGTCGATCTTGTTAAGATCGTTTGCTTGCAAGACTTCCAGGAAACAGCACCACCTCCAAGGGTAAACATATACCCAGTAGTGGCCTTCATCTCATCAGCATCAGAGATCCAATTTGCATCACTATAACCTTCAAGTACCGACGGGTATCCATTATAGTGAAGTCCGTGATTCATAGTACCTTTCAAATAGCGCATAACTCTCTCAACAACACGCCAATGAACATCACCCGGATTGGCAACAAACCGGCTCAGTTTGCTCACAACAAACGCAATGTCAGGCCTCGTTGCGCTAGCTAGATACATTAGTGAACCAATGATTTGAGAGTATCTCAATTGATCTTTAGCTGTGCCTTTGAATTTTTGAACCAGCACACTAGGATCATATGGTGTTTGAGAAACTTTGCTGTCCGAATATCCAAAACGACTCAAAATCTTCTCAACATAATGGGATTGCAGAAGTGTAATCCCGCCCTTATCATCTCTCAATAGCTTGATGTTCAAGATAACATCAGCCACTCCAAGGTCCTTCATCTCAAAGTTCTGAGACAGAAAAGACTTAACCTCCTCAATCACTTTGAGTTAGTTCCGAATATCAGTATGTCATCAACATACAAGCACAATATAACTCCTTCGCCCCCACCATGGTGATAGTATACACATTTGTCAGCTTCATTAACAACAAAGCCAACAGATGTCAGAGTTGTATTAAACTTCTCATGCCATTGCTTAGGTGCTTGTCTCAGGCCATATAAAGATTTCAGCAACTTACACACCTTTCCTTCCTAAACATCTATCACAAAGCCATCTGGTTGTTGCATATAAATTTCCTCCTCTAGCTCTCCATTAAGGAAAGCCGTCTTGACGTCCATTTGATGGACGAGAAGACCATGCGAGGCCGCCAACGAGAGTAGTACTCGAATGGTGGTTAGTCTGGCCACAGGTGAGTAAGTATCGAAGAAATCTTCTTCTTCTTTCTAGGCATAGCCCTTGGCCACAAGCCTAGCCTTATACTTTTCAATTGTACCATCGGGCCTAAGCTTTCTTTTGAACACCCACTTACATCCCAATGGTTTGCACCCATAGGGACGCTCAGTTATCTCCCATGTTCCGTTAGCCATGATGGAATCCATCTCACTACGGACCGCTTCTTTCTAGTAGTCAGCATCAGGAGATGCATAGGCTTCTGAAATAGAAGTGGGGTTATCATCCACGAGGTATACAAGGAAGTCATCACCAAAGGTCTTTACAGTCCTTTGTCTCTTACCCCTACCAAGGGTTTCCTCGTCATCCTCCTCAGGATTTTCATCATGTGTTTGTTCATAATATTCCATAGGACTGGCTGGCTCAGGAGTCTCCTGTGATTCCTGTCTAGAAGTGCATTGCATATCTTTCATGGGGAATATATCCTCAAAGAATGTAGCATCCTTAGACTCCATAATTGTACCGACCCTCACGTCAGGTACCTCAGATTTCACTACTAGAAATCTATAGCCAACGCTATTCTTAGCGTAGCCCAAATTAACGCAGTCCACGGTCTTTGGTCCAAGCTTACGCTTTTTGGGGATCGGCATGTTGACTTTCGCCAAATAGCCCCAAGTACGTAAGTAGGAGAGCGTCGTCCTTCTCTTCGACCATTGCTCATAGGGAGTGACCTCATTATCTTTTGTCGGAACTTTATTCAGGACATGACACAAAGTCAAGATAGCCTGCCCCCACCATGCCTTGGATAAACCTGATGTATCTAACATGGCGTTAACCAAATCATTTAGAGTACGGTTTTTCCGCTCGGCAACCCCATTTGACTGGGGCGAATAGGGAGGCGTCCTCTCATGAATAATGCCATGTTCCACACAGAAAGAATCAAACTCATTCGAGAAGTACTCTCCACCACGATCAGACCGGACTCGTTTAATTTTCTTTTCAAGTTGGTTTTCAACTTCTGCCTTATAGATTTTAAAGTAGTGTAGAGCCTCATCTTTAGTATTTAACAGATACACATAGCAATATCTAGTAGAATCATCTATCAATGTCATGAAGTACTTCTTTCCACCTTTAGTCAACACACCATTCATCTCACAGAGATCTATATGTATGAGTTCTAGGGGCGTCAGGTGTCTCTCCTCAGCAGCCTTGTGGGGCTTGCGAGGTTACTTTGCTTGCACACACGAATGGCACTTAGAACCTTTGGCTAAAGTGAAACTCGGGATTAAGTTCAGTTTTGCTAGTCGTGTCATAACACCGAAACTAATGTGACAAAGACGTGAATGCCAAACTTCAGATTCATTAACATTCGAATGAATATTGTTCACTACTTTATTACAAAAATCTGCAAGGTAAAGGCGGAACAAACCTCCGCATTCATAACCTTTTCCAACGAAAAGTCCATATTTCGTAACAACTACTTTATTAGACTCGAAAACCAACTTAAATCCTTCTCTACACAGAAGGGAGACACTAACGAGATTCTTCTTGATGGTGGGGACATGTTGCACGTTCTTCAACTGCACGATCCTTTCCGAAGTAAACTTCAGATCGACCGTGCCAACACCAAGAACAGAAGCACTCGCGCCATTCCTCATCAATACGGACCCTCGGTCTGTGGCCTGATAAGAAGAGAACAATGAGATGTCAGCACACACATGAATATTTGCACCTGTTTCTACCCACCATTCGGTGGACTGACAAACTGAAAAAATAGTAAATAAATTACCGTACCCAGATGCACCACTTTCATTGTTGCTCACAATCATATTGGCAGACTTATTGTCCTGCACTGGCTTCTTGTACCTGTTTGGGCACTTGTTGGCCCAATGTTCCTCTGAACCACAATTGAAGCAACCATCATCCTTCTTATTCCTTTTGAAGGTCTTCTTTCCCTTCTTCTTGAAGTCGGTATTCTGTTGGACAGAATTCTTTTCCTTGGGCTTGTGGGAATTGAAGTTCTTCCGTTGTACCATATTGGCAACCGAAGAACCTTCAACCGGTTTTTCATGCGAGTCCTTTGCTCTCGAGTTCTGCTCAACACTCAGATGGCCGATGATATCCTCTACTGAGAATTCATGCCTCTGATGTTTCAGAGTGGTAGCAAAGTTCCTCCAGGAATTAGGGAGCTTAGCAATTATACATCCCGCGACAAACTTGCCCGGTAAATTGCACTTAAGAACCTCTAGTTCCTTAGCAATGCATATTATCTCATGAGCTTGTTCCAACACAGAACGGTTGTCAACCATTTTGTAATCATGGAACTGCTCCATAACATACATCTCGCTCCCAGCATCGGTGGCCCCGAATTTAGATTCGAGCGCCTCCCACAAGTCCTTGGCGACCCCCACATGCAAATATGCATCAACCAGCTTATCTCCAATCACGCTAAGGACTGCTCCAATAAAGTAGACAGTGGCCTCCCTGAACGCCTTCTCCTTTTCAGGAGTGATCGTTCCTACGGGAGTGACACCGGTTACCCAGAACACGTTCATAGCTGTGAGCCATAAGGTGGTTTTGGTCTGCCAACGCTTAAAGTATGTACCGATAAACTTGTCCGGTTTCAGTGCAGTACCAAACCACTACTCGAAAAATTCCTACACAAATTAGGTTTTTGGATTGTTGAGAATATAGGCAATTTTCCGATCAGATTAATCCACGGAATAATAACTAGCATGGCATTGACATAAGCGCAAACATACTCATATTCAATCATGCAAGCACACACTACGCTAACAGTAGATGTATCTACGCATAACGCTAGCAGTGCTACAATTAACATAAACAGGAGCGGGTTAAACGTGTTATACCCTCCAATAGGCCAGTTGGCCGTAGCAGCAGAGTTGGCGGCGGCACCGTCCTCGGCCGCCTTCTTGTCAGCTTTGGCCTTCTCGGCAGCAGCGCGGTCGACGACGGTTGGGGATGACATGGTGTAGACGCGGACGTAGATGAGGTAGACGAACTGAAGCGAGCAGTCGCGTAATCGCTCCCCAAAAACCTAATTGCCCCTCTCCCCGTACAGGACCTGGAGAGGCGTGGTTTCGGAGGCCTGCTCTCCCGTCGACCGTGTACACGGTGAATGGGACGGAGTCGCCGGTGGCAGCAGCAACAAAAGGAACGGCGTGGGCGGAGCGCGTGGAGGCAGATGCGATTTGTTTCCGTGTCGGCTAGGGTTGGCCGAGGCCCTGCTTATGTAGGCGGCGTCCGGGTGGAGAGACGTGGGCTGGACCCACGTCCGAGTCGGTAGCCCACAATCCAACATCTCAGATCGTGGCGTTACGTATTCTCCGTTCCCGACCGGCAAAAATAAGCGCGTAGGTGTGAGTTCGGCTCGGCTCATTCCCGCAACCCGTGTCGCGTCGTGACGAGGCGTGGCGTGACGAGGCGGGCGGCGGAGGAGGAGTGCGTGAGGGCCTCTTCTCTTCTCATGCTCCAATAGCATGTGGAAGAAAGACCCTTATAAAGAGGTGCAACTCCTTCTCCACTAGCAAGGTGGGACTAAACTTCCCACTCCACTTGTCATGCCACCTACATGGGCCCTTAGAAATTTTCTGAAATTGTCTTATGGGCCTAAAGCCCATTCTCACATTTCAACACTCTAGTCCCCTCCAGCTAGCACTTGCTCCAAAACGATGCCTCCGGGAGGGAGAACAACAACGAAGGCGTCGTCATCGTCCGATCCGGGAGACCCAGATCTAGGGTTTCCCCCGGAGCATCCCGAGCGTGATGACGCAAACTGCAACGACGATGCCTTAACAAGGAAATGACATCTCGGAGACGCCGCCATCGTCTGCCATGACCGAAGTCAGCGCGATTTTCATCGACAGTTGCGCCACCAGGTCGTGCGCCGCCGGCGTCACTAGTCCCTTCAACTTGAGCAAACTCCAAAAACGATGCCCTCAAGAGGGACTACAACGCAAAAGCACCACCATCACTCGATACCAATGAGATCTAGGGTTTTCCCTGGAGTTGCCCGTGGTGTCAAGGACCCAGACTAGGGTTGAATCCCGACGTGATCTGAAGAACCCATCAAGATCCGCCCAGTCGCCGATGTGCCGCACCCGCCACCGCACCTTCCGCCACCCGATGACCATGGCCGGTAGCCAGTCACCGTTCATCATGAACGCGTCCAGCCACCAGCCATGGCCAGATCTAGCCGAGGCCAGCGAGCCCATCCAGCGATCCCGCGCCGCCGCAGCCCTCGTTGCCATCCGCCAAGGAGGCAACCAGATCCATCACAACCCGCGTCGGCTGCCACCGCCGGGATCCAGATCTAGCCGTTGCCCGATCTGAAAACCCGACCGCTGCCGGCACGCCCCACCAGGAAACACACAGCCGCCACGAAGCCATCCCGCCACCGAGCCCCACGCCGAGCCCGGCGCCCCTGCAGGCCAGCAGCAACCTGTGCCGCCACCACCAAGCGAGGAGGGCAGAAGAGCCCTTCTGCCACCCACACCAGCCAGGTTTCACCCGGCGGCGCGCCCCGGCGGCAGTGAGGGGGGAGGGAGGAGGCCGGGGGAGAAGTGCCTGTCCGGCCGCCGCGCGGGGGCGACGCGGACGAGCGGAAGGGCGGAGTAATCGTTTGGGCTAGGGTTTCTCCTGCCTCCCGTCTACGTTGTTGCTGGTCTATCTCGTCTTCTTTGATCTTAGGGCCATGGAGGCATGGTGGATCTCGTTCTTTGCCGACGGGAGGGCTTCGCTTTCTGATGTTTTTTCAAATTTTGTTAGGGTTTGTGTCCTACTCAGAGATGCAAGGTAGAGGCGGATCTCTGCAGATGGAATAAAGTCCACCCCGCCTAGCCCCGTTCCGATGGTGTTTCTAGCATTGTAGGAGGTTGTGTGGAGGTTTGTCTCTGACGGATCTCATTGGATCCGGTCAGCGTTCGTCTATGTTCGTGTGTCTACAGGTTGGATAATTCCGATCTACTCTTCGATTCATCGGCGGTGGTTGCTGCTCTGGTGCATTGTGTTGGGGAACGTTGCATGGGAAACAAAAAATTTCCTACTCACACGCATGATCTATCCATGGTGATGAGCATCTACGAGAGGGAGAGTGGATCTACATACCCTTGTAGATGGCTAAGCGGGAAGCGTTAAGAAACGCGGTTGGTGTAGTCGAACGTCTTCGCGATCCAAATCACCGAGTGTCCCGCGATCTCCTCACGATCCGTCCCGCGATCTCATCACAACCCTTCCCACGATCCAATCACGAATCGTCTCGCAATCTTGATCACGATCCTTCTGATCTAGTGCCGAACGGATGGCACCTCCGCGTTCAGCACAGTGTACAGCTCGATGACGATCTCCGCCTTCTTGATCAAGCAAGAGGGAGCGGAGTGGTAGATGAGTTCTCTGGCAACGCGATGGCGTTGCGGCGATGGTGGTGGAGGAATTCCAGCAAGGCTTTGCCTAAGCACCACTGAAAACCGATCTAGAGGAGAAAACGATCTAGAGGAAGAAGAGGGCAGCACGTGGCAATTAGGGTTAGGGCTGCCCTCAAAACCTCTAGTATATATAGGAGCAGAGGAGGAGGAGGCTTGGCGCAAGGGTCAAACCCTCTTTGGTTCGGCCGAAGTGGAGAGGAGGAGTCCTCCTCCTCCACTCCTAGTAGGATTAGCACTCCTTCCTTATTTCCATTTTTTTGCCTTTTTCCACCTTCTCTCACATTGGAATTTCTTCCCAGTCGCATGGGCCTTGTGTGGGACTTCCACCAGCCCACTAAGGGCTGGTATTCATCCTCCCACAGCACATGTAGCCTCTTGGGTCGAAATACCCCTCCCGATGGTCCCTCGGTACACTACCGGCACTCCTGGTACACTATCGATGAGCCCGAAACTTTTCCGGCGACCAAATCAGGACTTCCTATATATCAATCTTTACCTCTGGACCATTCCGAAGCTCCACGTGACGTCCGGGATCTCATCCAGGACTCTGAACAACATTTGGTCACCACCATACATAACTCTATACTACCTAAACGTCATCGAACCTTAAGTGTGCAGACCCTGTGGGTTCGAGAACTATATAGACATGACCGAGACACCTCTACGGTCAATAACCAATAGCAGGACCTGGATGTCCATATTGGTTCCTACATATTCTATGAAGATCTTTATTGGTTGAACCTCTATGTCAAGGATTCAGTTAATCCCGTATGCTATTCTCTTTGTTCTTCGGTATGTTACTTGCCCGAGATTCCATAATATAAGATCCCGTGGCTAACACTTAGTCACATTGCTCGTTCAATCTCGTTACCGCCAAGTATCTTTACTCGTTACTTAATACAAGATCCCATGGCTAACACTTAGTCACATTGCTTGCAAGGCTTATTGTGATGTTGTATTACCGAGTGGGCCCTGAGATACCTCTCCGTCACACGGAGTAACAAATCCCGGTCTTGATCCATGCCAACTCAACAGACACCCTCAGAGATACCTGTAAATTACCTTTATAGTCACCCAGTTACGTTGCGACGTTTGATACACACAAGGCACTCCTCCGGTGTTAGTGAGTTGCATGATCTCATGGTCATAGGAATAGATACTTGACATGCAGAAGACAGTAGCAATAAACTAACACGATCATATGCTACGTTTATAGTTTGGGTCTTGTCCATCACATCATTCTCCTAATGATGTGATCCCGTTATCAAATTTCATCTCATGTCCATGGCAAGGAAACCTTAGCCATCTTTGATCAACAAGCTAGTCCATCAGAGGCATACTAGGGACATGGTGTTGTCTATGTATCCACATATGTATCCGAGTTTCCGATCAATACAATTCTAGCATGGATAATAAACGATTACCATGACAAAAGGAAATATGATAATAACTAATTTGTTATTGCCTCTAGGGCATATTTCCAACAGTCTCCCACTTGCACTAGAGTCAATAATCTAGTTCACATCACCATGTGATTCACATTGTTATGAATCTAACACCCAATGAGTTCTGGGGCTCGATCATGCTTTGCATGTGAGAGAGGTTTTTTTTCAACGGGTCTGCGACATTCAAATTCGTGTCTATTTTGCAAATCTCTATGTCTTACTGTAGACACTGGTACCACACTCCACTTGGAGCTATTCCAAATGGCTGCTCCACTATACGTATCCGGATTGCTACCAAGAGTCATCCGGATTGGTGTTAAAGCTTGCATCGACGTAACTCTTTATGACGAACTCTTTATTACCTCCATAATCTAGAAACATTTCCTTAGTCTTTTAGTTACTAAGGATAATCTTGACCGATGTCCAGTGATCCACTCCTGGATCACTCTTGTACCCCTTGATGGACTCATGGCAAGGCACACACAGGTGCGGTACACAACATGACATACTGTATAGAGCCTATGGCTAAAGCATAGGGGACGACCTTCGTCCTTGCTCTTTCTTCTGTCGTGGTCGAGCTTTGAGTCTTACTCAACTTCACACCTTACAAATCAGGCAAGAAATCTTTCTCTGACTGATCCATTTTGAACTCTTTCAAAATCTTGTCAAGGTATGTACTCATTGAAAGTCTCATCAAGCATCTTGATCTATCTCTATAGATCTTGATGCTCAACAATTAGGTAGTTTATCCAGGTCTTCCTCTGAAAAACTCTTTTCAAATAACCCTTTATGCTTTCCAGAAATTTTACTTCATTTCCGATCAACAATATGTCAACCGGATATGCTTATCAGAAACTCTATAGTGCTCTCACTCACTTTATTGTAAATACAAGTTTCTCATAAACTTTGTATAGACTCAAAAAACTTTGATCACCTCATCAAAGCGTATATTCCAACTCCAAGATGCTCGCTCCAGCCCATAGAAGGATTGCTGGAGCTCGCACACCTCTTAGCATCCTTAGGACTGACAAAACCTTCTGGTTGTATCACATACAACCTTTCCTCAAGTAAACCATTAAGGAAACGATGTTTTGACATTCATCTGCCATTTTTCATAATTGAAAAATGCAGCAACTGCTAACATAATTCCAACAGACTTCAGCATCGGTACGAGTGAGAAAGTCTCATCGCAGTCAATTCCTTGAACTTGTCGGAAACTTCTTTGCGACAAGTCGAGCTTTATAAATAGTGACATTCACCATCAGCCTCTGTCTTCATCTTAAAGGTCCATTTGTACTCAACAACCTGTCATTCAATGGGCAAGTCTACCAAAGTCTATACTTGGTTTTCATACATGGATCCTTTCTCGGATTTCATGGTCTCTAACCATTTGTCGAAATCCGGGCCCATCATCGCTTCTCCATAGCTCGTAGGTTCATCGTTTTCCAACAACATGACCTCCAAGACAGGGTTGTCGTACTACTCAGGAGCAGTGCGCATCCTTGTTGACCTACGAGGTTTGATAGTAACTTGATCCGAAGCTTCATGATCATCATCATTAACTCCTATTGAACTAACGTAGGCTCCATAGAAACAACTTTCTACACTGCGCTACTCTCTGGTTGAACAAAGGTTCAACAACCTCATCAAGTTCCATCTTCCTCCCACTCAATTCTTTCGAGAGAAACACTTTCTCGCGAAAGGACTCGTTTTAGCAACAAACACTTTATGCTTGGATCTGAGATAGAAGGTTTACCCAACTGTTCTTAGGGTATTCTATGAAGATGCATTTGTCCGCTTTGGGTTCGAGCTCACTAGGTGAAAACCTTTTTCACATAAGCATCGCATCCCCAAACATTAAGAAATGACAGCTTAGGTTTCTATCAAACCATAATTCACACAGTGTCATCTCAACGGGTTTAGATGGTGCTCTATTTAAAGTGAATGTAGTTGTCTCTAATGCATAACCCCAAAATGATAGTGGCAAAGTGATAAGAAACATCATAATTCGCACCATATCCAATAGAGCACGACTACGACGTTTGGACACACCATCACACTATGGTGTTCCAGGTGGCGTGAGTTGTGAAACAACTTCCACATTGTCTAAAGTTGTATGCCAAACTCGTTACTCAGATATTCACCTCCATGATCATATCGTAGATTTTTTTTTATCTTCTTGTCACGATGATCTTATACTTCACTCTGAATTTGTTTGAACTCTTCCAAATGATTCACACTTGTGTTTCATTAAGTAAATATATACTATATCTACTCAAATCATCAGTGAAGGTAAGAAAATAACGATATCCACCGCATGCTACAACACTCATTGAACCATATACATCAACATGTATCATTTCCAATAAGTTACTTGCCCATTCCATCAAGCCAGAAAATGGGGTTTTAGTCATTTTCCCCAAGAGGCATGGTCCGCATGTCTCAACCGATTCAAAATCGAATGATTCCAAAGATCCATCAGTATGGAGTTTCTTCATGCGATTTATACCAATATGACATTTAGCGGCAGTGCCACAAGTATGTGGTACTATCATTATTAACTTTGTATCTTTTGGCATCAATGTTATGAACATGTGTATTACTACGATCAAGATTCAACAAACCATTCTAACTAGGTGCATGACCATTGAAGGTATTATTCATGTAAACAGAATAACCATTATTCTCTAACTTAAATGAATAACCGTGTTGCAATAAACACGATCTAATCACGTTTATGCTCAACGCAAACACCAAATAACATTTATTTAGGTTCTTCACTAATCCTAAAGGTAGAGAGAGCGTGCGATGTTGATCACATCAACCTTGGAAACATTTCCAACACACATCGTCACCTCAACCTTAGCTAGTTCTCCATTTATTCCGTAGCTTTTATTTCGAGTTACTAACATTTAGCAACCGAACCGGTATCCACTACCCAGGTGCTACTAGGAGTACTAGCAAGGTACACATGAATAACACATACATCAAATATACTTCTGTCGACGTTGCCAACCTTCTTATCTACCAAGTATCTATGGTTGTTCCGCTTCAGCGACCGTTCTCCTCATAAGAGAAGCACTTAGTCTCGGGTTTGGGTTCAACGTTGGGTTTCTTCATTGGAGCAGCAACTGACTTGCCATCCATGAAGTTTCCCTCCTTGCCCTTGCCCTTCTCAAAACTAGTGCTTTTACTAACCATCAACACTTGACGCTCCTTCTTGATTTCTACCTTCGCGGTGTCAAACATCGCGAACAGCTCAGGGATCATTATTTCTATCCATGGCATTTTATAGTTCATCACCAAGTTCTAGCAGCTTAGTGACAGTGACTTGGAGAACTATACCAATCACTATCTTATCTGGAAGATCAACTCCCACTCAATTCAAGCGATTGTAGCACCCAGACAATCTGAGCACATGCTCAACGATTGAGCTATTCTCCTTCATCTTGCAGGCAAAGAATCTTGTTGGAGATCTCATATCTCACAACACGGGCATGAGCCTAAGATCCCAATTTCAACACTTAGAACATCTCATATGTTCCGTGACGTTCAAAACGTTTCAGAGCATCAATTCTAAGCCATAATGCATGATGCACTAAACTATCAAGTAGTCATCAGAACATGCCTGTTAGATGTTCACAACATCTACAGACGACGCTAGTGGGGTTGGACACCGAGCGGTGCATTAAGGACATAAGCCTTCTATGCAGCAATGAGGACAATCCTCAGATCACGGACCCAGTCCGCAATACTGCTACCATCATCTTTCAACTCTATTTCTCTAGGAACATATAAAAATTCAAGGGAGCTACAGCGTGAGCTAGTAATCTACAACATAATTTGCAAAGACACTTTGACTATGTTCATGATAATGAGTTCAATTAATCATATTACCTAAGAACTCACATTCAAATTGACATCCCTCCGGTCATTCGAGTGATACATGATCCAAATTCACCAACTCAAGTCCGATCATCACGTGAGTTGAGGTGGTTTCAATGGTGAACATCATCGTGTTGATCATATCTACTATATGACTCATGTTCGACCTTTCAGTCTCTTGTGTTCCGAGACCATGTCTGTACATGCTAGGCTCGTAAAGTTTAACCCGAGTGTTCCGCATGTGCAACACTGGCTTGCACCCGTTGTATGTGAACGTAGAGTCTATCACACCCGATCATCACGTGGTATCTCGACACGAAGAACTTTCGCAACGGTGCACACTCGGGGAGAACACAATTTATCTTGAAATTTAAGTGAGGGATCACCTTATAATGCTATCGTCGTCCTAAGCAAAAGAAAGTGCATAAAGGATTAACATCACATGCAAATCATAAGTGACATGATATGGCCATGAACTTGTGCTTTTGATCTCCATCTTGAAAGCACCGACATGATCTCCATCGTCACCGGCATGACACCATGATCTCCATCATCTGGATCTCCATCAACGTGTCGCCATCGGGGTTGTCGTGCTCACCATGCTTCTACTACTATTGCTACCGTTTAGCGATAAAGTAAAACATTACATAGCGCATAATGATTGACACGCAGGTCATACAATAATTAAAGACAACCCTATGGCTCCTGCCGGTTGCCATACTCATCGACATGTAAGTCGTGATATTGCATACAACACATGATCATCTCATACATCACATATATCTCATCATGTAACTGGACATATCACATCACAACATACCCTGCAAAAACAAGTTAGACGTCCTCTAATTGTTGTTGCATGTTTTACGTGGCTGCTACGGGTATCTAGCAAGAACAATTCTCACCTACGCGAAAACCATAACGGTGATACATAAGTTGTTTTTCAACCTTCTCAAGGACCGCCTTTGTCGAATCCGATCCAACTAAAGTAGGAGAAACAGACACCCGCCTGCCATCTTTGTGCAACGAAGTTACATGTCAGTCGATGGAACCGGTCTCTCGTAAGTGTACGAGTAAGGTTGGTCCGGGCCGCTTCATCCCACAATACCGTTGAACCAAAACACGACCCACGGAGGAAGCAATCTAAGCATCAACGCCCACAAACTCTTTGTGTTTTACTCGAGATCTGATCTACACATAGACCTAGCTCATGATGCCACTGTTGGGGAATGTTGCATGGGAAACAAAAAATTTCCTACGCACACGCATGATCTATCCATGGTGATGAGCATCTATGAGAGGGAGAGTGGATCTACATATCCTTGCAGATCGCTAAGCGGGAAGCGTTAAGAAACACGGTTGGTGTAGTCGAACGTCTTCGCGATCCAAATCGCCGAGCATCCCGCGATCTCACCACGATCTGTCCTGCGATCTCATCACAATCCGTCTCAAGATCCAATCATGAATCGTCTCGCGATCTTGATCACGATCCTTCCGATCTAGTGCCGAACGGACGACACCTCCGTGTTCAGCACACGTACAGCTCGATGACGATCTCCGCCTTCTTGATCCAGCAAGAGGGAGCGGAGTGGTAGATGAGTTCTCCGGCAACGCGATGGCATTACGGCGATGGTGGTGGAGGAATTCCAGCAGGGCTTCACCTAAGCACCGCTGAAAACCGATCTAGAGGAGAAAACGATCTAGAGGAAGAAGAGGGCAGCACGTGGCAATTAGGGTTAGGGCTGCCCTCAAAACCTCTAGTATATATAGGAGCAGAGGAGGAGGAGGCTTGGCGCAAGGGTCAGCCCCTCTTTGGTTCGGCCGAAGTGGAGAGGAGTCCTCCTCCTCCTCCACTCCTAGTAGGATTAGGACTCCTTCCTTATTTCCACCCTTTTGCCTTTTTCCACCTTTTCTCACATTGGAATTTCTTCCCAGCCGCATGGGCCTTGTGTGGGACTTCCATCAGCCCACTAAGGGCTGGTATTCATCCTTCACAGCCCGCCTCTTGGGTCGAAATACCCCTCCCGATGGTCCCCCGGTACACTACTGGCACTCCTAGTACACTACCGATGAGCCCGAAACTTTTTCGGCGACCAAAACAGGACTTCCTATATATCAATATTTACCTCCGGACCATTCCAGAACTCCTCGTGATGTTCGGGATCTAATCCAGGACTCCGAACAACCTTCTGTCACCACCATACATAACTCTATACTACCGAAACGTCATCGAGCCTTAAGTGTGCAGACCCTACGGGTTCGAGAACTATGTAGACATGACCGAGACACCTCTATAGTCAATAACCAATAGCGGGACCTGGATACCCATATTGGTTCGTACATATTCTATGAAGATCTTTATCGGTTGAACCTCTATGTCAAGGATTCAGTTAATCCCGTATGCTATTCCCTTTGTTCTTTGGTATGTTACTTGCCTGAGATTCGTTCGTCGGCATCTCCATACCTAGTTCAATCTCATTACCGGCAAGTCTCTTTACTCGTTCTGTAATACAAGATCCCGTGGCTAACACTTAGTCACATTGCTTGCAAGGCTTATTGTGATGTTGTATTACCGAGTGGGTCCTGAGATACCTCTCCGTCACACGGAGTAACAAATCCTAGTCTTGATCCATGACAACCCAACAGACACCCTCGGAGATACCTGTAGAGTACCTTTATAGTCACCCAGTTACGTTGCGACGTTTGATACACACAACACACTCCTACGGTGTCAGTGAGTTGCATGACCTCATGGTCATAGAAACAGATACTTGACATGCAGAAAACAGTAGCAATAAACTGACACGATCATATGCTACGTTTATAGTTTGGGTCTTGTCCATCACATCATTCTCCTAATGATGTGATCCCGTTATCAAATGACATCTCATGTCCATGGCAAGGAAACCTTAGCCATCTTTGATCAACGAGCTAGTCCATCAGAGGCATACTAGCGACATGGTGTTGTCTATGTATCCACACATGTATCTGAGTTTCCGATCAATACAATTCTAGCATGGATAATAAACGATTACCATGAATAAGGAAATATGATAATAACTAATTTATTATTGCCTCTAGGGCATATTTCCAACAGTCTCCCACTTGCACTAGAGTCAATAATCTAGTTCACATCACCATGTGATTCACATTGTTATGAATCTAACACCCAATGAGTTTTGGGGCTCGATCATGCTTTGCATGTGAGAGAGGTATTTTAGTCAACGGGTCTGCGACATTCAGATCCGTGTGTACTTTACAAATCTCTATGTCTTACTGTAGACACTGCTACCACACTCCACTTGGAGCTATTCCAAATGGCCGCTCCACTATACGTATCTGGATTGGTGTTAAAGCTTGCATCGACGTAACTCTTTACGATAAACTCTTTATCATCTCCATAATCGAGAAACACATTGGTCATATGGGGTATTAGCACGACGAGTTCCCGATTGTCTATTACAACAAGGTTTGCCCGACTCCTACGATGGAGGGGCGATGAAGACGGCACGCCTTTGGCTCGCTTTAGTGCTTGTACTCGTCGCTAGGTGGTCTATGGATCTGGATGTATTTTTTACATTTGGTGTTCTTTATACTATCTTGACAGTTGACGAATAGATTTGAAGTTTTCTTCGCAAAGAAAAAAGGGGAAAAAGAACCTAGAGAATTAGAAAATTGTTTTTTTTTCAAGTGCAAAGACATCAGAGTCCCGAGAATTTAACATTTGCAGTCTCATTACTTCAGTTTGCTGCTGGTCCACAACAGGCATACACCTTCTCTGCTAGGCAAAACGAAAGAGTGAAAGAAAACTCCGAGCCTTTTACTAAACTGCTTCCTGAAACAACACAGGCAAGAGGCTGTTCCAAGTTAAGGGGAAGCGCCGCAGGATCAAGTTCGAGAGCTCCTTCTGGAATCCCTTCATTTTCAATTGCGCCCATCAAACGGTACGGGATACAATGCGAGAACCATATTGTGTCATCGTGATGCATGAGGTATGGAGTAGCCTCTTTGTCCTGCATAAATAAGCTAACAAAGACTTTTATCTTCACAAGTGGCATGACAGTGATGCTAGTGCCAGACGTGAAATCAGAGGGGACCTGAACAACTTCATACTTGTAGTTCTTTTGGTTGCGAGCACCTGAACTCCAACCAATGTCCCATCCCTTGAAAAGGGCCCAAACTTCATCTTTCCTAGGATATATTTCATAAGAGTTCCTTCTACCAGTGAATATCGCATGTACACGATGAGAAAAACGTTCCGTGTCAGTGTAAATCATAATACCATGGGCGGTGGCAACCCTATAAGTTCCACACCCGACGGTTCGATCTACTACCAAACTTTTCTCCACCTCTCCATCGGGACAAACTTCAAGCCATCTTGCATGTACTTCATTATTCTTGAGATTAACTTTCTCTATGAAGGCATAGTAATTCGGAAACTTATCCATGTCACTGTAGAGAGCCCATATCTGCCCAGGTTCGAACTTCTGAAGCATTCTAATTTCTGAAAATACTCCTGCACTTATCCATAACTCAGCAAACTGTTGATGTGGACCAAAAGGAACATGTTGCTCAGTCAAAGCATGTGCTATGAAGGCCTTCGGGCAATTCTGGCAGTGGACAGCTTTCTTCAAAATTGCATGGTGGTACTGATATTTGGTGCTACATGTTGGACAGATGGTCCAAAATGTTGGCGGCCTTGCAGAATTTGAGCCCGATGGCTGTTGTCGCTGAAAATTATTAGGGAGATTCATGGTAGTATGGACTGAGATATACTACTTCCAGACAACAAAGAACAAGCAGTAAACCAAAGAAAGGTAACTTGTCAACCTGCACCATACAAACACAAAATTATGATCAAGAAATTTCATGAGTAAGTACATTCTAAAACAGAAGAGCATCATGTGTTTCTTGCTACATAAGGGTGTATGTACATTTGTGCTATCATAGCAATGCCACCTGCGATAATTGCCAAGTTGGAAGAGTGAGAAATGAGAGAAAAAAAGGTTTGTCTTCTCTAGCTAAGAGATTTCCTAATTTAATTTTAAACATCCCATAAATTTAGGAGCATGCAAACATTAATTGCTAGAGATGACAGTAAGAGAAAATCAACTTTATAATATGTTCTTGTCATCTCTAAATGACATGCATGGTATAAGATAATACCCTCTTATCAATGATTCGACATGCCTAACAAACAACCAAAGAACAACACTCACCTTTTGCAACCCTAAAATAACAAAATTAACTCAAAGGCAGCAATCTCATAATTTTTAGCTGTTGTTACCTAGATGAAAGACCGTAGCACTCAAAATGCAATGCATGTTTAGACTTCATTAGATAATCCATAGGTTAAACATGTGACGGATCAGTTTCAACAGATATATGTTGAAGTAATCAGAGAGCACTCCAGCAGGGTTCAATTTCCCAGATTCCAGATAAATCCTGCAAACCACCAGAAGTGAGTAGCTTGGTTTCCCGGTATATTTTGATTAAACCTGTCTCTTCATCTTCATTCTGTATCTTTCTCAGTTGTTTTATTGTCCTTGAAAAATTCTCCTTTGTGTTTCAAGGAGGTCTAGCGTTGTGCCTCGCCTTGGCCTGGGGGTTCACCGCCATAGAGCCCGCCTCGGCCCAGATCTGGAGCCCAGTTGGGCTCTCCGACCCGATTCAGGGTCGCAACCATGGGGCATGGGGGCACTTTGGGCTAGGGGCGAGCTGCCTAAGGTGCCCGCGCCTGCCCAGATATGGGGCATGGTGAGGGTTGCTTAACCAGGTGGTTGGTCATGGCCGCCGTCTTCCGCTCATGGGCGTTGTTCCTGTCGTCAAGCAGTTTTTGCTTGCTCGGTCTTGTTGTTGACAGGTGACGGGCATCGACAGGGGTTGGGGTGTGTCTTCTTCGACGAGCATATCCATGTTGGTCAGTGATGAGGCTAGGGTGTGTGGTTCCTTGGACGCCGGGGCGGCGGCTCCACATGGTGGTCCGCCTGGTTGGCCTTTCAGTAAGTTTCTTGGCGGCGGTGGTGGTTGCATTCTTTGGTCGTGTTGGCGGCAAGGGATGTGTCGGTGGGTGATCCTGGTGCTGGAGGTGCTTCAGCAGTCATGGCTCCCATATCGTGTTGTGGAGATTTGTTTTGGTGGCAACAGGCCTACCCTTGGGGTGGGTTGGTTCTTGTGATTCCTCGTGTAGCATGGATGAGAGGCTGCCGGGCAAAGCTCTGCGTTTCGGCGCCAATAGCGGCAATGCACGTGGGTGTTGCGCCCCTCTTGAGGGCGTCGTTGTGGTTCTTCTCCCCAAGGCTCCGAGTGAAAACCCCTTGACCACTCTTTGGTCAGGGAGACAATGACTCTTGAGGGAATTGTTGTGGAGTCCAGGTTCCTTCCAGTCCTACCATGCAGTCAACGACGGGCAAATTTGGATCCTATCTTAGAGTGTTGTCTTCACTCTGGCGTGAGGTAGTCTCGCTTGCCTCCTGATCTTTTACACGGGTCCTCGTTTGCACCACTCGCGGTCCTCGCTATCCACAGGCAAGATTGGTGCTCCACGCTCCGCAACAGGAGGCAACTGGCCCTCCTTGGCGATAGCTTGGTGTGAGCGGTATATCATGGTCTGGCGGTTTTCCAAGGAGGCCCTGTTCCTTTTATTGTAAGTAGTCTAGGTCATTTTGTGGTAGGGTGTGGCTGCTCCTGTACTTTGGCCTTTTTACCTTTTATCTGCTTTGTAAGAGGGTCTCCTCATCACCTTGTATTGGTTCGGCTGTGTTGCTTTATATATAAAGCGAGGTGGAAACCCTTTTTTGGTGATATATCAGATTTGTCTACCTTATGTGCAAGTTCAGTTATGCTGCAATTTTTCTCATTGTTCAAACTTCACAGTGTGTTCACTAGCCATGGATTAATGAAATATTTTTACTCCCTCCGATCGATATTAATTGTCGCTGATTTAGTATAATTTTGTACTAAATCAGCACCAATTAATATGGATCGGAGGGAGTACTATAATCAGTGTCATATTGTACAATGGAAAATTTGTAAAGTGAACATTCACAATATAACAAGCTAGGGTCTAAACTACAATGAAGGAATCAAAAGAAAACATAACTGAACACTTTACTCAACATATACCAGAGTTTGAGAGCTTTTGCCATTAAGGTATGGCGCTATTAACTGATATCAGAGGCCCAAGGCAATACTTTGTCATACAGTGGTATAATAGTATGTAGTCATGACAAATAAGCAGATGCATAAAAATAAAATTCTTTAAAATTTAGCCAGTACGTAATTAGCGGACGAAAATAGTTGAGTGTGTCCAGATATACATGTATGATTTATAGAATGATAAAAATTGTAAACAGAGGAAACAAAAGTCTATACTTACCACAGATGATCATCATGACAGGCACGAGAGCACGAGCTTGGTACTGTCTGCGGAAACAATTGTCTCATTAATGTTTGTTTTTAACTTAGCACTACGCTTATAATCGTACACACTTCAAAAATAATTGTTACGTGCAACCACCAACCAATATGATTCTTATTATTATTTGGTTCCATCACAACACAAAACAGGGATGGGAAGCTAAAGGGGAAAATAGAATAGTTCTCAGTACCACTCTTGGTATTTTTCAATAAACAGAGGCAAAAGCGCTTCGCCTCGTATCGTTAATTAAGAAGGTTGTTGCCTAATTAATCAGAGGAAAACCTCGCAAAACCTAGAGTCAAACTCTGTTTCTTTCTGTCCAAATGAACAGAAGAATAAAAACTCTAATTTGATAGTAGAAAAATAAGGAATGCATTCAGTATTCAAACTAAAAAGGTTACAACCCTTTTCCCTCAAAAAAGTTCCCCTTTTTTTCCAACAACAGAGAAAAAGCTTTGTATATCTCAAGCTCACTTTAACACTGCAGGGGCATATTTCCCAATGGACATACCAATCCTTTGGTGCATAGAAAAGACTAACGATAAAAGAAACTAGGCCCATGGCTACGACCTAGTAAAAGGCGTGACGGAGCACCCCAAAATCAGCGGGCGAAAGGGAACAAACCCTAGCGGATTTAATCCGGATTTGCCCCGAAGTTCATCAGTCAAGATGTACGCTATTCCAGCGAAAACAAAAACGGATATACTAACGAGCTGACGCTCGCTCGGAAGCACATACTTACCACTACGGTCACCATCGTATGAACTTCAAAAAATAAATGCTACATGGAACCACCAACCAATAGGATTCTTACAGCTATTTTGGTCCATCTCAATACACAAAGGGAAAGGAGGCTAAAAATAGAACAGCTTTCACTGTTGATGTTTTTCAGTAAACAGAGGCAAAAGCTTTGCCTTGTTTCATTAATTAAGAAGGTTGTTGCCCGATCAATCGGAGGAAACCAGGGCACAATCTAGAATCAACTTGTGTTTCTTTCTGTCCAAATGAACAGAGAAATAAAAAAACCTAATTCAGTAACGAAATAATGAATGCATTGAATATTCAAGCTAGAAGATAATAACACTACAAAGTATTCCCCCCTCAAATTTTTTGCTCAAAAAATGTTTTCACTGTTTGCTGCTACACAAATTCCCCCCTTTTCCCCACTTGCCCACTGCAGCGACATGTTTCCCAAAGGAGACCAACACCAACAGAGATGCAGTGCCAATCCTTTGTGCATAGGAGTTCTGCTAAAAGAAAGCCTAACGGAAGAAGAAAGAAATTGAAAACATTATTTGTGCCGATGAATACGAATCGGAGTGACGGGGCAACCCAAAATCAAGTTCCCCCAAACCCTAGCAGATTAAAAAATATAGTAGATCCTAGATATCCAACTCTGAATCCAGATTCGCCAGCCCCAAAGTTCATCAGTCAAGACGTACGCACCATTCAATCAAACGCGAGCTAGCTTCTTGTTGCCTCGACTCAATGCATGCGGGAGAGCAGAGGAGGCAGTGGGATTACCAACCTATAATCGTCGGCGGCGGCCGGCAATGCGCGAGCGCGGCGACGAGGGCGATGCCGACCCCGGCCGAGGAGGAGGAGGAGGGAAAGGAAGGAGCGAGGGTTTTTCTCTGTAGCGGCAGGGGAGGAGGGAGAGATGTGGGACGCAGGAGACCGACGGAGGAAAACAAAAACTAATTTCGGGTCGGGAGGACGGCCATGGCGGAGGTCAACAGGTCAGGTCTTATCAAGTCAGTCAGACCTGTAAAAACACACACACAGCGTGACCCTCCTAGTCCTATAGCCATTTTTTACAGCCATGCGCTGCTGTAAACGCACTTAATTTTCTCTTTTTATTTCTATTTTACGGGTGATGAACGCGCTTAATTTTCAAGTGCTCTACTAATCCAAAAAAAATTGTGGGGTGCCTACTTATAAGTACTAACCCATTGCCCGTAAAAAAAGGTACTAATCCATTGTGTGGAATAAAGTTTTCTTCCCCCTCATGCTCGTTTCATCCAAATGACGCCAAAGATGAGGTCACCAGGCAAAGCCCCGTGTGGCGGACGGCAGAGTCCAATGTCAAAGTCCTCTCCTTCCCACTGGTAGAAACACCCCCTTTTGTCCCGGTTGCCCAACCGGGATGGGACAGCCGGAACGAATGCCCCCCCCTCGTCCCGGTTGTACCAGGACCCGGGATGGATGGGACGTCCACGTGGGGGGCGTGGGCTGGTCCCTGGCCAGGACTATTCAAACCGGGATGAATGCCCCCTCTGCCGCGGCAGAGATTTTTGCCAATTCTCTGCCAGGGCAGAATTTTCTTCTTCTTTTCCTTGTTTTCCTTTTAGGGTTTGGTTTGTTGTATTTTTTTCATATTTGTTTCCCATAAGTATTATGCATCTAATACACCACCATGTTTTTTTATTGTATTCCATTTTATTAGAATACACAAGTTTGCTGATCGCATTAGAATATACAACTATATGGTGATCGCATTAGAATATAGTTGAAGAATATACAATTAAGTACGCACCATGAATCGAATATACAAGTAAGAAGTGAAGAATATACAAGTTTGTACTCTTTCCCATAATTACTCTAATACACCACCATGCACCATGACTCGAATATACAGGTAAGTACTATGCATCTAAGAATTCGAACATCAAGTTCGTCGAGCATAGTTGGCGCTGACATAGTATTCCCCTCCTGGTGTTAGGACCTCTGCGTCTAAGAATCCGCAAATTTCCTCTTGAATTGCCCGTAGGGATCCCTTGGTAGAAGACCGTCACGCAGCCGCTCGATCTAATATAAAGAAGAGTGGTCAATATCTAATTAAAGACAATAGATGGTAATAAGATAAAAGTGATGGTTGACGTACACGAAGTTTTTCTAAATCTCTGCCCAGCTTGGCGCATGTCGTCTGACGAATGAACTCGCAGACATAGTATCCACATAAGTTATTCCCATCTCCCTCGTTCAAGCACTTTACAAGAACATGGTTTCAATCAAAATTATAATATAGCATTATAATGGTATCGAAACTATAATCAAGGAGATGCGCGGATATAGCTAGTACCACTTACTTTCAGATGTTGAAATTTAAGCTTCTCCTTCCATTCACCCCTAGCCTTTGCTGTGAACCATTTCCAAGCGCTGCCCGGCAAAGAAAATGAATTAAGTGAGTTATCAGAAAATAAACAAAAATTGTCGATATAGTGTCATAAAGATTGAAATTACCGTTGGATCAGTTCCTGCATGTCCTCCCAGTCCTTAAGGGGTTTATGTTTCGAGTCAATTACCAGTACTTTTCCTTTGTCAGTTTCAAATATTAGAAGAATATAGTGGAAGCTGCGCAAACATAACTCATCAGTTATACACTTATCATCGAGTAAGCAAAAAAAAATGTTTACCGGACAAATAACACTCACTCGAAGTTGTAAGGAAAAAGCATTTCCCTCTTGGTTTCGTGAAACCTTAACGCCTTCACAATTGAATCTTCTGTTTCCCTGGGTTTTGTGAGAAGAGTTGCTTGATTAACCCAATATGGGTCAATGAACCCAATGTCATAGATGTGTCCTCTTTTGCATTCGAGAATCTTCATTCTGCAATTATAATATAGTGAGTATTATTATAAAAATGTAATGAACGAGGTGATCTAGCTAGAGACTTAACTACAGCAAAATAAATACTTACAGACAATACGCACTGACGATAGATTTGTCGAGGGCCTTTAGCTGGAATAACTGATATAGTTCTATAAACTCAATCAGAATTATCCTTTCTCCATAACCGTGATGCTCGTTTCTAACTTCCATCGTTATCCATCCCTCAGAGTGCTCCGAGGCTTCCATGTACCAATTATGCACTCTTCGCATTTTTGTTGGTAGATCATTTTCCTCCCCAGGTTTGACGAGAGGATGCCCATGCCGATATGGGTGCATGAAATCAGAAGAGGGGAAGACATCTAAGGTTTGGAGATACTGCGCAATGGACATACCCGCAGCAGCGGCCGCTTGTCCGTACAGTGCAATAAACTCCGGGTCAAGTTCCTCGCCTACGCCTATGCTCGGCCCCACCTCGGGATTGGAATGCACTATGAGCGGGGGGATGGATTGATTTTTCTGTTGTCCGAGCTGGTCAACTATTTTCCCGCATTTCCCGCTTCCGGTACTACTCTTCTTCGACCGCTTCTTTTCATCGTGTGCCTTAAGAATAGAGCGGTCATAGTCAGGAATGAGACTCGGCTCGGGCTGATGAAGGGTCTTCACCATTTTCAACGCTCGGGCTTTGTCTTCTTCGGTGTTGGGGAAATCTAGCTCTTTCGGCGACTTCTCCTTAGATTTCCACGCCTCATATTCGGCCTTTGCGATCTCCTGGGTTTCCTCTAGAGTACAGTGGTAAAGTAACTTGGGTAGATTCGGATGTGGTACTCTTGGGAGGGGCGACAATCGACGCTTCGGTGATGCGGTGGTTCTCCTTCGCTTTGAGCTGCCCTGATCAGACTTCGTGGGCGGAGACGGCTGCCGCCGTGGCGTAGACGCACGTGTTGGAGACGGCTGACGCAGCGGCGTAGATGCACGTGCTGGAGACGCCGAGCGCTGCGGAGAGTACGAAGACGGCCGTTCCGCTAGAGACTGGTCTTGAGGCGGCGGCGAAGGAGGATGGCTACTCCGATCAGTCGTTGGCCTTGACGTCCAATTAGGAAACACGATGTGTTCCTTTAGCCATAGAATGCTCAAGTTCTTGGCGTCTCCAAGTTCAGTCACCTCCCCGTCTTCACCTTCAGGATAGTCAAGCTGCACCCGCTCGAATCCGGTCATAACTTCATCCACCCCGGCAACAGCGTAGCCCGGTTAAACTGGCTGACAATGGTGTGTTGGTTCAGGGCCAGTTGGTTTCACATAGCCGACCGCCACCTTAATGGTTATATTGTTGACGACTTTCACATGCAGCTCACACGGTGTCATCTCTGTTATATGATCCACCGGGTGCATCATCGGCGGTGCATCTTCACCATCATCACCTGGAGCTGCGTGGAAGCAACACTGCTCTTTCGATTAGATGGTGCGGCTTCCATTTCCTGCTGAGATTGGGTGTTACCTTGCTGCTGGCTAAGTCTGTCAATTTGCTCCTGCTGCCGCTTTAATTCTGCTTCAATGCTAGTCCACCGGTCTCCCCGATTCTGTGCTTCAGCTGCCTCCAAATCCTTTCTCCTCTGATGGGTTCTATCCGGATATTTCTTCTTCTCCTAGGGAAACCCATGTTTCCATGGAACAGAGCCTTTTGTGGCTCGTGTCCGTCCATAGTGTTCCTTATTCCCAAGGGCGCGGGTGAGCTCGTCGTTCTCTCTATCTGGATGTAACTTCCCCTCTTTAGCAACCTTTATTGCTTCTCTAAGAGCATCGATGGGTAGAGGATCTTCTTCATGTCTTACATTATAGATGCATTTCCCTTATGAGTCCAACGTGCCCCCATGGCCGAAAAACCAAGACCTTGTCCGTTGGTCCCAGTAGAACATCTCTGGAACGATGTCCTTAGCAAGCAAGTCGTCCTCAAGTTTATTCCACTTAGGCACGTTACCCTTGTAGCCAGCTTGCCCCATAGTATGGTGATAGATCTTTTTAGTGGCGTTTATCTTATTTTTTTAGACTTTTCCAGAGCTTCCTCCGACTTCTTGTACTCAACAAATTCTTCCCAGTACGGTTTTATCTTCTCATACGTTCCGGTGAAATCCGGAGTCTTGTTTTTCTGGATAAAGTCAAGGTTCAATCTTTTCTTCCAGCTCTTGAATTGCTCGGCCATCTTCCTAAAAGTGAACGCCTTGACCAGTTTCTCTAAGGCTTTGGTCTTTCGCTCTAAGATCAATTCAGGATCCTCCTCATTCTCATGCAACTCATCTTGAGTAACCTTCGGCGTCGCTAGGGTGAAATTAGCCAACATCTTTTCAAAAAGTTTTTCTTTGGCTTTGTCGCCGACATATGAAATTCCGAGAGCCTCCTTTGGCTTATGCCACTCCCGAACGCTGATCGGGATGTGGTCCCTAACAAGCACTCCGCATTGCTTCACATATTTTTGGGCAACAACTTCGGGAAGCTCTGGCGCGCCGTTTGCAGCGATCTGTTCGATCCTGTACCTTTCATGCTCTTTCAACTTCTGGGCTCCGCCTCGTTTAGTCTTCTTTCCGTTGGATTTGCTAGATCCGGATGGCTAAAATATATAAGAAAGAGTGTTAATACATGTATATAGAAAACAAATGCTTCATTTAATTAACATATATATATATATATATATATGCACCTTGCCGGAGTTTCTAATTTCTAAGGTTCGACCGGAACCGTCGGCTTCTCTCTCATGAGAGCCCTCGGTTTCTCCCCCGATGATGTCGTAGGCTTCTCCCTCATCGGAGCCGTCTCTTTGGGCGAGCTCCAAATCTACCTCACCAGAGCCGTCTCTTCGGGCGAGCTCTAGATCTACCTCACCAGAACCGTCTCTTCGGGCGAGCTCCGGATCTCCCTCACCGGAGTTGTTCATCCACTCAGAGACATCTGGGTCTCCCCCGGGCCCGCGGATAACATCCGCAACCATTTCTTCCGCATCTTCATCTCTGAAGTTTGGGTCCATAATTTCTGCAAATTAAAAATTGCAAGTTAGTGTCAACGCACAAAACTTAAAACAAAATGACTTAGCAGTTTCATCATCCATTCAACCCACATGTTTTGAATGCCTAAATAATTTGTTTTCAAAATATTGCTAAGTAATTGCAACTTCGTTCTTTTTTCCGGAAACTAAACAAATGGCCCATGGGACCGCCACCAAACTAGATCCGGGTCGACGATGTCACCCGGAATCCTCACCAAGCTGCGCGTCCCGGAAGGTAGCACCTGCCAACGCCAACCCGGCGGGACCCACTCCCGAACATCACCCCTCGGGTCCAACAGGGACATCATCGGCGAGAACAATAAACTAAAAAACATATTTTTGTTGTTATTTGAACTTAGCAAAATTTCTAATATGAATGACACAAATAACATTCCGGATCTAAATATAAGACCTAATATAACCGAGCATCTTTTAGCTTTTTTTCTCCACACTCTCTTCTCTGTCTCTCCACTCTGTTTCTTCTCCACGATCGAGCAGGTTGGAGAGAGGCCAGGGGCAGGGAGAGGGGGAGGGAGGGGGAGAGCTTTACCTGCGGGAGAAGGCGACGCGGGCGAGGTGGCATCGGGCGACGCAGGCGAGGTGGTGCCGGGCAAGCTCGGTGGCGCGCGGCGCCGCGACGACGTAGAGGCGGGCGACGCGGGGGCAGAGGCGCTGCAGACGGGCGATGGCGAGAAAGGGAGGCGGCCGCAGGAGTTGGGCAGCCTACCTGCGTCGAGTGTCGTCCTCCTCGCGCGACAGAAGGGGAGGGGGAGAGGGAACGGCTTAAGTACGTGGGGAGGGGCATCCATCCCGGTTGTTGCAAATTACTGGGATGAATGACCATTCGTCCCGGTTGTTGGCAATAACCGGGACGAATGCCCCACCCATTCATCTCGGTTGTTGCTAACAACCGGGACGAATGACCTAGATCTGGAACGGCGCGAAGAGGGGCATTCGTCCCGGTTGTTAGCAATAACCGGGATGAATGCCCTGTTTTTTCAAAAAAGTTTCATATTTTCAAAAATTCCCGCCAGATTATCTGCTAGTCCAATAATCAGAAAAATATGAAAAAACTACCAAAACATTTAGAAAATTATAAACTAACTAAATATGTTACTTTCAAACATATTTGGTGAAATTCAAAATTCAAATTATTTGAATTTGAATTAATTCATTTAAGAAATGGAGAAAATATCAAATAATTCAATAAATTCTGAAAATTGCAAGTTATATATCAAAATGATCAGAAAGATAATGTTTTGGTACTTCCTAGGGCTGCGGAGCGTTAGGATGGCACGAGAAGCAAGGATTTGGCATACCAATGTGTTTACAAGTGTTCTTAGGGTTGTACATGCCAAATATTCACTCACTCTTGTTGTTGGGTCTTCACCGGCATCGATTTCTCTCTCCGAGTCTAAGTACTTAATTATAGGCTGAAGGTCCCCGAACCGATGAACGGGAGGGGATCTTGTGTACAGGTGGTTCATGCCATTGTTTTGGGACTTCATAGGGCCCACCCTAACACAACCAAGCAAAGTGTTGCACATTGCTACCCACTCCGGGCTCCGGTGAAAACTGTAGACCGATAAGCTGGGCTGTTCTCTCCAGCGGGGCTAGGGTTTCATCGGAGAGGGGTTGCGGAGCGTCGGGATGGCACCAGAAGCAAGGATTTGGCATATCATGTGTTTACAAGTGTTCTTAGGGTTGTACATGCCAAATATTCACTCAAAGGTTCAATACCCTAACACAACCAATAACATTACATAGATTTACATCAGAGGTTCAATACATTATTATACATCACTCCATTAAGTCCATGAACCCTTGCTTATGATCGCTTCGGAAGTAACCATGGAGCATCTTCTTTATTTAACGGGATGGTTGGGTCAGCTTTCACTGTGAAGGGCGGAATTTCAGCAAACTTATCATAATCTTCAGACATGTCTGTCTTGTCCTCGACTCCCACGATGGTTCTTTTCCCTGAAAGAACTATGTGACGCTTCGGCTCATCATATTATTTATCTGGTTGCTTATTTTTTCTTTTCTTCGGTCTGGAGGACATGTCCTTCGCATAGAAGACCTGAGCCACATCATTGGCTAGGACAAATGGTTCGTCATTGTAACCAATTTTGTTGAGATCCACTATTGTCATTCCGTACGGCGGGTCTAGCTTTACCCCTTCTCCATTCAGGTTGACCCATTTGCACTTAAACAAAGGGATCTTAAAAGAAGGTCCATAGTCAAGTTCCCATATCTCCTCTATGTAACCATAGTATGTGTCCTTTTTCCCATTCTCGTTTGTTGCATCAAAGCGGACACCACTGTTTTGGTTGGTGCTCTTCTTATCTTGGGTGACCGTGTAAAATGTATTCCCATTTATCTCGTACCCTTGAAAAGTCCCAATAGTTGAAGATGGTGACCCGGCCAACATGTAGAGCTGATCTTCAATAGTGATGTCATTTATAAGATGTTCTTGCAACCAACTTCCGAAAGTCTCCATGTGTTTGACTTTAATCCATGTGTCATCCTTCCCCGGGTTTGTGGAGCGTACAATATTCTTGTGTTCCTCGATATACGGAGCCACGAAGGTGGAATTTTGTAGAACCGTGTAGTGTGCTTTAGTGAAAGAATGCCCGTCCCCGGGTATCATTGTTTTCTTTCCTAGTGTTCCATTTCCCCTCAGTCTCCCCTCGTGCCGCGATTCAGGAACACCAATCGTCTTAAGGTCAGGAATAAAGTCAACACAGAACCCAATGACCTCCTATGTTCCATAGCCCTTGGAGATGCTTCCTTCTGGCCTAGCATGGTTATGAACATATTTCCTCAAGAATCCCATGAACCTCTCAAAGGGGAACATATTGTGTAGAAATACCGGACCGAGAATATGAATCTCTTCTACTAGGTGAACCAGGAGATGCGTCATAATGTTGAAGAAGGATGGTGGGAACACCAACTCAAAACTAACAAGACATTGGACCACATCCCTCTGTAACCTTGCCAGACTATCTGGATCGATTACCTTCTGAGATATTGCATTGAGGAATGCACATAGCTTCACAATGGGTACTCGAACATTTTCCGATAGAAGCCCCCTCAGTGCAATCGGAAGCAACTGCGTCATAATCACGTGGCAGTCATGAGACTTCAGGTTTTGGAATTTTTTCTCTGCCATATTTATTATCCCCTTAATATTCGACGAGAAGCCATACGACACCTTGATACTGTAAAGGACTTCAAAAAATATTTCCTTCTCTGCTTTGGTAAGAGCGTAGCTGCTTAAGAAATGACGCCCTGTATCCATGTGCTTGTTTTTTGGGTCTTTCATACGTTGCTGGTCCTCTCATGCTTCTGGTGTATCTTTTGACTTCCCATACACGCCCAGGAAGCATAGCAGGTTGACGCAGAGATTCTTCGTCACGTGCATCACGTCGATTGAAGAGCGGACATGTAGAACTTTCCAACATGGTAGCTCCCAAAAGATAGATTTCTTCTTCCACATGGGTGCGCGCTTATCAGGGCCGTTCGGAATAGGTTGGCTGCCATCACCCTTCCCAAAGATTACTTCTAGGTCCTTGACCATACCAAATACATCATTACCACTACGAAGGTCAGGCTTCTTCCGGGTATCTGCCTCACCTCTGAAATGTTTGCCTCCTTTCTTTCTTACGGGATGCTTCATCGGAAGAAATCTACGATGCCCCAGGTATACAACCTTCTTACATTTATCCAAATATACACTATCAGTCTTATCTAAATAGTGTGTGCATGCATTGTATCCCGTGTTTGTATGTCCAGAAATGTTACTAAGAGCAGGCCAATCATTGATGGTTACGAAAAGCAACGCCCGTAGGTCAAATGGATTTTGTTCGTTCTCATCCCACACACGTACACCTGGTTTGCCCCACAACTATAATAGTTCTTCCACTAATGGTCTTAGGTACACATCAATGTCGTTGCCGGGTTGCCTTGGGCCTTGGATGAGCACTGGCATCATAATGAGCTTGCGCTTCATGCACAACCAAGGAGGAAGGTTGTAGATACATAGAGTCACGGGCCAGGTGCTGTGACTGGAGCTCTGCTCTCCGAAAGGATTAAAGCCATCTGTACTTAGACCAAACCATAAGTTTCTTGCCTCGCGTGCAAAGTCTGGGAAGTCTCTCTCGATTTTTCTCCACTGCGACCCATCAGCGGTGTGTCTCAACTTTCCGTCTTTCTTACGGTCTTCTTTATGCCATCGCAACAACCTGGCATGCTCTTTATTTCTAAACAGACGTTTCAACCGTGGTATTATAGGAGCATACCACATCACCTTGGCAGGAACCCTCTTATGGGGGGGGGTCGCCGTCAACATCGCCAAGGTCATCTGCTCTGATCTTATACCGCAGTGCAGTGCATACCGGACATTTATCCAAATTCTCGTACTTCTCACCGCGGTAGAGGATGCAGTCATTAATGCATGCATGTATCTTCTCCACATATAGTCCTAGAGGGAAGAGAGCCTTCTTTGCTTCGTACGTGCTGTCAGGCAATTCTTTATCCTTTGGAAGCTTCGGCTTCATTATTTTAAGTAAACTCTCAAATGCTTTGTCAGTCACACCGTTCTGTGCTTTCCATTTCAGCAAATCTAGTGTGGTACCGAGCTTTGTGCTGCCATCTTCGCAATTTGGGTACAACAACTTTTTGTGATCCTATAACATGTCATCCAACTTCAACCTCTCCAATTCACTTTCACAGTCTTCCCTTGCATCAGCAATAACTCGACCAAGATCATCATCGGGCTCATCTGATGCCCGTTCTTGATCATCATCGGGCTTATCTGATGCCCGTTCTTGATCAGCTCCTTCTTCTGCATTGTCTTCCATTGTAGTATCACCGTATTCGGGGAACATAGTGTTGGGGAACGTCGCATGGGAAACAAAAATTTCCTACGCACACGCAAACCTATCCATGATGATGAGCATCTACGAGAGGGAGGGTGGATCTACATACCCTTGTAGTTCACTAAGCGGGAAGCGTTAAGAAACACGGTTGGTGTGGTCGAACATCTTCGCGATCCAAATCGCCGAGCGTCCCGCGATCTCATCACGATCCGTCCCGCGATCCAATCACGATCCGTCCCGTGAACTCATCACGATCCGTCCCTCGATCTCATCACGATCCGTCTCACGATCTTGATCATGATCTGTCCCGCGAACTCATCACGATCCGTTCCGCAATCTCATCACGAACCGTCTCGCAATCTCGATCACGGTCCTTCCGATCTAGCGCCGAACGGACGACACCTCCGCGTTCAGCACACATGCATCTTGATGACGATCTCCGTCGTCTTGATCCAGCAAGAGGAGGTGGAGAGGAGAGAGAGTTCACTGGCAGCATGACGGCGCTCCGGTGATGGTGGTGGAGTGATTCCGGCAGGGCTTCGCCTAAGCACTGTAGAAAACCGATCTAGAGGAGCACCGGTGGAACGGGTAGCACGTGGCCGTAAACTGTGTCTAAGCAGCCCCAATCCACCAGTATATAAAGGAGGGAGGGAGAGGCAACCCTTGGCGCAAGGCCAAGGGCCTCTAGGATTCGGCCGGCTAGAGGGGGAGGAGTCCTACTCCTCCTCCACTCCTAGTAGGAGTAGGACTCTTCCTTTTTAGCCTTTTTTCCACCTTTTCCTTTAGGACTTTTGCCTCCTGCGCCATGGGCCTTGGTGTGGCTGTTTATCCAGCCCACTAAGGGATGGTTATCACTCTCCACAGCCCATGGACCCTCTGGGGTCGAAATACCCCTCCCGGAGGTCTCCCGGTACACTACCGGCACTCCCGGCACACTACCGATGAGCCCGAAACTCTTCCGACGACCAAACTGGGACTTCCTATATATGAATCTCTACCTCCAGACCATTCCGGAGCTCCTCGTGATGCCTGGGATCTCATCCGGGACTCCGAAAAACCTTCGGTCACCACCATACATAACTCTACACTACCAAAACGTCTCCAAATAACCGCTTATGCTTTCCAGAAATTCTACATTATTTCCGATCAACAATATGTCATCTACATATACTTATCAGAAATTCTATAGTGCTCCCACTCACTTTGTTGTAAATACAAGTTTCTCGTAAACTTCGTATAAACTCAAAAACTTTGATCAACTCATCAAAGCGTATATTCCAACTCTGAGATGCTTGCTTCAGTCCATAGAAGGATCACTGAAGCTTGCTCACCTTTTAGCATCCTTAGGACTGACAAAACCTTCTGGTTGTATCACATACAACCGTTCCTCAAGTAAACTGTTAAGGAAACGATGTTTTGACATCCATCTGCCAGATTTCATAATTGAAAAATGCAGCAACTGCTAACATAATTCCAACAGACTTTAGCACCGCTACGAGCGAGAAAGTCTCATCGTAGTCAACTCCTTGAACTTGTCACAAACATCTTTGCAACAAGTCGAGCTATACAAATGGTGACATTTACCATCAGTGTCTGTCTTCATTTTAAAGATCCATTTGCATTCAATGTCCTGCTGTCCAACGAGCAAGTCTACCAAAGTCTATACTTGGCTCTCATACATGGATCCTATCTCGGATTTCATGGCCTCCAACCATTTGTCGGAATCCGGGCCCATCATTACTTCTCCATAGCTCATTGGTTCATCGTTGTCCAACAACATGACCTCCAAGACAGGGTTGTCGTACCGCTTAGGAGCAGTACACATCCTTGTCGACCTACGAAGTTCGATAGTAACTTGATCCTGAAGCTTCATGATCATCATCATTAACTTCCTCTTCAACTAACGTAGGCTTCACAGAAACATGTTTTTGCGCTACGCTACTCTCTGGTTGAATAAAGGTTTAACAACCTCATCAAGTTCTATCTTCCTCCCACTCAATTCTTTCGAGAGGAACTTTTTCTCGAGAAAGGACTCGGTTTTAGCAACAAATACTTTGCACTCGGATCTGAGATAGAAGGCATACCCAACTGTTCTTAGAGTATTCTATGAAGATACATTTGTCCGCTTTGGGTTCGAGCTTTATTAGGTGAAAACATTTTCCACACATGTGTCGCAGCCCCAAACATTAAGAAATGACAGCTTAGGTTTCTATCAAACCATAATTCACACGGTGTCATCTCAACAGATTTAGATGGTGCCCTATTTAAAGTGAATGTAGTTGTCTCTAATGCATAACCCCAAAATTATAGTAGTAAAACGATAAGAGACATCATAGCACGCACTATATCCAATAGAGCATGACTATGACGTTTGGACACACCATCACACTATTGTGTTCCAGGTGGCGTTAGTTGTGAAACAACTTCCACATTGTCTTAAGTTGTATGCCAAACTCGTAACTCAGATATTCACCTCCACGATCATATCGCAGTCATTTTTATCTTCTTGTCACGATGATCGTAAACTTCACTCTGAATTTTCTTGAACCTTTCAAACGATTCAGACTTGTGTTTCATTAAGTAAATATACACTATATCTACTTAAATCATCAGTGAAGGTAAGAAAATAACGATATCCACTGCATGCTACAAGACTCACTGGATTGCATACATCAACATGTATTATTTCCAACGAATCACTTGCCCACTCCATCCAACGGGGTCCTTTAGTCATCTTGCCCAAGAGGCATGGTTCGCATGTCTCAACCAATTCAAAATCGAATGAGTCCAAAGATCCATCAGCATGGAGTTTCTTCATGCACTTTATACCAATATGACATTTAGCGGTAGTACCACAAGTATGTGGTACTATCATTATTAACTTTGTATCTTTTGACATCAGTGTTACGAACATGTGTATTACTACGATCAAGATTTCAACGAACCATTCTCACTGGGTGTATGACCATTGAAGGTATCATTCATGTAAACAGAATAACCATTATTCTCTAACTTAAATGAATAACCGTATTGCAATAACCATGACCTAATCATGTTCATGCTCAACGCAAAACACCAAATAACATTTATTTAGGTTCGTCACTAATCCTGAAAGTAGAGAGAGCGTGCGATGTTTGATCACATCAACTTTGGAAACATTTCCAACACATATCATCACCTCACCCTTAGCTAGTTCTCCGTTTATTCCGTAGCTTTTATTTCGAGTTACTAACATTTAGCAACCGAACCGGTATCCAATACCCAGATGCTACTAGGAGTACTAGCAAGGTACACATCAATAATTCATATATCAAATATACTTCTGTCGATGTTGCCAGCCTTCTTATCTACCAAGTATCTAGGGTTGTTCCGCTTCAGCGACCGCTCTCCTCATAACAGAAGCACTTAGTCTCGGGTTTGAGTTCAACTTTGGGTTGCTTCACTAGAGCAGCAACTGACTTGCTATCCATGAAGTTTCCCTCCTTGCTCTTGCCCTTCTCGAAACCAGTGGTTTGATTAACCATCAACACTTGACGCTCCTTCTTGATTTCTACCTTCGCGATGTCAAACATCGCGAACAGCTCAGGGATCAATATTTCTATCCCTGGCATTATATAGTTCATCACCAAGTTCTTAGCAGCTTAGTGACAGTGACTTGGAGAACTATATCAATCACTATCTTATCTGGAAGATCAACTCCCACTCGATTCAAGCGATTGTAGCACCCAGACAATCTGAGCACATGCTCAGCTATTGAGCTTTTCTCCTTCATCTTGCAGGCAAAGAATCTTGTTGGAGATCTCATATCTCGCAACATGGGCACGATCCTAAGATCCTAATTTCATCTCTTAGAAACATCTCATATGTTCCGTGACATTCAAAATGTTTTGGAGCCTCAGTTCTAAGCCGTAATGCATGACGCACCAAACTATCAATTAGTCATCAGAACGTGCCTGTCAGATGTTCACAACATCTACAGACGACACTAGAGGGGTTGGCGCACCGAGCGGTGCATTAAGGACGTAAGCCTTCTGCGCAGCAATGAGGACAATCCTTAGATCACGGACCCAGTCCGCAATATTGCTACCATCATCTTCCAACTCTATTTCTCTAGGAACATATAAAAATTCAAGGGAGCTACAGCGCGATCTAGTAATCTACAACATAATTTGCAAAGACACTTTGACTATGTTCATGATAATGAGTTCAATTAATCATATTACTTAAGAACTCCCACTCAAATTGACATCCCTCTGATCATTCGAGTGATACATGATCCAAATTCACCAACTCAAGTCCGATCATCACGTGAGTTGAGGTGGCTGCAATGGTGAACATCATTATGTTGATCATATCTACCATATGACTCATGTTCGACCTTTCGGTCTCTTGTGTTCCGAGGCCATGTCTGTACATGCTAGGCTCATCAAGTTTAACCCGAGTGTTCTGCACGTGCAAATCTGGCTTGCACCCGTTGTATGTGAACGTAAAGTCTATCACACCCGATCATGACGTGGTGTCTCAACACGACGAACTTTCGCAACGGCGCACACTCGGGGAGAACACAATTTATCTTGAAATTAAGTGAGGGATCACCTTATAATGCTACCGTTGTCCTAAGCAAAACAAGGTGCATAAAAAGGATTAACATCACATGCAAATCATAAGTGACATGATATGGCGATGAACTTGTGCTTTTGATCTCCATCTAGAAAGCACCGGCATGATCTCCAACGTCACCGGCATGACACCATGATCTCCATCATCTTGATCTCCATCAACGTGTCACCATCGGGGTTGTCACGCCCTGCATGCTTCTACTACTATTGCTGCCGTTTAACGATAAAGTAAAGCATTACATAGCGCTTAATGATTGACACGCAGGTCATACAATAATTAAAGACAACCCTATGGCTCCTGCCGGTTGCCGTATTCACCGACATGCAAGTCGTGATAATCTATACATCACATGATCATCTCATACATCACATATATCACATCATGTAATTGGCCATATCACATCACAACATACCCTGCAAAAACAGGTTAGACGTCCTCTAATTGTTGTTGCATGTTTTACGTGGCTGCTATGGGTATCTAGCAAGACCAATTCTCACCGACGCAAAAACCACAATGGTGATACACTAGTTGCTTTTCAACCTTCTCAAGGACCACCTTTGTCGAATCCGATCCAACTAAAGTGAGAGAAACTGTCACCCGCAAGCCATCTAGGCAACAAGTTGCGTCAAAGGAACCGGTTTCTCGTAAGCGTACGAGTAATGTTGGTCTGGGCCGTTCATCTCACAATCCTGCTAAACCAAAATACGACCAAGGGAGGAAGCAATCTAAGCATCCCGCGATCTCATCACGATCCGTCCCGCGATCCAATCACGATCCGTCCCGTGAACTCATTACGATCCGTCCCGCGATCTCATCACGATCCGTCTCATGATCTGTCCCGCGAACTCATCACGATCCGTTCCGCGATCTCATCACGAACCGTCTCGCGATCTCGATCACGGTCCTTCCGATCTAGCGCCGAACGGACGACACCTCCGCGTTCAGCACACGTGCATCTTGATGACGATCTCTGCCATCTTGATCCAGCAAGAGGAGGTGGAGAGGAGAGAGAGTTCACCGGCAGCGTGACGGCGCTCTGGTGATGGTGGTGGAGTGATTCCGGCAGGGCTTCGCCTAAGCACTGTAGAAAACCGATCTAGAGGAGCACCGGTGGGATGGGTAGCACGTGGCCGTAAACTGTGTCTAAACAGCCCCAATCCACCAGTATATAAAGGAGGGAGGGAGAGGCAGCCCTTGGCGCAAGGCCAAGGGCCTCTAGGATTCGGCCGGCTAGAGGGGGAGGAGTCCTACTCCTCCTCCACTCCTAGTAGGAGTAGGACTCTTCCTTTTTAGCCTTTTTTCCACCTTTTCCTTTAGGACTTTTGCCTCCTGCGCCATGGGCCTTGGTGTGGCTGTTTCTCCAGCCCACTAAGGGCTGGTTATCACTCTCCACAGCCCATGGACCCTTTGGGGTCGAAATACCCCTCCCGGAGGTCTCCCGGTACACTACCGGCACTCCCGGCACACTACCGATGAGCCCGAAACTTTTCCGGCGACCAAACTAGGACTTCCTATATATGAATCTTTACCTCCAGACCATTCCAGAGCTCCTCGTGAAGTCCGGGATCTCATCCGGGACTCCGAACAACCTTCGGTCACCACCATACATAACTCTACACTACCGAAACGTCACCAAACCTTAAGTGTGCAGACCCTGCGGGTTCGAGAACTATGTAGACATGACCGAGACACCTCTATGGTCAATAACCAATGGAGGGACCTAGACGTCCACATTGGTTCCTACATATTCTACGAAGATCTTTATCGGTCGAACCTCTATGTCAAGGATTCAGTTAATCCCGTATAATGTTCCCTTTGTTCTTCGGTATGTTACTTGCCCGAGATTCGATCGTCGGTATCTCCATACCTAGTTCAACCTCGTTACCGGCAAGTCTCTTTACTCGTTCCGTAATACAAGATCCCACAACTAACAATTAGTCACATTGCTTGCAAGGCTCATTGTGATGTTGTATTACCGAGTGGGCCCTGAGATACCTCTCCGTCACACGGAGTAACAAATCCCAGTCTCGATCCATGCCAACTCAACAGACACCATCGGAGATACCTATAGAGCACCTTTATAGTCACCCAGTTACGTTGCGACGTTTGATACACACAAGGCACTCCTCCGATATCTGTGAGTTGCATGATCTCATGGTCATAGGAACATATACTTGACATGCGGAAAACAACAGCAATAAACTGACACGATCATATGCTACTTTTGTAGTTTGGGTCTTGTCCATCACATCATTCTCCTAATGATGTGACCCCGTTATCAAATGACATCTCATGTCCATGGCTAGGAAACCTTAACCATCTTTTGATCAACAAGCTAGTCTATCAGAGGCATACTAGGGACATGGTTTTGTCTATGTATCCACACATGCATTTAAGTTTCCGATCAATACAATTATAGCATGGATAATAAACAATTATCATGAATAAGGAAATATGATAATAACTAATTTATTATTGCCTCTAGGGCATATTTCCAACACATAGGATCCTCTTCTTCTTCTTCATTGTCTTCCATCACAACCCCTCTCTCTCCATGCTTGGTCCAACAATTATAGCTGCACATGAAACCTCTCCGAAGCAGGTGGCTGTGAAGGACTCTCGAGGAAGAGTGCTCCCTGACAATTCCCACAGTCAACACATGGGCAACACATAAATCCATTCTCTTTGTGAGCCTGAGCTACAACGAGAAATTCATCCAGGCCGGCCCTGTACTTGGAAGTGCGTCGGTCGCCGTACATCCATCGCTGCCGTGCATCCATCTACATCGTATAATTAAGTTTAGCAAAAACTATTACAACAATAACATCTTCAATAGCGAAATGACCACAGTACATCGACAAATATAACATTTTTGTATCAATTATAGATCAAATGGATAAGTTTGCTAACCTCGGTCGAAGATACCATTTTTTGTGAAGTTAAGTGTCGCTCGGGTATTTCGTCGAACACCTCGTGTGCATAGCAAAAAGAACACACACTAGCACCCACCTCTCTCACACCTCCTAGAAAAAAAACCAGAGGAGGGAAGGGGTCTGGATGCAGTATTTATAGGCAAGGGGCATTCATCCCGGTTCCTGGTATGAACCGAGACCAATGCCCCTACACACGCCACGTGGCATACATCGAGGCATTGGTCCCGGTTCATTCCACGAACCGGGAAGAATGCGGACTGAAAAACCGGGACGAATGCCCCAGGGGGGCTGGACGCTGCCCTGGCCTAAAGAACCAGGACGAATGCTACGCATTCGTCCCCGTTCTTTAGGCAGCCGGGACGAATGCGAATTCCCCCCTGGACGAAAGGGGGGGTGTTTCTACTAGTGTCCCTGAGCCCGAGTGCGGCGTTGTTAGCTCGACCATTCTTTGTAGCCTGTTTGGAGGAGCTCTGGTTTGGAGCATGGGTGGCGGCATTAGGTGCAAACGTCGACTAGCCATACATATGAATTCTATCGAACACCACTTTTCACATAAAATTAGAGAAGGGAAACCATTTACTCCAGTTTGGACAATAAAAGGGAAACACGACCTCATGCTTCCGAAAGAATCTATTGGTTTTCCTAAATGATTTAGAAAACATCGCCCTTCTCGATCACATTCCTTGGTTAGTTGTAGTAGATTTCAACCTCATTTGTTACCCACATGAGAAGAACAACACCAATTTCCATCGCAGTGACAGGATTTGTACTAATAATTGAGAAAACCCTATTTTTGAATGCATCGACCGTACCTTTTCAACTTAGCTCGGAACTCCACCTTCCCTAACTCTAGCCTCACCTCGCTATCATGTTTTACCTTTGATCGTGTGCCACCCGTAATCATCGTTGTCCGCCTCCATTCCTTGCTCCCGCCAATTGCAGTTTGAACCTTTCTGGGCCTTTTTGCCCATCCTGTCACCAAATTGTGGCCCCAACCTGCCAATCCAATGGCCTCGTACATTAGTCTACTTCTGCCATTTTAGCTTGCACCCTTAAAACTAGCCACTCCTGCCTAAAATGTTGGTCCAGATCCATAAGGCCAATCCATGTAAGAGCGAGCCATTGCAAACAAGTCATTAACCTCCTTGATGCTGAAGAAGAACAACAATGTGTTTTCGGTCGGTTAGCGACCCCTGGCGGACTTGGGCTGTTTTCTGTCAAGTCTATCGACCCTTTAGCGGCCCGTTCAAGAGTTGGGTCATTTCCTGACCTGTTAACGGTTGGTGTTACACTTGAGCCATTTGTAGCCCGAAGTGACATTTAGCATGTTAGTGGCACCTGCTATATTTGATGACTGTTGCGTGTCTGACCTAGCCAACTGAGGTGATTAGGGTTCTTCTACCCCGACGGCACCACGCCGTCGTCGAGGCTTTCTTTCATTAATCTCCGACGTGGATCCCGTCCCTCTCCTGTCGCGAGCTCTTGGACTGATAAAGGGGTCGGTTTTGTCCTTCCACTCGGTCTCGGAGCGAGCGCGGGACCTAGGGTTTCTTGACCGATGGCAATGACATCTTCGTCCTCGACCAGTGCTCGTCGTGGCATGGCCTTGGGGGGATGGAAGGGGAAATCTCCCGTCGAACTGGAGACGGCGATGAAGGACATGAAGTTGAAGGAATCTGAATTGGATGAAGTGATAGTGGGGGACGAGGAGATCTCCAAGTTTGCTAAGGAAACATGCTGGCTTGCGGTGGCTAAAGTGAGCACGACGAGGCCTTTTAGCGCCGAGTCCTTCAAAACGACGATGAAATTCATCTGGCGGCTGGCGTATGATCCCGAGATCCGCGAGGCGGACGACAACCTATTCATCATCCAGATGTTCTGTGTTGGGGATTGGAACAGAGTTATGCACCAAGGCCCTTGGATCTTCAGGCCGGGGGCTCATGGTCATCATCAAGGAGTATGATGGCAAGGGCAAGCCGCACGCGGTCGTTCTCGATCGGGTGCATGTGTGGGCACAGATACATGATACTCTAGTGTTATACCGCAGGAAGGTGGTGCTCGATCAGCTAGCGCGTCGCATTGGCCAGGTTAAGAGTGTTGATGTGAATCCTTCTAGGGTTTTTGAGGGCAACTATGTGCGTGTCCGAGTCAAAATCAAGGTGGACGAACCTCTGGTCCATTTCACTCTACTATCCATTAGAGGGGAAGGAAGGCTACTGCTGCTAGTGAAGTATGAGAAGATTGCTTTCTTCTGTGATGTTTGTGGCATAATGGGGCACATATTGGAAGAGTGTGGCAATGGCATCCATGGCCCTGATGAGATTGAGTACGAGCAGTGGATGGTAGCTACCAGAAGAAGCCTCTCGTCAAATCAGTTTAGCCAGAACAAGTACTCCAACCCTCCACGTAACAGAGGCGGTGCACGCCATGGGAGAGGAGGAGGAGGACGTGGAGCTACTGGAACTGCTAATGGAGCTAGGAAGCGCTCTTCACAGGAGGAGGGGATGAGTGACAATGATAACCTAGATGACACAGCCGAGAGCCCCATGAAAACAGGGCCGAATGAGCAGGAGGACAAGGGTACAGAACAACCAACGCTTGTTGAGTCTTCGGCAAAGAAAAGGCTTGACCTTTCGGACGTTACACCTGCGGCGATGGAGCCGGTTGGACCTGAGGGACGTGATCAGAACCAAGCAGCTAGTGTTTTGCATTGTTGAAACTCAACTTCCTCGAGGTCGAGTAGAAAGCTTAGCAAGTACACTAGGTTATGATTTTTCCTATGCTATTAGTAGTTTTGGAAGGAGTGGTGGAATTGGTATCTTTTGGAATAATGCAATAAAGCTCGAGACTTTTGGTTACTCTGATTATCACATTGATGCTCTGGTTACTATCCCGAGTGCACCCGAGTGGAGACTGATGATCATCTACGGGGAAGCTAGAGTTAGTGAAAGAAGCAGCACTTGGGATCTTCTTCGATCCTTAGCCTCGGCAAGTGATCACCCATGGTTATGCATCGGGGACTTCAATGAAGTCTTCCGACTGGATGAGTATGATGGAGCGAGCCACCGTAGTATGACACATGTCCTTGGCTTCCGGGACGCCATAGATGTCTATGGGTTGATTGATCTCGATTTTTCAGGGCCAAAGTGGACGTTCGAAAGGAGGGTAGATGGAGGAACGTACACCCGCGTACGGCTTGATGAGCACTGGCTTGTCGCGAATGGTGCAGTATTTACCCACAAGCGGAGCTTTCGCATAAAGTGGCTGCCGCTTCCGATCATAGTCCAATCTTGCTTCAGACCGAGCCTCAACCAAGTGGTCAGCAGCGCCATCAAAAACCATTCATGTATGAGATGACGTGGGAGTCCCATGAGGGCTTCCAAGAGGAGATACAACAACACTGGCAGGGACCGGGTGCAACAACAGTAGCTGGACTATGGGTGAAAATTGATGCTCTGTCAAAGGGACTTGAATGATGGGATAGAACCACTTTTGGGAACGTCCGAGCAACGAGAGGGGAGAGATTGCATCTTCATACCTTTGAAGATCGCTAAGCGGAAGCGTTACAAGAACGCGGTTGATGGAGTCGTACTCGCAGCGATTCAGATCGCGGTGGATCCGATCAAGTGCCGAACGGACGGCACCTCCGCGTTCAACACACGTGCAGCCCGGTGACGTCTCCAACACCTTGATCCAGCAAGGAGGAAGGAGAGGTTGGGGAAGGGCTCCAACAGCAGCACGACGGCGTGGTGGTGGTGGAGTAGCAAGGTATTCCGACAGGGCTTCGCCTAAGCGCTGCGGAGGAGGAAGAAGAGAGGTAGGGCTTCGCCGTGAGAGAGAGAGATCAAATCCTGTCTCAAAACATCCAAAACCTCAAGTATATATAGGAGGAGGGACGTGGAGGGCTGGCTTGGCCTCTACTCCAAAGAGGAGATGGCCGGCCGACTTAAAGGGAGAGTCCACCTCCCACAAGGGAGGTGGATCTCCTCCTTTTAAATCCTTTTTGCCTTATCTCCTTATCTCCAGCCACATGGGCCTTTAGCAAAAGTCTTGCCCAGCCCAATAAGGGCTGGCACACTTTATCTAACAGCCCATGTGGTCCTTTGGTCGTCACACCCCTCCCGGGGGTCCTCCGGCACCCTCCCGGCACTCCCGGTACACTACCGATGAGCCCGAAAACTTTCCGGTGACCAAAACTGGACTTCCTATATATCAATCTTTACCTCCGGACCATTCCGGAGCTCCTCGTGACGTCCGGGATCTCATCCGGGACTCCGAACAACCTTCGGTAATCACGTATACCATTTCCCTATAACCCTAGCGTCATCGAACCTTAAGTGTGTAGACCCTACGGGTTCGGGAGACACGTAGACATGACCGAGACACCTCTCCGGTCAATAACCAACAGCGGGATCTGGATACCCATGTTGGCTCCCACGTACTCCACGATGATCTCATCGGATGAACCACGATGTCAAGGATTCAATCAATCCCGTATACAATTCCCTTTGTCTATCGGTATGATACTTGCCCGAGATTCGATCGTCGGTATCCCCATACCTTGTTCAATCTCGTTACTGGCAAGTCTCTTTACTCGTTCCGCAATACATCATCCCGTGACTAACTCCTTAGTCACATTGAGCTCATTATGATGATGTCTTACCGAGTGGGCCCAGAGATACCTCTCCGTCACACGGAGTGACAAATCCCAGTCTCGATTCGTGCCAACCCAACAGACACTTTCGGAGATACCCGTAGCGTACCTTTATAGCCACCCAGTTACGTTGTGACGTTTGGCACACCCAAAGTATTCCTACGGTATCCGGGAGTTACACAATCTCATGGTCTAAGGAAATGACACTTGACATTGAAAAGCTTTAGCAAACGAACTACACGATCTTTGTGCTATGCTTAGGATTGGGTCTTGTCCATCACATCATTCTCCTAATGATGTGATCCCGTTATCAACGACATCCAATGTCCATGGCCATGAAACCGTGACCATCTATTGATCAACGAGCTAGTCAACTAGAGGCTCACTAGGGACATGTTGTGGTCTATGTATTCACACATGTATTATGGTTTCCGGTTAACACAATTATAGCATGAACAATAGACAATTATCATGAACAAGGAAATACAATAATAACCATTTTATTATTGCCTCTAGGGCATATTTCCAACAGTCTCCCACTTGCACTAGAGTCAATAATCTAGTTCACATCACCATGTGATTAACACTTACATCACCATGTGATCATATCATCATGTGATTAACACCCAATAAGTTCTGGGGTTTGTTCATGTTCTGCTCGTGAAAGAGGTTTTTAGTCAGCGGGTCTGCGACATTCAGATCCGTGTGTACCTTTGCAAACTTTCCATTTCATATTTGTAGATACTGCTCCCACGCTCCACTTGGAGCTATTCCAAATGGCTGCTCCACTATACGTAGCTGGATTTCTACTAAGAGTCATCCGGATTGGTTTTAAAGCTTGCATCATCGTAACACTTTACGATGAACTCTTTATCACCTCCATAATCGAGAAATATTTCCTTAGTTCTCAAGTTACTAAGGCTAAATTTGACCGCTGTCTAGTGATCCACTCTTGGATTACTCTTGTACCCCTTGACAGACTCATGGCAAGGCACACACAGGTGCGGCACACAGCATGGCATACTATATAGAGCCTATGGCTAAAGCATAGGAGATGACACTCATCTCTTCTTTATCTTCTGCCGTGGTCGGGTATTGAGTCTTACTCAATTTCACACCTTACAATACAGTCAAGAACTCCTTCTTTGACCCATCTATTTTGAACTCCTTCAAAAACTTGTCAAGGTATGTCTTCGTCGAAAAAACTTATCAAGCGAATAGATCTATCCCTATAGATCTTGATGCTTAATAAAATAGTAGCTTTATCTGGGTCTTCCTTTGAAAAAAAAAACTTTTCAAACAACCCTTCATGCTCTTCCAGAAATTCTACATCATTTTCGATCAATAATATGTCAACTACATATTCTTATAAGAAATTCCATAGTGCTCCCACTCACTTTCTTGCAAATACAAGTTTCTCATAAACATTGTATAAACTTAAACACTTTGATCACCTCATCAAAGCATATATTCCAACTCCGAGATGCTTGCTCCAGTCCATAGAAGGATCGCTGGAGTTTGCATATTATTAGCATCCTTAGGATTGACAAAACCTTCTGGTTGTATCACATACAACTCTTCCTCACAGAAACCATTACGGAAACCTTGTTTTGTCATCCATCTGCCAGATTTCATAATCGAAAAATGCAGCAACTGCTAACAAAATTTTAATAGACTTTTAGCATCGCTACAGATGAGACAATCTCATTGCAGTCAACTCCTTGAACTTGGCGGAAACTTCTTTGCGACAAGTCGAGCTTTATAAACGGTGACATTTCACCATTAGCGTCTATGTTTATCTCAAAGGTCCATTTGTACTCAATGACCCGCCATTCAACAGGCAAGTCTACCAAAGTCCATACTTGGTTTTCATACATGGATCCTTTCTCGGATTTCATGGCTCCTAGCCATTTGTTGGAATCCGGGCCCACCATCGCTTCTCCATAGTTCGTAGGTTCATCGTTGTCCAACAACATGATTTCCAAGACAGGGTTGTCGTACTACTCAGGAGCAGTACGCGTCCTTGTCGACCTACGAGGTTCGATAGTGACTTGATCCGAAGCTTCATGATCATCATCATTAACTTCCTTTTCAACTGAGTAGGCTCTACAGAAACATCTTTCTGTGTTGCGCTATTCTCTGGATGAAACAAAGGTTCAACAACCTTATCAAGTTCTATCTTCCTCCCACTCAATTCTTTCGAGAGAAACTCTTTCTCAAGAAAGGACCCATTCTTAGCAACAAACACCTTTTGCGCTTGGATCTGAAATAGAAGGTATACCCAATGTCTCATTAGGGTATTCTATGAAGATGCATTTGTCTGCTTTGAGTTCGAGCTCGCTAGGTGAAAAACCCATTTTCACATAAGCGTCGCAGCCCCAAACATTAAGAAATGACAGCTTAGGCTTCTGTCAAACCATAATTCTCACGGTGTCATCTCAACAGACTTAGATGGTGCCCTGTTAAAGTGAATGGATTTGTCTTTAATGCATAACCCCATAACGATAGTGGTAAAACGATAAGAGACATCATAGTACTCACTATATCCAATAGAGCACGACTACGACGTTCGAACACACCATCACACTATGGTGTTCCAGGAGGCTTGAGCTGTGAAACAATTTCCACATTGTCTAAAATTGCATACCAAACTCGTAACTTAGATATTCACCTCCATGATCATATCATAGACATTTATCTTCTTGTCACGATGATCTTTAACTTCACTCTGAAACTCCTTGAACCTTTCAAACATTTCAGATTCGTGTTTCATTAAGTAAATATCCCCATATTTACTCAAATCATCAGTGAAGGTAAAGAAAAACAACGATATCCACTGTGTGTTTCAACACTCATTGGACCACATACATCAACATGTATTAATTCCAATAAGCCACTTGCCCGCTCCATCATATTGGATGACGGGGTCTCAGTCATCTTGCCCAAGAGGCATGGCTCGCATGTCTCAACCGATTCGAAATCGAGTGAGTCAAAAAACATCCATCATCATGGAGTTTCTTCATGCGATTTATACCAATATGACATTACGTGGCAGTGCCACAAGCATGTGGTACTATCATTATTAACTTTGTATCTTTTGGTACCAATGTTATGAATATGTGTACTACTACGATCATGATTCGATAAACCATTTCGAGTGGGTGCATGACCATTGAAGGCATTATCCATGTAAACAGAATAACCATTATTCTCTAACTTATATGAATAACCGTATCGCACTAATCATGATCTAATCACGTTTATGCTCAACGCAAACACCAAATAACATTTATTTAGGTTTATCACAAATCCTGAAGGTAGAGAGAGCGTGCGATGGTGATCACATCAATCTTGGAAATACTTCCAACACACATCGTCACCTTTCACCTAGCTAGTCTCCATTTACTCCGTAGCTTTTATTTCGAGTTGCTAACACTTAGCAACCGAACCGGTATCTAATACCCAGGTGCTACTAGGAGTACCAGCAAGGTACACATCACTAACACGTATATCAAATATACTTCCATTGACATTACCAGCCTTCTTATCTACCAATCATCTAGGGTTTTTCCGCTTCAGCGAACATTCTCCTCATAACAGAAGCACTTAGTCTCGGGTTCGGGCTCAACCTTGGGTTTCTTCACTAGAGCAACAACTGGCTTGCCATTCCTGAAGTTTTTCCCTTCTTGCCCTTGCCCCTTTTGAAACTAGTGGTTTTCACTTAACCATCAACACTTGATGCTCCTTATTGATTTCTACCTTCGTGGTGTCAAACATCACGAACAACTCAGGGATCATCTTATCCATCCCTGGCATGTTATAGTTCATCACGAAGCTCTAGTAGCTTGGTGGCAGTGACTTGGAGAACTGCATTAATCACTATCTCATCTGGAAGATTAACTCCCACTTGATTCAAGTGATTGTAGCACCCAGACAATCTGAGAACACGCTCACCGATTAAGCTATTCTCCTTTATCTTGCAGGCAAAGAATCTTGTTGGAGGTCTCATACCTCTCAACATAGGCACGAGCTTGAGATCACAATCTCAGCTCCTAGAACATCTCATATGTTCTGTGACGTTCAAAACGTTTTGGAGCCTCAATTCTGAGCCGTAATGCATGACGCATTGAACTATCACGTAGTCACCAAAAAGTGCCTGTCATATGTTCACAACATCTACAGACAACGCTTGAGGGAGTGGTGCAGTTAGCGGTACATCAAAAACATAAGCTTTCTGTGCAGCAATGAGGACAATCCTCAGATCACGGACCCTGTCCGCATTATTGCTACCATCAACTTTCAACTTACTTTTCTCTAGGATTGTATCAATAAAACTGTGGAGCTACAGCGCGAGCTATCTACGACATAATTTGCAAGGACATTTTTAGACTAAGTTCATGATAATTAAGTTCACTTAATCAAATTATTAATGAACTCCCACTTAGATAGACATCTCTCTAGTCTTCCAAGTGATACATGATCCATGTCAACTAGCCCGTGTCCGATCATCACGTGAGACGGACTAGTCATCCATGGTGAACATCTCTATGTTGATCGTATCTTCTATACGACTCATGTTCGACCTTTCGGTCTTCCGTGTTCCGAGGCCATGTCTGTACATGCTAGGCTCGTCAAGTCAACCTAAGTGTTTCGCATGTGTAAATCTGGCTTACACCCGTTGTATGCGAACGTTAGAACCTATCACACCCGATCATCACGTGGTGCTTCGGAACGACGATCCTTAGCAACGGTGCACAGTTAGGGTGAACACCTTTCTTGAAATTTTATTGAGAGATCATCTTATTTACTACCGTCGTTCTATGCAAATAAGATGTAAAGATGATAAACATCACATGCAATCAATATAGTGACATGATATGGCCAATATCATCTTGCTCCTTCGATCTCCATCTTCGGGGCACCATGATCATCACTGTCACCGGCACGACACCATGATCTCCATCATCATGATCTCCATCATTGTGTCTTCATGAAGTTGTCTCGCCAACTATTACTTCTACTACTACAGCTAACGTTTAGCAATAAAGTAAAGTAATTACATGGCGTTTATGATTGACACGCAGGTCATACAATAATATAAGACAACTCCTATGGCTCCTGCCGGTTGTCATAGTCATCGACATGCAAGTCGTGAACCCTATTACAAGAACATGATCAATCTCATACATCACAATGCATCACATCACATCCTTTTGGCCATATCACATCACACGGCATATGCTGCAAAAACAAGTTAGACGTCCTCTAATTTGTAGTTGCAAGTTTTTACGTGGTTGCTATAGGTTTCTAGCAAGAACGTTTCTTACCTACGTCAAAACCACAACGTGATATGCCAATTGCTATTTACCCTTCATAAGGACCCTTTTCATCGAATCCAATCCGACTAAGGTGGGAGAGACAGACACCCGCTAGCCACCTTATGCAACTAGTGCATGTCAGGCGGTGGAACCGGTCTCACGTAAGCGTACGTGTAAGGTTGGTCCGGGCCGCTTCATCCCACAATACCGTCGAATCAAGATAAGACTAGTAACGGCAAGCATATTAACAAAATCGACGCCCACAACTGCTTTGTGTTCTACTCGTGCATAGATTCTACGCATAGACCTAGCTCATGATGCCACTGTTGGGAGACGTAGTAGTAAATCAAAATTTTCCTACGTTCACCAAGATCTATCTATGGAGAAACCAGCAACGAGAGGGGAGAGATTGCATCTTCATACCTTTGAAGATCGCTAAGCGGAAGCGTTACAAGAACGCGGTTGATGGAGTCGTACTCGCAGCAATTCAGATCGCGGTAGATCCGATCAAGTGCCGAACGGACGGCACCTCCGCGTTCAACACACGTGCAGCCCGGTGACGTCTCCAACACCTTGATCCAGCAAGGAGGAAGGAGAGGTTGGGGAAGGGCTCCAACAGCAGCACGACGGCGTGGTGGTGGTGGAGTAGCAAGGTATTCCGACAGGGCTTCGCCTAAGCGCTGCGGAGGAGGAAGAAGAGAGGTAGGGCTTCGCCGTGAGAGAGAGATCAAATCCTGTCTCAAAACATCCAAAACCTCAAGTATATATAGGAGGAGGGACGTGGAGGGCTGGCTTGGCCTCTACTCCAAAGAGGAGATGGCCGGCCGACTTAAAGGGAGAGTCCACCTCCCACAAGGGAGGTGGATCTCCTCCTTTTAAATCCTTTTTGCCTTATCTCCTTATCTCCAGCCACATGGGCCTTTAGCAAAAGTCTTGCCCAGACCAATAAGGGCTGGCACACTTTATCTAACAGCCCATGTGGTCCTTTGGTCGTCACACCCCTCCCGGGGGTCCTCCGGCACCCTCCCGGCACTCCCGGTACACTACCGATGAGCCCGAAAACTTTCCGGTGACCAAAACTGGACTTCCTATATATCAATCTTTACCTCCAGACCATTCCGGAGCTCCTCGTGACGTCCGGGATCTCATCCGGGACTCCGAACAACCTTCGGTAATCACGTATACCATTTCCCTATAACCCTAGCGTCATCGAACCTTAAGTGTGTAGACCCTACGGGTTCGGGAGACACGTAGACATGACCGAGACACCTCTCCGGTCAATAACCAACAGCAGGATCTGGATACCCATGTTGGCTCCCACGTACTCCACGATGATCTCATCGGATGAACCACGATGTCAAGGATTCAATCAATCCCGTATACAATTCCCTTTGTCTATCGGTATGATACTTGCCCGAGATTCGATCGTCGGTATCCCCATACCTTGTTCAATCTCGTTACTGGCAAGTCTCTTTACTCGTTCCGCAATACATCATCCCGTGACTAACTCCTTAGTCACATTGAGCTCATTATGATGATGTCTTACCGAGTGGGCCCAGAGATACCTCTCCGTCACACGGAGTGACAAATCCCAGTCTCGATTCGTGCCAACCCAACAGACACTTTCGGAGATACCCGTAGCGTACCTTTATAGCCACCCAGTTACGTTGTGACGTTTGGCACACCCAAAGTATTCCTACGGTATCCGGGAGTTACACAATCTCATGGTCTAAGGAAATGACACTTGACATTGAAAAGCTTTAGCAAACGAACTACACGATCTTTGTGCTATGCTTAGGATTGGGTCTTGTCCATCACATCATTCTCCTAATGATGTGATCCCGTTATCAACGACATCCAATGTCCATGGCCATGAAACCGTGACCATCTATTGATCAACGAGCTAGTCAACTAGAGGCTCACTAGGGACATGTTGTGGTCTATGTATTCACACATGTATTATGGTTTCCGGTTAACACAATTATAGCATGAACAATAGACAATTATCATGAACAAGGAAATACAATAATAACCATTTTATTATTGCCTCTAGGGCATATTTCCAACAAAGGTTTCCTAGACATGGACATGAGATGTCATTTGATAACGGGATCACATCATTAGGAGAATGATGTGATGGACAAGACCCAAATAAACGTAGCATATGATCGTGTTAGTTTATTGCTATAGTTTTCTGCATGTCAAGTATCTGTTCCTATGACCATGAGATCATGCAACTCACTGACACCGGAGGAGTACCTTGTGTGTATCAAACGTCGCAACATAACTGGGTGACTATAAAGGTACTCTACACGTATCTCCAAGGGTGTTTGTTGGGTTGGCATGGATCAAGACTGGGATTTGTTACTCTGTGTGACGGAGAGGTATCTCAGGACCCACTCGGTAATACAACATCACAACAAGCCTTGCAAGAAATATGCCTAAAGTGTTAGCCACGGTATCTTGTATTACATAATGAGTAAAGAGACTTGCCGGTAACGAGATTGAACTAGGTATGGAGATGCCGACGATCGAATCTCGAGCAAGTAACATACCGAAGAACAAAGGGAACAACATACGGGATTAACTGAATCCTTGACATAGAGGTTCAATTGATAAAGATCTTCATAGAATATGTAGGAACCAATATGGGCATCCAGTTCCCACTATTGGTTATTGACCATAGAGGTGTCTCGGTCATGTCTACATAGTTCTCGAACCCGCAGGGTCTGCACACTTAAGGTTCGGTGTCGCTTCGGTAGTATAGAGTTATGTATGGTGGTGACCCAAGGTTATTCGGAGTCCTGGATGAGATCTCAGATGTCGCGTGGAGCTCCAGAATGGTCCGGAGGTAAAGATTGATATATAGGAAGTCCTGTTTTGGTCACCGGAAAAGTTTCAGGCTCATCGGTAGTGTACCGGGAGTGCCGGGAGGGTGCCGGGGGACCATCGGGAGGGGTGTCTCGACCCAAAGGACCACATGGGCTGTGGGAGGAGTCAAACCATCCCTTGTTAAGCTGGACTAAGCCCCCACTAAGGCCCATGCGGCTAGGATTGAGAAAAACCCAAAAGATGGAGAGGTGGAAAGAGTTTCCAAGTGGAAAGGAGGAATCGTACTCTTAATAGGATTGGAGTAGGACTGCTCCACCTCCAATTTCGACCAAACCTTGAGGGTTTGAGGCTGCCTCCTCCCCTCCCTCCCTCCTATATATACTAGAGGATTTAGAGGGAAGAGCTAACCCTAATTGCCACGTGCTCCTTCTAATTCATCTAGATCGGTTTTCTCCTCTAGTCTACTTCGGCGGTGCTTAGGCGAAGCCCTACCAGAATAGTTCCACCACCATGGCCGCCACGCCGTCGCGCTGCTAGAGAACTCATCTACCTCTCCGCTCTCTCTTGCTGGATCAAGAAGGCGGAGATCGTCATCGAGCTATACGTGTGCTAAACGCGGAGGCGCCGTCCATTCGGCGCTAGATCGGAAGGACCGTGATCATGACCGCAAGACGATTCATGATTTGATCGCGGGACGGTTCGTGATTGGATCGCAATATGGATCGTGATGGGATCGCGGGACGCTCGGCGATTTGGATCGCGAAGACGTTCGACTACATCAACTGTGTTTCTTAACGCTTCCCGCTTAGCGATCTACAAGGATATGTAAATCCCCTCTCCCCTCTCGTAGATGCTCATCTCCTAGATTGATCTTGGTGAAGCGTAGGAAATTTTTTGTTTCCCATGCAGTGTTCCCCAATAGCACAAACATCACTTCCTACAACAGATGTTAGGCATCACCAAAATATGGGCTCCTCTCCGTGTTGTGCGATCTGTGGCGCCGAGGACTCATGGTTCCACTCCCTAGTAAACTGCACCATGGCGCGCTGCGTTTGGGCATTGACCAAACTGGAGCTGGTCGAGTATATGATCGCCATGGCTGAACCGGACGCTAGGTCGTGGTTGTTCAGTATCTTCTCTTTGGTATCACATGATGAACTGATCTGAGTTACTGTAACTCTATGGGCAATTTGGTCAGCACGGAGGAGATTGATTCATGAAGGAGAACATCAAAGCCCATTGGCGACCCATTTGTTTGTCAACAGATATATATCTGATCTTGAGGTGGCCAAAACACCAATTGTGATATCACATGCTAGGTAGCCGCAAGTCCAAGCAAGGAGGTGGATTCTGCCACCGTTTGGATGTGTTAAGATCAACATGGACGGTGCGGTCTGTAACAACCCTCCCATTGGTGCTGTGAGTGCTGTATGTCGGGATGAGCAAGATTTGTATTTGGGGGCGTCAACGGTAGTGTTCCATGGCCTAACTGACCCTAGTATTCTGGAAACCTTGGCGTGTCGTGAGGCCCTATCCTTAGGTAGGGACTTGCTTCTTCAGAACATCACAGTGGCATCGGATTGTCTCTCAGCAGTTAAGGATATCAACTCAGGAACGTGTGGCATCACGGCCCCAATCATCAGAGGAATTAAAGAAGGGAGCAATGATTTTCAGCTTATCTCTTTTGTTCACGAAGGACGACTCTCCAATATGAAAGCTCATAGTTTAGCTAGACATGCTTTGCATTTGGGGGAGGAACGTCATGTTTGGCTCCTACAACCCTTTGATACTTGACTTATTTCTGTAACCCTTATGATTGATCAATAAAGCAAAGCATTTACCCCTAAAAAAATAATGACTGTTGCGTGTAATTTTGTGCAATTTGCTTTGGAGCAGTGCTTTAAAGAAGCTAATTTAGTAGCTCATGAAATGGCTAGAATTGCTAAATTTTCTCCCTGTAATGAGTGCTTAGAAGAGGCTCCAAGTGAGTTAATTTCCCTCTTGCTAGCTGATGTAACTTTGATCAACAATGAATAAAGGAGGCGTCCAATTGTCAAGAGAGAAAAAGGCGTGTCACTGTGGGCGGCAGACCATCGCGGGAGAAGGAAAGAGGCTCGTGCGGGCCTGTGCAGGAAGAGACGGCGGTGTTCGCTACTGTGGGCTGGGCAGAGTGTACGGCCCGACGGCCCACAGCTGCCCCGCCTTGAAATACATCCATCGCCTTTGGCGCCCAACGCAACCGCCGCAACCAACAGCTTTCCTCGCCGGAGTACCCAACAAACCAAGAACCCCTCGCCCTCCCTCCACCGCCACCGCGCAGCAGCCCACCGCCTCTGCTCTCCATCGCCGGCGACTATGGACCAGTTCCACGACGGGCACCAGGTGCGGCTGCGCAGCCGCGTGCAGCGCACCTACCTCCACGCCGCCGACGACGGGGAGACCGTCACCCTCAGCCATCGCCGCGCCTCCATGAACGCGGCGTGGGCGGTGCACATCTACAACCGTCCGGGCGGAGCCGCCGCAGGCTCCGGCTTCGTCTCCAGCTCCGACTCCAGAGACGGAGACGGAGACGGCGAGGGCTCCGGCGACGGCGACGGCCCGTACCTGCTCCTCCACAGCGCCGCCTATGGCCGCTACCTCGCCGCCACGGACAGACCGGCGAGGCCCGGCTACAACGGCCTCCGCGCGGAGCTGCGCGACTACGATCAGCCGGAGGTGGAGGCCATCATGTGGCAGGCCGTCGGGTCGGGCTTCGCGGACGACGTCGTCCTGCTCCGCCACGCCGGCGACCGCTACCTCCGCGCCAACGGCAGGTACCTCCCCTGGAACTCCACCGGCGTCAGCCTCGACGACAACGCCAGCTCCATGATGTACTGGATCGTCGAGCCCATCCCCTTGAGAGAGGCGGGCATTCCTGCCATTCCTGGCCCGCTTCCGGTGAGCTCGCCATGACCCGCTTCTTGAATTGCTTTCAGTTGCAGCTCTCTTCTTGCCAAATTTGCGCTTCCTGAGTGAGAGCAGTTCTTGATCCCCCGAACATAACCATGGCTAATTAATGGTTCAACTGCAGACTCGCCCAAGATTCTCCGCCATATTCTCGCGCCGGGGGGCGGAACGGCAGATCCGAGGCGTCGAGCCCATCCCGGGAGAGGCGGGCATGCCTGCCATTCATGGCCCGGTGAGTTCGCCATGACCCCCTTCTTGAATTGCTCCTGTCGGTCGAGCTCTTGATCTCCAGAACATAACCATGGATGCTTCTGTGCGATTCAACTGCAGAATGGCCCAAGATTCTCCTCCATATTCAGTTCTCCGGGACGGCGCATCCGGTTCGTGCGGGCGATCGAGGACGGTTACTACCCCCCCGAGGTCGACAGCTGGCGCCAGTTCTGGTTCAGGGGGAGGTCCGCGTTCAGCCTGAGAGGCAACCTGGCGGCCCACGTCGTCGTCGACGACCAGAACGTCGCCATGTGCGTCCGAGCGGGCCGCCACGGGAGGCTTACCCCGCTCGTCGTCAACCTGCCCGACGGTGGCTATGGCGGGACCCTCGAGATCGTCGTCTTCCTGGTCGGGACTGACGGTGAGAGCCTCTCTCCATGCCCCAACTTCCTAAGTACATATCTCCTCATGGTGAAAAACCGCTAGTATTTGACTGAATTTGTTATCCACGACGTGCAGACTTTGGTATAGTTTACTGAAACTGTTGTGGTCTGAAGAACAGTTTACTGAATTTGTTCTAGTCTGACAAACAGTTATCTGAATCTGTTCAAGTCTGAAACTGTTAGTGTGAGGTGTTTGCAACTGTTGTAATCTTGTAGATAAGTAGAAGATGATCTGGAACTGAAACCCCAAATCAGATGATTCACCCCTTTTCAGCCTTAACACAGAAGATGGTGATATCAGTTTGATTTTGCCTATTTTACTTGGGTTGAATAACCTGTGAGCAAAATTCAGGTTCCAACAGTGGAAACTTAAAACTTGTGTAGTCCTGTAGAAAAGTAAAATTAGTTGGATGGAAATTGTAGGTGCCATGTGGATTTATCAAAGCTAGTTGCACATTTCTTCTCTTGATTCAGATATTTCAGTTCTTACATTCCATATGTTTGTCGCTAGTAGAAATTATGGAATGTAAAAGGCCAAATCAAGTTCAGTCTATCATTTCACTTGCTTTAGTAAACTGATGTTGGTGCAGATACTATTTTTCTGCATGAACATGATATTTGGAGTCTTAATTTAGTGGGAAAAGGATATTATGATATGTTTTGTTCGGACTTGGGAGTTGTCTGAAATTGTTGTAGTCTTGTAGAAAAATAAAAGTACTTGGATGGAAATAGTAGTTGTCATGTGGATTTATTAAGCTACTTGCACATTTATGTCATTGAATCATATATAATTAAATTTGTCCGTTTTGTAAAGTTGCCGCCAGTAGAAATTATGGAAGCTCTAAAGCCGAATCAATTTCAGTCATCTCATTTCACCTTTGTACCGAAGATACTAATTTTCTAAATTGTGAGTAAAATTCAGGTAGCAACTTACAATAGTGTATAAAATCTTTAGTTCCTTGCACATTATATTGTTTCGGGTTTTTTCTTCTTGATCCTGTTATTGATTATTGGTCTGCCACCTAACTTGCTCATAATCTCTGCTAATTCAGGCTACAATGCGCTGCGATACCCGGATGTCGACGCATAGTAGAGGAAGATCAGAGTGGGAGTCCAGACAGTTTACCTGTTCACAAGTTTCGCTGCCTCGGATATGATGGCGTCAATTTTTGCCTATAGATGGATAGATACAGATTCAGAAAACTCAACGGCTCTAGAACTACTGAAAGTGTCGCGACAATGGTTGAACAATTTTGTAGTGATGCTGGAATGTAGTAGCTCTTCTGACATTCATTGTGTGATGTGATTGCCACGGCTTCGTAGACAAAGCGTTTCACTCTAGGTTACTTGCAATGAGTTGATCGTCCTGCGATTTTTTTGGACCATGAATTTCACGTGACTGGAAAATGCAGTAGTTTTTGCAATGAGCTGATGGTCCTTCATTCCTTTTAGAAATGCAGAATGCACAATGCACAATGCAGTGGGTTCTTCCTGTGAGCTGGTAGTCCTTCATCATGTTTTTCGTTCTGCTGTTTTGTGTGTTTTTAGAATCCTTAACTCCTGTCATTTTACAGAACGAACTCATACAAATTGTTCATGGTGTAGTTTGTCTGACACAGACCATGCTTGGGTACTTGAATCCTTGCGAAATCTGTCGAAGAACCGTGTTAGGAACAGTAATTTCATACAAATCACAAATCAGATTGGCCTGTCTCTTTCACAAAGAAAATTTTGAACCCGTAAATCAGATTTGTATCATCTGAGGCGAATAAGACTCGGTTTCATGCCCGGCAAAACTGCACTGTATTTGTACCACAGGCAGTAATGCGGCCCCAACATTTCTTTCAGGAGTGCCCTGCCAAAAGGGAAACAGAACCTAGATAATTAGGAGAAGGAAATTTTGTATCAAGTGACACATCATCAAAGCACAGTCCTGGGTCAACATTCGCAGGCACATTACTTCAGTTTGCTGCTCCACAATAGCATACACCTTCTCTGCTAGGCAAAATGAAAAAGAAAAAAGTGCCATGAACTGCTTATATATGGCCATAACTGACACATACAGTAGTATTTTTTAATCAGGTTTATCGTACTCATGTGCAGAAACAGTTGGCGACGAACCTGTTGCCCAGAGTTAGTACTAAGGTTCAACGAAATGATTACGGCCCGTTCTTTGGACGGCATAAAAATAAGTTGTATCTCCCCAGCTTAAAAAAATAAGCCGTTCCCTAAATTTGTTGAGCCTTATAAATTAGTTAACCATAACTAGTTCAGAAACCAAAATGAATTAGGGAAACATCATATGGAGAAAGCTGAGGAGGAGACGGCTTAGTTAAGCCGTCAAAAGAACTGGCCCGACGGTACAGTTCCAGTCCATATACAAGATCCACAACCAAAATATAAAGAAGGCATCTGCAGGTAGTCTTGCTAGCACAAGCATTGTTAAATGAACATATAAGCAAAAGCAGACAAAGTTTGCGGATTGAGAAAAAATCATGGACTTTTTTTTAAAAGCAGATTTGAAAGAAGTTAATTGATTTTGAAGAAAAACAATTCATGTATTTGAGATGAGTTTGAAAAAAATTTGTGAATTAGAAAAAGTTCATCAATTTTAAAACAAAAAAAACATGAATTTGGTAAAGTTTTTCGATTTTGAAACAAAGGTTCATGAATTTAAAAATAGTTTGTGGGATTTTTTAGGAAAGTTTGTAGTTTCGAAAAAGGTTCATCGATTTTAAAGATATAAACTTCACGAATTTGAAAAAGTTCATCAATTTTGAAAAACAAATCGCACAATTGAAAAAAGTTCGCCGATTTGGGAAAAGGTCATAAATTTCAAGAAAGTTTCAAATTTTAGAAAAAATCAAGCATTTTTATAAAAACAAAAGAACAAGAAAAAGGAAAAAGAAAAAATACTGAACATAACAGGTTCAGAAAAACCTATACAAATAAACAAACGGGAACAGATCTATCCCGATTCAAGGATGGGTCGGCCCATGTAGAACGTTTTCAAGCACCAGTTAACGAAATATGCGTTAACCGGCACAGAATGCGCAAAATAGGAATTAGAAGAATTTGCGACGATGCTTCTACCACTCACATTGCCATTGCGACATGAAGAGGTGGTGGCTGCGTGAGGAGGTTGTGTGAGATACCCATTGGCCCCTTTTGATTTGATGTGCTTCACACACCCATACCCACACCCACACCCACCCACCCACACACACATGTCTCAATACTGAGACATATGTTTCCAGTAACCCGTAAGTCACCTTTATTCACATCCATTTTGGAGTGACACTCGGTAGACCCCAAAGTAACTATCCGACATGTTGGTATATGATATTCTCATGATCTAAGGGACTAAATAATCTATGAGCATGTTATATGACAATACTGACAACATAACAATGACAATATATCTCGATAATTCATAATTTGGGTCTATCCAACACCATTGTTCCGCTAACAATGTGTTCTCATTATTGATAGCGTCCTTTTTACTATAACAAGGCTCATGATCAGGAAAACAAGATCATCATCAATACATGAGCTAGTCGTAGAGGCAAGACTAGGGATCACTTGGTGTTTACATTTCCACACATGTATTTGGGGTTTCTTCTGATTTTCATATTCAAGAACCAATACAATTATAGCATAAATATATAAACTTTAATAATGAATATTGAAATACAAATATTATTACCTCCGGTACATATTTCCAATAGTGCTAAGAACATGCCCGAGAGCGAGTGAGAGCGCCTAGACCTTGTTGGAGAGCAGGGAGAGCACATCAGATGCAGGTGGGGAGGACACACAGAGGAGCTTGCTGGAGAGCACCTCCTACGTGTTGATGGCTGAAATGGGATGTGATGGCAACGTGGATGTCGCTAGACAAGGTTACATGTGAATCACCTCTCTCATGACTGGAAGAGTAGGAGCTGGAACTAGGATTGGCTCAGCTACCATGTTTCGTAATGTGTAGGAAAGAAAGGAGCCGAACAATTTTCTATATTAAGAGTAAGAGAGATACACATGATTACATGGGCCCGGGCATTACTCAACTAGGACTACAGGCATGTACAAAAGGCACGTGCATAACGTAACTATACCAATTGGTATAGATTATAATGATGAACCTGCTTGGCATGTTGATACAAAAGGTTTGTTGTCAGTACAAAAACAACTTACCATGTCTATGTGGAGGAAGGAAAGAGGAGAAGCCAAAGAGGGATAGTTGGATGGCCAAGGTAGAATGCAAAACATGAAGTGAATTGGAGAAAGATATGGATATAAGGATGCCCAAAACATTTCAAGTGCTTCATATAGAGATTAGGCCACAATTCCTTGGCATTGAGCAATTATTTGAGAAATAGAGGAGTTGAAGCAGAAAAGGATTAACTGGTCTGTAAGCGAACCTTTGAAGATAGTGGCCACGTCTTTTCTCAAATGTAAGAGAGTGGCTCAAATATGGGAAATGCTACGATTGGAAAACATACGAATGGATCTTGTAACGAAACGATGTGTTGCAGAATATAAATAAATTTCCACGGCTATAGAAAGAATAAAACAATAAGATGATAGTACTCCCGTGGTAGTGGTGGAATGAAAGGAATAATATCAGAGAGGAAGGTAAGGTATGAAGTAATGATGATATATATTACACTACTATTAAACAGGCTAATGAATATTGCCATGGTTTCTTGAAGGAAAAGAATTGAAGAAAACATGTCAAGAACAGTGGAAGCCAGCTCGACATGGAGAGATAGAGATGAACATTGATGGGGCCTTTCATGCTCAAACGAATAGTGGTGGTTGAGGTGCTATAATCCATGATCATAAGGGAGCAATTCAGGCATGTGAGGGTGGAGAATATAATAAATTCTCTTCACCCTAAAATATTGCCAGCTACTCATGGTGCCTAGCTGCCGCGTTGAGAGGAATCACTGGTATCTACTTTGAAAGTGACTCCATGTTATTAAAACAGGGGGTAGAGCAAAAGAAACGGGATTGCCAGGTGTTTGCATGGCGCTAGCGGATCTGAAAGAGTTCCTGAACTCAAAACTTTGATTGGTTTGTTTTTAGCTTTGCAAGTAGGAATGTAATAGAGTAGCCCATGTATTAGCAAGTATGGGACATTCCATGAAAGGGCTGGTGGTCCGTCCTTTTCTCCCTCTCTCGCGACCGCCCCCCCCCCCCCCCCGGACCGCCGACAGCGACCCTCACCCTCCTCTCCAACGCCCCTTCCTCCCTCTTTCCCCCCGCTGTCGCCAGCGCACGTCGCTGGGCTCGGCCTGGGCAGCGGCGGCCCTTTGCTCCCCCCTCGAGGCGGCTCATGCGCGGGGCGGAGCAGCTTCGAGCGGTGCTTCCGGGCAGCGACGGTCTGGCGCGGCGGCGAGGGCTGCCGGCGCTGGCGCGGGTGTTTGGTGGCGTTACGGCGTAGCCGTTGGTGATGGAGCTTCGCGGCGGCGCGGGCTGGCAACGGCCGCTCAGCTCAGATCTGGGCCCCACAGGCCCCAACTAGGCCTGGGTGGGCCGGCGGCAGAGCCTCTTGGAGGTTGCAGTGGGGCATCGGGATCATGGATGGTGGCGGTGCCGCCGTCGGCTTGCTGCAGTGTGGCAGCGGAGGCTTTGCAGGCCCGATCTGGGCACGGCTGGGCCCGGGTGGCCTGGTGTGCCTCCTGCTGCTACGTCCGGCCGGCTACCGCGATGGCGCTGGAGGCACTGGCCTCTCGCACGATGGCGGTGGAGGTTGTTCCCTCCCGTGCGGTCGCGATGTGATACGTCCATTTTGTATCATGCTTTTATATTGATATTTATTGCTTTATGGACTGTTATTACAAGTTATGGTACATTACATATGCCTTTTCTCTCCTATTTTACAAGGTTTACATGAAGAGGGAGAATGTCGGCAACTGGAATTCTGGACTGGAAAAGAAGCAAATCTAAGAGACCTATTCTGCACAACTCCAAAAGTCCTGAAAAGTTATGGAGAATTATTTTGGAATATATAAAAAATATTGGTCAAAACAAATACAAGAGAGGGTCCACCAGGAGGTCACAAGCCTGCCAGGCGCGGCCTACCGCCTGGCCGCGCCTAGGTGGCTTGTGACCCACCTGGCAGGTCTCCGGCGCCCATCTTCTGCTATATGAAGGGTTTTGACCTGGAAAAAATCATAAGAGAGCTTTCGGGATGAAGCGCCGCCGTCCCGAGGCGGAACTTGGGCAGAAGCAATGTAGAGCTTCGGCGGAGCTGTTCTGCTGGGGAAACTTCCCTCCCGGAGGGGGAAATTGAAGCCATCGTCATCACCAACGATCCTCTCATCGAGAGGGGGTCAATATCCACCAACATCTTCACCAACACCATCTCCTCTCCAAACCCTAGTTCATCTCTTGTATCCGATCTTTGTCTCAAACCTCAGATTGGTACCTGTGGGTTGCTAGTAGTCTTGATTACTCCTTGCAGTTGATGCTAGTTGGTTTACTTGGTGGAAGATCATATGTTTAGATCCTTTATGATAATTAATACTCCTCTGATTATGAACATGAACATGCTTTGTGAGTAGTTACGTTTGTTCCTGAGGACATGGGATAAGTCTTGTTATAAGTAATCATGTGAATTTGGTATTCGTTCGATATTTTGATGAGATATATGTTGTCTCTCCTCTAGTGGTGTTATGTGAATGTCACTACATAACACTTCACCATTATTTGGGCCTAGGGGGAGGCATTGGAAAGTAATAAGTAGATGATGGGTTGCTAGAGTGACAGAAGCTTAACCCTAGTTTATTAGTTTCTTCGTAAGGGGCTGATTTGGATCCATATGTTTCATTCTATGGTTAGATTTATCTTAATTATTCTTTCGTAGTTGCGGATGCTTGTGAGAGAGGTTAATCATAAGTAGGAGGTTTGTCCCAGTAAGGGTAGCACCCAAGCACCGATCCACCGACAAATCAAATTATCAAAGTAACGAACGAATCAAGTGAGCATGATGAAAACTAGCTTGACAGAAATTTCCATGTGTCTTCGGGAGTGCTTCACTTTATATAGGAGTTTGTCCAGGCTTGTCCTTTGCTACAAAAAGGATTGGGCTACCTTGATGCACCTTTGCTACACTTGTTACTTGTTACTCGTTGTAAATTATCTTATCACAAAACTATCTGTTATCGATAATTTCAGTGCTTGCGGAGAATACCTTACTGATAACTGCTTGTCATTTCCTTCCGCTCCTCGTTGGGTTTGACACTCTTACTTATCGAAAAGACTACGATAGATCCTCTATACTTTTGGGTCATCAAGACTCTTTTCTGGCTCCATTGCCGGGGAGTGAAGCGCCTTTGGTAAGTGGAATATGGTAAGGAAAATTTATATAGTGCGCTGAAATTTACTGTCACTTGTTACTATGGAAAGTAATCCTTTGAGGGGCTTGTTCGGGGTATCTTCACCTTGACCAGAAGCACAAAGTGTTGCTCCTCAACCTACTGAACCTACTGAAAATGTTTATTATGAAATTCCTTCGGGTATGATAGAGAAACTGCTGGCTAATCCTTATGTAGGAGATGGAACAGTACATCCTGATTTGCATCTAATCTATGTGGATGAAGTTTGTGGATTATTTAAGATTGCAGGTCTGCCCGAGGATCACGTAAATAAGAAGGTATTTCCTTTATCTTTGAAGGAGAAGGCATTGACATGGTATAGGCTATGTGATGGTATTGGATCATGGAGCTACAAACGATTGAAAATAGAATTTCATCAGAAGTTTTATCCTATGCATCTAGTTCATCATGATCGGAATTATATCTATAATTTTTGGCCTCGTGAAGGATAAAGAATCGCTCAAGCTTGGGGGAGGCTTAAGTCAATGTTATATTCATGCCCCAATCATGAGCTCTCGAGAGAAATTGTTATTCAGAATTTTTATGCTTGGCTTTCTCGTAATGATCAATCCATGCTCGATACTTCTTGTAGTGGTTCCTATATGAAGAAAGATATTGACTTCAAATGGGATTTATTGGAAAGAATTAAAGACAACTCTAAAAATTGCGAACTCGACGAAGGTAAGGAGTCAGGTATAAACCTTAAGTTCGATTGTGTTAAATCCTTTGTAGACACTGATGCTTTTCGTGAATTTAGCACTAAATACTCTGAGATGGTAGCTTCTTTTTGTGAATCTTTTGCTGCTCATGTTGACCTCCCTAAGGAGAAGTGGTTTTAATATCATCCTCCCATTGAAGTGAAAGTAGTTGAACCTATTAAAGTTGAAGAAGAAACTGTTAGTTATAATGTTGATCCTATTATTCCTGCTGCTTATATTGAGAAACCACCTTTTCCTGTTAGAATAAAGGAACATGCTAAATCTTCAAGTGTGGTTCATAAGAGCTATGTTAGAACTCCTACATCTCCTGAACAAATGAAAGTTGAGCCTAGTATTGCTATGGTTAAAGATCTCTTGGTTGGTAATATTGATGGGCATGCTATTCAATTTTGTGATGAAGCTGCTATAATCGCTAGACCTGATGCTAAAGATAAACATAGACCTATTGTTGGCATGCCTATTGTTTCTGTTAAAATAGGAGATCATTGTTATCATGGCTTATGTGATATGGGTGCCAGTGTGAGTGCAATTCCCTTTACCTTATATAAAGATATTATGAATGATATTGCACCAGCTGAGTTAGAGGAAATTGATGTTACAATTAAGCTTGCTAATAGAGATACTATAGCAATAGTTGGGATTGTTAGAGATGTTGAAGTCTTGTGTGGGAAAATAAATTATCCTAATGATTTTCTTGTGCTTGGTTCCCCACAACATGATTTTTGTACCATTATATTCGGAAGACCTTTCTTGAATACTGTTAATGCTAGGATAGATTGTGAGAAGGAATCTGTTACTGTAAGTTTTTGGGATGTGTCTCATGAGTTTGATTTCTCTAAATTTCGTAGACAACCCCATGATAAAGAATTGCTTAGTAAGGATGAAATTACTGGTCTTGCTTCTATTGTTGTGCCTACTACTGACCTCTTAGAACAATATCTGCTAGACCATGAAAACGATATGCATATGAATGAAAGGAATGAAATAGATAAGATTTTCTTTGATCAACGTCCTATTTTGAAACACAACTTGCCTATTGAAATACTTGGGGATCCTCCTCCACACAAGGTTGATCCCGTGTTTGAGCTTAAACAATTACCGGATACTCTGAAATATGCTAATATTGATGAAAAGAAGATATATCCTGTTATTATTAATGCTAACCTTTCAGAGAATGAAGAAAAGAGATTATTGAAAACTCTGAGGAAGCACCGTGCTGCTATTGGATATACTCTTGATGATCTTAAGGGCATTAGTCCATCTCTATGTCAGCATAAAATCAATATGGAGCCTGATGCTAAACCAGTTGTTGATCACCAACGACGATTAAATACTAAAATGAAAGAAGTGGTAAGAAATGAAATATTATAGCTTCTGGAGGCAGGTGTCATTTATCCTATTGCTGATAGTAGATGGGTTAGTCCTGTTCATTGTGTCCCTAAGAAAGGAGGTATTACCGTAGTTCCTAATGATAAAAATGAATTGATCCCGCAAAGAATTGTTATAGGGTATAGAATGGTAATTGATTTTAGGAAATTAAACAGAACTACTAGGAAAGATCATTACCCTCTGCCTTTTAGGAAATTAAACAGAGCTACTAGGAAAGAGCTACTAGGAAAAATTAAACAGAGCTTTCTATATTGTTATTCCGGTTTCTCTCAAATACCTGTGTCAAAAGAAGACCAAGAGAAGACCACTTTTACTTGTTGTTTCGGTACCATTGCTTATAGACGTATGCCTTTTGGTTTATGCAATGCACCTGGTACCTTACAAAGATGTATGAATGCTATATTCTCTGATTTTTGTGAAAGGATTGTTGAGGTTTTTATGGATGATTTTTCTGTTTACGGAACTTCTTTTGATGATTGTTTGAGCAACCTTGATTGAGTTTTGCAGAGATGGGAAGAAACTAATCTTGTCTTGAATTGGGAGAAGTGCCACTTTATGGTGAATAAAGTTATTGTTTAGGGACACAAAATCTCCAAAAGAGGTATTGAAGTTGATAAAGCTAAAGTTGATGCTATTGAAAAAATGTCGTGTCCTACGGATATCAGAGGTATAAGAAGTTTCCTTGGTCATGTTGGTTTCTATATGAGGTTTATTAAAGACTTCTCTAAGATTTCTAGGCCTCTCACTAATCTTTTGCAACAAGATGTTCCATTCATTTTCTATGATGATTGTGTAGAAGCATTTGAAATTCTTAAGAATGCCTTGATTTCTGCACCTGTTGTTCAACCACCTGATTGAAACCTACCCTTTGAAATTATGTGTGATGCTAGTGATTATGTCGTTGGTGTTGTTCTAGGAAAAAGAGTTGATAAGAAATTAAATGTTATCTATTATGCTAGTAAAACTCTAGACGACGCTCAAAGAAACTATGCTACCACTGAAAAGGAATTTTTGGCAGTTGTGTTTGCTTGTGATAAGTTCGGACCTTATATTGTTGATTCCAAAGTAACTGTTCACAATGATCATGCTGCTATTAAATATCTAATGGAAAAAAGATGTTAAACCTAGACTTATCAGATGGGTTCTTCTGCTACAAGAATTTGATTTGCATATTGTTGATAGAGAGGGTGCTGATAACCCCGTAGCGGATAACTTGTCTAGGTCAGAAAATGTTCTTGATGACCCACTACCTACTAATGATAGATTTCCTGATGAACAATTAGCTGTCATAAATGCTTCGTGTAATGCTCCATGGTATGCTGATTATGCTAATTACATTGTTGCTAAATTTATACTGCCTAGTTTCACATACCAACAAAAGAAAAGTTCTTCTATGGTTTAAGACGTTACTTTTGGATGATCCACACCTTTATAAAGAAGGAGTAGATGGTGTTATTATACGTTGTGTACCTGAGCATGAACAGGAACAGATCCTATACAAGTGTCATTCGAGGCCTATGGAGGACACCACGCTGGAGATAGAACTGCACACAAGGTATTACAATCTGGTTGTTATTGGCCTACTCTCTTCAAGGATGCTCATAAGTTTGTCTTGTCATGTGATGAATGTCAAAGAATTGGCAATATTAGTAGACGTCAGGAAATTCCTATGAATTACTCTCTTGTTATTGAACCATTTGATGTTTGGGGTTTTGATTATGTGGGACCTTTTCCAGTGTCCAATGGGTATACTCATATTCTAGTTATTGTTGATTATGTTACTAAGTGGGTAGAAGTTATTCCAACTAGTAGTGTTGATCATAACACCTCTAGTAGATTTGGAGTCCCTAGATATTTAATGATTGATGGTGGTTCACACTTTATTCATGCTGCTTTCCGTAAATTTCTTGCTAACTATGACGTTAATCATAGAATTGCATCTCCTTATCACCCTCAGTCTAGTGGACAAGTAGAATTAAGCAATAGAGAAATTAAATTGATCTTGAAAAATACTGTTAATAGATCTACAAAGAATTGGTCTAAGAAACTTGATGATGCATTATTGGCTTATGGAACTGTTTACAAGAACCCTATGGGTATGTCTCCGTATAAAATGGTTTATGGTCAAGCATGTCACTTACCTCTAGAACTAGAGCATAAAGCTTACTAGTCAACCAAAGAGCTCAATTATGATTTCAAACTTGCTGGTGAGAAGAGGTTATTTGACATTAGCTCACTTGATGAATGGAGGACCCATGCCTATGAGAATGCCAAGTTGTTTAAAGAAAAAGTTAAGAGATGGTATGATAAAAGGATACAAAAGCGTGAATTCAATGTAGGTGACCATGTCTTGCCATACAATTCTCGATTAAGATTTTTTGCAGGGAAACTTCTCTCTAAATGGGAAGGGCCTTACATTGTCGAGGAAGTATATCGTTCCGGTGCCATCAAGATCAACAACGCCGAAGGCACAAATCCAAAGGTGGTAAACGGGTAAAGAATCAAACATTATATCTCAGGTACTCCCATAAATGTTAGAACCAATATTATCAATACCACAACTCTGGAGGAGTATATTACGGAGACCTATCGGAACGTTTCAGACTTCGAAAAGGAATAGTATGTGGTACGGTAAGAAAACCGACTCCAAAACTTTCGCAATAGCATTTTTCTTAGTTTTGGAATATTTAATAAATTAGGAAATTTAAAGTAGTCTGAAAGATGCATGAGGAGGTGACAAGCCTGTAGGGCGCGACCTACCCCTAGCCGTGCCCCTATGGCTTGTGGCCACACTGTGCACCATCCGGACTTTGTTTTCTTGTGGTACACTCCTTTGGGTCGGTAAAAATTCATTATATAAACTCCCGAAGGTTTGGACTTTTGTATCACGACAATACCTCCTGTTTCCGTTTGAGTTGTTTCTGTAGCAGATTTGGAGCAAGATGTCGTCCCAAGAGTCGATCGGGGAGAGCCGTGTTTCTCACCCGGCACCAGGGCTCGGTGCATACAGCAAAGCCAATCACTTTGGGAAGGCCACGAGGAAGAGATGGAGGCCGACTTGAAAAGGGTGGACGCCATGGAGGAAGACCATAAAGCCACTTCTCATCTTCATCCTGGAATCATGGTGGAGGAACTTCACAGCTCAGGAATTTTGAATTCGGTCATCCCTCCCAAGGCTAGATTCCTTACTTATGAAAATATGAAAAAGAGTGTTGCTTTTTCTCCCGCAACAATGAAACATCCATGGGTGATGGGGTCCCTAACCATCATTGGAAAGCTTCGCAAGGAGATAATGGATCTAAGATGGAAAAATAACAAGCTTGAGGAGGAGAATCGCATTGTGAGGGGCATCATCGCCAAGAATATACCACCATCACCTCCGAAGAAGGACATCTAAACACATTGGTATGGGCACTCCCCTTGGCTTGTGCCAAGCTTGGGGGAGGTGCCCCGGTATCGTATCACCATCACACCTTTTTCCTTTTTCTTGTTTTTTTAGTTCGATCCTTTTGGTTTTGTCTTGATCTAGTAGAATAAAGTTTTAGTATGATCTAGCTTTGAGTTTTGCTTTATGTTCCCCTTGTGTAAGAAAGTCCGAGAGTTATATAATAAAAAGTAGTTTTGATGCGAGGGCTTTGCTTGCTTGCTATGATCTTGAGAAAACTAAATAAGAAATAAAAGAAGAATAGAATAAAAGCAAAGAGTATATATGATGATCTTATGGGGAGTGATGACTTCACATATAAGAAGTATGTTGGTTGAAATTTGTTGGGAGTTGACAAACATAGCGATTGGTCATTGGGGAAATTAAAAGGAAGTAATAAAGAAATAGAGGTTCACATATAAATATATTATCTTGGACATCTTTTATGATTGTGAGCACTCATTAAAATATTATATGTTAAGAAGTTGATGTTGGACAAGGAAGACAACATAATGGGTTATGTTTGGTTATTACAGAATAGAAGTTATATGGTTATAGATCCTCCAACATGTAGTGCTTGCTTCCACCTCGCACTAGCCAAAACTTCCGCACCAAGTAGAGATACTACTTGTGCATCCAAACACCCTCAACCCAGTTTTGCCATGAGAGTCCATCATACCTACCTATGGATTGAGTAAGATCCTTCAAGTAAGTTGTCATCGGTGCAAAAAGCAATAATAATTGCTCCTAAATATGTATGATATTTTATTGTAAGGGAAAATAAGCATTGTACAAACTTGTGATGGTAAAGAAATAAAAGCGACGAACTGCATAATAAAGGTTTCTATCACAAAGGGCAATACAACACGACATTCCTTTGCATTAAGGGTTTGCACATCCAAAAAGAAAAAGCGCATGACAACCTCTGCTTCCCTCTACGAAGAGCCTATCTGTTACTTTTACTTCTTAAGCACTTACCTTTATGAAAGAGTCATGGTGATCTTCACCACTTCCTATATTTTGCCTTTTTTCGCTTGGCAAGCATTATGTGTTGGGGAATGATCTAAACACATATATCCACTCGGATGTGGGTGATCATGAGTTATTATTGTTGACATCACCGTTGAGGTGAATAGTTGGGAGGCGAAACTATAAGCTCCTATCTTTCTCTTTGTTTAATTGAAGTTTTGACCTCATGAGTACCACGTGAGTGTTAGCAATTATGAAAGACTAAAAGATGATTGAGTATGTGGATTTGCTTTACAAGCTCTTATATTGACTCTTTCCGATGTTATGATAAATTAGAAATTGCTTCAATGACTGAGAGCATAGTTTGTCGGTTATCAATAAATTTCTGGTTTCATACTTTATCCTGTGAATGAATTGCTACTCTAGTATAAGAAATTATATATCAATAAGTTTTGTTGTTCGAAAGATGATCATGATGTCTGATAACCCACAAGTATAGGGGATCGCAATAGTTTTCGAGGGTAGAGTATTCAACCCAAGTTTATTGATACGACACAAGGGGAGCCAAAGAATATACTCGAGTATTCGCAGCTGAGTTGTCAATTCAACCACACCTATAAGAATTAATATCTGCAGCAAAGTATTCGGTAGCAAAGTAGTATGGGAGTAATGGTAACGATGGCAAAAGTAACAGTAGTAGTTTTGTAGTGATGTAACAGTAGCAACGGAGACGTAACTTAGTAGAGATCAATATGTGGAAAGCTCGTAGGCAATGGATCAGTGATGGATAATTATGTTGGATGGCATTCATCATGCAACAGTTATAACATAGGGCGACATGGAACTAGCTCCAATTCATCAATGTAATGTAGGCACGTATTCCATAAATAGTCATACATGCTTATGGAAAAGAACTTGCATGACATCTTTTGTCCTACCCTCCCGTGGAAGCAGGGTCCTAATGGAAACTAAGGGATATTAAGGCCTCCTTTTAATAGAGAACCATACCAAAGCATAATTACTTAGTGAATACATGAACTCCTCAAACTACGGTAATCACCGGAAAGAATCCCAGTTATTGTCACCCTAGGGGATGCGGATCATAACTCGTAATAGGTGTCTACAACTTGCAAGATAGGATCAAGAACACATATATATTCATGAAAACATAATAGGTTCAGATCTGAAATCATGTCACTCGGTCCCTAGTGACAAGCATTAAGCATAGAAAAGTCATAGCAACATCAATCTCAAAACATAGTGGATACTAGGGATCAAACCCTAACAAAACTAACTTGATTACATGATAGATCTCATCCAACCCATCACCATCCAGCAAGCCTACGATGGAATTACTCACGAACGGCAGAGAGCATCATGGAATTGGTGATGAAGGATGGTTGGTGCTGACGATGGCGTCGATTTCCCCTCTCCAGAGCCCAAAACGGACTCCAGATCTGGCCTCTCAAGGAAGAACAGGAGGTTGCGGCGGCTCCGTGTCGTGAAACGCGATGAACTCTTCTCTCTGGTTTTTTCGCTGTGAATAGGAATAAATAGGGGTAGAATTGAGGTCGGTGGAGCAACAGGGGCCCCACAAGCCTGCTAGGCGCGACCAAGGGGGTGGCCGTGCCTGGCAGGCTTGCCACCTATGGGTGGCCCCTCTCCGGTTGATTCTTTCGCCAGTAGTTTTTATTAATTCCAAAAATATGCTCCGTAAATTTTCAGGTCAATCCGAGAACTTTTATTTTTGCACAAAAATAACACCAAGGCAATTCTGCTGAAAACAGTGTGAGTCCGGGATAATTCCATTTAAATCATGCAAATTAGAGTCCAAAACAAGGGCAAAAGAGTTTGGAAAACTAGATACGATGGAGACGTAGCAACTCCCCCAAGCTTAACCCATTGCTTGTCCTCAAGCAATTCAGTTGATAAACTGAAAGTGATAAAGAAAAACTTTTACAAACTCTGTTTGATCTTGTTGTAAATATGTCTAACTGATGTTCAGATTTTCAGCAAAGATCATGAACTAACCACGTTCACAATAACATTTAGGTCTCACATTTACTCATATCAATGACATAATCAACTAGCAAGCAATAATAATAATTCTTGGATGACAACACTTCATCAAAACAACCATGATACAATATGGCAAAATGGTATCTCGCTAGCCCTTTTTGAGACCGCAAAACATAAATGTAGAGCACCTCTAAAGAACAAGGGCTGACTAGACATTGTAATTCACAGTGAAAGAGATCCAGTCATGCTCATACTCAATATCTATTAACAGCAAAGCATACAAATGACGGTGGTGCTCTCTAACTCATGCCTTTTATAAGAGGGGGATGACTCAACAATAAATTAAATGGAAAGGCCCTTCGCAGAGGGAAGCATTGATTTGCAGAGGTGCCAGAGCTCGAGTTTTTAAAATAGAGATGAGTAATAATTTTCAAGAGGTACGCTTTCATTGCTCACATGACAACCAAGAGGTTTTAAACATCTTCCATGCTAGAAACATTATAGTCAGTTCCCAAACAGAATGATAAAGTTTTTACTGCCCCTCCACCAATCAGTCACACTCCACGGCCAGCCGCATCCACAGTACCGTCCATACAAACACAGTCCTGGGGGAGTTTTGTTTAATTATATTTTGACTTTATTTCGAGCATGGGACTGATACGTCTCCGTCGTATCTACAATTTTTGATTATGTCATGCCAATATTCTACAACTTTCATATACTTTTGGCAACTTTTTATACTATTTTTGGGACTAACATATTGATCCAGTGGCTAGTGCCAGTTCCTATCTGTTGCATGTTTTTTGTTTCGTAGAAAATCCATATCAAACAAATTCCAAATGCGATAAAAACTTACCGAGATTTGTTTTGGAATATATGTGAATTTTGGGAAGTGGAATCAACAGAAGGCGGTGCCCGAGGGGCCCACAAGCCTGCTAGGTGTGGCCCACACCTCTGCCCGTGCCCTGAGGGATTGTGGCCACCCCTTAGGTCAGTTGGATGTGTACTTTGTCTGAAAGAACGATATTTTTATAAGGAAAATCCCCTCAAAATTTCGGCCCGATCGAAGTTACGGATCTCCGGATATTTAAGAAACGGTGAAAGGCTAGAATCTGGAAGCGCAGAAACAAAAGGAAACAGAGAAAGAGATCCAATCTCAGAGGGGCTCTCGCCCCTCCGCCACCATGGAGGTCATGGAACAAAGGGTAAACCCTTCTCCCTTCTAGGGGGAAGGTCAAGGAAGAAGAAGAAGGAGGGGGGCTCTCTCCCCCTCTCTCCCGGTGGCAGCGGAACGCCACCGGGGCCATCATCGTGACGGCGATCTACTCCAACAACTCAGTCATCTTCACCAACACCTCCATCACCTTCCCCCATCTATCTACAGCGGTCCACTCTCCCGCAACCCGCTGTAACCTCTACTTGAACATGGTGCTTTATGCTTCATATTATTATCCAATGATGAGTTACCATCCTATGATGTATGAGTAGATTTTTGTTGTCCTATTGGTTGATTGATGATCATGATTGGTTTGAGTTGCATGTTTTATTATTAGTGTTGTTCTATGGTGCTCTCCGTGTCGCACAAGCGTGAGGGATCCTCGTTGTAGGGTGTTTCAATGTGTTCATGAGTCACCTATGGTGGGTTTCTTGGGTGACAGAAGCATAAACACGAGTAGGTGGGCTATTGCATATGGGAGTAAAGAGGACTTGATACCTTATAATGCTATGGTTGGGTTTTACCTTAATGATCTTTAGAACTTGTGGATGCTTGCTAGAGTTCCAATCATAAGTGCATATGATCCAAGTAGAGAAAGTATGTTAGCTTATGCCTCTCCCTCATATAAAATTGTAATAATGATTACCAGTCTAGTTATCGATTGCTTAGGGACAATTCGCAACTCCTGCCACCACTTTTCCACACTCCTTAAACTAACTTAGTTGTTTCTTTATCTTAGAAGCCCCTAGTTTTTATTTACATGCTCTTTATTATCTTTCAAACCTATCCTATCACACTTACAAAGTACTTCTAGTTTCATACTTGTTCTAGGTAAAGCGAACGTTAAGCGTGCGTAGAGTTGTATCGGTGGTCGATAGAACTTGAGGGAATATTTGTTCTAACTTTAGCTGCTCGTTGGGTTCGACACTCTTACTTATGAAGAAAGGCTACAATTGATCCCCTATACTTGTGGGTTATCAAGACCTTTTTCTGGCGCTGTTGCCAGGGAGCAATAGCATGGGGTGAATATTCTCGTGTGTGCTTGTTTGCTTTATCACTAAGTAGATTTTATTTGCTGTTCTTAGTTGTTTTCTATATTTAGATATGGGTATGTAACACGAAATACCAAAAAAATAGGTGTACTTGCTACTCATGGAGATGGGGAACCTTCTAAAACCCTCGATGCTCATTATGTGAAAGATATTATGCACTACTTTAATAATCCTGAGAAAAACCCATTCAATAATATAATGGGGTACACGTTGGATCAACGTGAATACTTTAGGGATTATCGCTTGACTCAAAAAGGGAAACTGTTATGGGATCAAATTTATATGTTGAAATGGTATGCTTGGAATCTATGCCAAAGATATGATTATACTTGTTGCTCTAGGATGAAGGATCCACACCTTCCTTTTTCATGTAAATTTAATTATAATGAAACCTTGGCTTTTTATGCTAATGGTATTTATTATTACTATGATGTGGAACGAATAGAAGAATTCGTTGCTTTTAAGGGTGCTTATGAAATTGAATCTTTGTTTGAGAAGTGTGAAAATTATGATGATGTTGTTTATAGACCTGAAATTTTTGCTATACTTAAATATTGCTATGAGAATTATGAATATAATTCCGATATTGATGCATTTATTGAGCTAATGTCTTTTGCCTTGGAGGAGACTAATATTTTGTAGCAATCTATGGAAGAAGAAATTGCTAAAACGGTGAGCTCATTAGATGAAAAAGATGAGGAGGAGAGCGAAGAAAAAAAGGATGAAGAGCAAATTTGCTACCCGTGCCCACCTTCTAATTAGAGTAACTCTTAAACTCATACATTGTTTAATTTCCCTTCATGCTTACGGAAGGATGAATGCTATGATGATTGCTATGATCCCTTGAATTCATTTGAAATATCCCTTTTTGATGAACTTGATGCTTGTTATGCTTGTGGCCATGATGCCAATATGAAATATGCTTATGGAGATGAACTTGATATAGTTCCTTATGTTAAGAATGAAATTTTTGCTATTGCACCCATGCATGATAGTCCTATTATCTTTTTGAATTCTCCCAACTACACTATATCGAAGAAGTTTGCACTTATTAAGGATTATATAGATGGGTTGCCTTTTACTATTACACATGATTATTTTGATATATATAATATGCATGTTCTTGCTGCTCCTACTTGCAATTATTATGATAGAGGAACTACATATCCACCTCTCTATGTTTCCAATATGATAAAATTGCAAGAAACTGCTTATGCTATGTATTGGCCTTTGCTTTGTGTGCACGAATTGTTCTTTTATGACATGCGATGCATAGGAAGAGAGTTAGACTTTGTTGTTGCATGATATATGTTACTTTGTGCTCAATGCTAAATTACAAATCATTTTTAATTAAAATTGGATTTGATATACCTTGGGATCCAGGTGGATCCATTACTTGATCACTTTATGCCTAGCTTAATGGCTTTAAAGAAAGCGCTGCCAGGGAGACAACCCGGAAGTTTTATAGAGTCATTTAATTATTTTGTGTGCTTTTATATAGGTTAAAAACAAAACAATAAAGAGGGTAACCTAAAACTTTTTCAAAAAGAAAAGTGAGAGTGAGAGAGATGAGCATTGTGAAAGTGGGAGCTAGCCTTGAACTTTGTTCATGTCCATGGAAACTTTGCAAATCTTGATTACAGAAACTTTTCAACAAAAATAATTATACCCTTGAATAAATTCATTGTATTATAAAAATAATGTGCCAAGATTTTCCTTTAGGATGATTAGATTGCTTGTCTGGTGTGTGCAGTGCAAAAACAGAAACTTTGGTTGTAGTGCGTGAATTTACATTTTTTATTGGAATGTCAAAAGTTTCTGAAATTTTTACAAAGTACTTCTATGATTTTTTTTTGATTTTTTCCTAATGTTTCATAATTTTTAGAGTTACAGAAGTATGGTGAATGTTCAGATTGCTACAGACTATCCTCTTTAAGACATATTCTGTTTTTGATGCATTGTTTTGCTCGTTTTGATGAAACTATCGATTGTATAGGTGGTATAAGCCATGGAAAAATTATAATATAGTAGATAAAATGCAAAAATAAAATATGAATTGGTTGGCAACAGTACATAAATTTGTGATTTGCTTTATTATACTAACGGATCTCGCGAGGGTTTTGTTAAGTTTTGTGTGATTGAAGTTTTCAAGTTTTGGGTGAGACCACGATGGATGAAGGAATAAGGAGTGGAAAGAGACTAAGCTTGGGGATGCCCGAGGCACCCCAAGGTAATATTCAAGGACTACCAAGAAACTAAGCTTGGGGATGCCCCGGAAGGCATCCCCTCTTTCTTCTAACAACCATCGGTAATTTTACTTGGAGCTATATTTTTATTCATCACATGATATGCGTAAATCTTGGAGCATCGTGTGCCTTTTCTTTTTATTTTAATAATGCACCATGATGGTATGAGAAAGTCCTTGGTTGATTTATAAAATGCTTCATGCACTTCACTTATATCTTTTGAGTATGGCTTTATAGAATGCTTCATGTGCTTCACTTATATCATTTGAAGTTTGGATTGCTTGTTTCGCTACACATAGAAAACCGCCATTTGTAGAATGCTCTTTTGCTTCACTTATATTTGTTAGAGCATGGGCATATATTTTGTAGAAAGAATTAAACTCTCATGCTTCACTTATATCTATTTAGAGAGTTAACAGGAGTTGGTCATTCACATGGTTAGTCATAAAATCCAACATAAAATTTGTAGATCACTGAATATGATATGTTTGATTCCTTGCAATAGTTTTGCGATACGAAGATGGTAATATGAGAGTCATGCTAGTGAGTAGTTTTGAATTGAATAAATACATGTGTTGAAGTTTGTGATTCCCGTAGCATGCACGTATGGTGAACTGTTATGTAACGAAGTCAGAGCTTGATTTGTTTAATGATTGTCAACCTTTGTGTGAGGGTCGGGAGCGCGCGATGGTTAACTCCTACCAACCTCTCCCCTAGGAGCATGCGTCTAATGCTTTGTTTGATAACTAATAGAATTTTGCAATAAGTATGTGAGTTCTTTATGACTATTGTTGAGTCCATGGATTATACGCACTCTTACCCTTCCACCTTTGCTAGCCTCTATAGTACCGCGCAACTTTCGCCAGTGCATCAAACCAACCTTCCTCAAAACAGCCACCATATATTTTCCTCAAAATAGCCACCATACCTTCCTATTATGGCATTTCCATAGCCATTTTGAGATATATTGCCATGCAACTTCCACCGTTCCGTTTAGTATGACATGCACCATCATTTTCATACTGCTTTGCATGGTCGTAAGACAGCTTGCATGATGTTTTCATGGCTTGTCCATTTTTGATGTCATTTGCTAGGCTAGATCGTTGCACATCCCGGTATCCTACCGGAAGCATTCATATAGAGTCATATTTTTGTTCTAGGTATCGAGTTGTAAGTAAATAAAAGTGTGATGATTTTCCTTATTAGAGCATTGTCCCATGTGAGAAAAGGATGATGCAAGCAATGAATCTCTCACAAGTTGGGATGAGTCTCCGGACTTTACAAAAAATAAAAGAGGCCAGAAAAGCCCAAATAAATAAATAAAATGAGGCCAAAGATGCCCACCAAAATAAAAAAAGGAAAAAAAATAAAAAAATGAGAGAAAGAGAGAAGGGACAATGCTACTATCTTTTTCCACACTTGTGCTTCAAAGTAGCACCATGATCTTCATGATAGAGAGTCTCCTATTTTATCAATTTCATATAGCTAGTGGAATTTTCATAATTTGCACGACCACTTAGTTCTATTTTTGAGATTTCATAAACTTATAGCTCTAAGTGCATTCGTTGAATTGCAATCCCTACTCACTCACATTGATATCTATTGATGGGCATCTCCATAGCCCGTTGATACGCCTAGTTGACGTGAGACTATCTTGTCCTTTTTCCTCATTACCTCCACCATATTCTATTCCACCTATAATGCTATATCCATGGCTCACGCTCATGTATTGCGTGAGAGTTGAAAAGGTTCGAGAACATAAAAAGTGTGAAACAATTACTTGACTTGTCATCGGGGTTGTGCACAATTTAGATACTTTGTGTGGGGAAGATGGAGCATAGCCAGACCATATGATTTTGTAGGGATAACTTTCTAAGACCATGTTATTTTGAAAGGACACAATTGCGTTGTTGGTGTGCTTGAAGCATTACTGTTTTTATGTCAATATAGACTATTGATTTGAATCACTCGTATCTTAATATTCATGCCATGATTAGATTATATGATCAAGATTATGCTAGGTAGCATTCCACATCAAAAATTATATATTTTTTATCATTTACCTACTCGAGGACGAGCAGGAATTAAGCTTGGGGATGCTGGTACGTCTCCATAGTATCTATAATTTTTGATTGTTTCATGCCAATAGTCTACAACTTTCATATACTTTTGGCAACTTTTTATACTATTTTTGGGACTAACATATTGATCTAGTGCCTAGTGCCAGTCCCTATTTGTTGCATGTTTTTTGTTTTGTAGATAGTCCATATCAAACGAAGCCCAAACGCGATAAAAACTTATGGAGATTTTTTTGGAATATATGTGAATTTTGGGAAGTGGAATCAACAGAAGGCGATTCCCGAGGGGCCCACAAGCCTGCTAGGCGCGACCCACACCCCTGGCCACGCCCTAAGGGCTTGTGGACACCCCTTAGGTCAGTTGGAGGTGTCCTTTCGCCGCAAGAAAGATATTTTTATAAGGAAAACCCCTCAAAATTTACGCCCGGTCAGAGTTAAGGATCTCTAGATATTTAAGAAATGGTGAAAGGCCAGAATCTGGGAGCACAAAAACAGAAGGAAACAGAGAGAGAGGTCCAATTTCGAAGGGGATCTCGCCCCTCCGCCGCCATGGAGGCCATGGACCAGAGGGTAAACCCTTCTCCCATCTTGGTGGAAGGTCAAGGAAGAATAAGAAGGAGGGGGCTCTCTCCCCCTCTCTCCCGGTGGCACCGGAATGCCACCGGGGCCATCATCGTGACGACGATATACTCCAACAACCCTGTCATCTTCACCAACACCTCCATCACCTTCCCCCATCTATCTACAGTGGTCCACTCTCCCGCAACCCGCTATACCCTCTACTTGAACATGGTGCTTTATGCTTCATATTATTATCCAATGATGTGTTGCCATCCTATGATGTCTAAGTAGATTTTTGTTGTCCTATTGGTTGATTGATGATCATGATTGGTTTGAGTTGCATGTTTTATTGTTGGTGCTATCCTATGGTGCTCTCCGTGTCGCGCAAGCGTGAGGGATCCTCGCTATAGGGTGTTGCAATGTGTTCATGATTCGCCTATGGTGGGTTGCTTGAGTGACAGAATGTTAGTGTATCTAGTGACCCTTAGTAATTTTGGTGTATTTATATGTTAAGGTACTAATGTGTTTGTGAGTGTACACAGGCTCTATAAGTCGATGAGGAGTTTGATATATTTAGAGATTATCGACCCCTAAAAATGTATGTCTTCAAGTGAAGACTTTGCTGAAGACTTTGGTGAATACTTTATGAAGACTTTGAAAATGAAGAAGTTGGTGTGACCTTGAAGATATGAACGAGGAATATGAAGTGTGAAGACTTTTGTTTTAGTAGTTTCATTTCCTTTATTTGAGTCATAGGAAACACTGTACTGTTAAAGGGGGCCGAGGTAATACTAAGGAAAATTTTCCAACTGATGCTCAACTCCAAAATCCTCAACCTATACAATCCTTCGAGTGAAGCCTTTGGAAATCTCTTACGGCTCAAACAAGTTCTTCAGTGACAGAGATGAAGTTCTTCTGGTCTCTAAGGAAATTGATTTGACTGAGGAGTTAGGATTTCGCCAGTACGAATTGCCTACAAGTGAGGAACATGATAAGCCTAAGGACTTTCATAGTTCGAAATTCTGATCGTTGCTGTGCTTAGCGCCAGCTGTCCCCAATCATAACATCCACATAACGGTCATATCATTGGGGGCATTTATGTCTTATCATGTCAGGTTGCACCCTCGCTATAAATAGACACCCCCACAACCACTAGTTGGTTAGCTGCTCTGAGAGAGAACTGACACTTGTCATTTGAGAGCAACCCATCCTCCGAGGACTTTGAGTGAAAATCATCAGTGAGGAAAAACCCACAACCAAACCACAAAACCCATAGTGATTGAGCATCACTAAAGAAATTCCTGTGTGGATCCGACGCTTGTTACTTTTGAGGACTGTGCATCCTCCAGACGGTTAGGCGTCATGGTCTAGTGCTCCTGTAGTCAATTGGGGATCACGAAGTGACCTTGGTCTAGAGCATCCAACAGTAAATTGTGGATCGCCGAGTGACCAGTTTGTGAGGGTTTTGGAAGTCTACCCTGAAGACTTACCACGAGTGTGGGGCGAGGACTATGTGACCTTAGCTCAAGGAGAATACAGTAAGGACTGTGTGTCCTGGGACTGTGTGTCCTCTGGTTTAAATACCAGGCCGCTCCAAACCAGACGTATGACTGTCACAGCAGTTGGAACTGGGTCATCAAACCATTGTCTTCATCGAGCTACCTGGTTCTATTTCCTCAATCTCCTTATTCCTCATAAATCTGTTGATGAAATTGATTGTTACTGTTTGAAGAATTTAACTGAAGACTTTCACAAATTCCTCACCTCGAATTCTTCAAGTTACCTTGTTCAGCACTGCTTATCCTGTATCACACTACTTACTATTTGTGCATGTTTCATTTCATCTTGAAGACTATGTTGTTACTATGTTGCTCATGCACTTGACTACTTATTCCACTGCTGACTATTCATGACATTTCAAATTCCTCAAGTGATGAATTTGTAAAAATCGCCTATTCACCCCCCTCTAGTCGATATAACACACTTTCAATTGGTATCAAAGTAGGTACTCCCTCGCTCTGTGTGATTTTGGTTTAACCACCTGGAGTTCTAGTTATGTCGACTGCAGGTATGTTTAAGGTTTCCGCGGGGTGTCCTACCTTCGATGGGACGGACTACCCCTACTGGAAGAACAAGATGTGTATGCACCTTGAAGCTATTGACAACGATCTCTGGTACGTTGTGGAAAATGGTGTGCCCTCCGTCACTCCCACTGTTACTACTGCTGATGTGAAAAGATTCAAGCAACTCGATTGTCAAGCGAAGAATATCATCTATGGCCATCTGAACAAAGGTCAGTATGGCAGAGTGAGTACTTTGGAGTCTGCTAAGCTTATCTCGGATAGGCTGTCCAAAGTCAACGAAGGTGTTTCCACTCAACATGACTCTTGTGTTGATGTTCTTCGCAATCTCTTCAACCGCTTCAAGAGACTTGACAATGAAAATGTTCAGCAAACTTTTGATCGTCTCACTGATATCTCCAATGAGCTTCAAGCACTGGGTGCCACCGATATCACTGACCATGAAGTGGTGAAGAAACTGTTAAGATCTCTCGATTCCACATTCGATACTCTGGCTTTGATGATTCAAGAACGTGGAGACTACAAAGCACTTGATCCTGTTGACATTCTTGAGAGACTCAATACTCATGAATTTCAACAAGCTGAGAAGAGAGACCTCTACGGGCCAAGCTATGGAAGATCTTGTGCTCTGAAGGCAAAAGCAATTTCCTCATCTGAAGAAGAAGACTCTGACAGCAGCCTTGGTGATCCTGAAGAACTAAGTCAGGAACTAGCAATGCTTGTGAGGAAATTCCAGAAGTTCTCAAGGAGAGGTGGATTTGTAAAGTCATCAAAAAGTGGCTTGAGGAAATCAGATTCCTCAGAAGACTACAAGAAAAGAACCTGTCATCGTTGCAAGAAGCCCGGCCACTTTATCTCTGACTGTCCTCTGTGGGAAAAAGATGCAAAGAAGAAGAAGAAATACAAGGAGGATAGTTCTGATGACTCGAAGAAAAAGAAGAAATCTTCAAAGTCCTCATTTTCAAAGTCCTCAAAGCACAAGAAGAATGGTTCCAGAAAGGCTCGAGCATTCATTGGCAAGGAAATGGATTCTGAAGAAGAATCTGAATAATATGAAGAAGAGGAAGAATCTGAGGAGGAATCAAAATCTGGTGTCGCTAGCCTTGCTCTCGCTACTGCTTTCGTCGGCACGTCCATCTTCAACGATGAAGAATATGACTACTCCAACGACTCTGACATCGGCAATGATGATTATGCTCCCACCTATTGCTTCATGGCAAAAGGCTCAAAGGTACACAAACATAATTCCTCATCTGAATCAAGTGAAGGTTAATATGATGAATATGTAAAACCTAGCTATGCTAAACTTGTTAAAATTGCCACTAAGCAACAAAGTGCACTTGAAAAGCTTCAGAAAATGCTAGACAAAAGCGATGATTTGTTGAACTATGAAGTGGATCGGACTCAAACTTTGTCTGATGATCTCAAAAGTCTTAAGACAAAGTATGATAACCTACAGAGTCATCATAACGACCTCTTAGCCGATCATGAGAAGCTTTCTTATGAATTTCTTCAAAGAAAGCAAGATCTTGACAGACTGAGGGTGTCACATGAGGATCTCCAAAGGGAAAAGGATTCCTTACTGGCTCAACAGATCAGTACCGCTCAGGAAGAATTTGTTCCACCTTGTTTGAAATGCATCAAACGTGAAACTGCTAATTCTTCACCTGAATGTTCAAATGCTTCTATTGCTGCAAATTCTTCAACTATTCCCGTGGTCTCAAATTCCTCATCTGAGGATACCACAAGTATCACTAATGACAATACAGGGTTGTAGGAATTGTTTGTGACAGGCATGTAGAAAAGTCTCAAAGGGCATCAAACCCTTTGCGATGTCCTCAAAAATCAGATTCTGAACAGGAACCCTAGGAAAGAGGGTATTGTCTTTGTGAGGAAAATCAACGTTGATGGATCCTACTGGACACCTAAGCGGTAGCCCAAAACCTCATGGGTTGCTACGAAAGGACCTCCTATAGATCCATCCACTTTATCTGGCTTTACGTGTGAAACTTCATATTCCTCTCATGAGTCACACTCCAACTACAAATTCTTCAAAAATTAGAAAGGTGAAGTACTTGTTAGATTTGTTGGAAGTAACTGCAAAAACGGTTCTCCTATGAAGAAAATCTGGGTTCCCAAGAGCTACCTACAAAATCTTCACGTGAATGTCCTCACGACATCACTCATGAAGAATAGGAACCCTAGATCAAATTCCTCATATGAACCAAAGTCCTCACTTGGACCAAATTCCTCAAATGGTCAAAAATATCATTCTCGTGCTAATGCTTCTGTTTCGCAGGAAAAATCTAAGAATTATGAATATGTGCATTATTCTTCAAACCATTATGTTCATAAGTCCTCGAAGAATTTCTCTGCTTATTCATTTGAGTACTCTAATCCTCGCCCTGTGAAACAAAGCGCACTTACTTCAATGCCTCCTTTCTCACATGGTGCTCACAGAATCATCAACTCTTTGACACCCCTCCAGATGTGGGTGGTGAAGAAATTGAACTAATTTCTTATGCAGGGTTAGGTCTCCAGATGAAACTGAACATCTGATGAACTTGCTGGAGACCTAAGGAAATGCTTGAAAGGACGCAAGCTAACCATGATGAAATGAATTCCTCATTTCTCACGTCCTCACACTACTTGCTTACTATCTTGTGTGAATAAATCCTATCTGATGAAATTGATGTCATATTCTTCACTCTGAAGCATATGAGTTCGTAAGTTGTACTAATTCATCTGCAGGATGATACTCCAAAAGCTACTGAGTGGGTCCTCGATAGTGGATGCACAAACCACCTGACTGGTGACAAGAATCTATTGATGAATTTGCCACTCACTCCATCTCCTCTGAAGCATATCACCTACGCAGACAAAGGAAAAAGCAAGGTATTGGGACTTGGTAAGGTTGCTATCTCAAAGGACCGAACCATGGATAAGGTGATGCTTGTTGAATCCCTTGGGTTCAACCTTATGTCTGTCTCAATGCTTTGTGATCTTGATATAATCATCGTATTTGGAAAATATCATTGTCTTGTCATCATGGAATCTGACAATTTCAAAAGTCTTCGAAGGCTTTAGGAGAGGAGACTTGTATATTGTTGATTTCTCTACAGGTCCTCAACCTGCCACTTGCTTACTTGCAAAGTCTTCAGAAGGCTGGATGTGGCATCGACGACTTGGACATGCGGGTATGAGGAACTTGCACACGCTCGCGAAGAAAAAGCACATCATCGGCATCGAGGGTGTCAAATTCCTCAAGGACCACCTCTGCGGTGCATGTGAATCTGGGAAGATGACCAGATCCAAGCATCCCTCGAACACAATCATGACCACGACTCGACCCCTTGAATTGCTTCACATGGATCTCTTTATCCCCACTCATTACTCCATACTAACAAATGCTTCAAGTTTGTATGGCTTTGTCATTTTTGATGATTACTCTCGTTACACTTGGGTGCATATTATTCTGTACAAGAATGAAGTGCAGGATGTCTTCAGACGATTTGCTTCAAGGGCCTCCACCAACTTTGGCGTCAAGATCAAGAATATTAGGAGTGGTAATGGTACTGAATTCAATAACACTAATCTTGATGAACTTGGTATTACTCATGAGTTATCTGCCCCTTATGCTCCTCAACAGAATGGCATCGTGGAGCACAAGAACAGGACTCTAGTTGAGATGGCCCGCACCATGCTTGATGAATACAAGACTCCTCGTCGCTTCTGGCCTGAGGCAATTGATACTGCATGCCACATCATCAACAGGGTATATCTTCACAAATTCTTCAAGAAGACTTCATATGAACTTACGACTGGCAAGAAACCCAATGTAAGTTATCTCAAAGTCTTTGGTGCAAAATGCTGGATCAGAGATCCTCACCACAGTTCTAAGTTTGCACCGAAAGCACACGAAGGTTTTATTCTTGGTTACGGAAAGGACTCGCACACCTACAAAGTCTTCAACACCTACCATCACAAGGTTGTTGAAACTGCAGATGTGCGGTTTGATGAAACTGATGGCTCACAAAGAGAGCACCTGCCTTCTGTGTTAGATGAACAGTCTCCTGAGGAATCTATCAAGCTGAAGGCAACTGAAGATATCAGACCCACTGAGGAAGTCATTCCAACGAATGAAGACTTTCATGTTCATACACCTGAAGAAAATGGTGCTGAAGGAAGTCCTCAGCCACGTCAATCTGCTCATCCTAGAGTTGCAAATGAAGTGCAGATTGACAAAATCATCGATGACATCAATGCACCAGGTCCCCTCACTCGCTCAAATGCTTCACATTTAACTAACTTTTGTGGGCACTTTGCCTTTGTCTCTATCATAGAGCCCATCAAAGTTGATGAAGCATTCAAGGAGCCTGAGTGGATTCAAGCTATGCAAGAGGAATTGCATCAGTTCAAGCTCAACAATGTGTGGGAACTTCTCAAGCGGCCACATCCTCGCAAGCATAACATTATAGGTACCAAGTGGATCTACCGCAACAAGCAGATGAAAATGGTCTTGTGGTGAGGAATAAGGCTCGTCTTGTAGCTCAAGGCTACACAGAGGTTGAAGGAATTGACTTTGATGAAACGTTTGCACCTGTTGCTAGACTTGAGGCTAATCGCATATTGCTTGCTTATTCTAACCATCATAATATCATCTTATAGCAAATGGATGTGAAAAGTGCATTCCTCAATGGTAAGCTTGAGGAAAAATTATATGTTGCTCAACCCCCAGGCTTTGAAGACCCTAAGCGTCCTAACAAAGTCTTCAGACTCAACAAGGCCCTCTATGGCCTCAAGCAGGCCCCTCGGGCGTGGTATGACACTCTCAAGGAATTCCTCATGAAGAAAGGCTTCAAACCCGGTTCACTCGACCCCACTCTTTTCAAAAAATCGTATGACAATGAACTGTTCATATGCCAAATATATGTGGATGATATTATCTTTGGTTGTACTGAAAAACGTTATAGTGATGAATTTGCCTATATGATGAGTGAAGAATATCAAATGTCTATGATGGGAGAGTTGAAATTCTTCTTAGGTCTTCAAATTCGTCAGCAAGACAATGGCATCTTCATCTCCCAATAGAAGTACCTCAAGGATGTTCTGAGGAAATTCGACATGCAAGATTGCAAAGGCGTCAAAAATCCAATGCCTTCAAAAGGCCACCTCTGCACTGATGAAAATGGTAAAGATTTCGATCAGAAGGTATACCGCTCCATGATTGGTTCATTATTGTATCTATGTGCATCTAGGCCTGATATTATGCTGAGTGTTTGCATGTGTGCCCGATTCCAAGCAACACTAAAGGAATCACACCATAAGGCTGTGAAACATATTATTCGATACTTAGCTCACACACCAACACTTGGATTATGGTATCCCAAGGGCTCAAATCTTCACCTCGTCGGATACTCTGATGCTGACTATGCTGGAGATCGCGTGGATCACAAGTCAACCTTAGGCACATGTCATTTCCTCGGACAATCCTTAGTCTGTTGGTCCTCGAAGAAGCAGTACTGCGTCTCACTCTCTACTACTGAAGTTGAGTACATTGCTGCTGGCTCATGTTGTGCTCAGTTACTATGGATGAAGCAAACCCTCAAGGACTACGGCATCAAGTTAAAGAATGTGCCTCCGTACTGCGACAATGAGAGTGCCATCAAGATTGCTTACAACCCAGTTCAGCACTCCAAGACCAAGCACATCCATATTCGTCATCAATTTCTTCAAGATCATGTACTCAAGGGCGACATCTCCATCGACCACATCCCCACTGAAGAACAATTGGCTGATATCTTCACAAAGCCCTTGGATGAAAAGAGATTTTGCAAGTTGGGGTGTGAGCTAAATATCTTAGAATCTTCAAATGTTCTTTGAAAAAGGACACACATCCTAACACTTATGCAAAATTGATGACTTAGATGTGCAACACACGAAGTAACATTTTTCTTCAATCAATGAAGAATAACCCTCTAAGTGTGAAGAAATTAATGAAGAATTGGATTCTCGGAACCCTGCGACAATTGTACGTGGTGTCAGAAATCATCATTCTTATACGGTGGGTCACCCCACCAACCAAAGTTGAAATTCTTCAAAATTGAGTTTTTCATCATTTTTGCAAATTCTTCAAATTATCAAATTCCTCAAGTTTTAAAATTCCTCAACTTTTCAAATTCTTCAAACTTTGAAACTCGTGTTCTTCATTGACTATATATATATTTGAGTTTTCAATGTCCTCAACAACATTCACTTACTGCTAATTCTTCAAGTTGATTTTCTTCTAAGTGAATGTGGTCGGACCCTTTCCCCCTCTATGCTAAACACAACCCAGTCTGTTCACAAATTCTTCATATGCGTTCTACTTTGAAACTCGTTCAAAGTCTTCACTGTGTCCTTGACAGCTGAAGAATTTGCGAACGGAAACTTTGAAATTTTCACTATCAAAATTTTCAACGGTTCCCGCTCAAACGGTTCCGATTCCCGCGCCTAGATAATCCACGATCCCCCACTATCGCCACCTCTAAGTACGTGGGTGACACCTGTCACGTGGAGAGCAAGGGTCAGGGGCAATCTTGTCCAAAATCTTCGGGCAGATTGGTTTTCACGCCCTCTATAAATACCCCCTCCCCTTCAACTATGCTCGGTTACTCCTCATTTCATCCCTCTCCCGAGCTCCAACCTAGGGCCGCCGCTAAAGTCATCGTTGCCGGTGAGGAAGAGCTTCACTTCCTCGACCTCGTCGTTGCCGTACTCACATCGGCCGCGGAAGTCCTCACCCCGCCGCCGCTATAGCTATCTCCCTCTGCCAAGCTAGGGTGTGGGAGATCTGAATGGACGAACTTACCAATCTCATCTCTTGTTCGTCGTGTTCTTCACCAGGGTAAATAAAATTGATTTTTACTGCCCTTGTTGATCCTCAAATGTTCCTCATATTCCTCAAAAGGTGTTTATTCTTCATGAACCTTATTCTAAAAGCACCTTACATCTTCTCATACTTGATGTTTTTCCCTAAGTATTGATTTTCTTCAAAATTCCTCAATTGTGTGAATCCTCAAAAATTGCACAACTCTGGAACCTCAGACAAAGAACACTTAGTGAAATTCCTCAAGACACCCATGGTCAAATTCCTCTCACCTGTTTTATTTAAAAAAAATCTGAGAACGCTTCAAATTCCTCGCACCTATACTCCGTTCACAGGTACAACATGTCCGCTGATGAATCACTAGGTTGTCATCAACTTAACTCATTTGCAGCGCTCCTTGAGGAAAAATTGTGTACTTCTTTAGAGTCCTCAAGAGTTCAAATTCCTCAAGTGAAGAAAATGGCTGACAGAAAGAAACCTCAGAAAGGTGGAAAGCAGCGAGATGTGCACACTGCCTTTGAGATCCCAGATGACGTGTATGAGGAATACTGCACACCCGATGAAGAAACTCAATGCAAAGAAACGACCAAGCAGAGAAAAATTCGTCTAGAGAAAATTGAGAGGAGATGAGCAAGGGAATGGAAGGAATATCGTTATGTAAATCCAAAATACATGATGAAATTTTTAGTAAAACCTCCTTGCAGCAGGCCTCCCCTTGCTCCAAATCAAATTGCTGATCCCACTAGCCTCAAGACCAGTGAGGACTTTCCTCACATGTGGGAGAAGCAGCAAACCAAGCTGGCGAGGAAAGCCAAAGAGGCAGTGAAGAAATTCAATGAAGATTCTGCTGCTGCTGCCTCTGTCGGAGCCTCTGCAAGTGCTCCGAAGAAAATCATGATGAAGAAATCTGCATTGAAGACAAGTTCTTCAACCTCAAAACCTTCACAGCAGATCCCTCAAGGTCAAAGGCCTCGGTCTACAAAGTCTTCAGCTGCTGGAACGGTTGCTGCTCTGTCTTCTGCAACAGCTACGAAGTCCTCAACCCCAGTGCATCTGGCATCATGTAAGAGGACTGAGGGATTCTCAAGAGTTCCAAAGATCTCAGCAAGCCCCTCTACCATAGCAAAGTCTTCAACTAGCCCTTCTGCGTTGAAGCTGAAGAAAACTGATGGACGAGTTTAAAGACCAAGTCCTCACTCAAGCAAGGCTGCGGTAACCATACCCTCGGGATCTGAGGATGATGATGATGAAGCTGATGATGAGGAATTGGAAGAAATCATCAGGCAAAGTGCGCAGAAGGCTGCTATAGCCAAGGGCAGTTCGGTTCCTCTCATGTTGGATCCCAAGATGATCCTCAACTTCATCGATATATGGCATGAAGACCCAAGCACCCCACTTTCCTCACTAAATCTGCCTCTTGGAGTGGATCATGTCCTCACCCACTTCATCTCTAAAGAAAAATGGAAAGGAGAGCAAGCTTTGAGAGCTAAGAGGAACAGGGTTCGGAAGGAAAAGTTTCTGATAGACAATGTGATGAATTTGACCCCAAATCAACTCATCACTGTTCAGTCTGAAATTCGCACACTCTCTGAGGATCAAGAGAGATATGATGTTGAATGGAAGGACACCAAGGTGAGATTCGTCAGGGCTGCTCAAGCTGTAGTGAAGGATCATAACACTAGGGTTGCTGCTTGATCGCAACCTCAAAATCCTCAGGCTGATGAAAATCCTCAAGCTACTGATGAAATTGCTCACCCTGATGAAACTATTGATGGAAATGCTTCTGCACCAGAAGCAACTGCCAGTGCTGCTGAGGAAACTCATACCACTGATGATCATGCCAGGACAACCACCACTGTTGTGCCTAAAGAAACTGAAAGGCCAGCTGAAGCTTTTGCTGCGCCTAAAGAAATTGAACACACCAGGGCGGCTGCATCAGTCGTTCCTGAAGAAACTGACATTGCTAAGGAAAAGACTCTCAAGAGAAAAGCATCAGATTCAGAAACCTCAGCCGTGAAGAAGTTGAAGACTATGCCAAGTTCTTCAACTGGACCTATTGATGCTACACCAATTTCCTCAGCACCTGCCTACGAAATTGTTCCATTTGGAGTGGAATATGTCATCCCAGATGAAGATGAACATCAGTCTACTGCTTTGATAGAGCAGATTGATGAAGAAATTGAAGTTGAAGACATTGCTTCAACTCTAAACGTATCATCGCCCCAGCCTCAGTTCACTTCCGAAGAGGCTGGAGTTGAAGAAATTGATGAGGACGTAGACATTGGCAATACAACACCTATCATCAATGATGAATATTGGGAATCAGCACACCCAAATTCACCAATGACTACTCCTTTGACACAGATTCCTCAATCGCCTGCTCCGACTGAAGAAATAAATGAAGAATCTACAAATTTGACCACCCAAGTCACTGAAGAAATTCTAGCTACAACAGCTGATGATCTTGATGCTCTCCCTGCAACTGAGGAACCAGCTCTCCAAATCGTTCATTCTGAAGGTGTTCCTCCCATACCAAAGGAGATTAAGGGGCGCTTCAAGCCAAATCTTCAACCGAAGCCAAGAATGCCATTCAAAGGCTCAGCACGCCCCAAATTCCTCAAGAGCAATTTCTTCAATGAACGTATGTTCTTCACTGGTCCAAATCCCTATGACTTTGCAAGGGCCGGTCGCAACAGATTCTGGACGGCAACACAGCTCAACTACTATGCATCAGTTCTTTTTGAGAAGAAGAAAGTCTTCGAGCACCACCAAATTCCTCATGCTGACATGGAAACCCTTCCATCATTCACACCGGTGCTCCAGGTTCTTCATGATGCAGGCATTCTCCCATTCCGCGTCGACATCTGCGATTGGCATGAAGAACTCATTCTTTAGTTCTATGCCACATTGCATATCAGCGACAATGCTTCAGACATCAACTCCTGGATATTGGACTAGATGATAGGATCAACACACTTCACTGCTCAAGCTTCTGAATTGCTTCAGTGTGTACCAGTTCCAATTCCCTCAGATGAAGCTCGGAAACTGTTTGATGAGCCTACACTTCCAAATCAGCTGATGCAAGTGGTGATGAAGACATTGCCTCCTGGGAAGCCTCAACGAAAAACCTTCCTTGTGAAGGATCTGCTATATGTTCCCAGGACTGTCTACCGTATACTCACAAATACGCTATGTCCTCAGAAGGGCCACAATTCCGAAGAAGAAGAAGTGGAAGGAGTCATGAAGAATATGCTCTCCAACATCATTCATGGGATTCCCATTGACTTGCACGACTTCTTCATGAGGACTTTGGCCAGTGCTACTTTAGCTCCATTTGAACAGAAGCCCTATGCGCCTTGGATAATGAAATTCATGAGGGCAAAGTCCTCAGTTCCCTTCAAGGCTGATTTCCAGAACCACTTTGGCTTCCTGCCTCCAATTGAAGTCATCAAGAGCACAATTGCCTCAGTTGAAGGAAAAGGCAAGGCTGTCATTGATGAAGGCGCTCGTCCATTGGATGGACAGTTTCGCAAAGCCGCTTCCTTCTCCACCAATGATGACACTACCACTCAAGACTCGAATGCAAAGGCCTCAGCTCACAAACCTCAAGAGTCTGCCCCTCGTGTGATGACTGATCGCGAGCTTCTAATAAGTCTTCATCAGAAGGTCGATCGCAATCACAAGTGGGTGAAGCATCAACTTGGTTACATTATACAGAACATGACTGTGACGCAGAACATTGTGAAGAGGAATCACTACTATGCGCATGAAAACCTCAACCGCTCTTGGGCCGTACTGTCTCACCTCATGTCTTCTGAAGAACTGGATGAGCTGGATCTTGAGGAACATCCTGACTGGGCTCATCGACCTCAGAAGAAATTCAAGAAAGTTCAAGTTCCTCTAATGGTCACAAGTTCATTTTCTTCATCTCGAGAGTGCGATGACTATGAAGACACTGACGACACTGCCGCAGGCCCTGCATCGACAGACGACCCCAACAACGTTGGTGCTCCTTCCTCACCAACACGATGAAATTCTTCAAAGGGGAGTTAGTCCTCACTTTTTCGTCCCTTTTGGTCTTCGATGACAAAGGGGGAGAAAATTTGAGTTAGTCTTCAAGCGGGTCTCTCTATATGGGCTATTTTTGTTTAAGTTACAACTCTTGCTCTTTTGAAACTTTTGTTGGTTGAGTTGTAAACTTAAGTCTGATGGTGGTCTAACACTTTTGAACTATTTTCTCGCATGCTTATTTCCTCAAGTACCTTAATGCATACATGCCGAATTTCGTCAGACCTCAATTTCCTCATGCATTTCAAATTCTTCATATCATATGTTCAAATGCGTGTATGAATTATAAGATATAGGGGGAGTTCTCCATGTTTTAACCTGCCATGTGCATTTGCAGTCCAAAGCAAATTCCTCAAATATGCACATCTTCAGGGGGAGTTCTTCTATATCTTGCAATCAAATTCCTCAAACTCTGTACTTTCACTTCATATGTTTATCCCCGTTGAAAACTTAACCTATTTGTCATCAATCACCAAAAAGGGGGAGATTGTTAGTGCATCTAGTGCCCCTTAGTGATTTTGGTGTATTGAAGACTTATAGGTTAAGGTACTAATGTGTTTGTGAGTGTACATAGGCTCTATAAGTCGATGAGGAGTTTGATATATTCGGAGATTATCGACCCCTAAAAATGTATGTCTTCAAGTAAAGACTTTGCTGAAGACTTTGTGAAGACTTTGGTGAAGACTTTGGTGAAGACTTTGGTGAAGACTTTGTGAAGACTTTGAAAATGAAGAAGTTGGTGTGACCTTGAAGATATGAACGAGGAATATGAAGCGTGAAGACTTTTGTTTTAGTAGTTTCATTTCCTTTATTTGAGTCATAGGAAACACCGTACTGTTAAAGGGGGCCGAGGTAATACTAAGGAAAATTTCCAACTGATGCTCAACTCCAAAATCCTCAACCTATACAATCCTTCGAGTGAATCCTTTGGAAATCTCTTACAACTCAGACAAGTTCTTTAGTGACAGAGACGAAGTGAGGAACATGATAAGCCAAAGGACTTTCATAGTTCGAAATTCCGACCGTCGTTGTGCTTAGCGCCAGCTGTCCCCAATCATAACATCCACATAACGGTCATATAATTGGAGGCATTTATGTCTTATCATGTCAGGTTGCACCCAGGCTATAAATAGCCACCCCCACGACCACTAGTTGGTTGGCTGCTCCGAGAGAGAACTGACGCTTGTCATTTGAGAGCAACCTATCCTCCGAGGACTTTGAGTGAAAATTATCAGTGAGGAAAAACCACAACCAAATCACAAAACCCATAGTGATTGAGCATCACTAAAGAAATTCCTGTGTGGATCCGACGCTTGTTACCTTTGAGGACTGTGCATCCTCTAGATGGTTAGGCGTCACGGTCTAGAGCTCCTGTAGTCAATTGGGGATCACGAAGTGACCTTGGTCTAGAGCATCTAGCAGTAAATTGTGGATCACCGGGTGACCAATTTGTGAGGGTTTTGGAAGTCTACCCTGAAGACTTACCACGAGTGTTGGGCGAGGACTGTGTGACCTTAGCTCAAGGAGAATATGGTAAGGACTGTGTGTCCTGGGACTATTTGTCCTTTGGTTTAAATTCCAGGCCACTCCAAACCAAACGTACGACTGTCATAGCAGTTGGAACTGGGTCATCAAACCATTGTCTTCATCGAGCTACCCAGTTCTATTTCCTCAACCTCCTTATTCCTCATAAATCTGTTGATGAAATTGATTGTTATTGTTTGAAGAATTTGACTGAAGACTTTTACAAATTCCTCACCTCAAATTCTTCAAGTTACCTTGTTCAGCAGTGCTTATCCTGTATCACGCTACTTACTATTTGTGCTTGTTTCATTTCATCTTGAATACTATGTTGTTACTATGTTGCTCATGCACTTGAGTAGTTATTCCGCTGCTAGTTATTCATCACATTTCAAATTCCTCAAAGTTGACATTCCTCAAGTGATGAATTTGTAAAAATCGCCTATTAACCCCCCCCTCTAGTCGATATAATGCACTTTCACAGAAGCATAAACCGGAGTAGGTGGGTTGTTGCATATGGGAGTAAAGAGGACTTGATACCTTATAATGCTATGGTTGGGTTTTACCTTAATGATCTTTAGTAGTTGCGGATGATTTCTAGAGTTCCAATCATAAGTGCATATGATCCAAGTAGAGAAAGTATGTTAGCTTATGCCTCCCCCTCATATAATATTGTAATAATGATTACCGGTCTAGTTATCGATTGCCTAGGGACAATTCCGCAACTCCTACCACCACTTTTCCACACTCGTTAAACTAACTTAGTTGTTTCTTTATCTTAGCAACCCCTAGTTTTTCTTTATGTTCTCTTTATTATCTTGCAAACCTATCCTATCACACCTACAAAGTACTTCTAGTTTCATACTTGTTCTAGGTAAAGGGAACGTTAAGCGTGCGTAGAGTTGTATCGATGGTCGATAGAACTTGAGGGAATATTTGTTCTACCTTTAGCTCCTCGTTGGGTTCGACACTCTGACTTATCTAGAAAGGCTACAATTGATCCCCTATACTTGTGGGTTATTAGGAACTGGGCATCCCGATTACCAACCACTTTCCCGTGAATGATAGTGAATCAACACATATCGTGAGAATAACCCACCTAGCATGGAAGATACTGACAGCCCCCAGTCGCCACATGAACGATTTGGGCATACAAAACAGAATGTTTATTTGAAGGTTTAGAGTTTGGCACATGTAAATTTACTTGGAGCGGCGGGTAAATATCGCATATAGGTAGGTATGGTGGACTCATATGGAACAACTTTGGGTTTGAGGAATTGGATGCACAAGCAGTATTCCCGCTTTGCACAAGTGAAGGCTAGCAAAAGACTGGGGAGCGACCAACTAGAGAGCGACACAGTCATCAACATGCTTTGAGATTAACCAACATTCAATGCAAGCATGAGTAGGATATAAATCACCATGAACATAAATATCGTAGAGGCTATGTTGATTTTGTTTCAACTACATGCATGAACATGTGCCAAGTCGAGCCACTTGAATCGTTCAAAGGAGGATACCATCCATCATATTACATCACAACCATTTTAATATGCATGTTGGCACCGAAGACAAACAATTATCCACTCTTAGCTAATTAAGCATGGCATGAGTAACTATAATCTCTAATTATCATGGCAAATATGTTTGACCCATGATGAACTGAATTTGGAACGATGAGCTAATAATATTTACAAAAGCAAGATAGGTCGAGTTCATACCAGCTTTTCTCCATCTCAGTATTTTCATCAAATATCATCATGGTTGCCTTTCACTTGGATGACCGAACGGTGTGGATAATAATAAGAGTGCACGTGCATTGGACTAAGCTGGAATCTGCAAACAATAACTCAAAGGAGAAGGCAAGGTAGTATGAGCTCTCTGATAGATAAACAATTATGCATATGAGAGCCACTCAACATTTTCATTGTGGTCTTCTCCTTCCGACCCGAAGCAAGAAAAATCAAAACAAGAACGACAAAAAACTGTTTACACGGGAAAGCTCCCAACAAACAAAAGAAGAAAGAGAAATCTTTTTGGATTTTCTTTTAATGCTACAACTAAGCAAACTAGAAGGTAAAGCTATAACTATTTTTTTTTATTTTTCTCAAAGTTAATTAAACACACAAGAAGAAAGCGAACAAGGAAAAAAACTACTATGGATGGTGCAATGAAAAAGTATGAACACCGACTACTAAAATGTGAGAACATGAACGTAATGTCGGTGAGAAATACATACTCCCCCAAGCTTAGGCTTTTGGCCTAAGTTGGTATAGGGCCATGGCTGGAAACAACTCCCTCCGGGATACTCTAGAGCGTCCTCACAGTTCCATTGGTTGGCGAGCTCCTACGGCTCCCACTAAAAAACTGGCTCAGGGTACGGATCAAGGGCCGGTGCCGGTTCTGGAGCTGGGACTTGCGTCAAACCCCAATATCTGTAAATGTCTCCAGGCATAATGGTGTACCTACCTGAGTGAATATCGAACAAAGAAAAAGCAGGCAGAGTAATAATCTCACAAGTAACCTGGCTAAAAACTAAGTTATAAAGCAGCCGCCTATCAACATTTTTCTCAATAACATCATGTGCTACCATACGGTCATAATCTAAGAACTTAGAGGGTAGCAGCCTCTCATCTTCCTCGTTATGCCTAATGGGTACATCAAAGTATTTGGCCAGACGAGATGCATAGATACCTCCGAATATGGGCCCCCTCGAACAGTTGGAGTTCAACCGTTGGGCCACCATAGCACCCAGACTAAAGGTTCTATCAACAAATAAAGCATGGCACGGAATGGCAAGGTCAGGAGCACTAAGACCTCCACTCTCCCAGCGACCAACTAAACATCTCCCCGCAAATAATGAATAATAGCATAGCACAGGAAAATGTAAACTAGCTGCTCTTGCCTTTGACACACCTCTCTCTTCCCCTACAGTGACTGCGGCAATAAAATCTTCCATGTCTATAGGACGTGGTTCCCTAATGCTGCCCTCAAGAATGTGTCACATGGCCATTCACATGGTCGAACTTCTGCGACGCGAGGAAGATTATACTTGGGTTTATCCCTTATCTCATTTTCACCTTCCTTAGAACTCCGACTTGATGAGCCTCTTAACAATCTCCTCAGCATTTCTTTTTCTGAAAAAATTCTGAAATTTTTAGTGACCCAAAATAAAGGTGAACAAAACTCAACGAAACTCATAGCAACTACTCCCACAAGTGCCTAGAGGCTATATCATGCATCAATACTACTTGGGACCATACAAATTTGACATGCAAGCTCAAGAGCATGGTCACCACAGCAACAAAAATTTGCAATATATAAAGCACTAGAACAAAACCTAATTGGACCATTGGAGGAGTCACATACCGAAGAATAATCTCCCAAAACAGTTTTGCAAATGAAGCTTTGCACAAGGAGATAAAAAATGGCAGCAAAATGAGCTAGATCATGGGTTTGAGCAATGGTGGGATTTTTTCTGGAGGAAGATGAACTGGATGGATGAGTAACACTAAGTTACCTCAATGGGGATATGCATGTCCCCAACAATAAGTATATCATATTTCTTCTTGACAGTAGGAAGAGGGAATTCAAAGTCTCCAATAATAATCGTCAGAATTTTTTCAATGGAGTTATTACTATGAACTTGAGGTTATTTCTTTGGAAAGTGTATAGTATGCCCATTACCATTAATATGAAAAGTTAAATTGCCCTTGTTGCAATCAATAACAGCCCCTGCAGCATTCAAAAAGGGTCTACCAAGGATGATCGACATACTGTCGTCCTCAGGAATATCAAGAATAACAAAGTCAGTTAAGATAGTAGCATTTGCAACTATGACATGTACATCCTCACAAATACCGATAGGTAGAGCAGTTGATTTATCAGCCATTTGCAAAGAGATTTCAGTAGGTGTCAACTTATTCAAATCAATTCTACGATATAAAGAGAAAGGCATAACACTAACACCAGCTCCCAAATCACATAAAGCAGTTTAAACATAATTCCCCTGAATAGAGCATGGTATAGTTGATATTCCTGGATCTCCTAATTTCTTTGGTACTCCACCTTTAAAAGTATAATTAGCAAGCATGGTGGAAATTTCAGCTTCTAATATCTTCCTTTTATTAGTCACAATATCTTTCATATACTTAGCATAAGGAGACATTTTCAGAATATCAGTCAAGCGCATACGCAAAAAGACAGGTCTAAGCATTTCAACAAAGCTCAAAATTCTCTTCATCATTTTTCTTGGATGGTTTAGGAGGAAAGGGTCTGGGTTTCTGAACCCACGGTTCTCTTTATTTACCATGCTTCCTAGCAATAAAATATGTTTTGTCATATCTTTTATTCTTAGGTTGTGGGTTATCAAGATCAACAGCAGGTTCAATCTCCACATCATTACAATTACTAGGTTGAGCATCAACATGAAATTCATCATTAATATTATCACTAGGCTCATGTTCATCACCAGATTGTGTCTCAGCATCAGAAACAGAAATATCATTTGGGTTTCCAGGTGTATCTATAACAGGTTCACTAGCAGCATGGAAAGTTCTATCATCATCCTTGTTCCTCTTATTACTAGAGCGACTAGGTGTATTAATATTACTTCTTTGAGAATATTTCTCAATTCTCTTAGGGTGGCCCTCAGGATACAAAGGTTCCTGAGTCATTCTTCCTCCTCTAGTCACAACTTTAACAAAATGATCATTGTTCTTACTATTCATCTCATTAAGCAAATAATTTTGTGCCTTAAGTACTTGTTCTACTTGGGTAGTTACCATGGAAGCATGTTTACTAATCAGTTTGAGATCGTTGATAGTTCTACTCATATAATCACCTAAGCGATCAAGCATGAAAGCATCATGTTTCAACTGTCTACTAACATAAGCATTAGAATTTTCTTGCTTAACAACAAAATTATCAAACTCATCCAAGCATTGGCTAGCAGACTTATTATAAGGAATATCGCTTTTATCAAATCTACGAAAAGAATTTACCTCTACTGCATGTGTCGGGTTATAAGGACCATGTATTTCTTCAATAGGTGGTAGATTCTTAACATCATCCGCTTTAATACCTTTTTCTTTCATAGATTTATATGCCTCTTGCATATCTTCGAGACTTAGAAATAGAATACCTCTTTTCTTTGGAGTTGTCTTTGGAGGTGGTTCGAGGATAGCCCAATCATTATCATTGCTCAATATATTATTCAATAGTATTTCAGCTTGTTCAATGTTACTTCTCGAGCATGTGTTGGTTTCCCGTGAAGAGGAACGGTTTGATGCAGAAAAGTAGATAAGTATTTCCCTTAGTTTTTGAGAACCAAGGTATCAATATAGTAGGAGATACAAGCGAGTCACCAATAGATGTACCTGCACAAAGAATCAAACTCTTGCACCCAACGCTATAAAGGGGTTGTCAATCCCTTCATGATTACTTGCAAGGATGAGATCTAATAGAGATAGATATAATAGGATGCTTGAACGGAAAGTAAAACTAAAAGTGAAAATAGGGCGGCAAGTATTTTTGGTATGTTTGGTTTTAGATCTGAAAGTATAATATGGAAAATAGACCCGGGGGCCATAGATTTCACAAGATGGCCTCTCTCATGATGGCAAGTATTACGGTGGGTGAACAAATTACTGTAAAGCAATTGATAGAAAAGTGAATAATTATGAAGATATCCAAGGCAATGATTATGCATATAGGCATCACGTCCGTGACAAGTAGACCGAAATGAATCTGCATCTACTACTATTACTCCACAAGTCGATCGACTCCTACCCGCATCTAGAGTATTAAGTTCATGAACAACAGAGTAATGCAGTAAGTAAGATGACATGATGTAGAGGGATAAACTCAAGCAATATGATGAAAACCCCATCTTTTTACCCTTGATGGCAACAATACGATACGTGCCTCGCTACCCCTACTTTATCACTGGGTGAGGACACCGCAAGATTGAACCCAAAACTAAGCACTTCTCCAATTGCAAGAATTACCAATCTAGTTAGCGAAACCAAACCAATAACTTGAAGAGACTTGCAAAGATATGAAATCCTGCATATACGAAATCAGAAAAGACTCAAATAATATTCATGGATAATCTGAACATAAACTCACAATTCATCGGACCTCGACAAACACATCGCAAAAGAGTATTACATCGGATAGATCTCCATGAAGATCATGAAGAACATGGTATTGAGAAGCAAAGAGAGAGAAGAAGCCAACTAGCTACTAGCTATGGACCCGTAGGTCTGTGGTGAACTACTCAAGCATCATCGGAGGGGCAATGGAGTTGATGTAGATGCCCTCCGTGATTGATTCCCCCTCCGACAGATTACCGGAAAAGGCTCCAAGATTGGATCTCTCGGGAACAGATGCTTCTAGCGGCGGAAAAGTGTTTTTGTGGCTCCCCTCGATAATGATGGAATATTTGGGAATTTATAGGCCGAAGATTAGGGTTAGGGGAGTTGCCATGGGCCCACAAGCCTGCCTGGCACGGATGCCCCCCTGGCCGCGGGCCTAGGGCTTGTGGCCCCATGGCAGCTCCTCTGCCTTGGTTCTCAAGCCTCATGGCTTCCATATTTTCTAGAAAAAATCTTTCCGGAGATTTTATTCCGTTTGGACTTCATTTAATATTCCTTATCTGTGAAACTCAAAAACAAGGAAAAAACAGAAACTGGCACTAGGCTCTAGATTAATAGTTTAGTCCCAAAAATAATATAAAATAGCATATTAATTTATATAAAACATCCAAAACAGATAATATAATAGCATGGAGCAATCAAAAATTATAGATACATTGAGACGTATCAGCATCCCAAAGCTTAATTCCTGCTCGTCCTCGAGTAGGTAAATGATAAAAACAGAATATTTGATGTGGAATGCAACCTAACATATTTATCCATGTAATATTATTTATTGTGGCATGAATATTCAGATCCGTAAGATTCAAAACAATAGTCTAATATTGACATAAAAATAGTAATACTTCGAGCACACCAACTATGCAATTGTGTCCTTTCGAAATAACATGGCCTTAGAAAGTTATCCCTACAAAATCATATGGTCTGGCTATGCTCCATCTTCCCCACACAAAGTATCTAAATCATGCACAACCCCTATGAAAAGTCAAGCAATTGTTTCACACTTTTGGTGTTCTCAAACCTTTTCAACTCTCATGCAATACATGAGCGCAAGCCATGGATATAGCATTATAGGTGGAATAGAATATGGAGGAGGTGCAAAGGAAAAAGGAGAAGATATTCTCACATCAACTAGGCATATCAGCGGGCTATGGAGATGCCCATCAATAGATATCAATGTGAGTGAGTAGGGATTGCCATGCAACTGATGCACTAGAGTTATAAGTGTATGAAAGCTCAAAAAGAAACTAAGTGGGTGTGCATCCAACTCGCTTGCTCACGAAGACCTAGGGCACTTTGAGGAAGCCTGTCATTGGAATATACAAGCCAAGTTATATAATGAAAAATTCCCACTAGTATATGAAAGTGACAAAATAGGAGACTCTCTATCATGAAGATCATGGTGCTACTTTGAAGCACAAGTATGGAAAAAAAATATTAACATTGTCCCTTCTCTATTTCTCTCATTTTTTGGTGGGCTTCATGGGCCTCTTTTATTTATTTATTTTGTTATTTGTATTCGCTGGCCTTGTTTATTTTTTGTAAGTCCGGATACTCATCCCAACTTCTGAGGGAATCATAGCTTCCATCATCCTTTTCTCACACAGGACAATGCTATAATAATAAAAAATCATGACACTTTTATTTAGTTAAAACTCAAAGAAAAATAAATTACAACTCGATTCCTATGAAAAAATATAACTCTATGTGAATGCTTCCGGTGGTGTACTGGGATGTGCAACGATCTAGCATAGCAAATGACATCAAAAAAGGGACAAGCCATGAAAACATCATGCTAACTATCTTACGATCATGCAAAGCAATATGACAATGATGGTGTGTGTCATAGAAAAACTACATGGTGGAAGTTGCATGGCAATATATCTCGGAATGGCTATGGAAATGCCATAATAGGTAGGTATGGTGGCTGTTTTGAGGAATATATGGTGGCTGTTTTGAGGAAGGAGGGTTTGGTGTACCGGCCAAAGTTGCGCGGTACTAGAGAGGCTAGCAAAGGTGGAAGGGTGAGAGTGTGTATAATCCATGGACTCAACATTAGTCATAAATAACTCACATACTTATTGAAAAAGTATATTAGTTATCAAACAAAGCATTAGATGCATGCTCCTAGGGGAGAGGTTGGTAGGAGTTAACCATCACGCGCTCCCGACCCTCACATAAAGGTCGACAATCATTAAACAAATCATGCTCCGATTTTGTTACATAATGGTTCACCATATGTGCATGCTACGGGAATCACAAGCTTTAACACACGTATCTCTTCCAATTCAGAACTACTCACTAGCATGACTCTCATATTACCATCTCTATTATCTCAAAACTATATGCAAGGAAGTAAACTTCTCATAGTTTTTAATGCACTTAATATGAAAGTTTTTATTATATCCCTCTTGGATGCCCATTATATTAGGACTAAATTCATAACCTAAACAAATTACCATGATGTTTTAAGAAACTCTCAAAATAATATAAGTGAGGAACGAGAGTTCAATAATTTCTATAAAATATAACACCACCATGCTCTATAAATATATAAGTGAAGCACTAGAGCAACATTGCCTAGCTCAAAAGATATAAGTGAAGCACATAGAGTATTCTAATAAATTCACGATTTAGAGTGTCTCTATCTAAATATGTGTGCATCAAGGATGATTATGTCAAACTAAAAAGCAAAGACTCATATCATACAAGACGCTCCAAGCAAAACACATATCATGTGTGAATAAAAATATAGCCTTTAGTAAATTTACCGATGGATTGAAGACGAAAGAGGGGATGCCTTCCAGGGCATCCCCAAGCTTAGGCTTTTTGGTATCCTTTTATATGACTTGGGGTGCATTGCGAATCCCCAAGCTTAGGCTCTTGCCACTCTTTATTCCATAGTCCATCAAATCTTCACCCAAAACTTGAAAACTTCACAACACAAAACTCAAGAGAAAACTCATGTGATCCGTTAGTATAAAAAGATAAATCACCACTTTAGGTACTGTCATGAACTCATTCTTTATTTGTATTTGTGTAATATCTACTGTATTCTAACTTACGAGGAGAAGCCTGTCAGAATCCTCGAGACTGCCAACAGAGTTACCCGTAGCAGGATCATCAAGTTCTCTAAGGTTTTGTGGAGTCATCACACCGAGGAAGAAGCCACCTGGGAACACGAAGAAGATCTTCGTAGAGACCACCCGCACCTATTTTCTAGCCAACCCGAATCTCAAGGGCGAGATTCATTTTAAGGTGGGTAGGTTTGTAACATCCCAAAATTTCATTTTGGAATGTTATGATTATAGCTATGCATCTAGCAGCATCATTGCTTGAATGTATGTGTTTGTTGAAATGTCTCTTCTGGATTTCAGAAAGCTCTTTCTACTTTTCCCTAAGTTGCTTTCACCTATTTGAAATTTTGGTTAAAAGTTCAAATAAGAGAGGAGGAACATGACACTCCACACCAGGGACTAATTGGTGATATATTTGAACAATAATAACCAGGGGTTATTTTGAAAATATTTGCAAAAAGGATTTAAAAACAATTAGGCAATTTCTGAAAATATTATTTTTTTCAAAGTGTTCAAATGACAGAATAGAAATGTTCATTAAATAGCATTTATTATTATGTTAATTTTGATATATAATACCCCTATATTTACAAACGATTTGAATGCTTTAAATGTTTTTGAAACGCTCTGGTAAATTATTAAAAAGAAACGATAACGGTTACTGTATTAAACGGGCCGGCCCACGACAGTTACTCGCGAATTGATTAGAAGTCGGCCGACCGAGCGCATTAACGCGCGCTCTCTCTCGCTGACGCTGGGTCCCACCCCGACCGACCGTTGCCCCGAAACGGTCGTCTTCCCCGCACCCGCGAGCGCCGGACCCGACTCGCCGGCCGTTTCTCCCCTCGCCGGATCTCTCTCCCCTCTTAACTCCCCGCACTCCCAACGCCCCTATATAAACCGGACACTCCCGCATCCATTTCCCCCCTCCCCCCCGAGCCCCTTTCTCTCTCGCCAAGACGCTGTCAATTGCTCGCCGGAGTAGCCACCACCACCGGACCTCCCGTCGAGCGTAGCCACCGACTCCGTCCACCGTTCGCCCCACCGTTGCCACCAATCGACTCTGGAGAACCGTCGCCGTCGCCCGGACCACTTCCCCATCTTCCCCGACCACCGGAACGCCTCGCCGTCGTCCTCGCAGCCTTCGGATCACCGGAGAAACCCCGACGCCGGCAACCTCTCCGCCGTAAGCTCCCTCGACCATCGGATCCCGAATCAACGACCGTGATTAGATCGGATTTATTCCGGACCATTTTCTTCTTCCGATCGGTCGCCCGCCCATAGCTCTCGCACGCACACCCCCCCTTAGCCAATAAGACAGCGCCACGTAGCCCCCTGACCGTCGCAAATCATTTTTCTTTTTCTGTTTTTGTTTTAATTAACAGAATGTTTTCAAAATTTGTTTTGCTTATATCTTTTAATATATTTAGTGTTTTGAGTTGATTCTTTTTGCAATAGCTCACAATTTTCATGTAGTTTCACCCTGTACTTTTAAATTTCAAATTTGCTTAAAATCTTCAAATCTGTATAACTAGAGTTTGAAAATAGATTTTGATATGAATATTTTTGCTACTGTTTGGTATTAGTTAGGACTACCTTCATGTTTAGTTTGAGGATTTTTAGGATGATTTTGAATAGTGTTTTAGCTATAAACAGAATCTGTCTAGTATTATAATATAATTTTATATACTTAATTTTAATTAGTTTAAATTAGATTTGGTCTTATTTGTTTATTAGGTTCTGTTAATAAACATTTAGTGTTTTACTCACTGTTAATAAAAATATAAATTTTCTTAGTTTAATTTTATTTAACATAGGAATCACAACTTCTTTTCAAATAGGTTAATTTGGTTAAAACAGCTAGTTAGTAATAGTTTTGTTTTGCTCTCTTGTTAGTAAAACTATATTTGTTCCATTTAGTGTTTATCAAAACTTTTACAAACTTTACAAAAGTTTTCTCAACAAACTTAGATTCAAAATAGTTTTATAAAGATAGTAGTGTTTTATCAATCACCTCCTAGTAAACAAAACTTTGTGTGTTTTCTTACTTGAGATTGGTGCATTGTTTTGTCTTGATTGTTTACTAGTTCCTGGTTGATGTTATGAGTTGTTATTTTTTTGTATACTTATTTGAGTGCTTGTTTGCTTCGTTAGATTATCCGGAGTGTGAAGCTTGTTACTTAGAGTCACTCACGTACGAAGATCATCAATCAGGCAAGTCACTTTGACCATGTTTACCAATGTTTTATATGCATTAGTTCTACCATCTCCCCAGTTGCATGCAAGATAGGTTAGTTGGAAACTTGGTTACATTGTAGTAGTATCATGTGGTAGGTACCCCTCTCAACCCTCTTTGACAACTTTGGCCCCGGGAAACGTTGTTTTACTTTTGCTATGCTATTAGTAGACGGGGTTGGTTGTGTGATTCATGAGAGTTGAGAGAGTTAATAATTTCAAGACCTACATAAATGATCATGATTTAAGACTCCGAGTTTTCAACATACCTCTGGGTGGATGATGGTTGAACGGCACCCTGGAGAAACCAGTGGATTTGCCTAGGTGATGCTGGAGATGGCCAGTATTCACGCGGAAAGGTCCACCCAGGCACAAAGAGATGGATGGATGCTTTAAAACCCAAGGCTTACCTGCACAGCCACAAGTCATTATGGGCTCTGGCTTGGTTGGATATCGTGGTGACCCTAGACAGGCGGTGCTACGAGAGGTAGAAGAACGGTAGGAAAGGATGGGCACCGACAGATTCGCACGGAAACCCTTTGGAAGACCATGTTTTGGTCATCCGTTTCTCAAACACCCTGAAGTGCAAGAAATCAAACGGAGGCGACCAAATCTTGTGGGGAACGTGTGCAAAACTCTGCAGAGTACTTAAACCTAATCGATTAGCCGTGTCCACGGTCATGGACGACTTGAGCCAAAGGAATTGAAACTTCCGGAACTCTCAACACAATTAATATGATGATGTGGGTATTAAAAATTTTGGGTATGAGAGTTGGTTGGTGGAACCATCTCATTAATCAACCAACTTAGTAATATTTTGCTTAGCCCCTCTCTTGATGTAGGAAAAACTTGGCTTTACGCAAAAACTTACACCACCACCTGCCATATAAGCATATAGACTAGCTGATTATTTTCACCCCTCTCTTGTGACTTTGCCGGCATATTCCATATGCTGACCTACATGGCTGCAACGTATCATGTTGCAGAGTACTTTTCCGACCAGGAGTGAGGACACGTTCTATGCTCAGTGAGATGCCCTTGGAGTCAGATGGACTCATCTACCTTTGACGCTTCCGCAAGATTTAGATATTCTCATGAGTTGGCTTTTAGCCACTTTATTGTAATATTTATTGTAATAAAGGACTCGATATGAGATTTCGATTAATATAATGCTGTGTGATTTCCCTTTGATATATACATTGATGTACCGTGTGTGTACCAGCATGATCTTGGGATGGTACGGAAACACCGGAGACTTGACCTTTCAGGTCGGGTCGCTACAGAAATGGTATCAGAGCACACGCTGACCGTAGGACGTAACCTCTAGGATTGGAAAGCCTTAGGATTGTTTCTCTTTGTCTTTAAAATTCTTATACTCTCATCTATTCGTTTCTGATTTCTCTCCGATTATTTCAAAATTTATAGATGGCCACCTTCATCCCAGTGTTGATCACGGAGTTTTGCCAGCCTGACGCAACGATGCCCTTTGGTAAGGAGCTGATGAGGATCGTCAAGGACGTAAGGATTGCTTTGCCGAGCATCACCGGGACTCCTATCATGTCATTTCCCCAAGATAGACACTACAAGATCGAGGTGCACATCCCAGGGAAGACTTTTGGGAATCGGAAGAAACCCATCGACTTCAAGTTCGTGGCACCCAGCTGGATACTTGGAAGAGACATGGCCATTCATCGTGCCCTTGGACGTATTCAGGAGGAATACAGAGGTGGAACCATTTCACCAGGACTCAGCGTGGTTTGTCGCAGAGATGCCAATGGAAACATCATAACTCCTCCCACTTCAGACACCACTATTTCCTATATCCAGACCCTAGAGACTCACATCAGGACTCTGGAGCTTCCAGTTCGTGCTGATACAAAGACAACCAAGAATCTGATGAACCGCGAGCTGGACCTTGAAGCTGATCTGCGAGAGGCCAACTATGAACACGAGCATGAAGTGAAGGACTTCCTAGAGAGGATTGATGAGCAGAATGCACGCATCGCAACTCTGGAGGAGCATCTAGACATGGGGGAAAACCTTCACCCCGAAGGAGACATGGCACCCTTCATCAGCGACGATGAAGACTATGAGGAAAGCACCACCGGAGGACCTACGACTATGCACTTCTGAGGAAAAACATTAGTTATGCCCTCCATGTATCTTTTATTTTCGTCGTTAAAGCGTAGGTCAATGCTTAGTTGTTTGAGATTTGTATTCCCGATGTTTGACATTGATTGAATAAATGAATGAGTGTTTGGTGTGATATGTTTGTTCCATTGCATATGGGTAGTGATTTCTTCTTATAGACCCTTGTTCTATTCTAATTCTCATCCCTCTGAAAACAGCAAGATGCCTCCACGACGTGAGACCGATTTCACTTTTCCGCCGGAACTCACTCAACTCCTTCAGCAGCAGAATGCACTGATGCAGTTATTGATTCAGAATCATACCAACAACCAGAACCACCAACATCCACCCCAGACTGACAATCTCACCCGTTTTCTGAGGTTGAATCCTCCAACTTTCTCCAGCAGCACTGAGCCCATTGTGGCAGATGACTGGCTCCGTAAGATGGAGAGAGAACTTGTCACCGCTGGATGTACTGACGCTGAGAAAGTGCAATTTTCCGCACATCAACTGGAAGGACCAGCAGCATCATGGTGGGAGAATTACACCACCACTTATCCTATTGCAGATGTGACTTGGGAGCAGTTCCAGCAAGCTTTTCGCACCGCACATGTTTCAGCTGGAGCCATGAGTCTGAAGAAGCGCGAGTTTCGCAACTTGCGCCAGGGAAATCGCTCTGTGGCCCAGTACGTGGACGACTTCAACACATTGGCACGTTATGCACCAGGAGACGTGGCCGATGATGCGGCCAAGCAAGAGAAATTTCTGGAAGGACTCAATGATGAGTTGAGCATGCAGCTGGTAGTGGCTAATTTCAACAACTACCAAGATCTGGTGGACAAGGCCCTTATTCTGGAGGGTAAACAACAGCAGATTGAGAACCGCAAGCGGAAGTACACTCAGGGGAAGTTCAGCTCTGGAGCTCATCAGAAGCTTCGCTACTCCCCGTACTCAGGGAATACCAGATCAGGAAACAGTAAGTTTGGAAAGCACACTCATGCTGTGCACAACCATGGAGGCCACCATCATGGAGGAAATGGGAACAACCGTCCCAACCTTGGCAATTTCAAGACTGACAATAGGAATGGGAACAACAACCAGCACCGTCAAGTTCCTACTCAGAAGGATCTGAGTCACATCACCTGTTTCAAGTGCCAGAAGACAGGGCACTATGCTACTGAGTGTCCCCAGAGCAAGCAAGGCAGTGGAAACGGCAACTCCGCAGCCAAGAAGCCAAACCCTTTTCCTCGTGCCCAGGTGAACCACCTCGACGTGGAAGAAGTCTATGATCAACCCGAGACTGTGGTTGGTAAGTTTTTATTGCATTCACGTTCAGTTACAGTACTTTTTGATTCCGGTGCAACTCATTCATTCATATCAAGGGTAGTTGTGGATAAGTATGGTTTGCCGACCAAAACCCTTAGTCAGCCCATTAAGGTTAGTTCCCCAGGAGGTATGATGATGGCAGGGATAGGATGCCATGCCTTGAAACTCAATATAGGAAATCATATTTTTCCCACCGACCTCATCGTCTTAGAGTCACAAGGACTGGATGTAATCCTAGGCATGGATTGGATGACCAAGTATGAAGGAAATCTTGATTGCCCTAGCAAGTCTGTTTCACTCACCACCCCGGAGAACAAGAGGATTAAGTATGTATCCCGACGCACACGTATGAGTGTTAGGTTAAATGCCCTCACAGGAGTTGTTCAGGAGGAAGTACCTGTGGTAAAAGATTATCTGGATGTATTTCCGGAAGAATTACCAGGAATGCCACCAGATAGGGAAATTGAGTTCCTAATAGAGCTACAGCCAGGGACAGCACCAATTTCCAAGAGACCCTATCGGATGCCCGCAAATGATCTGTTGGAAATCAAGAAGCAAATTAAGGAGTTATTGGACAAAGGTTATATTCGCCCAAGTTCTTCACCTTGGGGAGCCCCAGTTCTTTTGGTGGAGAAGAAGGATAAAACCTTGAGAATGGTAGTCGATTATCGTGCCTTGAACGAGGTGACTATCAAGAACAAGTACCCTCTGCTGATGATTAATGATTTGTTTGATCAGCTCGTAGGAGCCAAAGTATTCTCCAAGATCAATCTTTGATCAGGGTATCACCAGTTGAAAATTCGTGAACAGGATATACCCAAAACAGCTTTCACCATGAGGTATGGCTTGTATGAGTATACGGTCATGTCTTTTGGATTGACTAATGCTCCTGCCTACTTCATGAATTTGATGAACAAAGTATTCATGGAATACCTAGACAAGTTTGTTGTGGTGTTCATCGATGACATTCTGATATTCTCCAAGAACGAGGAAGAGCATAAGGAACATTTGCGTTTAGTTCTGGAGAAGCTGAGAGAGCATCAACTATATGCCAAGTTCAGCAAATGTGAATTTTGGCTGACGGAAGTCGGATTCCTTGGACATGTTATTTCCGGAGATGGAATAGCAGTGGACCCTGCTAAGGTTGAAGCCGTCACCGAGTGGAAGTCCCCTACCTCAGTTAAGGAGATCCGCAGTTTCCTCGGACTTGCCGGATATTACCGGAGATTCATTGAGAATTTCTCAAAGATTGCCAAGCCCATGACAGAGTTGTTGAAGAAAGAATCTAAGTATATTTGGACTGAGGAATGTGAAGCCAGTTTCCAGGAGTTGAAGAAACGTTTGGTCACAGCCCCAGTGTTGATCTTGCCCGATATTCGGAAGGATTTCCAGGTTTATTGTGATGCTTCACGTCAAGGACTTGGAGGAGTACTCATGCAAGATGGAAAGGTTGTAGCTTATGCATCCAGACAACTACGACCTCATGAGTTGAATTATGCCACCCATGATTTGGAACTAGCAGCCATAGTGCACGCACCCAAGACCTGGAGACATTTTCTTATCAGAAACAGTTGTGATGTTTACACCGACCATAAGAGCCTGAAATACATTTTCACGCAGAAAGAGTTGAACCTCAGACAGAGGAGATGGTTAGAGTTAATCAAGGACTATGACATGAGATTACATTACCATCCAGGTAAGGCTAATGTTGTAGCCGATGCCTTGAGTCGGAAAACTTATGTGAACACACTCACAGCGGGAGGATTACCCCAAGAGTTAGCCGATGATCTCAGAGAGCTCAAGCTAGAGATAGTTCCAAGAGGATATGTTGGTACACTAGAGATCTAGTCCACCTTGACCGAAAGAATTCGTGAAGCCCAGAAATCGGACAAGGAGATAGCTGAGATAAAGCAGAGAATGGAAGATGGTAAAGCTAAAGGTTTTCGTGAGGATGAACACGGAACTTTGTGGTTTGAGAACCGAATCTATGTGCCCAATGACCCAGAGCTCAGGAAGTTGATACTTCAGGAAGCCCACGATTCACCTTACTCGATACACCCAGGCAATACCAAGATGTATCTCGATTTAAAAGAAAGTTATTGGTGGACAGGTATGAAGAAAGATATTGCGGAACATGTTGCAATATGTGATGTTTGTCAGCGAGTAAAGGCAGAACATCAGAAACCAGCAGGGTTACTCCAACCTTTGCCGATACCCGAGTGGAAATGGGAAAAGCTTGGTATGGATTTCATCACAGGATTACCCAGGACCCGTTCAGGTTATGATTCCATCTGGGTAGTGGTAGATCGCTTGACCAAGGTAGCTCATTTCATTCCAGTGAAAACCACTTATACCAGTGCTAAGCTAGCCAAGATATATATGACCAGGATCGTATGTCTGCATGGAGTTCCGAGGAGTATCGTGTCAGATAGAGGAACACAGTTTACCTCAAAGTTTTGGCATCAGTTACATGAAACTTTGGGTACAAGGCTAGAGTTCAGTACAGCTTTTCATCCGCAGACAGATGGACAGACTGAGAGAGTCAACCAGATTCTGGAAGACATGTTGAGAGCTTGTGCACTAGACTATGGTTCTAGTTGGGACGATAACTTGCCTTACGCAGAATTCTCATACAACAACAGTTATCAGACCAGTCTAAAGATGGCCCCTTTCGAAGCTTTATACGGAAGGAGATGCAGAACACCACTGACGTGGGATGGTGTTGGAGACCGACAACTTTTTGGTCCCGACCTTATCCGAGATTCTGAAGAGAAAGTCAAGTTGATTCGTGACAGACTCAAGATAGCTCAATCTCGACAGAAGAGTTATGCTGACAGCAAACGTAAAGAAGTGACATATGAAGTGGGAGACAGAGCATATCTTCGTGTATCCCCGCTTCGAGGACTCAAGAGATTTGGTGTTAAAGGAAAATTAGCACCCAGATTCATAGGCCCCTACAACATTCTTGAACGTAGAGGCGAAGTTGCATACAAACTGGAATTGCCGGAAGGATTATCCGAAGTTCATAATGTGTTCCATGTGTCCCAGCTGAAGAAATGTCATGCTGAGATGGCTGACATCCCTTTTCGAGACACCATGCCCCTAGAGGCCATACAACTTGACAATGATCTGACCTACGAGGAGAAGCCTGTAAGAATCCTCGAGACTGCCAACAGAGTTACCCGTAGCAGGATCATCAAGTTCTGTAAGGTTTTGTGGAGTCATCACACCGAGGAAGAAGCCACCTGGGAACGCGAAGAAGATCTTCGTAGAGACCACCCGCACCTATTTTCTAGCCAACCCGAATCTCGAGGGCGAGATTCATTTTAAGGTGGGTAGGTTTGTAACATCCCAAAATTTCATTTTGGAATGTTATGATTATAGCTATGCATCTAGCAACATCATTTCTTGAATGTATGTGTTTGTTGAAATGTCTCTTCTGGATTTCAGAAAGCTCTTTCTACTTTTCCCTAAGTTGCTTTCACCTATTTGAAATTTTGGTTAAAAGTTCAAATAAGAGAGGAGGAACATGACACTCCACACCAAGGACTAATTGGTGATATATTTGAACAATAATAACCAGGGGTTATTTTGAAAATATTTGCAAAAAGGATTTAAAAACAATTAGGCAATTTCTGAAAATATTATTTTTTTCAAAGTGTTCAAATGACAGAATAGAAATGTTCATTAAATAGCATTTATTATTCTGTTAATTTTGATATATAATACCCCTATATTTACAAACGATTTGAATGCTTTAAATGTTTTTGAAACGCTCTGGTAAATTATTAAAAAGAAACGGTAACGGTTACTGTATTAAACGGGCCGGCCCACGACAGTTACTCGCGAATTGATTAGAAGTCGGCCGACCGAGCGCATTAACGCGCGCTCTCTCTCGCTGACGCTGGGTCCCACCCCGACCGACCGTTGCCCCGAAACGGTCGTCTTCCCCGCACCCGCGAGCGCCGGACCCGACTCGCCGGCCGTTTCTCCCCTCGCCGGATCTCTCTCCCCTCTTAACTCCCCGCACTCCCAACGCCCCTATATAAACCGGACACTCCCCGCATCCATTCCCCCCCCCCCGAGCCCCTTTCTCTCTCGCCGAGACGCTGTCAATTGCTCGCCGGAGTAGCCACCACCACCGGACCTCCCGTCGAGCGTAGCCACCGACTCCGTCCACCGTTCGCCCCACCGTTGCCACCAATCGACTCCGGAGAACCGTCGCCGTCGCCCGGACCACTTCCCCATCTTCCCCGACCACCGGAACGCCTCGCCGTCGTCCTCGCCGCCTTCGGATCACCGGAGAAACCCCGACGCCGGCAACCTCTCCTCCGTAAGCTCCCTCGACCATCGGATCCCGAATCAACGACCGTGATTAGATCGGATTTATTCCGAACCGTTTTCTTCTTCCGATCGGTCGCCCGCCCATAGCTCTCGCACGCACACACCCCCTTAGCCAATAAGACAGCGCCACGTAGCCCCCTGACCGTCGCAAATCATTTTTCTTTTTCTGTTTTTGTTTTAATTAACAGAATGTTTTCAAAATTTGTTTTGCTTATATCTTTTAATCTATTTAGTGTTTTGAGTTGATTCTTTTTGCAATAGCTCACAATTTTCATGTAGTTTCACCCTGTACTTTTAAATTTCAAATTTGAACTATAAAATTTGAATTGAATCAAATTTGCTTAAAATCTTCAAATCTGTATAACTAGAGTTTGAAAATAGGTTTTGATATGAATATTTTTGCTACTGTTTGGTATTAGTTAGGACTACCTTCATGTTTAGTTTGAGGATTTTTAGGATGATTTTGAATAGTGTTTTAGCTATAAACAGAATCTGTCTAGTATTATAATATAATTTTATATACTTAATTTTAATTAGTTTAAATTAGATTTGGTCTTATTTGTTTATTAGGTTCTGTGAATAAACATTTAGTGTTTTACTCACTGTTAATAAAAATATAAATTTGCTTAGTTTAATTTTATTTAACATAGGAATCACAACTTCTTTTCAAATAGGTTAATTTGGTTAAAACAGCTAGTTAGTAATAGTTTTGTTTTGCTCTCTTGTTAGTAAAACTATATTTGTTCCATTTAGTGTTTATCAAAACTTTTACAAACTTTACAAAAGTTTTCTCAACAAACTTAGATTCAAAATAGTTTTATAAAGATAGTAGTGTTTTATCAATCACCTCCTACTAAACAAAACTTTGTGTGTTTTCTTACTTGAGATTGGTGCATTGTTTTGTCTTGATTGTTTACTAGTTCCTGGTTGATGTTATGAGTTGTTATTTTGTTGTATACTTATTTGAGTGCTTGTTTGCTTCGTTAGATTATCCGGAGTGCGAAGCTTGTTACTTAGAGTCACTCACGTACGAAGATCATCAATCAGGCAAGTCACTTTGACCATGTTTACCCATGTTTTATATGCATTAGTTCTACCATCTCCCCAGTTGCATGCAAGATAGGTTAGTTGGAAACTTGGTTACATTGTAGTAGTATCATGTGGTAGGTACCCCTCTCAACCCTCTTTGACAACTTTGGCCCCGAGAAACGTTGTTTTACTTTTGCTATGCTATTAGTAGACGGGGTTGGTTGTGTGATTCATGAGAGTTGAGAGAGTTAATAATTTCAAGACCTACATAAATGATCATGATTTAAGACTCCGAGTTTTCAACATACCTCTGGGTGGATGATGGTTGAACGGCACCCTGGAGAAACCAGTGGATTTGCCTAGGTGATGCTGGAGATGGCCAGTATTCACGCGGAAAGGTCCACCCAGGCACAAAGAGATGGATGGATGCTTTAAAACCCAAGGCTTACCTGCACAGCCACAAGTCATTATGGGCTCTGGCTTGGTTGGATATCGTGGTGACCCTAGACAGGCGGTGCTACGAGAGGTAGAAGAACGGTAGGAAAGGATGGGCACCGACAGAGTCGCAGGGAAACCCTTTGGAAGACCATGTTTTGGTCATCCGTTTCTCAAACACCCTGAAGTGCGAGAAATCAAACGGAGGCGACCAAATCTTGTGGGGAACGTGTGCAAAACTCTGCAGAGTACTTAAACCTAATCGATTAGCCGTGTCCATGGTCATGGACGACTTGAGCCAAAGGAATTGAAACTTCCGGAACTCTCAACACAATTAATATGATGATGTGGGTATTAAAAATTTTGGGTATGAGAGTTGGTTGGTGGAACCATCTCATTAATCAACCAACTTAGTAATATTTTGCTTAGCCCCTCTCTTGATGTAGGAAAAACTTGGCTTTACGCAAAAACTTACACCACCACCTGCCATATAAGCATATAGACTAGCTGATTATTTTCACCCCTCTCTTGTGACTTTGCCGGCATATTCCATATGCTGACCTACATGGCTGCAACGTATCATGTTGCAGAGTACTTTTCCGACCAGGAGTGAGGACACGTTCTATGCTCAGTGAGATGCCCTTGGAGTCAGATGGACTCATCTACCTTTGACGCTTCCGCAAGATTTAGATATTCTCATGAGTTGGCTTTTAGCCACTTTATTGTAATATTTATTGTAATAAAGGACTCGATATGAGATTTCGATTAATATAATGCTGTGTGATTTCCCTTTGATATATACATTGATGTACCGTGTGTGTACCAGCATGATCTTGGGATGGTACGGAAACACCGGAGACTTGACCTTTCAGGTCGGGTCGCTACACTCATAATCTTTAATATTAATCTTAATAGTAGGTTCCCACTCATCATAAACCTTTCTAGGTATAGAAACTTCCAACTCAAGTTTTTCTTCCAAAGCTTCCATCATAGCACCAACAATATGTTTAGTAAAAGCCTTGTTTTGATTATAAGCATGAGGAGAATTCAACATGGATTGCAACAATGTATACAATCAATAAAAGAGCAGCTACCATGATTAAAGTCTTTGAAATCCAAAAGAGTGGGTTCATTGCTATTTAAAGTTTTGACCTCTTTGATCCCACTTTTATCAATCTTAGCATCAAGATCTAAAAACTCTGAATCATTGGGACGCCTTTTAACTAAAGTTGACTCATCTCCAGTCCCATCATTATCAAGATTAACATTGGAACACAAAGATTCAATAGGAGTTACATCAATCACTTTAAGATCTTCATCAATATTATCACGAGAACACACTTTTTCAAGCCATTCATGCTTAGCATGAACTCTAGCGGTTCTTTCCTTACACTCATCAATAGAAATTATCATAGCTTTTAAAGACTCATTAATATCATGCTTGGGTAGAATAGATCTACTTTTTAAAGAATCAATCTCAAGAGAAATTCTATCAACGTTCCTAGCCAAATCATCAATCTTAAGCACTTTTTCTTCAATCATAGCATTGAAACCTTTTTTAGTAATAATGAATTCTTTAACAATACTCTCAAGATAAGAGGGCATCTCATTATAATTTCCACAAGAATTATTATCGGAATTACCATAATTATTAGAGGAATTACTAGGAAACGGCCTAGCGTTGAAATTACCTCTATAAGCATTATTACCAAAATTGTTCCTACCAACAAAATTCACATACATAGATTCATTATTATTTGCAATCAAAGAACACAAAGGCATATCATTAGGATCAATAGTAGTACTATTACTAGCAAACAATTTCATCAATTCATCCATCTTTTCACTCAAAGTATTAATTTCTTCAATAGCATGCACTTTTTTACTAGCAGGAGATCATTCGGTGTGCCATTGAGAGTAATTTGCCATAATATTATCTAGGATTTTAGTAGCTTCTCCTAATGTGATTTCCATAAAAGTACCATCCACGGCGAAATCTAAGAGATTTCTAGAAGCAAAATTCAATCCAGCCTAGAAAATTTGTATGATCATCCATAAACTCAAACCATGCGCGGGGCAATTCCTAATCATAAGTGTCATCCTCTCCCAAGATTGTGCAACATGTTCACGATCAAGTTGCTTAAAATTCATTATATCATTCCTAAGGGAGATTCTTAGCGGGCGGAAAGTACTTGGAAATAAAAGCATCTTTACACTTATTCCATGAATCAATACTATTTTTAGGCAAAGAGGAAAACCAATTTTTAGCACAATCTCGTAGTGAGAACGGGAGTAGCTTCAATTTAACAATATCATTATCCACATCTTTCTTCTTTTGCATATCACAAAACTCAACAAAATTATTTAGATGGGATGCGACATCTTCATTAGCAAGGCCAGAAAATTATTCTTTCATAACAAGATTGAGCAAAGTAGCATTAATTTCATAAGATTCCACACTAGTGGCGGGAGCAATCAGGGTACTAATAAAATCATTATTATTAGTATTGGAAAAGTCACACAACTTCGTATTCTCTTGAGTCATCGTGGCAAAGCAAGCAATCAAGCACACAAGCAAGCAAAAAAGCAAACGAGAAGATGAACGAAAAAGGGCGAAAGGCAAATCTTTTTGGTATTTTCTGAAAATCGTTTTAGAAGTGGGGGAGAGGAAAATGATAGGCAAATTGCAAATAATGTAAATTCAAGAGATGAGTTTGTGATGGGTACTTAGTATCCTTGACTTGTTATGTATCTCCCCAGCAATGGCGCCAGAAATCCTTCTTGCTACTTCTCGAGCATGCATTGGTTTCCCGTGAAGAGGAACGGTTTGATGCAGCAAAGTAGATAAGTATTTCCCTCAATTTTTGAGAACCAAGGTATCAATCCAGTAGGAGATACAAGCGAGTTACAATGAATCAAACTATTGCACCCAACGCTATAAAGGGTTGTTAATCCCTTCACAGTTCCTTGCAAGGATGAGATCTAATAGAGATAGATATAATAGGATGCTTGAACGGAAAGTAAAACTAAAATTAAAAAATAGGGCAACAAGTATTTTTGGTATTTTTGGTTTTAGATCTGAAAGTATAATATGGAAAATAGACCTGGGGGCCATAGGTTTCACTAGATGGCTTCTCTCATGATGGCAAGTATTATGGTGGGTGAACAAATTACTGTCAAGCAATTGATAGAAAAGCGAATAATTATGAAGATATCCAAGGCAATGATTATGCATATAGGCATCACGTCCGTGACAAGTAGACCAAAACGATTCTGCATCTACTACTGTTACTCCACACATCGACCGACTCCTGCCTACATCTAGAGTATTAAGTTCATGAAGAACAGAGTAACGCAATAAGATGACATGATGTAGAGGGATAAACTCAAGCAATATGATGAAAACCCCATCTTTTCACCCTTGATGGCAACAATACAATTCGTGCCTCGCTACCCCTACTTTCTCACTGGGTGAGGACACCGCAAGATTGAACCCAAAACTAAGCACTTCTCCTATTACAAGAATTACCAATCTAGTTGGCCAAACCAAACCAATAACTCGAAGAGAGTTGCAAAGATATGAAATCATGCATATAAGAATTCAGAAAAGACTCAAATAATATTCATGGATAATCTGAACATAAACCCACAATTCATCGGATCTCGACAAACACAACGCAAAAGAGTATTACATCGGATAGATCTCCATGAAGATCATGAAGAACATGGTATTGAGAAGCAAAGAGAGAGAAGAAGCCATCTAGATACTAGCTATGGACCCATAGGTCTGTGGTGAACTACTCACGCATCATCGGAGGTGCAATGGAGTTGATGTGGATGCCCTCCGTGATCGAATCCCCCTCCGGCAGATTACCGGAAAAGGCTCCAAGATTGGATCTCTCGGGAACAAAAGCTTCTGGCGACAGAAAAGTGTTTTCGTGGCTCCCCTCGATAATGATGGAATATTTGGGAATTTATAGGCCGAAGATTAGGGTTACAAGAGTTGCCAGGGGGCTACAAGCCTGTCCGGCGCGGGTGCCCCCCTGGCCGCGGGCCTAGGGCTTGTGGCCCTGTGGCAGCTCCTTGGCCTTGGTTGTCAAGTCTCGTGGCTTCCATATTTTCCAGAAAAAAATATTTCCGGAGGTTTTATTCTGTTTGGACTCCGTTTAATATTCCTTATCTGCGACACTCAAAAAAAGGAAGAAACAGAAACTGGCACTGGGCTCCAGATTAATAGGTTAGTCCCAAAAATAATATAAATTAGCATATTAATGCATATAAAACATCCAAAACAGATAATATAATAGCATGGAACAATCAAAAATTATAGATACGTTGGACGCATATCATTCAATAGTTCGTTCCCTGAAAACACAACCAGCACAACTATCTAGGTGGTCCCTAGAAGCATCGATTAGTCCATTATTAAAGATATAAAGTATTTCATTTTTCTTGAGAGAGTGATCAGGCAAAGCATTTAGTAATTGGAGAATCCTCCACCAAGCTTGTGGGAGACTCTCTTCTTCAATTTGCACAAAGTTAAATATTTCCTGCAAGGCAGCTTGTTTCTTATGGGCAGGAAAATATTTTTCAGAGAAGTGATATATCATATCCTGGGGGCTACGCACACAACCAGGAGCACGAGAGTTGAACCAAATCTTAGCATCACCCTTTAATCAGAAAGGAAACAACTTGAGGATATAATAATAATGAATTTTTTCCTCATGAGTAAATAGGGTGGCTATATCATTCAGTTTTGTAAGATGTGCCACGACAGTTTGAGATTCATAACCATGGAAAGGATCAGATTCAACCAAAGTAATTAACTCAGGATCGATAGAGAATTCATAATCCTTATCAGTAACAAAGATAGGTGAAGTAGAAAACTTAGGATCATATTTCATTCTAGCATTCAAAGATTTTTCTTTCCACTTGCATAGCAATTTCTTAAGATCAGCTCTATCATTACAAGCAAGAAATCCCTAGCTACCTCTCCTTCCATAACATAACCCTCGGGTATACCAGGCAATTCATATCTAGGAGAGCTAGGTCTAGCAGGTGTTTCATAGTGTTCAGTTTCAATAATCTCATGAGTTTCAGAAGTGTCATAATTTTCAGCATTGGCTCTAGCAATTTGTTCATCAAGAAATTCACCCAGTCGCATGGTATTATCAAGCAAAGTATCATCATAAGCATCATGCATAGCAGAAGTGGCATCATCAGTTACTTGCGACATATCAGAATTACTAGCAGGTGGTGGTGTCGCAAACTTATTCATAACAAAAGGTGAATCAAGTGGAGAGCTAGATGGCAGTTCCTTACCTCCCCTCGCACTAGAGGGATAGATCTTGGTTTTTGGATCTTTTAGATTCTTCATAATGATCAACAGATATAAATCCCAAGTGACTCGGAGAATAGAGCTATGCTCCCCGGCAACGGCGCCAAGAAAAGGTCTTGATGACCCACAAGTATAGGGGATCACAATAGTTTTCGAGGGTAGAGTATTCAACCCAAATTTATTGATTCGACACAAGGGGAGCCAAAGAATATTCTCGAGTATTCTGCTACCTCTTTAGCTTGCGTTGGTATTCCCTTGAAGATGAAAGGGTGATGCAGCAAAGTAGATAAGTATTTCCCTCAGTTGTTGAGAACCAAGGTATCAATCCAGTAGGAGGAACAAGCAAGTCACCAATGGATGCACCTACACAGACAATCAAAATCTTGCACCCAACGCTGTAAAGGGGTTGTCAATCCCGTCACAATTATTTGCAAGGATTAGATCCAATAGATATAGATGTAAACGAGAACGGAAAGTAAAAGGTAAATAAATTGTAGAAAAGTATTTTTGGTATTTTTGGTTTATAGATCTGAAAATATATTATGGAAAGTAGACCCGGGGGCCATAGGTTTCACTAGAGGCTTCTCTCTTGAAGGAAAATATCATGGTGGGTAAACAAATTATTGTCAAGCAATTGATAGAAAAGCGAATAATCATGTAGTTATCCAAGGAAATGATCATGCATATAGGCATCACATCCATGTCAAGTAGACCGAAACGATTCTGCATCTACTACTATTACTCCACACATCGACCGACTCCTGCCTGCATCGAGAGTATTAAGTTCATGAAGAACGGAGTAACGCATTAAGAAAGATGACATGATGTAGAGGGATAAACTCAAGCAGTATGATGAAAACCCCATCTTGTTACCCTTGATGGCAACAATACAATACGTGCCTCGCTACCTGACGTGGTTTTGTCACAGCAGATGTCGGAAGACTTAGGTTCGAGGCCATCGCTAAAGCGGTGAACTCAAAGGGTTTGTTCAGGACGAAAGACACGGGTTTACCCAGGTTCAGCCCCTCGAGACGAGGTAAAAGCCTACGTCCTGCTCTGTGTGTATTGATTGGAGTATCGATCACAAGGGAGCGTATTCGCTTGACCTAGCTCTCGGTTGATTGATTTCTAGTCTAGGTTGTTCCCAAGTCTTGCCTTTATATAGGAGGTCAAGACCCTGGGTTACACGATCCCAAACCGACTCTCACATCGTGTCCGGCTTTATCTCTAACCGCCTTTCCTCCCTTGGTAAGCTATCTCCGGGCGGCTGCTACTTCTCAAGCATGTGTTGGTTTCCCGTGGAGAGGAACGGTTTGATGCAGCAAAGTAGACAAGTATTTCCCTCAGTTTTTGAGAACCAAGGTATCAATCCAGTAGGAGATACAAGCGAGTCACCAATAGATGTACCTACACAAAGAATCAAACTCTTGCACCCAATGTTATAAAGGGGTTGTCAATCCCTTCACGGTTACTTGCAAGGATGAGATCTAATAAAGATAGATATAATAGGATGCTTGAACGGAAAGTAAAACTAAAAGTAAAAATATGGCAGCAAGTATTTTTGGTATTTTTGGTTTTAGATATGAAAGTATAATATGGAAAATAGACCCGGGGCCATAGGTTTCACTAGATGGCTTCTCTCATGATGGCAAGTATTACGGTGGGTGAAAAAATTACTGTCAAGCAATTGATAGAAAGGCGAATAATTATGAAGATATCCAAGGCAATGATTATGCATATAGGCATCACATCCATGACAAGTAGACCGAAACGATTCTGCATCTACTACTATTACTCCACACATCGATCGACTCCTGCCTGCATCTAGAGTATTAAGTTCATGAAGAACAGAGTAACGCAATAAGTAAGATGACATGATGTAGAGAGATAAACTCAAGCAATATGATGAAAACCCCATCTTTTTACCCTTGATGGCAACAATACAATACGTGCCTTGCTACCCCTACTTTGTCACTGGGTGAGGACACCGCAAGATTGAACCCAAAACTAAGCACTTCTCTCATTGCAAGAATTACCAATCTAGTTGGCCAAACCAAACCAATAACTCGAAGAGACTTGCAAAGATATGAAATCATGCATATAAGAATTCAAGAAAGACTCAAATAATATTCATGGATAATCCGAACATAAACCCACAATTCATCGGATCTCGAGAAACACACCGCAAAAGAGTATTACATCGGATAGATATCCATGAAGATCATGAAGAACATGGTATTGTGTTGGGGATATAACCCCACGGTGAGACCCGCCCTTAAGGATCCGGGTCACACCTGGCAGCTCGTACACCAGCCCAAGGGTGGGCCGTGAAGACTTAAGCCCAAGACCTTGGGCGACTTGACAAGATGGGTCGGGACGTGGCCCGAACGGAGAAGGTAGGAATGCCCAGACAGTGAACCGCCCGGAGACAACTTGCCCAGGAAGAAAAGATAAGGTAGAGACAGACTCAGACACATAGTGAGAGTCGGTTACGACTTGTATGACCCATGGTCTTCACCTCCTATATAAAGGCGAGACCAGGGGCAACTTAGAGAGAGATCAACTATCGAGAAATAGGTCAAGCAATCAGCTCCCTTGTAATCGATACACCAAGTAATACAAACACACGTAGGACGTAGGCTGTTACCTCTACTTGAGGGGCCGAACCTGGGTAAACCTGTGTTCTTCGTCCCAATCAACCTCTTTGAGTCCATCACCTTAGTGATGGCCTCGAATCCAAGTCCATTCACTCGGACATCTGCCGTGACAAAACCACGACAGTTGGTGCCCACCGTGGTGCTTGCGCTCGGTGGTGTTGAATTCTCAAAGGGCTATCTCCCAAGGCTCAAGGGATACGTGGTCGGAAGGATGAACAAGAGTCACCGCGGTCGATTCTACATCGACGACGCCGGCTGGGGTCCTGATGCCGACTTTGTCGAATTTGGATTCTGGGTTCCCTTCGGTGGGATCCACGTCTTCATCGGCAAAACCGACGGAGCTACACTCGGGCCGGATATCTGCACCAGCATCGTCGAGCTGGCTCGGCGCGCACAACCCGCCCAATATGTGCGACCCGCCCGTGTTAACCCAGGTCGGAAGCACGTCTTCGTGCGCTTTACTCAGTGTATGGATCTTGAAACTTCTGCGTCGCAGGAGACTCTTGTCTGTTCAGAGGATGGATCTTCGAGCGGAGAGGCAGAGTCGGTCTACCAGCTTCACAACGGCGGGCTCGGGGGCTACAACGAGCCTTATCCTGAGTCGGAGCGTTCTGAGCCGGATGATCTCAGGCTGCTGATTCATGCGGCCGTGTTCATGGCGGGGTCAGCCCCAGGAACGAGTAGTACAGCCGTTGGAGAAGCAAACACGGGAGCTGATCCGTCGTCACCGGCTCAAGTTCTTCTGGATCTGATGAACGAGCTCGCAACTCTGATGGCACCAAAGTCACACCAGACAATCAGGCCGCACAGAACTTGGAGATCACAAGACTCAAGGACCGGATGGTGGAGAAGCAATGGAGGGTAGCCAAATTAAGAGTTCAGATGGAGGCAAAGGCAGAACGTCTTAAGACGGATGCTTTCCACCTTGAGCTAGAGCAGCAATCAGCGGCTACGGTCCCGCGGATGAGGCATAAATCCCGCTTACCAGAACATTATGAGGCTAGGAATCTCTTTAATACACTAGGAACGGGACGAGCAACGGATGCGCCTGGAAGTCGGCCGGCGGCTCGACAGCAGCTTAATCCGCCTCGACGAAACCAGGCCTCACCATTAGTTTTTCCAACACCGGCGGGCCATTATTTCAACCCGGCAGAGAACATGGTGTCCGCAGCCACCCGGCTTGAAACAATCCCTATTCCAGATGACGCGCCTTTTGTAGAAGAGGTACAGAACACCATTGGGTACTTTCAGACGGCGATGGCCCAACAGGAGAAATACGCTTACAGCCGGAGCCGCATTCATTCAACCCCCCTCCCCAGCCGCAGCTTTAGCCGGCATTTTGAGTCGTCGGCGGTTTCTAGGAGTGACCGAGGGGGCTTCCAGGGGATGATCAGGGGGCTCTAGATGCACAGGCGCTCATAACCGGGCAAGAAACCAGCAAGAGGTGGCGGCTTTGGCCACGGCAGCCCACCAAGAGCCTGCTCCCTCCATCTCAGTAGGAGCAGAAGTGACCACCAGGGTCGTGGGAGTACCATGCTTGGCACCGGCTCTGCGGAACGAGCGGTTGCCAAAGGATTTCAAAGGACCTCGCAAAGTCCCAAATTACACTGCGGACTTACCTCCGGAGGCCTGGATCGAAAGCTATGAGCTGGCTATGGAGATGTTGGATGTCAATGATGCGGTGTGTGCTAAATATTTCATCATGATGCTTGAAGGTCCGGCTCGCACGTGGTTAAAGGGTTTGCCACCCAATACCATCAATTCATGGGCTGAGTTGAGAGCAAGGTTCATCAAAAACTTTCAAGGGACTTGCAAACAGCCTATGACGATTGTGGATCTAGATCACTGTGTCCAGCAGGAGAATGAGTCGGCTCATCATTGGGTCCAACGGGTGTCGACCGTCATCCACTCGTCTGAATAGATCACGGCGGCTCAAGCGGTGCTGATCCTAGAGAAGAACTGTCACTTCATCCCTCTGAAGCAGAAGCTCGGCCGTCTCAAGCGTACGTGTCAGGACATGGGAGAACTCATGGTGGCTCTCACAAAGTATGTCGATTCTGATAACACGAAGGATCCAGGTTCTGATGAGGAGAAGACCGGACAAGGTAAAAAGAACAATAGGGGCAAGAGTGCGGTAGGTAATGGTAACCAGGGCAAGCGGAAGAACCCGGATGACGGGTCAGAACTGGTGGTCAATGCCAGCACCGGCCAGAATCATCCTAAGGGCAATGGGTAGTTTAGACTGCCTTTTAACAAAAATAAGACTCCTTTCAATTTGGAGGAAATGCTCAATAAACCCTGTCCGGAGCACAGCCGGCCCGATAGAGTTGCGGGGCACACATGGGGTAATTGCCACATCATGTAGAAGTTCAAGAACTACAGCATGTAGTAGCACAACAACAATGGTGGTGGCCCGCCCGGCGGCTCAGGCCCAAGCAGGTCAGGAGTCGGGTTTGGATCCGGCGGTTCAGGGCCTGGTCATCATGGCCAGTGCAGCCAAGGAGGACATCCTCAGCACTCTGGTAACAACAATCCGCAGTAGCATAATCAGTTTGGGTATCAGAGTAATCCTAAGTAGCTCAGTTCGGGCCAGTATCATGTTTTTATGACTAGCCTTAACAAGCGGGATCAGAGGTTGCGCAAGCGGGCGGTTAACTTAATCACACCGGCTCTATCGCAATACTAGAAGTGGTCTGAGTATGACATAACGTGGAGCCGGGAGGATCACCCACCGCGTGTTCATGACCCGGGGCGGCTAGCCTTGGTAGTTGCCCCCCAAGTGGGAGGGTATATGGTGAATAAGGTACTTATGGATGGTGGCAGCAGCATCAATATCCTGTATTATGATACCTTCTGGCGGATGAAGCTGCTTGATAAAGACCTTAAGCCCTCGTCAACAGTTTTTCATGGTGTAGTACCAGGCAAGTCAGCTTACCCGGTGGGCAGGATTTCTTTGGAAGTCGCCTTTGGTGATGAGTACAACTACAGGGTGGAGTCCTTGTGGTTTGAAGTAGTAAAGATCAAGAGCCCTTATCATGCATTGTTTGGGCGGCCGGCTTATGCCAAGTTCATGGCTAGGCCCTGTTATGTCTATTTACAGCTCAAGATGCCTGGGTTAAAAGGCACGATTACTGTTCATGGTAATCGTAATACGGCTATTGAGTGCGAAGAAGGGGACGCGGCTTACGCGGAATCCAGTTGTGTTGAGGCAGAACTCAAGTTCTATAAGGAAAATGTTGACCCGGAGGATATGACCCCGTTGAAGAAGCCCACCACAGAGGTTGAGCCGCCCCTCAAGTTTTCGGCGGATGATACCAAGGCGATGGATTTTACTCTGGGTGACTCATCTAAACAGTTCATTATTTGGGCCAATATGGATCCCAAATAGGAAAGCGTGCTCATTGAATTCATCCGTGAGAATCGGGACATCTTCGCATGGAAGCCTTCTGACATGTCGGGTGTGCCGAGAGAGTTCACTGAGCACAACCTTAATGTGGACCCTAAATTTAAACCTGTCAAGCAATTTCTGCGACGGTTCAACAAGGAGAGATGCAAGGCCATCAGGGAAGAGGTCGCCCGGCTCTTGGCGGCAGGTTTCATCGTCGAAGTTTTTCACCCGGAGTAGCTTGCTAACCCAGTGCTCGTGCTCAAGAAGAACGGCACGTGGTGTATGTGCGTGGACTATATGGATCTTAACAAGGCCTGTCCGGCTGATCCTTTTGCTCTCCCTCGTATTGATCAAATCATTGATGCTATGGCGGGTTGCGAAAGTTTATGCTTCCTAGATGCTTATTCGGGATATCATTAGATCAAGATGGCAGTTAAGGACCAAGAGAAGACAACTTTCATCATGCCTTTTGGGGCCTTCTGCTATGTGTCTATGCCTTTTGGGCTCAAGAGTGCCCAGGCGACTTATCAGCGTTGTGTGCAGAATTGTCTTCACAACCAGATTGGGCGCAACGTTCATGCTTATGTGGATGATATTGTGATCAAGTCAAGGAAGAAGGAGACTCTGCTTGATGATTTAAAAGAAACCTTTGACAACCTATGGATCTATAAGAAGATGCTTAACCCGGCAAAGTGTGTCTTTGGTGTTCCGGCTAGCAAGCTCTTGGGATTTCTGATCTCTGAGTGTGGTATTGAAGCTAACTCGGATAAAATCAAGGCTATCACCTCCCTGGCTGAGCCGGCTTGCATTAATGAAGTTCAATGCCTGGCGGGGCGGATCGCCGCGTTGCGACGATTTATAAGCCGCCTTGGTGAGAAAGCCGTCCCTTTATATCAAATGATGAAAAAGACAGACAATTTTGTTTGGAGTACAGGGGCAGGTGAAGCATTTGAGGCACTCAAGAAGCAGCTCACTGAGCCGCCGGTTTTAGTCGCTTCGACTGATAAAGAGCCCTTGCTCCTATACGTGGTGGCTAACAACAGGGCTGTCAGTGCTGCAATTGTGGTCGAGCGCAAGGAAGCAGGGAAAGAATATCCGGTTCAGAGGCCGTTTATTATATCAGTGAGGTCCTGGCAGAGTCTAAGCAGAGATATCCACATTGGCAGAAGCTAGTGTATGGGGTGTTCATGGCCAACCGCAAGTTAAAGCATTACTTCTTAGGGCACCAGATCACCATGGTCAGCTCTGCCCCGTTGGGGGACATAATTCAAAACAGAGAAGCCACTGGTAGGATTGCTAAGTGGGCATTGGAGCTGGGACCTCTCAATCTGAAATACATACCTCATACAGCTGTTAAGTCTCGGGCCCTTGTGGATTTCATAAACGACTGGACAGAATGTCAGGCGCCCGAAGAAAAGCCGGATAACACATAATGGACAATACACTTTGATGGATCCAAGCAGCTGGAAGGATTAGGGGCAGGGGTTGTCTTAACGTCTCCCAAAGGTGATAAGTTCTGTTATGTGCTCCGATTGATGTTCCCTTGCACTAATAATGCAGCTGAATATGAAGCCCTGCTCCATGGCCTCAGGGTAGCTAAGGAGATGAACTTAAGCCGGGTAAGGTGCATCGGCGACTCAGATCTTGTGGCTCAGCAAGTTTCAGGCACTTGGGATTCCAAGGATCCACGGATGGCGGCTTATTGTCAGGTGGTGGATGTCATTGCTGGTCACTTCAAGGGTTATCAGGTGGATCATATGGATTGTTGCAGGAATGAGATGGCTGATGCCTTGTCAAGGTTAGGCTCTCAGCAAAAGCCGGTGCCGTCCAATATCTTTCCGGACGTCTTACATCACCCGACTGTCAAATTACCCTCAAAGGAAGATTTGGCTATTCCTAACCCGGAGGGACAATTGGTGGCAGGTCTACACGCTATTCCGGATTGGACTGTGCCTTACTTGGCGTATTTGACTCAGGGCGAGTTACCTGATGATGAAAATCTGGCCAGACAGATCACCCGACGGTCTAAATCCATGACGATAGTCAATGGCAAGTTACACAAGTGCAGCATCACCGGAGTGTTTCAACGTTGTCTCTCACAGAAGGAGGGTAAGGAAATCTTGAATGAAATTCATGCTGGTGATTGCGGACATCACGCCGGCTCAAAATCTCTGGTGGCCAAGGCTTTCCGGCATGGTTTCTTCTGGTTGACGGCTCACAAGGATGCAGAGGATCTGGTCTGCAAGTACGACGGGTGTCAAAAGTTTGGCCGGCGTGCTCATGTTCCGGCTCAAGAATTGCGCATGATACCAATTACCTGGCCATTTGCAGTCTGGGGGCTCGATATGGTCGGGCCTTTATGTTGGGAAACGTAGTACTAAATCAAAAAAATTCCTACGTGTTCACCAAGATCTATCTATGGAGAAACCAGCAACGAGTAAGGGGAGAGTGTATCTTCATACCTTTAAAGATCGCTAAGCGGAAGTGTTACAAGAACGCGGTTGGTGGAGTCGTACTCGTAGCGATTCAGATCGCGGTGGACTCCAATCTTAGCGCCAAACAACGACGCCTCCGCATTCAACACGCGTGCAGCTTTGTGACGTCTCCTATGCCTTGATCCATCAAGGAGGAAGGAGAGGTTGAGGGAGAGCTCCGGCAGCACGACGGCATGGTGATGGTGGAGCTACGTGGTACTCCGATAGAGCTTCGCTAAGCACTACGGAGGACGAGGAGAGGGAGGAGTAGGGTTGCGCCATGGGAGAGAGAACTCATGTGTCTAGCAGCCCCAAAACCCTCCACCATATATAGGAGGAGGAGGGAGGGAGGGAGCAGCCCTAGGGTTCCCACCCTAGGAGCTACGGTTGGCCCTAGATGCCATCTGGCCGGTGGCCAGAGAGAGCGATAGGGGGAGGGCGCAGCCCTAGTGGGCCTTAGGCCCATCTGGGTCTAGGGTTTCCCCTCCCTCCCACCTTCCTGCGCCTTGGGCCAGGGTGGAGGGTGCACCAGCCCTCTCTGGGGCTGGTCCCTTCCACTCTCGGCCCATGCAGCCCTCTGGGGCTAGTGGCCCCACTTGGTTGACCCCCGAAACCCTTCCAGTGGTCCCGGTATGTTACCGGTAATTCCCAAAATACTTCCGGTGGCCAAATCCTCACTTCCTATATAAAATTCTTTACCTCCAGACCATTACGGAACTCCTCATGACGTTCGGGATCTCATCCAGGACTCCAAACTACCTTCAGTAACCACGTACACTATTTCCTTATAACCCTAGCGTCATCGAACCTTAAGTGTGTAGACCCTACGGGTTCGGGAGACACCTAGACATGACCGAGACACCTCTCTGGTCAATAACCAACAGCGGGATCTGGATACCCATGTTGGCTCCCGCATGCTCCACGATGATCTCATCGGATGAACCACGATGTCGGGGATTCAATCAATCCCGTATACAATTCCCTTTGTCTATCGGTATGATACTTGCACGAGATTCGATCGTCAGTATCCCTATACCTTGTTCAATCTCGTTACCGGCAAGTCTCTTTACTCGTTCCGTAATACATCATCCCGTGGCTAACTACTTAGTCACATTGAGCTCATTATGATGATGTCTTACCGAGTGGCCCCAGAGATACCTCTCTCTCACATGGAGTGACAAATCCCAGTCTCGATTCCTACCAACCCAACAGACACTTTCGGAGATACCTGTAGTGCACCTTTATAGCCACCCAGTTACGTTGTGACGTTTGGCACACCCAAAGCATTCCTACGGTATCTAGGAGTTGCACAATCTCATGGTCTAAGGAAATGATACTTGACATTGGAAAAGCTTTAGCAGACGAACTACATGATCTTGTGCTATGCTTAGGATTGGGTCTTGTCCATCACATCATTCTCCTAATGATGTGATACCGTTATCAATGACATCCAATGTCCATTGTCATGAAACTGTGACCATCTATTGATCAACGAGCTAGCCAACTAGAGGCTCACTAGGTACATGTTGTGGTCTATGTATTCACACATGCATTACGGTTTCCGGTTAACACAATTATAGCATGAACAATAGACAATCATCATGAACAAGGAAATACAATAATAACCATTTTATTATTGCCTCTAGGGCATATTTTCAACAGTCTCCCACTTGCACTAGAGTCAATAATCTAGTTACATTGTGATGAATCGAACACCCATAGCATTCTAGTGTTGATCATGTTTTGCTCGTGAGAGAGGTTTAGTCAACGGATCTGTGACATTCAGATCCGTATGTACTTTACAAATATCTATATCTCCCTCCTGAATGTAATCACGGATGGAGTTGAAGCGGCGCTTGATGTGTCTTGTCTTCTTGTGAAACTTGGGGTCCTTCGCAAGGGCAATAGCTCCAGTGTTATCACAGAATAGAGTCATCGGGCCCGACGCATTGGGAATCACTCCTAGGTCGGTGATGAACTCCTTCATCCAGACTCCTTCCTTTGCTGATTCCGAAGTAGCTATGTACTCCGCTTCACATGTAGATGCTGCCACGACACTTTGCTTGCTGGTGCACCAGCTGACTGCCCCTCCGTTCAAAATATACACGTATCCGGTTTGCAACTTGGAGTCGTTTGAATCTGTGTCGAAGCTAGCATCGACGTAACCCTTTACGACGAGCTCTTCGGCACCTCCATATATGAGAAACATGTCCTTTGTCCTTTTCAGGTACTTCAGGATATTCTTGACCGCTGTCTAGTGTTCCACTCTGGGATCACTTTGGTACCTCCCTACCAAACTTATGGCAAGGTTCACATCAGGTCTGGTACACAGCATGGCATACATAATAGAGTCTATGGCTGAAGCATAGGGGATGACACTCATCTCTTCTCTATCATTTGCCATGGTCGGGCATTGAGTCGTACTCAATCTCACACCCTGTAACACAGGCAAGAACCCCTTCTTGGACTGATCCATATTGAACTTCTTCAATATATTTTCAAGGTATGTGCTTTGTGAAAGACCTATGAGGCATTTTGATCTATCTCTATAGATCTTAATACCTAATATGTAAGCAGCTTCTCCAAGGTCCTTCATTGAAAAACGCTTATTCAAGTAGGCCTTTACACTTTCCAAAAGATCTATATCATTTCCCATTATCAGTATGTCATCCACATATAATGTGAGAAATGCTACAGAGCTCCCACTCACTTTCTTGTAAATACAGGGTTCTCCATAAACCTGTACAAACCCAAACACTTTAATCACCTCATTAAAGCGAATGTTGCAACTCCGAGATGCTTGCACCAGCTCATAGATGGAGCGATGGAGCTTGCATACTTTGTTAGCATCTTTAGGATTGACAAAACCTTCCGGCTGCATCATATACAGTTCTTCCTTAAGGAAGCCATTAAGGAATGTCGTTTTGAAGTCCATTTGCCAGACCTCATAATCATAAAATGCGGCAATTGCTAACATGATTCGGACAGACTTCAGCATCGCTACGGATGAGAAAGTCTAATTGTAGTCAACTCCTTGAACTTGTCGATAACCCTTAGCGACAAGCTGAGCCTTATAGACGATCACATTACCATCCGTGTCAGTCTTCTTCCTAAAGATCCATTTATTTTCAATGGCTCGCTTATCATCAGGCAAGTCAACCAAAGTCCACACTTTGTTCTCATACATGGATCCTATCTCGGATTTCATGGCTTCAAGCCATTTGTTGGAATCCGGGCCCGCCATCGCTTCTTCATAGTTCGAAGGTTCACCGTTGTCCAACAACATGATCTCCAGGACAGGGTTGCCATACCACTCTCGTGCAGAACGTGTCCTAGTGGTGGACCTTCGACGTTCAATAGTAACTTGATCTGAAGTTTCATGATCATCATCATTCACTTCCTCTCCAGCCGGTGTAGGCTCCACAGAAACAACTTCCTGTGCTGCGCTACTCTCCGGTTCAAGTGGAGGTACAGTTACCTCATCAAGTTCTATTTTCCTCCCACTTACTTCTTTCGAGAGAATCTCTTTCTCGAGAAAGGATCCATTCTTGGCAACAAAGACTTTGCCTTCGGATCTGAGGTAGAAGGTATACCCAATAGTCTCTTTGGGATATCCTATGAAGACGCACTTTTCCGCTTTGGGTTCGAGCTTCTTAGGTTAAGTTTCGTCACATAAGCATCACATCCCCAAACTTTTAGAAACGACAGCTTAGGTTTCTTTCCAAACCATAATTCATACGGTGTCGTCTCAACGGACTTTGACGGTGCCCTATTTAAAGTGAATGCAGCAGTCTCTAATGCATATCCCCAAAATGATGGCGGTAAGTCGGTAAGAGACATCATAGATCGCACCATATCCAATAGAGTGCGATTACGATGTTCAGACACACCATTTCGCTGAGGTGTGCCAGGCGACGTGAGTTGTGAAACAATTCCACATTTCCTTAGGTGCGTGCCAAACTCGTGACTTAAATATTCTCCGCCACGATTAGATTGTAGGCACTTTATTTTCCTATCACGTTGATTCTCTACCTCACTCTGAAATTCCTTGAACCTTTCAAAGGTTTCAGACTTGTGTTTCATTAAGTAGACATACCCATATCTACTCAAGTTATCAGTGAGGGTGAGAACATAACGGTAGCCACCGCGAGCCTCGACGCTCATTGGACCGCATACATCGGTATGTATTATTTCCAACAAGTCAGTTGCTCGCTCCATTGTTCCGGAGAATGGAGTCTTGGTCATCTTGCCAATGAGGCATGGTTCACACGTGTAAAATGATTCAAAATCAAGAGACTCCAAAAGTCCATTAGCATGGAGCTTCTTCATGCGCTTGACACCAATATGACCAAGGCGGCAGTGCCACATGTAAGTGGGACTATCGTTATCAACCTTACACTTTTTGGTACTCACACTATGAATATGTGTAACATCACGTTCGAGATTCATCAAAAATAAACCATTGACCAGCGGGGCATGACCATAAAACATTTCTCTCATATAAATAGAACAACCATTATTCTCAGATTTAAATGAGTAACCATCTCGCATCAAGCGAGATCCATATACAATGTTCATGCTCAAAGCTGGTACTAAATAACAATTATTAAGGTTTAAAACTAATCCCGAAGGTAGATGTAGAGGTAGCATGCCTACGGCGATCACATCAACCTTGGAACCATTCTCGACACGCATTGTCACCTCGTCCTTTGCCAGCCTCCGCTTATTCCGCAGCTCCTGCTTGGAGTTACAAATGTGAGCAACTGCACCGGTATCAAATACCCAGGAGCTACTACGAGCGCTGGTTAGGTACACATCAATAACAGGTATATCACATATACCTTTAACGTTGTCGGCCTTCTTATCCGCTAAGTACTTGGGGCAGTTCCGCTTCCAGTGACCGACACCCTTGCAATAAAAGCACTCAGTCTCAAGCTTGGGTCCATTCTTGTTCTTCTTCCCGACAACTTGCTGACCGGGCGCGACAACAGCTTTTCCGTCCTTCTTGAAGTTCTTTTACCCTTGCCTTTCTTGAAACTAGTGGTCTTATTCACCATCAACACTTGATGCTCCTTTTTGATCTCGACCTCCGTAGATTTCAGCATCGAGTACAACTCAGGAATGGACTTCTCCATACCCTGCATGTTGTAGTTCATCACAAAGCTCTTGTAGCTAGGTGGGAGCGACTGGAGGATTCTGTCAATAACTGACTCATCTGGGAGATTAACTCCCAGCTGAGTCAAGCGGTTGTGCAACCCAGACATTTTGAGTATGTGCTCACTGACAGAACTATTCTCCTCCATCTTATAGCTGAAGAACTTGTCGGAGACGTCATATCTCTCGACCCGGGCATGAGCTTGGAAAACCAGTTTCAGCTCTTAGAACATCTCATATGCTCCGTGTTGCTCAAAACGCTTTTGGAGCCCCGATTCTAAATTGTAAAGCATGTCGCACTCAACAAGTGAGTAATCATTGCAGAGTGACTGCCAAGCGTTCGTAACGTCTTGGTCTGCTAGGAAAATGGGTGGGTCACCTAGCGGTGCATCAAGGACATACAATCTCCTGGAAGCTATGAGGATGATCCTCAAGCTATGGACCCAGTCCGCATAGTTGCTTCCATCATCTTTCAACTTGGTTTTCTCTAGGAATGTGTTGAAGTTGAGGGTGACATTAGCGTTGGCCATTGGATCTAGAATATAGATTGTAAAGACAATTTTAGACTAAGTTCATCATAATTAAGTTCACATAATCAAATTATTTAATGAACCCCCACTTAGATAGACATCTCTCTAGTCATCCAAGTGATACATGATCCATGTCAACTAGCCCGTGTCCGATCATCACGTGAGACGGACTAGTCATCCATGGTGAACATCTCCATGTTGATCATATCTTCTATATGACTCATGTTCGACCTATCGGTCTTCCGTGTTCTGAGGCCATGTCTGTACATGCTAGGCTCGTCAAGTCAACCTAAGTGTTTCGCATGTGTAAATCTGGCTTACACCCATTGTATGCAAACGTTAGAACCTATCACACCCAATCATCACGTGGTGCTTCGGAACAACGATCCTTAGCAACGGTGCACAGTTAGGGTGAACACCTTTCTTGAAATTTTATTGAGAGATCATCTTATTTACTACCGTCGTTCTAAGCAAATAAAATGTAAACATGATAAACATCACATGCAATCAATATAGTGACATGATATGACCAATATCATCTTGCTCCTTTGATCTCCATCTTCGGGGCACCATGATCATCACTGTCACCGGCACGACACCATGATCTCCATCATCGTGTCTTCATGAAGTTGTCTCGCCAACTATTACTTCTACTACTCTGGCTAACGTTTAGCAATAAAGTAAAGTAATAACATGGCGTTTATGATTGACACGCAGGTCATACAATAAAATAAGACAACTCCTATGGCTCCTGCCGGTTGTCATACTCATCGACATGCAAGTCGTGAATCCTATTACAAGAACATGATCAATCTCATACATCACAATGCATCACATCACATCCTTTTGGCCATATCACATCACAAGGCATATGCTGCAAAAACAAGTTAGACGTCCTCTAATTTGTAGTTGCAAGTTTTTACGTGGCTGCTATAGGTTTCTAGCAAGAACGTTTCTTACCTACGCCAAAATCACAACGTGATATGCCAATTGCTATTTACCCTTCATAAGGACCCTTTTTATCGAATCCAATCCGACTAAGGTGGGAGAGACAGACACCTGCTAGCCACCTTATGCAACAAGTGTATGTCAGGCAGTGGAACCGGTCTCACGTAAGTGTACGTGTAAAGTTGGTCCAGGCTGCTTCATCCCACAATACTGCCGAATCAAGATAAGACTAGTAGTGGTAAGCAAATTAACAAGATCGATGCCCACAACAACTTTGTGTTCTACTCGTGCATAGATTCTACGCATAGACCTAGCTCTGATACCACTGTTGGGAGACGTAGTAGTAAATCAAAAAAATTCCTATGTGTTCACCAAGATCTATCTATGGAGAAACCAGCAACGAGTAAGGGAAGAGTGCATCTTCATACCTTTGAAGATCGCTAAGAGGAAGCGTTACAAGAACGCGGTTGGTGGAGTAGTACTCGTAGCGATTCAGATCGCGGTGGACTCCGATCTTAGCGCCGAACAACGATGCCTCCGTGTTCAACACACGTGCAGCCTGGTGACATCTCCTACGCCTTGATCAATGTAATGTAGACACGTATTCCATAAATAGTCATACATGCTTATGGAAAAGAACTTGCATGACATTTTTTGTCCTACCCTCCCGTGGCAGCGGGGTCCTAATGGAAACTAAGGGATATTAAGGCCTCCTTTTGATAGAGAACCGGACCAAAGCATTACCACGTAGTGAATACATGAACTCCTCAAACTACGGTAATCATCGGAAAAAATCCCAGTTATTGTCACCCTGGGGGTCGCGGATCATAACTCATAATAGGTGTCTACAACTTGCAAGATAGGATCAAGAACACATATATATTCATGAAAACATAATATGTTCAGATCTAAAATCATGGCACTCGGGCCCTAGTGACAAGCATTAAGCACAGCAAAGTCATAGCAACATCAATCTCAGAACACAGTGGATACTAGGGATCAAACCCTAACAAAACTAACTCGATTACATGATAGATCTCATCCAACCCATCACCGTCTAGCAAGCCTACGATGGAATTACTCACGAACGGCGGAGAGCATCATGGAATTGGTGATGAAGGATGGTTGGTGATGACGATAGCGTCGATTTCCCCTCTCTGGAGCCCAAAACGGGCTCCAGATCTGGCCTCCCGAGGAAAAACAGGAGGTGGTGGCAGCTCCGTATCGTGAAACGTGATGAACTATTCTCTCTTATTTTTTTCTCCATGAATAGGAATAAATAGGAGTGGAATTGAGGTCGGTGAAGCAACAAGGGCCCCACAAGCCTGCTAGGCGCAGCTAGGGGTGGCCGTGCCTGGCAGGCTTGCCACCTGTGGATGGCCCCTCTCCGGTTGATTCTTTCACTAGTATTTTTTATTAATTCCAAAAATATTATTCGTAAATTTTCAGGTCAATCTGAGAATTTTTATTTCTGCACAAAAATAACACCAAGGCAATTCTGCTGAAAAGAGTGTCACTCTGGGTTAGTTCCATTCAAATCATGCAAATTAGAGTCCAAAACAAGGGCAAAAGAATTTGGAAAAGTAGGTACGATGGAGACGTATCAATGCCATCATGTCCGTATTTTATTTTATCGACACCTCTATCTCTAAACTTGTGGACATATTTGTTGATTTCGGCTTTCGCTTGAGGACAAGCGAGGTCAAAGGTTGGGGAGTTGATACCTCCATTTTGCATCATGCTTTTATATTGATATTTATTGCTTTATGGGCTGTTATTACACGTTATGGTACAATACTTATGCCTTTTCTCTTCTATTTTACAAGGTTTACATGAAGAGGGAGAATGCCGGCAGCTTTTATTCTGGACTGGAAAAGGAGCAAATCTGAGAGACCTATTTTGCACAACTCCAAAAGTCTTGAAAAGTTGCAGAGAATTATTTTGAAATATATAAAAAAATATTGGGTGAAACAAATACCAGAGGGGGCCCACCAGGAGGCCACAAGCCTGCCAAGCACGGCCTACCCCCTGGCCGCGCCTAGGTGGCTTGTGACCCACCTAGCAGGTCTCCGGCGCCCATCTTCTGCTATATGAAGGGTTTTGACCTGGAAAAAAATCATAAGAGAGCTTTCAGGACGAAGCGCCGCCGTCTTGAGGCGGAACTTGGGCAGAACCAATCTAGAGCTCCGGCGAAGTTGTTCTGCCGGGGAAACTTCCCTCCCAGAAGGAGAAATCGAAGCCATCGTCATCACCAACAATCCTCTCATCGAGAGGGGGTCAATCTTCATCAACATTTTCACCAGCACTGTCTCCTCTCCAAATCCTAGTTCATCTCTTGTATCAGATCTTTGTCTCAAACCTCAGATTGGTACGTGTGGGTTGCTAGTTGTGTTGATTACTCCTTGTAGTTCATGATAGTTGGTTTACGAAGATCATATGTTCAGATCCTTTATGATAATTAATACTCCTTTGATTATGAATATGAACATGCTTTGTGAGTAGTTACGTTTGTTCCTGAGGACATGGGATAAGTCTTGTTATAAGTAATCATGTGAATTTGGTATTCGTGGGATATTTTGATGAGATGTATGTTGTCTCTCCTCTAGTGGTGTTATGTGAACATCGACTACATAACACTTCACCATGATTTGGGCCTAGGGGAAGGCATTGGGAAGTATAAGTAGATGATGGGTTGCTAGAGTGACAGAAGTTTAAACCCTAGTTTGTACGTTGCTTCGTAAGGGGCTGATTTGGATCCATATGTTTCATTCTATGGTTAGATTTATCTTAATTCTTCTTTTGTAGTTGCGGATGCTTGCGAGAGAGGTTAATCATAAGTGGGAGGTTTGTCCAAGTAAGGGCAGCATCCAAGCACTGGTCCACCCACATATCAAATTATCAAAGTAACGAACGTGAATCGAATGAGCATGATGAAAAATAGCTTGACAGAAATTCCCATGTGTCCTCGAGAGCGCTTCACTTTATATAGGAGTTTGTCCAGGCCTGTCCTTTGCTACAAAAAGGATCGGGCTACCTTGCTACACCTTTGCTACACTTGTTACTTGTTACTCGTTACAAATTATCTTATCACAAAACTATATGTTACCGATAATTTCATTGCTTGCAAAGAATGCCTTACTAAAAACCGCTTGTCATTTCATTCTGCTCCTCGTTGGGTTTGACACTCTTACTTATCGAAAGGACTATGATAGATCCCCTATACTTGTGGGTCATCACGGTACTGTTGCCCTCGGTTTCCTACGTTTTTATTTTCCGTCCTCTAGGCCTCACGATGGTGTCCACAGTGAGACGACTTGGATGTGCTCAAGACCGTGGTGGCGCATGCAGCTGGCGGGTGGCGAGCGGGGTGGAAGGCTCCGGAACGGTTTGGTAGTGGTGCTTTGGCAGTGGGAGAAATCCCTGTCGGCTCATCTGACTCCGACGCAGTGACGCATGCGGGTGCCGCCATCCCTCCTTGGAGGGCGTCGGGTGATCTAACCCACCTCCTTCCTTCGTGTGTCGGGGGAAACCCTAGGACATGTTCAGGCAATAGTGTCGTTGTCGTCGCATTCCTTCCTGAAGGTATTGCTTGGCATGCGGCGTTCCGAAACGCTGGGTATGTAGGGGGGACCACTCCGGATGGCCCAGCGGTGGCGGGTCATACACATGTCGTTGAGCTGCCGTTGTTGGCATTTGCTTCTCTTTTGTTCTTCTTGTTATCTTCTTTGGGTTTGATGTGCTATTCGCCCCAGCGGTTGGTCGGTGTGGTTGCTATATTAATATAGCGGGGAGCAAGCTATTTTGGTGTGGGACATTCCATGACTATTTATGAGGTGTTAGACGTAGAAAATGTAACCAGTGATGCAAGGGTGTTTCTACGTACGTGTTGGCTGTGGGGTCCACTGACAGCTGACCCCACAACTTTTCAGAAAAATAAGCTAAAACACTGTTTACTTATTGTACATTATGAAGAAAAAAATTCAAAAAATTAGCAATGACCCCGCTAATTATTTGGGCTGGCTTCGCCACTGCCGTGATGTACGACTGTTAGTGGCGAGCGAGTCAGCTTCATCCATAGAGTAATGCGATCGGGTGCATTTTTGTTTCAAAAAAACAAGTTTTCAAGGTTTAATAGGCCAGGGAAGTTTGGTGCACTCACCACATGAAGCATTTGGATACACAACAATTCGACTGTCACTTATGTTCATGCATTTGCTAGCTTCCATGCTCATGCATCCCATGTATTATTTGTGTTAAAATAATACGAGCTCATTTACTCTTGCATCAAACCGGAAGATACATCAACCCGAGGCACAATCTCTCTACCCGAACATTTTGCATCTCGACTCCCTACAATGCTTCGGTAGAGAAGAAGAAAGATACACATGTGTTGAATTTAACTAAACTATTTGAAGATCCTACGTGAGTCACCCACCCTGGAATACCAAGATAGTTACCAACCTCCTCGGTCTTGTAATGCGAAGACTGGACAAATTGATCCCCCTTGTCGAGGATGACCCAAAGCATGAGAATAACGAAGCAAGAGCACTAGACACCATGCTAATGTTTTTTCTGTGAGATAAACCATGATAATGTTGGCATCACCAATGATGTTATCACTGCAAAGACAGGCAGAGACACCCCGCGGCGGTGACCGGGTTGTCAAGGAAGATGGCTCTCAAAGCATAAAAATGGCAAAACAAGATCACTATGCAAACCATGACGATGTACACATCACCAATAATGTGATCATCGTCAAGATAGTCCTTGGCGCCCCATGACCATCCGTTTACACAAGTCTTCAACTTATTGTGCCAAAACACGGACGCCTCCTTGGTGTCCACAACGAGGACCGTCGGGACAGGACCTCACACGGACCTCACACATCACACAATTATGAAACAGTTGAATAACTACACATCACACAGTTAGCTACACAAGGCATGCTAATAAAATATAAAAGGTTAAGTTTCTTTTTGAGTCCATATAAAAGGTTAGTAAATAAGATGAGATCAGACTAAGGAGCTGTTCGGCGGCCCTCCGTGAAACGAAGCTCGCGGAACGGGATATTAGCAGCTCCGTAAATCATTGCTGGATTCTACTCTGCTCCGACGCGGAGTCACGGAGCAGAGGGATTCCGGCCTAAGATTGGTGTGGATAGCAAAGCAGCACGGCAGAACACCGGGGGAGGAGAGAAGGAAGCGACTTGCTACTATGGGCTGGGCAGAGTGTACGGCCCGACGGCCCGACGGCCCACAGCTGCCGCGCCTTGAAATACATCGCCTTTGGCGCCCAACGTAACCGCCCCAACCAACAGCAACAGCTTTCCACGCCGGAGTCCCCAACAAATCAAGAACCCCTCGCTCTCCCTCCACCGCCACCGCGCAGCAGCCAGCAGCCCACCACCTCCGCGCCTCCCTCCTCCGGTGCCGGAGAACGATGTACCGCTTCCAGGACGGGCACCACGTGCGGCTGCGGAGCCTAGTGCAGCGCACCTACCTCCACGCCGCCGACGACGGGGAGAGCGTCACCCTCAGCCAGCTCCGCGCCTCCATGAACGCGGCGTGGGCGGTGCACATCTACCACGGCGGAGACGGAGAAGGCGACGGCAACGGAGAAGGCCATGGAGATGGCGACGGCGACGGCGACGGCCCGTACCTGCTCCTCCACAGCGCCGCCTACGGCCGCTACCTCGCCGCCACGCGCGGCTCGGCCACAACGGATTCCGCACGGAGCTTCTCGACTACGACCAGCCGGAGGTGGAGGCCATCATGTGGCGGGCCGTCGGGTCGGGCTTCGCGGACGACGTCCTCCTGCTCCGCAACGTCGGCGGCCGCTACCTCCGCGGCAACGGCAGGTACCTCCCCTGGAACTCCTCCGGCGTCAGCGTAGACGAGAACTCCAGCTCCATGATGTACTGGATCGTCGATTCCATCCCCGCCAGAGAGGCGGGCATGCCTGACATTCCTGTCCCGCATCCGGTGAGCTCGCCATGACCCGGCCGCTTCTTGAATTGCTTTCGGCGATTGTGTTATGGCTAGTTTCTTTCAGCTTCTTGTCAAATGTGTGTGTGAGATGGTTAATGGTTCAACTGCAGAGGACTCTGGTCTTCGACCCAATCAGTACTCCCGCACGGCGGATCCTGTTCATGCGGGCCGAGGAGTGGTACTACCCCGAGGAGGACGGCGGCTGGCACCTGTTCTCGTTCAGGGGGAGGTCCGTGTTCCGCCTGAGGGACGAGATGGAGCACCGCGTCGCCGTCGTCCTGTACAACCAGAACATCGCCATGTGCGTCCAAGCGGGCCGCTACGGGAGGCTGACCCCGCTCGTCGTCGACCTGCCCCGTGGCTGCTACGGCCATAACCTCCAGATTATCTTCTTCCTGGCCGGGACCCCTGGTGAGTGAGAGCCCCAATTTCCTAAGTACATATCTACTGAAGCTGTTACAATCTGACAAACAGGTTACTGAAACTGTTCTAGTCTGAAAAACAGTTATTGAAATTGCTAGATTCATTTGCTGAAACTGTTGTAGTCTGAAAAGCAGTTAACTGAAACTGGTAGGTGTCTGCAACTGCTGTAATCTTGTGCTAGTAGATAAGTAAAAGATGACCTGAAATTGAAACCGCAAACAAATCAGTTGATTCATCTCTTTTCAGCCTTAGCAGAGAAGATGGTGCATGATGATATCCGTTTGATTTAGCCCATTTTACTTGTCTTGAATAGCTTGTGAACAAAATCCAGGTTCCAACAGTGGTAAATCAAATCTTGTTTTCTGCACATGACCTGTAATATTGTGAAATATTCTGTAGAAAAGTTTAAGCAGTTGGATAGAAATAGTAGGTGCCATGTGGATTTATCAAAGCTGGTTGGACATTTCTCTTCTTGATTCAGATAATTCCGTTCGTCCATTCCATTTCCATATGTTTGCAGTACCCCTCAAAAAAAATGTTTGCCGCTAGTAGAAATTATGGAAGCTAAAAGGCCAAATCAATTTCAGTCATCTCATTTCACCTTAATTTGCAGACAAGATACTAATTTTCTAACCTGTTAATAAAATTCAGCTAGTACCTTACCATTTTTAGGTCCTTGCACAATACATTGTTTCAGGGTTTTTTCTTCTTGATCTTGTTATTGATTATTGGTCTGCTGCCTAACTCGCTCATAATTTCTGCTAATTCAGCCTACGATGCGCTGCGATACCCGGATGTCGATGCACAGTAGAGGAAGATCAGAGCGGGAGTCCCGACAGTTCATCTGTTCACAAGTTTCGCTTCCTCGGATCTGATGGCGTCAAATTTTGCCTATAGATGGATAGATACAGATTCAGAAAACTCAGCAGCTCTCGATTCAGAACTACTGAAGGTGTTGCGACCAATGGCTGAACAATTTTGTAGTGACGCTGGAATGTAGTAGCCCCTCTAACATTCATCGTATGATATGATTGCGACGGCTTCATAGACAAAGCGTTTCACCATAGGGTACTTGCAATGAGTTGATGGTCCTGCGATATTTTTGGAACATGCATTTCACGTAACTAGAAAAGGCAGTAGTTTTTGCAATGAGCTGATGGCCCTTCATTCCTTTTAGAAATGCAGAATGCAGAATGCAGTGGATTCTTCCTGTGAGCTATTGATCATGTATTTCCTTTTGCTGTTTTGTGTGTTTTAGAGTCCTTAACTCCTGGCCTTAAAGGAAAAAAGATCTTATGATAGAATGGTACAAAGCTTCAAAAATAAATAGCCTGAATCCTTGTGAAATATGCCGAACACTTAGTGCCAGATTGGCCTGGCTCTTTCACAAAGACAATTTTGAACCCGTATACAAATGGGTAAACAGTAAACACTATCGTATCATCTGAGGCGAATAAGACTCGGTTTCGAAAGATCAGCAGCCATGCCTTGTCACCTACTGAGCGTAATTTTTGTGCCCGGCACGACTGCATTGTTCTTGTACCGCAGTCAGTATTGAGGCCCCAACATTTCTTTCAATAGTGTCCTGCCAAAAGGGAAACAGAACCTAGATAATCAGGAGAAGGAAAATTATCAAGATTCAAGTGCCACATCACCAAAGTACAATCCTGGGATTTCAACATTTGCAGGCTCATTACTTCAGTTCGCTGCTCCAACAGCATACACCTTCTCTGCTAGGCAAAATGAAAAGGGAAAAAAAACCATGAACTGCTTATATATGGCCATAACTGACACATGGTATTTTTTTTATTACCAGGTTTATCGTACTTGATTTTCTTGCCCCACAAGATAGCATTGTAACACAGGAATTTCTTTCAGGAATGTCCTGCCAAAGGGGAAACAGAACCTAGAGAATTAGGAAAAAAAAATCAAGTGCAAAGAAATCACAGTCCTGAGAATTCAACATTTGCAGGCTCATTACTTCAGTTTTCTGCCCCACAACAGCATACACCTTGTCTGCTAGGCAAAATGAAAAAGGAAAAAATGCCGAGAACTGATACATAGTAGTATTATTTTTTTCTCACCAGGTTTATCTACTCATCAGCAGCAACTAGCTTAGTACTAAGGTTCATGAACACTGCACCCTAAACTTCAGAACTTCGGGGGGAAAAATGTTATCTCAATGAAATGAAGTGTGTCACCAACTCACCATAACATCCAGAAAATGAACTAGATATGTCCGGTGGTACAGCTCCAGCCAATATACAAGATTCCACAACCAAAATACAGACTACCTCTCGGCAGTATATGTCCAGGAGCAAAGACTAGCAAAGAAGACATTTGCAGGTAGTCTTGCTAGCACAAGCATTGTAAATAAATTTGTAAGTCAAAACATAAAAAGTTCGTGGATTTTGAAAACAAAACATTGAGGATTGGAATTTTTTAATTGATTTTAAAAACAAATCACGTATTTGAAATAAGTTTTAAAAAAACTTCATGACTTTGAGGGCCAGTTCTTTTAGACGGATTAAAAAATAAGTTGTTTCATGCCAGCGACCGCAAGTAGAGACAACCAAAATACATGTCTATTTTCCAGTTCTTACATTTATTTTTATGAGTTTGTTTTTAATTTGACAAAGTAAATGAATATAAAAAATTTGAATGCAAAATCTGTTCACACGAATTAAAAAATTGGTGAATTTTAAAAACTGTGAATTCAAAATATATTCATGAATTCAGAAAAAAAAATAGCGGATTCTAGAAATGAACGTGGATTCATAAAAATTATCGCGAAAATTCAAAAGTGGTCAGTGGATTTCAAAAAATGTTCACGGAATACATAAATGTTTGTAAATTAAAAAATGTTGAGGTTTTGCAAAACTTAGTGAAGTTGAAAAAAACATAATTTAAAATTTTCGAACATTAAAAAAGTTGTGAGTTTAAAATGTTCGTGAATTAATAAAAACGTGAATTTTAAAAGAAAAAACAATAAAAATTAAAACCGCAACATAACCAAATATTTTTGGAAAACCAATAGAAAAAACCGACTCAGAAGTTTTTCGATCCTTTCTAAAGTCGGTCGCAGGAAACGCTCGGTGACACATGACGGGTCTGCGTGCTAGCGAGTATGACATTTGTATTCACGTCATGCTCTGCCCTTAAAATGTGGGCATTATCCCGCATCGCATAAGCTTTCGACAACCGCATGACCGCGGAAGTTGCAACAGCCAAGCCTCCCCCTCACATGCAAGGTCATTTCCAAACGGCGGAAGAGCCTCTAGTTCAAATTTGAGTACAGAACGTAGTTTAGATGTTTGTTCAAATCCTATTTGAAATCATCCTTGTTGAAAAGTGGAAGGGGGGAGGCTCCTTCATGGAAGGTGGCCGAACCTATCGTGTGCTTTTTCAACACGGAGAAGAAAGGACTTTCAGAAAAACGGATATAAATCATCGCGGCCGTCCGTTCCAAAGCTCCAGCCCCCTCGAGCCTCGACGCGCCTGTCTGTCATCGCACGGCACAGAAGACAGAACCCCCAACCCACGACCGGCGACCGCGCACCGCCCGGCCCAGATCTCCGCCCGCCGGCGACGACCATGGCGACGGCCAAGGCCTCAGGCGAGGAGCCGGCGCTGGGCATCCCGTACAACCCCGCGCAGGCCCAGGGCAGCTACTACTACCCGCCGGACCCCTACGCGGCGGGGAGGGTGCCGCCGAACGCGATCTACGCCGGCGCGCCCAAGGGGGTGCCCCTGCAGCACACCATGTTCCGCGACACGCCCGCCCCCTTCCACTGCCAGTCCTGCGGCGACGCCGCCGTCACCTCCGTCCGGTCAGCAACCAACCAACCCCTAATCTCCCCTCCTCCCCCTTCCCCTCTTTTTTTTCGTCCTCCCGTGGTGCTTTTCTTGCTCGGTTTAGGTGGGGGAGCATACCATCTCTATGAGGTTTAGGTGCGATTCGAGGATGAGGTCCTACGTATTGATTTGTGGATTGATTCGAGTGAGAGAGTACAGATTAGTGATGGTCTAGTTATAGATAGGCGTGAAAGATAGAGATGATGGTTTTCTGGAAGTCTGGTGCGACATAGAGGTAGTTTCCATGGTATCTGGATTGTCAATGGGGGGATTTTGATCCTTGAGGTGCTTTTCATGCTGTTGTGTTTATAAGCTGAGTCCTTGTTCATCTTGACGTGTGGAGCTGCCTCGGTTGGAAAGAGGAATTGCTGTTGCGTTGGTTGTTCAGCCAAACTCTTCAAAGTTTATTAGTGGGAGACTCATCAGGATTGACGCTTATTGTGATGTTGAGTTAGAGGATATCTTAACTATTAAAGTGGAGTTTCTTTCTGGTCGCATTCTCTGTACTCTTACGATTCTGACTTCCATTTGAGTAATATTTAGCTTAGGTTGATTCGCCCTTTTAATTTGGCGAACAATATGTGTGTAGATCTTACTTCCTTAATCTGTTTTTCTGATGCTAGGTAACATTAGGTAGCTCTGCTACTTCTTTGCCCCAGCATCTTAGAGCCCCTGAGTTTTTTTTAATATTCTGCATTGATGTCCTGGTTGATGCTGCAATATGATACAAAATGTTGCCTTTTTTCGCGTCTCTACCAATCCGAGATACCAAATGAGACAGATAAAATTAGCAAATGAAGACAAAGAAAACAAGACATTTATGCGTCTCCATGCACCATGTATTTATTATTCCGTAGCAGGGCATGGCTATTTAGCTAGTGTTTGAATTCTGGGAGTTGCCTAATGGCTTTGGTGTGAAGGATTGAAGTGATTTTCCTTCTATGGATAAAATGGAATGGCACATGGTGGTTCACCCAAGTCCACATTGGTATCCTCCTAGAGTACCTACTGATACCCCGCTAACCTTAAAAGGCCCATCGGGGCACTCAAGATGGATCTTCCCTCTACTGAAGATAGCCTTACGACCATAAAAAATTCCCTTGGCAAGGGTGCCCCGCAATCATCAGCCTTCTATGCCATCTTTTGCTCCTCTTATTACTAGAATGTATGAATGATTCCTGAATGCTAAAAGTCAAAAGACCTGACTCTAACATAGAAACATTATAGTTATATCCAGTTTTAGTGGGTAACGGGATAAGAGATGGTAGCTACTGATATTGTGAGAGATACATGGCATTGTGGTTGCCTCACTGTGCAATTTGAGAGGGGTTGGGGGAGGGGGAAGAGTCGTATGACATTCTGACACTCGGCCATCATGATTTTTCCATTTTTTGTGATAGTACATAGCTGCAAATACAATCAATGACTATGCTAAATATAGTTTGAACTCTGTATAGTTCATGCCTGATCACACTTCTTGTACAATTCCAAACAGAACATCCGAAATGGAACCAAGCAGCAAGCAAAATTTCTTAACTTGTAGCTTCTGATTTCTAATTCTAGTTGGGCACACCATCATTATTACTGAAGTTTAAAATTTAATGGCATGGTGTTTTTTTTTTTTTGGTAACTATTATTTAGCCCTTCAAACCAAGCTCATAGCTCGAGACTATATGAGCTTTATCCAAAGGTGATCCGAAGTTCAGCTTTGACTTTGAATTGATGTTGAACCCTGCTTGGTGAGACCAATGATTCTCTGAAATAACATTAGCCTCAAGACATATAGCATGACATCTAATGTATGTATTTATATTATTTGTTGTCTTGTATTCTTCAGGGTTGGTATTTTTTAGGAATGCTAGTAGCATATATGTTGGAAAGACATTTTTATTAACTAGCAAACCAAAACTGAATCTAGCATTTCTCTGTTATGCAAAGACCTTCCAAGTAATATATTACCTGTAGCTTGATAGCATCTGATTATTCTGTTCGCATTTCCTAGTGTCATTTATCTCAATGCTGTAACACCTTTTGGGGATGCCATTAGTGCATTCTCTAGGGATTTTGGTTGACTGGCAAACTTAAATGAGCATTATCCTGTGTTGAGAAATCTATCTTAGTACAATTTTCTGGCAGTATCTTGTATTTCTGTCCACACATTGCTTGGTGTCAGCCACTGCTACCTCAACTCCAGTATATAGCCATGAAAAGAGCGAGGGACTACTTTCATTATCTTCGTGGATAAACAATATATTTGTTATCGTTCAGTTCGTGCTTGTCTATCCTACTTGTATATTTGATTGCTAATTAGCACTCTTGTAGTTTTGTGTACGGAAGTGTGAATAGATAGGCGAACGCAATATTCCTTGTAGTACTTGCCGTGATAATGAAATGTAATCGAAATAGTTGATGTCAAGCCTTTTTTGTTGCACATTTAACAGGTCGAAGCCGAGCGTCGCATCAGTTGTGGCTTGCATGATGCCGTTCTTTCTGGGTGTGTGCTTCTTGTGCCCTTCCATGGACTGCCTCTGGCACAAACAGCACTACTGCCCGAGTTGTGGAGAAATGGTTTGGCATCATATCCCTGTCATGCATCTTGCTTTCTTGAGCTTCTGCTTCTATGTGTAATCCTTTTTTTCCTCTGATGAACTCTGCAGGTGGCTGAGTTCAAGAAGGACGATCCGTGCATCGTCGTCGACCCAACCAGCTGGACCGAGCCAAGCTTTGCCGTGCCTGCTTAGAGCGCTCACATGAACTGCCTGATATGAATATGTGATATAGTTTCCAACTGTGTGTTGTTCTTGTGTGATCTGTACATAAATGAAATTGCTACTTATGTTGCGTATTATATATCGTGTAGCAAGACTGTTGTGTCCACTGTATGCTAGGTAATGCTTTGTTCTCTTTGGATATCCACATATACATATCCTTGGGATTCTTTCTCTTGGGGCATTTGTCTTGAGATTTTTCCTTCTATTTATTATTATTATGTTTACTAGTTGCTTTGAGTTTTGATGAATTGGCTTGACATTGATGGTCTACCATGGAAATACCACGAGTGCGACCAGGCCGGATTAGCTATTCTCGCAACTGGACATTTAATGGCGTTTTGGGGATTGATTAGCTTGTCATACATTGGAACCAAAAGGTGTTATCATTCATGCATTTGGGGGGAACACTATGGGCATGCTTGGTTCATAGCTAGACTTTATCATATGTATACTTTTATCAAGTTGTGGCAAGACAAAATGAAAGTGTGGTGAACATACTGATCGTCACAATCCTGGCAAGATTTGGCAGAAGTACATGCATATAACAAAGTTGTGACATAATTTGTTTGCTTCATAGCTAAGGAAGTGTGGCAACAAGCAGCTGCCACACTTTCTTTGGGACAGAATTTAGCAATGGGATAAGAATCAAACATGCCCTAATATGTTAGGAGCCGTTGGTTGTCGCAAAGTTCGAGCCCCAGGTCACCCTTACGCAAGTTCAGGGCATCTTGAACACGTTTTGTTTTTTGAACCTTCTGCAAGCACTAATTTTGCTTCTTTATTTAGAGCGACATGAGTGTTATTTTTTAATGGATTTTTTTGCATGCAATTAGAACATTCGAACATTTTGCAGGGAAGAACTGTTTTTTTTCTATTGTGAACATTTATTGTTCACCCAGGCGTATGTAATCGTAAAATAATTGAATATCCCAGGGGCTGATATCCTTTTTTCTCTAAAAAAATCAAACATTAAATGGCAGTTGGTCTGCTTGAAAAAACGGTTAGGTCATCAAACACTGGTCCTGTGTAGGAATGAAAGATACCTAAAAAAAGAATGATAAGGGGAGGGGGGGGGGGCAGTTACATAGTCTTTATTTTCAAAGATAATGGATTTTGGTTCCCAAGCACGTATGCACGAAAAGTACAAAATTCATTATCTTTCAAAATAAAGACTAGGTTACATAGTCTTTATTTTCAAAGATAGTGGATTTTGGTTCCCAAGCACGTATGCACGAAAAGTACAAAATCCAATAAAAAATAAAAAATCAAACAATCTAACCTAGTTGAATGTGCTACCTGCAAATTTTCGTGACAAAAGAAAAACAATCATAATACTCAGAATAAAAAACAAAATTGATGCAAGAAAAAAGCTGTTTCCAAAAGCATTTTGAAGCACCGATGTCGTTATGTATTTATGTTTGTATCCAGACCATCACGGATGCCGTTCATCCACGAAAATTTACACGTAAGTAAAACACAAACCAATGTTTATTGAAAAAAGGAGTCAGATTTTTTGTTCTGGATTTTGCGATTTATGTCAAGTGCATATGAACTCGGAAAGTACCACTTTTGACAAGGAGAAACCTTTTCAATTTAATACCAATGGAAGTAAAGGAGATGAAAGATGGAAGAGTTCCTGCCAGAAAAAACGTTGACAGGGCAAAGGTAAACGATTACTCGTTTGAAAAGAGAAAACAAAACGTAAAGCAAAGAAAGATGCATTCCATTGCCTCCCAAAAAGAGAGAGGAAAAGTGAACTGGCCGCATTTAAGCTTATTAAGTTTTTCATGGTGAAACCAGCCCATTAGAGTTTAAGTTCTAAACTTAACCCTGATGCTCATAATTTTATAATTCATTTCGTCTTTCCGTCGGTGCTCATTAGGTGGGAAGAGATGTTCATGTCGACTATGAAGACGTCTGTGTTAACTTCATTAATCTCATAATGTTGTGTCGGCTCAACCTATCGAAACGTGTTCACAAAAATAAAATGTGTATGCGATTATACGGGTGAGACGTCCAGATGAGTGTATGTGAGAAAAACAAGACTTTTCTTTTTGAGAAGGGAGAAAAAGAAGACTTGGGTTGAGACTTATGTTGAGTACCGAGCGGGCGAGTGTTGGATTCGCCCCCACATCTGGCGGCATTCCATTTCCACAGCTCAGCCCGATCTACGCACGCGGCGACTGACCACCGACACGGCCGAATTTCATGGGCGCCCGCGCCTCCGGTTTCTCCCGCCTCTGCTGCTGCTGGATCTCCTTCCCCTCCCCCGACCCCCGTCCCCCGCGCCCTCCCCCGACTCCCGCCGCCGCCGCCGCCGCAGCCTACCTCCCCTGCCCCGACATGGACACGGGGACTGGGCCGGGGACGGTGACGACGGAGGCCCACCGCCCCGCGCAGCCGCGGATGCCCTACGCCGACGCGGACCGCACCCTCCGCGCGCTCGCCGCCGCCGCCGAGGGCTTCGGCCGCCGCGCCATCGGGGGCCTCCACGGCGCCCTCTACCACGTCACCTCCCTCCAAGGTCCCCTCTTTCCCACCCTTCCACCCCTTCTCCAGAATTCCATCACCAATTGGGGATGAACCTGAACCCATGAACTGACCGGCCGATCGATTGATTGCCGCGCAGACGACGGGCACGGGACGCTGCGGGAGGCGTGCCGGGCCAAGGAGCCGCTGTGGATCGTCTTCGAGGTGTCCGGCGACATCCACCTCCACACCTACCTGCGGGTCTCCTCCCACAAGACCATCGACGGGCGCGGGCAGCGGGTGAGGCTCACCGGCAAGGGGCTCCAGCTCAAGGACTGCCACCACGTCATCGTCTGCAACCTCCGGTTCGAGGCCGGCCGCGGGCACGACGTCGACGGCATCCAGATCAAGCCCGGCTCCACCAACATCTGGATCGACCGCTGCTCCCTCTCCGACTACGACGACGGCCTCATCGACATCACCCGCCAGAGCACCGACATCACCGTCTCCAGGTCGTTCCCGCTTTTCCGCCGCTGTCCCTGCTCAGCAACTGAATTTCTCCTTGTTCTTGACTCATTTCATTTGACAATAACTGTGCTGATGAACATGTGTGCCTGTATACATGTGACTGCATCTGTGCTGCACAGATGCCACTTTGCAAGGCATGACAAGACGATGCTCATCGGCGCGGACCCGACGCACGTCGACGACAGGTGCATCAGGGTCACCATCCACCATTGCTTCTTCGACGGCACGCGGCAGAGGCACCCGCGCCTGCGCTTCGGCAAGGTCCACCTCTACAACAACTACACCAGGGACTGGGGCATCTACGCCGCCTGCGCCGGCGTCGAAGCTCAGGTAGCTCATTCAAATGCGCCATCTCATATGCTTGCAACTGACAACCCTTGGAAAGCAAGAATTTCTAATGACCTCCATTCACAGATTGTGTCCCAGTGCAACATATACGAAGGTGGACACAAGAAGACGGTCTTCAAGTACATGCCGGAGAAGGTACCTGCATCTTCAGACAAGATGAGATGACACTCAGCATTTTGCATACATCGGATTGCATTGCTACTGGTATCTATCTGACTATCTGAGTGCATTGCTGAATGCTGCTGCAGGCTGCCGACAGAGAAGAGACGGTGGCCGGGTGGGTCAGGTCGGAGGGCGACGCGTTCCTGCACGGGGCGCTGCCGTGCCTGGTCGACGGCCCGGGCGCCGAGTGCGTCTTCAGGCCGGAGGAGTACTACGACAGGTGGACGATGGAGGCGGCGTCGCCGGCGCTCAAGGAGGTCATCCAGCTCTGCGCCGGGTGGCAGCCTGTGCCCAGGCCCCCGGACTGCTAGCGCCGTCAATCATGGGAGTTCAGGTTCAGGCTCAACCAACAACTGCAAGCCTGAACGGCTGATCCATTCGCGTAACCGTATCAGATTCTGTACTCACTTGTCCTCTGCTAGTGGTAGCACTGTAATAAACTCTTAGCTTGTGATACGGTTGGTCTTGGAGGATTACAGCATGAAACGGTCGTCCTGTGGAAGAGGTTTTATATTGGATGGAGGAAGCAAGTGGTCACTGGTGATGTCAATTGTTAACAAAAAGAAAGTAAAGATTAGAGCATGAAATAGTTATTCTTCAGAAGAGAGAATTCACAGTGGTGAGAGGAAGCAGGTGGTTATTTCCAATGCAAATTAGTGACAAAAATGGGTAAAAAATTGAGCATGGAAGAGTTATCCTGTAGAAGAGAGTTTACAGTCCCCCTGAAAAAAAGAGAATTTACAGTAGAGGAAGCAATTGCGATCTTTAAAGCAAACTAACGTAAAAAGTAATTGCAGTCGATAAGAGGAAGCAGATGGTGATTATAATGCAAATTAGTATCAAAAATACCAAAAGAACATACAAAAAATTTGCAGTAGAGGAAGCAATTGATGATTTTTAAATTAGTATTGAAAACCCATGCAAAAAAAAAGTATTGAAATAAAAAAAAAGATATGCAAATAAGATAAAAAGATTTGCGACCACAGTGGGAGTCGAAACCACGACCTTCTGATCCGAAGTCAGACGCGCTAATCCACTGCGCTATGCGGTCACTTGGTGTACTGACCATCCTTCGTCCTTACATATACCCGTAGTAATGAGAAAACTGGGGAGAGCAACGGCTCACTACACAGCAAGCAAGAAAAACCTTGCTTATGACACCAACATAATCACCAGCTGATTACTGGATCCACGCTCGAAAATGCACATCACCCAGAAGGAAAAAAAAATGGCTGCTGCCATAGCCATATATATAAATAATTACATCCTTTACCGTCGATTATCGTCGCTATATATAGATACATGGAACTGGAATATTACATTCGCATCAGCCACCTGTCTACCTGGGCTGGCATGAACAAGCTACATAGTTTTGCCTCCCACTAACAATTCTCATTCTTAAACCCAAACACAAGCATTACTTTCACAAATCTCGACATTTCCCAGCACGCGAAAATCGCCGAAAACCCCCCTCCTCCCTACCCAAAAAGATCCAGCAGGTACAGGTCAGCTATGGCTTCCTCCAGGAGATCCTCACCCAGCATGCCCCCAATGTCTTCCACCATCTCATCAGTGACATCCTCGCAGTCCAGCCACCCCACACCCATCAGCTTCTCCTCCTGGAAGCACTCCGTCTCGCGCCGGCGGCGCACCCTCTCCCACACCTCCTCCACAATCCTCTCCCTGTCCCATTCCATGCCCAGCCGACACTTCCCCACCAGCCCCTGCTGACCGCCGCACTGCGTCAGGCAGGCAACCACGTCGACGAGCACGTCGTTTGCCAGGTCGAAGAGGAGCCGCCTCTCGGGCCGCGCCCACAGGACGAGCTCGCCGTACTTCCTCTCGAGCTCATCGTAGGCATCACCGCGCGCCGGAGACCCCGATGACAGATAGCGCGCGCCGAGCAGAAGATCGTGCTCAGAACTCTGGTTGACTAGAAATGCGAGCATGTCAACCACATAAGAGAAGTCCCTCTCGTCTTCGTCCCTGAAAGCACGGGATGCTGTCGGCGTCTCGCTTTCGTTGGCTAGTTCGCAGCTCGCGGCGGTTTCGTCGTCGCTGAATAGAGCGAGGTCGGTGTCGTCCGCGCCGTCCGTCACCTCCATCTTGAGCAGCCGAAGTTGCATCCTGAGCCCTGCAGCAGAGAAAGTAAGCAAGTGAGTGATATGGACAGTGGCAGGGAAATGGGTTTGGCAGTGTACGGTTTGTGCACTTGCCTTGAAGGTCTGCACTTATTTTCTCAAAACCTCCTGAGCAACAGTCCTCTGCGTCCACCGAAGATCCGAGGACAGACACCGGACTCAGTTGTTCGTCTTCGTTGGAGCTCACAACGGATACTAGTTCTGTCAGATGATCGGATGGAGTTTGATTATCTTCACATTGATCGTGCCCATTCCCCTCAGTCTGAGTGCAGCAAAACTAAGTTAGTGGCCAAACAAAAGATCTTCAGTCTACCAAACAGGGCCGGAAATCATAAATTCATTTAGTAGTATATTATATGCAATGAATATACTTGGAAAATACTACTTACTAGCATAAACTTAACATACCTGAGATGCAGTATATCTAGGACTAGGGACAATAAAATGGTCATCCATTGTGAATGCCTGCTCTTGGTCCAGCATCATGTTCTGCGCAGAAGACTGAGCCTCCCCTTGCCATTCTGGAACCCCATGACTGCTATGGTCAGGATTTCCAGCATGTACAGGTCTTCCTTCAGTTTCAGATACCTCTGGCACTGCACCAGTGTAAGTTGGTTCTTCAAAGTTCACATGTATCTCGCGTTCGGTCACCACACTTTGTTCTTCATCTAGAGACTGCGCATCGCTTTCATCAGAGTGATATGTCAAACTTCTGATTGACGATCTCCTTGGTCTGTCCTGATGCAGATATTCAGAATTATAAAGCCCTGATCCGAGAACATTCTCTGCCATAGAATACTCATCATGTGTGCAACTTGCTTTTCTGCTGCTCGATTTCGGACTCCCTCGGTTGATGGATGAAGTAGAAACAGACTCCAACCTTGTTAAGCCACATATGTTCTCATCTTTCCAGCCATCATTGCTACTTATACCAAGAGGATAACCACATGATCCTGGCATCACATCCTGATGTAACTCGCCTTCTGGCCATTGCCGGCAAGCTGCTGCCCCTGAAGTAAACTTTGAGGTCTCTTTATCAGAGAGAGCAAGCATGTCTCCAAGTGTGCTGAATGTAGTATTAGCATCTTGTGATGGATGTTGATGTTGCTGAGTCGTCTTCCATCTGTCAGCTAGGCGTCTCCTTGCTTCCCTCCTAATTGATCTTTTAACTGAATGTGTCGGTGAAGTCCCTGCGCAAGGACCATCCGAAGCATCATGTAGACCAAAAGATCTTTCCAATGCTGCTGAACTTTTTAGCTTGGTCATGGATGTCAACAAAGACACCTGCTCATCCCGGTTGGATGTCCCAATATCTGGACAGAGTTTCTGTTCTCCATTTGCATCTCCCCTGACAGCAGCTGTCTTCATTTGTGTTGAAACCTCTCGAGCAATTTCTCTGGCCCCCTTTCCTCTTTGGAGCCGTGCATCGGAATATGCTGCGGAGGTCTGAGGCACAGATTCCTCTGCATACTGCCCTATACCATCATCTACGCATGCTTCGGTCCTTCTGTAACTGGAGCAGAACATGTCATTGGTTATTGGAAATGCCCCTTCCATGTTCAGATTTTTATCAAGGCATGGTTTCAAGACAACAATCCTAGTGGGTGAAATGCGCTTATCAATGCTCTCCTTGTAGCTTGACCTGGACAACTTTTGTCTGAAAGAACCGGTTTCTTCTTTGGGAGGTTCACTAGAAAAGTTAGTATGAGGCTTCCTTGGAGAATGCTTTGCTTCTTTTGGTGAGTGAAAACACCGTTTGGTGTCATCATCTGGTGGATAGACAATATCTGCATCAATAAACTTACTTCTCCTGGATGGTTTCAACAGTGTAATCCGGTTTACGCCAGAGGACGGAGGACAACCGAGACCAGACAGATCACTCGCGGCAACATTGCTGGATTCTTGAAGAATTTCCATGAGGGCATCTTTATTTGATACCAATGCCTCTAGCGCACTATTGAACTCTTTCGATATCTGAAAAGATTCATCGGTAGAAAGACGTTTTGCATCCATAAATTTCTGCCTTACAAAATTAAGGTCAGAACTGTTAACCCTGTCATGCCCAGAACAAGCGTTACGGTTTCGGTTCTTCATTCTGGTGGTCTCCATTACTTCGAAAACGTCTTTGAATTCCGGAATCTCATCAGTGCTTGCCCTACGCAGAACATCCCCCGAGAAGGCATATTTGTCACTGCAATGCCCTGATTTATCACTGCAACTCCCTGGCGACCTGCCCCGTGAACGGTCCCCGTTACATGTATCTTGGCTGTGCACTCCAAGTGAAGGCATTATGTCAAGGCCCATGAGCCTTCCCACAATACCAGGCGATGTGTGCCTAGCAGTGACATCTCTGTAGACATCATCATCTATTAGCATTTTCATTGGGGTGCGACCAGCTCTTTTGGGTGTACAAAGCCTGCTCCCATCAAACTGAGGAAAGAAAAACATTACATCTGAAATTGTTAGCTTGCTCTTGAAGTTATATCACACACTGAACTGCATAGTAAGAAATGAAGATATAGCTTTAGTAGCAAAAGAGAACAGATAACTGAACCGTGAAGCAGTTGGCTAAAATCTGCTCATTACAAGAAATTGGTTCTGTAATAAAATGCCGTGCAGACATAAACTTGAAAACAATAGTTTACTTGACATGACAGTAAAAGAATAGAGCATTTGACATGTTTAACCCTTCTTTACATGCTCAGACAAATTACTACGAAACAAACTACTTCCTCCGTCCCATATTATAAGACATTTTTGCAAGCTATATTGTGGAACGGAGGGAGTAGTAACTAATTCCACTTTTACTTTAAGCTTGTGCAAGAGGTTACCTTAGTCAAGTGAACTGCTAACTTGCTATATGGTTTTCATAGGCTTAGCTTAGGAATTTTGGATTACCTACATCACGGTAAAAAGGTTTAAAGATAAAATAACACCACTCACCAAGGAATTGGAAGGCATCCCGGGTTCGTCTCCTTGTTTCCTCGAGGATCCAACTCCTGAATCAAAGATAAAGACACCGATGAATAAACTCCACAGGGACAGTTCAGGGTGGCAAAAGTAACGATGCAAATCACGATCAGAGGTCGTAACGCGAAAGGAAAGGGTGAACCAGGTCTAACTAAGCAGACATTTTATTACCGATATGTTTAGCTGCTACCCTAGGATTGTGGTAAGAATAGCAGATATCTCAGAAACCAGTCTGTGCCAGTAAACTTCAGAGCTGATGAATGGTGGGTGGGTGCACGACAGCGATAGATCCGGAATCAGCAACGATGCAAGATAAACCTAAATACTACCTCTGTCCATAAATATAAGACGTTTTAGAGACTTGTATCAAGTCTCTAAAACGTCTTATATAACAGAGGGAGTACAAGCTAAGCTATGCACGTCCAACCATCCAACGGATAGGGCGTAGGTACATACGAGCAGTACTGTTAACTTGGATCCGACACAATGGCCAGACAAAGCTTACTTTTAGTACAAAATTACTACTCCCAACACTGTTTAGCCCATCTAGCAAGTACAGTAAAATGTAGAGTACCTGTCAGAGGCTGAACAACTGAGGTTTGTTTAAGCCGACATATTTGTTTATCTACTGATTAGAATACCGAATCCCTATTGTCAACGAAGCTTCATAGTGCTTCGTGAACATGTGGGCGCATCGCTTAATATACATTTCTTGGCACAGTTTCTGACCTTGAGAATGGCGCCATGTTCCTGAAAATACGGCTTGTTTCGCGTGATCTAGTGGGGCTGTTAATAATTTACTAAGCGGCGACCAGGAAAGAATCCAAAGCACATCACCGTGAATTTGGGCGAAAATGTCGTGGGGCAGGACAATTTAACTAAGAAATGCCGTGATGTGATATTGCCTGCAATCCAAGCCAAGGCAGGCAGGCATGAATCTTTCTTTCTTTCTTTCTTTCTTTCTTTCTTTCGCTTGTCCCCTCCCGGATGGATGAAGAAGACCCTAGAACTAGAGCTCCCCCCCATGAGAAACGCATTGCCTTTTAGGCCAAGAAGCAAAACGGGAAGAGGAAAAGTAGAACTTTTTAGGCGTCCAGGAGCCAATGCCGATGGCCGGTCACATGAACCCCAAGCTGCCGCTCGAAAAGCAGATAAGGAAAAGAACAGAGAAGAAAAACGAAATCTCCGGAAGAGACCGACTCGGCATTGAAGCGTCCACGAGCAAATCCAAGAGGGGGAAGCTTCTCTAGGGGGGAGGGGAGAACAGGGAGGAGCAGTACCGGCGGCGAGATGGGGCGGAGCATTGGGGCCGGGGTTGTTGTGACGGCGGTGGGAGTGGGAGTGGAGTCCGTCCGTGCCTCCGCCGCGGCGGAGCCCCCCCATCTCGGCCGGCGGGCGGGGTAGGGGGATGGGCCAGGGATCTTTTGGACAAGACGGGGGAGGTGAGGTGAGCAGTGAGTGAGCACGGGCAGGAAGGGAAGGAAACTCTGCTTCTCTCTCTCTCTCTCCTGAACGGACCTGTGAGGCTGTGACCCTGGCCTGTAGGGAAGAGGTAGGGGGGCTGTGCTTTTATCAGTCAAGCCCTTGTGCTTTTCCTTTATTGGCACTTGGTCCTCGGGATGTCTTGTGTAATTAAATCGGAGTAACTTGCACGTGGCACGGGGGTAGAGCGTTAGGGTAAACCCCAATTTGCACTTGATGAACTATGTTGTGATGGGTTTCTTTCAATATAATACGATGTTAAAAACTAGGCAAAAAAGTAGGCAAAAGTGGATGGGGGCAAACAAGATCATGATTTCAGTATTTCCATCGTAAATAAATATGAGAGCGTTTAGATCACTATTTAAGTGTTCTAAACGCTATTATATTTCTTTACCGAGGAAGTACTAAGCAAGATATTAGTCACATAGGATTTCCTACCCTAGCTTCAGTACTCGCCAAGTCCTCACTTACTCTTCGATCTCTCTCGGGCTTTTTCCTCGCTCTCTCGTAACTAGTATAGGGTCTGGATTTTGGCGCGATTAATTGATTTTTTTCTTAAAATGTACAAAATATCCATAGACATCCATACACCATCCATGTATGATGTGCAATCTCAATAAGTTTTAGCTCCATCGGAGACGGTTTGCTTGGCTGGCTATTGTGTGACGATGGATTCAGTGAGCTCGGGCGAAAGCCTTGCTCGACCTCGGTCGTTGCCGGCATCGATGGTGTCCTAGGACGTCATTCCCTTCCTGGAGGCGTCATCGTGGAGCCCCTTCACCACCATCGCCACCTCGGTCTTGGGCTCTCCGGGTGAAAACCTAAGTTTCAACCTTTTAGAGGCGACGCATTGGAGGTCTGGTCCTTTGCCAGTTCGCGGTGGCTCAAGTGGATTTGCGGGTTCATAGTCGGTCAGGAGTGTGCACGGCCTCGAGGCGGGTGAGGAAGTCGGAGCGACTGCTCCATAGAAACAATGTTGTGAAGTGTCGATTTGGGCGCGTGGGCGACAGCGTTGTCAGCTCAGGTGTTGCCTCTAGGCCGGCTGAGAAGTCGGAGCGGTGGCTTCGAAGAGCACCTCTGTGCTGTGCCCTAAAATCCTTGTTTCCTTTGCTTTTCCTCCATCACCACCATCCATAAGCAGCAATGATCAATCCATAAAATGTACACTACACGTAGAAAAAGGTTCTGCTAAAGCAGCGCAACGGCAGCATCATGAGATGAGACGCAAAGAGGCCGTACAGCATATTCATTGCGCGAACGTTGCCCCATGAAGAGGAATGAAAATCCAAGGTTTGTTTGCATCCACACCCATTGATTATCATTTTTGTTTCTTTTGTTTCCGCGGCGTGCACGTACGTTAATGCCGCGCTGCATGCACGGACGATCTGGACCGTTGGGGTTCGGTACAGCTAACTAACATCAGCAAAGCAAACAAACAAATAGAGACGTCAACTTATGGATCACATGCGTCGCCCAGCTCAGCTCTCTCATGCGACGCATGCCATTGGCGTCCCTTTATGATACTTAAGAGCAACTTCAACACACCGTCGATCCATTTCATTCGTGTGTGTCCGTTTGGATTGAAATCAATAGAAAAATTGACCCAACACGTCAATTCAAACGGACGCACGTCGTTTTTTGTTCGCTGGACGATCCATTTCGAGCGTAAATTTAACCCTTGTTTGTGTCAGCACGGACACGAAGACGACACGCGTGACCCTCTCTCCGTCTCCTTGTCCCATCTGTCGATGCCACATTCATCCCCATTTCGTCTGTTTTCCCAAAACTCTCCTGTCCCGCTTCCATCCCAGCTCGCCATGGACGACGAGCCGACCCTCAATGCCGCCGCCGGCCTCGCATCCGCCAAAGGCAGGCCCCGCGTCGCCCGCAAGACGACGTCGTCGAAGAAGAAGAAGCCGCTAACGTCCGAGCAGCGGGCCGTGCAGTCGGCGAAGAGGAAGGGCTGGAGGCACGTGCAAGCCTACAAGACTGAAGCCGCGTCCGTCGCCGTCGCACAACAAGAGGAAAACAAGGCCCTCCTTGTTGCGGCGACGAGGAGGGCCCTACTCTACCTAGGGTTAAACTCAGGCTAGCACGGGCTCGTCGCCACCATCTTGGCCGCAGCCAGCACGGGGTCCTCAGCCTTTCCTTGTGTGACAATGCCTGAGTAGTCGCGCACGTCCATCGGGCCGCCCATGCCCTATGTCCATCATCCCTACCCGCAAGCCTCCTGTTTCTCCGGGACTGCTCACTGGAGGTCAGCGTGGTTGCGCCGGTCACGCCAGTGCCCATTTGCATCGACCTCAACGCCACACCTGTGGCCAGTGGATCGTCGACCGGAGGCCGGAAACGTCTGCGGGAGATCCCAGCTGACATGCGTCCCGACACCTGCAACATGTTCGACAGAACGCTGGCCATGGAGGACGACGAGTGCCGCAACTGTTTCATCATGGAGAACATCATCTTTGAAGGTGGTGTGGGTGCCGTCGCGGCCATCGATCCCGATAAGACACAAATCCAAGACGGTTGAGCCCCCTTCATGGACATCACGGACGACACCTTCGATCGAGACCAAGTCGACCCCTTCTACACTTTCCCCCAAGCGGACGAATTCCCGGAGGACTACGACCAAGAAGAAGAAGATGAAGTGGACATTGACGAGGAGCCTTTATTTGTCGAAGACGAGCTCGCCACCCAAGCCAATGCAAACAAGAAACGCCAAAGCAAACGAAAGAGTGCCACAAAGAATAAGGACAAGATCCTTTGTAAATGTTGGAGAGACATTGGACAAGACCCCAAGGTCTGCGCCGAGCAAAAGGCATCCACCTTTTGGCTACATGTTGAATACCATGAACGCAAGAAGTTCACGTCGTACTGTCGGAAATATGCCCTAGAGGCAATAATAAAATGGTTATTGTTGTATTTCCTTGTTCATGATAATTGTCTATTGTTCATGCTATAATTGTATTAACCGGAAACCGTAATGCATGTGCGAATACATAGACCACAACATGTCCCTAGTGAGCCTCTAGTTGGCTAGCTCGTTGATCAATAGATGGTCACGGTTTCATGACCATGGACATTTGATGTCGTTAATAACGGGATCACATCATTAGGAGAATGATGTGATGGACACGACCCAATCCTAAGCATAGCACAAAATTGTGTAGTTCGTTTGCTAAAGCTTTTCTAATGTCAAGTATCGTTTTCTTAGACCATGAGATTGTGCAACTCCCGGATACCGTAGGAATACTTTGGGTGTGCCAAACGTCACAACGTAACTGGGTGGCTATAAAGGTACACTACGGGTATCTCTGAAAGTATCTGTTGGGTTCGCATGAATCGAGACTAGGATTTGTCACTCCGTGTGACGGAGAGGTATCTCTGGGCCCACTCGGTAAGACATCATCATAATGAGCTCAATGTGACTAAGGAGTTAGCCACGGGACGATGTGTTACGAAACGAGTAAAGAGACTTGCCGGTAATGAGATTGAACAAGGTATAGGGATACCGACGATCGAATCTCGGGCAAGTATCATACCGGTAGACAAAGGGAATTGTATACGGGATTGATTGAATCCCCGACGTCGTGGTTCATCCGATGAGATCATCGTGGAGCATGTGGGAGCCAACATGCGTATCCATATCCCGCTGTTGGTTATTGACTGGAGAGGTGTCTCGGTCATGTCTACATGCCTCCCGAACCCGTAGGGTCTACACACTTAAGGTTCGATGATGCTAGGGTTATAGGGAAATAGTGTACGTGGTTACCGAAGGTTGTTCGGAGTCTCGGATGAGATCCCGGACGTCACGAGGAGTTCCGGAATGGTCCGAAGGTAAAGATCCATATATAGGAAATGAGGTTTTGGTCACCGGAAGTGTTTCGGGCATCATCGGTAATGTATCGGGACCACCGGAAGGGTTTCGAGGGTCCACCGTGTGGGGCCACCGGCACCAGAGGGCTGCATGGGCCGCAGGTGGGACGGAACCAGCCCCTAGGTGGGCTGGTGCGCCTCCCACAAGGGCCCCAGGCGCACCACTTGGTGGGAGGGGGGCAAACCCTAGGGGCAGATGGGCCCTAGGCCCGCCTAGGGTGCCGCCCCTCCCTCTCCCTCTCTGGTCGCCGCCCCAAGGGCCATCTAGGGCTGTCGCCGGCCCTAGGGTGGGAACCCTAGGGGCTGCGCCCTACCTCCTCCTCCTCCTATATATAGTGGGGGTTTTGGGGGCTGCCAACATACGAGTTCCTCTCCCTCTCGGCGCAGCCCTACCCCCTCTCCTCCTCGTCCTCCGTAGTGCTTGGCGAAGCCCTGCCGGAGTACCATGCAGCTCCACCATCACCACGCCGTCGTGCTGCCGGAGCTCTCCCTCAACCTCTCCTTCCTCCTTGCCGGATCAAGGCATAAGAGACGTCATCGGGCTGCACGTGTGTTGAACGCGGAGGCGCCGTTGTTCGGCGCTTAGATCGAAATCCACCGCGATCTGAATCACCACGAGTACGACTCCACCATCCACGTTCTTGTAGGAGATATGCCCTAGAGGCAATAATAAATGTTATTGATTATCTCCCTATTCATAATTATGTTTATGTTCCATGCTATAACTGCAATGATTCTCGAGTCTACAAATAAAACGAGGCTTGGAGGGAAACTCATGTGCACGTGTGGGATAATAAATGGTAAAATGTATTCCTAGTCTGGCCTCTAAGACTGGCTCAAGTATTGCATGATGATCCTGTTTTCCTGATCATGGGCATGGCTATGCCGGCAATTTTGAGGGCACAATGTTAGAAGAACATTTGTGTTGAATCGACCCAAATTAATGTTATGCTATGAGATACATTCGTCATAAGTTAATGGTTAATAACACAGAGAAGTTAATGTTTGCATAATTCCTTAGACCATGAGAGTATCGAGTTTCTTCATGCTTGCTTCATGAACTTTGGGGTTTGTTAAACGTCATCCGTAAATGGGTGGCTATTACGGCGGCTTACGGGTTCATGGAAAAGTAAGTGAAGTAACTTGATAGCTCAAGATTGGGATTTGCTCCTTCCACGATGGAGAGATATCTCTGGGCCCTCTCGGTGTTACGGTATCCATCATCGTCTGGCCAGACACTTTGCGATTTGATCACGGGGATGCCGGAACACGGGAACGAGAAAAGAGAACAATACCGATAACGAGGTAACTGGCATAGTGGACAAGTTGTTGATCCATGGGGATGCCAACATGTCTCACCTCGGGTATTTGTAACATATCGCGAAGCAACAGGTATAGCACACGGCAACTGGAGGTTCACTCGAATATTTATTCGTGTGGGTATAGGGATCGATATGGGTGTCCACGGCTCCGATGTTGATCATTGATCGGAAGGGGTTCCAGGTCATGTCTATGCTTCACCGAACCTATAGGGTCACACGCTTAAGGGTCATCTATCTGTTGAATACTAGACAGGGAGTCTGAGAGAAAATCACCGAAAAGTTTCGGACAGCGGAAATGTTCCGCAGACAGGTCACCGGAACAGTTTCGGTGAAACTGAAAAGTTGTTTCAGAGGATACCATAAAGTCAAATTGGTTTTGGCACATGCCTGATAATTCTTGGAGGGTGTCAGAATCATTCTGGAAACTTCTGGGAATTTTCCGGAAGAATAACCGGAAATGTTCCGGAGCTGCCGGAACCGCTTCAGATGCTTTTCACAGATGAAAATCACTATTCCGGAATTGTTCCGGATCGTATTGAAAATTATTTTAGTGGGTACTGAAAATGTTCTAAGCCCACATAAATATTTTTAGTTCGAACGGACACTGAAAAATATCGTCATGAATAGTGAAAGTGCTTTTTGGATTACTTTATTGGAAACACTATTTGTGAATAGTGGAAACACTATTCGTGAATAGTGGAAACACTATTCGTGAATAGTGGAAACACTATTATGAATAGTGGGAAACACTATTGGGAGAAAATATCTCATGACTAGTGAAAACACTATTACGAAATAGTGGAAAACACTATTGTGAATAGTGGGGAACACTATTTATGAATAGTGGAATCACTATTATGAATAGTGAAAATATCCGAGGGCATTTTGGTATTTTTACCATAGTCTCTCATCCTATAAATAGGGGTGAGGAGGCAGCCCAAAATCCTCATCCTTGTGCTCTCATACACATGCTTTGCTTTGCAAGCTCTCTCTCTCCCTCCCAGCGAAATAGTTTCGTAGAGCCGAAAGGCTGTCTGGGTTTCGGCAGGAACTAGTTCTGGACGGCGAAGCCCTGCCGGATAGATGACACCGTATGTGTGCAACTCTGTAGAGAGATCGTAGTTTCGGTCTTAGTTCGAGAGTGCCTCCCGAAGGGCTGTCTGTGTGACCGTCCAAGTTTTGGAGGTCCTCCCGAAGGGCTGTCCGAGTGACAGTCCGAGTTTCGGAGGTCCTCCCGAAGGGCTGTCTGTGACACCGTCCGGGGGGCTATGCGACCGCCTCCCGGAGGGCTATCCGTAGGGCAGATGAGGGTATACATCCTCGCGGTTGGGAGGTTGTAAAATCCTAGCTGCGGGGATCTGCACCGCCGTTCGTCATCGACTCTACTTCCGCTGCGCTTCGAGTCGGTACGGATCAGATCAAACCTTGTATGCAGTCTCCATAGTGGTCCTGGGCGTGCTCGCTATACCGGAAATTTTTGTTTTCTGTCGCGTTCCCCAACAGTGGCATCAAGAGCCAGGCTATGAGTAGATGCATGTTATGATCTAGAATACATGAGATGTATGGGTATTGCATAGTATAATTTTGTAGTAGATGAGATCTATTGCTGAAAATTATTTGTGCGGGTAGCAGATGAAATCTGTTACCCGATGTTCCTATTGCTTCCCATGAATTTGCGTAGTCCATATCTTGACGGAATGGTGGAATCTTACAAAGTTCTGACAATCCGCGATCCTTTCATGCTGCTCCTGAGTATGCTGATTGACAGATCAACGAAGTGCTAACAGTTCTTTGGGTTCCACCATAGTCAAAAGAAATATGGATGTTTCGCAGACGAAAGGGCAATGCAGATGTGATCTGCACGGGGGTCACGCGTATGACGAAGTTTAGTATGGGGCTCGAGATTTTATTATCTCGTGTTTCATACACCCTGGAAAGTTAATCTAGCAACTTGAATTATCATACTTGATGATGGACGTTGGTAGATTCGGTTTGTTTCGAAACCTTAGAAGCCACGTAAAACAAGTTTTTGCATGGACCGATTAGAGGCATCTAACTTGGTTTTGCAGGATGGTTTGCATGTGCATGTGATGTGGTATAGCAGTGTTCATAATAATTTGATTATGTATGAGATGACTATATGATGTAAATTGATTAACATGACCCGTGTGTCATGATTCGGCATGATGGCTGGAGCCATATGATTGCACTTTAATGACCTGCGTGTCAACCTTATGTAATGCACTTATTTTATTAAGCTATAGAGATAGCAATATTATTTGGTGCATCAACAAGGTGGTGGCAATCTTCGCAAAGGTGAACACCGACGCGAATGCCGAAGACGAAGGAATGAAAGACTTCTCCGTCAGAAAGGGCTATACCATATCACGCTATTATGAATTGCCTGAGATGTTTATCCCTCTTGATGCACCCTTCTTGATTGCGCGGTAGTCGCTTTTTATTAGGGTGATCTCTCACAAAATATCAAGTAGTTAGTGTTCTCCCAAGTGTAGCACCGTCACGGCACCTATCTCTTCGGGGTATCACATGGTTACATGGGTACGAACGATTAGAGAAGTGTGAGGCGGGTGAGTTGAGACCTCGCAGCGAGATCACTTGGTTGTCTTGACGTTCAGGCACGAAAGTCATGAGCTCGGAACACATGCATCGAAAGATGAACAAGAGTCACATAGAGATGTGATTGGCAAGTTGGCCTACCGATTGCAATTCTCGTCACTTGAGATGGATACATCCTTGGCGTTGAATTGTAATTTGGATCTTGAATCACTCACAATCAATTATGAGAGATATTGATTTGAGTGGGAGCTCACTGTAGAATTAACTTGTTTTAATTCTCAGTGCAATTAATTTTGAACAATGTCTAAGTGTGATTTGCATAATAGTTGTAGGATAATGGCTCGCGTTTCCACCTTCCCTATTAAAATTGAATAAGCTGTTAAATATCTGGTTAAAACTTTACGGTTGGTAACGTAATGTGAGGATTGTCCTCAAGAGTGCCGAGAAAGACTTGTCATATCGCATGCTTTCGGTATTCTCCCGCTAATGCTATGGATGATATGACTCCCGTCCTTCGATCCAAAAGCTAAAATTCCATTTCGGTCAAGTGAAATATGTTTGCTTCCATGAGACCCGAACTTCGAAAGTTTGGATAGTTATGTGATATTCATGGAATCTGAAAATCATTTTCAGAGACAGACAAAGTCTAAAAAGATATAAGATATCCAAAGCAATGTTTGTTTGCAAACTATTAGTAAAGGAGTTTACTATGCATTAGACTGATAAGAGAGGGATCCAGGAGAACGCCTGTCATATGATGAAAGGTGAATAAAACAACAACTTAAAGAGAAAGGAAGTGTCCAAAGGGTGTTAGTGAGACTTTCACGCCTAGGAAGTCCAGGGCTAACGCCACTCTTAAGTTGGATGCCTCTTCTGAGAGTAGGAGAAACACTGAAAAGTTAAACTGTTAGAAGTATAATGGCAAAAGGAAAGAAGACTGGAATATCCAGCTCATGTATGAATGTCATACAAGTTTTTGATGTATAGAAGGCTGGTCAAAGATATAGTTCTTGGGAATTATGGTTAAACATGTTAATCATTAATTCTTCGGTATTGTGAGTTAATCACAAAGATACCCGCTCGATTGCATTCTGTTGCAACTCGATGTAAGAACTACTATGGCCTGAAAGACTAGCCAGGGATGAGGTTTAGATACACGCGGGGAACATAGTAAATGTTACTATGCCTTCCATCGGTGTATTCCCTATGTATTTACTTTCATAATTCATTTAGAGTTTCACACTCTAGCCCTTTGCATAAGGTATCTTGCAAGAAGGTTGTTCATAAGATAACTTTTGATGTTCGGTGTTATGAATAACATAAGGGCCATACTTCCATTATGAATGAGACGTATGCTATGAATATTGATAATAATACATTACCTCTGTATTTACTTTCATAATTCATTTAGAGTTTCACACTCTAGCCCTTTGCATAAGGTATCTTGCAAGAAGGTTGTTCATAAGAGAACTTTTCATGTTCGGTGTTATGAATAACATAAGGGCCATATTTTCATTATGAATGAGACGTATGTTATGAATATTGATAATAATACATTACCTCTGGGTTTATTTTCATAGTTCATTTTAGAGTTGCATACACTCTAGCCCATTGCACAATGTTTGTTGCAAAAGATTTGTTCATAAAAACAACAATTGTTGTTCAGTATTATGAATAACATGAAGGGCCATGCTTCCATCCTAATGGGATGTATGTTATGAATACTGATGGAAATATGATATATCCATAACACTGACGCTAAATGTCGCAAGACTAAAAGAATACCACATATGTGTGGCACTGCATTTGGTCACATTGGAGAAACCTGCATGGAAAATTCCATTATGATGGATTTTGAAGTCGTTTGATTTTGAATCATATGACACTTGCAACTTTCCTCCAAACGGTGAAGTGACTGAAATACCGTTCACAGGCAATAAGGAACGAGCAAAGAACTTATCAGTGATCATACATTTGATGTATGTAGTCCGATAAATGTTGTTGCAAATAGTGGATTTGTCTACCTTCAAAACTCAAGTAGATATATGGATATTTACTTGATGAGACGTAAGTCTGGATCTTTTGAAATCATTCGAAAGGTTTTAAAAATTGAAGTAGAAGTTATTGTACCAAGAAAATTATGTTTCTGCAATTTGATTGCGGAAAGGAATATTTGAGTTACAAGTTTAGCGAATGTCTGATGAGTTGTGAAAAGAGTTTCATAACTTGCACCTCCCGGAACACTACTCCAAAGTGGAAAGTCCGTGAAGATGTAATCGAACCATTTATGACATGGTAAGATCAAAGATGACATAAATAGATTTGCCATTATCCCTTTTATAGAGTGATGCTTTAGAGACTGCGGCTTTTACACTGAAAAGAGATCCATTAGGTCTGTTGAAATGACGCCATGGTATGGTACGCCCAACCATGTTATATCTTCTCTTAACATTTGGAATATGGGGCTTGTGTAAAAGGTTACAAACCTATTCCAAATCAGACAAGTACTACTTTGTATGGTTATCCCAAGTCATTGGGTATTCCCCCACCACTATACCGAGGCAAAGGGTTTTGCCACAAAACGGTATGTTTTTAAAGAGAATAGTTCTTACAAAAGGTGAGTGGGAGGACAGTGCAACTCGATGAGATAACCAGTATCTTCGTCATCGGTTCAAAGGAAAGAAACCCTGGAAGTGATTCCGTTGTTTCCTACTACGACTGATACGTAAGTCTCTACAATAAAATGTATGGACTTCGGTCGAATGTGCAGCTGAACCACGTAGGCAAAGCTCGTGCAAACCTATCAGGTGCGCAAAGGAGATATTGTTGTTGGACAACAGTATACCTACAATACACAAGGAAGCATTGATGGGCCCTGACTCCGGGATTGGCTAAATGCCAATACAATCTGAGATAGTTTCCATATATGTGATTCAAGATTAAAACCTTGATACACCTTTCAGAGGACTTAGAGTCTAACGAATATTTATGGAACTAAAAACTGATACGGATAAAAATGTTTTATCCATAAAGCTCGACTTGTTGAAATAACAAGTTCAAGGAGTTGGCTACGATGAGGTTGTTTCATCGTAGCGATGCTTAAGGTCGGTTCGGGTTGAACTAGCAATTAATACATATATCAATCATGAGATATGAAACATGGATGACAAAAGGATTTCCATCTGATGTAAATGAAACCTAGGACTTGTATGTGATACAGTCCAAAGTAATTTGTCGATCCAGAGGATGCTAGTAAGTATGCAAACTTCAGAGTTCCAGCGATGGACAGAAGAGAGCAAAGTGGAGTTGGAATCTTCGTTTTTGATGGAATGGTCAAAGGGGTTTGACTTCATCAAATGGGTATCGAAGATGCTTGTGATTCAAGAAAGTAAGTGAGAGCATAATACTATTTCTAAAAACCTTGTGTAATTGACACATTGTTAATTGGAAATAAATTTCTTGACACGAATTAGGACTTCATTTGAAAATAGTTTTTTCCATGAAGTGCTTAGGCTAAATAGCCTCAATATTAGGCATGATGATCTATGGAGATAGATTTACCTAATGGGGCTAAGCAATGAATACATATTGACAAGGTGCTAAAACCTTTTAGCATTTAAAATGCCAAGGAGTGATTCTTGCCGAAGTCACATGGAAAGAGTTTTTGCAAGACTCGGTGTCCCAAAACACTGATGAGTGAAATACATGATGGAGATTCCACACACTCTTGTGTTTGGATTAATCATGTATTCCATGGTATGTAAAGCAACCAGATATGTCCGATACTCCCAAGTTGTTGCGAGTATAGATACCAAAGTGATCAAAGCACTGATCATGGGACAATAGTGAAAGATGTCATTAAGTACTAGAGTGGTGTTGATGACATGTTTCTCGCAAGCAGAGATTATGAAGTGCTCGTTGTAAGAAATTACATCGATACAGTCTCAATCAATGCTCCATGCGATTTTCGATTTAAGTTAAGGGTTTTGTGTAATACACAATATGGTGGCACGGTAGTTGGAAATTGTTCCAAACAAGATACTGTGGCGAATTCTATAACAAAGGCTAAGTATGTTGACGCTTTGGAAGCGACAAAGAAGTTGTTGAATCATATAGTTCATTCATGAACTTAGTATGGTTCCAAGATGGTTTTGGTCTATGAGACACTATTGCAGATAGTTGCTCCATAGCTCAGTCTGAGGAATCGGGTTTCGACCAATGATTCACACATATGAAAAGCCAAGTTCACACAAAATACGAATTTTGTGATAGCGTGAAAACTCGAGGATATGCATAGTTACACACGGAGCTGAAGTTGTCAGATCCGTTGGACATCAGGCTATACCACAAGCGAAGCATATTTTACACCAGTATGCCATAGGTGTAAAGTGCATTAGCATTGACTAGATTTTTGACTCTAGTGCAAGTGGGAGTCTGTAGGAGATATGCCCTAGAGGCAATAATAAATGTTATTGATTATCTCCCTATTCATAATTATGTTTATGTTCCATGCTATAACTGCAATGATTCTCGAGTCTACAAATAAAACGAGGCTTGGAGGGAAACTCATGTGCACGTGTGGGATAATAAATGGTAAAATGTATTCCTAGTCTGGCCTCTAAGACTGGCTCAAGTATTGCATGATGATCCTGTTTTCCTGATCATGGGCATGGCTATGCCGGCAATTTTGAGGGCACAATGTTAGAAGAACATTTGTGTTGAATCGACCCAAATTAATGTTATGCTATGAGATACATTCGTCATAATTTAATGGTTAATAACACAGAGAAGTTAATGTTTGCATAATTCCTTAGACCATGAGAGTATCGAGTTTCTTCATGCTTGCTTCATGAACTTTGGGGTTTGTTAAACGTCATCCGTAAATGGGTGGCTATTACGGCGGCTTACGGGTTCATGGAAAAGTAAGTGAAGTAACTTGATAGCTCAAGATTGGGATTTGCTCCTCCGACGATGGAGAGATATCTCTGGGCCCTCTCGGTGTTACGGTATCCATCATCGTCTGGCCAGACACTTTGCGATTTGATCACGGGGATGCCGGAACACGGGAACGAGAAAAGAGAACAATACCGATAACGAGGTAACTGGCATAGTGGACAAGTTGTTGATCCATGGGGATGCCAACATGTCTCACCTCGGGTATTTGTAACATATCGCGAAGCAACAGGTATAGCACACGGCAACTGGAGGTTCACTCGAATATTTATTCGTGTGGGTATAGGGATCGATATGGGTGTCCACGGCTCCGATGTTGATCATTGATCGGAAGGGGTTCCAGGTCATGTCTATGCTTCACCGAACCTATAGGGTCACACGCTTAAGGGTCATCTATCTGTTGAATACTAGACAGGGAGTCTGAGAGAAAATCACCGAAAAGTTTCGGACAGCGGAAATGTTCCGCAGACAGGTCACCGGAACAGTTTCGGTGAAACTGAAAAGTTGTTTCAGAGGATACCATAAAGTCAAATTGGTTTTGGCACATGCCTGATAATTCTTGGAGGGTGTCAGAATCATTCTGGAAACTTCTGGGAATTTTCCGGAAGAATAACCGGAAATGTTCCGGAGCTGCCGGAACCGCTTCAGATGCTTTTCACAGATGAAAATCACTATTCCGGAATTGTTCCGGATCGTATTGAAAATTATTTTAGTGGGTACTGGAAATGTTCTAAGCCCACATAAATATTTTTAGTTCGAACGGACACTGAAAAATATCGTCATGAATAGTGAAAGTGCTTTTTGGATTACTTTATTGGAAACACTATTTGTGAATAGTGGAAACACTATTCGTGAATAGTGGAAACACTATTATGAATAGTGGGAAACACTATTGGGAGAAAATATCTCATGACTAGTGAAAACACTATTACGAAATAGTGGAAAACACTATTGTGAATAGTGGGGAACACTATTTATGAATAGTGGAATCACTATTATGAATAGTGAAAATATCCGAGGGCATTTTGGTATTTTTACCATAGTCTCTCATCCTATAAATAGGGGTGAGGAGGCAGCCCAAAATCCTCATCCTTGTGCTCTCATACACATGCTTTGCTTTGCAAGCTCTCTCTCTCCCTCCCAGCGAAATAGTTTCGTAGAGCCGAAAGGCTGTCTGGGTTTCGGCAGGAACTAGTTCTGGACGGCGAAGCCCTGCCGGATAGATGACACCGTATGTGTGCAACTCTGTAGAGAGATCGTAGTTTCGGTCTTAGTTCGAGAGTGCCTCCCGAAGGGCTGTCTGTGTGACCGTCCAAGTTTTGGAGGTCCTCCCGAAGGGCTGTCCGAGTGACAGTCCGAGTTTCGGAGGTCCTCCCGAAGGGCTGTCTGCGACACCGTCCGGGGGGCTATGCGACCGCCTCCCGGAGGGCTATCCGTAGGGCAGATGAGGGTATACATCCTCGCGGTTGGGAGGTTGTAAAATCCTAGCTGCGGGGATCTGCACCGCCGTTCGTCATCGACTCTACTTCCGCTGCGCTTCGAGTCGGTACGGATCAGATCAAACCTTGTATGCAGTCTCCATAGTGGTCCTGGGCGTGCTCGCTATACCGGAAATTTTTGTTTTCTGTCGCGTTTCCCAACAGTTCTAGTAACGCTTTCGCTTTGCGATCTTCAAAGGTATGAAGATGCACTCCCCCTTTGCTCGTTGCTGGTTTCTCCATAGATAGATCTTGGTGACACGTAGAATTTTTTTTGATTTACTACTACGTCTCCCAACACGTACAACAAGATGGAGACCAAGCGTGGATGGGTGTCCCTCTCGAAGCGTTGGAGGGTGATACAACAGGAGTGCAATATTTTTTGTGCCACTCTTGATAGAATCGAGGGATGTCCCATGAGTGGCCTTGGCATCAAAGACATGGTATACATGCTTGCTTGTCCGTTTTGTCCATATGCTTGCTTGTCCATTTGCTCATTTGTAGGCATTTCAAGCTTTGGAAGCATTTAAGGCCCAATGTGGGAACAAGCCGTTCAATCTCACCCATGCTTGGTTGATCATCAACGAGGACGAAAAGTTCAAGACGCAATATGCCGCCTCAAGACGCTGGAGAGAAGGAGGTTGTCGAGGAGCATGGTGAAGGAGAGAAGCCGTGGCCGAGGGGGGAGACAAATTCCAAGAAAGAGGACAAACGTGATGCGACATCGATTGCCTTGCATACAACTTTGAAAGGCATGATGACCAAAAAGGACACAAGGGAGGAGAAGCGCTGGAAGACAAAGAAGAACAAATGAAGGCCTTTATAGAGATACAAAGGGAAAGGCTTGAGTTGGAGGCGGAGAAGCACGAGATGAAGGCGCAGAAGCAAAGGAAGATGCTCGAGATCGAGGGCACCAATGCCAAGACCAAAGCAAAAGAAGTGGCGCTTGCTTGCATGGCAAAGGGGTAGAGATCATGAAGGTGGACTTGAGCACGATGTCCCCAAGAAAGAGACCTTAGTTCGAGAAGATGCAGGTCGACATGCTCAAATTTGATGACGAGTGATGTATAGCGGAGAGCGTCATCTTTTTTTGTATGTTGGCATGACCACGACCGAGACGGTGTGGTTGAACTCCCGCCCTTTTTGTGTGTTGGCATGTGTGCCGACCGCTGGCAAATGCGCCAGCACGATCTGTATGGTGATCTATCCGGAGGCTGGCATGTGTGCCGGCCGCTGACAAATGCGTCAGCACGAACTGTGTGGTGATCTACAGAGGCTGGCATATGTGTCGGCTGTTGGCATGGAGTCAACATGAACTCTGGGCGATGGAATGGCCATTGGCACGCTCTATGATCACGAACCTTTTTAAAATTTATTTGCATTCTGGGCGAATACGAATTGAATCCGTATGTTGGACACACGGTCAATTCAAACACAAAAGGGGCGAAAACAGCAGCGGACGAGTCCAGACAAATGGACAAATCGGACGTATCGTTTGGATCAGGCCCGTGGGAGTTGCTCAGTGCTCTGCTGCAAAAGAAAACAGCACTACTACTATTAATCTGCATCTAAGTGTTAATTAAGGTGTATGCATTTGTGTTAAGTCAGAGAGGTGGATCTGATCAGCTAATCCGCCGCACCGACGCCGGCCCACCCGCCGGATGCAGACGTCTGCCTCGTAATTGCCCCCCCCCCCTCCCCCAAAACAAATACAAAAGAAGAAGACGACTTGGCATCGGTGACATTAATTAACTGCAAAGAAAAGATACTACCACTCACAATATGCACCAGACCAGATGATGCAGACAGAAGAAGAAGAAGAATGGCACAGCTCCAAGCTACAACCAGGCATCAACATCATCACAAACCTCACCGGTTAGTACAGAGAATGGCACAGCAGATTGTGAAGCCCCGTGAAGGAAATAACTATGGAAGATCAAAGACTCGAAGTATCTTATTACAAGATATCAAGGAGCTAAGTGGGGATTTTTCTAGCTTCCGTTTGAGCTTTATTTGGAGGGATGCAAATGTTGCGGCGCATCTTTGTGTAAAGAGAGCAAGCCAGTCTAGGGTTTTTTTCGACAAGGGGAGTAAGACCCCGGCCTCTTCATCGTGACGATGCACACAGCCTTTTATTAACTAAATCTCAGAGTATCATACTATTTATTACAACTCAAGGATCGCTGAAAGTTGAGACCAATATCAACCGGCGAAAAAGATTGGCTAAGCGAGTCTAGGTGTCGATGCTTATCGCTTAATTACACTCCTTTCCTTGCTGGCACTCTTCAGCAAGATTGCAATTCGTTTCATTGACCACTAAAGCTCATTATTTGCCAAAAAATTAAAAAATAAACTAAAAGAACAACATATCATATAATCATGGCCACCAGAGATATAACCCACATCTCCCTGTACAACGAAAGGTGTTGTGCTGGGCTCCCCCTCACACCACACCTGCAGCTGCAGTAGGGTTGCAAGTTGCAACAGCAAACCAAAAGGGCAAGATATCTCATGCCCTTTGCACCACTGCAAGTTGCCAACCTCATTGCCGCTCTATATACTTTACATACATAGGCCTCCTACAGGTGCCGGCAATGTCTGCCAACCGCATGGCTCTCCATGTCCAGGCACATTCATCGTCAGTGCCGCCTCCCCATGTTCCTCAACTTGTCCTTCATACCCGCCTGCACATGGAAACCATCGTTTGAATTTCAGATTCGCTACAAACCAAAGATATACATGCCATCTAAACCAAGCGAAAAAGGACCCGTCGTATAGACGCAACGGCATGTCCTCACTCAAGGACGGCGCACGGACATAAAAGGAAACTTTCCCACTGTAATACTGTCATGGCTTTATATGAAGATAACAGGGTTACAGGTTCAGGTTCATGGCTCCGGTTTGCCTGCAAAACCCCACCTAGTGATGATAGATGACAACCTCTCGTTCGCACCAACAGCCTGATCTCACACCACGGCAAAACTGAACCGGGACACGGGTAAAACATCGGGGCTGTTAATAAACACGATCGGCGAACTCGGCAGCAGCTTCATTGCAGGAGATGCTCGAGTTGTCTGAGGACTTGCACCGGCGGACATGATTCATTCGCCCCTTGTCGCATCTGCCTACTGCTTAGGTTTGTCTGCTAGGCTGACGAGGGATCTCACGATGCCCAGGCTGATCTTGTCCGCGCGGGCGCCTTTCTCGGAGATCGCAAACGATTTCTCCTTGACGAAGCTTTGCAGCTTCTTGGTGTCGTAGTCTAGATGCTCTTGATCTGCATCGTTTGGAAATCGCAATCGTCAGCACAATCCCAACAAGCTAGACAAGCATGTATATAGTCCAAGCGTTCAAACAAGAAAGAGCTCCAATTTTGAACATTAAAATGGAAACGGTCCTTTAGCAAGATATTCTTGAAATTTCCCCAAAAAGTTCAGGATAAAACAGTGATAGTCAAGTTATGAGCATCAGAGACATCATTTGTGAACATAAACAGATGCATCCGGCTAAACAAGCTTTTGCAACATACCATGTTAACAGTTTGTGTTCAGAAGAGGTTGCAGATAAAATGCAAGCTTAGAACAGAACAGACAGGGACTCCAATCACTACTTCGCATGTCGATGGTGTCGAAAGCCCACATACTCGAGCTCAACATGATTTTTGGTGAATACAGCAAAATACAATAACTAATTTAAACCTCATAGCGGATCAATAACACATGTGAATAAATTTGAAAGCATGATCCACCTGAATATCGAAATCGATGGCAGAGTCATTGGTACAAACTTATATCAAACCTACTTCAGTAGTAGATTGAAATAAATCAGATTGCATGGATCAAGATTCAAGAAGGTAATACCTTTATCCAGAACAGTGTGCGCTACATGAAATGGAACACGAGCAAAAATATCTGAGCCTGGAAACAGTAGCCAGGTATGTTCTTTGGGGTCGTGATTCCCGCAAGTTGAACATATCTCCTTTACTAGCTGTTTGGCAGAAGTTCCTTCCATCTCTTTCATTACGATCTCAAATGGAGATGGGACACTGGTTTTAGTTGTCTTGGCTCTTTTCCGGAGGGCCGTTAGGGCCTCCCTGTTAGCATTCCTCACCCTATCGTTCTCCACTACCTGATCATACACAGAACAGATCAAAACAAATCAATACTGAGACTTCTAGCATGAATAGCAAAAGCTAGTAGCAGTGACATACCTGATGCCTTGCCAGAAGAAGTTGCTCCGCGTGTGTTTCTATGTCAATCAGAGTCCCTTGAAGCTGCTCCATGTTGGGATCCATGTTAAAACTGCAAAACAATGTCAATTGGTTTTCATTATTATACAAAATTGCTTAATAAAAATACATGTACCATACAATAACAAGATACCCACAAAATCTTCAAGGGTTTTGATTTCAAGGGTGACCCAAGTTATGTGATAGAAGCAACAAAATGCAAACACTAAACACACAAAAATAGGAGACTTTGTCTCTCATAAATAGCTCTAATTACCCCAGGCTGCAGTTCATATTCTCCTATTTAAACGTTTAGTGTCAGTTCCTACTATCAATCCACTAACTGCAGGGTGAATCAGTATATCTTACCAAGGAAATCCTGCAAAAGTATATAAGCTGGTTGATAAGTGAAATAATTAAATATCTAAGAGAATTAGATACAATTATCATTTTTTTAGGGAATACAGTTATCAATGGATCATAAGGAAGTTGAAGCAATTATCAATGTTGCAACGACCATAACAAAGCTTACACATATATGTGACTCGGAGCAGAGTAGAGCAAGAAGCATTTACATAAAGAGAGAAAAGTGAACTAGTTCAAACACAGCTGGCTCAGAATAGATTTGTATCTATGCTCATCAGGATATGTGCCAATATAACCAAATTAACAAATCATACATGCGGACTGTGTGTGGGGCATGATGCAGTTTTGACAACGAATTGAACGGTAACACGTAGAGGATGGAGAAGAACACCGCGCTCGGCTCAACGTGAACCTGGAACCGGTTGGCGTTGGCGACCGCGTCCACCTGACGGCGCCGGGGACTGGGGCGTCGGGGAGTGGGGGACGGTCGAATACGGCGTCAGGAGGTAGGGAGGAGCAGGCGACGGAGCAGAGCGGGGGCAGGCGCAGGCGGAACAGCTGGCGGGGGAACGGGAGGCGGCCAGCCGGTGCTTCCCGTGGATGGGAGGAGGGGGGCGGAGGAGCTGCCCGCGGCGGCGCTGGGCGGGGCGGCGGCGGCGGCGGTGGGTCGAGAGTCGAGACAATACTAGCGCGGCGAGTCGGGTCGAAGCGTTCTGTTGTTTGAGGTCAACTGTAGAGTATACCTGGACATGGGCAACCCGGCTCGGTCAGCCCGAAATACCCGGGCCGGGGCGGGCCGGGGCTTGCCCGCGGGTCAGGCCTAGGCCTGAAAATCAACCCCGAAGGTCGGGTCGGGGTCGGGTTCGGTCCTGTGCAAATTTATTTTTACACCTATGTCGGGTCGGGCCGATCGGGCCGGACCGGGCTTTCTCGGGCTCGGGCCGGGCCTGGCCCAAAAATTAGACCCGACGGTCGGGCCGGGCCGGCCTCGGGCCTGAGTTTTATACCGTGGGCTTTTTTAGGCCTGGCTCGAGGCCCGGTCCGGTCCGAGGTCCGGCCTGGCTGAGTTTTGGCTAGGTATACTATAGAGTGACATTTTTGCACTATAAGAGCATCTCCAACCGTCCCCCAAGAGCCCTTCAAGGGCATTTTTTATCGTCGGCGAGCGAAAATCGCCTCAGTCACGCCACCAAGAGCCCATTTTTCGTCGTTCGGGCCGAATTTTAAGTCGGCGTACCCAGCCCGAGCCTGGGCGCGCCGGGCGAAACGTTTTTGGCGCGAAAAGGGGTGGGACCGCCGAGTCAGCGACCGTGCGTCGTCGTCGTCCTCATCGCCTCAGTTTCCTGCGGGGAATCAATGCAAGGCTGCCGCGCTGCCGCCGGTCAGCCTTTCATTGATGCGGCGGGTTCACGAGGCGGCGTTCATAGACGGTGCCGTCAGTACGGGGTGACGCGCGTCCACACCTCCCCTCTCCACGTGCCCCATCGCCCCTATAAAAGCCGACCCCTCGCCGGTGCCCCGCCACACCTTTGCCTGCCCCCCAAACCCCCGCCGCCGCCCTTCTCTCTTCCCGCGGCGATCTCCTATCCCCTTCCTTTCCCCTGATGGCGGAGTGCTACCCAGGCGACAGCGTGGCCCGCAACGGTTTCGGCCACCGACACCTCCATGAGGACGAGGCCCGCCTCTTGTACGAGGCGGAGTACCCGACGCCGCCCGACATGCGGGTGTCGGGCGCCTGGATCCGAGCGGCGCGTCGAGATCGCCCGGATCCGGTCCTCCTTCTCCGAGGAAGTGCTCCAGCAGCCGAGGTATGCCCCGGACAGCACGAACCTCTGGACGGCGTGCTTCGAGCACCGCCACGAGGAGCAGCTCGCTTCCAACAACGGCGGCCCTACGCACGGCCGCAACAACAGCGAGGGCCTCCACCTTTGGTGGGGCGTCCCCGGGCGCACGCTCGAGGCCGTCCTCGAGCACATCGAGGGTGGCAACGTGCCGCGCCTCGAGTACCCGACGGGGCCGACCTCCATCTCCCACCGGTGCGGCTCGTTGTGGATGCCACGGGGCATGGAGACGTCGTCCTCCTTGTCGTCCCACTCCTCCCACTCCTTCGGCGCAACTCGCACGCCTCCCGTCGCTGTGAAGGCCAAGCCTGGCTCAACCCCACTCCGGCGCAGTGGTCGCAGCGCTGGGGGCATCACCATCAATGAGGGCCGCCGCCGCGAGCCCTCACCTCCCCGCGGCCACCTTCGCCTTGTCAGGCCGAAGACGGAGCCTGGCAAGGCGGTGGTGAAGCAGGAGCACCTCGACATGGCCGTCATCGACGAGACGGCCATGAAGTAGGCGCACGATGACTACGTCCGCGAGGAGAGGGAGCAGCAGCGCTGGGTCCTAGAGGAGATCGAGGCTCGCCACCGTGCCTGCCGCGAGGAGGAGCTCACCGGCCTGATCATCCTTGACGATGTCAGCGATGACGAGGTGCCAGGGCCCTCCAACCCCAACAGCGATGACGATGGCAGGGCTGTAGCAGGGACGACGTCCGCGGCACGCAGGACGACGACGGCAGCGACGACGACGGTGATGACGACGGCGACTACACTAATTTTTATAAGCTCCTCGGCATGTAGAATGCGGCGGCGGACGACGTGACGGCGGCGACGGATGATGACGTAGTCGACATAATTTTTTTCTTAGTTTTGTAATATATTTTAAAATGAAAATCAGACTTTGGACTGGTTTTGGGTCGGTTTTATGACCTTAAATGGGCCGAAAGCGGCGGTTGGGGGCCGCCCGTGGGGCGGCGACTGGGACGCCGAGCCCCCCCAGGTCGATTTTAGCGTCGGCTTCGTCCTAGTCGGCGCTAAAATCGGCCCTTGGTGGGGGGAGGGACAACGGCTGAAGATGCTCTAAACTATCTAGGAGTAATTGCTCATGTGTTGCTACGAAAACATACTGTAGTACATATTTTCCTAACCTTTTAGTTATTCAACATTAATCATGCTCGATGTAACCTTATACATTATATTTCAGATTTTGGTATGATTTGATTTGTTTTGGGTATGAATAGGTGAATAGAAGGAAGGCAATAAAAGTTTTGATTTAGTTAAGTGTTTGGTAAATTTTGATTTGATTTAGGTACGAGTAAGGAAGACATGTTTTTTTTGATTTAGTTGAGGTCTTGGTACGATTCAATTTGATTTAGTTAATGCATAACGTGGGAGATCGATCGAAGGGGGTTGAGTTAATGTGCATGTGATTTTTTTGAAGAAAATCGTAAAAAAAAACATGTGGGAAGAGATTGCGTAGTAGAGGATGGAAGGAAGAGTGAAAACCCTCAAAGCGATGCGAACATACCAACTCTAAAACAACAGTTGGTTCAGGGGTATTTTTATAATTTGACATTTCCACTTACTTTAAAGTGTTTAATTTCATTCATCTTAAATTGTTTGGGTGGTATTTGGGGTCAACGAAGTTCGTCGTCGTCCTAATATTTGTCGCACCCAACTCTCGTAGTCACCCCTAGCAACAACTCGACGCCCCCTTCCCCAGTACCATACGCTCCCCTTGTAGTCATGTCGACCGTGGTAGTAGCGTTGTAAGTCGTGGCCCCATCATCCTCACATCCATCTTCATCATCCTCATTTGTGGTCACCACATTCCATTTTTTGTCGCTGCATCGCCCACTGCTAGTCGCATCATCGACGGGTGGTGGTTGTCTACCGATCCTCCTTGTCACTTGTAAGTTGTCGTTCCTCATTTTGAGACTTGATGCAAGCCATCAAGATTCACTGATTCAAGAACAGATCAGACCGAGAAAGGATTCTTGACTGGTCCTATCCTCCTAAAACTTGACTCTTTAGCAAGGAGAAGCACTACTCACATGATTAATTATAACAAGATTTTTTACATGATTAATTAATTATAACAAGACTACTCACATGATCAAACCTGCCGCCATGTCGTATTGATTATTTATAACAAGACTTCTCACATGATTAATTATAACAAGACTTAACATGATTATTTATAACAAGACTTTTTTTGTGTCCTTAAGAACAAACAAAACTACTCACAAATCATGCCCGACATGTACGAGTTGTCAGAGCTGTAGGTGAAGCCTTCATGTACGAGCTGTCGGAGCTGCATCTCATGCCCGACAGCCTACAGAGCAGGCAGGTTTGCTTTGTGGTATGGCGGGCCGCCTTCGCCTTCCCTGCCGCCTCCTCGTTTGCATCGTGCTCCGATAACTTGATGGCGATTCGGAGCGCCTCGACATTCTTGTGACAGATCAACGTGAGGAGCGCGTCCTTAGGGTCGACTGGCGCGCTCGCGTGAGAACGGCACGCTGTCAGTGCCTCCCCCCATCTCCCTCGCTCTTTGTCGCTCACGTCGGGCTGCACGCGCCTCGGACTCAAACATCCTCATGCGCCCCGGCCTCGGCGCGGTCACGAGGAGCTAGCAGTAGCCGGGCACCACTTCCAGAGTAGAGGGTGGTGGAGGTGGGAGGTGCACCTGAAGGAGCAGAGTAGCTGGAGCTACGCGCCAGGAGGGAAGTGTTGGGTGACGTAGTAGTAAATCAAAAAATTTCCTACGATCACCAAGATCTATCCATGGAGAAACCAGCAACGAGTGGGGAGAGATTGCATCTTCATACCATTGAAGATCGCTAAGCGGAAGCGTTACAAGAACGCGGTTGATGGAGTTGTACTCGTAGCGATTCAGATCGCGGTAGATCCGATCAAGTGCCGAACGGACGACACCTCCGCGTTCAACACACGTGCAGCCCGGTGACGTCTCCTACGCCTTGATCCAGCAAGGAGGAAGGAGAGGTTGGGGAAGGGCTCCAACAGCAGCACGATGGCGTGGTGGTGGTGGAGTAGCAAGGTATTCCGACAGGGCTTCGCCTAAGCGCTGCGGAGGAGGAAGAAGAGAGGTAGGGCTTCGCCGTGAGAGAGAGAGATCAAATCTTATCTCAAAACAGCCAAAACCTCAAGTATATATAGGAGGAGGGACGTGGAGGGCTGGCTTGGCCTCTACTCCAAAGAGGAGAGGTTCGGCCGATTTAAAGGGAGAGTCCACCTCCCACAAGGGAGGTGGATCTCCTCCTTTTAAATCCTTTTTGGCCCTATCTCTTATCCCTAGCCGCATGGGCCTTTAGCAAAAGTCTTGCCCAGCCCAATAAGGGCTGGCACACTTTATCTAACAGCCCATGTGGTCCTTTGGTCGTCACACCCCTCCCGGGGGTCCTCCGGCACCCTCTCGGCACTCCCGGTACACTACCGATGAGCCCGAAAACTTTCCATTGACCAAAACTGGACTTCCTATATATCAATCTTTACCTCCGGACCATTCCGAAGCTCCTCGTGACGTCCGGGATCTCATCCGGGACTCCTAACAACTTTCGGTAATCACGTATACCATTTCCCTATAACCCTAGCGTCATCGAACCTTAAGTGTGTAGACCCTACGGGTTCGGGAGACACGTGGACATGACCGAGACACTTCTCCGGCCAATAACCAACAGCGGGATCTGGATACCCATGTTGGATCCCACATGCTCCACGATGATCTCATCGGATGAACCACGATGTTGGGGATTCAATCAATCCCGTATACAATTCCCTTTGTCTATCAGTATGATACTTGCCCGAGATTCGATCGTCGGTATCTCTATACCTTGTTCAATCTCGTTACCGGCAAGTCTCTTTACTCGTTCCGTAATACATCATCCCGTGGCTAACTCCTTAGTCACATTGAGCTCATTATGATGATGTCTTACCGAGTGGGCCCAGAGATACCTCTCCGTCACACGGAGTGACAAATCCCAGTCTCGATTCGTGCCAACCCAACAGATACTTTCGGGGATACTTATAGTGCAACTTTATAGCCACCCAGTTACGTTGTGATGTTTGACACACCCAAAGCATTCCTACGGTATCCGGGAGTTGCACAATCTCATGGTCTAAGGAAACGATACTTGACATTGAAAAGCTTTAGCAAATGAACTACACGATCTAGTGCTATGCTTAGGATTGGGTCTTGTCCATCACATCATTATCCTAATGATGTGATCCCGTTATCAACGACATCCAATGTCCATGGCCATGAAACCATGACCATCTATTGATCAACGAGCTAGTCAACTAGAGGCTCACTAGGGACATGTTGTGGTCTATGTATTCACACATGTATTATGGTTTCCGGTTAACACAATTATAGCATGAACAATAGACAATTATCATGAATAAGGAAATACAATAATAACTATTTTATCATTGCCTTTAGGGCATATTTCCAACAGGAAGGGCCTGCGACGTCGCTAGCGTTGCGTCGACAGACGCTAAGGAAGAAGATATGTCGTTGCCGCGCCTGCCTGGCTCCTACAACGACCTCCTCAAGGCGATGCGGAGGACCACCTCCTCCACATCAATGTTGGATCTGTCGAATTCTGCACCAGAGTTGCTTCCGTTGCCAGCCATCAGATTGAAGGGAAGGTGATTAGAAGTGGACTAGACGAAGAGAGTGAAGTGATAGATGTCTAGGGTTTCCGGATAGGGGTATTTATGGGGTCAATGGTGAGTCGGGCTGACGCGCCTGATAATCCCCAAGTGCAAGGAATCATCGTAGCAATTTCCAAAGGTGGAAGTGATAAGTATGGAGTGTCGAACCCACAAGGAGCTAAAGGTAAGATCAATATTCTCACAAGTCCTATCTGCCATCGATACTACTCTACATACACCGAACGTTTGCTTCCATCTAGAAAGGAGAAATAAAACTACGTTGTGGGTATGAAGAGGATAGCTTTGCATGAAATCAGGGAACTAAAATATAAATATAGGTGTTGTTATCATAATATTACAACATATTACAAATAGCGAGTGTGGAATAATGATGTGTCGGTGTGCGGAATTATCCTAGGAATTGTTAACAAGATCGGAAATCATTATTGCAATTTTATATGAGGGAGAGGCATAAGCTAACATACTTTCTCTACTTGGATCATATGCGCTTATGATTGGAACTCTAGCAAGCATCCGCAACTACTAAAGATCATTAAGGTAAAACCCAACCATATCATTAAAGCATCAAGTCTCCTTTATCCCATACGCAACAACTCCCTTACTCGGGTTTATGCTTCGGTCACTCAAGCATTCCACTATAAGCGAATCATGAACGTATTGCAACACCCTACAGCGGGAATCCTTCACGTGTGCGCGGCAGGGAAGGCACCATAGGGCAGCACCAAAATAAACATACAACTCAAACCAATCTAGATCATCAATCAACCCAAAGGACAAAAGTAATCTACTCAAAACATCATAGGATGGCAACACATCATTGGATCATAATATGTAGCATAAAGCACCATTTCAAGTAGGTGATTACAGCGGGGTGCGGGAGAGTGGACCGCTAAAAGGAGATGAGGATGGTGATGAAGAAGGTGATGTTGATGAAGATGATCACCGCGGCGATGGTTCCCCCGGTGGCACTCCGGCACCATCGGGAGAGAGGGGGAGAGGGTCTCCCACTTGTTCTTTCTCCTCCATGGCCTCCCCCCTGCGTAGGGGGAGGTTCTCCCTCTGGTCCTTGGCCTCCATGGTGTTGATGGCCCCTCCGGGACGATGAAGATGGCCTCCGGTGATGGTGACCCTCTCCGACAGAGTGCCGAAGAGGGCCAAGATTGGTTTTTCGTGGCTCTGGAGGTGTGCGGCGGCGGAACTCCCGATCTAGGTTATGCCTTGGGGTTTTTGGAATATTTGAGGATTTATAGAGCTGAGAGGGAGGTCGGTGGACTCCCAAGGGCCCCACAAGCCTAGGGGGCGCGCCCTAGGGGGGTGGCCGCCCCCTAAGGCTTGTGGCCTCCTCGGCCTTCCTCTCCGGTGACTCTTTTATTTCTGCACAAAAACAACACCACGGTAGTTCTACTGAAAAACAGCGTTAGTCCGGGTTAGTTCTGATAAAATCATACCAAAATCATATAGAATTATTGCAAGCATGTCATGAATACTTCATAAATTATAGATACGTTGGAGACGTATCAGCATCCCCAAGCTTAATTCCTGCTCGTCCTCGAGTAGGTAAATGATAAAAGAAATAATTTATGAAGTGTGAATGCTAGCAAGTGCTCAAGTTTGATCAATGACAATTACAAACACCTTTTCTAGCGTCATTATATATCATAAACAATAGCTCATCTCATAAAACTTATCATCATGAAGTAACAAGCTATTCACATGTTAAAGTATAGACCATAAAGTTTCCTGAAAACTAACAAACTATGCTTTCAGTCACCAAACAATTGTAATTTATCTTATTTTCGGGAAGGGTCTATGTAAGAGCTTTGATTTAGCAAATTCCACATACTCAACTATCTTATAGTCTTCCATGATTGCTAACTCTCAAAGCATATTTTTAGAGCAAATGACATCCATCGAACACAAAGGAAGATAGGGGCTTAGAGTTTCGCCTCCCAACTTATTTATCATATAGACAATTGTCAACAATAATAATTCATGATAAAATATATTTGGGTGGCCATATATGCTTGGATCTTTCCCCACCACATGACGCTTGCTAAGAGAAAAGGCAAAATATAGGAAGTGGTGAAGACCACCATGACTCTTGTATATAGGTAAGTACTAGAAAATAAAAGATATGCCCTTCGCAGAGGGAAGCAGAGGTTGTCATGCGCTTTTTGTGTTTAGATGTGCAAACTCTTAGTGCAAAGGAACGTCACGTTGTATTGCCCTTTGTGATAGCAACCTTTATTATGCAGTTCATCGCTTTTATTTTTTTGTCATCACAAATTCATACAACACTTATTTTCCCTTAAAATAAAAGATCTTACATATTTAGGAGCAATTTTTATTGCTTTTTTGCACCGATGATAACTTACTTGAAGGATCTTATTCAATCCATAGGTAGGTATAGTGGAATCTCATGGAAAAACTGGTTTAAGGGTGTTTGGATGCACAAGTAGTATTTCTACTTGGTGCAGATGTTTTGGCTAGTATGAGGTGGAAGAAAGCACCATATGTTGGAGGATACAAAACAATATAACTTCTATACAAATATACCCAAGGATAACTCATTACGTTGTCTTCCTTGTCCAACTTCAACTAATTTGCTCAAGTTTGAAAATAGTTAATGGGTATTCACAATCATAGAAGATGTCCAAGATAGTATATTTATATGTGAAATCTCTCTTCCTTCAATATTCTTTCATGAATTGTTCAAGTGACCAATGCGGTGTTTTCTAACTTTCAATAAATTTCACCACCTATACTTATTATGTGTGAAGTCATTAATCCCCATGGGATAAGTATATGAAGCATTTTTAATTTCAGATTTATGATATTCAATGCATTCAACCATTTACTCATAGGATATAAGTGAAGCACGAGAGTGAATGACAAACTACTCCAAAAAGATATAAGTGAAGATCAATGCGTAGTTCATTAGATAAATAGCCATGTGAGGACTCTCTCTTATTCAAAATTTTAGATCCAAATATTTTAATTGAAACAGCAAACAAAATAAAAATTGCACTCCAAGAATAGCATGCATCATGTGAACGAATAAAAATTTAGGCTCAACATAGGCTAACCGATAATTGTGGATGAAGAGAGGTAGGATGCGTAGCATCCCCAAGCTTAGATACTTGAGAGTTCTTGAAATATTTGCTTGGGGTGCCTTGGGCATACCCAAGCTTGAGATTTTGTATCTTGTTCAATCCTCTCATATCCCGGTTTCACCTATTCTCAAAAACTTCATCCACACAAAACTCAAAAGGAACTCGTGAGATAGGTTAGTACACCTAAGAACAAATCAACACTTCATGTACTGCCAAGAAAAGTTGCACAATAATTTTCAAACATCATCTACTGTTTACTATCGTTGCCTCAATTGATATCTACCAATATAGGCTATTGAAACTAGAGGATAAATAGATAACAAAACTATGACATCAATCTGTCTAAATAGAACAGTCTGTAGCAATTGAAAACAGTGTACTTCCATAACTCAAAAAATTATGAAAATTTAGGAAATGCTAAGTAATTTATATTAAAACACTATGTAATTTTTTTAGAAACTTTCCATGTTCCAGTAACATATGAAAATTCAAACACTACAGCAAAATGTTGTGTTTTTTACAGAGCACACATAAAACATGCAATGCAAGCATCCTAAGGCAATTCTTGGAACTTTTTATTGAAAAACAAGATTATAAATAACACCTAACAGAGAAAAATAAAATAAAATGGCGATCCAAGAAAAACTCATATTATGTGACGAATAAAAATATAGCTCCAAGTAAGATATACCGATAATGTTGAGGACGAAAGAGCGGATGCCTTTCGGGGCATCCCCGAACTTAGACGCTTGAGTGTTCCTTTAATATTGCCTTGGGGTGCCTTGGGAATCCCCAAGCTTTGGTTCTTTTCACTCCTTATTCCCCTCATATCGGTATCTCACCCAAAACTTGAAAACTTCAATCACACAAAACTTAACGGAACTTAGTGAGAAGGGTTAGTGTAATAAAGATAAATCATTCACTTAGGTACTGCCAAGACAAGATTAATAATTGTTCCCCCATGATACCTATTATATTATATCATACCCATAATTTATATTACTCAATATAAGCTATAGGAACACTCGAAACAAGCAAACTATGCATATAAAATAGAATCCGTCAAAAATAGAACAGTCTGTAAAGATTTGAATGATCACCATACTTCCCTGACTATAATTTTTAAAAAAAATAGGAAATATCAGATAATTTTCATAGAAATATTCTGTAAAAAGTTCGGAATTTTTTGACTCTCTAGTAAAATCAGACAATTCATATACTAGACGCAAAACTTTCTGTTTTTGCACAGAATCAAACAAGCAAGTATCCACACTATCCCAAAGGCTTCACTTGGAAATTTATTGAAATAAAAGGCAAAAAACATTATTACTACAGTATATTAATCATGTTACCATATCAAAATAGAAAGCAAAAGTATTGGGTTGTCTCCCAACAAGCGCTTTTCTTTAATGCCTTTTTAGCTAGGCATGATATTACAATGGTACTCTTCCAAGCCAAATTCCGATGATCATTATATTCACTCTAAAATATATAAGTGAAGTTCATGGAGAATTATTAATTAATATATATTAAACAATATCCAAACTCAAAATATATAAGTGAAGCACACGAAGCATTCTATAAAGCCATACTCAAAAGATTTAAGTGAAGCACAAAGAGCATTCTACAAATCCATACTCAAAATATTTAAGTGAAGAACAACGAGCATTCTACAAATCCATCAAGGACTATCTCATACTAGAAGGTAGCATAAAGTAAAAGACAAACAATAAAGACACATATCATGTTAACAAAACAAAAACCGAGGTATGTCGATAATTGTTGAAGAATAAAGATGGGATGCCTTCCGGGCATCCCCAAGATTAGGCGATTGAATATCCTTGAAATATTTACTTGGGGTGCCTTGGGCATCCCCAACCTTTAACTCTTGTCTCTCCGTATTCTTCTTATATCAATACCTTGTCAATCTTTGGACACTTCATTCACACAAAACTTAACAAAACCCTCATGAGACCCGTTAGTATAATAAAGCAAATTACTACTTTAAGTACTATTGTGAACTCATTCCAAATTAATATTAGCATTATATCTACTGTAGTCCAACTTCACCATGGTTCATACCCCCCAATACATGTTGGAAATATGCCCTAGAGGCAATAATAAAATGGTTATTATTGTATTTCCTAGTTCATGATAATTGTCTGTTGTTCATGCTATAATTGTGTTAACCGGAAACCGTAATACATGTGTGAATACATAGACCACAACGTGTCCCTAGTGAGCCTCTAGTTGTCTAGCTCGTTGATCAATAGATGGTCACGGTTTCATGACCATGGACATTGGATGTCGTTGATAACGGGATCACATCATTAGGAGAATGATGTGATGGACAAGACCCAATCCTAAGCATAGCACAAGATCGTGCAGTTCATTTGCTAAAGCTTTTCAATGTCAAGTGTCGTTTCCTTAGACCATGAGATTGTGTAACTCCCGGATACCGTAGGAATGCTTTGGGTGTGCCAAACGTCACAACGTAACTGGGTGGCTATAAAGGTACGCTACGGGTATCTCCGAAAGTGTCTGTTGGGTTGACATGAATCGAGACTGGGATTTGTCACTCCGTGTGACGGAGAGGTATCTCTGGGCCCACTCGGTAAGACATCATCATTATGAGCTCAATGTGACTAAGGAGTTAGTCACGAGATGATGTATTACGGAACGAGTAAAGAGACTTGCCGGTAACGAGATTGAACAAGGTATGGTGATACCGACGATCGAATCTCGGGCAAGTACCATACCGATAGACAAAGGGAATTGTATACGGGATTGATTGAATCCTTGACATCGTGGTTCATCCGATGAGATCATCGTGGAGTACGTGGGAGCCAACATGGGTATCCAGATCCTGCTGTTGGTTATTGACCGGAGAGGTGTCTCGGTCATGTCTACGTGTCTCCCGAACCCGTAGGGTCTACACACTTAAGGTTCGATGACGCTAGGGTTATAGGGAAATAGTGTACGTGGTTACCGAAGGTTGTTCGGAGTCCCGGATGAGATCCCGGACATCACGAGGAGTCCCGGAATGGTCCGGAGACGAAGATTGATATATAGGAAGTGAGGTTTTGGTTACCGGAAGTGTTCCGGGTGTCTCCGGTAGTGTACCGGGACCACCGGAAGGGTTCCGGGGTCCACCAAGTGGGCCCACCTGCCCCGGAAGGTTCCATGGGCCAAGAGTGGGAGGGAACCAGCCCCTAGGTGGGCTGCTGCGCCTCCCAACCCAGCACAAGGCGCAGCAAGGGTGGAGGGGGCAAACCCTAGGCTTAGATGGGCCTTAAGGCCCACCCTAGGGCGCCTCCACCTTTCCCTGACCTAGCCGCCGGCCAGATGGGCTCCTGGAGGCTGCCGCCACCCCTAGGGTGGAACCCTAGGGCGCAGCACCTCTCCTCCCCTCCTCCTATATATAGTGGAGGTATTTGGGGCTGCACAACACACGAGTTCATCTCCTCCCTGGTGCAGCCCTACTCCTCCCTCTCCTCGTTCTCCGTAGTGCTTAGCGAAGCTCTGTCGGAGTACCACGCAGCTCCACCGCCACCACGCCGTCATGTTGCCGGAGCTCTCCCTCAACCTCTCCTCCCTCCTTGCTGGATCAAGGCGTAGGAGACGTCACCGGGCTGCACGTGTGTTGAACGCGGAGGTGCCGTCCGTTCGGCACTTGATCGGATCTACCGCGATCTGAATCGCTGCGAGTACGACTCCATCAACCGCGTTCTAGCAACGCTTCCGCTTAGCGGTCTTCAAAGGTATGAAGATCCAATCTCTCCCCGCTCGTTTGCTGGTTTTCCATAGATAGATCTTGGTGACACGTAGGAAAATTTTGATTTACTACTACGTCTCCCAACAATACAAGCCATAGATTCATCAAAATAAAAGAACAATGCATAGAAAACAGAATCTGTTAAAAACAGGACAGTCTGTAGTAATCTGGAAACTTCGTATACTTATGTAACTCAAACAATTCTTAAAATTCAGGAATAATTCAAAACATTGAATATAAGTAAAAATTTCAGAAACTTTTGATGTTCCAGTAAAAAAATGTAAATTCACACACTACAGCCAAAGTTTCTGTTTTTGCACTGCACACACCAAACATGCAATCTAATCATCCTAATAGTTATTTTTGGCACATTATTTTATAATACAATGAATATATACATGGTGATAATTATTTTACAAAAGCTTCCATGAAAAATTCTACATTGTTTCCATGAGCATGAACACAAGTGTTTAAGGTCGACCCTCACTTCTCCAATGCACAACCTTCCAATCACTTCTCTTTTGGAAAAACTTCTCAGGCATAAGAGGCAAGTAATTCTTTTTGTATTTTTAATTTTTTAATTTTTTTTGTTTCACCCACAACTATAGAAATTAAAAAAGGGAAAACAAAATCTATTTAGTGAAGAAAGCAAACAAGCATACACGAGAATATCAACCCACGCTATCGCTCCCCGGCAACGGCGCCAGAAAAGAGCTTGATAATCCCCAAGTGCAAGGAATCATCGTAGCAATTTCCAAAGGTGGAAGTGATAAGTATGAAGTGTCGAACCCACAAGGAGCTAAAGGTAAGATCAATATTCTCACAAGTCCTATCTGCCATCGATACTACTCTACATACACCGAATGTTTGCTTCCATCTAGAAAGGAGAAATAAAACTACGTTGTGGGTATGAAGAGGATAGCTTTGCATGAAATCAGGAACCTAAAATATAAATATAGGTGTTGTTATCATAATATTACAACATATTACAAATAGCGAGTGTGGAATAATGATGGGTCGGTGTGCGGAATTATCCTAGGCAATTGTTAACAAGATCGAAAATCATTATTGCAATTTTATATGAGGGAGAGGCATAAGCTAACATACTTTCTCTACTTGGATCATATGCGCTTATGATTGGAACTCTAGCAAGCATCCGCAACTACTAAAGATCATTAAGGTAAAACCCAACCATATCATTAAAGCATCAAGTCTCCTTTATCCCATACGCAACAACTCCCTTACTCGGGTTTATGCTTCGGTCACTCAAGCATTCCACTATAAGCGAATCATGAACGTATTGCAACACCCTACAGCGGGAATCCTTCACGTGTGCGCGGCAGGGAAGGCACCATAGGGCAGCACCAAAATAAACATACAACTCAAACCAATCTAGATCATCAATCAACCCAAAGGACAAAAGTAATCTACTCAAAACATCATAGGGTGGCAACACATCATTGGATCATAATATGTAGCATAAAGCACCATTTCAAGTAGGTGATTACAGCGGGGTGCGGGAGAGTGGACCGCTAAAAGGAGATGAGGATGGTGATGAAGAAGGTGATGTTGATGAAGACGATCACCGCGGCGATGGTTCCCCTGGTGGCACTCCGGCACCATCGGGAGAGAGGGGGAGAGGGTCTCCCCCTTGTTATTTCTCCTCCATGGCCTCCCCCCTGTGTAGGGGGAGGTTCTCCCTCTGGTCCTTGGCCTCCATGGTGTTGATGGCCCCTCCGGGACAATGAAGATGGCCTCCGGTGATGGTGACCCCCTCCGACAGAGTGCCGAAGAGGGCCAAGATTGGTTTTTCGTGGCTCTGGAGGTGTGCGGCGGCAGAACTCCCGATCTAGGTTATGCCTTGGGGGTTTTGGAATATTTGAGGATTTATAGAGCTGAGAGGGAGGTCGGTGGACTCTCGAGGGGCCCACAAGCCTAGGGGCCGCGCCCTAGGGGGTGGCCGCCCCCCTGAGGCTTGTGGCCTCCTCGGCCTTCCTCTCCGGTGACTCTTTGATCCAGTATTTTTTATATTTTCCAAAAATATTCTCCGTAATTTTTTTAGCTCATTCCGAGAACTTTTATTTCTGCACAAAAACAACACCATGGTAGTTTTGCTGAAAACATCGTCAGTACGGGTTAGTTATAATAAAATCATACCAAAATCATATAGAATTATTGTAAACATGTCATGAATACTTCATAAATTATAGATACGTTGGAGACGTATCAGTGTCGGGCGTGCCCGGATGCGCTTGGATAGCCTCATATCCATCCCATATTTGAGCCAGATATGAGGGATACTGATTAGCCTGGACGTTTGAGGTCCGTTTAAGGCAGATCAATTTTTTCTGACCAGACGGCTTGCCCAGGTGTTTGAGATGTGTATAAGAGGTCCGGTTGTAAAAGCTCTAACTAACATCAGTAAGCGAACAAACAGAGACGTCAATGTATAGATCAAATGCGTTCTCAGTTCAGCTCTCTCATGCGATGCATACCCATTGCTCTTTCCATCCCTGTCTCATACTCCCTCTGTCCTAAAGTAAGTTTCTCAATTTTGTACTAAGGTCATTTCTAACCGATCCCCTATCCGACCATACGCGTACCGGAGAAACGTGGGAGGAGTTGGGAGAGCCAATGGCGAAGGGTGAAGGGTTGGCTACCCCCATGCACCTCCCCCATCTATATATAGGCTAAAGGGTAGGGGAGGGCGTCCAAAACCCTCCTAGGGACATCCACAAGGGAGAAAACCCTTTAAACATGAAGGTAACATCTTATCTCTAGATTCAACCCTTTAAATTTAGAGATAAAATCTTATCTCTAGATTTAAACGACATGTGCCTTGGGGAATGGTGTAGCCAACCCAGGTGGGTTGTAGACCCACCCCTTGGTCCATGTGGGACCTTCTCGGGTCATTGGGCCCCACGGTGGAACCCCTAGAACCTTCTAGAACCTTTCCGATACTCTACCGACAGATTTCCGAACTTTTTCGAAACCCTGAATATGACTTTCCATATATATCCTGATCTTTACATCCAGACCATTCCTGAGCTCCTCGTGATGTCCTGGATCCCATCCGGGGCTCCGAAAAACTTTTGGAATTTCCACTATTAATATCTCAACATTAGTCTAGCGCTACTGAACGTTAAGCGTGCGACCCTACGGGTTCGAGAATCATGTAGACATGACTGAGACACCTCTCTGGTCAATAACCAATAGCGGGACCTGGATGCCCATATTGGTTCCTACATATTCCATGAAGATCTCATCATCTGAACCACAATGTTAAGGACTTAGTTAATCCTGTATGCAATTCTCTTTGTCTAGCGATATGTTACTTGCCCAGATTCGATCGTCGGTATCTCATACCTAGTTCAATCTTGTTAGTGGCAAGTCTCTTTACTCATTCCGTAATACAAGATCCTGTGACTAACTGCTTAGTCACATTGCTTGCAAGCTTCTTGTGATGTTGCATTACCAAGAGGGCCCTGAGATACCTCTTCGTCATACGGAGTGACAAATCCCAATATTGATCCATGTCAACCCAACAAACACCCTCGGAGATACCTGTAGAGTGTCTTTATGATCACAAAGTGACGAAGTGACGTTTGATGCACACAAGGCATTCCTCCGGTGTTAGGGAGTTGCATGATCTCATGGTCTTAGGAATATATACTTGACATGGACAAAGCAGTAGCAATAAACTAAGTGATACGATCAAATGCTATGCTTACGGCCGGGTCTTCTCCATCACATCCTAATGGTGTGATACCGTTATCAAATGACAACTCATGCCTATGGTTAGGAAACCTTAACCATCTTTGATCAACAAGCTAGTCTAGTAGAGGCTCACCAGGGACACGATGTTGCTTATATATCCAAGTTTCCGATCAATACAACTCTAGCATGGATAATAAAAGATTATCATGAACAAGGAAATATTATAGTAACCACTTTATTATTGCCTCTAGGGCATATTTCCAATAGTCTCCCACTTACACTAGAGTCAATAATCTAGCTTTGCATTGTAATGAATCTAACACCCATAGAGTTCTGGTATTGATCATGTTTTGCTCGTGGAAAAGGTTTAGTCAATGGGTCTGTAACATTTAGATCCGTATGTACTTTGAAAATATGTATGTCTTCCTCCTTGATATAATCGCGGATGGAATTGAAGTGGCACTTTATGTGTCTAGTCCTCTTGTGAAACATGGGCTCCTGGGCTAGAGCAATGGCACTAGTGTTGTCACAAAAGAGAGTCATCAGATGAAGTGCACTGTGAAAATATGTATGTCTTCCGCCAGAATCCATCATGAAATGCTTCATCCAGACACCCTCCTTTGCTGCTTCTGAAGCAGCTATTTACCCCGCCTCGCATGTAGAATCTGCTACCACGCTTTGCTTGGAACTACACGAACTGAATGCTCCACCATTTAGAATAAATATGTATCTGGTTTGAGACTTACAGTCATCCGGATCCGTCTCAAAACTAGCATCGACGTAACCCTTTACGACTAGCTCTTGATCACCTCTATAAACGAGAAACATCTCTTTAGTTCTCTTGAGGTACTTAAGGATATTTTTGACCGTTGTCCAATATTCCACTCATGTATCACTTTGAAACCTTCCGCCCATACTTATGGCAAGGCTCACATCCTGTCTTGTGCACAACATTGCGTACATGATAGAGCCTAAGGCTGAGGCATAGGGGACGACACTCATCTTTTATCTATCTTCTGTACTTGTTGGGCATTGAGTCTTACTCAACTTCACACCTTGCAAGACAGGCAAGAACCCTTTCTTGGACTGATCCATTTTGAACTTCTTCAAAACCTTATCAAGGTATGTGCTTTGTGAAAGTCCTATTAAGCATCTCGATCTATCTCTATAGATCTTGATGCCTAATATGTAAGGAGCTTCTTCGAGGTATTTCATTGAAAAACTCTTGTTCAAATATATCTTCATGCTTTCCAAAAGTTCTGCATTGTTTCCAATTAGCAATATGTCATCCACATATAATATTAAAAATGCTATAGATCTCCCATTCACTTTCTTGTAAATACAAGCTTCTCCATAAACTTATATGAACCCAACCGCCTTGATCACCTCATCAAAGCGAAGATTCCAACTCCGAGACGCTTGCACCAGTCCATAAATGGATCGATGGAGCTTGCACACTTTGTCAGCATTTTTAGGATCGACAAAACCTTTTGGTTGCATCATACTCCCTCTGTCCGATGAAAAGTGTACATGTAGAAATTTTAGGACAAATTATGGAGTGAAATAAAAAATGCATTGGGAAGGTGCAAGCCATCATCTCTCTCCTCTTTAATTATCCAACCTCCAATGAGCTAAGTGCATGCAGAAATTAAGAAGACCATATGTAAAATGTTATTGGTCTTGATTACCGTGTGATGAGAGAGAAGCATTTTTTCCTACTTTAAAGTGCATTGGGAAGATACAAGTACACTCTTTTGTGGACAAATTTTAAAGCCAAACGTACACTTTTCACCAGACGGAGGGAGTATACAACTCTTCCTTAAGGAACATTGTCTATACATCCATCTACCAAATTTCATCATCCAAAAATGCAACTATTGCTAACATAATCCCGAAGAACTTAAGCATCGCTATGGGAGAGAAAGTCTCATCATAGTCAACTCCTTGAACTTGTGAAAACCCTTTTGCAGGAAGTTGTGCTTTATAGACGGTGACATTACTGTCCACGCCCGTCTTTTTCTTAAAGATCCATTTGTTCTGAATGGTCTTATGATCATCAGGTAAGTCCTTCAAAGTCCATACTTTGTTCTCATACATGGATCCTATCTTGGATTGCACGGCCTCTAGCCATTTCTCGGAATTCAGGCCCACCATCGCTTCTTCATAGCTCGTAGGTTCACTGTTGTCTAACAACATGACCTCCAAGACAGGATTGCCATACCACTCAGGGGCGGTACATATCCTTGTCAACCTACGAGGTTTGGTAGTGACTTGATCTGAAGCTTCATGATCATCATCATTAGCTTCGTCTGCAATTGGTGTAGGCATCACGGAAACATCTTTCTATGTCGTGCTACTCTCCAATTGAAGTGACGGTTCAACAACCTCATCAAGTTCTACCTTCCTCCCACTTAATTCTTTAGAGAGAAACTCCTTCTCTAGAAAGGATCCATTCTTGGCAACAAAGACTTTGCCTTCGGATCTGAGATAGAAGGTGTACCCAATTATTTCCTTAGGGTATCCTATGAAGACACACTTCTTCGCTTTGGGTTCGAGCTTATTAGGCTAGAGCCTTTTCACATAAGTACCACAACCACAAACCTTAAGAAATGACAGCTTAGGTTTCTTGCCAAACCATAATTCATACCATGTCATCTCAACGGATTTAGATGGTGTCCTATTTAATGTGAATGCAACTGTCTCTAATGCATATCCCCAAAATGGTAGTGGCAGATCAGTAAGAGACATCATAGATCACACCATATCCAATAGAGTACGATTACGACGCTCAAACACACCATTACACTGTGGTTTTCCAAGTGGCCTGACCTTTGAAATAATTCCACACTGTCTTAAGTGCATACCAAACTCATAACTCAGATACTCTACACCACGATTAGATCGTAGAAACTTTATCTTCTTGTTACGATGATTCTCAACTTTACTCTGAAATTGCTTGAACTTTTCAAACGTTTTAGACTTGTGTTTCATCGAGTAAATATACCCATATCTACTCAAATCATCAGTGAAGGTAAGAAAATAATGATATCCACCACGCGATTCAACACTCATTGGACCGGATACATCAGTTTGTATGATTTCCAACAAGTCACATGCCCGCTCCATTGTTCCGGAGAATGGGGTTTTCGTCACCTTGCCCATGAGGCATGGCTCGCATGTATGAAGCGATTCAAAACCGAGTGATTCCAAAAGTCCATCAGCACGGAGTTTCTTCATGCACTTTACACCAATATGACCTAAGCGGCAATGCCACAAGAAAGTGGTACTATCATTATTAACTTTGCCTCTTTTGGCATCAATGTTATGAACATGTGTATCACTACGATCGAGATTCAACAAGAATAAACCATTCACATCGGGTGCATGACCATAAAAGATATTACTCATATAAGTAGAACAATCATTATTCTCTGATTTAAATGAACAACCGTCTCGCACTAAAAAAATCAAGATATAATGTTCATGCTCAACGCACGCCACCAAATAACAATTATTTAGGTTCAAAACTAATCCCGATGGTAATCGAAGAGCGAGCGTGCCGACGGCAATCACATCAACCTTCGAACCATTTTCGACACGCATCGTCACCTCGTCCTTTGCCAGCCTCCGTTTGTTCTGTAGTTCTTGCTTCGAGTTACAAATATGAGCAATTGAACCGATATCAAATACCCAAGCACTACTATGAGATCTAGTAAGGTACACATCAATAACATGCATATCATATATATATTGGTTGGTGTTGCTAGCCTTCTTATCAGCCAGGTATTTGGGACAACTGCGCTTCCAGTGGCCAGTCCCTTGAAGTAGAAGCAGTAAGTCTCAGGCTTGGGTCCAGCCTTGGGTTTCTTCACGGCGCCAGCAACTTGCTTGCCACTCTTCTTGAAGTTTCCCTTCTTTCCTTTACCTTTCTTGGAACTAGTGATTTTATTCACCATCAACATTCGATGCTCCTTTTTGATTTCTACTTCCTTGACTTTCAGTATCCTGAATAGCTTGGAGATCGACTTGTCGATACGTCTCCATTGTATCTATAATTTTTGATTATTTCATGCCAATATTATACAACTATCACATACTTTTGGCAACAATTTATATGATTTATTGGACTAACCTATTGATCCAGTGCTCAGTGCCAGTTCCTGTTTTTTTTGTGTTTTTTATTTCGCAGAAATTCCATATCAAACAAAGTCCAAACGCGATAAAAATTTACGAAGATTTTTTCTTGGAATATTTGTGAATTTTGAGAAGTGGAATCGCCGCAAACAGAGACCCACACCGGGCACGGTCCACCAGGGCCCAAACGCGGCCCGATGGATCATGCTGACCTCGTACATCGGTTGGAGCTCTCCTTCGGCAGCAAGAAAGCTAATTTTCGGATAAAAATCCCCTCAAAATTTCATCCCGATCAGAGTTACGGATCTCTAGGAATATAAGAAACGGTTTTCGGCCAGAAAACAAGAACGTGAAATAGAAGAGAACGGAGAGGGAGATCCAATCTCGGAGGGGCTCCCGCCCCACTGCCGCCATGGAAGCCATGTACCAGAGGGGGAACTATCCTCCCATCTAGGGCGATTCCAAGGAATAATAAGAAGAAGGAGGGGGATCTCTCCCCCTCTCTCCCGGTGGCGCCGCAACACCGTCGGGGCAATCATCGTGACGGCGATCTACATCAACAATCTTGCCGCCGTCAACACCAACTCTCCCCCCTTTGTTAAGAAGTGTAAAACCTCTCCTCCCCACTGTAATCTCTACTTAAACATGGTGCTCAACTCCATATATTATTTCCCAATGATATTTGGTTATCCTATGATTTTTGAGTAGATCTCTTTTGTCCAACGGGTTAATTGTGGTATGATGTTATGGATGTGAATTGTATGTTTATATGGTGTTGTCCTATGTTGCCCTCCATGTCATGCAAACATGAGGGATCCCCGTTGTAGAGTGTTGCAATATGTTCCCGATTTGCCTATAGTGGGTTGCTTGAGTGACAGAAGCATAAACTCGAGTAGGTGGGTTGTTGCGAATGGGAGTAAAGAGGACTTGATACTTAAGGCTATGGTTGTATTTTACATTAATGATCTTTAGTAGTTGTGGATGCTTGCTAGATTTTGAATCATAAGTGCATATGATCCAAGTACAGAAAGTGTGTTAGCGTATGCCTCTCCCTCATTGCATAAAACAAGTATCTATCATATCATATTCAATTGCCTATGGGAATATTTATCTTGCATTACACAAAAAGCTTTCTACTAAACTTTTTTACTTTTATTGTTCTTTTATTAAAACAGCACCTAAATTTTATTTCCATGTTCTTTATTATCTTGCAAAGTACTTCTAGTTTAATTCTTGCAAAGTAGTTACATACTTGTTCTAGGTAAAGCAATCATTAGCGTGCGTAGAGTTGTACCGTTGGTCGATAGAACTTGAGGGAATATTTGTTCTAACTTTAGCTCCACATTGGTTTCGACACTCTTACTTATCGAAAAAGGCTACAAACGACCGCCTACACTTGTGTGTTACCAAGACCTTTTTTGGTGCCGTTGCCGGGGAGCAATAGCATAGTGGTGAATATTCTTGTGTGTGCTTGTTTGCTTTATCACTAACTAGTTTTTATTTTGTGCTCTTTTTTTCTATCTTTAGATATGGGTAGGAAACACTAAATACCAAAAAAAAATAGATGTACTTGCTGCTCCAAAAGTTTAGGAACCACTAGTGTTCCGTATTAACAAAGAATATTATTTGGATCATCTTCGATCCCTTTGTGCTCGTGCTAAAAACCCAACTAGCTTAGTTGAGGGAAAATCATTAAATGAGCATGTTCATTATGTGCGACACCGCATATCTCAAAAAGGGAAACTCTTGTGGAATCAAATTAATACTTTGTGTTGCTATGCTTGGAATCTATGTGAAATTTATGATTTTACTTGTTGTTCTGAAGAAACTAAAAAACACCTTCCCTACCAATGTGTGTTTAATGATAATGAAATACTATCTTCTTATGCCAAGGAGGCCTATTGTTATTTTGATGTTGAGCAAATTGAAGAATTTGTTGCTTTTAAGGGTGCCTATGAAATTGCTTCTTTGATTGAAAAGTATGATGCTACTCTTTACGAATCTAAAATCATGTTGCCATGTGATATGGTCAATACGGGATTTGATATATGTGAGGTATGAGATGATCATGTTTTGTAATAGTTGTCACGGCGTGCATGTCGATGAGTACGACAACCGGCAGGATCCATAGGTCTGTCTTTAATTTATTTTGTGTTATTTGCTTTACTTTATCGCTATGAGTTAGTAATAGTTGTAGAAGCAATAGTTGGCGCGATAACACATGACGACACGATGATGGAGATCGTGGTGTCATGCCGGTGACGATGGAGATCATGCCGGTGCTTTGGAGATGGAGATCAAAATCACAAGATGATGATGGCCATATCATGTCACTTATATGATTTGCATGTGATGTTTATCCTTTTATGCATTTTATTTTTCTTAGGACGACGACAACATTATAAGATGATCTCTCACTAAATTTCAAGATAAAATTGTGTTCTCCCCAAGTATGCACCGTTGCGAAAGTTCATCGTTTTGAAGCACCTTGTGATGATCGGGTGTGATAGACTCTTCATTAGCATACAACGGGTGTAAGCCAGTTTTGCACATGCGGAATACTTGGGTTAAATTTGATGAGCCTAGAATGTAGAGACATGGCCTTGGAACACAAGAGACCGAAAGGCCAGACATGAGTCATATAGTAGATATGATCAACATGGAGATGTTCACCATTGAAACCACCTCATCTCACGTGATGATCGGACTTGGGTTGGTGGATTTGGATCATGTCACACTTAGACAACTCGAGGGATGTTGATTTGAGTGGGAGATCATTAGTAATTTGATTAATTGAACTAATTATCATGAACATAGTCTAAAGTTGTCTTTGCAAATTATGTTGTAGATAAATGGCTCACGCAGTAGATCCCCTAAATTTTAATGCATTCCTAAAGAAAGCTAAGTTGAAAGATGATGTAAGTAACTATGAGGACTAGGCCCATAATTTGAGGATTATCCTCACAGCTTTGCAAAATGCTTATGTCCTTGTTGCATCGCTCAGTACGCCACCCCCTCTAGTGTCATCTGCAGATGTTGTGAATATTTGGCAAGCGCGTTCTGATGACTACTCAATAGTTCAGTGTGCCATGTTGTACGGCTTAGAATCATGACTTCAAAAGTGTTTTGAACTCCATTGAGCATATGAGATGTTCCAAGAGTTGAAATTAGTATTCCAAGCTAATGCCCAGATTGAGAGGTATGAGACCTCTGATAAGTTCTTCGCCTGCAAGATGGAGGGGAATAGTTCTGTCAATGAGTACATACTCAGAATGTCTAGTTGGGAGTTGAGCTTCTGCCTGAGACAGTCACTAACAGAGTTCTAGAGTCACTGCCACCTAGCCACAAGGGCTTCATGACGAACTATAATATGCAAGGTATGAACGAGTGATAACCCACATGTGTAGGGGGTCGTTTGTAGCCTTTTTTGATAAGTAAGAGTGTCGAACCCAACAAGGAGATAAAGGTAGAACAAATATTCCCTCAAGTTCTATCGACCACCGATACAACTCTACGCACACTAATGCTTGCTTTACATAGAACAAGTATGAAACTACTTTACATGAATAAAACTAGAAGTACTTTGCAAGATAATAAAGAACGTGGAAATAAAGTTTAGGTGCTGTTTTAATAAAAGAACAATAAAAGTAAAAAAGTTAAGTAGAAAGCTTTTTGTGTAACGCAAGAGAAAGATTGTCCATAGACAATTGAATATGATACGATAGATACTTGTTATATGCAATGAAGGAGAGGCATACGCTAACACACTTACCGTACTTGGATCATATTCACTTATGATTGGAACTCTAGCAAGCATTAGAAACTACTAAAGATCATTAAGGTAAAACCCAACCATAACCTTACGTATTAAGTCCTCTTTACTCCCATACGCAATAACCCACCTACTCAGGTTTATGCTTCTATCACTCAAGCAACCCACTATAGGCAAATCATGAACATATTGAAACACCCTACAGCGGGGATCCCTCACGTTTGCGCGACACGGAGGGCACCATAGGACAACACCGTATAAACATACAACTCACATCCATAACATCATACCACAATTAACCCGTTGGACAAAAGAGATCTACTCAAACATCATAGGATAACCAAATATCATTGGGAAATAATATATGTAGTTGAGCACCATGTTTAAGTAGAAATTACAGCGGGGAAGAGAGGTGTTACACCGCTGCATAGAGGGCGAGAGAGTTGATGTTGACGGCGGAAAGATTGTTGATGTAGATCACCGTCACGATGATTGGCCCGGCGGCGTTCCGGCGCCACCGGGAGAGAGGGGGAGAGAGCCCCTCTCCTTCTTCTTCTTACTTGACCTCCCCCTAGATGGGAGGAGAGTTCCCCCCTCTAGTCCATGAAAGTTGTATAATATTGGCATGAAACAATCAAAAAATATAGATATGATGGAGACGTATTAGCATCCCCAAGCTGAATTTCTGCTCATCTTCGAGTAGGTAGATGATAAAAAAGATAATTTTTGATCTGGAATGCTACCTAACATTATCTTGATCATATATCTAATCATAACATGAATATTAAAACACAAGTGATTCAAAGCAATAGTCTAGTTTTGACATGAAGACATTAATACTTAGGCATCCCAACAAACAATCATGTCTTTCAAAATATCAAGGCTAAATAATACTATCCCTACAAAATCATATAGCCTTGTCATGCTCTATCTTCCTAACACAAAGTATAAATCATGTTCATACTTTTTAACGCGCTTCAACATTTTCAACTCTCGCGCAATACATGAGCGCAAGCCATGGATATAGCACTATGGGTGGAATAGAATGCGGTGGTAGGTTTCAAAGGGGTAAAAGTGGATAAGAAAGTCTCGCATCAACTTAGAGTATCAAGGGGCTATGGAGATACCCATCAATTGATATCAATGCAAGGAGTAGGGATTGCCATGCAATGGATGCACTAAGAGCTATAAGTGTATCAGAGCTCAATATGAAAACTAAGTGGGTATGCATCTAACTCTAAAATGAAAAATTCTTACTAGTATATGAAAGTGATAACATATAGGAGACTCTTTATATGAAAAACATGGTGCTACTTTGAAGCACAAGTGTGGAATTAACATGCCCCTTCTCTCTTTGTCTCTCATCATTTTTTTTCTTTTTTTTTCTTTTTTTCTTTTCTTTTTCTTTGTCCGGAGCCTCATCTCGACTTGTGGGGGAATCATAGTTTCCATCATCCTTTTCTCACTGGGACATGCTCTAATAATGAATAATGATGATCATAACACTTCTATTTACTTATAACTCAATATTACAACTTGATACCTAGAAAAAAATATGACTCTATATGAATGCAATGATATAGCGTAGCAAGATATCAAAAAATGAACAAGCTATGGAGACATCATGCTAGCTATCTTACGATCATGTAAAGCAATATGACAATGAATGGTCAAGTCATCAAAACGGAAGCGGTGGAGGCAATATATATCGGAATGGCTATGGAAATGCCATAATAGGTAGGTATGGTGGCTGTTTTGAGGAAGATATAATAAGGCTTATGTGTGATAGAGCATATCATATCACAGGGTTTGGATGCACCGACGAAGTTTGCATTGACTCTTGAGGTGAGAAAGGGCAATGCGTGGTACCGTAGAGGCTAGCAAATTGTGGAAAGGTAAGAGTGCGTATAATCCATGGACTCATATTAGTCATAAAGAACTGACATGCTTATTGCAAAAGTTTATTATCCCTCGAAGCAAAGCATTACTACACATGCCCCTAGGGGGGAGGTTGGTAGGAGTTAACCATCGCGTGCCCCCGACCTTCACACAAAGATAGACAATCAAGGATAAATTGTGCTCCAACTTCCTGGCATAACGGGAGACTATACATGTATGTTTCGGGAATCAGAAAACTTAACACCAATATCTTACTAAACACGACCATCCACTAGTACCTCCCACATATTATATCATCTCTATATCGCAAAACTATTGTAAGGAATCAAACATATCATATTCAGTGATCCCTAAGTTTTACGTAGGATTTTATGACTAACCATGTGAATGAACAATTCCTATTGTCTCTTTAAAGAGATTTTTCTGGACCAAAAGAGACCCTTGAAGCTTTGGAGCTAGGCCATAAGAGCCATGAGGAGGTGACAAGCCCCCTAGGTGCTGCCAGGGGGTGGTCGCGCCTGGCAGGCTTGTCACCGCCTCGTGGCCCCCCTTGACGTGAGATCGATGCGAAAAAATCCTATAAATATAGAAACCTATGAAAAGAAACCTAGATCTGGAGTTTCGCCGCCGCAAGCCTCCAGAGCCACAAAAAACCAATTGGGAGCCCGTTCCGGCACCCTACCGGAGGGGGAAACCATCACTGGAGGCCATCTTCATCATCCTGACGCCCTCCATGACGAGGAGGGAGTAGTTCACCCTCGAGGCCGAGGGTATGTACCAGTAGCTATGTGTTTGATCTCTCTCTCTCTCATGTTCTTGAGATGGCATGATCTTGATGTACCGAAAGCTTTATTGATACAGATGAATCATATGGAGTTTTCCCCCCTCTATCTTGTTGTGATGAATTGAGTTTTCCTTTTGAAGTTTTCTTATCGGATTGAATATTTAAGGATTTGAGAACACTTGATGTATGTCTTGCAATGGGATATCCGTGGTGACAATGGGATGTTCTATTGATGCACTTCATGTATGTTTTGGTGATCAACTTGCGGGTTCCATGACCATGGGAATCTATGCATAGGGGTTGGCACACGTTTTTTTGTCTTGACTTTCCGGTACAAACTTTGGGACACTCTTTGAAGTTCTTTGTGTTGGATTGAACATGATGAATTTGAAATTATGTGATGCATATCGTATAATCAAGCCCATGGGTACTTGTGGTGACATTGGAGTATCTAGGTGGCATTAGGGTTTTGGTTGATGTGTATCTTAAGGTGTTATTTTAGTACGAACTCTAGGGTTGTCCGTGACACTTATAGGGATAGCTCATAAGATTGATCAGAAAAGATAACTTTGAGGTGGTTTCGTATAGTACAATAATTTCTTCGTTAGTTCTCCGCTATTTGTGACTTTGGAGTGAACTCTTTGTCTGGCAAGAGGTACTTACATATGATTCAACTATACCAATATTGTTGAGAAAAATTGCACTAGTGAAAGTATGGAACCTATGCCTTGTTTTCAAGCATTTATACAACGTTTTTCTCATTGTTTACTATTTGTTACCTTGCTGTTTTTATATTTTCAGATTACAAAAACCTATATCCATCCATATTACACTTGTATCACCATCTCTTCGCCGAACTAGTGCACCTATACGATTTACCATTGTATTGGGTGTGTTGGGGACACAAGAAACTCTTTGTTATTTGGTTGCAGGGTTGTTTGAGAGAGACCATCTTCATCCTACACCTACCATGGATTGATAAACCTTACGTCATCCACTTGAGGGAAAATTACCACTGTCGTACAAAACTCTGCGCTTGGAGGCCCAACACGAGTCTACAAGAAGAAGGTTGTGTAGTAGACATCAAGCTCTTTTCTGGCGCCGTTGCTGGGGAGGTGAGTGCTTGAAGGTATATCTTTAGATCTTGCAATCAAATATTTTAGTTTCTTGTTTTTCACTAGTTTGGTTTTATAAAATAAAACTACACAAAAATTGGGATTTAGGTTGCCTCATATGCTTCATCTTTTTAATGTCTTTCGTGAAAATGATGGAAAGGAAAATTGTGCTCAAGTGTTACAAGAATAAGTTATTAAAATGTTTGGAATTAAATATTTTAGTGATTAGAATGATTGCAATTTTGTTAGTATGAATTCTCTGAATATCCAAGATGCTAATGATATGCAAAGCCACAAGCTTCGGGATGCTATGTTTGATGAAGATGATATTTTTAGTCCCCGAAGTTTTGATGAGCAAAACTATTATGATGATGGCATGCATCCTATATATGATGATTATGATGATGACATGTATGCTATAAAGAGTGGTAATAACCATGAAGCTTGTCATCATGATTTTAATATTGAATGTGGGTATGTCAATCAAGTGTCTCATGATAGTTATTTTGTTAAGTTTGCTCCCACTATTATGAATGAGAAGAAATTTTCTTGTGTGGAGAGTAGTAAAATTTCTATGCTTGTAGATCATGAAAAAAATGATTTATGTTCTTGTTATATTGTGGAATTACTTCATGATGCTACTGAAAATTATTATGAGGGAGGAACACATACTTGTAGGAATTGCAATAATATCAAGTTTCCTCTCTATGTGTTCAAGGTTTTGAAGTTATGCTTGTTTTGCCTTCCTATGCTAGTTGATTATTGCTCCCATAAATTGTTTTCTCACAAAATCCATATGCATAGGAAGTGGGTTAGACTTAAATGTGCTTGTCATGAGATTCATGATGCTCTCTTGCATGTTTCAATTACTATCCCTATGTGAGCATCATTGAAATCATCATGCCTAGCTAAAAGGCATTAAAGAAAAGCGCTTGTTGGGAGACAAACCAACACTCTTACCTTATGTTTTAATGTTTTCACATGATTAATCTACTATAGTAATCATGTTTTGTGTCTTTTATTTCGATAAAGTTCCAAGTAAAGCCTTTGGGATAGTGTGGATACTTGCTTGTTTGATTCTGCACAAAAACAGAAAGTTTTGCGTCCAGTATATGAATTATATGATTTTTCTGGAGTGTCAAAAAATTCAGAAATTTTTAAACAACATTTATATGAAAATTCCTTTAGGTTTCCTATTTTTTAAGAATTTTTAGAGTCAGTGAAGTATGGTAATCATTCATATCTTTACAAACTGTTCTGTTTTTGACAGATTCTGTTTTGCATGCATAGTTTGCTTGTTTCAAGTGTTCCTATAGCTTATATTGAGTAATATAAATTATGGGAATTATGTAATACATTAGGTATCATGTTTTAATAATTATGAATCTTGTCTTGACAGTACCTAAGTGAATGATCTATCTTTATTACACTAACCCTTCTCACGAAGTTCCGTTAAGTTTTGTGTGATTGAAGTTTTCAAGTTTTGGGTGAGACACTAATATGAGGAGAAAAAGGAGTGACAAGAACCTAATATTGGGGATGCCCAAGGAACCCCAAGGTAATATTCAAGGAAGACTCAAGCGTCTAAGCTTGGGGATGCCCCGGAAGACACCCCCTCTTTCGTGTTTAACACTATCGGTATATCTTACTTAGAGCTATATTTTTATTCATCACATAATATGTGTTTTGCTTGGAGTGTCATTTTATTTTGTTTTTATCTTTTAATTGTTATTTATAATCTTGTTTTTCAATAAAAAGTTCCAAGAATTGCCTTTAGGATGCTTGAATTGCATGTTTGATGTGTGCCGTGTAAAAACAGAAACTTCTGCTGTAGTGTTTGAATTTTCATATTTTACTGGAACGTGGAAAGTTTCTGAAATTTTTGCACAGTGTTTTCATATAAATTTCATATCATGTACTAAATTTTGAAAAAAAATATTTTTTACAGAATTACACTATTTTCATAAATTGCTACAGACTGTTCTGTTTAGAGAGATTGCTGTCATAGTTTTGTTATCTACTTATCATATAGTTTCCATAGCCTATATTGGTAAATATAAATTGTGGAAATTATAGTATACAGTACCTAATATTTCTAAATTATTGTGCAACTTTTCTTGGCAGTACATAAAGAGTTGATTTATTATTATGTGTACTATCCTATCTCACGAGTTCTTTTTGAGTTTTGTGTGGATGAAATTTTTGAGAATAGCTGAAACCATGATATGAGAGGATTGAACGATTTACAAATGCTCAAGCTTGGGGATGCCCAAGTCACCCCAAGTAAATATTTCAAGAAGTCTCAAGCATCTAAGCTTGGGGATGCTACGCATACCATCTCTCTTCATCAACAATTAACGGTTGGTGTCAGGATTGGTTTTCCAGGATATTAATTTCCCAGTAAATGGCCCTTGTGCTCATCAGCCCCAGGATTACTGTTAGCTGATGAGACACAATCTTGATAGAGAAATTCCAAGCAAAAACTACAAAGTCTGAAGTACAAGACCATCATGGTCTATGAGTACAACAAAGGTTTCTAGTGGTTGGTTGCGGAAGCGGTTCGGGGTCATCAGCGTCTATGGGACTCCATTTCCCACAGGAATAGCTGACCTGGTTAACTCCTATCTTCGTGTGGCTAAAATCTTCAATGCCTAGGTTCCGGGGTTGTTGTCACAATGCTCCTCTCCACATGCATAATCTGGCCAAGATAATAGCCAGGGATAAGCGAGTGAGTACTTTGAATGTACTCGCAAACATTAAGAAAACAGGTATAACATAGTAGTGGTATTCATGCACTGAACATAATCCACGATCACTTAACCAGTCACAAAATAAAACTTCATGATGCAAGCAAGCAGGTCATTCATATTAAACATAAATAAGCAAATAGAGAATATTAATAAAATAGACCGATCGGGTGTTTGAAGCGACGCCTCAAAAGGATAATAATATAAAGCATGCCTTAGTCGGGCGTCTAAGCGACGCCACATAAAGGGCTGATAAGGAAAAATAAGTAATCAGCATGCCATAGTCAGGCATCTGGGCGACGCCACATAAAGGGCTTATAAAGGGAATAAATAACAAATCTGCCACAGTCGGGCGTCTGAGTGACGCCACATAAAGGGCTTATAAGGAAAATAAATAACCAACATGCCACAGTCGGGCGTCTGAGCGACGCCATAGAAAGGGCTTATATGATAAATTAATCAGTATGCATGCCACAGTCAGGCGTCTCTGCGACGCCGCATAAAGGGCTTATATAATAATAATCACAACGAATATCCAGGAGGTAGAACCTTCCGAGGGATACCCAATAATTCAAATAATACAAATGGCTAGTCCACAATAATAATAATCACAATCATCATTTGTCACTCGTCATGATCCATATTCCAGTGTAGAAGTTTTCCTCCAAAGACCGACACTAAGACCGACACTTGATCCATCCCAGACTGTAGTCCTTAACCGCGGACACGGCTATTCAAATAGATATTAACTCTGTAGAGGGTGTACTCTTTACCCACGAGTAACGGATTCCTTTAGTCCACCAGGACTAATTCCGCTTACGGTCTTTGAATTGAAAACACACCTGACCTGCACACACCAGCTTAACTTACTGGTGCCTGGAATCACCCACGACACTCGTTAAGCAAAACTCTAAGTGGGGAGGCTATATCGACCTCGATTAGCATGGGATCACAAAATTTATAATGCACGCAAACTAGGGGGGCTACCCCGTCGGCTCCAACTGGAAACATCCATGCCCCCGGACTAGGTGGCATGCCTACCGGATGCAGCCGGTATCTTCCACCATGGCCTCTCTGTACGGTGTGTGCTAAGAAATGGGTTGACAACTTACTGAACCGTACCCTACCTGTTGTAGGGACAAGTGGTAGTACGAAACAAGTATGGGGGTTACTGGCACAAACTCGATCTATGGTCGACTCAAGAGGTTGTGTATTCTCTGCATGGTTAGCACAACAAATATATTTGACGACATTAGACAGAATCACCACTCATCATACCCCTCATGCCTTACTAACCATTCTCGCTCCAACGAGATGTTAGCACCAAGCTTGTGTCTGCCCGAGACAAAGACTTCTCCCGATTCCTTCCGGTAGTCATGAATGGCATACGAGGGTGAATACTTTCACAAGCATATCAATTCCAACAACAAGGAATTTTCATCATGCATTTGTAAACATGATCACACCATCACATGAAATAATGCATACTTCAGGTCAACTCGATGTTACAGTCACATCAAGCAACACAAAACAAATATTATACCAGGGTTCAGAATGCTTGCCTTCAATGTGCATGAATTTGAGGTGCACTCCAAAACTTTATCTTCACTCCAAATTCCTATTTGAAAATATTCTAATTAAGACACAATTCAAAAACAGCACAAAAAGTTGTCTTGTAAAATTTCCACATAAATATGAAAATAAACTAGATGGAATTTGGGAAACAACAGAAAAAGAATCAGGTCCATTGGATTTGTACTTTAAAAGTTATAGCCAGTCAAAGATCAGGTCAAAATTTGATTTTTAAATCAATTAGAAAGGAAAACGGTTCGGACGAAATACGCTTTCGGGAAAAGAATACGTACTCCGGAGTTTACGCTTTCACTTATCCAGCTCATCCACCGTGTCAGGTCACTGATAATGGGCCCGCCTGGCCCACCGGCCAGGTTTGACTTGTCGCCGCATGCTCCCTCTCCCTTGCCGACGGCAGAGGCGGAGCTCCGGCGATCACCGTCGGTGATTGGCGGTTCCTTTCGGGGGCCTGGCTGCGGGAATGGATGGAGATGGTCTGGCCGGTCCTTTTGGTGGTGTCCACGGCCGGAGAGGAGGACAGGGTCACCGGCGGCAAGGTTTGGGGCGGACGGAGGCTTCGGGAGCAAATGGGGGTTCATGCTACGGTGGCTCCGGATCGAGTTTGAGTGGAGGGACGGCTCCGCAGGGTCGAGGGAAAGCTAGCGGTGGTGGAGGACACACGAGGGAGGTCTCGGTCATGATGAATCTGACCGGAGTGCGGCAGCGGCTGAAGCTACCAGAGACGAAGAGGATGACCTCTTGGTCTCAACTGGCTCCACCGGTGGGCTCCTGCGGAACACTTGGGGGTTCATGCTCTGGCTGGAGGCTCGGAATGCTCTATTTATAGCATGTCTAGGTCGGTTCTACAACTCCACGGATAAGAACAGCGGCGGCCGAGGATAAGATCGGTGAACCGCCTTGCTGTAGCTTGCAGCGCGATGCGACGAGGCTGGGGATGTCGGCAGAAGCTAGCGGACAAGCGGGCACTGCTCGAGGGGCGAGCTGGCGAGCGGGTGTGGCTCAGGCGGCACCGTCCATGGCAGAACTGGTCACGAGCATCTGTGTGCTGCCAAAGTGCCATTGCTGCCACTCTGAGAGGAGTAGAGCGTGACGGGGCACCACTAGGGGACAGGGGAGAGGATTGGAACTAGCGGGGGAGGCGGCAACTGGTCGCGGCGACTCGGGAGACCGCATGTGCAAAACGCGCGCTCTGGTCGCGCTCCGGGCATGCACATAGGGTGCTCGACAATTTGCCAAGGCAGTCTATAGGTCCTAGCTTATGCCAACACTTAACAGGATCATGATAGGATGCTCTGGAGGCTCAGTGGATATGCTGGTTTAGCCGCTGGAGCAAGTCCATAGTGCAAGTTCATAAGCATGCCAATTTTGTTCATCAACACAAGGTGTTTGACAGAATGCCAAGGGCACCTAGATATACTTTCTGGCCACCAAACTTTCCAGGTTAAGGTCTCCTTAGATGCACAAGAAGATGGCATGGTTAGTTTGTCAAAAGCAAAAATTCCCTAATGCAAGTTTTGCAAGTCTACAACTCTGGACAGAAACAAAATGGTATTGTTGTATGAACCAAAAATATTTCAAAGGTCTCAAACTCCTGGACTTAAGGGTTTGGTAGCAAGTACTAAAAGCAGGAAAAATCCCAAGATCACTAGAGCAAAAAAATAGGGTCACAGTGCAAATTACCAATCTGGACCAGAATACAAATGTGGATGGTTTGCTCAACTTTTCCAAAGAACACAAATGGGTTTTTGCATAAAAATTAATTATATACATCTACTAACATCTCCAAATTTGCATGGAATTTTTAAAGTAATATTTAATCAGGTTGTAGTGCAAATTACAAACTGAACCAGATTTGAAAACTTGAGGTAGGGCTCAAAATCTTCAAATGACTAAGAGAGGTTTTTGCATAAAAGTGATCCAGGGACATCACATGTCATTCACAAAGTTTTGTGGAATTTTTAAATGAAGTTATCAAATGGTTGTAGTGCAAAAGAGGCTCCAAAAGTTATGAGAAACCCTTTAAAAAAATGAATAAAGCTTAGAAGAATAGTTATAAAAATATTCCCACTGATCATACATAATGAAAAGAATTGCTTTAGAGGAGGTATTCAAGTCCAATTTTTTTTAAAAAGTTTCTATTTGGAGGGAAAAGTCGACAACTCAGAAGAAAGGACTGATTCTGAACTCAAAAGTTGATCTAGAAAAAAAATCATGGCAAAATTTTCAATTTAGTAAAACATGATTAAGTTTTTGGGGTGTTATAGTTGGCCTATGCTGTGCCTAAATTTTAATTCGTTCACATGATGCATGCTATTCTTGGAGTGCTATTTTTACTTTGTTTGTTGTTGAATAAAATACCCATATCTGAAATTTTTTATTGAGAGAGAGAGAAAGTCCTCGCATAGCTACTCAATTGTTTTAGAGTAGTTTTGTCATTTACTCTTATGCTCCACTTATATCCTTTGAGTACATATTTGAATGAATTGAATATCATGAATCTGAAATTATGTATGTTATATGCTTATCCCATGCGGAGTAATGACTTCACATATAAAAAGTATAGGTGGTAAAATTTATTGAAAGTCAACAAACACCGCATTGGTCACTTGAACCATTCATGAAAGAATATTGAAGGAAGAGAGATTTAACATATAAATATACTATCTTTGACATCTTCTATGATTGTGAATACGGAATACCCATTAATTATTTTCAAACTTGAGAAAATTAGTTGAAGTTGGACAAGGAAGACAACTTAATGAGTTATGCTTGGGTATATTTGTATGGAAGTTATATTGTTATGGATCCTCCAACATGTGGTGCTTGCTTACACCTCATATTAGCCAAAACTTCCGCAACAAGTAGAAATACTACTTGTGCACCCAAACACCCTCAAACCCAAAATTGTTCCATATGAGTCCACCATACCTACCTATATGCGGTATTTACCTGTCGTTCCAAGTAAATATGCATGTGCCAAAGTCTAAACCTTCAAATAATATTCTGTTTTGTATGCCCGAATTGCTCATATAGTAACTAGGGGCTGTCAGTATATCCCATGCTAGGTGGGTTATTCTCACGATATGTGTTGATTCACTATCATTCACGAGAAAGTGGCTGGTAAGAGGGATTCCCAGTCCCGAAATCAAAGAAAAACATGCAAATAATTAAACAAAACTCCCCCAGGAATGTTGTTGGTATGGATGGTACCCGTGGATTCGGCTTGCCGTGGAGGGGAGTAAAAACTTTACCATTCTGTTTGGGAACCGCCTATAATGTATCTAGCATGGAAGATACAGAGATCTCTCGGTTGTTATGGTGACAATGAAAGCGTACCGCTCAAAATTATTATTCATCTCTGTTTTAAAAGCTCGAGCTCTGGCACCTCTGCAAATCAATGCTTCCCTCTGCGAAGGGCCTACCTTTTACTTTCTAGTACTTACCTTTATGCAAGAGTCATTGTGATCTTCACCACTTCCTATATTTTGCCTTTTTCTCTTGGCAAGCATCATGTGGTGGGGAAAGATCCAAGCATACATGGCCATTCAAATATATTTGATCATGAATTATTATTGTTGATAATTACCTATATGATAAATAAGTTGGGAGGCGAAACTTTAAGCCCCTATCTTTCTCTATGTTCGACGGATGCCATTTGCTCTAAAAATATGCTTTGAGTGTTAGCAATCATGGAAGTCTATATGATAGTTGATTATGTGGAATTTTTTAAATAAAAGGTCTTACGTAGACCCTTCCTGGAAATAAGATGAATTGCAATTGTTTGGTGACCGAAACCATAGTTTGTTAGTTTTCAAGAAACTTTTTGGTCTATACTTTAACTTGTGAATAACTTGTTACTTTATCATGAGAAGTTTTATGAGATGAGCTACTGTTTATCATATATAATGATGCTAGAAAAAGTGTTTGGAATTATCATTGATCAAATTTATGCACTATGTTAGCATTCACACTTCATAAATTATTTCTTTTATCATTTACCTACTCGAGGACGAGCAGGAATTAAGCTTGGGGATGCTGATACGTCTCCAACGTATCTATAATTTATGAAGTATTCATGTCATGTTTACAATAATTCTATATGATTTTGGTATGATTTTATTAGAACTAACCCGGATTGACGTTGTTTTCAGCAGAACTACCATGGTGTCGTTTTTTGTGCAGAAATAAAAGTTCTCGGAATGGGCTGAAAATTTAGTATGATTTTTTGTGGACCAAAAGAGACCCCCAAAGCTTTGTGAAGAGCCATGAGGGGGTGGCCATGCCTGGCAGGCTTGTCACGCCTCGTGGCCCCCCTTGAGGTGAGATCGAGCCAGAAATTCCTATAAATATAGAAACCTCCGAAAAGAAACCTAGATCGGGAGTTTCGCCGCTGCAATCCCCCAAAACGACGAAAAAACAATCGGGAGCCCGTTCTGTCACCTTTCCGGAGGGGGAAACCATCACCAGAGGCCATCTTCATCATCCCGGCGATCTCCATGACGAGGAGGGAGTAGTTCACCCTCGGGGCTGAGGGTATGTACCAGTAGCTATGTGTTTGATCTCTCTCTCTCATGTTCTTGAGATGACATGATCTTGATGTACCGCGAGCTTTATTGATATAGATGAATCATATGGAGTTTTTCCCTCTCTATCTTGTTGTGATGAATTGAGTTTTCCCTTTGAAGTTTTCTTATCGGATTGAGTATTTAAGGATTTGAGAACACTTGATGTATGTCTTGCGATGGGATATCTATGGTCACAATGGGATGTTCTATTTATCCACTTGATGTATGTGTTGGTGATCAACTTGCGGGTTCCGTGACCTTGGGAATCTATGCATAAGGGTTGGCACACGTTTTTGTCTTGATTTTATGGTAGAAACTTTGGGGCACTCTTTTAAGTTCTTTGTGTTGGATTGAACATGATGAATCTGAAATTGTGTGATGCATATCGTATAATCAAGCCCATGCATAATCATGGTGACATTGGAGTATCTAGGTGACATTAGGGTTTTGGTTGATGTGTGTCTTAAGGTGTTATTTTAGTACGAATTCTAGGGCTGTCCGTGACACTTATAGGGATAGCTCATAAGATTGATCGGAAAAAGATAACTTTGAGGTGATTTCGTACCCTACAATAATTTCTTTGTTAGTTCTCTGTTGTTTGTGACTTTGGAGTGAACTCTTTGTCGCACGAGAGGTATTTACATATGATTTAACTATGTCAGTATTGTTGAGAGAAATTGCACTAGTGAAAGTATGAACCCTAGGCCTTGTTTCTAAGCATTGCAATACCGTTTGTGCTCACTTTCATCATTAGTTACCTTGATTTTTTTATATTTTCAGATTATAAAAACCTATATCTACCATCCATATTGCACTTGTATCACCATCTCTTCGCCAAACTAGTGCACCTATACAATTTACCATTGTATTGGGTGTGTTGACGACACAAGAGACTCTTTATTATTTTGTTGCAGGGTTGTTTGAGAGGGACCATCTTCATCCTACACCTCCCACGGATTGATAATCCTTAGGTCATCCACTTGACGGAAAATTGCTATTGTCCTACAAAACTCTGCGCTTGGAGGCCCAACACGAGTCTACAAGAAGAAGGTTGTGTAGTTGACATTAGTGGTGGCAGCGGAATTCCAGAAGGGCTTCGCCAAGTGCGTACTGGAGAAACATGGGAGGAGTTGCCAGAGCCAATGGCCAAGGGTGAAGGGTTGGCTGCCCCATGCACCTCCCCATCTATATATAGGCTACAGGACAGGGGAGGGCATCAAAAACCCTCCTAGGGGCGGCCACAAGGGAGAAAACCCTTTAAACATGAAGATAACATCTTATCTCTAGATTCAACCCTTTAAATTTAGAGGTAACATCTTATCTCTAGATTTAAACGACATGTGCCTTGGGGAATGGTGTAGCTAGACCATTTGGCCTGTAGACCCACCCCTAGGTCCATATGGGCCATTCCCGGGTGGTTGGGCCCCAAGGTGGAACCCCCGAAACCTTCTAGAACCTTCCCGGTACTCTACCGAAAAATTCCCTAATTTTTCCGGAACCCTGGATATGACTTCCCATATATAATTATTTGCCTCTTGACCATTCCAGAGCTCCTCATGATGTCCCGGATCCCATTCGGGACTCCGAACAACTTTCGTAACTTCCACTATTAATATCTCAACATTACCCTAGAGCTACCGAACGTTAAGCGTGCGACCCTACGGGTTTGAGAATCATGTAGACATGACCGAGACACCGCTCTGGTCAATAATCAATAGAGGGACCTGTATGCCCATATTGTTTCCTACATATTCCACGAAGATCTTCATCGGATGAACCATGATTTTGAGGATTCAGTTAATCCCATATGCAATTCCCTTTGTCTAGCGATATGTTACTTGCCCAAGATTCGACCATTGGTATCTCATACCTAGTTCAACCTCATTACCGACAAGTCTCATTATGGACTGGTGCAAGCATCTCGGAGTTGGAATAAGCGCTTTGATGAGGTGATCAAAGCGTTTGAGTTTATACAAGTTTACGGAGAAGCTTGTATTTACAAGAAAGTGAGTGGGAGCTCTATAGCGTTTCTAGTATTATATGTGGATGACATATTGCTGATTGGAAACAATATAGAAATGATGGAAAGCGTGAAGGAATATTTGAACAAGAGTTTTTCAATGAAGGACCTAGGATAAGTTGCTTTCATATTAGGCATTAAGATCTATAGAGATAGATCGAGACGCTTAATAGCACTTTTACAGAACACATACCTTGATAAAGTTTTGAAGAAGTTCAAAATGGAACAGTCCAAGAAGGGGTTCTTACCTGTGTTACAAGGTGTGAAGTTGAGTAAGACTCAATGCCCAGTAACTGCAGAAGATAGAGAAAAGATGAGTGTCATCCCCTATGCTTCAGCCATAGGCTCTATCATGTATGCAATGCTATGCACAAGACCCGATGTCAGCCTTGCCATAAGTATGGACAGAAGGTTTCAAAGTGATCCTGGAATGGAGCACTGGCAAGCGGTCAAGAATATCCTTAAGTACCTGAAAAGGACTAAGAAAATGTTTCTTGTTTATGGAGGTGATGAAGAGCTCGTCGTAAAGGGTTACATCGATGCAAGCTTTGACACTGATCCGGACGACTCTAAGTCACAAACCGGATACGTATTTATTCTTAACGGGGGAGCGGTAAGCTGGTGTAGTTCCAAGCAAAGCGTGGTAGCTGATTCTACGTGCGAAGCGGAATACATCGCAGCCTCAGAGGCGGCGAAGGAAGGTGTCTCGATGAAGCAGTTCATGAAAGATCTTGGAGTAGTGACCAGTGCACTGAATCCAATGAACCTATTCTGTGACAACACTGGTGCCATTGCTCTGGCCAAGGAACCAAGGTTTCACGAGATGACCAGACACATAAAGCGACGCTTCAACTCCATCCGCGATTACATCATGGAGAAAGACATAAATATTTGCAAAGTGCACACGGATCTGAATGTTGCAGACCCGTTGACTAAACCTCTTCCAAAGGCTAAACATGATCGACACCAGAACTGCATGGGTGTTCGATTCATTACAATGTAAATCACATAGTGATGTGAACTGGATTATTGACTCTAGTGCAAGTGGGAGACTGTTGGAAATATGCCCTAGAGGTAATAAATAAAGTGTTTATTATTGTATTTCCTTGTTCATTATAATCATTTATTATCCATGCTATAATTTGTATTAATTGGAAACGTGGATACATGTGTGGATACATAGACAAACACAATGTCCCTAGTATGCCTCTAGTGAGCTAGCTCGTTGATCGAAAGATGGTTAAGGTTTCCTAGCCATGGACATGGGATGTCATTTGATAATGGGATCACATCATTAGGAGAATGATGTGATGGACAAGACCCAAACTACAAACGTAGCTTATGATCGTGTTAGTTTATTGCTACTGTTTTCTGCATGTCAAGTATATGTTCCTATGACCATGAGATCATGCAACTCACAGATATCGGAGGAGTGCCTTGTGTGTATCAAACGTCGCAGCGTAACTGGGTGACTATAAAGGTTCTCTACAGGTGTCTCTGAGGGTGTCTGTTGAGTTGGCATGGATCAATACTGGGATTTGTTACTCCTTGTGACAAAGAGGTATCTCAGGGCCCACTCCATAATACAACATCACAATAAGCCTTGCAAGCAATATGACTAAGTGTTATTTATGAGATCTTGTATTACGGAACGAGTAAAGAGACTTGCCGGTAATGAGGTTGAACTAGGTATGGAGATATTGACGATCGAATCTCGGGCAAGTAACATACCGAAGAACAAAGGGAACATCATACGGGATTAACTGAATCCTTGAAATAGAGGTTCGACCGATAAAGATCTTCGTAGAATATGTAGGAACCAATGTGGAAATCCAGGTCCCGCCATTGGTTATTGACCGTAGAGGTGTCTCGGTCATGTCTACATAGTTCTCGAACCCGCAGGGTCTGCACACTTAAGGTTTGGTGACGTTTCAGTAGTATAGAGTTATGTATGGTGGTGACCGAAGGTTGTTCGGAGTCCCGTATGAGATCCCGGATGTCATGAGGAGCTCCGGAATGGTCCGGAGGTAAAGATTCATATATAGGAAGTCCCGTTTTGGTCGCCGAAAAAGTTTCGGGCTCATCGGTAGTGTACCGGGAGGCCACTGGGAGGGGTATTTCGACCCAAGAGGTTACAGGGGCTGTAGGAGGGTATAAACCATACCTTAGTGGGCTGGTGGAACATCCACAAGAGTCCCATGCGGCTGGAGGAAAAAGGCCTAAGAGAAAAAGTGGAAAAAAGGCAAAATAGGGTGAATCCTAGTCCTACTAGGATTGGAGGTGGACTCCACCTCTCCCTCTCTCCTTTGGCCGAAGCAAGGAGGCCTTGGCCCTTGTGCCAAGTGCTCTCCTCCTTTCCTCTTATATATACTAGAGGTTTTAGGGTTTTTGCACTAGAATTTTAGCCACGTGCTGCCCGTTCCTCCAGTGCATAGTTTCTCCTCTAGATCGGTTTTCCGCAGTGATTAGGTGAAGCCCTGCCGGAATTGCTCCACCACCATCGCCAGAGCACCGTCAGGCTGCCGGAGAACTCTTCTTCCTCTCCACTCCCTCTTGCTGGATCAAGACGGTGGAGATCGCCATCAAGCTATACGTGTGCTGAACGCGGAGGTGCCGTCCGTTCGGTGCTAGATCGGAAGCATCGTGATCAAGTTCGTGGGACGGATCGTGATCAAGTTCGTGGGACGGATCGTGATCAAGTTCGTGGGACGCATCAGGGGACGAATCGTGATTGGATCGCGGGACGCACGGCGATTTGGATCGCGAAGACGTTCGACTACACCAACCGTGTTTCTTAACGCTTCTTGCTTAGCTATCTACAAGGGTATGTAGATCCACTCTCCCTCTCGTAGATGCTCATCACCATGGATAGATCTGCGTGTGCGTAGGAATTTTTTTGTTTCCCATGCAACGTTCCCCAACAGTGGTATCAGAGCTAGGTCTATGTGTAGATGAGATCTCGAGTAGAACACAAAAGGTTTGTGGGCATTGATGCTTAGATTGCTTCCTCCCTTGGCCGGATTTTGGTTCAACGGTATTGTGAGATTAAGCGGCCCGGACCAACATTACTCGTACGCTTACGAGAGACCGGTTCCCTCGACGCAACTTGTTGCCTAGATGGCTTGCGGATGGCAGTTTCTCTCACTTTAGTTGGATCGGATTCGACAAAGGCGGTCCTTGAGAAGGTTGAAAAGCAAATTATGTATCACCGTTGTGGTTTATGCGTAGGTGAGAATCGTTCGTGCTAGAAACCCGTAGCAGCCACGTAAAACATGCAACAACAATTAGAGGACGTCTAACGTGTTTTTGCTGGGTATGTTGTGATGTGATATGGCCAATTACATGATGTGATATATGTGATGTATGAGATGATCATGTGATGTATAGAATTTCACGACTTGCATGTCGATGAGTACGACAACCGGCAGGAGCCATAGGGTTGTCTTTAATTATTGTATGACCTGCGTGTAAATCATTAAGCGCTATGTAATGCTTTACTTTATCACTAAATGGTAGCATTAGTAGCAGAAGTATGGTGGGTGCGACAACCCCGACGGTGACACGTTGATGGAGATCAAGATGATGGAGATCATGGTGTCATGCCGGTGACGATGGAGATCATGCCGGTGCTTTCATGATGGAGATCAAAAGCACAATTTCATGGCCATATCATGTCACTTATGAATTGCATGTGATGTTAATCCTTTTATGCACCTTGTTTTGCTTAGTGCGACATTTGCATTATAAGGTGATCCCTCACTTAAATTTCAAGATAAATTGTGTTCTCCCCGAGTGTGGACCGTTGCGAAAGTTCGTCGTGTTAAAACACCACGTGATGATCGGGTGTGTTCACATACAATGGGTGCAAGCCAGTGTTGCACACGAAGAACACTCGGGTTAAACTTGACGAGCCTAGCATGTATAGACATGGCCTCGGAACACAAGAGACCGAAAGGTCGAACATGAGTCATATAGTAGATATGATCAACATCATGATGTTCACCATTGAAGCCACCTCAACTCACGTGATGATTAGACTTGAGTTTGTGGATTTGGATCATGTGACACTCAGATGATCTGAGGGATGTCAATTTGAGTGGGAGCTTTAGTAATTTTATTAACTAAACTCATTATCTTGAACAATAGTCTAAGTAAACTTTGCATATTTATGTTGTAGATCAATGGCTCGCGCAGTAGCACCCCTGAATTTTAATGCGTTCCTAGAGAAAGCTAAGTTGAAAGATGATGGAAGTAACTTTGTTGACTGGGCCCGTAATCTGAGGATTATCCTCACGGCTTCCCAGAAATCATATGTCCTTGATGCAACGCTTGGTGACCAACCAGAAGACATGACCTCCAAAGACGTTAAGAACGCTTAAGAGGCACGTACTGCAGATTACTCAATAGTTCAGTGTGCAATATTGAATGGCTTAGAACCGGGACTTCAAAGACGTTTTGAACGTCATGGAGCATATGAGATGTTCCAGGAGTTGAAGTTTATCTTTCAGAAGACCGCCCGGATCGAGAGGTATGAAACCTCCGATAAGTTCTATGCTTGCAAGATGGAGGAGAACGGGTCTATCAGTGAACATATACTCAGAATGTCTGGGTATTCAACTCGTCTAGCGGAGTTGGGAATTGCCCTTCCGCCAGAGGCGATCACTGACAGAGTTCTTCAATCACTGCCACCTAGTTACAAGAGCTTTGTGATGAACTATAACATGCACGGGATGAACAAGTCAGTCGCCGAGCTGTTTGCGATGCTAAAAGTCGCTGAGTCTGAAATCCAGAAAGAACATCAAGTGTTGATGGTCAACAAAACCACTAGTTTCAAGAAAAATGGCAAGGTCAAGGGCAAGGGCAAGAAGGGTAAAACCAAGAAGGATGGCAAAGCGGTTGCTACTCCTGTAAAGAAGCCCAAGCATGGACCCAAGCCAGAAACTGATTGCTTTCATTGCAAGGGAACTGGTCACTGGAAGCGGAACTGCCCCAAGTACCTGGCTGACAACAAAGGCGGCCAACAACAAACAAGGTATATATGATATACATGTTATTGATGTGTACCTTACTAGCTCTCATAGTAGTGCCTGGGTATTTGATACCAGTTCGGTTGCTCACATTTGCAACTCAAATCAGGAACTACGGAATAAACGAAGGCTGGCAAAGGACAAAGTGACGATGCGCGTGGGAAATGGTTCCAAGGTTGATGTGATCGCCATCGGCACGCTCTCTCTTCGATTACCATCAGGATTAGTGATGAACCTGAATAATTGTTATTTAGTGCCTGCGTTAAGCATGAATATTATATCTGGATCTTGTTTATTGCGAGACGGTTACTCATTTAAATCAGAGAATAAAGGTTGTTCTATTTATATGAGTAATATCTTTTATGGTCATGCACCCAATGTTAGGGATTTATTCATATTGAATCTTGATAGTGATGACACACATGTTCATAACATTGATGCCAAAAGATGTAGAGTTGATAATGATAGTACCACTTTCTTGTGGCACTGCTGTTTAGGTCATATTGGTGTAAAACGCATGAGTAAGCTCCATGCTGATGGACTTTTGGAGTCACTTGATTTTGAATCACTTGACACATGTGAACCATGTCTCATGGGCAAGATGACTAAAACGCCGTTCTCTGGTACAATGGAACGGGCGAGTGACTTATTGGAAATCATCCATACTGATGTGTGCGGTCCAATGAATGTTACAGCGCATGGTGGATATCGTTATTTTCTCACCTTCACTGATGACTTAAGTAGATATGGGTATATTTACTTAATGAAACACAAGTCTGAAACATTTGAAAAGTTCAAGCAATTTCAGAGTGAAGATGAGAATCATCGTGACAAGAAGATTAAGTTCCTTCGATCTGATCGAGGAGGTGAATATCTAAGTTATGAGTTTGGCAGTCACTTAAGACAGTGTGGAATTGTTTCATAGTTGACACCGCCCGGAACACCACAGCGTAATGGCGTGTCCGAATGTCGTAATCGAACCTTATTAGATATGATGCATTCTATGATGTCTCTTGCTGATCTGCCACTATCGTTTTGGGGTTATGCATTAGAGACAACTACGTTCACTTTAAATAGGGCACCATCAAAATCTATTGAGACGACGCCATACGAACTGTGGTTTGGCAAGAAGCCAAAGTTGTCGTTTCTTAAAGTTTGGGGATGTGATGCTTATGTCAAAAAGCTTCAGCCTGAAAAGCTGGAACCCAAAGCGGAGAAATGCGTCTTCATAGGATACCCGAAAGAGACAGTCGGGTATACCTTCTATCTCAGATCCAAAGGCAAAGTGTTTGTCTCTAAGAACGGAACATTTCTTGAGAAATAGTTTCTCTCGAAGGAATTGAGTGGGAGGAAAATAGAGCTTGATGAGGTTATTGAACCTTTACTTCAACCAGAAAGTAGCGCAGCACAGAAAGAGGTTTATGTGGAACCTATGACAGTAGAAGAGGAAGTTAATGATGATGATCATGAAGCTTCGGATCAAGCTGCTATTGAACCTCGTAGGTCGACAAGGCCGCGTATTGCCCCTGATTGGTACGACAACCCTATCTTGGACGTCATGTTGTTGGACAACAATGAACCTACGAGCTATGGAGGAGCAGTGATGGGCCCGGATTCCGAGAAATGGTTAGAGGCCATGAAATCCGAGATGGGATCCATTTATGAAAACAAAGTATGGACTTTGGAAGTATTACCTAAAGGGCAAAAGGCCATTCAGAACAAATGGATCTTTAAGAAGAAGACAGACGCGGACGGTATTGTCACCATCTATAAATCTCAACTTGTGGCAAAGGGTTTTTCAGAAGTTCAAGGAGTTGACTACGATGAGACTTTCTCACCCGTAGCGATGCTTAAGTCTGTCAGAATCATGTTAGTAATAGCTGCTTATTTCGACTATGAAATTTGGCAGATGGGTGTCAAAACAGCGTTCCTCAACGGTTTCCTTGAGGAAGAGTTGTATATGATGCAACCCGAAGGTTTTGTCGATCCAGAGAATGCTGACAAAGTTTGCAAACTCCAGCGATCCATTTATGGACTGGTGCAAGCATCTCGGAGTTGGAATAAGCGCTTTGATGAGGTGATCAAAGCGTTTGAGTTTATACAAGTTTACGGAGAAGCTTGTATTTACAAGAAAGTGACTGGGAGCTCTATAGCGTTTCTAGTATTATATGTGGATGACATATTTCTGATTGGAAACAATATAGAAATGCTGGAAAGCGTGAAGGAATATTTGAACAAGAGTTTTTCAATGAAGGACCTAGGAGAAGCTGCTTTCATATTAGGCATTAAGATCTATAGAGATAGATCGAGACGCTTAATAGCACTTTCACAGAACACATACCGTGATAAAGTTTTGAAGAAGTTCAAAATGGAACAGTCCAAGAAGGGGTTCTTACCTGTGTTACAAGGTGTGAAGTTGAGTAAGACTCAATGCCCAGTAACTGCAGAAGATAGAGAAAAGATGAGTGTCATCCCCTATGCTTCAGCCATAGGCTCTATCATGTATGCAATGCTGTGCACAAGACCCGATGTCAGCCTTGCCATAAGTATGGCCAGAAGGTTTCAAAGTGATCCTGGAATGGCGCACTGGCAAGCGATCAAGAATATCCTTAAGTACCTGAAAAGGACTAAGGAAATGTTTCTTGTTTATGGAGGTGATGAAGAGCTCGTCGTAAAGGGTTACATCGATGCAAGCTTTAACACTGATCCGGTCGACTCTAAGTCGCAAACCGGATACGTATTTATTCTTAACGGGGGAGCGGTAAGCTGGTGTAGTTCCAAGCAAAGCGTGGTAGCTGATTCTACGTGCGAAGCGGAATACATCGCAGCCTCAGAGGCGGCGAAGGAAGGTGTCTCGATGAAGCAGTTCATGAAAGATCTTGGAGTAGTGACCAGTGCACTGAATCCAATGAACCTGTTGTGTGACAACACTGGTGCCATTGCTCTGGCCAAGGAACCAAGGTTTCACAAGAGGACCAGACACATAAAGCGACGCTTCAACTCCATCCGCGATTACATCATGGAGAAAGACATAAATATTTGCAAAGTGCACACGGATCTGAATGTTGCAGACCCGTTGACTAAACCTCTTCCAAAGGCTAAACATGATCAACACCAGAACTACATGGGTGTTCAATTCATTACAATGTAAATCACATAGTGATGTGAACTGGATTATTGACTCTAGTGCAAGTGGGAGACTGTTGGAAATATGCCCTAGAGGTAATAAATAAAGTGTTTATTATTGTATTTCCTTGTTCATGATAATCGTTTATTATCCATGCTATAATTTGTATTAATTGGAAACGTGGATACATGTGTGGATACATAGACAAACACAATGTCCCTAGTATGCCTCTAGTGAGCTAGCTCGTTGATCGAAAGATGGTTAAGGTTTCCTAGCCATGGACATGGGATGTCATTTGATAATGGGATCACATCATTAGGAGAATGATGTGATGGACAAGACCCAAACTACAAACGTAGCTTATGATCGTGTTAGTTTATTGCTACTGTTTTCTGCATGTCAAGTATATGTTCCTATGGCCATGAGATCATGCAACTCACAAATATCGGAGGAGTGCCTTGTGTGTATCAAACATCGCAACGTAACTGGGTGACTATAAAGGTGCTCTACATGTGTTTCCGAGGGTGTCTGTTGAGTTGGCATGGATCAATACTGGGATTTGTTACTCCGTGTGACGGAGAGGTATCTCAAGGCCCACTCGGTAATACAAAATCACAATAAGCCTTGCAAGCAATGTGACTAAGTGTTAGTTACGAGATCTTGTATTATGGAACGAGTAAAGAGACTTGCCGGTAACGAGGTTGAACTAGGTATGGAGATATTGACGATCGAATCTCGGGCAAGTAACATACCGAAGAACAAAGGGAACATCATACGGGATTAACTGAATCCTTGAAATAGAGGTTCGACCGATAAAGATCTTCGTAGAATATGTAGGAACCAATGTGGAAATCCAGGTCCCGCCATTGGTTATTGACCGTAGAGGTGTCTCGGTCATGTCTACATAGTTCTCGAACCCGCAGGGTCTGCACACTTAAGGTTTGGTGATGTTTCGGTAGTATAGAGTTATGTATGGTGGTGACCGAAGGTTATTCGGAGTCCCGGATGAGATCCTGGACATCATGAGGAGCTCCGGAATGGTCTGGAGGTAAATTCATATATAGGAAGTCCCGTTTTGGTCGCCGGAAAAGTTTCGGGCTCATCGGTAGTGCATCGGGAGTGCCGGTAGTGTACCGGGAGGCCACCGGGAGGGGTATTTCGACCCAAGAGGCTACATGGGATGTAGGAGGGTATAAACCATTCCTTAGTGGGCTGGTGGAACATCCACAAGAGGCCCATGCAGCTGGAGGAAAAAGGCCTAAGAGAAAAAGTGGAAAAAAGGAGAACTCGTCTTCCTCTCCAGTCCCTCTTGCGTGATGAAGACGGTGGAGATCGTCATCAAGCTGTACATGCGCTGAACGCGGAGGTGCCGTTCGTTTGGTGCTAGATCGGAAGGATCGTGATCAAGTTCATGGGATGGATCATGATCAAGTTCATGGGACAGATCGTGATCGGATCGCGGGACGGATTGTGATTGGATCGCGGGACGCACGGCGATTTGGATCGCGAAGACGTTCGACTACACAAACCGCGTTTCTTAATGCTTCCCTCTTAGTGATCTAGAAGGGTATGTAGATCCACTCTCCCTCTCGTAGATGCTCATCACCATGGATAGATCTGCGTGTGCGTTGGAAATTTTTTGTTTCCCATGCAACATTCCGCAACAATGTATTCCTTATATAGTCATACATGCTTATGGAAAGAACTTGCATGACATGTTTTGTCCTACCCTCTCGTGGCAGCGGGGTCCTATTGGAAACTAAGGGATATTAAGGCCTCCTTTTAATCGAGAACCGAACCAAAGCATTAGCACTTAATATATGAAATCATGTCTCTCGGGCCCTAGTGACAAGCATTAAGCATAGCAAAGTCATAGTAACATCAATCTCAGAACATAGTGGATACTAGGGATCAAACCCTAACTAAACTAACTCGATTACATGATAAATCTCATCCAACCCATCACCGTCTAGCAAGCCTTCGGTGAGATTACTCACGAATGGTGGAGAGCATCGTGGAATTGGTGATGAAGGATGGTTGGTGATGACGAAGGCGTCGATTTCCCCTCTCCGGAGCCCAAAAACGGACTCCAGATCTGGTCTCCCGAGGAAGAACTGGAGGTGGTGGCGGCTCCGTATCGTGAAACACGATGAACTCTTCTCCTTGATTTTTTTCTCCCCGAATAGGAATATATAGGAGTGGAAACGAGGTCGGAGGAGCAGCAGGGGGCCCACAAGCCTGCCCGGCGTGCCCTAGGGGGGTGGGCGCGCCCACCAGGCTTGTGGCTAGGTGGTGGCCCCCTCCACTTGATTGTTTTGCCAGTATTTTTCATTAATTCCAGAAATAGTCTCCGTAAATTTTCATGTCAATCCGAGAAATTTTATTTCTCCGCAAAAATAACACCAAGGCAATTCTGTTGAAAACATCGTCAGTCCGGGTTAGTTCCATTCAAATCATGCAAATTAGAGTCCAAAACAAGGGCAAAAGAATTTGGAAAAGTAGATACGTTGGAGACGTATCAACTCCCCCAAGCTTAAACCTTTTCTTGTCCTCAAGCAATTCATTTGATAAACTGAAAGTGATAAAGAAAAACTTTTAGAAACTCTGTTTGATCTTGCTGTTGTAAATATGTCTAACTTATGTTCAGATTTTCAGCAAAGATTATAGAGTAACCACATTCACAAGAACATTTAGGTCTCACATTTACTCATATCAATGGCATAATCGACTAGCGAGCAATAATAATAAGTCTCGGATGACAACAATTGTATCAAAACAATCATGATACAATATGACATAATGGTATCTCGCTAGCCCTTTCTATGACCGCAAAACATAAATGCAGAGCACCTCTGAAGAACGAGGGCTGACTGGACATTGTAATTCATGGTAAAACAGATCCAGTCATACTCATACACATACTCAATTAATACCAAAGCATACAAATGACGGTGGTGCTCTCTAACTGGTGCCTTTTATTAGAAGATGATGACTCAACAATAAAGTAAATGGAAAGGCCCTTCGCAGAGGGAAGCATTGATTTGCAGAGGTGCCAGAGCTCGAGCTTTTAAAACAGAGATAGGTAATGATTTTTGAGCGGTATGCTTTCATTGCTCACATAACTACCAAGAGGTTTTCAATATCTTCCATGCTAGATACATTATAGGCGGTTCCCAAACAGAATGGTAAAGTTTTTACCCCCCTCCACCAATCAGTCACACTCCACGGCGGGCCGAATCCACGTGTACCGTCCATACAAACACAATCATGAGGGAGTTTTGTTTGATTATAATTTGCTTTTTATTTTGAGCATGGGACTAGGCATCCCAATTACCAGCCACTTCCTTGTGAATGATAGTGAATCAACACATATCGTGAGAATAGCCCACCTAGCATGAAAGATACTGATAGCCCCCAATCGCCAAATGAGCGATTTGGGCATACAAAACAGAAAGTTTATTTGAAGGTTTAAAGTTTAGCACATGCAAATTTAATTGGAACGACAGGTAAATACCACATATATGTAGATATGGTGGACTCATATGGGACAACTTTCGGTTTATTGAGATGGATGCACAAGCAGTATTCCCGTTTATTACAAGTTAAGGTTAGCAAAAGACTGTGGAGTGACCAACTAGAGAGCGACACAGTCATCAACATGCTTTGAGATTAACCAACATTGAATGCAAGCATGAGTAGGATATAATTCACCATGAACATAAATATCGTGGAAGCTATGTTGATTTGTTTCAACTACATGCGTAAACATGTGCCAAGTCAAGCCACTTGAATCATTCAGAGGAGGATACCATACTATCATACTACATCACAACCATTTTAATGCGCATGTTGGAACTCAAGACGAACCATTATCCACTCTTAGCCAATTAAGCATGGCATGAATAACTATAATCTCTAATTGTCATTGCAAACATGTTCAACCCATAATGTACTGAATTCGGAACGATGAGTTAATCATATTTACAAAAGCAATATAGGTCGAGTTCATGCCAGCTTTTCTCCATCTCAATCTTTTCATCAAATATCATCATTATTGCCTTTCACTTGCATGACCGAACGGTGTGAATAATAATAAGAGTGCACGTGCATTGGACTAAGCTGGAATTTGCAAACAATAACTCAAAGGAGAAGACAAGGCAATATGGGCTCTATGTAAGATAAACAATAATGCATATGAGAGCCACTCAACATGTCATCGTGGTCTTCTCGTCCCGACCCAAAGAAAAGAAAGGAAAATTATTTACACGGGAAAGCTCCCAACAAGCAAAAAGAAGAACAAGAAATCTTTTTGGGTTTTCTCTTTAATGCTACAACTAAGCAACTCGAAAATAAAGGTAGAACTAATATTTTTGGTATTTTCCTCAAAGTTAATCAAACACAGAAAAAGAAAGCAAAGCAAGAAATAATCTACCATGGATAGTACAATGAAAAAGTATGAACGCCGACAACTGAATCAAGTGTGTGATCATGAATGTAATGTTGGTGAGAAATACATACTCCCCCAAGCTTAGGCTTTTGGCCTAAGTTGGTCTAGGGCCATGGCTGGAAATAACCTTCTCCGGGATACTCCAGAGGACACTGAGGGTCCCACTGATTAGCCACCTCATGTGGCTCCCATTGAAAAACTAGGACCTGATATGGATCAAGGGCCGGTGCCTTCTCAGGTGCTCGGGGTTGCGTCAAACCCCAATATCGGTAGATGTCATTGGGCATAATAGTGTACCTACCTGAATGAATATCGAATAGAGAAGAAGCAGGCAGAGTAATAATCTCACAAGTACCCTGACTAAATACTAAATTGTAAAGCAGCCTCCTATCATCATTGTTCTTAATAACATCATGGGCTACCATACGGTCATAATCTAAAAACTTCGCGGGTATCAGCCTCTCATCTTTCTCGTGAAGCCTAATGGGTATCTCAAAATGTTTAGCGAAACAAGATGCATAGATACCTCCGAATATGGGCCCCTTCGAACGGTTGGTGTTCAACCGTTGGGCCACCATAGAGTCTAGACTAAAGGTTCTATCAACAAATAAAGCATGGCGCAAAATAGCGAGGTCAGGGGCACTAAGGCTTCGACTCTCCCAGCGACCAACTAAACATCTTCCCGCAAATAATGAATAATAGCATAGCAGAGGAAAATGTAAACTAGCCGCTCTTGCCTTTGACACGCCTCTCTCTTCCCCTATAGTGACTGCGGCAATAAAATCTTCCATGTCTCGAGGACGTGCTTCCCTGATGCTGCCCTCATAGGGTATCTTGCAAACTTTGCAAAAATCATAAAGGTTCATTTTCTTAGGCACATCATATAAGTGAAATTCTACTGTAGGAGGGTCTTCCCAATGATGAAAGTGAAAATTTTGCACAAAGCTATTAGTGAGCAAGAGGTACTGGTCACACTTATCGTTGAGGAAATCGGTGATGCCTGCATTCTCGGCCAAATAATAGAAATATTCATAAATGCCGGCTGCCCTCAAGAATGTGTCACACGGCCATTCACATGGTCGAATTTCTGCGATGCGAGGAAGATTATATTTAGGTTTCTCCTTCATTTCATTTTCATCTTCCTTAGAACCCCGGCTTGAAGAACCTCTTAGTAATCTTCTCAATATTTCTGAAAAATTCTGAATTTTTTAGTGAACTAAAATAAAGGTGAACAAAACTCTACAAAACTCATAGCAACTACTCCCTCAAGTGCCTAGAGACTATATCATGCATCAAAACTACTTGGTACCATACAAATTTGACATGCAAGCTCAAAAAAACAGTCACCACAACAGCAAAAATCTGCAATATATAAGGCACTAGAACAAAAACTAATTGGACCATTGGAGGAGTCACATACCGATGAGCAATCCCCTAAAACAGTTTTGCAAATGGAGCTTTGAGCAAGGAGATCGAAAATGGCATCAAGATGAGCTAGAACACGGGTTTGGGCAATAGTGGGATTTTTTTATAGGGGAAGATGAAGTGAATGGGTGCTGGAATAAGTGGAGGAGGGCCACGTGGGACCCACGAGCCACCAGGGCACGCCCAGTGGGGGTGGGCGCGCCCTGCAGGCTTGTGGCCCACTGGTGCAGCCCCCTGATGCATACTCAGTACCAAGAATTCTTAAATATTCCAGAAAATATCATACTCCATTTTCAGGACATTTGAATTTTTTTTTATTTTAGGTCACTTTTTTATTACATGGGAAACTCGGAAAACAAGAAAATAATAGCATTTTTACTTAATTTCATCTAGGTAACAGAAAGTAAAAGTTAGGTATAGGAAGTTGTGCTTTCTAAATTCGTCCATCTCATGCTCATCAAAAGGAATCCATCAATAAGGTTGATCAAGTCTTATTAACAAACTTCTTTCGAATAACATGAAACCGAAGAATTTTCGAATAGCACTATGTTACCTCAATGGGGATATGCATTTCCCCAACAATAAGTATCTCATATTTCTTCTTGATAGTAGGAAGAGGGAACTCAAAGTCTCCAATAATACTCGTTGGAGTTTTTTCAATAGAGTTGATACTATGAACTTGAGGTTGTTTCTTCGGAAAGTGTACCGTATGCTCATTACCATTAATATGAAAAGTGACATTGCCCTTGTTGCAATCAATAACAGCCCCTGCAGTATTCAAAAAGGGTCTACCAAGGATGATCGACATACTGTCGTCCTCGGGAATATCAAGAATAACAAAGTCCGTCAAGATAGTAGCATTTGCAACTACAAAAGGTACATCCTCACAAATACCGATAGGTAGAGTAGTTGATTTATCAGCCATTTGCAAAGAGATATCTGTAGGTGTCAACTTATTCAAATCAAGTCTACGGTATAAAGAGAAAGGCATAACACTAAGTCCAGCTCCAAGATCACATAAAGCAGTTTTAACATAATTTCCTTTAATAGAGCATGGTATAGTAGGTACTCCTGGATCTCCTAATTTCTTAGGGATTCCACCTTTAAAAGTATAATTGGAAAGCATGGTGTAAATCTCGGCTTCCGATATCTTTCTTTTATTTGTTACAATATCTTTCATATACTTAGCATAAGGAGACATTTTTAAAATATCAGTCAAGCGCATACGTAAAAATACCGGTCTAAGCATTTCAGCAAAGCGCTCAAAATCCTCATCATCCTTTTTCTTGGATGGTTTGGGAGGAAAGGGCATGGGTTTCTGAACCCATGGTTCTCTTTCTCTACCATGTTTCCTAGCAAATAAGTCTCTTTTATCATATGTTTTATTCTTAGGTTGTGGGTTATCAAGATCATTAGCAGGTTCAATCTCCACATCATTATCATTACTAGGTTGAGCATCGGCATGAACATCATTATTAATGTTATCACTAGGCTCATGTTCATCACCAGATTGTGTCTCAGCATCAGAAATAGAAGTATAATTAGGATTCTCAGATGTATCTATAACAGGTTCACTAGCAACATGCAAAGTACTATCATCATTCTTTTTCCTGCTCTTATTGGAACGAATAGGTGTATCAGTATTAACTCTTTGAGAATCTTGCTCAATTCTCTTAGGATGGACCTTAGGATACAAAGGTTCCTAAGTCATTGTACCACCTCTAGTCACAATTTTAACAGAATGATCATGGTCTTTACTATTCATCTCATTAAGCAAATCATTTTGAGCCTTAAGTACTTGTTCTACTTGAGTGGTTACCATGGAAGCATGTTTACTAATAAGCTTAAGATCATCGATAGTTCTACTCAAATAATCACCCAGCGATCAAGCATATAAGATTTATGTTTCAATTGTCTACTAACATAGGCGTTGAAATTTTCTTGCTTCACAATAAAATTGTCAAATTCATCCAAGCATTGGCTAGCAGACTTATTATAAGTAATGTCTCCTTCATCAAATCTACTGAGAGAATTTACCTCTACTACCCGTGTCGGATTATCAAGACCATGCATTTCTTCAATAGGTGGTAGATTCTTAACATCTTCAGCTTTAATACCCTTTTCTTTCATAGATTTCTTTGACTCTTGCATATCTTCAAGACTGAGGAATAGAATACCTCTTTTCTTCGGAGTTGACTTTGAAGGTGGTTCGGGAATAGTCCAATCATTATCATTGCTCAATATATTATTCAATAGTAATTCAGCTTGTTCAATAGTTTGTTCCCTGAAAACACAACCAGCACAACTATCTAGGTGGTCCCTAGAAGCATCGGTTAGTCCATTATAAAAGATATCAAGTATTTCATTTTTCTTGAGAGGATGATCAGGAAAAGCATTAAGTAATTGGAGAACCCTCCCCCAAGCTTATGGGAGACTCTCTTCTTCAATTTGAACAAAGTTAAATATTTCTTGCAAGGCAGCTTGTTTCTTATGGGCAGGAAAATATTTTTCAGAGAAGTAATAAATCATATCCTAGGGACTACGCACACAACCGGGAGCAAGAGAATTAAACCATATCTTAGCATCACCCTTTAATGAGAAAGGAAACAACTTAAGAATATAGTAATAGTGAATTTTTTCCTCATGAGTAAATAGGGTGGCTATATCATTCAATTTGGTAAGATGTGCCACAATAGTTTCAGATTCATAACCATGGAAACGATCAGATTCAACCAAACTAATTAACTCAGGATCGACAGACAATTCATAATCCTTATCAGTAACAAAGATAGGTGAAGTATCAAACTTAGGATCATATTGCTGTTGGGGAACGTTGCATGGGAAACAAATATCTTCCTACACACACGCCAGATCTATCCATGGTGATGAGCATCTACGAGAGGGAGAGTGGATATACGTACCCTTGTAGATCAATAAGCGGGAAGCGTTAAGAAACGCGGTTGGTGTAGTCGAACGTCTTCGCGATCCAAATCGCCGAGCGTCCCGCGATCTCATCACGATCCGTTCCGCGATCCAATCACGATCCGTCCCACGAACTCATCATGATCCGTCCCACGATCTCGTCATGATCCGTCCCGCGAACTCATCACGATCCATCCTGCCAACTCATCATGATCCGCCTTGCGATCTTGATCACGGTCCTTCTGATCTAGCGCCGAACGGACAGCACCTCCGCATTCAGCACACGTACAGCTCGATGATGATCTCCACCTTTTTGATCCAGCAAGAGGGAGCGGAGAGGTAGAAGAGTTCCCCGGCAGCGTGACGATGCTCCGGAGATGGTGGTGGAGCTATTCCGGCAGGGCTTCGCCTAAGCACTGCAGAAATCCGATCTAGAGGAGAAACTATGCACTAGAGGAACGGGCAGCACGTGGCTGAAAATTTTGTGCCAAAACCCTAAAATCCTCTAGTATATATAGAAGGAGAGGAGGAGGAGGTTTGGCTTCCAAAGAGGCAGTCCTTGGGTCGGCCGAACCTAGTGGGATTGGAGGATTCCTCCTCCAATCCTAGTAGGACTAGGACTCCTACTTATTTTTGCTTTTTTTTTGCCTTTTTCCACCTTTTTCTCTTTGGGCTTTTCTTCCTAGACGCATGGGCCTTGTGTGGGACTTCCACCAGCCCACAAAGGGCTGGTATTTACTCTCCCACAGCCCATGTATCCTCTTGGGTCGAAATACCCCTCCCGATGGTCTCCCGTTACACTACCGGCACTCCCGGTACACTACCGATAAGCCCGAAACTTTTTCGGCGACTAAAATAGGACTTCCTATACATCAATCTTTACCTCCGGACCATTCTGGAGCTCCTCATGATGTCCGGGATCTCATCCAGGACTTTGAACAACCTTCGGTCACCACCATGCATAACTCTATACTACCGAAACGTCACCGAATCTTAAGTGTGCAGACCCTGCGGGTTTGAGAACTATGTAGACATAACCGAGACACCTCTACGGTCAATAAACAATAGCGGGACCTGGATGCCCATATTGGTTCCTACATATTCTACGAAGATCTTTATCGGTCGAACCTCTATGTCAAGGATTCAGTTAATCCCGTATGATGTTCCCTTTGTTCTTCGGTATGTTACTTGCCCGAGATTCGATCGTCGGTATCTCCATACCTAGTTCAACCTCGTTACCGGCAAGTATCTTTACTCGTTCTGTAATACAAGATCCCGTGACTAACACTTAGTCACATTGCTTGCAAGGCTAATTGTGATGTTGTATTACCGAGTGGGCCCTGAGATACCTCTCCATCACACGAAGTAACAAATCCCAGTCTTGATCCATGCCAACTCAACAGACACCCTCGGAGATACCTGTAGAGCACCTTTATAGTCACCCAGTTACGTTGCGATGTTTGATACACACAAGGCACTCCTCCTATGTCCGTGAGTTGCATCATCTCATGGTCATAGGAACAGATACTTGACATGCAGAAAACAGTAGCAATAAACTGACACGATCATATGCTACATTTGTAGTTTGGGTCTTGTCCATCACACCATTCTCCTAATGATGTGATCCCGTTTATCAAATTACATCTCATGTCCATGGCTAGGAAACCTTAACCATCTTTGATCAACGAGCTAGTCTATTAGAGGCATACTAGGGACATGGTTTTGTCTATGTATCCACACATGCATCTAAGTCTCCGATCAATACAATTATAGCATGGATAGTAAACAATTATCATGAACAAGGAAATATGATAATAACTAATTTATTATTGCCTCTAGGGCATGTTTCCAACAGTCTCCCACTTGCACTAGAGTTAATAATCTAGTTCACATCACCATGTGATTCGCATTGTTATGAATCTAACACCCAATGAGTTCTGGGGCTCGATCATGCTTTGCATGTGAGAGAGGTCTTATAGTCAACGGGTCTGCGACATTCAGATCCGTGTGTACTTTGCAAATCTCTATGTCAAACTGTAAACACTGCTACCACACTCCACTTGGTACTATTCCAAATGGATGCTCCACTATACGTATCCAGATTGCTACTACGAGTCATCCGGATTGGTGTTAAAGCTTGCATCGGCGTAACTCTTTACGACGAACCCTTTATCACCTCCATAATCGAGAAACGACTCCTTAGTCTTTTAGTTACTAAGGATAATCTTGACCGCTGTCCAGTGATCCACTCCTGGATCACTCTTGTACCCCTTGACGGACTCATGGCAAGGCACACACATGTGCGGTACGCAGCATGGCATACTCTACAGAGCCTATGTCTAAGGCACAAGGGACGGCATTCGTCCTTTCTCTTTTTTCTGCCGTGGTCGAGCTTTGAGTCTCACTCAACTTCACACCTTACAAAGCAGGCGAGAACACTTCTCTTTGACTAATCCATTTTGAACTCTTTCAAAATCTTGTCAAGGTATGTGCTCATTGAAAGTCTTATCAAACATCTTGATCTATCTTTATAGATCTTGATGCTCAACAATTAGGTAGCTTTATTCAGGTCTTCCTTTGAAAATCACTTTTCAAACAACCATTTATGCTTTCCAGAAATTCCACATTATTTTCGAATAGCAATATGTCATCCACATATACTTGTTAGAAACTCTATGGTGCTCCCACTCTCTTTATTGCAAATACAAGTTTCTCATAAACTTTGTATAGACTCAAAAACTTTGATCACCTCATCAAAGTGTACATTCCAACTCCGAGATGCTTGCTTCAGTCTATAGAAAGGATCACTGAAGCTTGCACACCTTTTAGCATCCTTAGGACTGACATAACCTTCAGGTTGTATCACATACAACCTTTCCTCAAGTAAACCGTTAAGGAAACGATGTTTTGACATCCATCTGCCAGATTTCATAATTGAAAACGTAGCAACTGCTAACATAATTTCAACAGACTTTAGCATCACTACGAGTGAGAAAGTCTCATCGCAGTCAACTCCTTGAACTTGTCATAAACTTCGTTGCAACAAGTCGAGCTTTACAAATGGTGACATGTACCATCAGCGTCTGTCTTCATTTCAAAGATCCATTTGTACTTAACGACCTGTCGTCCAACGAGCAAGTCCACCAAAGTCCATACTTGGTTTTCATACATGGATCCTTTCTCGGATTTCATGTCCTCTAACCATTTGTTGGTTTTCGGGCCCATACCCGCTTCTCCATAGTTCGTAGGTTCATCGTTGTCCAACAACTTGACCTCTAAGACAGGGTTGCCGCACCACTCAGGAGTAGTACACGTCCTTGTCGACCTGCGAAGTTCGATAGTAACTTGATCCGAAGCTTCATGATCATCATCATTAACTTCCTCTTCAACTAACGTAGGCTTCACAGAAACATCTTTCTACGCTACGCTACTCTCTCGTTGAAACAAAGGTTCAATAACCTCATCAAGTTCTATCTTCCTCCCACTCAATTCTTTTGAGAGAAACTTTTTCTTAAGAAAGGACCCAGTTTTAGCAACAAACATTTTATGCTTGGATCTGAGATAGAAGGTTCACCCAACTGTTCTTAGGGTATTCTATGAAGATGCATTTGTCCGCTTTGAGTTCGAGCTCATTAGGTGAAAACATTTTCCACACAAGCGTCGCAGCCCCAAACATTAAGAAATGACAGCTTAGGTTTCTATCAAACCATAATTCACACGGTGTCATCTCAATGGATTTAGATGGTGCCCTATTTAAAGTGAATGTAGTTGTCTCTAATGCATAACCCCAAAGTTATAGTAACAAAACGATAAGAGACATCATAGCATGCACCATATCCAATAGAGCATGACTATGACGTTCGGACACACCATCACACTATGGTGTTCCAGGAGGCGTGAGTTGTGAAACAATTTTCACATTGTCTAAAGATGTATGCCAAACTCGCAACTCAGATATTCATCTCAACGATCATATCATAGACATTTTTTAATCTTCTTGTCACGATGATCTTAAACTTCACTCTGAATTTTCTTGAACCTTTCAAATGATTCAGACTTGTGTTTTATTAAGCAAATATACACTATATCTACTCAAATCATCAGTGAAGGTAGGAAAATAACGATATCCACCGCACGCTATAAGACTCATTGGATTGCATACATCAACATGTATCATTTCCAATAAGTCACTTGCCCGCTCCATCAAACCAGAAAATGGGGTCCTTAGTCATCTTGACCAAGAGGCATGGTTCGCATGTCTCAACCGATTCGAAATCGAATGAGTCCAAAGATCCATCAGCATGGAGTTTCTTCATGTGTTTTATACCAATATGACATTTAGCGGCAGTGCCACAAGTATGTGGTACTATTATTATTAACTTTGTATCTTTTGACATCAATGTTATGAACATGTGTATTACTACAATCAAGATTCAACAAACCATTCTCACTGGGTGCTTGACCATTGAAGGTATTATTCATGTAATCCTTATAACCATTATTCTCTAACTTAAATGAATAACCGTGTTGCAATAAACACGATCCAATCACGTTCATGCTCAACGCAAAACACCAAATAACATTTATTTAGGGTTGTCACTAATCCTGAAGGTAGATAGAGCGTGCGATGTTGATCACATCAACCTTGGAAACATTTCCAACACACATCGTCACCTCACCCTTAGCTAGTTCTTCGTTTATTCTGTAGCTTTTATTTCGAGTTACTAACATTTAGCAACCGAACCGGTATCCAATACCCAGGTGCTACTAGGAGTACTAGCAAGGTACACATCAATAACACATATATCAGATATACTTCTGTCGACGTTGCCAGCCTTCTCATGTACCAAGTATCTAGGGTTGTTCCACTTCAGCGACCGCTCTCCTCATAATCGAATCACTTAGCCTCGGGTTTGGGTTCAACTTTGGGTTGCTTCATCGGAGCAGCAACTGACTTGCGATCCATGAAGTTTCCCTCCTTGCCCTTGCCCTTCTCGAAACTAGTGGTTTTACTGACCATCAAAACTTGATGCTCCTTCTTGATTTCTACCTTCGCGGTGTCAAACATCATGAACAGCTCAGGGATCATTATTTCTTCCCTGGCGTTTATAGTTCATCACCAAGTTCTTGTAGCTTAGTGACAGTGACTTGGAGAACAATATCAATCACTATCTTATCTAGAAGATCAAATCCCACTCGATTCAAGCGATTGCAGCACCCAGACAATCTGAGCACATGCTCAACGATTGAGCTATTCTCTTTCATCTTGCAGGCAAAGAATCTTGTTGGAGATCTCATATCTCGCAACATGGACACGAGCCTGAGATCCTAATTTCAGATCTTAGAACATCGCATATGTTCCATGACATTCAAAACGTTTCGGAGCCTCAATTGTAAGCCGTAATGCAAGACGCGCTAAACTATCAAGTAGTCATCAGAACGTGCCTATCATATGTTCACAACATCTACAGACGACGCTAGAGGGGTTGGCGCACCGAGCGGTGCATTAAGGACATAAGCCTTCTGTGTAGCAATGAGGACAATCCTCAGATATCGGACCCAGTCTGGAATATTGCTACCATCATCTTTCAACTCTATTTCTCTAGGAACATATAAAAATTCAAGGGAGCTACAATGTGAGCTAGTAATCTACAACATAATTTTGCAAAGTCACTACTGACTATGTTCATGATAATGAGTTCAATTAATCATATTACTTAAGAACTCCCACTCAAATTGACATCTCTCCGGTCATTCGAGTGAAACATGATCCAAATTCACCAACTCAAGTCCGATCATCACGTGAGTTGAGGTGGCTTCAATGGTGAACATCATCATGTTGATCATATCTACTATATGACTCATGTTCGACCTTTCGGTCTCTTGTGTTCCGAGGCCATGTCTGTACATGCTAGGCTTGTCAAGTTTAACCCGAGTGTTCTGCATGTGCAACACTGGCTTGCACCCGTTGTATGTGAACGTAGAGTCTACCACACCCGATCATCACGTGGTGTCTCAACACGACGAACTTTCGCAACGGTGCACACATGGGGAGAACACAATTTATCTTGAAATTAAGTGAGGGATCACCTTATAATGCTACTGTCGTCCTAAGCAAAACAAGGTGCATAAAAGGATTAACATCACATGCAAATCATAAGTGACATGATATGGCCATGAACTTGTGCTTTTGATCTCCATCTAGAAAGCACCAGCATGATCTCCATCGTCACCGGCATGACACCATGATCTTCATCATCTTGATCTCCATCAACGTGTCGCCATCGGGGTTGTCGCGCCCAACATGCTTCTACTACTATTGCTAACGTTTAGCGATAAAGTAAAGCATTACATAGCGCTTAATGATTGACACGCAGGTCATACAATAATTAAAGACAACCCTATGGCTCCTGCCGGTTGCCGTACTCATCGACATGCAAGTCATGATAATCTATACATCACATGATCATCTCATACATCACATATATCACATCATGTAACTGGCCATATCACATCACAACATACCGTGCAAATACAAGTTAGACGTCCTCTAATTGTTGTTGCATGTTTTACGGCGCTGCTACGGGTATCTAGCAAGAATAGTTCTCATCTACGCAAAAACCACAACGGTGATACACTAGTTGCTTTCCAACCTTCTCAAGGACCGCCTTTGTCGAATCTGATCCAACTAAAGTGAGAGAAACTGGCACCCGCGAGCCATCTATGCAACAAGTTGTGGTCGAGGGAACCGGTCTATCGTAAGCGTACGAGTAATGTTGGTCCGGGCCGCTTCATCTCACAATACCGCTGAACCTAAAACCGACTAAGGGAGGAAGCAATCTAAGCATCAACGCCCACAAACCTTTTGTGTTCTACTCGAGATCTCATCTACACATAGACCTAGCTCATGATGCCACTGTTGGGGAACGTTGCATGGGAAACAAAAAAATTCCTACGCACACGCAAGATCTATCCATGGTGATGAGCATCTATGAGAGGGAGAGTGGATCTACGTACCCTTGTAGATCACTAAGCGGGAAGCGTTAATAAACGCAGTTGGTGTAGTCGAACGTCTTCGCGATCCAAATCGCCGAGCGTCCCACGATCTCATATCCGTCCCGTGATCCAATCACGATCCGTCCTGCGAACTCATCACGATCCATCCCGCGATCTTGTCACGATCCATCCCGCGAACTCATCACGATCCGTCTCGCGAACTCATCACGATCCGCCCCGTGAACACATCACGATCCGTCTCGCGATCTTGATCACGGTCCTTCCGATCTAGCGCCGAACGGACGACACCTCCGCGTTCAGCACACGTACAACTCCATGACGATCTCCACCTTCTTGATCCAGCAAGAGGGAGCGGAGAGGTAGAAGAGTTCTCCGGCAGCGTGACGGCGCTCCGGAGATGGTGGTGGAGCTATTACGGAAGGGCTTCGCCTAAGCACTGTAGAAATCCGATCTAGAGGAGAAACTATGCACTAGAGGAATGGGCAGCACGTGGCTGAAAATTCTGTGCCAAAACCCTAAAATCCTCTAGTATATATAGGAGGAGAGGAGGAGGAGGCTTGTCTGCTAAAGAGGCAGCCCTTGGGTCGGCCGAACCTAGTGGGATTGGAGGATTCCTCCTCCAATCCTAGTAGGACTAGGACTCCTTATTTTTGCCCTTTTTGCCTTTTTCCACCTTTTTCTCTTTGGGATTTTCTTCCCAACCGCATGGGCCTTGTGTGGGACTTCCACCAGCACACAAAGGGCTGGTATTTACTCTCCCACAGCCCATGTAGCCTCTTGGGTCGAAATACCCCTCCCGATGGTCTCCCTGTACACTACCGGCACTCCCGGTACACTACCGATAAGCCCGAAACTTTTCTGGCGACCAAAATAGAACTTCCTATATATCAATCTTTACCCCCGGACCATTCCGGAGCTCCTCGTGACGTCCGGTATCTCATCCGGGACTCCGAACAACCATCGGTCACCACCATTCATAACTCTATACTACTGATATGTCACCGAACCTTAAGTGTGCAGACCCTGCGGGTTTGAGAACTATGTAGACATGACCGAGACACCTCTACGGTCCATAACCAATAGCGGTACCTGGATACCGATATTGGTTCCTTCATATTCTACGAAGATATTTATCGATCGAACCTCTATGTCAAGGATTCAGTTAATCCCGTATGATGTTCCCTTTGTTCTTTGGTATGTTACTTGCCCGAGATTTGATCGTCGGTATCTCCATACCTAGTTCAACCTCGTTACCGGCAAGTCTCTTCACTCGTTACATAATACAAGATCTCGTGATTAACACTTAGTCACATTGCTTGCAAGGCTTATTGTGATGTTGTATTACCGAGTGGGCCCTAAGATACCTCTCCGTCACACGGAGTAACAAATCCCAGTCTTGATCCATGCCAACTCAACAGACACCCTCGGAGATACCTGTAGAGCACCTTTATAGTCACCCAGTTATGTTGCGACGTTTGATACACACAAGGCACTCCTCTGATGTCCGTGAGTTGCATGATCTCATGGTCATAGGAACATATACTTGACATGAAGAAAACAATAGCAATAAACTGACACGGTCATATGCTACGTTTGTAGTTTGGGCCTTGTCCATCACACCATTCTCCTAATGATATGATCCCGTTTATCAAATGACATCCCATGTCCATGGCTAGGAAACCTTAACCATCTTTGATCAACGAGCTAGTCTATTAGAGGCATACTAGGGACATGGTTTTGTCTATGTATCCACACATGCATCTAAGTCTCCGATCAATACAATTATAGCAGGGATAGTAAACGATTATCATGAACAAGGAAATATGATAATAACTAATTTATTATTGCCTCTAGGGCATATTTCCAACAATTGCATTCTAGCATTCAAAGATTTTTCCTTCCACTTGCGAAGCAATTTCTTAAGATCATCTCTATCCTTACAAGCAAGAAAGTCCCTAGCTACCTCTCCTTCCGTAACATACTCCATAGGTATATCAGGAAATTCATATCTAGGAGAGCTAGGTCTAGCAGGTGTATCATAGAGTTCAGTTTCAATAATTTCATCTGATTCAGAAATATTATCAGTTTCAGCATTGGCTCTAGGAATTTGTCCAGCAAGAAATTCACCCACTGGCACAGTATCATAAAGAAAAGTATCATCATAATCATCATGCATAGCAGAAGTAGCATCATCAATTACTTGCGACATATCAGAATTACTAGTAGGGGGTGGTGTCGCAAATTTACTCATAACAGATGGTGAATCAAGTGCAGAGCTAGATGGAAGTTCCTTACCTGTCCTCGTAGTTGAGGGGTAGCTCTTGGTTTTTGGATCTTTAAGATTACTCATAGTGATCAGCAGATATATATCCCAAGTGACTTAGAGAACAAAGCTACGATCCCTAGCAACGGCGCCAGAAAAAAGTCTTGATAACCCATGAGTATAGGGGATCGCAACAGTTTTCGAGGGTAGAGTATTCGACCCAAAGTTATTGATTCGACACAAGGGGAGCAAAAGAATATTCTCGAGTATTAGCAGCTGAGTTGTCAATTCAACCACACCTGAAAGAGTTAATATATGTAGCAAAGTATTCAGTAGCAAAGTAATATGGAAGTAACGGTAATGGTGGCAAGGTGATAGTAACAGTTTGTAGTGATTGTAACAGTAGCAATGGAAAAGTAACTTAGCAAAGATCAATATATGGAAAGCTCGTAGGCAATGGATTAGTGATGGATAATTATGTCGGATGGCATTCATCATGCAACAGTTATAACATAAGGTGACACAGAACTAGCTCCAATTCATCAATGTAATGTACGCATGTATTCCATATATAGTCATACGTGCTTATGGAAAAGAACTTGCATGATATCTTTTTTCCTACCATCCCGTGGCAGCGGGGTCCTATTGGAAACTAAGGGATATTGAGGCCTCCTTTTTATAGAGAATCGGACCAAACCATTATCACTTAGTGAATACATGAACTCCTCAAACTACGGTAATCACCGGAAAGAATCCCAGTTATTGTCACCCTAGGGGATGCGGATCATAACTCGTAATAGGTGTCTACAACTTGCAAGATAGGATCAAGAACACACATATATTCATGAAAACATAATAGGTTCAGATCTGAAATCATGGCACTCGGGCCATAGTGACAAGCATTAAGCATAGCAAAGTCATAGCAACATCAATCTCAGAACATAGTGGATACTAGGGATCAAACCCTAACAAAACTAAATCAAATACATGGTAAATCTCATCCAACCCATCACCTTCCTGCAAGCCTAAGATGGAATTACTCACGAACGGCGGAGTGCACCATGGAATTAGTGATGAAGGATGGTTGGTGATGACGATGGCGTCGATTTCCCCTCTCCGGAGCCCAAAACGGACTCCAGGTCTGGCCTCCCGAGGAAGAACAGGAGGTGGCGGCGGCTCCGTATCGTGAAACACGATGAACTCTTCTCTCTGATTTTTTTCTCCATGGATGTGAATTTATAGAGTTGGAATTGAGGTCGATGGAGCTATAGGGGGCCCACAAGCCACCTAGGCGCGCCCTAGGGGGGCTCCCATGGCTTGTGGACAATGGGTGGGCCCCTTGTGGTTGATTCTTTCGCCAGTATTTTTTATTAATTCCAAAAATATTTTCCGTAAATTTTTAGGTCAATCCGAGAACTTTATTTCATCACAAAAATAACACCAAGGCAATTCTACTGAAAACAGCATCAGTCCGAGTTAGTTCCATTGAAATCATGCAAATTAGAGTCCAAAACAAGGGCAAAAGAGTTTGGAAAACTAGATACGATGGAGACGTATCAAGTCCCCCAAGCTTAACCCATTGCTTGTCCTCAAGCAATTCAATTAACAAACTAAAAGTGACAAAGAAAAACTTTTAGAAACTCTGTTTGATCTTGTTGTTGCAAATATGTCTAACTGTTGTTCGGATTTTCAGCAAAGATTATACACTAACCACGTTCACAATAACATTTAGGTCTCACATTTACTCATATCAATGGCATAATCAACTAGCAAGCAATAATAATAAATGTCGGATGACAACAATTTTATCAAAACAGTCATGATACAATATGATATAATGGTATCTCACTAGCCCTTTCTGAGACCGCAAAACATAAATGCAGAGTACCCCTAATGAACAAGGACTGACTAGAAATTGTAATTCATGGTAAAAGAGATCCAGTCACAATCATACTCAATATCAATTAATAACAGAGCATACAAATGACGGTGGTGCTCTCTAGATGGTGCTTTTTATAAGAGGAGGATGACTCAACATTAAAGTAAAATAGGTAATCCCTTCGCAGAGGGAAGCATTGATTTGCAGAGGTGCCAGAGCTCAAGGTTTTAAAACAGGGATGAATAATAATTTGAGCGGTATGATTTCGTTTTCAACATAACAACCAAGATATTTCCACATCTTCCATGCTAGATACATTATAGGCGGTTCCCAAACAGAATGATAAAATTTTTACTCCCCCTCGACCAATCGAACACACTCCACGGCTGGCTGAATCCACGGGTACCGTCCATACAAACAACAATCCTGGGGGAGTTTTGTTTTGTTATATTCTAATTTGATTTTTGAGCATGGAACTCGGCATCCCGAATACCAGCCACTTTCTCGTTAATGATAGTGAATCAACACATATCGTGACAATAACTGATACATCTCCAATGTATCTATAGTTTTTGATGATGGCATGCTATTATATTATCTATTTTGGATGTTTTATATGCATTAATATGCTATTTTATATTATTATTTTGACTAACATATTAATCTAGAGCCTAGTGCCAGTTTCTGTTTTTTCCTTTTTTTTGAGTTTTGCAGATAGGGAATATCAAATAGAGTCCAAACGGAATAAAACCTTCGGAAGGAATTTTTTGGAAGGAAACAAATCATCCAAGGTTGGAGTGCATGCCAAGGCTTGTGCCAGGGAGCCACAAGTCTGCTAGGCGCGACCCCCCTGGCCGCACCTAGCAGGCTTGTCGCCTCCTGGCAGGTCTCCTAACCCTAATTATTGTCCTATAAATTTCCAAATATTCCCCAACATTAGAACGAGACACACAAATACTTTTCTGTCGCCCGAAGCCTCCATTCCCGAGAGATCCAATCTTGGAGCCTTTTCCAGTAATCTGTCGGAGGGGGTTTCGATCACGGAGGGCATCTATATCAACTCCATTGCCCCTCTGATGATGCGTGAGTAGTCCACCACAGACCTACGGGTCCATAGCTAGTAGCTAGATGGCTTCTTCTCTCTCTTTGATCTTCAATACCATGTTCTTCATGATCTTCATGGAGATCTATCCCATGTAATCCTCTTTTGTGGTGTGTTTGTCAAGATCCGATGAATTGTGAGTTTATGTTCAGATTATACATGAATCTTATTTGAATCTCCTCTGAATTCTTATGTGCATGATTTCATATCCATGCAAGTCTCTTCGAGTTATTGGTTTGGTTTGGCGAACTAGACTGGTAATTCTTGCAATGGGAGAAGTGCTTGGTTTGGGGTTCAATCTTGCGGTGTCCTCACCCAGTGACATAGTAGGGGTAGCGAGGCATGTATTGTATTGTTGCCATCAAGGGTAACAATATGGGGTTTTCATCATATTTCTTGAGTTTATCCCTCTACATCATGTCATCTTTCTTCATGTGTTATTCTGTTCTTCATGAACTTAATACTCTAGATGAAGGCAGGAGTCGGTCGATGTGTGGAGTAATAGTAGTAGATGCAGAATCGTTTTGGTCTACTTGATACGGAGGTGATGCCTATATGCATGATCATTGCCTTGGACAACTACATGATTATCCGCTTATCTATTAATTGCTTGACAGTAATTTGTTTACCCACCATGATATTTTCCTTCGAGAGAGAAGCCTTTAGTGAAACCTATGGTCCCCGGGTCTACTTTCCATAATATACTTTCAGATCTATAAACCAAAAATACCAAAAATACTTTTCCGCAATTTATTTACCTTTTATTTTCCGTTCTTCTTTACATCTATATCTACCGGATCTAATCCTTGCAAATAATCCTGAAGGGATTGACAACCCCTTTATAGCGTTGGGTGCAAGAGTTTGATTGTTTGTGTAGGTGCATCCATTGGTGACTTGCTTGTTCCTCCTACTGGATTGATACCTTGGTTCTCAACAACCGAGGTAAATACTTATCTACTTCGCTGCAGCACCCTTTCCTCTTCAAGGGAAAACCAACGCACGCTCAAGAGGTAGCAATAACCCACCTAGCATGGAAGATACTGACCGTCCCCAGTCACTACATGAGCGATTCGAGCATACAAAACAGAATATTATTTGAAGGTTTAGAGTTTGGCACATGCAAATTTACTTGGAACGGCGGGTAAATATTGCATATACGTAGGTATGGTGGACTCAGCTGGAACAACTTTGGGTTTAAGGAAATGGATGCACAAGCAGTAATCCCGCTTAGTACAAGTGAAGGCTAGCAAGAGACTGGGAAGCGACTAACTAGTGAGCAACAATAGGCATAAACATGCATTGAGATTAACCAACATTGAATGCAGGCATGAGTAGGATATAAATCACCATGAACATAAATATCGTGGAAGCGATGTTGATTTTGTTTCAACTACATGCATGAACATGTGCCAAGTCAAGCCACTTGAATCATTCAAAGCAGGATACCATCCTATCATTGTACATCACAACCATTTTAAATTTATGTTGGCACTCAAGACAAACCATTATACATCTTAGCTAATTAAGCATGGGAAGAGTAACTATAATCTCTAATTGTCATTGCAAACATGTTTCATCCATAATGAGCTGAATCCAGAACGATGAGCTAATCATATTTACAAAAAAAGAGGTCGAGTTCGTACCAGCTTTTCTCCATCTCAATCACTTCATCATATACCGTCATTATTTCCTTTCACTTGTGATATGTCTCCAACGTTTCTATAATTTTTGATTGTTCCATGCTATTATATTATCAATCTTGGATGTTTTATAATCATTTTATATCATTTTTTGGTACTAAACTATTGACATAGTGACAAGTGCCAGTTGTTGTTTTTTTCATGTTTTTTACATCGCATAAAATCAATACCAGACAAACCTCAAATGCCACAAAACTTCATGACGATTGTTTATGGGCCAGAAGGAACACAACGGGCCCTGGCTGCACCTGGGGGTGCCCCGAGGGAGGCACAACCCACCAGGGCGCGCCAGGAGGCCCAGGCGCGCCCTGGTGGGTTGTACCCACCTCGGGAGCCCCCTGGACTGCCCTCTTCGCTCTATAAATACCCCAATATTCTAGAAACCCTAGAGCGACAGACGAAATATTCATCCAGCCGCCGCCGAGTCCAGAACCACCAGATCCAATCTAAACACCATCTCGGATGGGGTTCACCACCTCCATTGGTCCCTCTCCGATGATGTGTGAGTAGTTCTTTGTAGACCCTCGGGTCCATAGTTAGTAGCTAGATGGCTTTCTCTCTCTCGCTGAATTCTCAATCCAATGGTCTCTTGGAGATCCATATGATGTAACTCTTTTGCGGTGTGTTTGTTGGGATCGATGAACTTTGAGTTTATGATCAGATCTATCTTGTTATATCCATGAAAGTTATGTGAGTTTGTTTGATCTATTATATGCATGATTGCTTACAGCCTCATATTTCTTCTCCGATATTTGGGTTTTGTTTGTCCAACTTGATCTATTTATCTTGCAATGGGTAGAGGTGCTTTGTAGTGGGTTCGATCTTACGGTGCTTGATCCCAGTGATAGAAAGGGAAACGACACGTATGTATCGTTGCTACTAAGGATAAAATGATGAGGTCTATCTCTACATAGATAGATCTTGTCCACATCATGTCATCGTTCTTATTGCATTACTCCGTTTCTCCATGAACTTAATACACTAGATGCATGCTGGATAGCGGTCGATGTGTGGAGTAATAGTAGTAGATGCAGGTAGGAGTCGGCCTACTAATCTTGGATGTGATGCCTATGTAATGATCATTGCCTGGATATCGTCATGAGTATTTGAAGTTCTATCAATTGCCCAACAGTAATTTGTTCACCCACCGTTTGCTATTTTTCTCGAGAGACGCCACTAGTGAAACCTACGGCCCCCACGTCTCTTTCTCATATTATTTGCCTTTGCGATCTACTTTTCTCTTGAATTTATTTTCAGATCTATATTTCCAAAAACCCAAAAATACCTTGCTGCACTTTATTTTATTTGGCATTCGATCTATCAATATTTACAACTTTCTCCCGTCCACGTGCCTTTCTGGCACCGTTACCCGAAAGGGATTGACAACCCCTTTAACACGTCGGGTTGCAAGTATGTGTTATTTGTGTGCAGGGGTTGTTTACGTTGTGTTGCTTGGTTCTCCTACTGGTTCGATAACCTTGGTTTCATATTTGAGGGAAGTACCTACTGCCGCTATGCTCCATCATCCCTTCCTCTTTGGGGAAATACCGACATAGCTTCAAGCGACATCCAAAGGAATTTTTCGCGCCGTTGTCGGGGAGGATCTTACATATATACCAGGTTCCTAATCACAAATCTCATCTCCTTGAAATTTACATTATTTTCCATTTCCTCTCGTTTTCCTCTCCCCCACTTCACAAAAAATTGTCGTTTTATTCGCCTCTCTTTTTTCGTTCACCGTTCTCTTGCTTTCTAGTCTTGATGGCTAGCGTCCCTACTCCTCCTTTGTCGCCAGATTTTCAAGTTATTTACTTCAAGCAAAGACAAGGAGAATATTTGAAAGATGCCTGGTATAGGATTATGGAATCATATCGTATTTCCAACTTAAAGGGGGACGCTAAAGTTTTGCTTCGTAATTTTTACATAGGATTGGCTTTGCATCATAGACAACTTCTCGATTTTGCCGCTAAAGAAATTTCATTGAACTTGATGCCAATGCTGCCTATGAAATTTTAGAGGGAATTTTGGGAATTCCACCTAAAAAGAAGGGGTTTCCTTTTGCCCCCGAGGGATCTCAAAATGTTGGACAAACTTGGTGATTTGCATAAACATATGGTTGAAATATAGAAATATAATGAACCCCTCAAACACATCAATGGTAGTATCAATTGCATGAATACTATGATTACTCTTTGCAATAAGCGATTGGATATTTTGGATCTTAAGATGGTTTCTTTCCCGGAGAATTTAGGGAAGCATAAAGAGCCTACCGATTTTGAGAAAACCCTTGCAAAAGTTGCCGAAACTTCGAAAGACAAAACTTAGATGCTTGCTTTATGCCTAGCTAAGGGCGTAAAATAGTAGCGCTTGTTGGGAGGCAACCCAATGAATAAAATTTATTTCTGATTTTTGATTTCTATTCTTGAGTTTTTACACAATTATGCTACTGCTATGATTGTGTTTTTTGTGTTTTATTTAGTGTTTGTGCCAAGTAAACCCTTTGGGATCATGTTAGGTGATAGTTGCTTTGATCTTGTTGAAAAACAGAAACTTTATGCGCCAGCCACAGAATTATTAAAAATCACAGAAGCATGATAACATTCTGAATTTTTGACACAAGATTTATATACAAATGTCTCACGTTTTCCTAATTTTCCAGAATTGTTTCAGTTACATAAGTATTCAAAATATCTAGATTGCTACAGACTGTTCTGTTTTAGACAGATTCTGTTTTCTTTGTGTTGTGTGCTTATTTTGATGGCTCTATGGTTTTCTTTGATGAGTTTTTGCCATAGAAAAGTTGGAATACAGTAGGTATAATGCAAGAACAAAATATGAATGGGTTTAATACAGTACTTATAGTAGTGATTTATTTTTCTTATACTAACGGATCTCACAAAGGTTTTGTTGAGTTTTGTGTGATTGAAGTTCTCAAGTTTTGGGTTATCTTACGATGGATGAAGGAAGGATGGAAGAGACTAAGCTTGGGGATTCCCCGGAATCCCAAGCTATTATACAAAAATGAGCAACCAACTAGGCTTGGGGATGCCCCCGAGTGGCATCCCCGCTTTCTTCCAACGATCATCGGTATTTTACTCGAAACTATATTTTTATTCGTCACATGATATGTGTTTTGCTTGGAGTGTCTTGTATGATATGAGTCTTTGCTTGTTTTATTTGGTGTTTTAAGTCTTGATCCCTTGCTGGACACACCTATTTGAGAGATCCAAAATTATTTCATGACTTGTTAGAATTGCTCTGTATGCTTCACTTAAAAAAATTTGAGCAAGGGACTTGCTCTAGTGCTTCACTTATATCTTTTTGATAACGGTGTGCTTAGTATTTTTTGAAGAAATACTCTCTTACTTCACTTAGATTTATTTGAGAGTTAGTAAAATTTTCAAGATTCTCTCTTGCTTCACTTAAATTATTTTGAGAGAAAGAAGAAAAATTATGCTCTATATTTGTTTGAGCTTATGAAAAGCAACACATGAAAATTAGTCCCAAAGCGATAGATATCCAAGAAGGAAAAAATAAAAACTTTCATGAAGATCATTGGACAAAGTAAACTTGATTCTTAGTAATAGTTTTGAGATATGATGATGTGATATGTGAGATATGTTGATGAGTAATTATGCTTTAGTAAGAATATTGGTGTTAAGGTTTGTCATTCCCTATGCAAGTACGAAATTCAATAGTCATGCAATAAAATTATATCCTAATTGTGGTGCATTATTTCGTGTTATTTATGCTTAATGCTTGCTTATGAGATTATCCGTTTCTTGGTTGGTCGCTTCTCAATCTTTTGCTAGCCTTCATTTTGCACCAAGTATGAGCTCTACTTGTGCATCCAAATCCTTAAACCCAGTTTTTGCCACACGAGTCCACTATACCTACATATATGCGGTATTTCCGTGCTATTCTAAGCAAATTTGTATGTGCCATCTCTAATTTTCAGAATAAACTTCTTTTTTGTGTGTTTGTTTCGCTCGTGGAGTGGTGAGGGGTGGCTAATATTTTCCATGCTAGATGGGTTATTCTCACGATGAGTGTTTATTCACTTGTCATTGCATGAGAGTAAGGCAAAGGTATAGGGATTCCTAGTGCCGAAATGCAGAAATGAATTTACTTTATGTTGTCAAATAATAAATTCCTTGGAAAGTGAAAGTATGAAAAAAAGGAATAAACTTTATTTTCTGTTTGGGAACCGCCTATGATATATCTAGCATGGAAAGTGTTGGAAACTCTAAGTCGTTTTCGTTGGTGGGATGGATACACCTCCCAAAATGTTTTTATCTAGTTTTTCTCTTTGAGCTCTGGCACCTCTACAAATCCCTACTTCCCTTTGTGAAGGGCCTTTCTTTTACTTTATGAAATTTTTATTTTTGAATTTGAGTCTCCATCTTCTCTTACCAAAGCACCAACTAGGAGGCAATGTGATCGTACTTAAGTATTGGGTGTAGCTAATGTTCGAGTGTGTTTCATGAATGGATCAATGTTTGAGCATGATGGGATAGGGATAACTTATTTTAGCGGTAATATTTTGAAAGACATGGTTGCTTGTTGATATGCTTGAGTATCTAAATTATTATGTCAAAACTAGACTATTGCTTTGAACAACTAAAAGTCCAAATGTCCATGCTATAAGAAAAAGAATATGATATGACATGTTAGGCAGCATTCCACATCAAAAATTCTGTTTTTATCACTTACCTACTCGAGGACGAGTAGGAGTTAAGCTTGGGGATGCTGATACGTCTCCAACGTATCTATAATTTTTGATTGTTCCATGTTGTTATATTATCAATCTTGGATGTTTTATATTCATTTTATATTCATTTTATATCATTTTTTGGTACTAACCTATTGACATAGTGCCAAGTACCAGTTGTTGTTTTTCCATGTTTTTACATCGCAGAAAATCAATACCAGACGAAGCCCAAATGCCACGAAACTTCACGATGATGTTTTATGGGCCAGAAGGAACACAACGGGCCCTGGCTGCACGTCGGGGTGCCCCGAGGGAGGCACAACCCACCAGGGAACGCTAGGAGGCCCAGGCGCACCCTGGTGGGTTGTGCCCACCTCGGGTGCCCCCCAGACCGCCTCTTCACTCTATAAATACCCCCAATGTTCCAGAAACCGTAGAGCGACAGACGAAATATTCATCCAGCCATCGCAGAGTCCAGAACCACTAGATCCAATCTAAACACCATCTCGGATGGGGTTCACCACCTCCATTGGTGCCTCTCCGATGATGCGTGAGTAGTTCTTTGTAGACCTTCAGGTCCGTAGTTAGTAGCTGGATGGCTTTCTCTCTTGCTGAATTCTCAATACAATGGTCTCCACATGATGTAACTCTTTTGCGGTGTGTTTGTTGGGATCGATGAACTTTGAGTTTATGATCAGATCTATCTTTTTATATCCATGAAAGTTATTTGAGTTTCTTTGATCTCTTATATGCATGATTGCTTACAGCCTCGTATTTCTTCTCACATATTTGGGTTTTGTTTGGCCACTTGACCTATTTATCTTGCAATGGGAAGAGGTGCTTTGTAGTGGGTTCGATCTTACGGTGCTTGATCCCAGTGACAGAAAGGGAAACGACACGTATGTATCGTTGCTACTAAGGATTAAATGATGGGGTCTATCTATACATAGATAGATCTTGTCTACATCATGTCATCATTCTTATTGCATTACTCCGTTTCTCCATGAACTTAATACACTAGATGCATGCTGGATAGCGGTCGATGTGTGGAGTAATAGTAGTAGATGCAGGCAGGAGTCGGCCTACTAATCTTGGACGTGATGCCTATGTAATGATCATTGCCTGGATATCGTCATGAGTATTTGATGTTCTATCAATTTCCCAAAAGTAATTTGTTCACCCACCGTTTGCTATTTTTCTCGAGACAAGCCACTAGTGAAACCTACGGCCCCCGGGTCTCTTTCTCATATTATTTGCCTTTGCGATCTACTTTTCTCTTGCATTTATTTTCAGATCTATATTTCCAAAAACCCAAAACTACCTTGCTGCACTTTATTTTATTTGGTGTTCGATCTATCAACATTTACAACTTTCTCTCATCCACGTGCCTTTCTGGCGCCGTTACCCGAAAGGGAATGACAACCCCTTTAACACGCCGGGTTGAGAGTATTTGTTATTTGTGTGCAGGGGTTGTTTACGTTGTGTTTCTTGGTTCTCCTAATGGTTCGATAACCTTGGTTTCATATCTAAGGGAAATACCTACCGCCGTTGTGCTGCATCATCCCTTCCTCTTTGGGGAAATACCGACGTAGCTTCAAGGGACATCAACTTGCACGACCGAACGGTGAGAATAATAATAAGAGTGTACGTGCATTAGACTAAGCTGGAATCTGCAAACCATAACTCAAGGGAGAAGGCAAGGTAATATGGGCTCTGTGATAGATAAACAATAATTCATATGATACTTACTCATCATTTTCATTGTGGCCTTCTCCTTTCGACCCAAAGTAAGAAATTTCAAAACAAGAACGAGAAAAACTATTTACACGGTAAATCTCCCAACAAGCAAAAGAAGAACGAGAAATCTTTTTGGGTTTTCTTTTAATGCTACAACTAAAAAGACTAGAAGGTAAAGCTAGAACTATGTTTTTTTGATTTTCTCAAGGTTAATTAAGCACACAAGAAGAAAGCGGAAAGAAGAAATAAACCACCATGGATGGTACAATGAAAAAGTATGAGCACCGACTACTAAGATGATTGTGTGAACATGAATGTAATGTCGGTGAGAAATATGTACTCCCCCAAGCTTAGGCTTTTGGCCTAAGTTGGTCTAGGACCATGGCTGGCCTGGATAATATCCAAAGTCATAGTCAGGGTTGTACTGGGCTGCAGCGGCTACTGCCTGAACGGCTGCATCACGGAGGGGAGCGGCTACCGCCTTCTCTCGTACTCTTTTGCCTCCTCTTTGGTTATAAAGTGTCTTCGTTTTTCCTAAAAGTGAAAGAAGGCAGGAGTAGGAAGGGTAATATGGATAGCACGATGTCTATAAAAAATTAGTCGGTACAGGAAGGACTTCTCGTTCCTCTCAAGAAACTGGTAGTGCACCATAGCCTCATAATCAAGAAAAGCAGGTGGTAACTCAATATCATTCTCCCTTATGGGTACCCCCAAGATAATTAGCTACACGAGTGGCATAAATCCCGCCAAAGAAATCTCCATCCTTAGCATTTTTATTTAGCCTCCTAGCAATAATAGCCCCCAAGTTATATCGTCTATCACCCATTACCGCACTCTTAAGAGTACTAAGATCAGGTACACAAAGATGGCTATGCTCATGTTTATCGTTAATACAACTACCTATGAAAAGAGCAAAATAATGTATAGCAGGAAAGTGAATGCTCCCCAAGGTAGCCTGTGTAATATTTCTAGTTTCTCCCATGGTGATGCTAGCAAGAAAATTATTATATTCAGTTTTGTGAGGATCACTATGGCTACGCCATTGTGGAGTTTTGCATGCATGGTTAAAATCTTCTAGTTCCATAGTATAAGATTCATAATAAAGATTTAATAAAACAAAATGTGTATTACGCCTGGATGAAAACTCAAACCACCGCACGAAAGAATTGATGAGTTGATAATATTGCTTGCATTGGTCTGAAACGAAATCCTCAAGGCCAGCATTTCGTGTGTACGCGTAAAATTCTTCCTTGAAACCGACATGAACCATGAATTTATCTGATGGCCATTCACAAGGACGCACTTGAGCTTACCTCGGTGGTTCAAGGTCGGGCTCACGTATCGCGAGTCTCGGAGCCTTCTTGCTCATGGAACCCCCTTGGTATATTCGCCTCAACATTTTTCTTTCTCTGAAAAATTTCTGAAATTTTTAGTGACTCAAAATAAAGGTGAACAAAACTCAACAAAACTTATAGCAACTACTAACACAGGTGCCTAGAGGCTATATCAAGCATCAAAACTACTTGGGACCATACAAATTTGACATGCAAGCTCAAGAACAAGGTCACCACAGCAGAATTTTTTTGCAATATATAAAGCACTAAAACAAAAACTAATTGAACCATTGGAGGAGTCACATACCGAAGATCAGTCCCCCAAAACAGTTTTGCAAATGGAGCTTTGCACAAGGAGATCGAACATGACAGCAAACTGAGCTAGAACACGGGCTAGAGCAATGGTAGGATTTTTTCTGGAGGAAGATGAAGTGGTGGATAGGTGCTGGAATAAGTGAGGGGGCCGATGTGGCACCCACAAGCCAGGGGGTGGACGCGCCCTATGGGCTTGTGGCCCATTGGTGCAACCCCCTCATATGTTCTCAGTGCCAGAAATTCTTAAATATCCAGAAAAAATCATACTATATTTTCAGGGCATTTGGAGAATTTTTATTTTCAGATCATTTTTTTATTGCATGGATAAATCAAAAAACAGAAAAATAATACATTTTACTTTGTTTTATCTATATAACAGAAAGTAAAAGTTGGGTACAGAAGGTTGTGCCTCCTAAATTCATCCATCTCATGCTCATAAAAAAGAATCCATCAATAAGGTTGATCAAGTCTTATTGACAAACTTTTTTCGAATGACACGGAACCGAAGAATTTTCGAATAGCACTAGGTTACCTCAAAGGGGATATGCATGTCCCCGACAATAAGTATATCATATTTCTTTTTGGCAGTGAGGAGAGGGAATTCAAAATATCCAATAATAATCGTTGAAATTTTTCCAATGGAGTTGATACTATGAACTTGAGGATGTTTCTTCGCAAAGTGTACCATATGCTCATTACCATTAACATGAAAAGTGACATTGCCCATGTTGTAATCAATAACTTCGGCTGCAGTATTAAAAAGGTCTACCAAGGATGATCGACATACTATCGTCCTTGGGAATATCAAGAATAACAAAGTTCGTTAGGGTAGTAACATTTGCAACTATGACAGGCACATCCTCACAAATACCGATGGGTAAAGCAGTTGATTTATCAACCATTTGCAAAAAGATTTCAGTAGGTGTCAACTTATTGAAATCAAGTCTACGATACAAAGAGAAATGCATAACACTAACACCACCTCCAAGGTCACATAAAGCAATTTTAACATAATCTCTTTTAATAGAGCATGGTATAGTTGGTACTCCGGGATCTCCTAGTTTCTTTGGTATTCCACCCTTAAAGGTATAATTAGAAAGCATGGTGGAAATCTTAGCTTCCGGTATCTTTCTTTTATTTGTCACAATATCTTTCATATACTTAGCATAAAGAGACATTTTCAGAATATCAGTCAAGCGCATACGCAAAAATACAAGTCTAAGCATTTCAACAAAACGCTCAAAGTCCTCATCCTCCTTTTTCTTCGATGGTTTAGGAGGAAAGGGCATGGGTTTTTGAACCCATGGTTCTCTTTCTTTACCATGCTTGCAAGCAACAAAGTCCCTTTTGTCATATCTTTTATTCTTAGGTTGTGGGTTATCAAGATCAACAACAGGTTCAATCTCCACATCATTATCATTACTAGGTTGAGCATCAACATGAACATCGTCATTAATATTATCACTAGGCTCGTGTTCATTACCAGATGTTGTCTCCGCATCAGAAATAGAAATATCATTTGGGTTTTCAGGTGTATCTATAACAGGTTCACTAGCAGCATACAAACTTCTATCATCATTCTTTTTCCTTTTATTTCTGGGATGACTATGTGCATCAGTATTAATTCTCTGATAATCTTGCTCAATTCTGTTAGGATGGCCCTTAGGATACAAAGGTTCCTGAGTCATTTTACCACCTCTAGTCCCAACTCTAACAGAATGATCATTGTTCTTACCATTCATCTCATTAAGAAAATCATTTGGTGTCGTAAGTACTTGTTCTACTTGAGTAGTTACCATGGAAGCATGCTTACTAATAAGCTTAAGATCATTAATAGTTCTACTCATATAATCACCTAAGCAATCAAGCATGTAAGCATAATGTTTCAGTTGTCTACTAACATAAGCATGGAAATTTTCTTGCTTAACAACAAAGTTATCAAACTCATCCAAGCATTGGCTAGCAGACTTATTATAAGGAATATCACCTTCATCAAATCTACGGAGAGAATTTACCTATACTACGTGTGTCGGGTTATCAAGACCTTGTATTTCCTCAATAGGTGGTAGATTTAACATCATCAGCTTTAATACCTTTTTCTTTCATAGATTTCTTTGCATCTTGCATATCTTTAGGACTGAGAAATAGAATACCTCTTTTCTTAGGAGTGGGATTTGGAGGTGGTTCGAGAATAGTCCAATCATTATCATTGCTCAATATATTATTCATTAGTAGTTCATCTTGTTCAACAGTTCGTTCCCTGAAAATACAACCAACACAACTATCTAGGTGGTCCCTAGAAGCATCGGTAGTCCAATATAAAAAATATCAAGTATTTGGTTTTTCTTGAGAGGATGATCAGGCAAAGAATTAAGTAATTGGAGAATCCTCCCCCAAGCTTGTGGGAGTCTCTCTTCTTTAATTTGCACGAAGTTAAATATTTCCTGCAAGATAGCTTGTTTCTTATGGGCAGGAAAATATTTTTCAGAGAAGTAATATATCATATCTTGGGGACTACGCACACAACCAGGAGCAAGAGAATTAAACCATATCTTAGCAGCACCCTTTATTGAGAAAGGAAACAACCTAAGAATATAGTAATGATGAATTTTTTCCTCATGAGTAAATAGGGTGGCTATATCATTTAATTTAGTAAGATGTGCCATAACAGTTTCAGATTCATAACCATGGAAAGGATCATATTCAACCAAAGTAATTAACTCGGAATCGATAGAGAATTCATAATCCTTATCAGTAACAAAGATGGGTGAAGTAGCAAACTTAGGATCATATTGCATTCTAGCATTCAAAGATTTTTCCTTCCACTTGCATAGCAATTTCTTAAGCGCATCTATATCCTTACAAGCAAGAAAGTCCCTAGCTACCTCTCCCTCCATAACATAACCCTTAGGTATATTAGGCAATTCATATCTAGGAGAGATAGGTTTAACAGGTGTCCCATAGTGTTCAGTTTCAATAATTTCATCAGTTTCATAAATATAATTAGTTTCAGCATTGACTCTAGCAATTTGTTCATCAAGAAATTCACCCAGTGGCACAGTATTATCAAGCAAAGTATCATCATAAGCATCATGCATAGCAGAAGGGGCATCATCAATTACTTGCGATATGCATATCAGAATCAATAGCAGGTGGTGGTGTCGCAAATTTACTCATAACAGAAGGTGAATCAAGTGCAGAGCTTGATGCCAGTTCCTTACCTCCCCTCGTAGTAGAGGGATAGATCTTGGTTTTGGGGTGTTTCATATTCTTCATAGTGATCAACAGATATAAATCCCAAGTTACTCGGAGAATAGAGCTATGCTCCCTGACAACCCACAAGTATAGGGGATCACAATAGTTTTTGAGGGTAGAGTATTCAACCCAAATTTATTGATTCGACACAAGGGGAGCCGAAGAATATTCTCGAGTATTAGCAGCTGAGTTGTCAATTCAACCACACCTAAAAGACTTAATATCTGCAGGAAATTATTTAGTAGAAAACTAGTATGGAAGTAACGGTAACGATGGCAAAAGTGACACTAGCAATTTTGTAGTGATTGTAAAAGTAGCAACGGAAAAGTAACTTAGCAAGGATCAATATGTGAAAAGCTCATAGGTAATGGATCAGTAATGGATAATTATGTCGGATGGCATTCATCATGCAACGGTTATAACATAGGGTGACATAGAACTAGCTCCAATTCATTAGTGTAATGTAGGCATGTATTCCATATATAGTCATACGTGCTTATTGAAAAGAATTTGCATGACATTTTTTCCTACCCTGCCGTGGCAGAGGGGTCCTAATGGAAACTAAGGGATATTAAGGCCTCCTTTTAGTAGAGAACCGGACCAAAGCATTAGCACTTAGTTAATACATGAACTCCTCAAACTACGGTAATCACCGGAAAGAATCCCAGTTATTGTCACCCTGGGGAATGCGGATCATAACTCGTAATAGGTGTCTACAACTTGAAAGATGGGATCAAGAACACATATATATATTCATGAAAACATAACAGGTTTAGATCTGAAATCATGGTACTCGGGCCCAAGTGACAAGCCTTAAGCATAGCAAAGTCATAGCAACATCAATCTCAGAACATCAAACCCTAACAAAACTAGCTCGGTTACATAGTAAATCTCATCCAACCCATCACCGTCCAGCAAGCCTACGATGGAATTACTCACGAACAGTGGAGAGCATCATGCAATTGGTGATGGAGGATGGTTGGTGATGACGATGGTGTCGATTTCCCCTCTCCGGAGCCCAAAATGGACTCGAGGTCTGGCCTCCCGAGGAAGAACAGGAGGTGGCGGCGGCTCCGTATCGTGAAACACGATGAACTCTTCTCTCTAATTTTTTTCTCCACGGATGTGAATATATAGAGTTGGAATTAAGGTCGGTGGAGCTGCAGGCGGCCCACAAGCCACCTAGGCATGCCCTAGGGTGGGGGGGTGCCCCCTGGCTTGTGGCCAATGGGTGGCCCCTTGTGGTTGATTCTTTCGCTAGTATTTTTTATTAATTACAAAAATATTCTTTGTAAATTTTCAGGTCAATCCGAGAATTTTTATTTCCGCACAAAAATAACACCAAGGCAATTCTGTTGAAAACAAAGTCAGTCCGGGTTAGTTCCATTCAAATCATGCAAATTAGAGTCCAAAACAAAGGCAAAAGAGTTTTGAGAAGTAGATACGATGGAGACATATCAGCAGCACCCGGAGCCCATGGAGGTGGAGTGGGCAATCTTTGCCAATGATGACGGGGATCTTATAGTCATCTCCGATAACAAGGAGGAAGGTGGCGAGGTGGGCGGCAAGGAGGACGACAAGTAGGAGGAGATCGACCTCGAGTGGTGTACCGTATTCCTCTATGACGACGACGGTACCGGACCGGATCCGGCTCTCACCACTGGTAGCCTCATAGGGAAGGATTGGCTAGACTTCATTTTTGGTCGACATCCCTAGTCTACTAGTGTAGTCGAAGTTTCAAATAGGGATTCCTATTCTTGTGCCCCTCGTTCCTTAGTTGTACTCATTCATCCCCACGCTCTTAACAGGTTCTCACTTTTCCCCACTCTCTTGTCTGAAACCCTCAGAAATGGTCACACGGTGGGATGCCGTTGGGTCAATTGTTTGACCATTAACTACTGACAAGTGGGGCCCTGGTTTTGGTGGACTGTTGGGCCAAAGCGCGCCACTTCCTCCATCCCATTTTGTAGGCGTCTTTTCACAGGCGCCCGCCACATCAGGCTGATGGCATGGCCCCACGCGGACTCGTCGGGAAACCCGAGGTTCCGAGGGGCGCCTCGACCATCGGTGCGGTGTGAATGTCGCGTGACACCACTTCGAATCGCCGCCCGAGGCCATTAGCCGGCTATATAAGCCGGTCGGCACCCCCCGCCCTTGCACATCCTCATCCTCCCTCCACCCTGCCCCCGCCCAAGCCCATCCGCCTCCTGCCGCACTTCCGTCACCGTTAGGATGGTCCGGCACCTCATCACCATGTACGCGCATCTCCCTCCAAATTCGTCGAAGACGGAGGAGGAGGAGCAAGAGGAGCACTAGCCGACGACCATGGAGGAGGATGACATGAAGGCAGAGGCGGACGTCACCGTCGACCAACCGAAGGAGATGGTGGAGCGGCAGGCCATCCTGGATTCCATCCAGGATGAGGCCGAGGTGGAGGCCAACCGCCGGATCCTCCAGCAGAGGCAGGCGGAGGCCGACGCCCTGTTTGAAGAGCTAGAGGTGGAGATAGAGGAATAGGAGGCGGCAACAGAGCAGCCGTAGGCGTCGAAGGGGGCGGGGCCGCAACAGGCGGCCATTTATCCACCGGAGGGCACAGAGGTCATCGACATCTCCAACAAAGAGTAGATAGTTTCTACTATGTAGTACACAAGTTTTACATCTTGCATGCTTTTGTATGAATTTTTATCCTTCCTAAATATGAGATGTCCGGTTGTGTAATGATGTTTTCAATCTAATATGAATCATGCTAATGTTGAAAAAGAAGAAGGAAAACAAACTATTTTTTGCATGATGAAATTACTTTGATGCAATCAAATCAAAAAAAAGAAACAAACAGTGCAATCAAATCAATAAAGAAAAGGGTGGCGGTGCAATCAAATCAATAAATAAATAAACAAAAGGCCTCTTTTATCCTTGTGGGCCTTCAATAGGTCAACGCCTTGAGAAGGCCCAACAGGGACTTGTTTGCATTTTGGCACACACGAGTGGGCGAGCAGAACCAACCTCTCGCGGATCGCCCAACGATCCAACAGTGCGGAGCCGTCCATGTGATCCAACGGAGCGCAGCCTATACGCGGCCCACCGTGTGAATTCCTTCTAGAAGGCCAAATCTGAGGGCTGTCACGTACGAGATTGTATAGATTCCAAGAAGAGAGTGATAGTGGGTTTGGGTTTATGAACAATTTAAAGATAATCAAAAACATCACCATAGAATGATTTTAGTGTGAATAAGAAGGATCTGAACTTATTTTTTTATTATTGAAATTTTAAACTGTTTTTATAATGATTTATATTGAAAATGGTGTGCTTACCCTAACTTTTGGAGCTCACTAACATAGGCTAACATGATCATTTGTTTGTATTTCTATTTTATTTGTTGTTAGATCATTGCAACCTAGACTAGCATGATCATTGCAACATCAAAGAGCAATGGATTTCAAATGTTTCTTATAATTCAAAGGTCGGTCCAAATTCAAATTCAAACATCACATCACAGTCAAAACATCATATCAAATAACATCAACCTGCGTCTAACTTTAATTATACATTAATGCCAGCCACAAAGGTCGGTGAGAGTTCACAAGTCTGCCAGGCATTAACTAAAAACTTTAAAATGAAATAAAACGAGGAGACGTGCCGCAACCTCGTCATCGTCGGGGCCGGTGAGGTCGACCTGGGTCGGCATCGGGCCAGCCGAGAGGAACGCCGTCGTCCGCCGGTGGGTGTACCGCCGATGCATGCGCTTCGGCACAACGCTCCTCCTCCTATGCTTCAGCGTCCTTCTCCAACTCCATGAGCCGCTTGCCCTCGTGACGCTCCGCCAGCAGGTGTTGTTGTCGCCAGAACTCCAGGTAGATCCGCTCCTGCTTTGGCGTCACCATCATCCAGACGGGTGGTGTGATCACCCGCTCATGCACCACACCAACCCAGACATACTCCTGGGGCGTGAGGGCGGTCGGTGCCTGCTCGAGCCTGGCGGGGATCCCGGGGCCAGCGGCGGCACGACACAGTCGCCAGCAGCGGAGAGCGCAATGGCCTCCGCTATCCGCGCCTAGTAAGCCGCCGCATCCTCCTCCTCCTTGTGCCGCTCTTCCTCCTCGCTTTCAAGGAGGGTGGTTTCCAACATCTCCTAGTACTCGGCCTCCGCCTCCTGGTCCTTGTCACGCACGACGAGGGGTAGTGGGATGCCAGCCCGCACATCACGGACGCCACGCCGGTGCTGCTCCTCGTGCTCAAACGCAAACTAGGACTCCCAATCGGGAGAGTCTTCGGCGTAAGCAGGGTTGAGATACTACTCAGGCATGAACGCCGGCGCCTCACCTCCTGCACATGAGCCGGCACCGACCGTGGTACCATCGGTACTGGGATCCTCTCCGGATCCAAGTGCCAGTCATGCGGCAGGACCACGTCGGGGTAGGGGAGAGGGATGTGGTTCTCTAAGTGCCAGCTTGCCTGGTGCACTGGGACGCTAATCCGTTGCCGAGGCGAAGGGGAAGAGGATGGTGGGGCTAGCGCGTGCCAAGGGATGGCGGGGGCCTTGCCCTTCTTTTTGCCGGAGCTCGAGCCGACCCCTGAGAAGATGCCCATAGTGAGAGGGATGTCGCTGGCGGCCTAGGGTTTGCGGATACTGCCGGGGGTGGAGGGGCAGGCTTCACTCTGGAAGGGTGAAAACTGTTGTGGACTGGTTGGTCCACGGGTTTCCACTTAAAGAAGGACGGCAACTCGAACATGTGTGGCTGACGATCGGGGCCCGCTGTGCGTGCGCATTTATTTTAAGACATCCGGGTAGTTGGAATGCCGCCACGCGTCCCCGAAGCGGGGGAGGAGAAAGCGAGTGCGCGTCCGTTCGGCGTCCTTGTGGCCAGAAATGGGGCGGGTCCAACGAACGAAACAGTCCAGCGTGGCCCCACTCGTCAGCAGTTAACGGTCAAACCACTAAGCCGACAGCATCCCCCGTGTGATCATTTCTGAGGGTTTCAGACTAAGGAGTGGGGGAAAATGAGCAAATATTAAGAGTGTGGGGATGAATGAGTACAACTAAGAAACGAGGGGCACAGATGTAAAAATCCCTTAAATATAAGTTTGATGTTTGTTTATCAAGACTATGTTGAATTTATATTTTAAATTTATGCAATTTTCGATTAAAACTATGTTAAATTCATACAAATTTATGTTTTACTTCATTAACTTTAGGGGAACGGCTAGAACCAGTCAAAATTTAATGGAGTATATATACTCCACTAAAATTTATTAAGCTAGATACTACTCTATTTTTTAGGGGTTGGTAAAAATGGCCTAAGTTGAGACACTAAAATATTTTAAGCCGAGGGATTACTTAACAAGAGGTGTATTGGATCTATCTAATCTGCCACACTGACTTGTGTGTCGAAGGGTGTCGTTCGTATGGTTTTTGGGTCTGATTTTTCTCATAAACTGAACCGATCCTTCTTCTCCTGATCAATGAATTTGGTAATAAAAACTACCGACATTCGGGAAAAAAATCTTCCATACCAACACCGGCCCACCCACCGGACACAGACGTCTGCCAGTCCTCCGAAAACAAGACTTGGCATCAGTGGCATTAACGACAAAGAAAAGATGCTACTCACAGTATGCTACAGATGGATGATGCAGACAGAAGAAGAAGAATGACACAGGGTCAACCTATAGCCAGGAATCATAATCATCATCACATACCTCATCAGTTAGTTACTTACAGAGAACATCAGATCATGGATAGTAGAGATATCCCACATCTCCCTGTACAAGAGAAAGGTGCCGAGCTGGGCTCTCCCTCACATCACACCTGCTAGTAAGTAGGGTTGCAACAAACCAAAAGGGTAAGATATCTCATGCCCTTTGCACCATGTGAATTTGCCGCGCTATATATATACATACGCTTACTATATCTGCCGGAAATGTCTACTCGGACGAAATGACCACCAACATTACAGAGTAAAATGATTTGTATACTTTTCAGGACCAAATTATATCACACTTGTTGTTAAAATTTGAACAAGTTCAGACAATTCACTAAAAATCTAGTATATCATTGAAATATAGAATATTACTCTAAAATTCATGAAACTTGGTTAGTGGGCTTTCAATGTGATCTGGTATAAATTAAAAATGAAAAGACACAATTTTATAACCTATTTCATGCACTTCATTTACAAAAAGCCATTTCTAGCACTTGAAAAATGAAATAATCATTTTCATTCCAAAAAAACTTATTATTCCCATGGAAATATTACCAAATTTGAACTTTCCTTTTATTTTTGTGGCTGTGCCAAATTTAAACTTTCCTTTTATCATTTTGAAAATAAAAAATATTGCCACTTCTAAATTTGAACTTTCAAATTGTGTAGATAAATTGTGAAAACTATGTAACTTCTAAAAAATATGTTTATTGTAATAAAATGGTCCATGCTTACTTTGTGAAAGAGATGGTCAACTATCAGATCATCTCCTTCACAAAACAAGGATTGACAGTCATATTATAATAGAAATAGTTTACTGAATCTAGTCCTCTCTGCTATTTAAGTTTGTCAGCGAGCCTCTCGCACGGCGATGTGGGACTAAACCACATCGTTCAAAATGGTGGTGTGGGGAGGGAGGGGGGCGCTCAAGCGATGTTCATGGGTCGGCATTTTAGGTACAACCATCGGAGTTTAAATGTCCATGGCTTTGTATTAAACCATTAAATTCACACTTAATTTTCCAAATGGTTCTAAAAAAGTTTCGGGCTAAAATAACATCATAATATATTCAAATAAAAAGGAAAAGGACGGAAATAAGAGAGAGAGAGAGAGAGAGAGAGAGAGAGAAGAAAACTTATCTAGTAGTCCAACATTATGCAACCCAGACCACCTAACGGCATCTCCAATAATCTATATGTAGTCTTGTTGGTAAAATTGTCCATGTCATCAACCAACAAGGGATCATACAACTACTCCAATGGTTGCATCTATATTATCCAATAGGAGAAGAGGGAATAACTACAATTGCTCTCTATTTAGCCTTGGAGCTTGTACAAGAGTTGTTGGTTAATCTACATACAACTTTCCCCTCTCTCCTCATTTATTTGTGTTAGTCCATCTAGTGCCCCTTAGTGATTTTGGTGTATTGAAGACTTATAGGTTAAGGCACTAATGTGTTTGTGAGTGTACATAGGCTCTATAGGTCGATGAGGAGTTTGATATATCCAGAAATCATCGACCCCTAAAAATGCATGTCTTCAACTGAAGACTTTACTGAAGACTTTGTGAAGACTTTGGTGAAGACTTTGTGAAGACTTTGAAAATGAAGAAGTTGGTGTGACCTTGAAGATATGAACGAGGAATATGAAGCGTGAAGACTTTTGTTTTCGTAGTTTCATTTCCTTTATTTGAGTGATAGGAAACACCGTACTGTTAAAGGGGGTCGAGGTAATACTAAGGAAAATTTCCAACTGATGCTCAACTCCAAAATCCACAACCTATACAATCCTTCGAGTGAAGCCTTTGGAAATCTCTTACGGTTCAGTCAAGTTCTTCAGTGACACAGACGAAGTTCTTCTGCTCCCTAAGGAAATTGATCTGACTGAGGAGTTAGGATTTCGCCAGTGCGCATTGCCTACAAGTGAGGAACATGATATGTCTGAGGACTTTCATAGTTCGAAAATCCGACCGTTGTTGTGCTTAGCGCCAGCTGTCCCTAATCACAAATATCCACATAACGGTCATATCATTAGGGGCATTTATGTCATATCATGTCAGGTTGCACCCTGGCTATAAATAGCCACCCCCCACAACCACTAGTTGGTTGGCTGCTCCGAGAGAGAACTGACACTTGTCATTTGAGAGCAACCCATCCTCCGAGGACTTTGAGTGAAAATCATCAGTGAGGAAAAACCCACAACCAAACCACCAACCCAAAGTGATTGAGCATCACTGAAGAAATTCCTATGTGGAACCGATGCTTTTTACCTTTGAGGACTATGCATCCTCCAGACGGTTAGGTGTCATGGTCTAGTGCTCCTGCAGTCAATTGGGGATCACGAAGTGACCTTGGTCTAGAGCATCCAGCAGTAAATTGTGGATCGCCGAGTGACCAGTTTGTGAGGGTTTTGGAAGTCTACCCTAAAGACTTACCACCAGTGTTGGGCAAGGACTGTGTGACCTTAGCTCAAGGAGAATACGGTAAGGATTGTGTGTCCTGGGACTGTGTGTCCTCTGGTTTAAATACCAGGCCGCTCCAAACCAGACGTACGACTGTCACAGCAGTTGGAACTAGGTCATCAAATCATTGTCTTCATCAAGCTACCTGGTTCTATTTCCTCAACCCTTCCATTTCCTCGTATAACTATTGATGAAATTGAACTTTACTGTTTGAAGAATTTGATTGAAGACTTTCACAATTTCCTCACCTCAAATTCTTCAAGTTACCTTGTTCCTCACCTGCTTATCCTGTATCACGCTACTTGGAATCTGTGCATGTTTCATTTCATCATGATGACTATGCTATCGCTATGTTCCTCATGCACTTGAGTACTTATTCCACTGCTAGTTATTCATCACATTTCAAATTCCTCAAAGTTGAAATTCCTCAAGTGATGAATGTGTAAAAATCGCCTATTCACCCCCCCTCTAGTCGATATAACGCACTTTCAATTGGTATCAGAGCAGGTACTCCCTTGCTCTGTGTGATTTTGGTTTAACCACCTGGACTTCTAGTTATGTCGACTGCAGGTATGATCAAGGTTTCCATGGGGTGTCCTACCTTCGATGGGATGGACTACCCCTACTGGAAGAACAAGATGCGTATGCACCTTGAAGCTATTGACAACGATCTCTGGTACTGTCGTGGTTTTATCACGGAAGACGTCCGGGTGAACGGACTTTGGTTCGAGGCCATCGCCAATGAGGTGGACTCAAAGGGGTTAATCGGGACGAAAGACACGGGTTTACCTAGATTTGGCCCCTCAAATCGGGGTAATAGCCTACGTCCTGCTTGTGCTTGTATTACTTGTGTATCGATTACAAGGAGCTAAAAGCTTGACCTAGTTCTCGATTGCCTGTCCTCTAAGTCACCCTGGGTCTGCCTTTATATAAGAGGTCAGAACATCCGGGTCGTTTACATTTGCTAACCGAGTCTCTCTCTATCTTCTTGCCCAAGCCATCTGTGAGTCGGCTTGCACGCCCGGGTCTTCTCGGTCCAGGCCGCCGTACGGCCCACACCGTGAGCCGCCTCATCATGACCCGGAGCCTCTTCGGCGAGTCATATCCCCAACATTAGGCCCCAGGTTGAACTGAGCTTGCTCACTTCATCCTTCTCTTCCACTTTTGGCGAGCCGCCCGAAAATGAACCGGTGTGACATCATGAGATCTGCTGACGTGTCACAAAATCTTTCACTTAACTGTCATCCCGAGAATCGAGGCGTCCGCCTCGGTCGAACGGTGTCATCGCCTGGATTTTCGCGCCTTCCTTAACCCCCTTTTAAATATGACCCGTGCGGGTCGGGGTTTCCATTCTCCCGCCTGTGCCTCTGTTTCTTCGTCTTCTTCCTGTCGCCGCCCCAGCGCCTTCGAGCTCTGCGCCGACGCCGTCCGTACATCGTCCCCGACATTGGCCGCTGCATCACCCTGAATGTACCAGAGATCCATCCGCCTCTGCCGCGCCATCTCCGGTAAGTTTTCCTGCTCCCTAGATGGTCGCCGCCGTAGTAGGGTTTTCACCGGTGCTCCGCCGCCGTTGTTTGAGCTCCAACACCGTTACCGCCAGCACATTACGACGCTGCTAATGTCTTTAGGATGCGCTTTTGCTCCGCCGCCGCACGTGGGCCGGTCGCGCATAATGCACGGGCCTCGATGGCCCCAGTCTGTTTTCTTTTTCCTCCGCTGTTCATCGCTAGGTTAGAAATAAAATTCATTTTCTCTGCTTTTGTAGATCCGTAGATATAGTGACATCTTGCGGAATCTGTTTTTAGGACTTAGTCGATTTTCCGATCTTCCTTTTCCCTGTTGAGTCGCCGAACTCCTTCGGCTCTTACCAGCCGGGTCTTCAGCTTTATCCGTAGAGCCCTTAAACTTTTAAACCGTCAACAATATTTGCTTGCGCTCCGACTCATCGTGCCTTTTATCTTGCACAGCACTTAAGCCGTCAACATGTCTCGTGCGTCCAACTCATGCAACTGGGTTGGGTCATGCATTACGGAGGACTTTTTGTCGGATTTTGTTCACGCAGGTACTCTTCTTCCTAAGGAAGTCATTAGCTGGCGGGTCCCAGGTGATGAGATGCGGCCCAAACCTCAAGAAGGTGAAGTGGTGGTGTTCTCTGACCATATTGAATGAGGGTTCGTGCCTCCCGGCTCCAAATTCTTTCGGGACGTCCTTCACTGTTATAAGCTTCACCCGCAAGACTTGGCCCCCAATTCCGTCTCAAACATATGCAATTTCCAAGTGCTCTGTGAAGCTTAGCTTGAAATCAAGCCGTCGGTGGGACTCTTTCGGGAATTCTTTTATGCTAACCGGCAAACTGAAGTGAAAGCCGGCCCGAGCTTAGAACTTGGAGGCATATCCATCCAACGGCGTAGGGATATCATCTTTCTAGCTTCACAGATGCCGACTCACCCCAAGGACTGGAACAGGACCTGGTTCTATTGCAAGGACACTTCTCCTGAGAACGAGCGTCCTTTGCCAGGTTATCGTCCTTCCCGGCTCACAACAACATCAGAGCTTACTGGCCGGTTACCAGCTTCAGAACGCGCAAGATATGAGCCGGCTCATGCCAAAATCAAGGCTCTCATGGCCAACGACTTAGTTGGGCTGGACCTGATCCGCTGCTGGATTTCATGGTGGATTATGCCTTTGAGCCATAGAAGCCAGCTCATGTGCGAGTATAAAGGCAAGTATGACAGCTCGTTATGCTTCAGCCGATCTTCATTGACAGAGAACGACATTACCCTCGCCATCTGGAGTCTTGTCCATGAAGCTTCCGGATCATGTAGCAAAATTGGCATGGCGCCTTTCAGTGCTAACAATCCGGATCCTGACGTAAGTTTAATCTCTTCCCTTCCGTCTCTCAGACGTTGTTTGCATTTTGCTAATTTGATATTCACTCTCCGGGTCATCCTTATAGGCCGACTCAGAATTCTGGAAGAGGGAATATGTTGCCCCTCCGAAAAAATCCAGGAAGAAGGTCCCAACCAAGAAGGCTAAAAAACATGTCCCGCAAGATAATTTGTTTGACCCGCCACCATCATCCAGCTCAGAGGTAAAGTTTCAACTCTTTTGCTTCATCTTTTACCTTCCTATTTTAACACTTACTTTACTCACAGGATGAAGTGGAGACCAGCCGTGCCAATGCTCCTGAGGTAAATTACTTTTCCTCCGGCTCAGAATGTTTCATCCCCCGAAAGCCGCGGCGGGTTATCAGAAAAGTTCCTCTTTCTCACCCTCTTGCTTATCTGGCTCCCGATTTCCTCTTAAAAAAGCAACAGCAAATCGAGCGTCGATAGACTCGAAGCACCAGCTCTACCGAGCTCATGTCCGGGTTGCCAAATTCTCCGGCTCCCAAGAAACTCCCTGCCGAGGTTTGAACCCTTTCTTTTCCTTTATCTTTCCCTTTGTAAACTTGATACTCTCTTCACTTTTCTGTTTTACTTTTGCAGAAAACTCCTTCCTCCGGCGACTCTTCGGGGTCAATCATACCACCGCCTAAGATTAATCCATTGTAAGCATCTTGATGGTCGGTTGTTACTATGATTAGCAATATCTTCAACCGCTGATTCTTCTTCTTTTTTGCAGTGCTCAAGCTAAACGTCACAAGGCCAACAAGCCCTCCTCTGGCCCAGTTATTGAGGAACCGGAGCCCAAGCAGCCGGAAGAAACTCAACCGGAGGAAAATCCACCATCTGCATCTGCTGAACCGGCCGCTGAAGATGTTATCATGGAGAGTCCTCCAAGGGCTCCTTCTAAGCCGGCAACTCCTGCCAAGACCCCTGACACCCCGGATGTTGTTATCACCGGTTTTGACCATCAAACGCCTCCGGCTTATGTGTTGACCAAACATACAGAGCCGGCAGAAGCTTCAAAGAAACTAAACTTCGATTCTTCATACGAGAAGATGACCGTTGAAGAGCTACACGTTGGGTACATAAACCGGGTCACCACCAGCCGGGACTTTGAACTTCGGTTGATCTCTTCCATGAAGACAAAATATGAGGTAATTTTCCTTCTTTACTATATCCTTTCTTAGCCCCCAAGATCCGGCTTAACGTATCATCGTTGAGCCGGGTCTTTCTGTGACCTCTTGCAGAGATTGTCATTCCTTTAACTTTGTACTGTAAGTAAAGTGAACTGCCAATCGTAGCCCCCAAGGGCCGTCTCAGATTACATTTGAGTCGGGCCTGTAATGTAGACAACTTGAAGATGTAATCGTAGCCCCCAAGGGCCGGCTCAATCCTGATCAAGTTAAGTCGGTGCTTCCATTATTAGCATATTGAAGAGCCATTATATAGCCCCCAAGTTCCGGATCAACTTTGAAGGAAATGAACCGGAACTACATACTTGCAAGATTAAATAGACATTATCCCCCAAGTGTCAAATATATTGCTTGCAATCTGTTTGAGACTTGTATTTGCTTTTAACACCCGTCTTGCATTTTGGCGGCTTATCCTGTATTTTGATGTTTTATAGGAAGCTTTGAAGGAAACCGGGTCTCAGCTGACGGATCTGAAGGCCAACTTGGCAGCTCAACAAGAAGCTCGAAGTATCGCGGATGAAAAATGTCGGCTTCTCGCAGAAGAACTGGTCAGCATTACCGTCGAGCTCACCTCTTTAAAAGAGACGGCTGAATCTGAAATGGCCGCCTTAACCAAACAGGCGGACGATGCTGAACAACGTCTTACAGTCGTGGCGGATGAACTTCAAGGTCTGAAGCAGCATATTACGAAGATGTCAGCTGCCCTATTTGGTAAGCTTCCTTGTTCACTTTGTCCTTTTTAGCATTGCTAGTAAGAAAACTGGCGGCTCATTATTTTTATCCGACTCATCCAGGTCCCAGGAGCCGGCAGTTGGCTTCTGATAGCCTTCTGCCATTGAAGGCCATTTACACTTTTGCAGAGCAGCTATACTGTGGCGCCATCTTCACCATCAAGAGTGTGAAGTGCAAGGAGAAGATCCCCACTGCTCTGAAAGGGTTCTTGGAACTCTTCTCTACAATGCCGAAGCAGATTGAAGAGCTCAAGAAGTCCGCCTTCCGCCAAGGAGCCGTCGCCGGTTTGAGTCGGGCTCTTGCCTTTGCTCCCGAGCTAACGCCGGCTGAAATGATGGATGGCTATCCGTCTAAAAGAGATGACGGCTCAGATTTCACCGAGGAAGATTATACCCGATGTGTCAAAGAGTCGCGCTACTTGGCCTCTATTTTGGCGGATGAAGCTAATTTGAAGACCTATCAGGCGGCTTACGATGCAAAAGAGAAGAGAATTCGCGGGCCGCTCTACGAGTGGAAAGATCTGACACCCGCCCGCAGTAAGGATCTCTTTCCTTGTGAGCTTGATGCGTCTCCGTTCCTTGAGGGGTCATTTGCTGCTCTGGCTGACTGTAACTGAGACTTGGGCAATCTTCAGATAAAGCCAGCAGAAGACCCAGAGCAGGATGAGCCGCCAACAACTGAATTGTAATCTCTTAGCCTTTCTGAGCGCAGATTTTATGTAATGACCCGCCGTGGGCGGCTGACAATGCGTTTGCTCTTTCTGAGAGTATCTTTTGTAATAGAGTAACCATGACTCTGCCACTTGGTGGCCATATATATTTGCACCTTTCTATGTTTTCATGTGTTGCCGGCTCTACCTTTGAAATTTTCTGATGAGGGGCCTGTCCTTTAAGACGCCATTCCTTTGTCCAGAATATTACAACCGGACAATCTCTTTGAGATCTTCAATTTTGTTGACCGATGCCACATGGCTTCGGCTTTCATCGGACGGAGTTATTAAAAAGCCGGTTGTCTTTAGGATAATGTAAGCTATACCTGATGGTAAGAAGCCTCTATCGACAACTGCGGCTATTGATGAACCGGTACCTTTGATGAGAGTTCGGCTGTGTAGCCCCCAAGTGCCGGGTAGTTTCGCCTGTAGCAACCCAGGACTTTACAATTGCCCGGCTTTGATAAGCCGGCATGATACCATATACGATGATGATCTTTCCTTCCTCAAAAACTCATATGAGGGCTCTTCTGCGTGGGTCGGAATGGTTAAACTCATACCAGTTCAGGGTCTCTGTCGAGATTGGCCGTTAATTATTTGAACCGGCTCAGGGTCTCTAGGCGAGATTGGCCGTCAATTTCTTGAACCGGCTTAGGGTTTCTAGGTGAGATTGACTGGTAAGAGTATAGTGAACACCGATTGTCAATGGGAGATGTAAGCTATACCTCAAGGCAAGAAGCCTCCATCAACAACTGCGGCCAATAATTAGCCTGAGACGGCATAAAGCCGGCTGTTTGAAAGGAGAAGTAAGCTATACTTGAAGGTAAGAAGCCTCTTTCAACAGCTACAGTTGATAAGCAACTGAATTTTGGCGTAAACGCCGGTTGTTAGGGTGAGATAAGCGAACCTGATGGTAAGAAGCCCCCTTCGACAACCGCGGTTAATAAGTAACCAGAAATGGCATAAAGCCGGCCATTAGGGTGAGATAAGCGATACCCGTCGGTAAGAAGCCCCCTTTGATGGCCGCAGTTGATAAGCAACTGGAATTTGGTATACACGTTGTTGTCTTAGGGCACTGTAAGCTATACCAAAAGGTAAAAAGCCTCCGTTAACAATCAGCGCTTAATGTATCCAAACTAGGCATAAAGCCAACTGTGCAAGGGAGAAGTAAGTTATACCCGGAGGCAAGAAGCCTCCTTGCAACAGTTTAATGGCAGCTGGCTGTGCAAAGGAGAAGTAACCTATACCCAAAGGCAAGAAGCCTCTTTGCAACAGCGTTTAATAGGGCGTAAAGCCGAAAGGTAGATCAGCCGTTTTGACTGCGAACGACCCTCTTCAACTCAAACTTTTTGAGCCGGAAGATTTTATCTTGATCGTACAAAGGTATACATAAGAGCAGAGGCCTCAGTCTTGTGCGAGGATGCTAGATTTTACTCATGTGCTCATGATATATACAATGATAGCGGCTTTCAACCCCTGTTAAGTAAAGTATGGTCGCAGATGTGTGACATTCTAGGGCCACAACGTCTCTTGTCCCGCGGTTTTCGGCTCATCTCTGACATCCATGAGGTAATATGATCTGTTGTTAAGGTTCCTGCTGACCACAAAAGGCCCCTCCCATGGGGGAGATAACTTATGCATCCCAGATTGGTCTTGAATCAACCGGAGCACCAGGTCACCTTCCTGAAACGTCCGGGTCTTTACCCTGCGGCTATGATAGCGTCTCAGGTCTTGTTGATAAATTGCCGATCTGGCTGCTGCTAACTCTCGTGCTTCATCCAAGGCGTCCAACGCATCCTGGCGGGCTACTTCATTGTCCGTCTCAACATAAGCCGCCACCCTTGGTGAGTCATGCCGGATGTCACTCGGTAGAACCACCTCAGCACCGTACACCATGAAGAAAGGTGTAAAACCTGTAGATTTGTTAGGTGTAGTTCTGATGCTCCATAAGACGGAAGGAAACTCCTCAACCCAACATCCGGGTGTCTGTTTCAAAGGAACCATGAGCCGTGGCTTGACACCTCTCAAAATTTCCTGATTGGCTCGCTCTGCCTGACCATTAGACTGTGGATGTGCCACGGCTAAAACATCCAGCCGTATATGCTCTTTCTCACAGAACGTTTTCATAGCTCCTTTGGATAAATTTGTCCCATTGTCTGTAATAATATTGTGTGGGTAACCAAAGCGATAAATCAGCTTCTTAACAAATTGAATTGCCGTAGTTGCGTCGCATTTACTGACCGGCTCTGCCTCTACCCACTTAGTAAATTTATCAACTGCCACCAGAAGGTGCGTCTTCTTATCCTTAGATCGCTTGAAAGGTCCTACCATATCAAGCCCCCAGACCGCAAACGGCCAAGTGATTGGTATCATCCTCAATTCTTGAGCCAGAACGTGAGCGCGCCGGACAAATTTCTGACAGCCGTCACACTTGCGAACTAAGTCCTCTGCATCCTTGTGAGCCGTTAGCCAGAAAAACCCATGTCGAAAGGCTTTTGCCACCAAAGATTTTGACCCGACGTGATGCCCACAGTCGCCAGCATGAATTTCACTTAATATTTGCCGGCCCTCCTCTAGTGAGATGCAGCGCTGAAAGACACCCGTCACACTACACTTATGTAACTCACCATTGATAATCGTCATAGACTTAGAATGGCGAGTGATCTTCCTGGCCAGATCCTCCTCTTGGGGTAACTCACCGCGTGTTAGATACGCCAAATAAGGAATAGTCCAATTTGGGGTAGGATGCAGAGCCGCCACCAGTTCCGCCTCCGGGTCAGGAATAGCTAGATCCTCCTCAGAAGGTATCTTGACAGTCGGATGATACAATACATCTAGAAAAACATTAGGTGGTACCGGCTTTTGTTGTGAACCTAACCGAGACAAGGCATCAGCCGCCTCATTCCTACGACGATCAATGTGATCCACTTGGTACCCCTTCAAGTGACCAGCAATGATATCCACCGCCTGCCGGTAAGCCGCCATCCGCGGATCCTTTGAATCCCAAGTGCCTGAAACTTGGTGAGCCACCAGATCTGAGTCGCCTAAACACCTGACCCGGCTTAAGTTCATCTCTTTAGCAACTCTGAGACCATGGAGCAGTGCTTCATACTTAGCTACATTATTAGTACAAGGGAACATTAACTGGAGCACGTAACAAAACTTTTCACCCTTGGGGGAGGTGATAACAACTCTTGCCCCAGACCCTTCTAGCTGTTTGGATCCATCAAAGTATATAGTCCAATATGTGTTATCCAGCTTCTCTTCAGGGGCTTGACATTCAGTCCAATCATTTACGAAATCCACCAAAGCTTGAGACTTAATTGCTATACGAGGAACATACTTGACATCAAAAGGACTCAGCTCTAAGGCCCACTTTGCAATCCTTCCTGTAGCCTCTCTATTTTGAATGATATCCCCCAACGGGGCAGAACTGACCACTGTTATTTGGTGCCCCAAAAAGTAATGCTTTAACTTGCGATTGGCCATGAAAACTCCGTATACTAACTTCTGCCAATGCGGATACCTCTGTTTAGACTCTGCCAAAACTTCACTGATGTAGTAAGCCGGCCTTTGCACAGGGTACTCCTTCCCTGCCTCCTTGCGCTCAACCACAATTGCTATGCTAACCGCTCTGTTGTTAGCCGCTACATACAGGAGCAAAGGCTCTTTCTTAATCGGAGCGGCTAACACTGGCGGCTCAGTCAACTGTTTTTTAAGAGCTTCAAGTGCTTCAGCCGCTGTTGAGCTCCATTTAAACTTGTATGTTTTCTTCATCATCTGGTATAAAGGAATAGCTTTGTCTCCAAGCCGGCTTATGAAGCGACTCAATGCACCAATCTGCCCTGCAAGGCGCTGAACGTCATTAATACACGTCGGCTCACCCAAAGAAGTGACGGCTTTAATCTTATCTGGGTTAGCTTCAATGCCCCGCTCAGAGACCAAGAAACCCAAAAGCTTTCCTGCTGGAACACCAAAGACACACTTTGCCGGGTTAAGCACCATCTTGTAGACCCAGAGATTGTCAAAGGTTTCTTTCAAATCCTTTAAAAGAGTTTCCTTCTTTCTGGATTTAACCACGATGTCGTCTACATAAGCATGGACATTTCGGCCAATCTGACTGTGGAGGCAATTCTGCACACAACGTTGGTAAGTCGTCTGGGCACTCTTGAGCCCGAAGGGCATGGAGACATAGCAGAACGCGCCAAAAGGTGTAATGAATGCCGTCTTCTCCTGATCCTTTGTTCCCATCTTGATCTGATGATACCCTGAATAAGCGTCCAGGAAGCATAAACTTTCGCATCCGACTGTTGCATCAATAATTTGATCGATACGAGGGAGCGCAAAAGGGTCAGTCGGGCAAGCCTTGTTAAGGTCCGTGTAATCTATGCACATGCGCCACGTGCCGTTCTTTTTTAGTACTAGCACCGGGTTAGCCAACCACTCCGGGTGAAAAACTTAAAGCCTGCGGCCAAAAGCCGAGCAACTTCCTCCCCAATAGCTTTACGTCTCTCTTTGTTGAAGCGCCATAGAAACTGTTTGATCGGTTTAAACTTTGGATCCACATTAAGATTGTGCTCAGCGAACTCTCTCGGTACACCCGGCATGTCAGAAGGCTTCCATGCAAAGATGTCCCGATTCTCACGGATGAATTCGATGAGCGCGCTTTCCTATTTGGGATCCATGTGAGCCCCAATGATGAACTGCTTGGATGAATCACCCGGATTGAAGTCTACTGCCTTGGTATCATCCGCTGAAAACTTGAGTGGCAGCTCAACTTCTGTTATAGGCTTCTTGAGCGGGGTCATATCCTCCGGATCAACATTCTCTCTGTAAAATTTCAGTTCCTCCTGAGCACAACTAGACTCTGCATAAGCCGCATCTCCTTCTTCACACTCAAGAGCCGTTTTCCTGTTACCGTGAACGGTAATTCTGCCATTTAAGCCGGGCATTTTAAGTTGCAGATAAACATAACAAGGCCTAGCCATAAATTTAGCATAAGTCGGCCTCCCAAATAGCACATTATAGGGACTTTTGATTTTGACCACCTCGAACCACAAAGACTCCACCCTGTAATTATGCTCATCACCAAAAGCTACTTCCAATGATATCCGGCCCACCGGGTATGCTGATTTACCCGGGACCACACCACGAAAAACGGTGGAGGAGGGTTTAAGATCCTTGTCAAGCAACTTCATCTGCCGGAAAGTGTCATAGTAAACGATGGACCACAATACCGTCGAATCAAGATAAGACTAGTAACGGCAAGCATATTAACAAAATCGACGCCCACAACTGCTTTGTGTTCTACTCGTGCATAGATTCTACGCATAAACCTGGCTCTGATACCACTGTTGGAAGACGTAGTAGTAAATCAAAAATTTCCTACGTGTCACCAAGATCTATCTATGAAGAAACCAGCAAACGAGCGGGGAGAGATTGGATCTTCATAACTTTGAAGATCGCTAAGCGGAAGCATTGCTAGAACGCGGTTGATGGAGTCGTACTCGCAGCGATTCAGATCGTGGTAGATCCGATCAAGTGCCGAACGGACGGCACCTCTGCGTTCAACACACGTGCAGCCCGATGACGTCTCCTACACCTTGATCCAGCAAGGAGGGAGGAGAGGTTGAGGGAGAGCTCCAGCAGCACGACGGCGTGGTGGTGGTGGAGCTGCGTGGTACTCCGATAGAGCTTCGCTAAGCACTACGGAGAAACGAGGAGAGGGAGGAGTAGGGCTGCACCAGGGAGGAGATGAACTCGTGTGTTGTGCAGCCCCAAATACCTCCACTATATATAGGAGGAGGGGAGGAGAGGTGCTGCGCCCTAGGGTTCCACCCTAGGGGTGGCAGCAGCCTCCAGAAACCCATCTGGTCGGCGGCCAGGTCAGGGAAAGGTGGAGGCGCCCTAGGGTGGGCCTTAAGGCCCATCTAAGCCTAGGGTTTGCCCCCTCCACCCTTGCTGCGCCTTGGGCTGGGGTGGGAGGTGCACCAGCCCACCTAGGGGCTGGCTCCCTCCCACTCTTGGCCCATGGAACCTTCCAGGGTAGGTGGGCCCACTTGGTGGACCCCCGGAACCCTTCCGGTGGTCCCGGTACACTACCGGAGACACCCGGAACACTTCCGGTAACCAAAACCTTACTTCCTATATATCAATCTTCATCTCCGGACCATTCCGGGACTCCTCGTGACGTCCGGGATCTCATCCGGGACTCCGAACAACCTTCGGTAACCACGTACACTATTTCCCTATAACCCTAGCGTCATCGAACCTTAAGTGTGTAGACCCTATGGGTTCGGGAGACACGTAGACATGACCGAGACACCTCTCCGGCCAATAACCAACAGCGGGATCTGGATACCCATGTTGGCTCCCACGTACTCCACGATGATCTCATCGGATGAACCACGATGTCAAGGATTCAATCAATCCCGTATACAATTCCCTTTGTCTATCGGTATGGTACTTGCCCGAGATTCGATCGTCGGTATCCCCATACCTTGTTCAGTCTCGTTACCGGCAAGTCTCTTTACTCGTTCCGTAATACATCATCCCGTGACTAACTCCTTAGTCACATTGAGCTCATAATGATGATGTCTTACCGAGTGGGCCCAGAGATACCTCTCCGTCACACGGAGTGACAAATCCCAGTCTCGATTCGTGTCAACCCAACAGACACTTTCGGAGATACCCGTAGCGTACCTTTATAGCCACCCAGTTACGTTGTGACGTTTGGCACACCCAAAGCATTCCTACGGTATCCGGGAGTTACACAATCTTATGGTCTAAGGAAACGACACTTGACATTGAAAAGCTTTAGCAAATGAACTACACGATCTTGTGCTATGCTTAGGATTGGGTCTTGTCCATCACATCATTCTCCTAATGATGTGATCCCGTTATCAACGACATCCAATGTCCATGGTCATGAAACCGTGACCATCTATTGATCAACGAGCTAGCCAACTAGAGGCTCACTAGGGACACGTTGTGGTCTATGTATTCACACATGTATTACGGTTTCCGGTTAACACAATTATAGCATGAATAGCAGACAATTATCATGAACTAGGAAATACAATAATAACCATTTTATTATTGCCTCTAGGGCATATTTCCAATAGCCACAACCAGAGCCAGCCGGCCCGGGTCATCCACCCGCGGCGGGTGATCCTCCCTGCTCCACATTATATCATATTCAGACCATGGCAAATATCGCGGGAGAGCCGGAACAACCGTATTAACTGCTCGCCTCCGCAACTTCTCATCTCGCTTACTGTGAGTGGTCGTGAATACGTGATACTGCCCAGAACTGAGTTGCTTCGGGTTACTCTGAAATCCGGACTGATTGCGCTGCTGCTGGCTGTTGTTATTGCCGTTGTTACCAGGATGTTGTTGGTGCCCCCCTTGGTTATTCTGACCCGGATGCCCGTTTCCTGAACCGCCAGCACCGAATCCAGCCCCTGACCCGCCGTGCCCTAAGCCGTCGGGCGGGCTACCGCCCTGGTTATTACGTGGTTGGGAATGCTAGTTTTTGAACCTCTGCATGATAAAGCAATCACCCCACGCATGTAACGCTGGCTTGTCGGGCATGCTGTGCTCCGGACAAGGCTTCCTAAGCGCCTCCTCTAAATTAAAGGGGCCCCTATTCCTTGGCCTAAATCTGCCACCCCCCTTGGGATGATTTTGTCCTGTGTTGGTATTCGCCACCAGCTCGGATCCGCCATCAGCGTTCTTCCGTTTATTCTGTTTCCCATTGTTCGCAAAACCCTTTCCTTGATTGTTTTTCTTTGCTTGATTGGCCTTCTCATCATCCGAACCCGGATCCTTTGTGTTATCTGAGTCGGCATACTTTGTCAAGGCCGTCATGAGCTCTCCCATATCCTGACATGTGCACTTGAGCCGGCCGAGCTTCTGCTTCAATGGAACGAAATGATAATTCTTCTCTAAGATAAGCACCGCTTGAGCCGCTGTGATCTGCTCTGAAGAGTGAATAATGGTCGACACCCGCCGGACCCAATGATGGGCTGACTCATTCTCCTGTTGAACATAGTGGTCCAGATCGACAATAGTCATAGGCTGCTTACAGGTCCCCTGGAAATTCTTAATAAACTTTGCTCTTAGCGCCGCCCATGAGCTTATCGTGTTGGGTGGCAGACCTTTCAGCCATGTACGGGCCGGACCTTCAAGCATCATGATGAAGTATTTCGCACATACCGCCTCACTGACATCCAGCATCTCCATGGCCAGTTCGTAACTTTCAACCCACGCCTCCGGGGGTAGATCAGCTGTGTAGTTCGGAACCTTTCGAGGCCCCTTAAAGTCTTTGGGCAGCCGTTCACTCCTCAGAGCCGGAGTTAAACATGTCACCCCTACAACTCTGATACTAGCTACTCCCATTGACACGGAAAGCGCCGGCTCTGGACGGGCGGTAGCTACCTCCGCCTCTCGCCTATCTCCCGCCTGGCCCATGATGGCTTGCGCATCCTGAGCCGCCCTATCATCCTCTGGTGATCCGCGGCGCGGGTAACTACTGGAACACGTCGGCGACTCATAACGCCGGCTGAAACTTCGACTGGGGAGGGGGGTAGAGTGAACCCGGCTCCGGCTGTGAGTATACTTCTCCTGTTGGGCCATGGCCGTCTGTAAATATCCAATGGCGTTCTGCACCTCCTCCGCAAAGGGCGCCTCATGTGGGATGGGGATCGTCTCAAGCCGGGTGGTCGCTGCTACCATGTTCTCGGCCGGGTTAGAATAATGACCCGCCGGTGTTGGAAAAGCCCTGGGAGAGATTTGGTTATGCTGGGGTGGATGAGTCGTCGGGCGCTCCATCGGGTGGCTCTTTGGCACACCCATAACCCGCCCCGCACCAGGGGTGTTAAAAAGGTTCCTCGCTTCATAACGTTCTGGTAGACAGGATTGATGCCTCCTCCGGTGCACCGCGGCCACTGACCTTTGCTCTAGCTCCAGTCAGAAAGCGTCTGCCTTGATACGCTCCGCCCCTTCCTCCATCTGGGCTTTCAGCTCGTCCATCCTTTGTCGTTCCTCTGCCATCCAGCCCTTGATCCGTGCCACCTCTAGAGTCAGGCTGCATGCTAGAGGTCTTGGGTTCGAGCCCCACGGTGGGCGCCAACTGTCGTGGTTTTATCACGGCAGACGTTCGGGTGAACGGACTTTGGTTCGAGGCCATCGCCAATGAGGTGGACTCAAAGGGGTTAATCGGGACGAAAGACACGGGTTTACCCAGGTTTGGCCCCTCAAATCGAGGTAATAGCCTACGTCTTGCTTGTGCTTGTATTACTTGCGTATCGATTACAAGGAGCTAAAAGCTTGACCTAGTTCTCGATTGCATGTCCTCTAAGTCGCCCCGGGTCTGCCTTTATATAAGAGGTCAGAACATCCGGGTCGTTTACAATTGCTAACCAAGTCTCTCTCTATCTTCTTGCCCAAGCCATCTGTGAGTCGGCTTGCACGCCCGGGTCTTCTCGGTCCGGGCCGTCGTACGGCCCACACCGTGAGCCGCCTATCTTCCTAGGCCACTTAACATTACGACTCACCCTTGGGCCGGTTCACGAACCAATATCATGACCCAGAGCCTCTTCGGCGAGTCATATCCCCAACAGGTACGTTGTGGAAAATGGTGTGCCCTCTGTCACTCCCACTGTTACTACTGCTGATGTGAAGAGATTGAAGCAACTCGATTCTCAAGCGAAGAATATCATCTATGGACATCTGAGAAAAGGTCAGTATGGCAGAGTGAGTGCTTTGGAGACTCCTAAGCTTATCTAGGATAGGCTATCCAAAGTCAACGAAGGTGTATACACTCAACGTGACTCTCATGTTGATGTTCTTTGTAATCTCTTCAACCGCTTCAAGAGACTTGACAATGAAAATGTTCAGCAAACTTTTGATCGTCTCACTAATATCTCCAATGAGTTTCAAGCACTGGGTGCCACCGGTATCACTGACCATGAAGTAGTGAAGAAACTGCTAAGATCTCTTGACTCCTCATTCGATACTCTGGCGTTGATGATTCAAGAACGTGGAGACTACAAAGCACTTGATCTTGCGACATTCTTGAGAGACTCAATACTCATGAATTTCAACAAGCTGAGAAGAGAGACCTCTACGGGTCAAGCTATGGAAGATCTCGTGCTCTGAAGGCAAAAGCAATTTCCTCATCTGAAGAAGAAGATTCTGACAGCAGCCTTGGTGATCCTGAAGAACTAAGTCAGGAACTAGCAATGCTTGTGAGGAAATTCCAAAAGTTCTCAAGGAGAGGTGGATTTGGAAAGTCATCAAAAAGTGTCTTGAGAAAATCAGAAGACTACAAGAAAAGAACTTGTCATTGTTGCAAGAAGCCTGGTCACTTTATCTCTGACTGTTCTCTCTAGGAAAAAGACTCAAAGAAGAAGAAGAAATACAAGGATGATAGTTTTGATGACTCAAAGAAAAAGAATAAATCTACAAAGTCCTCATCTACAAAGTCCTCAAAGCACAAGAAGAATGGTTCTAGAAAGGCACGAGCATTCATCGGCAAGGAAATGGATTCTGAGGAAGAATCTGAAGAATATGAAGAAGAGGAAGAATCTGAGGAGGAATCAGAATCTGGTGTCGCTAGCCTTGCTCTCGCTACTGCTTTCATCAGCAAGTCCATCTTCAATGATGAATAATATGACTACTCCAACGACTCTGACGTCAGCAATGATGATTATGCTTCCACCTATTGCTTCATGGCAAAAGGCTCAAAGGTACACAAACATCATTCCTCATCTAAATCAAGTGAAGGTGAATCTGATGAATATGTGAAACCTAGCTATGCTAAACTTGTTAAAATTGCCACTAAGCAACAAAGTGCACTTGAAAAGCTTCAAAAAATGCTAGAGAAAAGCGATGATTTGTTGAACTATGAAGTGGATCGGAATCAAACTCTGTCTGACGATCTCAAAAGTCTTTAGACAAAGTATGATAACCTTCAGAGTCATCATAACGACCTCTTAGCCGATCATGAGAAGCTTTCTTATGAATTTCTTCAAAGAAAGCAAGATCTTGAGAAACTGAGGGTGTCACATGAGGATCTCCAAAGGGAAAACGATTTCTTACTGGCTCAAACGATCAGTACCGCTCAGGAAGAATTTGTTCCACCTTGTTTGAAATGCATCGAACGTGAAACTGCTAATTCTTCACCTGGATGTTTAAATACTTCTATTGCTGCAAATTCTTCAACTATTCTCGTGGTCCCAAATTCCTCATCTGAGGATACCACAAGTATCAGTGATGACAATGCAGGGTTGAAGGAATTGTATGTGACATGCATGTACAAAAGTCTCAAAGGGCATCAAACCCTTTGCGATGTCCTCAAAAAGCAGATTCTGAACAGGAACCCTAGGAAAGAGGGTATTGCCTTTGTGAGGAAACTCGACGCTGATGGATACTACTGGACACCTGAGCAGTACGCCGAAACCTCATGGGTTTCTGCGAAAGGACCTCCTGTAGATCCATCCACTTTATCTGGCTTTACGTGTGAAACTTCATATTCCTCTGATGAGTCACTTGACTCCACCTACAAATTCTTCAAAAATCAGAAAGGTGAAGTATTTGCTAGATTTGTTGGAACTAACTGTAGGAACGGTTCTCCTATGAATAAAATCTGGGTTCCCAAGAGCTACCTTCAAAATCTTCAAGTGAATGTCCTCACGACACCACTCATGAAGAATAGGAACCCCAGACCAAATTCCTCATATGGACCAAAGTCCTCACTTGGTCCAAATTCCTCAAATGGTCAAAATTATCATTCTCGTACTAATGCCTCTGTTTCGCAGGGAAAACCTAAGAGTTATGAATATGTGCATTATTCTTCAAACCATTATGTTCATAAGTCCTCGAAGAATTTCTCTGCTTATTCATTTGAGTACTCTAACCCTCGCCCTCTGAAACGTAGTGCACATGCTTCTATGCCTCCCTTCTCATATGGTGCTCGCAAAATGATGAACTCTTTGCCACCCCTCTAGATGTGGGTGGTGAATAAATTGAACTAACATCTTATGTAGGGTCAGGTCTCCAGATGAACATCTGATGAATTTGCTGGAGACCTAAGGAAATGCTTGAAAGGACGCAAGCTAACTATGCAGAAATGAATTCATCATTTCTCTCGTCCTCACACTGCTTGCTTACTATCTTGTGTGATGAAATTCTGTCTGATGAAATTGATGTCATATTCTTCAGTTTGAAGCATATGAGTTCGTAAGTTGTACTAATTCATCTGTAGGATGATACTCCAAAAGCTACTGAGTGGGTCCTCGATAGTGTATGCACAAACCACATGGCTGGTGACAAGAATCTACTGATGAATTTGCCACTCACTCCATCTCCTCTGAAGCATATCACCTACGCAAACAAAGTAAAAAAGCAAGGTATTGGGACTTGGTAAGGTTGCTATCTCAAAGGACCGAACCATGGATAAGGTGATGCTTGTTGAATCCCTTGGGTTCAACCTTATGTCTGTCTCAATGCTTTGTGATCTTGATATGATCGTCGTATTTGGAAAATATCGTTCTGTTGTCATCATGGAATCTGACAATTCCAAAGTCTTCAAAGTCTTTAGGAGAGGAGACTTGTATTGTTGATTTCTCTACATGTCCTCAACCTGCCACATGCTTACTTGCAAAGTCTTCAAAAGGCTGGTTGTGGCATCGACGACTTGGACATGCGGGCATGAGGAACTTGCACACGCTCGTGAAGAAAAATCACGTCATTGGCATCAAGGGTGTCAAATTCCTCAAGGACCACCTCTATGGTGCATGTGAATCTGGGAAGATGACCAGATCAAAGCATCCCTCGAAGACAATCATGACCACGACTCGACCCTTTGAATTGCTTCACATGGATCTCTTTGGCCCCACTCATTACTCCATACTAACAAACGCTTCAAGTTTGTATGGCTTTGTCATTGTTGATGATTACTCTCATTACACTTGGGTGCATATTATTCTGTACAAAAATGAAGTGCAGGATGTCTTCAGACAATTTGCTTCAAGGGCCTCCACCAACTTAGGCGTCAAGATCAAGCATATTAGGAGTGATAATGGGACTGAATTCAAGAACACTAATCTTGATGAATATCTTGATGAACTTGGTATTACTCATGAGTTATCTGCCCCTTATACTCCTCAACAGAATGGCATCGTGGAGCGCAAGAACAGGACTCTAGTTGAGATGGCTCGCACCATGCTTGATGATACAAGACTCCTCGTCGCTTCTGTCTTGAGGCAATTGATACTGCTTGTCACATCATCAACAGGGTATATCTTCACAAGTTATTTAAGAAGACTTCATATGAACTTATGGCTGGCAAGAAACCCAATGTAAGTTATCTCAAAGTGTTCGATGCAAAATGCTGGATCAGAGATCCTCACCATAGTTCTAAGTTTGCACCGAAAGCACATGAAGGTTTTATGCTTGGTTACGGAAAGGACTCGCACACCTACAAAGTCTTCAACACCTACCATCACAAGGTTGTTGAAACTGTAGATGTGTGGTTCGATGAAACTAATGGCTCGCAAAGAGAGCACCTGCCTTCTGTGTTAGATGAATAGTCTCCTGAGGAATCCATCAAGCTGAAGGCAACTGAAGATATCATACCCACTGAGGAAGTCATTCCAACGAATGAAGACTTTCATATTGATACACCTGAAGAAAATGATGCTGAAGGAAGTCCTCAACCACGTCAACCTGCTCATCCTAGAGTTGCAAATGAAGTACAGATTGACAAAATCATCGATGACATCAATGCACCAGGTCCCCTCACTCGCTCAAAAGCTTCACATTTAACTAACTTTTGTGAGCACTTTGCCTTTGTCTCTATCATAGAGCCCACCAAAGTTGATGAAGCATTCAAGGAGCCTGAGTGGATTCAAGCTATGCAAGAGGAATTGCATCAGTTCAAGCTCAACAACGTGTGGGAACTTGTCAAGCGGCCAGATCCTCGCAAACATAACATCATAGGTACCAAGTGGATCTACTGCAACAAGCAAGATTAAAATGGCCTTGTGGTGAGGAATAAGGCCCGTCTTGTAGCTCAAGGCGACACACAGGTTGAAGGAATTGACTTTGATGAAACGTTCGCACCTGTTGCTAGACTTGAAGCTATTCGCATATTGCTTGCTTATGCTAACCACCATAATATCATCTTATATCAAATGGATGTGAAAATTGCATTCCTCAATGGTAAGCTTGAGGAAGAAGTATATGTTGCTCAACCCCCAGGTTTTGAAGACCCTAAGCATCCTGACAAAGTCTTCAGACTCAACAAGGCCCTCTATGGCCTCAAGCAGGCCCCACGGGCATGGTACGACACTCTGAAGGAATTCCTCATGAAGAAAGGCTTCAAACCTGGTTCACTCGACCCCACTCTTTTCACAAAATCCTATGACAATGAACTGTTCATATGCCAAATATACATAGACGATATTATCTTTGGCTGTACTGACAAACGTTACAGTGATGAATTTGCCTATATGATGAGTGAAGAATGTCAAATGTCTATGACGGGAGAGTTGAAATTCTTCTTAGGTCTTCAAATTCGTCAACAAGACAATGGCATCTTCATCTCCCAAGAGAAGTACCTCAAGGATGTTCTGAGGAAATTTGACATGCAAGATTGCAAAGGCGTCAAAACTCCAATGCCTTCAAAAGGCCACCTCTGCACTGATGAAAATGGTAAAGATTTCGATCAGAAGGTATACCGCTCCATGATTGGTTCATTATTGTATCTATGTGCATCTAGGCCTGATACAATGTTGAGTGTTTGCATGTGTGCCCGATTCCAAGCAACACCGAAGGAATCACACCATAAGGCTATGAAACATATTCTTCGATACTTAGCTCACACAACAACACTTGGATTATGGTATCCCAAGGGCTCAAATCTTCACCTCGTCGGATACTCTGATGCTGACTATGCTGGAGATCGTGTGGATCGCAAGTCAATCTCAGGCACATGTCATTTCCTCGGACGAACCTTAGTCTGCTAGTCCTCTAAGAAGCAGAACTGTGTGTCACTCTCTACTGCTGAAGCTGAGTACATTGCTGTTGGCTCATGTTGTGCTCAGTTACTATGGATGAAGCAAACACTTAAGGACTACGACATCAAGTTGAAGAATGTGCCACTCTACTGCGACAACAAGAGTGCCATCAAGATTGCATACAACCCAGTTCAGCACTCCAAGACCAAGCACATCCAGATTCGTCATCACTTTCTTCGAGATCATGTACTCAAGGGCGACATCTCCATCGACCACATCCCCACTGAAGAGCAATTGGCCGATATCTTCACCAAGCCCTTGGATGAAAAGAGATTTTGCAAGTTGCGGTGTGAGATAAATATCTTAGAATCTTCGAATGTTCTTTGAAGAAGGACACACATCCTAACACTTATGCAAATTTGATGACTTTGATGTGCAACACACGAAGTAACGTTTTTCTTCAATCAATGAAGAATAACCCTCTAAGTGTGAAGAAATTAATGAAGAATTTGATTCTCAGAACCCTACGACAAATGTACGCGGTGTCTGAAATCATCATTCTTATATGGTGGGTCACGCCACCAACCAAAGTTGAAATTCTTCAAAATTGAGTTTTTAATTATTTTTGCAAATTCTTCAAATTATCAAATTCCTCAAGTTTTCAAATTCCTCAAGTTTTCAAATTCTTCAAACTTTGAAACTCATGTTCTTCATTGACTATATATATATATATATATATATATATATATGAGTTTTCAATGTCCTCAACAGCATTCACTTATTGCTAATTCTTCAAGTTGATTTTCATCTAACTGAATGTGATCGGACACTTTCCCCCTCTATGCTAAACTCAACCCAGTCTGTTCACAAATTCTTCCTATGCATTCTACTTTGAAACTTGTTCAAAGTCTTCACTGTGTTCTTGACAGCTAAAGAATTTGCGAACGGAAACTTTGAAATTTTCACTATCAAAATTTTCAGCGGTTCCCGCTCAAACGGTTCCGATTCCCATGACTGGATAACCTACGATCCCCCATAATCTCCACTACTCAGAACGTGGGTGACGCCTGTCGCGTGGAGAGCAAGGGTCAGGGGCAATCTTTTCCAAAATCTTCGGGCAGATTGGTTTTCACTCCCTCTATAAATACCCCCTCCCCTTCAACTATGCTCGGTTACTCCTCATCTCATCCCTCTCCCGAGCTCCAACCTAGCGCCACCGCTAAAGTCATCGTCGCCGGTGAGGAAGAGCTTCACTGCCTCAACCTCGTCGTCACCGTACTCGCATCAGCCACGGAAGTCCTCATCCCGCCGCCGCTGTAGCTATCTCCCTCTGCCAAGCTAGGGCGTGGGAGATCTGAACGGACGAACTTCCCAATCTCATCTCTTGTTCGTCATGTTCTTCATCAGGGTAAATAAAATTTATTTTTACTGCCCTTCTTTGATCCTCAAATGCTCTTCATATTCCTCAAAAGGTCTTTATTTTTTATGAACCTTATTCTAAAAGCACCTTACATCTTCACACACTTGATGTTTCTTCCCTAAGTAATGATTTTCTTCAAGATTCCTCAATTGTATGAATCCTCAAAATTTGCACTGCTCTGGAACCTGAGACAAAGAACACTTAGTGAAATTCCTCAAGACACACCCATGGTCAAATTCCTCTCACCTGTTTTATTTAAAAATTTCTGAGAACGCATATGACCTCTTCAAATTCCTCGCACCTATACTCTGTTCACAGGTACAACATGTCTGCTGATGAATCACTAGGTTCTCATCAACTTAACTCATTTGCAGCGCTCCTTGAGGAAAAACTATGTACTTCTTCAGAGTCCTCAAGAATTCATATTCCTCAAGTGAAGAAAATGGCTGACGGAAAGAAACCTCGAAAAGGTGGAAAGAAGCCAGATGTGCACACTGCCTGTGAGATCCCAGATGACGTGTATGAGGAATACTGCACACCTGATGAAGAAACTCATGGCAAAGAAACGACCAAGCAGAGAAAAATTCGTCTATAGAAAATTGAGAGGAGATGGGCAAGGGAATGTAAGGAGTATCATTATGTAACTCTAAAATACATGATGAAATTTGCAGTAAAACCTCCTTGCAGCAGGCCTCCCCTTGCTCCAAATCAAATTCCTTATCCCACTAGCATCAAGACTGGTGAGGACTTTCCTCACATGTGGGAGAAGCAGCAAGCCAAGCTGGCGAAGAAAGTCAAAGAGGTAGTGAAGAAATTCAATGAACATTCTACTGCTGCTGCCTCTGCCGGAGCCTCTTCAAGTGCTCCGAAGAAAATCATGAGGAAGAAATCTGCATTGAAGACCAACCTCAAAACCTTCACAACAGATCCCTCAAGGTCAAAGGCCTCGGCCTACAAAGTCTTCAGCTGCTGGAACGGTTGTTGCTTTGTCTTCTGCGACATCTTCAACTAGCCCTTCTGCGTTGAAGCTAAAGAAAACTGCTGGACGAGGTCAAAGACCAAGTCCTCACTCAAGCAAGGTTGTGGTGACCATACCCTCAGGTTCTGAGAATGATGATGATGATGATGATGATGAAGCTGATGATGAGGAATTGGAAGAAATCAGCAAGCACAGTCAGCAAAAGGCTACTATAGCAAAGGGCAGCTTTGTTCCTCTCATGCTGGATCCCAAGATGATCCTCAACTTCATCGATATATGGCATGAAGACCCAAGCACCCCACTTTCTTCACTAAATCTACCTCTTGGAGTGGATCATGTTCTCACCCACTTCATCTCTGAAGAAAAATGGAAGAGAGAGCAAGCTCTGAGAGCTAAGAGGAATAGGGTTCGGAAGGAAAAGTTTCTGAGAGACAATGTGATGAATTTGACCCCAAATACACTCGTCACTGTTCAGTCTGAAATTCGCACACTCTGTGAGGATTAAGAGAGATATGATGCTGAATGGAAGGGCACCAAGGTGAGATTCGTCAGGGCTGCTCAAGCTGCAGTGAAGGATCACAACACTAGGGTTGCTGCTCGATCGCAACCACAAAATCCTCAGGCTGATGAAATTGCTTAGCCTGATGAAACTACTGATGGAAATGCTTCTGCACCAGAAGCAACTGCCAGTGCTGCTGAGGAAACTCGGACCACTGATGATCATGCCAGGACAACCACCACTGTTGTGTCTGAAGAAACTAAAAGGCCAGCTGAAGCTTTTGCTGCGCCTGAAGAAACTAAACACACCAGGGCGGCTGCATCAGTCGTTCCTAAAGAAACTGACACTGCTGAGGAAAAGACTCTCAAGAGAAAAGCATCAGATTCAGAAACCTCAGTCGTGAAGAAGTTGAAGACTACGCCAAGTTCTTCAACTGGACCCATTGATGCTACACCAATTTCCTCAGCACCTGCCTATGAAATTGTAGCATTTGGGGTGGAATATGTCATCCCAGATGAAGATGAAGATCAGTCTACTACTTCGACAGAGCAGATTGATGAAGAAATTGAAGTTGAAGACATTGCTTCAACTCCGAAGGTATCATCGCCCCAGCCTCAGTTCACTGCTGAAGAGGCTGGAGTTGAAGAAATTGATGAGGACGTAGACATTGGCAATACAACGCCTGTCATCAATGATGAATATTGGGAATCAGCACACCCAAATTCACCAATGACTACTCCTCTAACACAGATTTCTCAGTCGCCTCCTCTGACTGATGAAATACATGAAGAATCTGCCAATCTGAACACCCAAGTCACTAAAGAAATTTCAGCTGCAACGGCTGAAGATCTTGATGCTCCCCCCGCAACTGAGGAACCATCTCTACAAATCGTTCAGTCTGAAGGTGTTCCTCCCATGCCAAAGGAGATTAAGGGGCGCTTCAAGTCAAATCTTCAACCGAAGCCAAGAATGCCATTCAAAGGCTCAGCACGCCCCAAATTCCTCAAGAGAAATTTCTTCAATGAACGAATGTTCTTCACTGGTCCAAATCCCTATGACTTTGCAAGGGCCGGTCGCAACAGATTCTGTACGGTAACGTAGCTCACCTACTATGCATCAGTTCTGTTTGAGAAGAAGAAAGTCTTCGAGCACCACCAAATTCCTCATGCTGACATGGAAACCCTTCCATCATTCACACCGGTGCTCCAAGTTCTTCATGATGCAGGCATTCTCCCATTCTCTGTCGACATCTGCGACTGGAATGCAGAACTCATTCTTCAGTTCTATGCCACATTGCATATCAGCGGAAATGCTTCAGACGTCAACTCCTGGATATTGGACTGGATGACAGGATCAACACACTTCACTGCTCAAGCTTCTAAATTGCTTCTGTGTGTACCAGTTCCAATTCCCTCAGATGAAGCTCACAAACTTTTTGATGAGCCTGCACTTCCAAATCAGCTGATGCAAGTGTTGATGAAAACATTGCCTCCTGGAAAGCCTCAACGAAAAACCGTTCTTGTGAAGGATCTGCTATATGTGCCCAGGACTGTCTACCGTATACTCACAAATATGTTATGTCCTTAGAAGGGCCACAATTCCGAAGAAGAAGAAGTGGAAGGAGTGATGAAGAATATGCTCTTCAACATCATTCATGGGATTCCCATTAACTTGCACGACTTCTTCATGAGGACTTTGGCCAGTGCTGCTTTAGCTCCATTTGAACAGAAGCCCTATGCGCCTTGGATAATGAAATTCATCAGGGCAAAGTCCTCAGTTCCCTTCAAGGCTGACTTCCAGAACCACTTTGGCTTCCTGCCTCCAATTGAAGTCATCAAGAGCACAATTGCCTTAGTTGAAGGAAAAGGCAAGGCCGTTATTGATGAAGGCACTCGTCCATTGGATGGACAGTTTTGCAAAGCCGCTTCCTTCTCCACCAATGATGACACTGCCACTCAAGACTCCGATGCAAATGCCTCAGCTCACAAACCTCAAGAGTCTGCCCCTCGTGTGATGACTGATCGCGAGCTTCTCATAAGTCTTCATCAGAAGGTCGACGCAATCACAAGTAAGTGAAGCGTCAACTTGGATACATTGTGCAGAACATGAATGTGACACAGAACACTGTGAAGAGGAATCACTACTATGCTCATGAAAACCTCAACTGCTCTTGGGCCGTACTATCTCACCTCATGTCTTCTGAAGAACTGGATGAGCTGGATCTTGAGGAACATCCTGACTGGGCTCGTCGACCTCAGAAGAAATTCAAGAAAGTTCAAGTTCCTCTGATGGTCACAAGTTCATTTTCTTCACCTCGAGAGCACGATGACGATGAAGACATTGACGACACTGCGGCAGGCCCTGCATCGACAAACGACCCCGACAACGCTGGTGCTCCTTCCTCACCAACACGATGAAATTCTTCAAAGGGGCGTTAGTCCTCACTTTTTCGTCCCTTTTGGTCTTCGATGACAAAGGGGGAGAAAATTTGAGTTAGTCTTCAAGCGGGTCTCCATATATATGGGCTATTTTTGTTTAAGTTACAACTCTCGCTCTTCTGAAGCTTTTGTTGATTGAGTTGTAAACTTAAGTCCGATGGTGGTCTGACACTTTTGAACTATTTCCTCGCATGTTTATTTCCTCAAGTACCTTAATGCATACATGCTGAATTTCGTCAGACACCATTTTCCTCATGCATTTCAAATTCTTCATATCATATGTTCAAATGCGTGTATGAATTACAAGATATAGGCAGAGTTCTCCATGTTTTAACCTGCCATGTGCATTTGTAGTCCAAAGCAAATTCCTCAAATATGCACATCTTCAGGGGGAGTTCTTCTATATCTTGCAATCAAATTCCTCAAAATATGTACTTTCACTTCATATGTTTATCCCCGTTGAAAACTTAACCTATTTGTCATCAATCACTAAAAAGGGGGAGATTGTTAGTGCATCTAGTGCCCCTTAGTGATTTTGGTGTATTGAAGACTTACAGGTTAAGGCACTAATGTGTTTGTGAGTGTACACATGCTCTATAAGTCGATGAGGAGTTTGATATATCCGGAAATTATCGACCCCTAAAAATTTATGTCTTCAACTGAAGACTTTGCTGAAGACTTTGTGAAGACTTTGGTGAAGACTTTGTGAAGACTTTGAAAATGAAGAAGTTGGTGTGACCTTGAAGATATGAACGAGGAATATGAAGTGTCAAGACTTTTGTTTTCGTAGTTTTATTTCCTTCATTTGAGTCATAGGAAACACCGTACTGTTAAAGGGGGCCGAGGTAATACTAAGGAAAATTTCCAACTGATGCTCAACTCCAAAATCCACAACCTATACAGTCCTTCGAGTGAAGACTTTGGAAATCTCTTACGGATCATTCAAGTTCTTTAGTGACAGAGACGAAGTTCTTCTGGTCTTTGAGGAAATTGATCTGACTGAGGAGTTAGGATTTTGCCAGTGCGAATTGCCTACAAGTGAGGAACATGATATGTCTGAGGACTTTCATAGTTCGAAAATCCGACCGTTGTTGTGCTTAGCGCCAGCTGTCCCTAATCACAAATATCCACATAACGGTCATATCATTGGGGGCATTTATGTCATATCATGTCAGGTTGCACCCTGGCTATAAATAGCCACCCCCACAACCACTAGTTGGTTGGCTGCTCCGAGAGAGAACTGACACTTGTCATTTGAGAGCAACCCATCCTCCGAGGACTTTGAGTGAAAATCATCAGTGAGGAAAAACCCACAACCAAACCACCAACCCAAAGTGATTGAGCATCACTGAAGAAATTCTTGTGTGGAACCGACGCTTCTTACCTTTGACGATTGTGCATCCTCCAGACGGTTAGGCGTCATGGTCTAGTGCTCCTGCAGTCAATTGGGGATCACGAAGTGACCTTGGTCTAGAGCATCCAACAGTAAATTGTGGATCGCCAGGTGACCAGTTTGTGAGGGTTTTGGAAGTCTACGCTAAAGACTTACCACGAGTGTTGGGCGAGGACTGTGTGACCTTAGCTCAAGGAGAATACGGTAAGGACTGTGTGTCCTCTGGTTTAAATACCAGGCCGCTCCAAACCAGACATACGACTGTCACAGCAGTTGGAACTGGGTCATCAAATCATTGTCTTCATCAAGCTACCTGGTTCTATTTCCTCAACCCTTCCATTTCCTCGTATAACTGTTGATGAAATTGAACTTTACTGTTTGAAGAATTTGATTGAAGACTTTCACAATTTCCTCACCTCGAATTCTTCAAGTTACCTTGTTCCTCACCTGCTTATCCTGTATCATGCTACTTGTAATCTGTGCATGTTTCATTTCATCATGATGACTATGTTGTCGCTATGTTCCTCATGCACTTGAGTACTTATTTCACTGCTAGTTATTCATCACATTTCAAATTCCTCAAAGTTGAAATTCCTCAAGTGATGAATTTGTAAAAATCACCTATTCACCCCCCCCCCTCTAGTCGATATAACGCACTTTCAATTTGTTGCCACATCATCATATATCCTAGGTGGCAAAGTTTACCAACAACTATCTTACAGCTATTGGAGATGCCCTAAGGGCAACCCCGTCTTCAACCCCGTGCCAAGTGGCAGAGGACGACACATCCGAGAGCGTCGGCGTCAACCAACATAGCTATTGTTCTCTCCTCGCCTCACCACCATGTCTTTTAGCTATGCCTCTACACTGTTAACTTCTACGACGAAGATCACTAGGCCGGGCGCCCTTAATCATCGCCATCGTCACCTTCTTCGTTGTCTATGGCTGAGGACGTCGCTATCAATTCAACTCCTATAGCCCATGCCCAAGCTCCCTAATGTGCTCCACAACCTTGTCGTGCGCTTGACAGATTTTCCTGCTCTCCTTGTCAACGTTTTCATACAGTAGTGCCATTTATTGCGAGTTCCCTTTGCTGCTCCCGTGTGAGCTCATGAAGACGCTCCAGTGACCATTTGACCACATGCCCGTGTCAAACTGCACCGCAAGCAGTCGTAGAACAATACTGGCAGAAAAACGTGTTCGGATTCGTGATATAGTTGTTTCCTACAAACACCAAACTCCGGCCACTATGGTACTCACCCACTGTCGTCGTTTCCATCCATCATCGGCCATCCTGATGCCACCCCTCGACGCGCACGAGCACCAACAACCGGTAGAGGCCAAAATATGATCCAACCATCGCTGGAATTGGTCAGACGAGCAACTCTGCTTTGCCCTACTATGCGTCGGTGACTAACCGCCGGTTGGTTGACATGACCGGAGTTTAGATTGGCCCACTGATCGATTTAACGATCAAAGGGGTTGGTCCAATGGAAATGATGTATTTGACCATATGTGAGGTTCAGCTAAACGGAGTAGGGCAAAAATGAGGACAACTTAGAGGGTTGGGTAAAACTAAGCAGAAGTAAGGATCCCAAGGCATGAAAATAGAAAATCCCAAAAAAGAATCCTAGTGTTAATGAAAATGACATGTGCTTTTCTATTTGATGCACCGTGTTAGATGGCTAGCTCTGCTAATATGGTTCGTACATGTTTTGCGTGTAATTTTGATGGAATCTAACGAAGGTGCCCTAAAGCGCCACAAAGATGAGCCGCAAAAGCCGTACCGGATATTGATTGCGCAAACGTGTCCCAAACAGAAAATCTCATGTTTGTTTCCATTCGGAATCATTGATTTTGGACCAACATGCATATCTATATCTATACCTGATAATAAAGGGACTATTGCTCCTGGCGGTATGTCATAGGAATTGCCTCAAAAGTTAAAAATATCACCCACAAATGCCACATGTCCGGGCGGCCTGTTTTTTAAATTTCTTTTTTCTTTTCCGGCTTTGTTTTTTCAACTTTAAATAATTAAGGGGTTAAAGAATGTTCCGAAAATTTAAGAAAAAGAGAATTTTGTAACAATATGTTTAATCATTGATAAATATTCGTGGATTTAGAAATGTTTGCAGTCTTTTTTTAATATTCGCTATTCTGAATGTTTGCGTTTTTTCTAATATTCGCAATTCTAAAAACAAATGTTCGGGAAATAAAAAATGTTCATCATTGTTAAAAAAATCGTGTATTAAAACTGTTAATGAAATTGAACAAAATTTCACCAATTCAAAAAATATTCTTGAATTGGAAAATATACTAAGAATTCAAAGACTGTTCGTGGTTACAAAATAGTTTATTGATTCATAAAATGTTCGTTGATTCAAAAAATGTTCATTAAATCAAAAAAATGTTAGTGAATTCAAATATTGTTCCACCAATTTTGAAAAAAAATGCTCGTCAATTCTAGAAATGTTCACCTATTCAAGCAAAATGTTTAAGAAAATGTTCACAATTAAAAAAAGATTGCAAATAGTATAAAATGTTCATGAATTCAAAAAATAATCATTATTTTAGAAAATACTCGAAAATCTGTAAAAATGTTGACAAATTTGAAAAAGATTCACGATTTCAGATAAGTTCACAAGTTTAAAAAAAATGTTGATAATTTTCCAAAATTGTTCACGATTTTGCGAAAATGAAAGTGATAGCGTATCTGTGTGATGCAGCAAAATGTGGTCTTGTCCATTAGAGATTATGGTTTTTCTTTTATCCTGTTTGCAACGCACACGCTGTTTTGCTAGTACAAGCGAACATAAAACGATTTATCATCTTTCTGCTGCTGCATGGCCGTGAATGCTGCACTCCACGGACGATCTATGACCGTTTGGGTTTGGTACAACTAACTAATATCAGCAAGCAAACAAAACAGAGACGTCTAACGTATCCATCACATGCGTCGTCAGCCCAGCTCTCTCATGCGATGCATGCCATTGCCACCCCTTTCTCACGCTTAGCCACTATAATCTGCATCCACGTACATTATTAATCAAAGGAGAAGCATCTGTGCCAGTCAGAGGGGTGGATTGGATCTATCTATCTAATCTGCCACACCGACACCGGCCCACCCACCGGACGCAGACGTCTGCCAGTCCTCCAAAAACAAGACTTGGCATCAGTGGCATTAACGACAAAGAAAAGATGCTACTCACCCAGACCAGATGGATGATGCAGACAGAAGAAGAAGTGCACAGGGCCAAGCTACAGCCAGGCATCATAATCATCATCATCACATACCTCATCAGTTAGTTACTTACAGAGAACATCAGATCATGGCTAGCAGAGATATCCCACATCTCCCTGTACAAGAGAAAGGTGCAGTGCTGGGCTCCCCCTCACACCACACCTGCTGGTAGGGCTAGCTGTAACAACAAACCAAAAGGGCAATATCTCATGCCCTTTGCTCCATGGCAATTTGCCGATCTATGTACATACGCCTGCAGCCTACTATATGTGCCGGAAATGTCTACTCGGCCGAATGGCCCTCCATGTCCAGCCACATTTTTTGTTAGTGCCTCCCCATGTTCCTGAACTTGTCCTTCATATCCACCTGCGCACAGGAACCGTCGTTTCAGCCTCAGAAACCGTGCCACCGAAGCGAAGGGCGCATACAGAAACCGGAATACACACATACCGTCGATCTGTCTTGAAACACGTCCGGGTAGGCGATCTTGATGTCTTTCCAGTTGCCTTTGCCGTAGCTTCATGCACCGGACACGGAAACAAATGAATCGATGCCATCAGGGAGCGATGAAACAGAAAACACAAAGTTTCTTCAGGGAAGTTTTCTTTCAAATGTGAAAAGTAAGAGCGGGAGAAAGGATAGTACTTTGCAACCCCTTCGATCAGGGTCTTCTCTTGCATCTCGGTCCATTTCTTTCTTGTTTTGTGTGGAACTCCGGGCGGAGGCCTCATCTTCCTTTCGTAAGTCGGTAACTGGCGCTTACGTGGCAGCCTTTCAGAGTCGGAGTCGCCCGAATCATCCCACTGCATTTACAAGATGACAGCATACTATCAGGAGTACTGCACCATGTGCAACCCAAAAAACAACCTTGAAGACGATCAACACTAAACTGGATTTTCTTTGTGCAGAGTTAAACTGCCAACAATAATCAACAACCAGACATGTGCATTTTCAGCGAGCGTTTTTGTCGCAGATTGTGTGAAGCCTGTAAATGAAATCTGGGATCAGGCATTTATGTCCTTATCCAAATTTATACCTGGGTTTACTTTGAGAAAACAGACATGACATCCCCTAGATCACCAAAATAGGAGCATGATAATTAAAATAGTGTCGAGAGTAACCGGCAATTAACATAGTGTTGAGAGTAACCAACAATCTTACCAAACATCATGCAACAGAACATACATACAACTTATTCTTTTCCTGTAAATCCAGCTTATCCAAGAGTAACATGAGAAGATTTATGCTAAATGTTGATTTTTTTTTGTCATCAAAGATGAAGAGCTAAGAAAGCTGATATATTGCCCACAACAAAATCGCTAGAAGCTGCACTATTTTATAGGCTATATGAGAGCAATTTAAATACGCAAAAGCCTCACAGGATCGCATTTTAACAGAACGTCAATAAAAGCCAAAGTGAAATCACCTCATAGACGATTGCACTAGGTTTCCTCTCCATAAGACTAGGCTTAGAACCTGCTACTGAATGGCTCTTGTTACTGTCAGGGGCAGCCTGTCCGGTGACATGAGAAGACGTAACTTGCTCCTTGCCTCTGATTGCTGCACTTGGTACCGGCTTCTCAGGAATTCGAGCATCCGTTGATCTTTCTACTGGCTCTTGTTGATGTCGAGCGCAATCCTCTTGGGCATGGTTAGCTACTCCCTTTTCCCTACCAAGATGAGCTTCATCATCTTGCTGAGCACGGTCATCCTCGTTCGCACCGCTTGTGCTGGGCGCATTGGCCGCTTCATCAACTTGATGAGCCTTGGATGGATCTTGCCCAAGCTTGCCTAAAATCTCACGCTCCGTCGACTCCCCTACTGCATCAACCAACAAAATTGCATTAATCGAGATGTAAAAAAAAATCCTAGCTATCCCAAAACGAGATCAGAACCCTAAGTCGGAGAAGGTTTGCTCAACATGATTCATGGAAATTCTGAGATTGGAAATTCTCAAGGAGATCTGGATAGGAAGGAAAGGGAACGCGGCGCTCACCGAGCAGGCGAAACTTCTTGCGCGTGTCCTGGTCGGCGTTGGCCCACGTGTCGAGTGCTCCAGCTCCGGCGATCCGGTCGGCCTCGAGCTCCAGCGCGGAGGGAGGCAGGCTCGCCCACTCGGCGTCCACGAGGCGCCTGAGGGCTGCCACGTCATCACAGACGACAAGGTGGTCGGGTAAGCAGGCCGCGATGTCAGGGTCGGCGAGAACGTCGCGCGCCTTGCGGGGGAGCTCGCCGGAGCTGTCGGCGTCGGAGCCCGACAGGGCAGCCTCGAGGGCGCGGAGCGCGAAGGCCTTGCGCAGGCGCGGGGAGGTGCAGGGGGAGACGGACGGGAGAGCGGCGAGCAGGCCGGCGAAGAGGGAGTGGGGGAGAAGGCGGTTGCCGGCGACGAACTCGAGCACGAGGAAGGCGTCGGCGGCGGTCAGGGGCGGCATGGTGGTGCTGGGTCGCCCCGCCGGGCCACCGTCTCGTTCCCCTCCTCGTTTTTGTTGGGTTGGACTTGGCCTGGGGCTGGGTATGGGCTTTGGGTTTGGCCCAACTCCATTTCCACTGGCTCCCTTTGCGGTCCAGCTCGGTGGCACTGACCGACCACTGAGCTTCAGTGAGTGAGCCAGAGATTGCGCCATGGCCACCACCACCGACGCCGCCGCCGCCGCCGGCCTGGTCCTCCTCCTCATATCCCACCTTGCGGTGGCGGTGGTGTTCGCCGGAGACCCTCTCTTCCTCGCGTGCGGCGCGCCAGCCCCAATCACTCTCCCCGACGGCCGCGTCTTCCTCCCGGACTCCAATGTCTCCGTATCCCCTCCCCACGCCTCCCGCACCACCACCACCATGGCATCGTCGCCGCTCTACTCCACTGCGCGCGTCTTCTCCGCCGAGGCCACCTACTCCCTCCCCGTCCCCCGCTCGCCCCACCGTCACCTCCTCCTCCGCCTCCACTTCCCCCAGCCCGCCCAGTTCGCCGTCGCCGCGGGGGACCTCGAGCTCATCTCCGACCCCCGTTCGGCCTCTCGTACCACGACGGGTCTCTACCTCTACCGCGAGTACCTGCTGCCGCACCGCGGCGGTGGCCTTCTGCGTCTCCGCGTCTCGCCACGCCCCGGCTCCCTCGCTCTCCTCGGCGCCGTCGAGCTCTTCCCGGCGCCCAACGCCCTGCTCCCGCTCCCGCTCAGCCCGCCGGAGGATTTCCGCCTCGCCGAGACCTTCTACCGCGTCAATGCCGGCGCGGCGCGCGGGGAGGCGGCGGCCTCCTCGCTCAACGACTCCTTCTGGAGGGTCTGGGAGGGCGACGCCGCCTACCTCCTCAACCCCGCGGCCGCGCGCTCCGTCTCCGTCGACCCGGCCAGCGTCCGGTACCCCGCGGGGGCTGCCCCGCCGTACGCCGCTCCGGCCGCGGTGTACGCCGACGCGCAGGAGATGGCCGACGCCGGCGTCGGCAACCAGCGGTTCAACCTGTCGTGGGCGTTCCCCGTCGATCCGGGCTTCCGCTACTCCGTCAGGCTGCACTTCTGCGACATCGTCGGCCGCAACTCCACCGACCTGGTGTTCGACGCCTACATCAACGGCGACGCCGTGCTCAGCTCCTTCGATCTGTCCGGCAAGCTCGGCCTGTTCAATGCTTATTTCGCGGATTTCATCGCCGATGCCCAGCCAGGGTCCGAGAAAATCTTGCTGCAGCTTGGGCCACCTCGTCTGTCATACTCAAAGCCGAATGCCATCCTCAACGGCGTGGAGATCATGAAGCTCGGTGACCAGGAGACGGTGCGCCGTGTCGACGCCCTCGATACTGCTCAGACATCGAAGGCTGCACGCAAGAAGAAGGTTGCAGTTGTCACCGCTGCAACGGCCGGTGGAGCAATGCTCATCGTCATCTGCATTGTGGGGATTCTGCTGTTCTTCAGACACCGCCGCCGGAGGAAGAAACGCCGGTCCCTCAGCCGGCTGCCGTCCTCCTCCATAGGTCTCCACACGCACACCGGCATCTCTGCATCCAAGGTCTCAGCCGCCAGAAGCCACAGCCGCCCATCCGCAGGGCCCTCCCTCAGCATCGGCCAGATACGGCGGGCGACCAACGACTTCGACGAGGGCCTGGTGATCGGCGTCGGCGGGTTCGGCAAGGTGTACAGGGGGGTGCTGGAGAACGGCACCGCGGTGGCCGTCAAGCGCGGCAACCCCCGGTCACAGCAGGGCCTGCTGGAGTTCCGCACCGAGATCGAGATGCTGTCCAAGCTCCGGCACCGGCACCTGGTGTCCCTCATCGGATACTGCCACGAGGACAACGAGATGGCGCTGGTCTACGAGTTCATGGCCGGCGGGCCGCTCCGGAACCACCTGTACGGCGCGGCGCTCCCGCCGCTGTCGTGGAAGCAGAGGCTCGAGGCCTGCATCGGAGCGGCCAAGGGCCTGCACTACCTCCACACGGGCGTCTCCGAGACGATCATCCACCGGGACGTGAAGACCACCAACATCCTCCTCGACGGCGCCCTCTCCGCCAAGGTCTCCGACTTCGGGCTGTCGATGTCGGCGCCGGCCATCGAGCAGGCGGCGCACGCCGGCACCGGCACCGCCACGGTGAAAGGCAGCTTCGGCTACCTCGACCCGGACTACTTTCGGCGGCAGACGCTGACGGACAAGTCGGACGTGTACTCGTTCGGCGTGGTGCTCATGGAGGTGCTCTGCGCCAGGCCGGCCATCGACCCGGCGCTCCCCCGCGAGCAGGCAAGCGTCGTGGACTGGGCGATGGAACGGCAGAGGCTCGGCGAGCTGGAGAGGGCGATGGACCCGCGCCTCGCAGGCGGCGTCGACGCCCGGTCGCTGCGCAAGTTCGGCGAGACCGCGGAGAAGTGCCTCGCGGAGTACGGCGTGGATCGGCCGGCGATGGGCGACGTGCTGTGGAACCTGGAGCGCGCACTCCGGCTGCAGGAGGCGTTCCTGCGCTCTGGCGGCGAGGGGAGCAGCAGCATTGCGTATGGCGTTCAGGAGCTTCCGGGCAGGTTTCGCCGGGCGGGCGGCGGCGACGGTGGAGATGGTGGCTGCAGCGTTGCTGGAGATGCGACGGATGCCGGGGTGGCGACGAGGGTCTTCTCGCAGATATTGGATCCAAAGGGAAGGTAGATAGTCTGGAGCTCTGGATGCTGCTTGGGACTACTTGGATGTTGGAAGGTAGATAGACAGACTGGCTGAGAGTGGATCACATCCATCCTTGTTCAATGATGCACTCGGCCCCATCCATCCTTGTTCGGAAGCAGCACAATATATTGGTGAAACATTCGAGTTCTTTGATGCCGCGGAAGTAGGCTTTTTATTTCCCATGGTGCTAAGGCGTAATGCACACCTCATCGAACTCTGCTTGCCTCTCCTTTATTAACGAGATGAAGCAAAGCTTTTGCCTCCGTTTCAAAAAATCTCGTTGGAATACGGACGTATTCACACATGTATTGCAATGCAACACAGCTTCTGAGGCTGAGTGGTCTTCAGTTGCAGCTTAATAAAACAAGTCAAGCAGGGCACTGCTGTCCTGAGCCAAGCCGTAGCTTTCAACCTGGCCGATTCATGTTGTTTTTTGCACTTTGTAAGAATTAAATCCAGAAATTCCCGAAGGAGTATTAGTTTCTTCCGAAACTAGTCTGCAATTTAAGCAGTTGATGAAGCCATGTGCAAACTCCTTGGGACGGCCGGCTGTGAATTCCCAGGCACAGCGGAAATAGCAATTTGAGCAGCTGCGGCAGCACGCATGTTGTTCAGCAGCTTCCAGACAGTAGGGTCTTCTCAGTTCTCACAGATAAAATTGCTGGTGTTCTGGCTCTACTGGTTGGCAAGAAAGATGATGAAAAGGTTGTGGAGGGGGGGGGGGGGGAGGGGGGACGAAATCTGCATGTATTCACGCGTGTATATTGAACCACAGATCCTTAGCCGAGTGGCGTTATGTTGGGTTGGGAGTTTGAAACGAGTCAAGCCGAAGGGCGGCTGCAAAATCCCAGGCACAGCGGAAATGCCAACTTGCTAGTTGTTGCTACTGTACAGACCTGCTACCAGCACCACTCCTGGAATACTCCTACAGAAGCACATGATACTATAAACTGCAGTAACAAGGCACATATATGCAACCAATGCATCAAGATTGATTCATGCAGAGAACAATCACGAAAACAACGCTGTCAGTAAAACTAGCATCATGATTCAAGGATGTTGCTCGTGCTGAGACGGGCCTCAACCCTCCTCAACAGCAAGAAGGTTCATAACAGTTGATTATTCACGACCTTCGGAGCCAAACGCCTCACGGAAGAACAAAAGGAGAGCAAAAACACTTGTACAGGCCAAAACTTTTAAGACGGTGTGTCACAGGCTGGACAACCCGAGCCTGCGAAGGGTTATTTTTTGCAAGGGTTTCCCACACATCAGGGGAACTTGATCGGCTCCGGTTGCAATGCCTTCTTCACCAGCTCCGACTGCTCTTGCACATGGACCATCAAGAAGCCAGTGGCTGTGGCAGCCGAAGGCGCCCTGCCCACGTACTTGATGTCCTCAAAAGTGCCCCGCCCAAGGATCTTCATGGCTGAGTAGAGGCGGGGTGAGATGTAGCTGTATGCGCCCATGTTCATAGGCTCCTCTTGGCACCACACGATCTCCGCATCTGTGTAGGTAGTGCAGACATGAGCAACCGTACAACGAGAGCGAAAAATGTAGCATAAAAAATTTGGACAACAACAACTGCTAGCAGACCAGCAGTAGCTACCGTGAGCAATCAGCTACAGATCAGGATTCACAGTGGTGCTCATGTCCTCCTAATCTATTCAGTACCAGCCCAGTGAGGTGTGGTACCATCCACAAGTGCCAAAACTGACGATGCTCTCTACAAGCATACTAGTAATAACAATACAGGTGTAACAAAACCAAAGCTCACTGTGAAATAAGCAATGCCACTAGAGACAATTTTGCAAATGTGAGGGGAACTACTGAAAAACATGGCAAATGCAGGCATTCACAATAACAATGGATTAAATTTTGAGGAGAAGGATTCATACTTGGATATCTCTTTAGCTCTCTCTGGATAAGGTCGTATGGGAATGGGCAAAGTTGCTCAACCCTGCAAATAGCAACATCACTGCGTTCGGACTTTTTCCGCTCATCGTCAAGTTCATAATACACCTGCAATATGACAATTTCAAAAGGGAGTTCGTATTTGCACTCAACAGGTAATTTGTGCTTGATTTGTTCTAAAAGGGAAAACGTACTTTTCCAGAACATAATACAAGGCGGTTGATACCCTCCTCAACTTCCTTGTGATCGTTACGGTCCTTTATCAGCCGCTTGAAACGCGTTCCTTGCTTATCAAATCCTGGGTGCCCTTCAACATCATCAAACTCAGAGAGGTTGGATTTGCACTCCTTATGCCGAAGTAGGTTCTTGGGGGCCGTCACAATCAGCGGTTTCCGGAAATCCCTATGTATCTAGACCCCACAGACAGAGTATAACAATTATTCCATGCTAGTAGTCACATGATGGCATCTGGCAAAACTTCAGAAGAGTGAAAATAAACTAACCTGGCGACGCAGCACATGGAAATAGTTTGCAGGGGTTGTCACATTCACAACCTGCCAGTTACACTCCTGTATCTGCTTGCGAAGTGTTGGGTCCATCTCAGGTATGACAAAAGGATTGTCATCACTCATCTGTGGAACAAATTGATAATCTCTGGTAAGTAACAAACATTCAAGAACCAATCATACCACCCAACCACAAGTAATGAAAACCAAGCCATCACCATAACAATTCAAGCTATCAAAAGTTGTAAAACAAACCATGTTTTCTTGAATGGTGACAGGATAATTTAAACTGACAAACGATTAAAGCATGCTAGAGAACTAGTATCAAAGAACAAGGATGCGAAACAGGAAGCCACTTCTGACTGGACAGGACTAATTGGCTGCATGATACAGAAAAAACAAGAACAGCTATGCTCTGTGAATACCTGAAGGAAGCGCTCCAAACGAGAGCTGGAGTGTTCAGGCCCTTGGCCGTCATAACCATGAGGCAGTAGAACAACAAGGCCAGTTTGGCGCAGCCATTTTGCCTCTCCACTACTCAGAAACTGGTCGAACATCACTTGTGCACCATTGGAGAAGTCACCAAACTGAGCTTCCCAGAGTACTAGCGAATTAGGGTTCTCCATGGAGTAGCCCAATTCAAACCCAAGAACAGCGAACTCAGAAAGTGAACTGCAAAAGGCACACTCATGTCCTTAATCCAATGAAAAAGCAAGTTCTCCTTATTCAAACTGAAACTTGTTACAGGTATAACAGGGGCTATCTCAAAACTACATATAACTGGAATAATCTAAGTATGCATATGAAAGGTGTCAAGTTAATAAAATTAAGTGGCGGTTCGAGGCAGTAAATAAAAGTAGAGCTTATCCAAATAATGGATACTTTTATCCATTCATGTCTGAAGTCAAGGGAAAGTAGAGCTTATTGCTCTGCTGGTAAGCTGAACAATTATATTCAAAAGCAGAGATGGACCAAATAAACCTACAGAACCAGATATAGTTTCTCCATTTTTGTCTATGGACCACCAATGATCTTATAAGTTTCCAAATTTAACAAGTGCAGACAATATTACAGGAGCAAGTAGGATGACACAAATAATAGTTCCATTAGCAGACTTACCTGTTGCTAACAGTAAACAGCTCCTCATTTTGATTCATCACAACATGATCAAGCGGGCAGTACTTTGCCCCAGTTTCCTGGTCATGCACAACCGAATGCCGGTGGCTAAAAGTTCCTCTTTCGACATCCTGTCCACTCAGCCTAACATGGTTGCCTTCAACTATGAGTGCTGCAAAGGCAAGGGCTTCAGCAACAGCCCAGTCAATACCTTCACCACTCTCGATCATTGCAGCGCGCTGCTCAAAAATCTTCTTCACTGCTCTGTGGGGCTTGAAGCTTTCAGGCAGAGAAGTAATTGCTTGCCCAACACGTTTCAGAACCTCTGGCTTAACCCTGCATAACAGGCATTTCAACAATGATGGATGATATAACTGTTCAAGACAAAAACTACAAGCATAATCAACACAAACAATGCTGTTACCCGGTGTTGCGGACACGTGAAATCTGCTCAGGTGACTTAAAGCCAGTCCAGTAAGCCGAGAGCCAATCCCTCTTGTTGGGAACATAATCCTTGCTTTTAGCGAACTCTTCATTCAGGATTCGGTTCACTTTTTCATGGATCCTCTCAACATCTTCTTTGGTGACTTCACCTGTTTCAAGCAGTTTCTGTTCGTAAAGCTTCAATGAACTGGGATGGTTCTTAATGACCTGCCAAAGAATATTTTTCATCAGAACAGTGAAACACGGAGTGCTAGAAGCACAAAGCATCAATATCAGCATAAAAGCACAAGTATGATGGAGACAGGAATCTGACAGGAACACGATAGGGAGGGTAATCAGGTGCGGCTAAAAAGGAATGAGCATTGAGCTGTGTACTTTATTGGTTAGCAACATAACTACCTAAGCACAAAACATCAATATCAGCATGGAAGTACAAGCATGATAGAGACATAAATTGGACAGGAACACGACAGAGAGGGTAATCAGGTGCGGCTAAAAAGGAATGAACATTGAGTTGTATACTTTATCAGTTAGAAACCTAACTACCTAAGTGGAAATGATCAACAACATATGCAAAATACACAGATTCAGTAGCATGGGGATTACCTGATACATCTTTGGCTGTGTGAAGGATGGCTCATCAATTTCATTGTGTCCAAAACGACGGTAGCAGATCAGGTCGACCACCACATCAGAATGGAAAGTCTGGCGCCACTCAGCTGCAAGTTCGCAGACACGCACGACAGCCTCCAGATCATCGCCATTAACGTGTAATATAGGGACATTCACAGCCTTGGCCACATCTGTACAGTACTGGGAAGACCTGCCGGCTCTTGGATCAGTTGTGAAGGCAACCTGATTGTTGACAACAATGTGAATGGTTCCTCCAGTTGTGTAGTTTGGAAGGGCACTCAGATGGAGCGTCTCATAAACCACGCCCTGCCCAGCAAAGCTACCATCTCCATGAATAAGAATGCCCATGTTCTTTGTCCTGTCATCATCATTGGAGTAGAACTGCTTTGCACGTGTCTTGCCAATGACAACAGGGTCGACGGCCTCCAGATGACTGGGATTGGCGACCAGCGACAAGTGGATCCTCTTGCCACCTCGGGTGGGCCGGTCATAGGAGGTACCCAGATGGTACTTGACATCACCTGTTCCAGTGTAGAGCCCATCCTCGCCTTCGACAGGCCTTGTCCCACCAGCAAACTCACTGAATATCTGAGACAGGGGCTTGCGGACGACATTGCCCAGCACATTGAGCCTCCCCCTGTGGGGCATGCCAATGACAATGTTCTCGACGCCGAGATCGGCGGACCTATCGAACATCTCCTTCATGCCGGGGATGAGTGTCTCGCCGCCCTCGAGGCCGAACCTCTTGGCGGTTGCCCACTTGGTGGCGAGGAAGTTCTCGAACTGGGTGCTCCAGATGAGCCTGTCGAGCATGACGAGGCGGCGGTCCCTGTCGTACTCCTTGGGCGTGACGGTCTCGATCTTCTCCCTGAGCCAATTGCACTTGTCCCTGTCGGGGATGTGCATGTACTCGAAGCCGATGGGGCCGCAGTAGGCGCGCTCGAGCTTGCTGAGGATCTCGCGGAGGGTGAGCACGGGCCGGTTCTCAGAGAGGAAGCCCGCCATCATCCAGACGCCGAGGAAGAACTCGCGGTCGAGGTCGGCCTCCGTGAAGCCGTAGAGCGCGAGGTCGAGGTCCTCGGGCACGGCGCGGTCGTCGAGGCCGAGCGGGTCGAGGGCGGCCTTCATGTGGCCGTTGACCTGGTAGGCGCGCACGAGGAGCAGCAGCTGCATGCTCTCCTGGATGGTCTGGCCGGAGAGGCCCGCGGAGGCCGGGCCGGCGGCCTGGCCGAGGAAGTTGCGGAAGAAGTTGTCCCACGACTCGTCGACGGAGGACGGGTCCGCCTCCCACGCGCGCTGCAGCTCCTCCAGGTACACGCTGCTGGTGCCGTCGAGGAAGCTATCCGTGAGCCTGGAGAGCGGCACGGCCCTCGGGACGGGCGCCGCGGCCCTGCGGCGGAGGGCGGAGGTGTGGAAGCCCGCGGATCGGGCGCCCGCGTGGGCCGGGGTGGCGCGGGCGAGCAGGGCCCGCCGCGCGGCGTGCCGGGCCACGCCCGTGGCGGCGCGGAACCACGTCATTGCCGCCTCCTGGTCCTCCTGAATCGAATCGGGCGCGACGGGGTTAGCCAATGGATCGAGAGACGGGGCCGGGCGACGGCGGATCGGCGGGGAAGGGAAGGGGAGGGATGGGGAGGCGTACCTTGTGCGGTCAATGGCGGCGGCGGCGGCGGCGGCGGCGGGTTCGGCGAAACCCTCGTCGGAATCGAGGAATGGCGAGTTTATTTTGCCTTCTTTTTTTCCTTGTGTGGAGATTTTGTCTTGGGAAAGGGTGCAGCCCCCGATGCGAACGCGACGCTGTACGAGGGGGGGTGGGGGTGGGGATAGAAAGGGACCAACGGAATGGGTTCGGGTCAAAAGCGGTGCTGGATGGGCCCACCAGGTCCGGTGGGGACCCGGGGGCCGGGGATGGGGGTCAGGGTTCCGGTTCAAAACGTCTCGTGGCTGCGCTTTTTTTTTAATCTTTTTCCAGGAGAAAAGGCGTGTCGCCGCTCACCGACACGGCGCCGCGTGGTCATCTAGAGATGTTGAGGAATTTATTAATAATAATGTCTTCTCTTTGGAATATGTCAACTTATCTTCGAATTATGGAGATGATGTCATGTCTAGCCATTGGTGATGATGAAAATTCAATAAAAGTTTACATGGCCAAGGGCATAGTATATCAATATATAAATGTTGTCAAACAACCAAGACATTTTTCATTATATCTTATAAAACGTCAAGGCATTTTCGAAAAGGAGTGGTTGCAAAAAAGCACAATATAATCTCTAGAAAGCGCATGTCCATGAACAGCCTGTTCAAGATGCGTCGCGGAGCCACCAAGGGGAAAGGAATAAAAACATCCATCGAAGTCTCGAAGGAGAGAGGAGACACTCCCGTAGCACCTTGACACTCAACCAAGGCCAACATTGGGCCTGATTATTTTGCTTGTCATCCATGACACCATCACATCGATCAATAAAATGTGCTTGATGTAGGATCGAAAGTAGGTCTAAAGGAGGGTGATTAGACTACTTGACCAAATAAAAATCTATGTTTTTCCAATTTTAATTATTGGCAGATTTTAGCATTCATAGTATGTCAAGTACATCCTACACATGCATGTCTAAGAGTATTGCAGCGGAAATTAAAGACATTACACGTGTAAGTAAAGAGAGGGTAAGAAAAGCAAACACAATTGGTGACACGATGATTTTTCCCGTGGTTCCAATAGGTGGTGCTATCGTATGTCCACGTTCATAGAGTCTTCAACCCACGGAGGGTAATGGTCGCGAGAGTGCACGGAGGGCTCTACCCACGGAGGGTTCCACGAAGAAGCAACCTTGACTATACCATGACGGCCTACGTCCACGGAGGACTAGCCTTACTCGGGGTAGATCTTCACGAAGTAGGCAATCTCATTACCCTTACAAACTTCTTGGTTCACTCCACAACACGAAGTAGGAGTCTCTCAAGCGACTCCTATGATCTTCTATGATCTTCCAGAGTTGACTCATGAGCTAACATAAGAGTTTTTAGTTCTTGAGTTAGTCGTTCTATTTCCCACTTATCATCATCACACGACTTATCTATATTAGAGTGAGTACTAGCAAGTTTATTTTGACTATCATTACTAGCTTTGTAAAATAGCAAGTCATCTTCAATTAACAAGTCATCTTCATCACTACTGAAATCAAGATACTCGGCGTGTGATACCTTGGGGGCTTTAGCCATGAAGCAACTTCCACTCCCTTCATTTGGTGAATCAAATAGATCATAGGAGTTGGTCGTTACTAAAGTAATTCCGGCAACACCTTCATCTTGACTATAGTCGGAGTTGGAGTGATAGCTTCTCTCGGAGTGGTTGTCGAAATCGGAGCCGGAAACCCACTCACCAACATGAGCTTAATGTTTCCTTTTTGAGTAGCTCTTGGTGTGTTTGTCCTTCTTCTCCGAGTCCCTACTTATCCTTGAGGGTCTTCGTTCATAGCGATCATCTCTACTCCTTCTCTCTCTTCGAGGTGACTCTTCTCTTGAGCTTCGTCTTCTCTGTGACTCTTCTCTTCGTTTGTAAGAAGTCGTGCATTCATTGGAGTAGTGTCCGGGCTTACCACAATTGTAACAGTTTCGGTCACGACTTGACGAACGCTTCTCTTCATGTCTTGAGTTGGAGCTAGATCTTTGCTTCTGTTTTCGTAGAACTTGTTGAATTTCTTGACCATAAGGCTTATCTCTTCGTTTGTGACAAGGTTGTCGCTTGAGGTAGCGGGAGCATCACTTGTGGCTTTGTAAGCACCGCTGACTTGTGGTGAAGCTCTTCCTTGTCTTTGAGTGTCATCTCATGAGCAACAACTCTACCAATCACTTCTCTTGGTTTGAGATCTTTGTAGTCGGGCATCATTTGGATCAATGTGCAAACGGTGTCATATCGATCATCCAAAGCTCGAAGTATCTTCTTGATGATGAATTTGTCTGTCATTTATTCGCTTCCTAAGCCGGCAATCTCATTAGTGATGAGAGCTACCCTAGAGTGCATCTCAGTGACTCCTTCACCATCCATCATCTTGAACTTGTCAAGTTGTCCTTGATGAACATCCAACTTGGATTCTCTCACGGACTTATTTCCTTCGTCCATATCAACCAAAGTATCCCAAATCTCTTTTGCGTGTTCAAGGCGACTGATTTTATTGAATTCTTCGGGGCATAGGCAGTTGAAGAGAATGTCACATGCTTGAGCATTGAGTTGAAACATCTTCAATTCATCCACAGTCGCTTCACGATCGGGTTCCTTTCCTTCCGCAAAGAATTCACATTGCAAGCCAACACGAACAACAGCTCAAATGGCAGGATTATGACCAAGCAAATGCATTTTCATTTTGTGCTTCCAACTAGCAAAATTTGTGCCATCAAAGTACGAACCTCTATGGTGATAATTTACCTCACTAGAGTCCATACTTCTCCTAGGTTGTGAAACCAATGCAATGGAGACCAAGGCTCTGATACCACTTGTAGGATCGAAAGTAGGTCTAGAGGGGGGTGATTGGACTACTTGACCAAATAAAAACCTACTTTTCCCTAATTTTAATTCTTGGCAGATTTTAGCATTCATAGTATGTCAAGTACACCCTACACATGCATGTCTAAGAGTATTGCAGCGGAAATTAAAGACATTGCGCATGTAAGTAAAGAGAGGGTATGGAAAGCAAACACAATTGGTGATATGGTGATTTTTTCCATGGTTCTGATAGGTGGTGCTATCGTACGTCCATGTTCATGGAGTCTTCAACACACGAAGGGTAATGGTCGCGAGAGTCCATGGAGGGCTCTACCCACGGAGGGTTCCACGAAGAAGCAACCTTGACTATACCATGGCGGCCTACGTCCATGGAGGACTAGCCTTACTCGGGGTAGATCTTCACGAGGTAGGCGATCTCCTTGCCCTTACAAACTTCTTAGTTCACTCCACAACACGAAGTAGGAGGCTCCCAAGCGACACCTAACCAATCTAGGAGGCACCACCCTCCGAAAGGTAATAGGCTCGGTAATGTCGATGAACTCCTTGCTCTTGTGCTTCAAGATGATAGACTCCTCAACACACAATCACTCTCTCACAGATTTGGCTTGGTAGAAGAGATGGGATAGGTGGAAAGCAACTTGGGGAGGCTAGAAATCAAGATCCATATGGTTGGAGTGGAAGATCTTGATCTCAATACAAGGGTAGGTGGTTCTCTCTCAGAAAACTGATAGGATAGGTATGGAATGGTTCTGAGTGCTTCTCTTTCGAGTAGGTGGTGGTGGAGGGGTATATATAGGCATCCCCAAAAATCCAACCATTGCACACAAAATGACCAACTTGGTGACACCGATGTGTTAATCTCGGTGGTACCGAAGTGACCAAAAGGTGGCAACTTTTGAATCTCGGAGGGACCGATATAGAAATCTCGATTGCACCGATAAGGTGACCAACGGTTAGAATGCCCAATATTGGTGATGCCGATTCAACAATCTCGGAGGATCCGAAACTGTGAACTTGCATAACAGAAAGTTGGCAGCCCAACTCGGTGGCACCGAAAGCAGTATCGGCTGTACCGAAGGGTTAGGGCTTGGCTGAGTCTGTCTAGGGTTTGGAATCGGTGACACCGAATGTGGAATGTTGGTTGCATCGATTTTGAGTGTTTGGCTTAGGACAGACTTTGGTGGGAGAGTTTGTGGGTGTCTTTGGTGACTATCACGTGTGCACGTATGAGCATTTTGTTCACCAACAAAACTTTACCCTCTTTTAATAGTATTGGCTTTCCTATGGACTAAAAGTGATTTGTCACAAATATAAAATGTAGAGTCCTCTTGCTTGAAGCTTGCCAATCCATTTCCTTGCATCTTGGGGTACTCCACTATCTCTTTGCCAACCCATCATTGAACTTTTCCTGAAGTATACTTGATAGAAACATTAGTTCAATGACATATATGTTGTTATAAATTACCAAAACCACCAAGGGAGCAAATGTGCTTCCAATCTCCCCCTTTTTGGTAATTGATGACAATATTGTTGGAAATATGCCATAGTGGCAATAATAAAGTGTTTACTATTGTATTTCCTTGTTCATAATAATCATTTATTATCCATGCTATAATTGTATTAATTGGAAACATGGATACATGTGTGGATACATAGACAAACACAATGTCCCTAGTATGCCTCTAGTGAACTAGCTCGTTGATTGAAAGATGGTTAAGGTTTCCTAGCCATGGACATGAGATGTCATTTGATAACGGGATCACATCATTAGGAGAATGATGTGATGGACAAGACCCAAACTATAAACGTAGCTTATGATCGTGTCAGTTTATTGCTACTGTTTTTTGCATGTAAAGTATATGTTCCTATGACCATGAGATCATGCAACTCACAGATATCGGAGGAGTACCTTATGTGTATCAAACGTCACAACGTAACTAGGTGACTATAAAGGTGCTCTACAGGTGTCTCCGAGGGTGTCTGTTGAGTTAACATGGATCAAGACTGGGATTTGTTACTCTGTGTGACGGAGAGGTATCTCAGGGCCCACTCGGTAATACAACATCACAATAAGCCTTGCAAGCAATGTGACTAAGTGTTGGTCACGGGATCTTGTATTACGGAACGAGTAAAGAGACTTGCCAGTAACGAGGTTGAACTAGGTATGGAGATACCGACGATCGAATCTTGGGCAAGTAACATACCGAAGAACAAAGGGAACATTATACGGGATTAATTGAATCCTTGACATGGAGGTTCGGCCGATAAAGATCTTCGTAGAATATGTAGGAACCAATGTGGAAATCCAGGTCCCGCCATTGGTTATTGACCGTAGAGGTGCCTCGGTCATGTCTACATAGTTCTCGATCCCGCAGGGTCTGCACACTTAAGGTTTGGTGACGTTTCGGTAGTATAGAGTTATGTATGGTGGTGACTGAAGTTTGTTCGGAGTCCCAGATGAGATCCTGGACGTCACAAGGAGCTCCGGAATGGTCCGGAGGTAAAGATTCATATATAGGAAGTCCTGTTTTGGTCGCCGGAAAAGTTTCGGGCTTATCGGTAGTGTACCGGGAGTGCGGGTAGTGTACCGGGAGACCTCCGGGAGGGGTATTTCGACCCAAGAGGCTTCATCGGCTGTGGGAGAGTGAATATCAGTCCTTACTGGGCTGGTGGAAACTCCCACACAAGGCCCATGTGGCTGGAGAAGAAAACCCAAAAGGAAAAAGGTGGGAAAAGGCAAAAAGAAAAAAAAAAGGATGAATCCTAATCCTACTAGGAGTGGAGGAGGTGGACTCCTCCTCTCCTAGTTCGGCCGAAGCCTAGAAGGCTTGGAGCCCAAGCTGCCTCCTCTCCTCCTCTCCTCCTATATATACTGGTGGTATTGAGGGTTTTTGCACTAGATTTTCAGCCACGTGCTACCTGTTCCTCCAGTGCATAGTTTCTCCTCTAGATCGGTTTTCTGCAGTGCTTAGGCGAAGCCCTGCCGGAATTGCTCCACCACCATCGCCGGAGCACCGTCAGGCTGCCAGAGAACTCTTCTTCCTCTCCACTCCTTCTTGCTGGATCAAGACGGTGGAAATCATCATCAAGTTGTACGTGTGCTGAACGCGGAGGTGCCGTCCGTTCGGTGCTAGATCGGAAGGATCGTGATCAAGTTCGTGAGACGGATCGTGATCAAGTTCGTGGGACAGATCGTGATCGGATCGCGGGACGGATCATGATTGGATCGCGGGACGGATCGTGATTGGATCGCGGGACGCACGGCGATTTGGATCGCGAAGACGTTCGACTACACCAACCGCGTTTCTTAACGTTTCCCGCTTAGCGATCTACAAGGGTATGTAGATCTACTCTCCCTCTCGTAGATGCTCATCACCATGGATAGATCTTCGTGTGCGTAAGAAATTTTTTGTTTCCCATGCAACGTTCCCCAACAGTGGCATCATGAGCTAGGTCTATGCGTAGATGAGATCTCGAGTAGAACACAAAAGGTTTGTGGGCGTTGATGCTTAGATTGCTTCCTCCCTTGGTCGGATTTTGGTTCAGCGGTATTGTGAGATGAAGCGGCCCGGACCAATATTACTCGTACGCTTACGAGAGACCAGTTCCCTCGATGCAACTTGTTGCCTAGATGGCTTGTGGGTGGCAGTTTCTCTCACTTTAGTTGCATCGGATTCGACAAAGGCGGTCCTTGAGAAGGTTGAAAAGAAAATTATGTATCACCATTGTGGTTTATGCGTAGGTGAGAATCGTTCTTGCTAGAAACCCGTAGCAGCCACGTAAAACATGCAACAACAATTAGAGGACGTCTAACTTGTTTTTGTAGGGTATGTTGTGATGTGATATGGCCAATTACATGATGTGATATATGTGATGTATGAGATGATCATGTGATGTATAGAATTTCACGACTTGCATGTCGATGAGTACGGCAACCGGCAGGAGCCATAGGGTTGTCTTTAATTATTGTATGACCCGCGTGTCAATCATTAAGCGCTATGTAATGCTTTACTTTATCGCTAAACGGTAGCAATAGTAGTAGAAGCATGCAGGGTGTGACAACCTCGATGGCAACACGTTGATGGAGATCAAGATGATGGAGATCATGGTGTCATGCCGGTGACGATGAAGATCATGCCGGTGCTTTCAAGATGGAGATCTAAAGCACAAGTTCATGGCCATATCATGTCACTTATGAATTGCGTGTGATGTTAATCCTTTTATGCACCTTGTTATGCTTAGTACGATGGTAGCATTATAAGGTTATCCCTCACTTAAATTTCAAGATAAAATTGTGTTCTCCCCGAGTGTGCACCATTGCGAAAGTTCGTCCTGTTGAGACACCACGTGATGATTGGGTGTGATAGACTCTACGTTCACATACAACGGGTGCAAGCCAGTGTTGCACGCGTAGAACACTCGGGTTAAACTTGACGAGCCTAGCATGTACAGACATGGCCTCGGAACACAAGAGACCGAAAGGTCGAACATGAGTCATATAGTAGATATGATCAACATAATGATGTTCACCATTGAAGCCACCTCAACTCACGTGATGATCGGACTTGAGTTGGTGGATTTGGATCATGTGACACTCAGATGACCTGAGGGATGTCAATTTGAGTGGGAGCTTTAGTAATTTGATTAACTAAACTCATTATCTTGAACAATAGTCTAAGTGAACTTTGCATATTTATGTTGTAGATCAATGGCTCGCGTAGTAGCAACCCTGAATTTTAATGCGTTCCTAGAGAAAGCTAAACTGAAATATGATGGAAGTAACTTTGTTGACTGGGCCCGTAATCTGAGGATTATCCTCACGTCTTCCCAGAAATCATATGTCCTTGATGCACCGCTTGGTGACCAACCAGAAGACATGTCCTCCGAAGACGTTAAGAACGCTCGGGAGGCACGTACTGGAGATTACTCAATAGTTCAGTGTGCAATATTGTATGGCTTGGAACCGGGACTTCAAAGACGTTTTGAACGTCATGGAGCATATGAGATGTTCCAGGAGTTGAAGTTTATCTTTCAGAAGAACGCCCTGATCGAGAGGTATGAAACCTCCGATAAGTTCTATGCTTGCAAGATGGAGGAGAACGGGTCTATGAGTGAACATATACTCAGAACGTGTGGGTATTCAACTCGTCTAGCGGAGTTGGGAATTGCCCTTCTGCCAAAGGCGATCACTGACAGAGTTCTTCAATCACTGCCACCTAGTTACAAGAGCTTTGTGATGAACTATAACATGCACGGGATGAACAAGTCAGTCGCCGAGCTGTTTGCGATGCTAAAAGTCGCTGAGTCTGAAATCCAGAAAGAACATCAAGTGTTGATGGTCAATAAAACCACTAGTTTCAAGAAAAATGGCAAAGTCAAGGGCAAGGGCAAGAAGGGTAAAACCAAGAAGGATGGCAAAGCAGTTGCTACTCCTACAAAGAAGCCCAAGCATGGACCCAAGCCAGAAACCGAGTGCTTTCATTGCAAAGGAACTGGTCACTGCAAGCGAAACTGCCCCAAGTACCTGGCTCACAAGAAGGCGGCCAACGACAAACAAGGTATATATGATATACATGTTATTGATGTGTACCTTACTAGCTCTCGTAGTAGTGCCTGGGTATTTGATACCGGTTCGGTTGCTCACATTTGCAACTCAAAGCAGGAAGTACGGAATAAACGAAGGCTGGCAAAGGACGAAGTGACGATGCGTGTGGGAAATGGTTCCAAGGTTGATGTGATCGCCGTCGGCACGCTCTCTCTTCGATTACCATCGGGATTAGTGATGAACCTGAATAATTGTTATTTAGTGTCTGCGTTAAGCATGAACATTATATCTGGATCTTGTTTATTGCGAGACGGTTACTCATTTAAATCAGAGAATAAAGGTTGTTCTATTTATATGAGTAATATCTTTTATGGTCATGCACCCAATGTTAGGGGTTTATTCATATTGAATCTTGATAGTGATGACACACATGTTCATAACATTGATGCCAAAAGATGTAGAATTGATAATGATAGTACCACTTTCTTGTGGCACTGCCGTTTAGGTCATATTGGTGTAAAACGCACGAGGAAGCTCCATGTTGATGGACTTTTGGAGTCACTTTATTTTGAATCACTTGACACATGTGAACCATGCCTCATGGGCAAGATGACTAAAATGCCGTTCTCTGTAACAATGGAACGCGCGAGTGACTTATTGGAAATCATACACACTGATGTGTGCGGTCCAATGAATGTTACAGCGCGTGGTGGATATCATTATTTTCTCACCTTCACTGATGACTTAAGTAGATATGGGTATATTTACTTAATGAAACACAAGTCTGAAACGTTTGACAAGTTCAAGCAATTTCAGAGTGAAGTTGAGAATCATCGTAACAAGAAGATTAAGTTCCTGCGATCTGATCGAGGAGTTGAATATCTGAGTTATGAATTTGGCAGTCACTTAAGACAGTGTGGAATTGTTTCACGGTTGACACCGCCCGGAACACCACAGCGTAATGGTGTGTCCGAACGTCGTAATCGAACCTTATTAGATATGGTGCGTTCTATGATGTCTCTTGCTGATTTGCCACTATCATTTTGGGGTTATACATTAGAGACAGCTGCATTCACTTTAAATAGGGCACCATCAAAATCCGTTGAGACGACGCCATATGAACTGTGGTTTGGCAAGAAGCAAAGTTGTCGTTTCTTAAAGTTTGGGGATGTGATGCTTATGTCAAAAAGCTTCAGCCTGAAAAGCTGGAATCCAAAGCGGAGAAATGCGTCTTCATAGGATGCCCGAAAGAGACAGTCGGGTATACCTTCTATCTCAGATCCGAAGGCAAAGTGTTTGTCGCTAAAAACGGAACATTTCTTGAGAAAGAGTTTCTCTCGAAAGAATTGAGTGGGAGGAAAATAGAGCTTGATGAGGTTATTGAACCTTTACTTCAACCAGAAAGTAGCGCATCGCAGAAAGATGTTTCTGTGGAACCTACGACGGTAGAAGAGGAAGTTAATGATGATGATCATGAAGCTTCGGATCAAGCAGCTATTGAACCTCGTAGGTCGACAAGGCCGCATACTACCCCTGAGTGGTACGACAACCCTGTCTTGGAGGTCATGTTGTTGGACAACAATGAACCTACGAGCTATGGAGGAGCAGTGATGGGCCCGGATTCAGAGAAATGGTTAGAGGCCATGAAATCTGAGATGGGATCCATGTATGAAAACAAAGTATGGACTTTGGAAGTATTACCTGAAGGGCGAAAGGCCATTCAGAACAAATGGATCTTTAAGAAGAAAACAGACGCGGACGGTAATGTCACCGTCTATAAAGCTCGACTTGTGGCAAAGGGTTTTTCACAAGTTCAAGGAGTTGACTACGATGAGACTTTCTCACCAGTAGCGATGCTTAAGTCTGTCAGAATCATGTTAGCAATAGCTGCCTATTTTGACTATGAAATTTGGTAGATGGATGTAAAACAGCGTTCCTCAACGGTTTCCTTGAGGAAGAGTTGTATATGATGCAACCCGAAGGTTTTGTCGATCCAGAGAATGCTGACAAAGTTTGCAAACTCCAGCGATCCATTTATGGACTGGTGCAAGCATCTCGGAGTTGGAATAAGCGCTTTGATGAGGTGATCAAAGCGTTTGAGTTTATACAAGTTTACGGAGAAGCTTGTATTTACAAGAAAGTGAGTGGGATCTCTATAGCGTTTCTAGTATTATATGTGGATGACATATTGCTGATTGGAAACAATATAGAAATACTGGAAAGCGTGAAGGAATATTTGAACAAGAGTTTTTCAATGAAGGACCTAGGAGAAGCTGCTTTCATATTAGGCATTAAGATCTATAGAGATAGATCGAGACGCTTAATAGCACTTTCACAGAGCACATACCTTGATAAAGTTTTGAAGAAGTTCAAAATGGAACAGTCCAAGAAGGGGTTCTTGCCTGTATTACAAGGTGTGAAGTTGAGTAAGACTCAATGCCCAGTAACTGCAGAAGATAGAGAAAAGACGAGTGTCATCCCCTATGCTTCAGCCATAGGCTCTATCATGTATGCAATGCTGTGCACAAGACCCGATGTCAGCCTTGCCATAAGTATGGCCGGAAGGTTTCAAAGTGATCCTGGAATGGAGCACTGACAAGCGGTCAAGAATATCCTTAAGTACCTGAAAAGGACTAAGGAAATGTTTCTCGTTTATGGAGGTGATGAAGAGCTTGTCGTAAAGGGTTACGTCGATGCAAGCTTTGACACTGATCCGGACGACTCTAAGTCGCAAACTGAATATGTATTTATTCTTAACGGGGGAGCGGTAAGCTGGTGCAATTCCAAGAAAAGCGTGGTAGCTGATTCTACATGCGAAGCGGAATACATCGCAGCCTCGGAGGCGGCGAAGGAAGGTGTCTGGATGAAGCAGTTCATGACAGATCTTGGAGTAGTGCCCAGTGCACTGAATCCAATGAACCTGTTCTATGACAACACTGGTGCCATTGCTCTGGCCAAGGAACCAAGGTTTCACAAGAGGACCAAACACATAAAGCGACGCTTCAACTCCATCCACGATTACATCTTGGAGAAAGACATAAATATTTGCAAAGTGCACATGGATCTGAATGTTGTAGACTCGTTGACTAAACCTCTTCCAAGGGCTAAACATGATCAACACCAGAAATGCATGGGTGTTCGATTCATTACAATGTAAATCACATAGTGATGTGAACTAGATTATTGACTCTAGTGCAAGTGGGAGACTGTTGGAAATATGCCCTAGAGGCAATAAATAAAGTGTTTATTATTGTATTTCCTTGTTCATAATAATCGTTTATTATCCATGCTATAATTGTATTAATTGGAAACATGGATACATGTGTAGATACATAGACAAACACAATGTCCCTAGTATGCCTCTAGTGAACTAGCTCGTTGATTGAAAGATGGTTAAGGTTTCCTAGCCATGGATATGAGATGTCATTTGATAACGAGATCACATCATTAGGAGAATGATGTGATGAACAAGACCTAAACTACAAACGTAGCTTATGGTCGTGTCAGTTTATTGCTACTGTTTTTTGCATGTAAAGTATATGTTCCTATGACCATGAGATCATGCAACTCATAGATATTGGAGGAGTACCTTGTGTGTATCAAACATCACAACGTAACTGGGTGGCTATAAAGGTGCTCTACAGGTGTCTCCGAGGGTGTCTGTTGAGTTGGCATGGATCAAGACTGGGATATGTTACTCCGTGTGACGGAGAGGTATCTCAGGGCCCACTCGGTAATACAACATCACAATAAGCCTTGCAAGCAATGTGACTAAGTGTTGGTCACGAGATCTTGTATTACGGAACGAGTAAAGAGACTTGCCAGTAACGAGGTTGAACTAGGTATGGAGATACCGACGATCCAATCTCGGGCAAGTAACATACCGAAGAACAAAGGGAACATCATACGGGATTAACTGAATCCTTGACATAGAGGTTCGAACGATAAAGATATTCGTAGAATATGTAGGAACCAATGTGGACATCCAGGTCCCGCCATTGGTTATTGACCGTAGAGGTGTCTCGGTCATGTCTACATAGTTCTTGAACCCGCAGGGTCTGCACACTTAAGGTTTGGTGACGTTTTGGTAGTATAGAGTTATGTATGGTGGTGACCGAAGTTTGTTCAGAGTCCCGGATGAGATCCTGGACATCACGAGGAGCTCCGGAATGGTCCGGAGGTAAAGATTCATATATAGGAAGTCCTGTTTTGGTCGTCGGAAAAGTTCCGGGCTTATCGGTAGTGTACCGGGAGTGCCGGTAGTGTACCGGGAGACCTCCGGGAGGGGTATTTCGACCCAAGAGGCTTCATGGGCTGTGGGAGAGTGAATATCAGCCCTTAGTGGGCTGGTGGAAACTCCCACACAAGGCCCATGTGGCTGGAGAAGAAAACCCAAAAGGAAAAAGGTGGAAAAAGGCAAAAAGGAAAAAAAAGGATGAATCCTAATCCTACTAGGAGTGAAGGAGGTGGACTCCTCCTCTCCTAGTTCGGCCGAAGCCTAGAAGGCTTGGAGGCCAAGCTTCCTCCTCTCCTCCTCTCCTCCTATATATACTGGTGGTATTGAGGGTTTTTGCACTAGATTTTCAGCCACATGCTACCCGTTCCTCCAGTGCATAGTTTCTCCTCTAGATCGGTTTTCTGTAGTGCTTAGGCGAAGCCCTGCTGAAATTGCTCCACCACCATCGCCAGAGCGTCGTCAGGCTGCCGGAGAACTCTTCTTCCTCTCCACTCCTTCTTGCTAGATCAAGACGGTGGAGATCGTCATCAAGCTGTACGTGTGCTGAACGCGGAGGTGTCGTTCGTTCGGTGCTAGATCGGAAGGATCGTGATCAAGTTCATGAGACGGATCGTGATCAAGTTCGTGGGACGGATCGTGATCGGATCGCGGGACGGATCGTGATTGGATCGCGGGACGGATCGTGATTGGATCGCGGGACACACGACGATTTGGATCGCGAAGACGTTCGACTACACCAACCGCGTTTCTTAACGCTTCCCGCTTAGCGATCTACAAGGGTATGTAGATCTACTCTCCCTCTCGTAGATGGTCATGACCATGGATAGATCTTCGTGTGCGTAGGAATTTTTTTGTTTCCCATGCAACGTTCCCCAACAAATATATAGATTAAAACTTTGACATATGATATAATCAATGAATATAATCGTCGCTTTCAGAAGTATGTGATAAGCAAGAGCTCCCCCTAAATTTGTGCATTATTTTGAATTTGCATTTGAATGGAAATGCACAATCGATTAGGTACATGGGGTACTTCTTCCATGTCACATACATCTTGGTGGTGTGCGAGAATAATTAGAGTGAACATCATAGCACAACACAATCAAGCAATGTAGAAATATCATCTCATAAAGCATTAAGATGATAGGAAGTAGTAGCATCACACACAAAGAGTGTATCACAAGCAACCAAAAGACAATTATTTTTGAGAAGCAATAAACACCAATACGCTCACTCACTCGAAGCCTAAAGATCTATATACACTTCTCCCCCTTTGGCAACAAGTTACCAAAAAGTTCAAAGGCACATGTCTAAGCGTTCTTGGGCTGATCTCCTCCGGTTGTTGATGAAGGAGTCGAGAGCATAGTGTCGGTGAAGATCTCTGCAAATGTCGTGGATGGAGCTAGAGTGGATACATGAGGAACTGGAGCTGATGGAGCAGGAGCTGAAGTGACAGCAGCAGGAGCTAATGAAGAGGGCCTCAAGTCTGGAGCTGACACAGTGGCTGATCTGGCCTGGGTAGGAAACTATGTGCCTGTCTTGAGAGGTGATCCATCCTCCTCATCATCATCATCAGAAGAAGAAGCTTGAGGGATGTGCACTGAGTCAACTTCCTTCTGAAGTGTTGGAAATATGCCTTAGAGGCAATAATAAAATGGTTATTATTCTATTTCCTTATTCATGATAATTGTCTATTGTTCATGCTATAATTGTATTAACCGGAAACCGTAATACATGTGTGAATACATAGACCACAACATGTCCCTAGTGAGCCTCTAGTTGGCTAGCTCGTTGATCAATAGATGGTCACGGTTTCATGACCATGGACATTGGATGTCATTGATAACGAGATCATATCATTGGGAGAATGATTTGATGGACAAGACCCAACCTAAGCATAGCACAAGATCGTGTAGTTCGTCTGCTAAAGCTTTTCTAAAGTCAAGTATCATTTCCTTAGACCATGAGATTTTGCAACTCCCTGATATCGTAGGAATACTTTGGGTGTGCCAAATGTCACAACGTAACTGGGTGGCTATAAAGGTATACTACGGGTATCCCTGAAAGTATGTGTTGGGTTGGCACGAATCGAGACTGGGATTTGTCACTCCGTGTGATGGAGAGGTATCTTTGGGCCCACTCGGTAAGACATCATCATAATGATCTCAATGTGACTAAGGAGTTAGCCACGGGATGATGTGTTATGGAACGAGTAAAGAGACTTGCCGGTAACGAGATTGAACAAGGTATAGGGATACCAATGATCGAATCACGGGCAAGTATCATACCGGTAGACAAAGGGAATTGTATATGGGATTGATTGAATCCCCGACATCATGGTTCATCCGATGAGATCATCATGGATCATGTGGGAGCCAACATGGGTATCCAGATCCCGCTGTTGGTTATTGGCCGGAGAGGTGTCTCGGTCATGTCTACGTGCCTCCCGAACCCGTAGGGTCTACACACTTAAGGTTCGATGACGCTAGGGTTATAGGGAAATAGTGTATGTGGTTACCGAAGGTTTTTCAGAGTCCCGGATTAGATCCCAGACGTTACGAGGAGTTCCGGAATGGACCGGAGGTAAAGATTCATATATAGGAAGTGAGGTTTTGGTCACCGGAAGTGTTTCACGCATCGCCGGTAACATACCGGGACCACCGAAAGGGTTCCGGGGGTCCATCGTGTGGGGCCACCGGCACCAAAGGGCTGCATGGGCCACAGGTGGGAGGGAACCAATGTTGGAAATATGCCCTAGAGGCAATAATAAAATGGTTATTATTGTATTTCCTTGTTCATGATAATTGTCTATTGTTCATGCTATAATTGTATTAACCGGAAACCAGAATGCATGTGTGAATACATAGACCACAATGTGTCCCTAGTGAGCCTCTAGTTGACTAGCTCGTTGATCAATATATGGTCACGGCTTCATGAACATGGACATTGGATGTCGTTGATAATGGGATCACATCATTAGGAGAATGATGTGATGGACAAGACCCAATCCTAAGCATAACACAAGATCGTGTAGTTCGTCTGCTAAAGCTTTTCCAATGTCAAGTGTCATTTCCTTAGACCATGAGATTGTGCAACTACCGGATACCGTAGGAATGCTTTGGGTGTGCCAAACATCACAACGTAACTGGGTGGCTATAAAGGTGCACTACAGGTATCTCCGAAAGTGTCTGTTGGGTTGGCACGAATCGAGACTGCGATTTGTCACTCCGTGTGATGGAGAGGTATCTCTGGGCCCACTCGGTAAGACATCATCATAATGAGCTCAATGTGACTAAGAAGTTAGCCACGGGATGATGTGTTACGGAACGAGTAAAGAGACTTGCCGGTAACGAGATTGAACAAGGTATAGGGATACCGACGATCGAATCTCGGGCAAGTATCATACTGATAGACAAAGGGAATTGCATACGAGATTGATTGAATCCCCGACATCGTGGTTCATCCGATGAGATAATCATGGAGCAAGTGGGAGCCAACATGGGTATCCAGATCCCGCTGTTGGTTATTGACCGGAGAGGTGTCTCGGTCATGTCTACGTGTCTCCCGAACCCGTAGGGTCTACACACTTAAGGTTCGATGACGCTAGGGTTATAGGGAAATGGTATACATGATTACCGAAGGTTGTTTAGAGTCCCGGATGAGATCCTGAAAGTCACGAGGATCTCCGGAATGGTCCGGAGGTAAAGATTGATATATATGAAGTCCAGTTTTGGTAACTGAAAAGTTTTCGGGCTCATCGGTAGTGTACGGGGAGTACCGGGAGGGTGCCGGAGGACCCCGGGAGGGGTGTGACGACCAAAGGACTTCGTGGGCCCTTAAAGGAGGTGTACCAGCCCTTATTGGGATGGACAAGACCTTCTGGAAGGGCCCATGCGGCTAGGGATAAGAGATAAGGCCGAAAAGGGTTCAAAAGGAAGAGATCCACCTCCCTTGTGGGAGGTGGACTCCTCCCTAGGTTCGGCCGAACCTCTCCTCCTTGGAGGAGGGGCCAAGGCATCCCTCCCTATCCCTCCTCCTATATATATCCAAGGTATTGGGGCTGATTTGAGACACGACTTCTCTCTCCCACGGCGCAGCCCTACCTCTCTTCTTCCTCCTCCGCAGTGCTTAGGCGAAGCCCTGTCGGAATACCTTGCTGCTCCACCACCACCACGCCGTCGTGCTGCTGTTGGAGCTCTTCCCCAACCTCTCCCTCCTCCTTGCTGGATCAAGGTGCGGGAGACGTCACCGGGCTGTATGTGTGTTGAACGCGGAGGCGCCGTTGTTTGGCGCTTAGATCGGAATCCACCGCGATCTGAATCACTGCGAGTACGACTCCACCAACCGCGTTCTTGTAACGCTTCCGCTTAGCGATCTTCAAAGGTATGAAGATGCAATCTCTCCCCACTCGTTGCTGGTTTCTCCATAGATAGATCTTGGTGATCGTAGGATTTTTTTTGATTTACTACTATGTCTCCCAATAGTGGCATCATGAGCTAGGTCTATGCGTAGAATCTATGCACGAGTAGAACACAAAGTTGTTCTGGGCGTCGATCTTGTTAATTTGCTTACCACTACTAGTCTTATCTTTATTCGGCGGTATTGTGGGATGAAGCGGCCCGGACCAACTTTACACGTACGCTTACGTGAGACCGGTTCCACCGCCTGACATGCACTTGTTGCATAAGGTGGCTAGCGGGTGTCTGTCTCTTCCACCTTAGTCGGATTGGATTCGATGAAAAGGGTCCTTATGAAGGGTAAATAGCAATTGTCATATCACGTTGTGGTTTTGGCGTAGGTAAGAAACGTTCTTGCTAGAAACCTATAGCAGCCACGTAAAAACTTGCAACTACAAATTAGAGGACGTCTAACTTGTTTTTGCAGCATATGCCTTGTGATGTGATATGGCCAAAGGATGTGATGTGATGCATTGTGATGTATGAGATTGATCATGTTCTTGTAATCGGATTCATGACTTGCATGTCGATGAGTATGACAACCGGCAGGAGCCCTAGGAGTTGTCTTATTTTATTGTATGACCTGCGTGTCCATCATAAACGCCATGTAATTACTTTACTTTATTGCTAAACGTTAGCCATAGTAGTAGAAGTAATAGTTGGCGAGACAACTTCATGAAGACACGATGATGGAGATCATGATGATGGAGATCATGGTGTCGTGCCGGTGACAGTGATGATCATGGTGCCTCGAAGATGGAGATCGAAGGAGCAAGATGATATTGGCCATATCATGTCACTATATTGATTGCATGTGATGTTTATCATGTTTACATCTTATTTGCTTAGAACGACGGTAGTGAATAATATGATCTCTCAATAAAATTGCAAGAAAGGTGTTCACCCTAACTGTGCACCATTGCGAAGGATCGTTGTTCCGAAGCACCACGTGATGATCGGGTGTGATAGGTTCTAACGTTCGCATACAACGAGTGTAATCTAGATTTACACACGCGAAACACTTAGGTTGACTTGACGAGCCTAGCATGTACATACATGGCCTCGAAACACGGAAGACCGAAAGGTCAAACATGAGTCGTATAGAAGATACGATCAACATGGAGATGTTCACCATGGATGACTAGTCTGTCTCACGTGATGATCGGACACGGGCTAGTTGACATGGATCATGCATCACTTGGACCACTAGAGAGATGTCTATCTAAGTGGGAGTTCAATAAATAATTTGATCATGTGAACTTAATTATCATGAACTTAGTCTAAAATTGTCGTTACAATCTATATTGTAGATCCAATGGCGAACGCTAATGTCACCCTCAACTTCAATGCGTTCCTAGAGAATACCAAGCTGAAAGATGATGGAAGCAACTATGCGGACTGGGTCCGTAGCTTGAGGATCGTCCTCATAGCTTCCAAGAGATTGTATGTCCTTGATGCACCGCTAGGTGACCCACCCATTTTCCCAACGGACCAAGACGTTACGAACGCTTGGCAGTCACGCTGCAATGATTACTCCCTTGTTCAGTGCGGCATGCTTTACAGTTTAGAACCGGGGCTCCAAAAGCGTTTTGAGCAACACGGAGCATATGAGATGTTCCAAGAGCTGAAACTGGTTTTCCAAGCTCATGCCCGGGTCGAGAGATATGACGTCTCCGACAAGTTCTTCAGCTGTAAGATGGAGGAGAATAGTTCTGTCAGTGAGCACATACTCAAAATGTCTGGGTTGCACAACCGCTTGACTCAGCTGGGAGTTAATCTCCCGGATGACTCGGTCATTGACAGAATCCTCCAATCGCTTCCACCTAGCTACAATAGCTTTGTGATGAACTACAACATGCAGGGGATGGAGAAGTCCATTCCTGAGTTGTACTCGATGCTGAAATCAGCGGAGGTCGAGATCAAAAAGGAGCATCAAGTGTTGATGGTGAATAAGACCACTAGTTTCAAGAAAGGCAAGGGTAAGAATAACTTCAAGAAGGACGGCAAAGCTGTTGCCGCGCCTGGTAAGCAAGTTGCCGGGAAGAAGAACAAGCAAGGACCCAAACCTGAGACTGAGTGCTTTTATTGCAAGGGTACCGGTCACTGGAAGCGAAACTGCCCCAAGTACTTAGCGGATAAGAAGGCCGGCAACGTTAAAGGTATATGTGATATACTTGTTATTGATGTGTACCTAACCAGCGCTCGTAGTAGCTCCTGGGTATTTGATACCGGTGCAGTTGCTCACATTTGTAACTCCAAGCAGGAGTTGCAGAATAAGCGGAGGCTGGCAAAGGACGAGGTGATGATGCACGTCAGGAATGGTTCCAAGGTCGATGTGATCGCCGTCGGCACGCTACCTCTACATCTACCTTCGGGATTAGTGTTAAACCTCAATAATTGTTATTTAGTACCAGCTTTGAGCATGAACATTATATCTGGATCTCGTTTGATGCGAGATGGCTACTCATTTAAATCTGAGAATAATGGTTGTTCTATTTATATGAGAGAAATGTTTTATGGTCATGCCCCGCTGGTCAATGGTTTATTTTTGATGAATCTCGAACGTGATGTTACACATGTCCATAGTGTGAGTACCAAAAAGTGTAAGGTTGATAACGATAGTCCCACTTACATGTGGCACTGCCGCCTTGGTCATACTGGTGTCAAACGCATGAAGAAGCTCCATGCTGATGGACTTTTGGAGTCTCTTGATTTTGAATCATTTGATAGATGCAAACCATGCCCCATGGGCAAGATGACCAAGACTCCGTTCTCCGGAACAATGGAGCGAGCAACTGACTTGTTGGAGATAATACATACCGATGTATGCGGTCCAATGAGCATCAAGGCTCACGGTGGCTACCGTTATGTTCTCACCCTCACTGATGACTTGAGCAGATATGGGTATGTCTACTTGATGAAACACAAGTCTGAAACCTTTGAAAGGTTCAAGGAATTTCAGAGTGAGGTAGAGAATCAACATGACAGGAAAATAAAGTGCCTACGATCTGATCGTGGCGGAGAATATTTAAGTCACGAGTTTGGCACACACCTAAGGAAATATGGAATTGTTTCACAACTCACGCCGCGTGGCACACCTCAGTGAAATGGTGTGTCTGAACTTCGTAATCGCACTCTATTGGATATGGTGCGATCTATGATGTCTCTTACTGACTTACCGCTATCATTTTGGGGATATGCATTAGAGACTGCCGCATTCACTTTAAATAGGGCATCGTCAAAGTCCGTTGAGACGACACCGTATGAACTATGGTTTGGAAAGAAACCTAAGCTATTGTTTCTAAAAGTTTGGGGATGCGATGCTTACGTGAAGAAACTTCCATCTGAGAAGCTCGAACCCAAAGCGGAAAAGTGCGTCTTCATAGGATATCCCAAAGAGACTATTGGGTATACCTTCTACCTCAGATCCGAAGGCAAAGTCTTTGTTGCCAAGAATGGATCCTTTCTCGAGAAAGAGTTTCTCTCGAAAGAAGCAAGTGGGAGGAAAATAGAACTTGATGAGGTAATTGTACCTCCACTCGAACCGGAGAGTAGCGCGGCATAGGAAGTTGTTTCTGTGGAGCCTACACCGGCTGGAGAGGAAGTTAATGATGATGATCATGAAACTTCTGATCAAGTTACTGTTGAACGTCGAAGGTCCACTAGGACACGTTCCACACCAGAGTGGTACGACAACCCTGTCCTGGAGATCATGTTGTTGGACAACGGTGAACCTTCGAACTATGAAGAAGCGATGGTGGGCCCGGATTCCAACAAATGGCTTGAGGCCATGAAATCCGAGATAGGATCCATGTATGAGAACAAAGTATGGACTTTGGTGGACTTGCCTGATGATAAGCGAGCCATTGAAAATAAATGGATTTTTAAAAGGAAGACTGACGCGGATGGTAATGTGACCGTCTATAAGGCTCGACTTATCGCTAAGGGTTATCGACAAGTTCAAGGAGTTGACTACGATGAGACTTTCTCACCCGTAGGGATGCTAAAGTCTGTCCGAATCATTTTAGAAATTGCCGTATTTTATGATTATGAGATCTCGCAAATGGACGTCAAAACGACATTCCTTAATGGCTTCCTGAAGGTAACTGTATATGATGCAGCCGGAAGGTTTTGTCGATCCTAAAGATGCTAACAAAGTATGCAAGCTCCAGCGCTCCATCTATGGGCTGGTGCAAGCATCTCGGAGTTGGAACATTCGCTTTAATGAGGTGATTAAAGCGTTTGGGTTTGTACAGGTTTATGGAGAACCTTGTATTTACAAGAAAGTGAGTGGGAGCTCTATAGCATTTCTCATATTATATGTGGATGACATACTGATAATGGGAAATGATATAGAACTATTGGAAAGTGTAAAGGCCTACTTGAATAAATGTTTTTCAATGAAGGACCTTGGAGAAGTTGCTTACATGTTAGGTATTAAGATCTATAGAGATAGTTCGAGACGCCTCATAGGTCTTTCACAAAGCACATACCTTGAAAAGATATTGAAGAAGTTCAATATGGATCAGTCCAAGAAGGGGTTCTTGCCTGTGTTACAGGGTGTGAGATTGAGTACGACTCAATGCCCGACCACGACAAAGGATAGAGAAGAGATGAGTGTCATCCCCTATGCTTCAGCCATAGGCTCTATTATGTATGCCATGTTGTGTACCAGACCTGATATGAACCTTGCCATAAGTTTGGTAGGGAGGTACCAAAGTGATCCCAGAGCAGAACATTGGACAACGGTCAAGAATATCCTGAAGTACGTGAAAAGGACAAAGGACATGTTTCTCGTATATGGAGGTGCCGAAGAGCTCATCGTAAAGGGTTACGTCGATGCTAGCTTCGACACATATCCGGACGACTCCAATTCGCAAACCGGATACGTGTATATTTTGAACGGAGGGGCAGTCAGCTGGTGCAACAACAAGCAAAGCGTCGTGGCGGCATCTACATGTGAAGTGGAGTACATAGCTGCTTCGGAAGCAGCAAAGGAAGGAGTCTGGATGAAGGAGTTCATCACCAACCTAGGAGTAATTCCAAGTGCGTCGGGCTCGATGACTCTATTCTGTGACAACACTGGAGCTATTGCCCTTGCGAAGGAGCCCAGGTTTCACAAGAAGACAAGACACATCAAGCGCCGCTTCAACTCCATCTGTGATTACATTCAAGAGGGAGATATAGATATTTGTAAAGTACAGACGGATCTGAATGTCGTAGATCCGTTGACTAAACCTCTCTCACGAGCAAAACATGATCAACACCAGAATGCTATGGGTGTTCGATTCATCACAATGTAACTAGATTATTGACTCTAGTGCAAGTGGGAGACTGTTGTAAATATGCCCTAGATGCAATAATAAAATGGTTATTACTGTATTTCCTTGTTCATGATAATTGTCTATTTTTCATGCTATAATTGTATTAACCGAAAACCGTAATACATGTGTGAATACATAGACCACAATGTGTCCCTAGTGAGCCTCTAGTTGGCTAGCTCGTTGATCAATATATGGTCACGGCTTCATGAACATGGACATTGGATGTCGTTGATAATGGGATCACATCATTAGGAGAATGATGTGATGGACAAGACCCAATCCTAAGCATAACACAAGATCGTGTAGTTCGTCTGCTAAAGCTTTTCCAATGTCAAGTGTCATTTCCTTAGACCATGAGATTGTGCAACTACCGGATACCGTAGGAATGCTTTGGGTGTGCCAAACATCACAACGTAACTGGGTGGCTATAAAGGTGCACTACAGGTATCTCCGAAAGTGTCTGTTGGGTTGGCACGAATCGAGACTGCGATTTGTCACTCCGTGTGATGGAGAGGTATCTCTGGGCCCACTCGGTAAGACATCATCATAATGAGCTCAATGTGACTAAGAAGTTAGCCACGGGATGATGTGTTACGGAATGAGTAAAGAGACTTGCCGGTAACGAAATTGAACAAGGTATAGGGATACCGACGATCGAATCTCGGGCAAGTATCATACTGATAGACAAAGGGAATTGCATACGAGATTGATTGAATCCCCGACATCGTGGTTCATCCGATGAGATAATCATGGAGCAAGTGGGAGCCAACATGGGTATCCAGATCCCGCTGTTGGTTATTGACCGGAGAGGTGTCTCGGTCATGTCTACGTGTCTCCCGAACCCGTAGGGTCTACACACTTAAGGTTCGATGACGCTAGGGTTATAGGGAAATGGTATACATGATTACCGAAGGTTGTTTAGAGTCCCGGATGAGATCCTGAAAGTCACGAGGATCTCCGGAATGGTCCGGAGGTAAAGATTGATATATATGAAGTCCAGTTTTGGTAACTGAAAAGTTTTCGGGCTCATCGGTAGTGTACGGGGAGTACCGGGAGGGTGCCGGAGGACCCCGGGAGGGGTGTGACGACCAAAGGACTTCGTGGGCCCTTAAAGGAGGTGTACCAGCCCTTATTGGGATGGACAAGACCTTCTGGAAGGGCCCATGCGGCTAGGGATAAGAGATAAGGCCGAAAAGGGTTCAAAAGGAAGAGATCCACCTCCCTTGTGGGAGGTGGACTCCTCCCTAGGTTCGGCCGAACCTCTCCTCCTTGGAGGAGGGGCCAAGGCATCCCTCCCTATCCCTCCTCCTATATATATCCAAGGTATTGGGGCTGATTTGAAACACGACTTCTCTCTCCCACGGCGCAGCCCTACCTCTCTTCTTCCTCCTCCGCAGTGCTTAGGCGAAGCCCTGTCGGAATACCTTGCTGCTCCACCACCACCACGCCGTCGTGCTGCTGTTGGAGCTCTTCCCCAACCTCTCCCTCCTCCTTGCTGGATCAAGGTGCGGGAGACATCACCGGGCTGTATGTGTGTTGAACGCGGAGGCGCCGTTGTTTGGCGCTTAGATCGGAATCCACCGCGATCTGAATCACTGCGAGTACGACTCCACCAACCGCGTTCTTGTAACGCTTCCGCTTAGAGATCTTCAAAGGTATGAAGATGCAATCTCTCCCCACTCGTTGCTGGTTTCTCCATAGATAGATCTTGGTGATCGTAGGATTTTTTTTGATTTACTACTATGTCTCCCAATAGTGGCATCATGAGCTAGGTCTATGCGTAGAATCTATGCACGAGTAGAACACAAAGTTGTTCTGGGCGTCGATCTTGTTAATTTGCTTACCACTACTAGTCTTATCTTTATTCGGCGGTATTGTGGGATGAAGCGGCCCGGACCAACTTTACACGTACGCTTACGTGAGACCGGTTCCACCGCCTGACATGCACTTGTTGCATAAGGTGGCTAGCGGGTGTCTGTCTCTCCCACCTTAGTCGAATTGGATTTGATGAAAAGGGTCCTTATGAAGGGTAAATAGCAATTGTCATATCACGTTGTGGTTTTGGCGTAGGTAAGAAACGTTCTTGCTAGAAACCTATAGCAGCCACGTAAAAACTTGCAACAACAAATTAGAGGACGTCTAACTTGTTTTTGCAACATATGCTGTGTGATGTGATATGGACAAAGGATGTGATGTGATGCATTGTGATGTATGAGATTGATCATGTTATTGTAATAGGATTCATGACTTGCATGTCGATGAGTATGACAACCGACAGGAGCCATAGGAGTTGCCTTAATTTATTGTATGACCTGCGTGTCAATCATAAACGCCATGTAATTACTTTACTTTATTGCTAATCGTTAGCCATAGTAGTAGAAGTAATAGTTAGCGAGACAACTTCATGAAGACATGATGATGGACATCATGATGATGGAGATCATGGTGTCGTGCTGGTGACAATGATGATCATGGAGACCCAAAGATGGAGATCAAAGAAGCAAGATGATATTGGCCATATCATGTCACTGTATTGATTGCATGTGATGTTTATCATGTTTTACATCTTATTGGCTTAGAACGATGGTAGCTTAAATAAGATGATCTCTCACTAAAATTTCAAGAAATGTGTTCCCCCTAACTGTGCACCGTTGCTAAGGATCGTTGTTCCGAAGCACCACATGATGATGGGTGTGATAGGTTCTAACATTCGCATACAACAGGTGTAAGCCAGATTTACACACGCAATACACTTAGGTTGACTTGGCGATCCTAGCATGTACAGACATGGCCTCGGAACACGGGAGACCGAAAGGTTGAACCTGAGTCGTATAGAATATACGATCAACATGGAGATGTTCACCATGGATGACTAGTCTGTCTCACGTGATGATCGGACACGGGCTAGTTGACGTGGATCATGTATCACTTGGATGACTAGAGAGATGTCTATCTAAGTGGGAGTTCATTAAATAATTTGATTATGTGAACTTAATTATCATGAACTTACTCTAAAAATTGTCTTTACAATCTATATTGTAGATCCAATGGCCAACGCTAATGTTGCCCTCAACTTCAACACGTTACTAGAGAAAACCAAGCTGAAAGATGATGGAAGCAACTATGCGGACTGGGTCCGTAGCTTGAGGATCATCCTCATAGCTTCCAAGAGATTGTATGTCCTTGATGCACCTAGGTGACACACCCATTTTCCCAGCGACTCAAGATGTTATGAACGCCTGGCAGTCGTGTTGTGATGATTACTCCCTGGTTCAGTGCGGCATGCTTTACAGTTTAGAATCAGGGCTCCAAAAGCTTTTTGAGCAACATGGAGCATATGAGATGTTCCAAGAGCTGAAATTGGTGTTCCAAGCTCATGCCCGGGTCGAGAGATATGATGTCTCCGACAAGTTCTTCAGTTGTAAGATGGAGGAGAATAGTTCTGTCAGTGAGCACATACTCAAAATGTCTGGGTTGCACAACCGCTTGTCTCAGGTGGGAGTTAATCTTCTGGATGACTCTGTTATTGATAGAATCCTCCAGTCGCTCCCACCTAGCTATAAGAGCTTTGTGATGAACTACAACATGCAGGGGGTGGAGAAGTCCATTCCTGAGTTCTACTCGATGTTGGTTATTGGCCGGAGAGGTGTCTCGGTCATGTCTACGTTCCTCCCGAACCCGTAGGGTCTACACACTTAAGGTTCGATGACGCTAGGGTTATAGGGAAATAGTGTACGTGGTTACTGAAGGTTGTTCGGAGTCCCGGATGAGATCCCGGACATCACAAGGAGTTCCGGAATGGTCCATAGGTAAACATTCATTTATAGGAAGTGAGGTTTTCGTCACCGGAAGTGTTTCGGGCATCGCCGGTAACTTACTGGGACCACCGGAAGGGTTCCGGGGGTCCATCTTGTGGGGCCACCGGCACCAGAGGCTGCATGGGCCATAGGTGGGAGGGAACCAGCCCCTAGGTGGGCTGGTGCGCCCCTCTCAAGGGCCCAAGGCATAGCACAAGGTGGGAGGGTGGCAAACCCTAGGGGTAGATGGGCCCTAGGCCCACCTAGGGCGCCGCCCCTCCGTCTCCCTCTCTGGCCATCGCACCAGATGCCATCTGGGGCTGCCGTCGGCCCTAGGGTGGGAACCCTAGGGGCTGCGCCCTACCTCCTCCTCCTATATATATAGTGGGGGTTTGGGGGGTTGCCAACACACGCATCTCTCTCTCTCTCTCGGCGCCGCCCTACTCCTCCTCCTCCTCGTCCTCCGTAGTGCTTGGCGAAGCCCTGCCGGAGAACCACGCAGCTCCACTGTCACCATGCCGTTGTGCTATCAAAGCTCTCCCTCAACCTCTCCTTCCTCCTTGCTGGATCAAGGCGTAGGAGACGTTACCGGGCTGCACGTGTGTTGAACGCGGAGGCACCGTTGTTCGGCGCTTAGATCGGAATCCACCGCGATCTAAATTGCTGCGAGTACGACTCCACCAACCACGTTCTAGTAACGCTTCCACTTTGCGATCTTTAAAGGTATGAAGATGCACTCCCCCTTTGCTCGTTTATGGTTTCTCCATAGAGAGATCTTGGTGACACATAGGATTTTTTTGATTTACTACTATGTCTCCCAACATGAAGCTCTATGACTGTCTTAGTTACCCTGTCCACCTTATCATTAAGAGTATTGATCCTTGTTTCAAAGATCCTCACAAGACTGTTCTGGTTGTCCAGAATCCTCTTAATGTCCTTCTGCATGTCCTGAACTAATGAAATCAACATATCCATTTTGCTCACTTCTAGATCTAGGGACTTGAGAACTAGTGGCTCGAACTGCCTCTGCCTCTGCCTGAGCGGTAGCAGATGTGGGATGATCTGGGTCCATCACCATGATGTTATCCTCAAGCTCTGGCTGTAGGGGCAAATGGGGACTGTCAAGAGCAAATATGTGCTTCTCAATCTGAGAGTTGATTAGCATCTGGATATATGGTTCATAGCAGCAAGAGCGCTTTTGATCAGCGGCAACCCTCTTGACGGTCTCAACAATCAAGTCCATGACTCTAATCCTGGTGTGTCTGTCAAGGTGGATCAACATGTTGATGGAATAGCCTTGGATCATCTTGTCATCTCCTGACTTGGGCATCAAGGTATGCCTCAGAATGGTGTTCATGGTGCAAAGGCCAGCTTGAAGATAGTAGACGGATCCTAGCTGGTGAGATTGCACCTTGTTCGCAGGGATAGGAGTATACATATCCTTCATGGTATTATGGCTTGCCTTGGATTCCGTATAGACATCCAAATCTCCATATCGAACCTCTAGGACTCCTAGAAGTGCATCCCATTCATCAATAGTGGGTTCATATCTTGCTCCTTCTGTCATCCATACAATCCTACCATCTCCATAGAAATGTGCACTGGAGTAGAATTGCATGATCATTTCATCATTCCATGCAGTAAATTCTCTGCCAACAAACTCATCTAGACCAATGCAGTGGAAATTGTCTTGGACACTTGGAAAATAGTTCTCATTCTCCTTAATGAATTTCTAGTCTACATATCTCATGCCACTCACAGCTGGACTCTTGTCAAATAGCACAGTCTCATAGAAATCATGTTGCTCTTTGGTATAGAATCTGTAGTCCACATCTATCTTCTTCCTTTGGACATATGGATCTATAGCTCTCCATGCCCTCAAACCCGAGTCTTTCCTTTTCTTCATATCTTCAACAAGTGGATAGCTGGCATTATGATCTGGAAGGTGTGGTCTAAGTTTCATCAAGGTTGTCAAAACATCATCATGCTCAGCTCTAGAAGCAGTTCCCTTGTTCTTTTCAGAAGCTGAAATCTGCCTGGATGTCCTCTTAGGCTTTTCAACAGCAGCCTTCTTGGATGCAGACTTGATGCTCTTGGATATGCCTGATTTAGGCATAGCATCAGCTAGAAGTTTCTTGGCATTCTTCTTGGGAGGGGCCTTTGCAGCTGGCTCATCCTCCTCTTGAGCAGCAGCTACTTCCTCTGGATCTTCATACATAGATGTAGGCCTGCCAGTTACATGGATTATTCTTTTTCTGGCTTTCTTCTCCCCTGCCTTCTTAGGCATAGACTTCCTTGGGGAATCAATGGTCATTGTAGCCCTAGAAATCTCATGTGCTTTGATAGTTTCAGCAGGTGCATAAACTTTGCTGACCACCTTCCTGGAAGAGGTGGCCTCATTTGCTTTCTTCTTGGCAACTTTCTCTTGCTTCTTGGCAAGAACCTCCTCTGGCACAAAATCTGAATCCTCCTCATCTGAATTTAGCTTCTTCCTGGCCCTGGTGACAGCCTTGGGAAACCCTGGTGTCTGGATCTGAAAATGAACTAGGCTCTGGGCTTGTGCCTGAACTCATGTCAACTCCCTGCTCTGGCAAATTCTGACTATATGACTCAGACATGCTGACCCTGTGAATAGAGTATAGAAGAGTGGAATAGGTTGAGTCATCACAAAATATTCAGCTGGTTTTTGAAAGTTTGAACAGAAAAGTTATAGATGTAGTTCACTGCAAAATTGAATTTTAGTGTCACCATGTCAAACCTTTCGGTGCTGCCAAGACTCACAAAGCCCTTAACAAAAACTTGGCAACAGTTTCGGTCAGACCGAAAACTATCACTCGGTCTCATCGAGTGTTTTCCTCAGTAGCACAAACAAGCAATCGGTGGAACCAATTTTTCTGACTCGGTCGCACCGAGATGCAATTTCACGAGCAACTAAACCTAATTTTTTTGATTCGCTAGTCTATGGAGTTAATCTTGTGGATAGAACAATCTCAAACTATGGCAAGATAATAGTGAAACCCTAATGTGCAAGATTTGGAGGTTGGAGCGCAAGAGGGGGCCGAATCCATACCCTAGCTCGGTGACGAATCCGCTACAGTGGCAACGAGAGCGAAGATTCCATCGACGGCGACGATTCCCAGCGGCGGAGGAGTGCGGGGAGACAAGGGCGACGACCAGGGTTCCTTCTACGACAACTTAGGGCTTAGGGTGCAATGGTTTGAAGAATGAAATTTCGAAATGTCGGGACCACCGAATATATACCCTTCACTGTTGGTGACACCGATTCTAAATTTTTGGTGTCATCGAGTTTCTCAATTGTCGGCTGACAGGGAAACTCGGTGTAACCGAGAATATGGAATCAGTCTTACCGAGGCAAGAAATCCAGATCAACCCTAGGCATTCGGTGTGACCGAGATTTTGGTATTGGTTCCACCGAGATGCACTTAGGTGGTTTTAATGGTCAGTCCTTGTCGATACGGGACTTCGAGTGCTCCACACACAGAGGGATCGAAAAGCACTTGTTCAAATTTTGTGATGCAGCATGAATAGAGTATGAGATGAGAAAGCATAGATAGCTAAAGGAGTGGTCCTAGGCATTCTTGTATATCCAATTGGCAAAAGATAAATCAAAAGCCAAATAGCAATAATTGGATATCCTCGAATGAGTAAATAAATGCAGACCAATATGCTCACACATTAGATGTCAAATGTAATCATGGCAAACATGCACAAACACTAGCATCTAACAAGCACTTTGGCGATGACGGAGTCATCTATATATGTGTATATTGACTTAGGAGCCAAGTAAGAATACTTGGTCATAGGTCATATATACTCATCGTTTAAGCATAAGTGGGGTTACCACTTTCACATAAAGTATATAATGTTGTCACATTCTTTTGAGATGCTTTAACTCAAGTCTTAGAGTAAATCTCCCCCTAGATGTGACATCCCCCCATAAGAGGGATAAACTAACCTTGGGTTTTGTCAAAGAAGACTTCATGGCGGTGAGGTAGTGATGAATGCTCAAAGTTGATGAAGATCACCAAGAGTTGGGAACATCCTTGTTGTTTCATTACTCTCCTCACCTATATGGGTTAGTCCCAACACACAAGAGACAAATACAAGGATATCTATGGACATGGAGTGCAAAGCATATGGGATGATGTCCATCGATTTGTTGATTACCTTGTCCCTTGCTTACCTTTGAGGGAATGTGTGACTCCTTGAACTATTGCATAGAGTTGATGTTGATTGCAGAATATGAGTGAATTTAATTGGTGGAGTCACCCCTCAAGAACTCTCTAGTTCTTCTTCTTGGGGATCGACATCAAGTTGATGGGAATCCTTGATGTTGAAGTAGCACTTGTAGAAGTTGAGCTTGTAGTATCCTTGGGAACCCACTTCACCAAAGCTTGGGATTCATCTTCATATGAGTCAACGCCCTCTTGAAGCTTATTCTTGCCCTTCAGCTTGGTGTCTTGTGGTGGAAGGTCATCTTGAGCTTTTGTTACCTTGGGGAGAGTATTTTCATACTTCTCCTTTTGAGGAACAAACTTGGGATTGGGGTATTGACCTTCCTCCCACTCAACTCCATTAGCGTTGAAGTAGCCAACACCACGATTCTTCCGGTATCCTCCATGCTTGCGTACAATCTCCTCAAATTGTTTGCACCCTTCAAGACTCTTGTAGATACCTTTCTCTATAATCCCTTTCAAGAGTTCATTTTCTTGCTCAAGTGTAACTTGGCTAAGAGAAGAGTTAGTGGGATCAAGAGAACTACTAGAAGCAATATCATTGGATTTATCATTTTTATTGCTACTAGTTGAAGAACCTTTCTTTCCTTTATTACTAGCCTGCTTAGACTTAACTTGTGGCATGAATGTAGATAAAAGAAGTCATTTGACTTGATAAGAGGAAGTCTTCTTTCGAAGATCGTCATTGATAGCTTTAAGGAACTCATGCTCTTGCTCTAAATTGAGCTTCTCGAAGCGTAGCTTCTCATGTGTCCTTACAAGCTCTCTATGATCTTCTAGAGTTGACTCATGAGCTAACTTAAGAGTTTTTAGTTTTTGAGTTAGTCGTTCTATTTCCAACTTATCATCATCACACGACTTATCTATATTAGAGTGAGTACTAGCAAGTTCATTTTGACTATCATTACTAGCTTTGTCAAATAGCAAGTCATCTTCAATTAACAAGTCATCTTCATCACTATTGAAATCAAGATACTCGGGGTGTGATAAATTGGGGACTTTAGCCATGAAGCAACTTCCAATCTGTTCATTTGGTGAATCAAATAGATCATCGGAGTTGGTCGTTACTAAAGTAATTCCGGCAACACCTTCATCTTGACTATAGTTGGAGTTGGAGTGATAGCTTCTCTCGGAGTGGTTGTCGAAGTCGGAGCCGGAAACCCATTCACCAACATGAGCTTGATGTTTCCTCTTGAGTAGATCTTGGTGTATTTGTCCTCCTTCTCCAAGTCCCTACTTATCCTTGAGGGTCTTCGTTCATAGCGATCATCTCTACTCCTTCTCTCTCTTCGAGGTGACTCTTCTCTTGAGCTTCGTCTTCTCAGTGACTCTTCTCTTTGTCTGTAAGAATTCGTGCACTCATTGGAGTAGTGTCTGGGCTTACCACAATTGTAGTAGTTTCGGTCATGACTTGACGAACGTTTCTCTTCATGTCTTGAGTTGGAGCTAGATCTTTGCTTCTGTTTTCGTAGAACTTGTTGAATTTCTTGACCATAAGGCTTATCTATTCGTTTGTGACAAGGTTGTCGCTTGAGGTAGCGGGAGCATCACTTGTGGCTTTGTAAGCACCGCTGACTTGTGGTGAAGCTCTTCCTTGTCTTTGAGTGTCATCTCATGAGCAACAATTCTACCAATCACTTCTGTTGGTTTGAGATCTTTGTAGTTGGGCATCATTTGGGTCAATGTGCAAACGGTGTCATATCGATCATCCAAAGCTCAAAGTATCTTCTTGATGATGAATTTGTCTGTCATTTCTTCGCTTCCTAAGCCGACAATCTCATTACTGATGAGAGCTAGCCTAGATTACATCTCAGCGACTCCTTCACCATCCTTCATCTTGAACTTGTCAAGCTGTCCTTGAAGAACATCTAACTTGGATTCTCTCACGGACTCAGTTCCTTTGTGCATATCAACCAAAGTATCCCAAATCTCTTTTGTGTGTTCAAGACGGCTGATTTTATTGAATTCTTCAGGGCATAGGAAGTTGAAAAGAATGTCAGATGCTTGAGCATTGAGTTGCAACATCTTCAATTCATCCGTAGTCGCTTCACGATCGGGCTCCTTTCCTTTCGCAAAGAATTCACCTTGCAAGCCAACACGAACAACGACCCAAATGGCAGGATTATGACCAAGCAAATGCATTTTCATTTTGTGCTTCCAACTAGCAAAATTTGTGCCATCAAAGTACGGACCTCTACAATGATAATTTTCCTCACTAGATGCCATACTTCTCCTAGGTTGTGAAACCAATGCAATGGAGACCAAGGCTCTGATACCACTTGTAGGATCGAAAGTAGGTCTAGAGGGGAGGGGGTGATTAGACTACTTGACCAAATAAAAATCTACTTTTTCCCAATTTTAATTCTTAGCAGATTTCAGCATTCATAGTATGTCAAGTACACCCTACACATGCATGTTTAAGAGTATTGCAGCGGAAATTAAATACATTGCGTATGTAAGTAAAGAGAGAGTAAGGAAAGCAAACACAATTGGTGACACGATGATTTTTCTCGTGGTTCCGATAGGTGGTGCTATCGTACATCCACGTTCATGGAGTCTTCAACCCATAGAGGGCAACGATCGCAAGAGTCCACGGAGGTCTCTACCCACGGAGGTTTCCACGAAGAAGCAACCTTGACTATACCATGACGGTCTACGTCCACGGAGGACTAGCATTACTCGGGGTAGATCTTCATGAAGTAGGCAATCTCCTTGCCCTTACAAACTTCTAGGTTCACTCCACAACACGAAGTAGGAGGCTCCCAAGCGACACCTAACTGTTGGGAGACGTAGTAGTAAATCAAAATTTTCCCTACGATCACCAAGATCTATCCATGGAGAAACCAGCAACGAGTGGGGAGAGATTGCATCTTCGTACGTTTGAATATCACTAAGCGGAAGCGTTACGAGAACGCGGTTGGTGGAGTCGTACTCGCAGCGATTCAGATCACGGTGGATTCCGATCTCAGCGCCGAACAACGGCGCCTCCGTGTTCAACACACGTGCAGCCCGATGACGTCTCCCACGCCTTGATCCAGCAAGGAGGAAGGAGAGGTTGAGGGAGAGCTCCGGCAGCACGACGGCGTGGTGACGGTGGAGCTATGTGGACTCCGGTAGGGCTTCGCCAAGCGCTACGGAGAACGAGGAAGAGGAAGGGTAGGGCTGCGTCGAGAGAGAGAGAAGTCATGTCTCAAATCATCCCAAACCCTTGCATATATATAGGAGGAGGGAGAGGGAGGGCTTCCTTGGCCCCTCCTCCAAGGAGGAGAGCTTCGGCCAAAGCTAGGGAAGAGTCCACCTCCCACAAGGGAGGTGGATCTCCCTCCTTTCAAACTCCTTTTCCCTTATCCCTTGATCTCCAGCCGCATGGGCCTTTCTAGAAGGTCTTGGCCAGCCCAAAAAGGGCTGGTACACCTCCTCTAAGGGCCCACGAAGTCCTATGGTCGTCACACCCCTCCCGGGGTCCTCCGGCACCCTCCCGGCACTCCCGGTACACTACCGATGAGCCCGAAAACTTTCCGGTGACCAAAACTGGACTTCCTATATATTAATATTTACCTCCGGACCATTCCGGAGCTCCTAGTGACATCCGGTATCTCATCCGGGACTCCGAATAACCTTTGGTAATCACGTATACCATTTCCCTATAACCCTAGCGTCATCGAACCTTAAGTGTGTAGACCCTACGGGTTCGGCAGACACGTAGACATGATCGAGACACCTCTCCGGGTAATAACCAACAGCAGGATCTGGATACCCATGTTGGCTCCCACATGCTCCACGATGATCTCATCAGATGAACCATGATGTCGGGATTCAATCAATCCCGTATACAATTCCCTTTGTCTATCGATATGATACTTGCCCGAGATTCGATCATCGGTATCTCTATACCTTGTTCAATCTCGTTACCAGCAAGTCTCTTTACTTGTTCCGTAATACATCATCCCGTGGTTAACTCCTTAGTCACATTGAGCTCATTATGATGATGTCTTACTGAGTGGGCCCAGAGATACCTCTCCGTCACACGGAGTGACAAATCCCAGTCTCGATTCGTGCCAACCCAACAGACACTTTTGGAGATACCCGTAGTGCACCTTTATAGACACCCAGTTACGTTGTGATGTTTGGCACACCCAAAGCATTCCTACGGTATCCGGGAGTTGCACAATCTCATGGTCTAAGGAAACGATACTTGACATTGAAAAGCTTTAGCAGACGACCTGCACGATCTTGTGCTATGCTTAGGATTGGGTCTTGTCCATCACATCATTCTCCTAATGATGTGATCCTGTTATCAACGACATCCAATGTCCATGGCCATGAAACCGTGACCATCTATTGATCAACGAGCTAGCCAACTAGAGGCTTACTAGGGACATGTTATGGTCTATGTATTCACACATGTATTACGGTTTCCGGTTAACACAATTATAGCATGAACGATAGACAATTATCATGAACAAGGAAATACAATAATAACCATTTTATTATTGCCTCCAGGGCATATTTCCAATAGTCTCCCACTTGCACTAGAGTCAATAATCTAGTTACATTGTGATGAATCGTACACCCATAGCATTCTGGTGTTGATCATGTTTTGCTCGTGAGAGAGGTTTAGTCAACGGATCTGTGACATTCAGATCCATATGCACTTTAAAAATATATATGTCTCCCTCCTGAATGTAATCACGGATGGAGTTGAAGCGGCGCTTGATGTGTCTTGTCTTCTTGTGAAACTTGGGCTCCTTCGCAAGGGCAATAGCTCCAGTGTTGTCACAAAATAGAGTCATCGGGCCCGACGCACTTGGAATTACTCCTAGGTCGGTGATGAACTCCTTCATCCAGACTCCTTCCTTTGATGCTTCCGAAGCAGCTATGTACTTCGCTTCACATGTAGATGCTTCCACGACGCTTTGCTTGCTGCTGCACCAGCTGACTGCCCCTCCGTTCAAAATATACACGTTTCCGGTTTGCGACTTGGAGTCGTCTGGATCCGTGTTGAAGCTAGCATCGACGTAATCCTTTACGACGAGCTCTTCGGCACCTCCATATACGAGAAACATGTCCTTTGTCCTTTTCAGGTACTTCAGGATATTCTTGACCGCTGTCCAGTGTTCCGCTCCTGGATCACTTTGGTACCTCCCTACCAAACTTATGGCAAGGTTCATATCAGGTCTGGTACACAGCATGGCATACATAATAGAGCCTATGGCTGAAGCATAGGGGATGACACTCATCTCTTATCTATCCTTTGCCGTGGTCGGGCATTGAGTCGTACTCAATCTCACACCTTGTAACACAGGCAAGAACCCCTTCTTGGACTGATCCATATTGAACTTCTTCAATATCTTTTCAAGGTATGTGCTTTGTGAAAGACCTATGAGGCGTCTCGATCTATCTCTATAGATCTTAATACCTAATATGTAAGCAGCTTCTCCAAGGTCCTTCATTGAAAAACACTTATTCAAGTAGGCCTTTATACTTTCCAAAAGTTCTATATCATTTCCCATTATCGGTATGTCATCCACATATAATATGAGAAATGCTACACAGCTCCCACTCACTTTCTTGTAAATACAGGGTTCTCCATAAACCTGTACAAACCCAAACGCTTTAATCACTTCATTAAAGCGAATGTTCCAACTCCGAGATGCTTGCACCAGCCCATAGATGGAGCGTTGGAGCTTGCATACCTTGTTAGCATCTTTAGGATCGACAAAACCTTCTGGATGCATCATATGCAGTTCTTCCTTGAGGAAGCCATTAAGGAATGCCATTTTGACGTCCATTTGCCAGATCTCATAATCATAAAATGCGGCAATTGCTAACATGATTCGGACAGACTTCAGCATCGCTACGGGTGAGAAAGTCTCATCGTAGTCAACTCCTTGAACTTGTCGATAACCCTTAGCGACAAGCCGAGCCTTATAGACGGTCACATTACCATCCGTGTTAGTCTTCTTCTTAAAGATCCATTTATTTTCAATGGCTCGCTTATCATCAGGCAAGTCCACCAAAGTGCACACTTTGTTCTCATACATGGATCCTATCTCGGATTTCATGGCTTCAAGCCATTTGTTGGAATCCAGGCCCGCCATCGCTTCTTCATAGTTTGAAGGTTCACCGTTGTCTAACAACATGATCTCCAAGACAGGGTTGTCGTACCACTCTAGTGCAGAACGTGTCCTAGTGGACCTTCGACATTCAACAGTAACTTGATCTGAAGTTTCATGATCATCATCATTAACTTCCTCTCCAGCCGGTGTAGGCTCCACAGAAACAACTTCCTGTGCTGCGCTACTCTACGGTTTGAGTGGAGGTACAATTACCTCATCAAGTTCTATTTTCCTCCCACTTAGTTCTTTCGAGAGAAACTCTTTCTCAAGAAAGGATCCATTCTTGGCAACAAAGACTTTGCCCTTGGATCGTAGGTAGAAGGTATACCCAATAGTCTCTTTGGGATATCCTATGAAGACGCACTTTTCTGCTTTGGGTTCGAGCTTCTCAGGTTGAAGTTTCTTCACATAAGCATCGCATCCCCAAACTTTTAGAAACGACAGCTTAGGTTTCTTTCCAAACCATAATTCATACGGCATCGTCTCAACGGATTTTGACGGTGCCCTATTTAAAGTGAATGCGGCAGTCTCTAATGCATATCCCCAAAATGATAGCAGTAAGTCGGTAAGACACATCATAGATCGTACCATATCTAATAGAGTGCGATTACGACGTTCAGACACACCATTTCGCTGAGGTGTGCCAGGCGGCGTGAGTTGTGAAACAATTCCACATTTCCTTAGGTGCGTGCCAAACTCGTGACTTAAATATTCTCCGCCACGATCAGATCGTAGGCACTTTATTTTCCTGTCATGTTGATTCTCTACCTCACTCTAAAATTCCTTGAACCTTTCAAAAGTTTCAGACTTATGTTTCATTAAGTAGATGTACCCATATCTACTCAAGTCATCAGTGAGGGTGAGAACATAACGGTAGCCACCACGAGCCTCGACACTCATTGGACCGCATACATCGGTATGTATTATTTCCAACAAGTCAGTTGCTCGCTCCATTGTTCCGAAGAACGGAGTCTTGGTCATCTTGCCCATGAGTCATGGTTCGCACGTGTCAAATGATTTGAAATCAAGAGACTCCAAAAGTCCATCAGTATGGAGCTTCTTCATGCGTTTGACACCAATATGACCAAGGCGGCAGTGCCACATGTAAGTGGGACTATCGTTATCAACCTTACACTTTTTGGTACTCACACTATGGACATGTGTAACATCACGTTCGAGATTCATCAAAAATAAACCATTGACCAGCGGGGCATGACCATAAAACATTTCTCTCATATAAATAGAACAACCATTATTCTCAGATTTAAATGAGTAGCCATCTTGCATCAAGCGAGATCCAGATACAATGTTCATGCTCAAAGCTGGTACTAAATAACAATTATTAAGGTTTAACACTAATCCCGAAGGTAGATGTAGAGGTTGTGTGCCGACGGCGATCACATCGACCTTGGAACCATTCCCGACGTGCATCGTCACCTCATCCTTTGCCAGCCTCCGCTTATTCCGCAACTCCTGCTTGGAGTTACAAATGTGAACAACTGCACCGGTATCAAATACCCAGGAGCTACTACGAGCGCTGGTTAGGTACACATCAATAACAAGTATATCACATATACCTTTAACGTTGTCGTCCTTCTTATCCGCTAAGTACTTGGGGCAGTTTCGCTTCCAGTGACCGGTACCCTTGCAATAAAAACACTCAGTCTCAGGCTTGGGTCCATTCTTGTTCTTCTTCTTCCCGGAAACTTGCTTACCAGGCGCAGCAACAGCTTTGCCGTCCTTCTTGAAGTTCTTCTTACCCTTGCCTTTCTTGAAACTAGTGGTATTATTCACCATCAACACTTGATGCTCCTTTTTGATCTCGACCTCTATTGATTTCAGCATCGAGTACAACTCAGGAATGGACTTCTCCATGCCTTGCATGTTGTAGTTCATCACAAAGCTCTTGTAGTTAGGTGGAAGCGACTAGAGGATTCTGTCAATGACCGAGTCATCCGGGAGATTAACTCGCAGCTGAGTCAAGCGGTTGTGTAGCCCAGACTTCTTGAGGATGTGCTCACTAACAGAACTATTCTCCTCCATCTTACAACTGAAGAACTTGTCGGAGACGTCATATCTCTCGACCCGGGCATGAGCTTGGAAAACCAGTTTCAGCTCTCGGAACATCTCATATGCTCCGTGTTGCTCAAAATGCTTTTGGAGCTTCGGTTCTAAACTGTATAGCATGCCACACTGAACAAGGGAGTAATCATCACAGCGAGAATGCCAAGCGTTCGCAACGTCTTGCTCTGCTGGGAGAAGGGGTGGGTCACCTAGTGGTGCATCGGGGACATACAATTTCAAGCCATGGACCCAGTCCGCATAGTTGCTTCCATCATCTTTCAGCTTGGTTTTCTCTAGGAACGCGTTGAAATTGAGGGTGACATTCGCATTGGCCATTGGATCTACAATATAGATTGTAAAGACAATTTTAGACTAAGTTCATGATAATTAAGTTCACATAATCAAATTATTTAATGAACTCCCACTTAGATAGACATCTCTCTAGTCATCCAAGTGACACATGATCCATGTCAACTAGCCCGTGTCCAATCATCACGTGAGACGGACTAGTCATCCATGGTGAACATCTTCATGTTGATCGTATCTTCTATACGACTCATGTTCGACCTTTCGGTCTTCCGTGTTCCGAGGCCATGTCTGTACATGCTAGGCCCGTCAAGTCAACCTAAGTGTTCCGCGTGTGTAAATCTGGCTTACACCCGTTGTATGCGAACATTAGAACCTATCACACCCGATCATCACGTGGTGCTTCGGAACGACGATCCTTAGCAACGGTGCACAGTTAGGGTGAACACTTCTCTTGAAATTTTATTGAGAGATCATCTTATTTACTACCATCGTTCTAAGCAAATAAGATGTAAACATGATAAACATCACATGCAATCAATATAGTGACATGATATGGCCAATATCATCTTGCTCCTTTGATCTCCATCTTCGGGGCACCATGATCATCACTGTCACCGGCACGACACCATGATCTCCATCATCATGATCTCCATCATTGTGTCTTCATGAAGTTGTCTCGCCAACGATTACTTCTACTACTATGGCTAACGTTTAGCAATAAAGTAAAGTAATTACATGGCGTTTATGATTGACACGCAGGTCATACAATAAAATAAGACAACTCCTATGGCTCCTGCCAGTTGTCATACTCATCGACATGCAAGTCGTGAATCCTATTACAAGAACACGATCAATCTCATACATCACAATGCATCACATCACATTCTTTGGCCATATCACATCACAAGGCATATGCTGCAAAAACAAGTTAGACGTCCTCTAATTTGTAGTTGCAAGTTTTTACGTGGCTGCTATAGGTTTGTAGCAAGAACGTTTCTTACCTACGCCAAAACCACAACGTGATATGCCAATTGCTATTTACCCTTCATAAGGACCCTTTTCATCGAATCCAATCCGACTAAGGTGGGAGAGACAGACACCCGCTAGCCACCTTATGCAACAAGTGCATGTCAGGCGGTGGAACGAGTCTCATGTAAGCGTACGTGTAAAGTTGGTCCGGACCGCTTCATCCCACAATACCGCCGAATCAAGATAAGACTAGTAGTGGTAAGCATATTAACAAAATCGACGCCCACAACAACTTGTGTTCTACTCGTGCATAGATTCTACACATAGACCTATCTCATGATGCCACTGTTGGGAGACGTAGTAGTAAATCAAAATTTTCCCTACGATCACCAAGATCTATCCATGGAGAAACTAGCAATGAGTGGGGAGATATTGCATCTTCATACCTTTGAAGATTGCTAAGCGGAAGCATTACAAGAATGCGGTTGCTGGAGTCATACTCGCAGCGATTCAGATCGCGGTGGATTCCGATCTCAGCGCCGAACAACGGCGCCTCCGCGTTCAACACACGTGCAGCCTGATGACGTCTCCCACGCCTTGATCCAGCAAGGAGGAAGGAGAGGTTGAGGGAGAGCTCCGGCAGCACGACGGCGTGGTGACGGTGGAGCTACGTGGACTCCGGTAGGGCTTTGCCAAGCGCTACGGAGAACGAGGAAGAGGAAGGGTAGGGCTGCGCCGAGAGAGAGAGAAGTCGTGTCTCAAATCAGCCCAAACCCTTGCATATATATAGGAGGAGGGAGAGGGAGGGCTGCCTTGGCCCCTCCTCCAAGGAGGAGAGCTTCGGCCGAAGCTAGGGAAGAGTCCACCTCCCACAAGGGAGGTGGATCTCCCTCCTTTCAAACTCCTCTTGCCTTATCCCTTGATCTCCAGCCGCATGGGCCTTTCTAGAAGGTCTTGGCCAGCCCAAAAAGGGCTGGTACACCTCCTCTAAGGGCCCACGAAGTCCTATGGTCGTCACACCCCTCCCGGGGTCCTCCGGCACCCTCCCGGCACTCCCGGTACACTACCGATGAGCCCAAAAACTTTCCGGTGACCAAAACTGGACTTCCTATATATCAATCTTTACCGCCAAACCATTCCGGAGCTCCTCGTGACGTCTGGGATATCATCTGAGACTCCGAAAAACCTTCGGTAATCACGTATACCATTTCCTTATAACCCTAGCATCATCGAACCTTAAGTGTGTAGACCCTACGGGTTTGGGAGACATGTAGACATGACCGAGACACCTCTCCGGTCAATAACCAACAGCGGGATCTGGATACCCATGTTGGCTCCCACATGCTACATGATGATCTCATCGGATGAACCACGATGTCGGGATTCAATCAATCCCGTATACAATTCCCTTTGTCTATCGATATGATACTTGCCCGAGATTCGATCGTCGGTATCTCTATACCTTGTTCAATCTCGTTACCGGCAAGTCTCTTTACTCGTTCCGTAATACATCATCCCGTGGCTAATGCTTAGTCACATTGAGCTCATTATGATGATGTCTTACCGAGTGGGCCCAGAGATACCTCTCCGTCAGACGGAGTGACAAATCCCAGTCTTGATTCGTGCCAACCCAACAGATACTTTCGGAGATACCCGTGGTGCACCTTTATAGCCACCCAGTTACGTTGTGACATTTGGCACACCCAAAGCATTCCTACGGTATCCGGGAGTTGCACAATCTCATGGTCTAAGGAAACGATACTTGACATTGAAAAGCTTTAGCAGACGAACTGCATGATCTTGTGATATGCTTAGGATTGGGTCTTGTCCATCACATCATTCTCCTAATGATGTGATCCCGTTATCAACGACATCCAATGTCCATGGCCATGAAACCATGACCATCTATTGATCAACGAGCTAGCCAACTAGAGGCTTACTAGAGACATATTATGGTCTATGTATTCACACATGTATTACGGTTTCCGGTAAACACAATTATAGCATGAACAATAGACAATTATCATGAACAAGGAAATACAATAATAACCATTTTATTATTGCCTCTAGGGCATATTTCCAACACTAACCAATTTAGGAGGCACCACCCTCCAAAAGGTAAGAGGCTCAGTAAGGTCGATGAACTCCTTGCTCTTGTGCTTCAAGATGATAGAGTCCTCAACACACAGTCACTCTCTCACAGATATGGATTGGTAGAAGAGATGGGATTGGCGGAAAGCAACTTGGGGAGGCTAGAAATCAAGACCCATATGGTTGGAGTGGAAGATCTTGATCTCATCATAAGGGTAGGTGGTTCTCTCTCAGAAAACTGATAGGATAGGTATGGAATGGTTCTGAGTGCTTCTCTTTCGAGTAGGTGATGGTGGAGGGGTATATATAGGCATCCCCCAAAATCCAACCGTTACACACAATATGACCAACTCGGTGACACCGATGTGTTAATCTCAGTGGTACCGAAGTGACCAAAAGGTGGCAACTTTTGAATCTCGGGGGGACCGATATAGAAATCTCGGTTGCACCGATAAGGTGACCAACGGTCAGAATGCCCAATCTCGGTGATGCCGATTCAACAATCCTGGAGGGACCGAAACTGTGAACTTGCATAACAGAAAGTTGGCAGCCCAACTCGATGGCACCGAAAGCAGTATCGCTGTACCGAAGGGTTAGGGTTTGGCTGAGTATGTCTAGGGTTTGGAATCGATGACACCGAATGTGGAATGTTGGTTGCACCGATCTTGAGTGTTTGTCTTAGGACAGACTTTGGTGGGAGAGTTTGTGGGTGTCTTTGATGACTATCACTTGTGCACGTATGAGCATTTTGTTCACCAACAAAACTTTACCCTCTTTTAATAGTATTGGCTTTCCTATGGACTCAAAGTGATTTCTCACAAATATAAAATATAGAGTCCTCTTGCTTGAAGCTTTGCCAATCCATTTCCTTGCATCTTGGGGTATTCTACAATCTCTTTGCCAACCCATCATTAAACTTTTCCTGAAATATACTTGATGGAAACATTAGTTCAATGACATATATGTTGTTATAAATTACCAAAACCACCAAGGAAGCAAATGTGCTTTCAATTGCGCTTGTCCACGGGACCACACCCTCACAAGCATGTCACCGACTTTGGATTGAACACCATCGGAGGAGGCTGGGGCGGGGGGGGGGTATGCAATTCCACGATGTCATTGCTGCCTCAACATCATTGTTAGGGCACACAAATAAAAACCTACATGGAAAGAGAGTACACCTCAAACGAAAAAACAAGTTTGTGTCTAGTGCAAAAAATAGGCATGTTTTTATACACCTTCACAAAGAGAAGGTAATCTTTTTTTTCCTGTTTTCCTTAGGACGTGGGCTCTGAGTTGTGCAATCGCTAATTTGCCAAGCACAATGGCGGCAAGATCAATACGAGATGATGTTGTGACAAGGTATCTGGTCCACGTTGTGTCGACACATCGCTCCAAAGATTGTTTTGATATGCTGCAAACTCGTGTGCATATGCATCTGTATAACATGTTGCAGTGATTCTAGAGGTGTGCCTAAAATGTTGTGGTCATGTCCTAGAATTACCTTCTTGTCTTATCATGTATGTCAGGTTCTATATTATTCTATACTAGAAGAGTTGGACACACTTTGCTGCGTCGTTAGTGTTTTTGGGTTTTAAAAATAAAATTACTCACTTTATTTCAAAATTTAAGGTGTATTACTTCTTTGAAAAGTGAAATATTTTTAAGTTTGATCAAATTTGTAGAGAAATATATCAAAACCATAATGTCAGATCAGTATAATTAGATTCGTCGTGAAATGAGTTTCCATAACATTTTTGTTTAGTATTGTGGATGTTGATTTTTTGGCTCTAAACTTGATCAAACTTTTAAAAAATGACTTTTTCCAAAAAAAATAACACCCCTTATATTTTGGAATTGATGAAATATTTAGTTTGGCAGGACAGCGGGGTGAAAGAGCTTCAAAATTAATAAACATAATGGATTAAAATAATTAAATGGGAGAGCTTCTTTAGAAATTGTTGATCTTGTCAAAATTGAACAACCCAATTTTAAATTGAAAACCTCAATTAATTGAGAGGCCTTAAAAAATCAAGAAGCATTGTGTATAGCATAAAAGAATTGAATAAAAGAGTTTTGAGAAATTGTTTATCCGGTTAAAAACGGATGACTCAATTCCATTTGAAGATCTCAACTGATTACGAGACTTTAAAAATTAAGGAGCTTAGTGTAATCAATTTTTTCCCAACGGCATTGTTACAACCAATGAAAAAAACTCCACTTGCGAGATTTTCCATGTTGCAATTAGGGATCAATTCGGATCTCACATTTTAGATCGGGCGGTCGGGGAGAGGCGCCCGATCGGGTGAAAACGTCATGTGGAGTTTTGCTCACGGGACACTCCATGCTTTAGTTTTTTTGTTTTTTACTTTTGGGAGAGACCAAGGGTTGACACTGTCAAATTCGCAGTGACATCACCTTTGCCGGCTCCAGTTTTTGATGTGGGAGAAGGGCGGAGCCAAGGGTTATCCGTCCCTTGCGCATTCTCGATTGACCAAACAAATCCATTAAGCGTGCCAACTTTGTTTCACAAACAAATCTGCAGTTGACCTGGCAAAAAATGTTTCAGAGGACGACACTTAAATCTACTACAAAATGTCCCCTCACACAGATAAAATGACAGAGAAGAAATCTACACGATGCCCACTGCATCTCCCAACGGACGCATCCAAACAACCGAAGCCGTCACAGCCCTACCATCTGATTCACCGGGCATCGTGCATCCATGTCCAAGAACAATATAACAGCCGACCGAATGTGAAGCAGACCCTTCTCATGTACTGCCATCTGATCGTAATCTCCCACACGTACTACGGCCAAATTGAGATTCAAAAGTTACCATCTACAGAAATCAACAGTGGCTGGCTGAGGCAGCAAGTGACGGTCTCTCATGTCTGCTACTACTGAAACTTCGGCCAATGGGAATGTACAGTTAGCGACGGCGCAACGATCGACGACGCTCTTTCTCGGAGCATCCGGAACGAGTGGGCTCACATCTGGTGTTCTGTCATCCCTGGTCCTGCGTTAAGGCACTTGTACCTCACCGTTTTACAGTCTTCAGCTTACAGTGTATATACAGTCTTCAGTTCACCAGGACAGAAGAGTTGCTAGTGTCTCAGTCAGACCTTGGACCAACGCCTCACTCATCCTGGACGGTTATGGCCGATGCCAAGAAGATCCTGAGGGAACAAATTCACAACGGGAGCGATTAGACATCCGAGTATAGCTTTATATCAAGAAATAAAACAAAACTATGCATTCATAGACTTCTCAACTGAGCGCGACATGGGTTATGTAGCTAGGTGCCAAACGTAAACGCGCAGCTCAGGAAAATAAATATCGAATGCATCATGTGCGTGGATAAAACCTGCATCTCAGAACTGCGCCTACTGCAGACAGCTAGTGACTTTCTAGTACGAAACCAGTCAGAAATGGAGGACTCAAAAACCTTAACTACCATGTCAGTGAGCACTGGAGGCAGAACATGGCCCTTTCTGCAAGATTTCTAGTTTATTTGATTTTTATAGCAACCTTGGGTTAGTACAGATCTCACAATGTTCTGTGGCCTCCTGTGGCCTGGCCAGACCCCAAGATTAACATGGCATTGTATCGTATGTTTCTTCAGCAAACAAGACTGTCATATATAGTGCCAATGTAACATACATTCTATTGGGAAGATCCTAACTAAATCATTTGCTTACTCAGGAAGTTTTTACACTTCGGCATCAATTCATCAAGTAATAAACTGCAAAGCTTCTTATGTGAAAACACCTGGGGGAACATACTATAGCAGTTTTTGTAGTCCACAAAGCTACAGGCAGAGGAAGAGACCATTATCCAAGTCTTAATGAAGCCATAGGTGACAAAGGATGGACTCTTCCTTACCTGACAAGCTTTGTTCTTAGCTCTGGTTTCAGCTGTGCTGGGGATATCATGGTTTGGCTTGTTGAATCTCTTTTCTCGTCGATCACATGAACCCCAACCATCTGAGAACCTGCCACTTCTTCACACACAGAAGAAAAGAAAAACAAGTTAATAGCACCAAGGATCAGTGGATCTGCAAACAGAATGAGTTGCAAATGCATATAAAATGACATACTGCATAGACGCTCTGACAAGAAATTCAGCACGGTTGACATTGTGGCTGTCATCAAATTCAATAGAGTGGTCCTTGATTTCAAATGAGATATTGTAGAAGCACGATATTTTTCTCCACCCTGAGATGGGTTACAGAAGTTAAATGATGAAGATTAACTCTATAATCAGAACTCACAGACAGTTACAGCAGTGTAAAAGCACGGACCTGACTTCTTTATGTATGGGTTCCCACTGATCACGGTGTAGTCGCTTTTATCTAGAATCTGAAACCAAAATGTTGGGAGAGAAGTGTAAACCATAGACTCCGGGCTTTTCATCGCAAGTAAAAACGGCGAAGAAACTACACTAGCATGTAATATAGTAAAAGAGAAACATGTGCCCCTATGTAATGTATTACTTGGAATAATTTCTATCAGTGTTATATATATTTTATCTCCAATAGTGCAGAGTAATGATCTGATCAAGCTCTCTCAAATAATTTGCAACTCCAAAGGAGAAGTGTAAACCATGTCAAGTATTTAATGAGGAAGAAACTACATAGCATGTAATGTAAGGAATGCCACGACGACAATCGCACATCAGAGAATCATGCTTGCTTCCCCAATGTAGTGTATCGCCTGAAATATTTTTCGATCAACAGCAGCATATAATTTGCATCTCAAATATGCCTGGGTAGTGACCCGATCAAGCTTTCTCGGCCAATTTATAACCCCTAACTAGAAGAATCATCGCCAAAAAAAAAAAAAATCTCTCACGAGATGAGTGTATTGTTCCGATGAAGCAGGCAGGCAAAGAGAAGTATCTAGGCATGGAATGGGATGGGAGAAATGACACCGTACCGAGACGGCTACCTCCTGGTACTTCCTGAAGCCGGCGACGGACGCGGCGGCGGAGGGGAAGAGGCCGTGCGCGGCAGCGGCGGCGGCGACGGGGCTCCCCGCCGCGCTGGGCTCCGTCACCCAGGGTAGCTCGGGGTGCGGGCTCTGGACGAGCATCAGCGGCCTGGAGGCGTCGGGCGTCATGTAGGGCGGGGGAGACGAGGGCGACGGCGACGGAGGGGGCGGCGTGGCGCGGCCGCGGCCGTGGGCGTGGGAGGCGACGCGCGGGAGCTTGAAGGGGCGGGCGGGCTGCAGCGCCTCGCCGCGGTGGGGGTCGTCGTCGGGGGCGGGCCACAGGGAGACTGCGGGGGAGGGCGGCGGCCTGGGAAGCGCCCGGCGCGAGGCCTCGGCCACGGCCGTGTCGACGGAGGCCCAGAGCGCCGCGTCGTCGAGGTCCTGGTCGTCCATGGCGGTGGAGGAATGGGATTGGGGATTGCCGTCTCGTCTAGCTCGCAGCAGTCCAATTCGAATTTCGAGAAGGGAAGCGGGTGGCTAGCTGGGCCTGGCTGGGCTTTTATCCTCCCAGTTCAGTCCAGAGAACGGCCCAAGTAACTTATTCAGGCTAGGCAGCCCAATACAATACCATATTCTGCCCAGCATCAGACTGGCCATGTTCAACGGAAGAAACCTTGTGCTATTCTGGAAGAAAAAAAAGGGGAAGAATACTTGATGTTCCATCCAAAAACTCAAAACAAAATAATATCCAGACCACACAAAAATACCACCAATGAACAGAAAATTAATTCGTACACCAAAACAACTAAACAAAAAAAAATCCATTCACTGCACTGACCTACACTAAGCTAGTAGTACACTGCTGTACAGAAGTAGCAGAAGCATGTATATACACATGAGGGCTCTACATATCTAGTACGTACAATCTAGCTAGTTGCAAGCTGAAGCAGCTGGAGAATCATCATCATCATCATCATCATCATCATCATCATTCACCACTGAGGGTGAGAGAGCCAGTCCTGAATGGCGAACCGCAGGGCGTGATTGGGGGTGAGGCCGAGGTGCTTCAGCTTCAGGTCGCTCACGGCCCGGCCATCCTCGATCCACTCGCGGATGGCACGCCCTTCATACATCGTCCCATCCGCGGCCACCTGAGGATCATCCATGATTTCCTTGAGAATCGGGCACAGGAAGAAGGACGGTACTGGCCGCCCCCTGATCAAATGCAGCTGCTCCAGTTCTCGTAATGTTTCCTGAGTCAGCTCCGGCCTGTCTCCGCAACACTCGAGCCCAAACTCCGCTAGCCTTCGGGCCGCCTCCATTGACCACTCCCCGGCCGTTGGATCCAAGATCGACGACAGCTTTCCGCAGGACAGAGCGCACCTTACTTCGCTGGCAAGGCCTGGACTACCAGGACGTTTACCAGTTAGTAGCTGCAGTATCACGGTACCGAAGGAGTTGATGTCAGACTTGTGTGCCAGCAGTCCAGAATCAAATGCTGGATGATCCTTGGAGTCTTCCTCTGTCAATGTACCAAAGTCGGCTATTTTGCAGTGGAAGTCGGTATCCAAAAGGACGTTCTCGAGACTCAAGCCACCATGAACCATCATCTGTGGTTTACACGAATGCAAGAACAGCAGAGCGCTTGAGATCTCTGCCACAATGCGTGCACGAATTTTCCATGGTAACGGTGGGGTACCGTTGAGTTCGCCGAAGAGATGGTCATGAAGGCTCCCATTTTTCGGATACTCATAGGCAAGACAGAGTGCGTCTGGGCATGCCCCAACCAGTGTCACTAGATGAGGGTGCCTCACTTTGTTTAGGATGTACACCTGCCATACAGAAAAGAAACAAATGCCTTCAGCCAAATACTACTCAGAAACCTAGTTACTTAGTGCTACAGAAACCTAGTTTATTACAACCATTCAAGAAAATCTGAAACTAAAGACCGCCTTAAAAAGAATTTACTTATTATATTAGCTGTCACAAGCATAAAATACATATGCGACAAACAAGCATGTAATGTAGCCATATACTAAGAAGTAAAGGGCTCAAGCACAGTAGACCAAACCTATTGCATAGTGGCCACAATACTAAGATCAATTATGTCCCAGAAAAACAGCTATATATTCACTGATTAGATTATTGGGTTGTTCCAGTAGTTCATGATAGCAGACATGAAACAGCAAAATTCTGGATAAAATCTAGATAAAATGCATTCCTAAAACTACCAAGTTCTAGATAATCTAGAGGAAAATGCATCCTTATATTACATGTATAGTTCCATTTCATGAATGAGACTGCATATTAACTTTCAGAATTATCATGGCGCCATGTCCAATAATTGACTAATCACCAATGCATCAAATATAACAGCATAAGAAGCAGGGTAACGGGAGTACCTCTCGCTGGAATTGCATCGAGCTGTTAATGCTATGTGAGTGCAACTTATGAATCATCATACTCCAGTTCATAACTTTTCCTTTGTAAATGCACCCATGACCCCGTGGCCGTAATTTGAAGCTCTCTGAGAATTTACATGTTGCATCTTGCACATCTAACAGTGTCAATTGTCTAAAGGTGTAAGGATCATCACCAAGAGCAATTGAACTGCAGTTCGGTGACTTGGAATGGCTATGTCTATCTTCTAGCTTATGCGATTTTGTTCTCTCCTGCTTGAGAATATTTATGGAAGATTGAATCACCCCAAGCTCCGCTGCAGCTTCATCCATCCGAAGGCTCATGTTTTTAGCACGAGCATCAAGGATGTCCAATCTTCTCATAGAAGAGTCCAACACAGCTGTAGCTTTTTCTTTACTTGTTGCCAGATCTTCATGCTGCTTTCTCGTGGCTAGGAATAAACCTTCAATTTCGTCCCTTATTTTCATTTCTCGTTTTTTAGAAGACTCGGCAGCTTTTACCTGATCAAGGAGCAGAAGCGACGTAAGCAAAGAGGTAAATGCACAATTTTCTTTACAGTTTTCAAAATGGGATGTTAGGAACTGCACTGTGAAAGGAATCAAGCAATTTATTTAATAGGCAGCTTATGTTAGATGGTAACAATAGGTGGCTGCGTACCCTGATAAAAGCACTGTCCACTTTTGACTCTATTTCTTTGCGCTTGAGAAGCTCAAGAAAAGCTTCCTTCCTTGATCCCTCAGCTTCAACCATGACTTGCTTGAGATTCACATCCAACATTTCCTGATAGACACCATTAACTTTAAGTTTAACACGGCAAGATCAACTCCTAGTAAAAAAACTAGCAGTACAGGAATGAAGCAGAAAGGTCACCTTAGAATGTAATTGTAATGCTCCCCCAAGGACAGAGGAATCAGACCAGAGGGTTGAGTTGAATGCAGATTCTGCATCCTGTAAATTTGATATTCTCATATTGTAGAAATGGTTGGCATCAGCTCCAAGAGCTCCACAACCATTCACTCGACCATTATCCGAAACAGCGCCTTCACGAAGATCAGATACTGTTGATGTCCCACAAGTGATATATCCCCCATCAAGCATGGATTCGGCGTCGTTGATAATTGGGCTGAACCTAGTCCTCTTTCTGGTCATCATAATATCATCCTGGTTGTAGACTGAGATGCTGTTGTCAATGGCTGCACTTGCTTCTCTGGTCCAGATGTGTCTCCCTCTCCATACAAACCAAATTTCACAAAATGCTGGAGCATTCTTTGCCATAAAATATTCCTTGTTGTAGCTTGCCTTTAACTTGAAGCAACTGCATTTATGGATAGATGGCATTGAAGTTAGGAAAGTGACAAAAAGAGACCACCGAAAAACTACATATCCACAAACTCAGCAACTGGATAATGCTCACTGTTCACATTTTGATGAAGAACACCCCAAGACAATAATAACAACAGACATGTGGATGCTATTCTTTTGGCAGTAGCAGCATCATATACACAACATTGTTCTTGTTTTAGTGAACAATGAAGGATATTCTCGTCTTACCAGGAACTTGTGTGTAATGTGTTTGCAAAGCAGAATAGTATGAGAGGACTTAACTAGCTGGTGTTTATTTGCTCTGTAACCACTTGTCTATTCTAGTTTTAATGTTTTATCAGTGCCTTTTCATGGTTAATTGAACATGGTCAATTCTCTGAGGCAGGCTGGCAGAATACATTCATTTTTTCTCATCATGCAACCCACTTAGTGAGTAACATGTTTCAACATCATACAGTTCCTTGTGTAGCACAGGCAATAAGATCATATCGTGTCAAAATCAGACGATAGTCGGTGCTTACTTATCAGGTATCGAACCCATAACAAGCTTTGTGACCCCATGATCCCTGACCAAGGCGACGATGCCGTCGTTGATCTGTTCGTTCTCTGTTACAAGAACAGTTGCCTGCACCTGTGGCGAAAGGAAATACTCGGTTTGGTGAGCTAATTTGATCTGTGCTACTACTTGCTAAAAACTGGAGTGGTGATTAATAATCTGTAAAAGGGAAGAGCAAGGTTTGACAGGGAAATGGAGGGTACCTGCGCCCTTTGACAGAAGGCGAGATAGGCGCGGAGGATCCGGTTCCTCTCGTCCCTCTCGGACCTGCGGTGCGACAGGACCAGCTCCTCCGTCGCCTGAGCCGCCGGAATCTTCCCCACTGGAGCAGGAAGGAACAGTGTGAGTTGTTGTTATGTACAGGAAAAAAGAGAAGAGGAGAGAGGAGAAGGAAGGGGGTGGAATTGGTATTGGGGGCGTACGGAGGGTGGGGATGACCGGGGAGGGCTGGTGGACGTGGACGAGGGCGACGCGCGCGCAGCCGAAGCGGCGGAACGCCCAGCGCAGCAGCGGCAGCGTCTTCTCCGGCGACCTCCCGACGGCGACGTGGAGCAGCGCGCCGGCGCCGGCCTGGTCGCGGCGCAGGAGCGCGCCGGCCCCGCCGTAGACGAACTGGTTCCTCGCCGGGCTGGGCGGCGGCGACGGGCTCAGGACCTCCATAGCCGACCGATCCGCCTCCTCTCCTCAACCCCTCCCCCTCTCCTCCCTCCGGCGCCCCCTTCCTTATAGCTGCGCGCTCAAGCCGGGAGCATCAATCAACCAACCAATCAATCAATTCCTCAACGCTGGTGTGGTGTGTCGCCTGCGCCGGAGCAGGGTCCGAGAAACGGACAGAAGCAGTAAGAAAATCGGCCGAGCAGCTAGTGGTGGCTCCGATGGGGCGAAAGAAACCATTTTTCCGAGGATAGAGCAATAGAAAATGGGTTAGGGCTGAAGAATATGCTGGGATCCATGGAGTCAACGCGAGCTCGCCAAGAGCATATGCGGCTAATATACCCCGCTTACTTCCCCCCGCTAACCCAAAAATAATGGCCAATTGATCTTGCTAAAGAAATGGCTAATGATGTGGAACCCTACCGCTGCAGTGATCGAGTATAGTACTGCAACGGATTAAGCATCTACTGGCTGGTTGACTTGACTCGATCCCATGAAGCGGAGCATATCCATGAGGATTCCCTCCATGGATGGATGGATGGATGGATCGATCTCCATGTCGATGTGTGTCAGTGTGATCTATTCTAAACCATGCCATGGTTGCCTACTTGTTTTATTGCTTTTCTACTCTATGTTGGTTTGTCTTATTATTCCAGGGTGATCAATTGTTTGTTTGCCGAGTTCAGTGGTGGTGGTGGATGAGTCGCGCTTGGCACCGACTTGTTTATCCGCATCTGCTACTTGGAAGTTGCCTTGAGCGTGCTTGGTTGGAGTTGCTGGGTAAGCCTGGGCATGGACAGTCCGGTCCCAAAAAAAGGGCTTTGGGCTTGGCATTCGGATTGGGGTTGAGTTTTATTTTTCAGATCGAAAGATAATTCGGGCTGGACTCAGGCTTCTTTTTCTAAGGATTTTGGGTTGGGTTTTCGTGTTTCAGGCCGGGCTTACGGTGCAAACAATAAAAAACAACATCCGGGTCGAGGTTTTGGGCTTTGAACCGGGCTTTGGCTTGAAAAAAGACTGCATTTTGGGTTTCGGGCCGGGTTCAGGCTTGAAAAAAGAACATCGGGCTTTTACAAGCCCGGCATGAAACCCAGCCAGGCTTGACGTATGTCCGGGTCTAGCTCAGAGCATCACTACTCGATTCCCTGAAAAATTGAAAAACAAAGGAGTAAACGTAGGAGTTAATTTTAGCGGACTGTTTTACTTCACTAAATTGCGGTCGTTTCTAGCCAATCCTTTGAATTGAACAAAATAAAAATTTCGTTGAACATGGTCTGTGCCCGTAACGCTGGTGAGCATGGCAAACACGCCTGACGTCGCACCTCAACTTGCACTTAATCGAGATTGGGGCAACAAATGTATGAACTAATACTTCCAACATTGCATGGTATAAGACCAACTCCAATGCACGGCCGCAAACGGACATCCGATTTGTGCGGGTTGTGTTAATTTGCGTCGGCCTGATAGACAAATGTGTTCTGTTTTGATCCGGACGGCGCTTCTGCAACCAACGCATCTGGTGCATCTCCAAATTTGAGGACAAAAAGAAGATAAAAAAATCCTAACAAAAATTGAAAAAGATAAACTTAATAATTTAAACGTCTCCTAAGTCCACTTACATCAATAACAATTTAAATAAAAACTACGGCGGTTGGAGGATCTAGGAGGCATCTAGGCATCGTCTTTGTAGTCGTCCTCATCGGTGAGGTCGACATACTCAGGCGCCCTACACTGACAGAAAGGCTTTCTGGTCTGTAGCCAGAGTCGCCGCATGCTCGGACGCGGCGGGTGGCCGTTGCGCCTGTGCCACCGCCCTCTAGGCCGCCGCCTCCGCGAGCTCACGGCGCTCGGCCTCCGCGTCGAGCTCTAGCTGGCTTTCGCCTTCATGAGTTGCTCCCCCTCCGCCTACTTCGCCGCTAGTGCCCGCGACTCTCACTCCACGAGGTGCTGGCGCTCCTACTCCTCCGTCTCGTCCAACCAAACAGGCGAAGCAGACACGTACACAGGTACACTGGCCGTTCATCGCTACGTGTGGCCCTCGGCCGAAGGAGGTGGTGGAGGCAACGTGTTAGCCTTCACGCCTGCCACGGGAGGTGTCGGCGGCGCATTGGCCTTCATGCCAGCAACGCTTTCGACCGACGCATGCGCCATGTCAGGACAATAGGACTTCTGCATGCGCATGGACTCCTCGATCTAGCGTCGGCTGGCCTTCTCGAGGGTGGCCATGTAGGCCGCTTCCTCCTCCTTCTCTTCCTCCTTCAACACCACTGGCGGGGGCGCTAGAGCAGTGGGCGGAGGCCCGATCAGATCGGTCATACATGAATGGGAGCATCCTGGCGGCGCTAGGGTTCGACGACGCAGAAAGTGCGGGAGGCGAGTTTGAGCACCATATGGAATTATTTTTTACTCCAACCCGACATGGAAGCGTATTTTTTACTCGTCGTCCGCGGTTTGGAGTAAAAGTTTTACTCCTCTGTAGGATTTAGGACTTAGCCTAGGTACAGTTTAGAGGAGTAAACTCAGGCTTTTACTTCTCTATAGGTTTTTAGGGGATCAACTAGAGATGCTCTCAGGAAGTCTTCTTTCTACCAACCGTTTGTCAAGATGGATGATGGTCATGCTCCGCAAAATCGTTTACATGCTAAGAGCATCTCCAGCCGTTGGCCTCCCAGGGGCCAATTTTAGCGTCGACTAGGGGCGAGCCGACACTAAAATCGTCCTGGGGGACTCGGCCACCCAGTCGCCCCCGGGGTTCGTCCTAGAGCCTTTAAATTCAAACGTTTCCATTTTCCGCGGGGTTCAGCGTGCCCACAGTTCGGCGTCATCATGCCATCGGCCGGCGATCGATCGCCACAGGTTCGAAGAAACAAAGCCAAAATAGTCCGGCATACAAAAAAAAGCCAACAGTCCGGCGTACAAAAAATGCCAACACTATCAGAGTGGGCGAGGTCCTCCTCAAGCGGCCTGCTCGCCGCCGTCTGCCGGAGCTGTCGACGCAGTCGGCGTGGGCGAGGTCGACGTATCGGGCACTTTCAACCTCAGAGACGTGGGTGGAGGGCTCGGCGGGGGTGTCGGCGGTGCGGGCGGCTACATCGGCATGCGGTTGAGGATGAGGTCGCGCTCCGCCAGGTACCACGCCTTGACCAGCGGGTCCATGTCCGCCGTGACGCCTCCCATGAGGAATACCAAGTCGGTATTACGCTTCTTCGCGACGACATTGGTCCTGAGGAGGTCGAGCTTTGCGTCCTGTTTCGTCAACAGCGCCGTCCACCTCGCCTCCGTCTTCTCCTCTCTCAAGGACGAGTGGGTCTTTACATCGGCGATGCATTGCTCGATCGACGCCTGCAGGTGCTTGGCCGTCGGCGCATCGTCCCTAGCCTTCTTCGCCTTCTTGTTCCCGTCTGGTCGCCCTTCCACCGCCCCGAAAACAGGCACGTCCGGGCTGAGCGAGGCATCCTTGTCGACGAGCTGATGCCAAACCTCGGCCCATTTCTCGCACGACTCGATCCGCGTGAACACATGGAGGAACTTGAAGTCGAAGCCGGCTTCCCGACGAAAAATCTCGAACATCCGCACCATCCGCGCCCCAAAAAACAACAATTTGGCGATGCAGGGAGGAAGCATGCCAAGTGTTCGACGAAAGAATGTAGGCAACATGCCAAAAGTTCGGCGTCGATTCTTGGATGCATACCTGCTACTCGATGCTCGTGCCGCTCTCTGGGCGGGCATGGACCGATTCCTGGATGTCGTGCCATCTGTTGCATGCCGTTTGAATGCCCGCCCAATGGTTGGACATGCCCTTGGTGCTGCGGTCCATGTACGTGCCGGTGAACTCGGGGTCGACCAATTTGCGCTCGTCGAAAGCTGCCTTGATCCTCTTCCAGTACGTGTCGGTGTTCTGGTTCGCGTCGGTGATCGGGTCCATGCTCACAAGCTTCCATGATTCGGCGAGGCACACGTCCTCGACCGACGTCCACTTGATGCGGGGCTCGCCCGGCTTGCCGTTGGCCGATCTCGTCTTCCTCTTCTTTTTCCCTTTGCCCTTCGTCGGCGCGGGCACCGACTCTTCCTCCTCGAGCTCGTCCTCGGGGTCCTCATCCTCCTTCTCCTCGCCGTTGTACATGTCGCCGGCGCCCTGGTCGACCTCGGCACCAAACCCGGGGCATGAGGCGGTCGCGGTTGAGCCGGTGTTGATTATGTCCTCCATCTCGGCCTCGGCGTTGGCATACTACGGCACAGGCGCGAAATGAAGAGGGCCTCGCCGGGCGGTCGCGGACGAGCTGGAGTACGTCGGCGAGGGGACGTAGCCGTACTGGGCGTTGAGGTGGCCGGTGGAGAAGGCGGAGGGCGTGCGTGGAAAGGTAATGTTGGGGTTGAACCCACCAAAGGCATCGCCATCGACGTACTCCGGCGAGGGCGCGTACCCGCATCCGGGCGAAGGAATGGTCGGTGAGGGAAAGTGCGGGTCGCCCGGGGCGATTTGATGGCCGGCGCCGTGGGGAAACGGCCCCGCGGGTTGTCTCCCCGGGAAGATCGGGCGGCGACACAACACCTCCTGCTCAACCGCCGCCGCAGCGTCCCGGGCTTTCTTCATGAGGAGCCTGTTACGGCGATCGGCGGTCACCGCTTCCCTTCGCTCGACGTTCGTCATCCCCGCCGGTCTCGCCATCGGCGCACGGGGCTTGCGCGGCTTGGCGACGGCGGAGCCGGTGGCTTGGCGAGGGGCGGCGTACTTTTTCGGCGGCATGGCGACGAAGAAAGGGAAGGAAAATGGAGGGAAATGGATGAACCGGCGGGCGAAATGGCGGGAGTAGGAAGGAAAAGGAGAGGAAAGCGGCGGGAAGTAGCACCCTGTGTCGCCAACACCTCGGCCCCACTCGGCTTTTCGCTTCAGCCGGCGCGTCCAAGAGACCCCCAGCACCCTAGGTTCGGTCTGGATTCGCCGGCCCAAAAAAAAACCTCAACCGGCGAAAAACGGAGTTCTAGGGCCGCGGCTGGGCGTTTTTTCGCCCGCCGGCGATAAAATCGGCCCCTAGGGGGTCCTTTCGGGCCGCGGCTGGAGATGTTCTAACGGTAGCCAAATTGTTCATGGGCAAGGTTGCTCGTTCAAGGACGACTAAGTGCTAATGGTCAAGTGCTCCGACCGCGCCTTCAAGTACAACGGTCACAACCGAGAACAATCGGGCACACGACACCATATTTTAAATACTAGGAAATTGCCTGTGCGTTGTAACTAAGATACACTATTAATGCCATATCAATAAAGAAAATATGATCAGCCTGCGGCAAAAAAAATAAAATAATACTACCATGATAATGCATCTCGACTCATGTGGAAGAAAACACTAGCCTACGAAAATTCTACCATGAAAACGAGTTTTTTTTCTTTTTTTTTTGCAAAAATACCGTGAAAACGAGTTGTTTTGCAATGTGAGCATATACATGACAATGCTAGGGGTTAGCCGTCCAATCTTCCATGTCCATCGTTTCTTGATTGGGAAAAGTCCAAAACAAACTTTAAAGTTATAGACGAAAGACAAATCAAATCTTAAATTTTGAATCTCGAAAATTAGCATGAATTTGTAATCCAGGTCTATTTTAAACTCTAGACCTGTTTGTTACATCGGGATTACTATAATCCCGTTCAGGACAACCTGCTACTCTCACGGGTGAGAATTTGAATCGGCCCACTATACCACAACTAGGTGTGCATCCGCGTGTGTCGCGCGTCGACTCTTATGCTCATTTGCTTCTGGCGAAAAGCTGATGGGGAAGCTTGCGCGGAAACATGCGTGGTTCTATGCGAGAACGTGACCAAAAAAAACGCCGATGCGGTGCCAAAATATACACTGAAATCGTTGGATGAAAACGCGATGACAAGACGCGAGAGAAGAAGAAAAGGTGATGGCTACTGGCTGCTCGGCTTGACTCGATCCCATGAAGCCAAGCATATCCGTGTGTGTAAGTGTGATATATCCTAAACCATGCCATGGTTGGCTACTTGCTTTATTGATTTTCTACTCTCTCTTGGTTTGTCTTATTCCAGGGTGATCAATCAAGTTTGTTTCCTGAGTTGAGTGGTGGTGGTGGGTTAATCGTGTTTGGCTGAACTGTTACACCGGACGCGCAAGGCGTGTTGGATCTACATCTATCCAATTACTCCTGCAGCGTCACATGGAAACAATTTTTTTCAGGTGCCCATCGATTGCTACCAGTGGGTTTATTTTCTACAAACCGTTCATCGGGGCAGCCATTTCAGGCGTGTTTCGGGGGCGACAGGGGCGGCGGCGGACCCCTGACTAGAGGGCGACGGCGGCGGTCGCGCCTGGAAACCATAAGCGGCGGCGGCGGCGTTCTCCAGCGATCTATGATCCCCCCGAAAGGTTTCCCCTCTTGTTCTCCCTAATTCCCCCCCTAGGTTTTCATGGTGTGTCATGAGTGGAGCTGCAGAGGAGCGGCGAGGGCTTAGAGGGGGACGTGGTGGTGGGCGCGACCTTCTTCCCATGCGACCACACCTTGTTCCGCGCCTGCGCCTTGCGAGGTCCTCAACCTCGTCTAACGCCGACTACCGCGGCCACACCTCCCCTCTCAGCTGCTGATTTTTTAGGGAGATATGTTGCTCTGTTGGTGTGCACCTGCTGCTCTACACCTGTTGCTCTGCGCAGACGAACAGAATCTACCATTGTTGCTCTGCACCTGCTGCTTTTCATTCATGGCTATATCATTGTGTTGCAGACAAACAGAGGTTGCACTTGTTGCTCTATACTTGCTATTTTTCTCCATGGCTAGATCCTAGTTTGCAGATTTAGTTTACACGCTAGCTACTTCTCGTGTGAATTCCCCGTGGGAATTTTTGTGGAGATGATGATCACAACGCCACGAGTAGATGCTTAAGAGCATCTCCAGCCGTTGGCCTCCCAGGGGCCGATTTTAGTGTCGCCTGGGGGGCAGCCGACGCTAAAATCGACCTGGGGCGGCTCGGCTTCCCAGCCGTGCCCCCGTGGTCGCCCCCCAACCGCCGCTTTCAACCCATTATGGGAGTAGAATCGGCCAAAAACGTTAAAAAGTTTCGATTTTTATTGAAATATAATACAAAAGCTAAAATAAAAAAAGATTACGTAGTCGTCCCGTCGCCGCCGTCCCGTGGCCGCGTGCCGCATTCTACATGCCGAGGAGCTTGTAGAAGTCGGTGTAGTCGCCGCCGTCGTCCCCGTCCCCGTCGCTGTTGTCGTCGTCCGGCGCGCCGCGACCGCCGTCCCTGCTGTAGCCCTGTCCTACGTCGCCGAAACGGTGCAGGTCGGGGTTGGAGGGCCCGGGCGCCTCCCCGTCGAGGATGATGAGGCCGGCGATCTCCTCCTCGTGGCGGGCATAGTGGCGAGCCTCGATATCCTCGAGGGCCCGGCGCTGCCGCTCCACCTCCTCCTGGATGTAGTCGTCCCGCGCCCACTTCAGGGCGGCCTCGTTGTCGGCGGTGGCCATGTCCAGGTGCTCCTGCTTGACTACCGCCGGCGTGCCAGGCTCCGTCTTCGGCCTGACAAGGCAGAGGTGGCCGTGGGGAGGCGAGGGCTCGCGGTGACAGCCCTCATTGATGGTGATGCCGCCGCTGTTGCGTCCGCTGTGTCGGAGCGGCGATAACAAGCCAGGCTCAGCCTTAACGGCGACGAGCGGCGTGTGCGTTGCACTGAAGGAGTGGGAGGACTGGGAGGACTGGGAGGAGTACGAGGACGACGACGACGGCGCCTCCATACGCCATGGCTGCCACGACGAGCCCCTCTGGCGGGAGACGGATGTCGCCTCCGGGTACCCGAGGCACGGCTCGTTGCCGCCCTCGATGTGTCGAGGACGACCTCGAGAGTGCGTTCAGGGACTCCCCACCAAAGACGGTGGCCCTCGCTGTTGTTGCGGCCGAGCGCGGGGCCGCCGTTGGTGGAGGCGAGCTGCTCCTCGCGGCGGCGCTCGAAGTAGGCCGTCTAGAGGAAGGTGCTGTCCGGGGCGTACCTCGGCTACCGGTGATGCTCCTCGGACAGGGTGGACCGGATCGGGGCGATCTCGGCACGCCGCTCGGCTCTGGTGGGCACCGGCGGCACGGGGACGCCGTCAGCGCTAAGCCTCCAGGCGCCGAGCGCCCGCATGTCCGGCGACGCCAGGTACTCCGCCTCGAATAGCAGGCGGGCCTCGTCCTCATGAAGGTGCCGACGGCCAAAGCCGTTGCGGGCCGTGCCGTCGCCAGGGTAGCGCTCTGCCATTGCGGGGGGATAGGGAGAGGAGATCGCCGGAAGAGAGAGGGCGTCGCTGGTGGGATTAGGGGCATGCGACGAGGTGTGGCGAACACCGGCGAGGTTGCCTTTTATAGCAGGCGAGCGGGCGGCACCGCACGGACGAGTGGGAGGAGACGTGTGCACGTCGCCGGCTCGTGAACGCCCGTACTGACTGCGCCGCCCGTGAACGCTGGCTCGTGAAGGCGCGACATCAATGGAAGGCTGACCGGCGGCAACCTTGCATTGATTCCCCGCGGGGAAACCGAGGCGATGAGGACAACGCCGCCGCTCGATCGCTGACTCGGCGGACCCACCCCCGTTTTCACGCCAAATTGTTTCGCCCGACGCCCCCAGCGCGCCGGGTTCGGCCTGGGTATGCCGGCGCTAAATTAGGCCCTAACCAGCGAAAAATGGGCTCGTGGGGGCGCGACTGGGCCGATTTTCGATCGCTGGCGCAAAAAAAACGGCCTTCGAGGGGCCTCTTGGGGGGGGGGGGCGGAGGCTGGAGATGCTCTAAATCCGAAGAATTTAGCTTCTTGCTGGGCTGGTTATTTAGAGCCAGCAACTGGCTGCCGGATTTCGTCCCGTCCGTAGCGCTTCGGAAGTCACTCTGGCGTGGTGAATCGAGTGCCACCAGTAGATTCTCGGCTACTCCTCATGTGAATCCCTAAAGTGGCGTAGAGGCTTAGGCGGTGTCCATCAGTAGACTAGGTTTATGGGCTAGCCACCGATGCACAGTATATGAACTAAAAAACAAAGAGATCATAGGCAGGCCACGGACACTTTGGCCTTGCCATAGGTCTGTGAGAGCCGACGACAGTACTGTTTTGGATGCTGCTTTGAGGCATTCACTCCATAATTACATAGTGCACAATGCTTCATCACAATGCTGATGTCCTTGAGCTTTTCCTGCTGCCTTCCTGCCCTTTAGCATATCATGCTTCAGCAAACAACAGATGCAACATGCATATTGCTATTGGTTCCGGGACTGATTAGCATATCAGGATCATCAAATTAATATCTGCTTGTGTATGTTGCAATGCGATGTAAATTCATGGTATGTGTTGCATTGACTGTTTTTGTTGCTGCCTATTGTTTGTATGTTGCACATGTTTTCAGTTTTTTTAGCGTGGTCATATATGTGTTTTCTAGCTAATGTTATGATGCATCACTGGTCCTGATTGAGTTCTTTTCTCTCTCCTTTGTGCAGTTGTTGCAGGCACATCTGCTGAGGATGAGGGAAGTAAGAAGGTTAAGAAGAAGATAAAGAAGAAAGAAAATCTATGGGGGTTCAAGATGAGGTTTAATTCGAAACGGCTAGGTGATCTTGCGGAGCACCTATCACCGGCGAAACAGAGTATCATACGCAATGGCCCCTTTGGAGATTTGTTGGACATCAAGCCCTTCAAGGTACCACATGCACTTATTGAGTTTGTTGTGATGAACACAAACCATGCACTTCGAGAGTTCAAGTACAAGAATAAATCTATCAAGTTCAGCAAAGACATGGTGAAAAGGATTTTCAATGTGCCATCGGGTGATAGTCCCGTGAAGCTTCTTAAGAAGAGCGATGAGCATGACCTTCGCAGCATTTATAAGGAGGGGAATAGAGCGCCAATTTTCCATGTTTTCAAGTTGCTCAAAGATTGCAGCGATACGGACGAGTCTATGATAAAGAGAACATGGGCACTCGTTGCATTGGCTATAGTTGTTTGCCCAGGCACCGACAACATGGTCAACCTTGAGTATCTAGCTTCCCTTGAAAACATGGCTTTGGTGCAGAACCTTGCTTGGGATGAGCACGTATTGGCACGAGCCATGGAGGAGGTTTCAGTCTTTCAAGAGAAGAAGAGGGCGCAAGCAACAATTGCAAACCCAAAAGAATTTCAGATCCGCTCATGTCTGCCCATGTTAGCGGTATGAAACGTTTTCATGACAAAACACCTCCTTTCCTTTTCATTGATGCACATACATCTGTATAGCTTGCATTCATGCTTTTTTGTTGTCTATTGTTATGCAGATTGTATACATGGATCATCTCGATATTCCGCCCGACCTCCCAAAGAAGCATATCATAGATTATTCCGTGCCAAGGATACGCTATGTTTGTCAAAAGAATTTCTACTGGGTGGATAGAGTTGACAAGAACAAGCTTACTCTTGTCCAGCCTTTCTATGGGAAGCATACACAAGTATTTTTTTCTTGATCCATGTATGTTCCTTCGTGCCACATGTTTTGTTTGTTAATGAGCATGTCATAGTAATTCAGCTTATGGATGCACACTATGGATGTAGCAATTAGGATGCAACATGTAGCAAATTAGTATGCTGGTAGTAGCAAATGCACACAATAGTTGCAGCAATTAGGATGCATTATGTAGCAAATTAGTATGCTGGTAGTAGAAAATGCACATAGTGGTTGCAACAATTATGATGCAGTAGCAAATTAGTATGCTAGTAGTAGCAAATGCATATAGTGGATGTAACATCATGTTAGTAGATAACAATAAGAAACATTTTCTTAGCAAGACTGCCAGTTCTCAGATTTTTTTTGCTAGGTACTGTTTGTATGTTTCACATGTTTTTCAATTTTTTTAGCGTGGTCATATATGTGTTTTCTAGCTAATGTTTTGATGCATCATAATAGGTTTGCTTCCATTTCAGCAAGGCAACCAATTTATTCTTCCTCATGTTTTTTTGTTTCTTTTTATTCCTAGTTTCAGAGTTTGTGCAACACGCCGTATGCCCCACTACTTATTTGTCCAGGAGTTGACCATGAAGCAGCCACTAGGCAAGGGGCTGGTGCTGAAGCAGCTAATGGTCGAGGAAGCCAAAATGAAGCACGTGAAGTTCAAGAAAATGATGAGGGTCAACCAAATTTATCCTCATCGTTCAATGATTGGCGCCAACAACCTTTCCCTAGCATGGATGATCTCACGATATGTTTTCTACAAAAGATGCATCCATTTTTTTGTTTCAAGATACATGTAAAATGACTAATTTTTGAAACACATGCCTTTTTGTAGGTACCAGCTAAGTTCCAATCGTTGTATGACAAGCACAAGGAAATTTTCTCAACGGAGGTTGATGATGCATTATGCAAGTTTGGGCAGAGTTTAAAGGGATTGCAATCCAACCGTATGGCTGCTATGCTTTGTGGCATGGGAGATGCCATCGCAAATACCATGGATGATGCTCATGAGAAAGAGAAGGATGCTCAACAAGAAGCTCAAGCTACAACATCCACCTTGGATGATGCTCGTGAGAAAGAGAAGGATGTTCAACATGAAGCTCAAGCTGCAGAACCCACCGTGGATGATTCTCCTGAGAAAGAGAAAGATGCTCAGCATGAAGCTCAAGCTGCAAAACCTACCGTGGACGAAGCTTGTGAGAAAGAAGGATGCTTAACATGAAGCTCAAGCTGCAAAACCTATCTTGGACGAAGCTCGCGAGAAAGATAATGATGCCCAACATGAAGCTCAAGTTGCAACACCTACCATGGATGTAGCTCGTAAGAAAGAGAAGGATGCTCAAGCTGGAACTACGCGCATTGGTGATCAAGCTGAAGGTGCACCTGCTGACATCGTGATGAACAAAGATCAAATTGTTGGGGAGCGGAAAAAAAACCAAGAAGTTGCAACAAATGTTGGTCACATTCGTGACCGACAAAGAGTGAGTATGGAGGTGGAAGAATACGTTCCACCTAAGAGTCCCCCACTATTATTTAATGCACCCAGGAGCGCAACAGCCGGTCTTTGGGATGATGAGCCTTCATGTGAGCTGTTCCCAAAGGGTTCCGAAGACTACGAGTTGCTGCATGGTATGGACGAGCCTACAAATCGGAACAAAACATGCAGCCCTCTCTACCACAACGTCCCTGTTTTCCCTATCTCAGATGATGATGAAAGCCCTACTATTCCAGGTATGATTCCTTCCTCCGTCATCATTTCTCTTTTTGGACACCTTGTTTCATGTTTGCAACTTTTTTGTCCATGTTATTTTCGTGGTTGTGTGATCACAACAAATTCTCATAAAATCGCTCATAGCTTACCCGTTTCAACCATACATACATGTCTCTTTGTTGCAGCTAATATGATGGTCGGAGCGGATGAGCACCACATTGATGTGAGCAGTGGCCCTAGCACACACGACAAAAACACTAGGAAGAAGAGGGTGGCTAAAGTTCCAGCTGTCAAAAACCAGGGAAAGAAGCAGAAGCTCGAAATTAAAGTAGATAAAGTCGCATCACTTTATGAAAAGTATATTAAACATGGGAAACCACTAAGGAGGTCAAAACCCAATGAACTACCATGAGCTACCTATCCCGTATCTAGTGTCTTAATTTTTTGTTGTTGAAACAAAATATTCATCGCTTGCAACTATGGTATCAAGACACCTTTCGTCAAAATAGGTGGATTTTATGTTGGGTACAAGAAGTTTCTTGCATGCCTAAAGCCCCACGGGGAAATGAATGATGAGGTTATGTCGCTATGTATCGAGCAACTCAATCTCGCATCTTTAGCATCAAACAATAGGGCTGTTAAAAACACTTCTTCTCAGTCCATGCAGCGGTAAGTTCCCGTAAAAACAAAGTAATGCTTCATGCTTTTTTCAGTTTGCATGCAGCACACACTAATCCTTTTGTTGCTATTTTTTAAGCAGTCTCTACTCAAGCAAGACCCATCAATTTTCCAACCAAACGCCATCATGACTGAGCTTGAAAGGGCTGTGGCTAAGTTCAAGGTTCAAAAATACGACCTCGTAAGTTCCCGCAAGTCATTTCTGTTTTCATAGCACAAATACTTTCAAAATTTGTATCCAGCGATGTGACGCACGCAACACTTTTTGTTTATGTTCTGATGCCTTCTTTTGCATTTTCAGCTCTGGTTCGCAATTGTACATGAACGTCATTGGGTAGTTGTTTGCACGAACTTGCTTCACAAGCAATGGAATGCATTTGACGCACTTCATGCAAAAGGTAAACCATCCACCTTGAAGAAGCAAGCCAACAACCTAGTCAGCTCTTTCTCTCTTTCATAGTTGCGTATGCCCTCGCTACGTCTATTTAAAATTCCTGATGTCATTTTTACATGTTTTATATGTTTTTTCAAACTTTTGTGTGTGTTTTTGTTGGTAGATCACAAACTTTACAACCCTTGCACAAGAGTGTGATGCATTTAATGTAAATGTTGCATCCTTCACCCGGACTAATCTAGACGACTACCCAAAGCAAGATAACCTGTGAGTTTTTCCTATGCTTCAATCATGTGTTCATTTGAAACTAGTTGGTTGTTTCCACTATACACGAGAATGTTATATTCTTCCTTTTAACTCACATGTGTGATTGTGGTTTCTTTGGGCTCAAGTATGTGGAGAACTTTGATGGAAAGGCAATGGAAAGGTTTGAGCAAGTATCCATTTTTACCTTTTTTGTAGTCTCTTTTTTGTTAAATCTAGTTTTTTTTGTTAAAAAACCTATGCAACAAAAGAATAGCTAGTAACAAATGCTTCTCAACATTTCATGTTTACAGGGAGACATTGCACGACAGCGAATGGAATGGACGTATAACCTGTACCATCACCCACTAAACAAAGCCTCAATGGAGCTAGCATTCAGGGAAGAGTTGGCGGAGTGATTTCACGATGGTTCAAGGCGAACAAGCTTTTCCATTAGTTCTAGTTAATGGCTCAAATGGTAGCATCTTGATAGGAGAAATGATACTTATGTAAAGAATGATAACTCCAACTTTGTTTTATTTTCGGTATGTATGAACGAATGGTACTTGTTCAGGTTTGCAAGTTGGAATTTGGATGAACCATTTTGATGCCAACATGGTTGCACGATGAATATGGCACCTGTTCATTGCTGAAGTTTTTTGTATACTAGATGATACCCCGCGCGTTGCTGCGGAATATTTTATAATAATCAATTGCTCCGTACACATGTGCAACCAAAAAACTAAAAATAAAAGTATATATTTCTTATAATTTCTTGAAAATGTAATAATATGAACTATTGAGAATTAAATAGACTTCCTGCAAACAAAAAACAACTAAATGGACTTGCTAATAGAGTTAGAGTAATGGACTTGCTAATAGGTTGCTTGGTTACATTGGGAGATAAACTCATTGTTATTACCCTTTTCTATCTATCTTTTTGATAAAGTTATATGCACGTTGTATTGAGCTAAATAAACTAAAATAATTCTTACGATCGCTAAACTTAAAGAGTTTAATTGTACTATGAAGGAAGCTAATGGTGGGAAGTTGCCAAAGTAAATGGATTAATAGTGCTCTGATTAAATGAAGCAAGCAATTAAAATGTGTGAACTCAAATTGCAAGTAAATGGTTTATGCGGCAAGGGAAAATAGACAGGATTACGAATACCTTTTCTATTTAGCGTCCTTTACTTTGACAGAACCAAAGGGCAATGTATAATCTATCGACAATAGCACCTGAAAACTGGGATAATGTGTCCATAGTTGAGATCTACAGTAGCAAACAATTGAGATAATGCTAGACTACTAATCAAAATGTTGCAATAAATGTATGACAGAAACCCAGTAAAGTTGTCCATAGTTGGCGCTTGCCAAAAGAACAAAACTATGAATTATGTATTCTGTATTATAGACATTTTATCTGAATTGAGGTACTTCAAAACAGGTTACATGAGAGGACAATATCACATAGGTATCTCACCAGCTGTCAGGCAACTGGTAGCATGCTTAAAACCATTTGATGCTTCTATCAGTAGGAGAAATAAAGTAAACCGAGCCAATCAACTCATCCATGCTTATACAGTAAAAAAGGTTAGTTCAGTCAGTTGAATTTAAATAAAACTGAAAAAGGAGGAAACAAAATGTACCTAGCTGAATGATCCAACAGGGAGGGCAGGGAATGCTATTGTATGCAAGGACAGGGTGCCAACAGACCCGTTTGAACCACCTGCAAGAAAGTTTGTCTTGTCAGATACTTGTCTATTAATGGGAGGGGCAACATACTATGCAGCAAGAACCTCCTAATTGTCCTAGAACTAATCATCCTAGATCCTCACCATCAGCAGAAAATCGTCCGGCAGTTGCGGCAGGTGGGATCTGACCAAATCTGAAAATAACCTTGATATCCATCACATATACTGTTTCACAATTTTTGACTGTAATATATAGAAGCCATGAGAATCATATTTCGATGCTATCTAGATAAGTATGGAGACTAACAAAATGGTCATATAATAACTCAGCGTTAAAAATAAAATTCAGATATGGAGATCTTGTGCTCTCTAAATAAGTATGGAGACTAACGGAATGTGCATATGATAACTCAATATCAAATAAAATTCAGACATGCGAGCTTGGTGCTCTATAAAAATAAGCAAGGAGACTAACAAAATGTGCATAAAAAGAATACACTATTTGCAGGATCTTTTTTATGGTTTAGTCATAAGCGCCTGAACTAAGAATGTGATCGATGTGCTTATGGTTCAGATGCAAAATCAAAAGATTGCACATATATAGTTCCACCTCACATACCTGAATGCTAAAGAGATAGAAGTGAGATACCCCTATTGCCCTGCAAGTAGTCCTTTCTTCCAACGTAAACGATCAAGTCCTCCATGCTGCATCGCTGTTTTGTAAGAACCTGATGAGAGAAATGGTACACTATCACTGTTACACGTTCTTCATAGAGTATCATAATGAAAGCAGTCTAAATTTTTGATGATCGATATACTTGCCACTCACATGTGTATTCTCTTATCTCTGGTTCACATACTTGACAATCTGATCCATGCCTCATCCCAAATACGTATATATATATCAGCCTACTACTTGATCTCTATACATAAACAAACATACATTGACACACCGGTAAAAAGAGAGAATCAAAAAGAAGAGGAGGGAGGAAGAGCCTGGACTGAAGGCGTCCCTCCCTGATCCCCAACGGTGCGCCTCCTAGAGCGTGATCAGCGGCCGCGGACAACGCCCTTCCCCGTGGCGTTCCCGAGCGGCGGACGAAATCTGGCATGGGCGGAGACCCCTTCCTCTCCGCCCAAGGGCTGCAGTTCGACAACCGGCGCTGTCGGCCTGTCGAGAAGCCACACTGCGTTGAACGACAGGAAGAGCACATCGGCAACAACATCAGTCTGCTGGGCACTGATTCCCCTCGGTGGAGGCGTGTGCTCGTGCACGGGCGGCGGCCGATTTGGCATGGGCTAGTGACCACGGTGACAGCGTCTCGCATTCGTGGCAGATTTGGATGGGCAAACCAAGGATTTTTTTTTTCAAAACTAGTACAGATTTTGTATCAAATTTGAAAACAGCTGTAGGAGTTGAATTTTTTTCGAAATTATTACCCTGTCGGCCAGCAGCAGGCCGAACAGGGGTCCGTCGGCCATCACCAGGCCGAAGTGGTGCCTGTCGGCCAGCATCCAGCCGAAGAGGCCCCTTTCGGCCAGAGGACGGCTGAAGAGGCACCTGTCGGCTAGAGGGAGGCCGATGGGCCACCTGTCGGCCAGAGGTAGGCTAAGGGGCCCCTGGATAAGACCCAGGGCTTCTTTTCTTCCTCCTCCGACCACTCGTTTCACCCTCCCCCGTCTAGTAGCCTGTCCCTCTCCACCTCTCACTCCCGTTGCTCTCCGATGCTTCCACCGCCTCGTCGATCTCTTTGCTCGACCACCCATGTTGTTATCGTACCCGCATGAACAATAGATCAGGGCGCTCTCTACCGGCCTACGGTATTTTTTTTGGCTTCGAACTCTGAAGTCGGTAGTGGATCTAGTTCTTATTGGTCACCGTCCGTCTACAGGTAAATGGCTTGCCCATTTTGCCGAGCTCCAGGTGGCCCTTGTGTTGCTGTTGATTCCGGTGCGTCTGTATTTACTGTGGTGCTGGATCGTCGATGTTCAAGACGTGTTGTAAGATTATATGTCTTGATTATCTAACTGTGGCATATTCGAATGGCTTTGTTTATATGATTATGATGTTTGCTTCCATTCTTGTTGTAGTATGTTCCGTGCAGTGTTAGATCACATCTTGCTCGGTACATTGAGGAGTGCAGAGCTTTAGCTATTCGAAGAGGTGACACATATATTGATCTTGCTCTGCACAACAATGAGGGTAACTTATACCATGTTATATTTACACATGGTAGGATGAACAGTAAATTCCATGGTCCTTCGTGGGAGGAACTTGTGAATGATTATGGTCTCCGCCATAGTGACATGATGACTATTATGCTTGAGCACTATGAAACTTATATTAGTGTCAAATTTCATCGGGATGGTGTTATGTTGTTTCCTCTACCCCATGTTGATAAGATATTTGTTTGACTGATTTTTAGATTTGTTTCATCTTATATGTTTTGCTGTTCATCTCAGTTAGTGAAATCATTTTTTTGTAGCTCTTGAGGATCTGAGTGAAACTCAGAGGGAACTTGTTGACAACTGTTTTTATAGTCGTGGTGTCACTCTGAATTATCATCAAATGTATGTCATGTCGCGGCAGCTCTTTAATGACAACTACATACCGTGTACTCCTTTTGTTCATAGGATGGATCACATGAATGTTATTTCTCAACACATGGTAAGCTTTGGTTTCAGTTTTTTTTATTTGTTTGTTCTTTGCTGGTTCATAGGACGGATCATATAACTTGCTTGTTTTTGTCAGGTTATTCCTACCATGGTTGTCAGGAGTTTGATGAAATTTGTGGCTATTCCTAGGACTGGTTCTTTAACTCTTGAAATTATTTTAGATTCAGAAGATGATGATATATTTGTGAGCATTCCTTGTTCCTACTTCATTGGCTTGGGTGATCGAATGGTGTTGAAGAAGGAAGGTTTCGGCAATTTTCTGCTGACATCATCTATTGAAGTCAACAATTTGGTGCTCGTAACATTCAAACAACATGAACATGAGCTAGCTATTGTTTTCAGCTATCTGCCACAGTGAGAAAGAAAGAAAGGGCTCTTGCAGCCCAGGTAGAAGAAAATATCCACGTTGTGTCTTAATTTCAGCAAGTTATATCTTAATTTCAGCAAGTTGTATCTTAATTTCAGTAAGTTGTATCTTAATTTCAGGAAGATGTATATTAATTTCAGCAAGCCGTACTATTCCCCTTATTATTTTCTACCATACCGTGCCGCCACCTTTTTCCCACCATTCTCTGCCGCCACTTTCTTTCCCGCCATTCTCTCCCGCCTTTCTCTCCCGCCATTCTCTCCCGCCATTTTCTCCCGCCAAGTATTCCTGCCAAATTTTCTCGCCAGATTTTCCGCCATTGCTGTTGTCATCTGCCTATAAAAGGATGCATTGTATCTGCCTTCCTCCATCAGCCACCAACACTCAAAAAACCCAGCGCGGTAGTCATTATGAGTTTTCCTTGTTCGGATCAAAGTATTAGGCCTAGCAAATGGAAGAGTGTGAAGTTGCCTCAGGGGGTGGAAGCAGTTCGTTGCTGGTGCGGGGATCTCTGCAAGGTGAAGGAGGTGACAGATTTTTCAGATTGGTTGGGTATGAAGTTTTTCGTTTGCGCTAATTATGAGGAAGATCCACCCGTTGGTCCTTCACCGTACATCACGCCTTTGGTATGTTTAAGTCACCCAGAATAAACACGTTGTTGATATTTCTGTTGATTTGATTATTATATTTCTGTTTCTTTTGTAGTCTCCTCCGCCCCTGTGCCAGTACTATCGTTGGATAGACACGAAAAAGCCGGACTGGGCGGTGACTGAGATACATGAAAGAAGTCGTCGTGCATGGGCAAGTTTGGACTTGGAGGAGCACTGCGAGAAGGCGGCAGCAGAGGAGAAAGCAGAGCAGGAGAGAGCTTGGCAAGAGTACTGTGTGGAGCAGAGGGCTTTTTTTGCTGAGATGAAGAAGAAAAACCAAGAAAATCAACTTCGACTGGTGGAGGTCTACCAGCAGCGAGAGGAGGCCCGTGAGGCTGAGAGGCAGAGAAAGAAAGAAAGGGCTCGTGCAGCCCAGGCAGCAGAAGAAGCTGCAGATGGAAAAGGAAAATATCCATGTTGCACTCAGTAGATTTATATTCTTGTAACTCAATTTCAGCAAGTTGTATCTTAATTTCAGCAAGTTGTATCTTAATTTCAACAAGTTGTATCTTAATTTCAGCAAATTGTATCTTAATTTCAGTGAGAAGCGTGATACTTGCCTCTTGTGCAACTGCATTGGTTCTCTCCCGCCACTTTCTGTCGTGTCAGTTTCTTTCCCGCCACTTTCTCTCCCACCACTTTCTCTCCTGCCACTTTCTCTCCTGCCACTTTCTCTCCCGCCATTTGTTCCCGCCATTGTCTTTCCCGCCTCTCTTTCCCACCACTTTCTCTCCCGCCTATATAACCACATTCACAGCAAGGAGGGTGAGCAGGCCCTTCCTTTCCCTTTCGCTCCGCCATCCTTCCGCTCTCGCTCTCGCCATCCTTTTGTGGAGATGTCTCGTCCTCCTCATCCTCACTATCCTTTTGATCGTAGTTTTCACAAGGGTATGTCCGACTGTCTTCTTCGTCTAGCTGCCAATTTCAAGATGAATGATAGAATAGTTCCATGGGATGAACTCATTAGTAGTGACTTCATAATGAATGAGTTGGCTCACCAATTAGCTAGGAGTGGGTGGCCTCCCAGGACTTTTGAGGAGATACGGAAATAACTTCTGAGGTTGCACGCCAGATGGCAAAAGCAACTGCACAAGGGTGATGCTTACCTCAGGATTGCTGTGAATAATTCAGGTTTATGATCAGCAGAAAGTGAGGACGAGGACGACCTCTTCATGCCGAGCAACAAGATGAAGAGTTCTGCATCGAAGGGCAAGAGTTCTGCATCGACGAAGGGGAAGAGTTCTACATCAACAAAGGGGAAGAGTTCTGCATCGACGGAGGACGAAGACGACGTCTTCATGCCGAGTACCAAGGTGAAGACAACCGCACAGTCGATGGGCAACAGTTCTGCAAGGACAAAGGGGAAGAGATCTGCATCGATGGAGGATGATGATGATGCATTCATGTAATACGTTTTTCATGTAGTACTATTTTTCTGTAGTGGTGTTTTATGTAGTGCATTTTAATTATGTTGTAATGTTTAATTCAGTTGTAACGTTTAATTAAATTGTAACTATTTTTCTATAGTGGTGTTTTATGTGGTGCATTTTAATTTGGTTTGCTAGCCAATCAGTTTCTACCTCTAAAGGTCCTATGGCAGCACCGGCCAGAGGTAATGCCAACAAGTAGGACACATCCTGTAAACTAAGAGCCATCTCTCCCTAGGGAAAGTGAAACGTATTTGTCTCTGGTCTCCATCTATCTACCAAGCAGCTAAGGAGTGACCTGTCGTAAGAGAAGCGTGATACCTGCCTCTTGTGCAACTGCATTGGTTCACCTGCGTCATCCAAGTCCGGGCGATCAACCCACTCATCCAATGTACCCTCAACCAGTCGTGCCAGGGGTAATAGTCCAACCCAGTTCAACCTACAAAATAAACAGAATATAGATTACAATTAGCTTCTATCAAAGTGATGTCAAACATAGTAAGTGATTATACCGACACATACCTATCCACCCATGAAGGGTGTATCATCCAGTTAGACTTTGGGGTGCGAGTGATCAACACGTCTAAGTTCGTGCCCGATTCCGTAAGCGCGCCTCGGTGACCTCTATCGATATTGCCATTAAGCATCGGATACGAAGCCATATCTGCAATTAGAACATAGTCCACACATATTACAAATAAAAACTTAGATGTTTGCATATTACAAATAAAAACATAGTCTCACATATAACAAATAAAAACTTAGTCTCACATATTACACATTAAAGCGTAGTCTCACATATTACACACAAAAACATAGTGCACACATATTACAAATAAAAACGTAGTCCGACATATTATAAATAAAAACATAGTCTGACATATTATGCAGCTTCAGAGTTATGTATACCTCGTTCGCCCCTTCGGCCTCGAGAGCCTCGTCCACCACGACTCCCAGGACCACCTCTTGCAACTGTTGCTGCAGTCGTCGATGTGGAAGCACCGTCTTTCTTCAGGTCGGGGCAATATTTCATCCTATGCCCATAAGCCACGCAGAGCAAATATTGTCTGGTTGCTCCACCAGCTTCAGATTGGTTCATATCGTTTCGTATGCGCTTTACCTTACGCCTACCCCTGCTAGTTCGCCATAGTGCAGGATCCGGGATGTATACTCTATCACCATCGTTTACCTTGTTGAAATTGCCGACGACTCTAAACCCTGTCATCTGACCTATCCAGACATTGAGTACTGCCTCCTTTGAATAGTACGGAGACACGAAGGAGATAGCGTCCAACTTAATCTGGCCACAAGCAGCCAACACATGTGAGCAAGGCAGGTGCAATAACTTCGGTTTGTTGCATGTACACTCACAAGTTGGATAAAATTCTGCTCCAATTGTAACCTCATGTGTTTTCACCTCATTTGCAGAACCAAAACCATCAGTAGGTAGCTAAATCTCATACCTCCTTTCCTGATTACCTATGAGTGTGACAGTGTGCTTTTTTGCTTTCTTTATCTTCTCAGCCATGTACTCCATGACACGGCTACAATAAGGAGTGTTATGATTATCTGCAATATTCTTCTTTGCTAACTCATGCCTTTCTCTGAAATATCTCATAGTGCCATGGAATACACCCTCCACAATAGCTGTCAGTGGCAATGCTCTATTCCCTCCAAGTACAAAGTTATAGATCTCTGCAAGATTGGTTGTCATGTGGCCATACCTAGCTCCATGGGTGTCATGCAGCAAAGACCAATTCACTGGAGGCTCTTTCTCTATCCACTCAGAAAAATTCTTTATTGCCCTGCCCTTCTTTCTCTTCGTATTAGGAGGGTCAATTGCTGGCAAGTCACAAAGACCAACTGGCTCCTCAAGCTCCGCAATGAGTGCTGTTAATTTAACCTGGTGTTTCTCCATTTTCTTCCTAGCAAGGACCTGCTTCTTAGTGAACTCATCAAGTTTTGATCAAATAAAATCATATTTGCGTCGCTGGTTCTGCTTGTATAACTTCTTGAACAAGTTCATCAACCGTTTGTTCTTGAACTGCGAGAAAAAATTAGCACCCAGATGGCGCATGCACCACCGACTTTGCAAGTCCTTCCAAGGTGTTGGCTTGTCAGCAGTTGGATTACTCAGTGTCTTCACGGCCTTCAATATACCGGGATGCCTGTCATGAATGAGACACACATTTGGTCGGTCCTTCACGATCGCAATTTTAACTTGCCGGAAGAACCATACCTAGCTCGGAAAGTTCTCACCCTCCACAAATGCCATGGCTAGTGGGATGATTTGGTTCTTCCCGTCCACACCAATAGCAGTCAGGATTTGCCCTTTGTACTGACCAGTCAGGAATGTACCATCCACAAACATCACAGGAGGACAATGCCTGAAAGCTTCGATGCACATACCGAAAGAGAAGAATACTCATTTCAACACCTTGTAATCTGGTATACTATCCAACCTCGTGTGCTGAATGTTAACATAAGTACCGTGATTTCTCTCCTTCAATACGTCAAGGAGATGGACAACATTATCATAGGAGTCGAAGAACCTCCCAAACCTCTCCTCCATAGCCTTCTTCTTAGCCCTCCAAACCTTCCCATATGGAATGTCATACTTCCATCTAATCTTCACTGCTGTCTGGATGTGTTTTGCTTCCATATCTTTCTTCGTCACTATCTCAGTATACATGAGTTGTGCTATGAGAGTTGAAGTAAGGTTTTGATGACGAACCAACATGTTTTTCCTAACACAATTATGCGGGACAACATTTGTCACAACCCAGTGGATGTTATACTTTGCACCTTCGCAAGACAACCTGATTCAACACACTTCACGGTATATTTGGTTGGACTGGATGTGTGTGTCTGGAAAACCCTCTGGGTAGACATAGCCCACTTTATCACCACATACTTCATTTTCTTCTTCGTGTCAAACATAGCCCCGATCTGGACTTGGTTCAGATTATATTGCCATGGAGTCTCATTGCCATTGTTGACAGTAAAGCATGCGGATATGTCCTGCTCCCATGCAGCAGGAATTGGTACCTCTTCCTCATCCTCGGAATTTTCAGAATCAAGTTCCTCTGCAATCCCTTCCTCGTCCTCTTCCTCCATCACCCTCTGCATTTCATCGCCTTCCTCATCCCCATCAGCAACACCAGAGGCAGCTAATACTATCGACTGAATACTCTGACCAGCAGCATGACCACTAACATTGTGTGGCACATAATCTGACTCTTTCTCGGCTTGGCTAGCATTCACATTCGATGGCTGTGACCCGGATACATAAATCTTGTTAGCCAGTTGACTACTCTAGCCTGGTTCATACCCCACGGTGGGTGGTACAATATTCTCCTCCTTCGCCACTGGTTGCACTAGGGCAGACGGATGGATTCTTCGGTCTCTGCAACGACTTAACAGAGACAACCAGTGCTGGCTCTTATCTATCGGAATCAAATCCCACTTCACATTTTTACAGGATTTGGTCCACACGACATGAATACTGACGGAACAAACTTCAGGATCCAGGCCAAAACTAGTTGTCAACCAGTGCTTCAACTGTCTAATGTCCAGTCTGTCCGGGTCTAAAAGTGTCATCTCGCCTCTTTTAAACTCGCTAAGATCAACCCCCAACTTATTATATCGAGCATTACTAGGGCCGTAAAACACAATCAAATTTATGGATTCAGATATTTTAACCTGTCAGACATTGCCAGCTTCTCATTATTTGCAACGAATAAATCAACACTAAAATAAAACGTACACTAAAATATACCCACGTATTCTAAATAAACCTACACTAATATGACTACACTAACTAAACCTACGCTCGGAAAACATACACTAAAATCACTACAATAATAAAAATAACTACACTAATAAAAGTAATCTAAAATAACTACACTACTAAAAATAACCTAAACTAATTTTACGTACATTCAAAAAACTAACCTAAACTAACAGAAAAAAATTATACCTTTGACGCGTGAGTGTCCTTCTTCTTCCTCTCCACCTTCTTCTTCCTTTCCACCACTCCACCTTCTCACCATTCACACATCCACCACCACACCATTTCTCCTCCCCACGAACAAATCACTACCACGTTTCAAAAAATAAAATCGTAGGGCGGGGAGACGAAGACGATCTATTGATTCATCGGATTGAAACGGAAAATGGGTGGAGGAAAAGGGAGATCAAGAGGGGGGATTTCGGCCAAGAAACACGAAGAACACAGGAAGCTGGAGGAAGAAGAGGAGCTGGCCGCGTCGGCCTTATCTAGGGGCTCTTTGGCCTCCTGGCAGACGACGGGTGCTCTTCGGCCTGGCATGGGCCGACGGCCCGGCACTTCGGCCTGGCGGCAGCCGATGGGCCCTTTTCGGCCGGCACTAAGCCGACGGGTGGCCGGTCGGCCCAACTAAGGCCGACGGGGTCCTATTTTTGGCATTTTTTCAACTGCACCACCTGTTTTCAAATTTGATACAAATTTCATAATAGTTTTGAAAAAAATTCCAAACCAAGAAGATGGAGCAGTGGATGCGAAATTGGTTGGATTTTTTTGAGGGGCGAAATTGGTTGGATTTTTAAAGAAGGGAAGTGGAAGGGGAGCATGCTATCCGCTATGCATACCAGAGAAGACGATGATGCTTCGGGGAAAAAGATGGCATGGCTCCACAAACCGAGCAAGAGCAGTAAGCAACACCGACTAATTAATTTTGGGCACCAAAAACGTCGTACAACACATTCAAACTTCCTTGGGGAGCCGCTTCGTACAGCCCAGCCCAAAGAAATAGCGCGGGATGTGGTTAAAACTGATGACGTGGCTAAACTGCTGAGGTGGAATGAGGTAGATGGCTGCATGTTGATTCGTGATGTGGATAGCTTGCATGTTGATTAGTGATATGGATAGCTTGCATGTCAAGAGAAATAGGTTAGTGGGGATGAACTATTTAGATATTATAGATATGTCAACATATTTGCTGGAAGGATAGTCTATAAAATCTTCAACAACACACCTCACTTACAATGTTTTTTCTGCAAACATGCGTTTCATGTAATAACCGTAGTGCTACATTCTTGCATTTTATTTGCTCCAAGCTCACAAAAAAAGCTTCATCCATGTTCTACAACCATTACACATACACTCCAAAATTCTATTTCACAGCCAAAACATTATATTTTTCTAACCCAAGAAATGTTTTTTTTTATGTTTCAACATTTATTTCACTGCAAATAACAATTAAACTATGTTAATCCATGTGGTTTTAAATACTCATAACCTTACAAGCATAATCAAGTCCTCCCTACACAGCAGGAATCATGTAGGGTTGCATCCTTCAAACAAAATGCTTCAACTACTATGTGTTTTTGCTTCCACTAGTTACTGCATTTGTTACAAGCAAGATTGTTTTTTTCATAATGATTTCTAACTGTAAATAAAACCGTGCAACCCTTGCAACAAACTTAGTACCCATCATTCAACAAAAAACACAGCTTCACAAACTTATGAAATTTGGAATCTATCCTTTTTTAAATTCACACATGTAGTAATATGTTGCATTCCATCACACAAATAGAATCCAACAAGGCTACAAAGCAATACATCATTTTTCCCTCATTGAAACATCCTAAAGTGTAAGGACCATTTCAACATCGAGATCTTTTCTGGTAGCACTCGCAGCAAGCATAGTAGCAAGCAGTTGGCAGCTCTTGGCATTGTGATCCTCATCTCCACAAAAATTGCAAGGTGTCTTCTTACCCTTGGATTTGGCGCTTGAGCTTTCTTTGTTTTTGCTTCGTCTTTCTTTCTTTTCTTCCTCATCTCATCTTCTCGTAACTCAATTAGTGGCTTCCTTTGCTTCTCTTTTTTTCCTTTGGCCTCCCTTTCTTCGCAGACTTTGGCGGGTTCCGCAAACCTACAAGGGCTGGTTCCTGTTGCCGTGTAACCGGACCCGTTGAAGCCTGCCCTTGTTTAGTCTCTTCATGGCTTTGGTTTCTGCGCCAACTCCTTCTACCCCATCCATCGCTCTAGATTTTATTGCAGCAACCCCAACATTTCCTTGATTAATAAGTCCAGAGACAAAATTATAAGCTTCATCACTAAAGCATGCATCAGAAGCGAGCCTGCCAAACTTCATGCAGAGAGAGTTGAAATTGAGTGTGTTTGTTGTGGGGACACCAAAGTGCATAGCCCTATGCCGTCATCGGGATCAGGTGCTACATCAGCTGCTCTCTTTGACCATCTTTCAAGCATGTAAGCTGCAGGTATCGTTTGCATGTTTAGGTGCACCATGACACGGATGATATGTGGGCAGATCAACCCACACATCTCAAACATGTTGCAGCTGCACATGTACCTATCATCCTTAGGATCAACTCGAACAACATAGGCTTTAGGGTTGACACCATCATTTGCAATGCGACGAAACCACATTGTATCCCCCTCGACTTGAAATTGCAGCCCAAAGCTTGTTGATATAGCCAAGAGCTTTTCGAACTTGGAAAATACCTCCCTGGTATAGAAATCAGCTGCTTGCTTTTCAATGTTGTAACTATAAAAAGAAAAGCTTCCAACATTAACAAAGTTTGCTACATATGCTTCAAATAAATGTTGCAACCATGCTGTACTGCCAAAAACATTGAAAACAATGTTGTGCAAGAAAAACATGAATTTGTTTGGACTTACTTCCCCCATAGTGGTGGCCTAGTCATTTCATTAACGAAGCCAAATTGTCCTCATGGTCTAGCATTAGCTCTTGGAAAATCTCAAACTGCCGAACGAATGTCCAAACCGAGTCTCGATGATGGTTCAAGGTCCGGAAGTAGGAATTCAGCCCCTCAGACCTATCGGTTGTTCCCGTGAATGGGAAGAAGTTATGCCTAAATTACACGGGAGCCCATGTATTCCTAGTGCCCCACATGTTTTTGAGATGTTTCTTGTCTGCCAAACCAAAGAATTGAATCATCTGCTGCTAACTTTGTTCAAACTCCTCAATTGTATTCGAACCATTGATACAGCCGTAGAATGCTTCGGCAAAAGGCTCATCCTTGCCTAGCATATTCCCTAGTATTGTCCTCGCAACCTGAAAGACATGCCACTTGCAACATTTGTGTGTCGAGTTTGGGAACAACAAGGAGATGGCAGTAGCCATTGCTTGGTCTTGATCAGTCATGATGTTTAATGGATGCTCGTTATTCATTGCCAACATCCATTGCTCAAAGATCCATTTGAACATTTCAATCTTCTCATCAGGCAGCAAAGCACAGCCCAAGCAAACCGTGTGTGTGTTTGGTTGTTAATCCTAACAATTGGCGCGAAAGGGAGGTTGTAGCGGTTTGTGCAGAATGTGGTGTCGAAAAACACGCAATCTCTGTACTTTGGGTACAATGCCCTTGTTCTCCCGTCAACCCGGAATAGCGCCCCAACATCCCCATCTTCCTCTAGCTTGGAGAAGAAGTTTGGGTTCTCAACCTGCCTCCTCTTGAAGTACTCGATTGTAAGCTCCAAGTCATGCTCCGATAGGCTCTTTCGCAGCCTAGCTCTTGCATTCGTCACATCTGTCTTAACATACGACAAACTATTGGATTGCAACACCGTACATCTCCCAGCAAGCCCAACATATTTGTTGTTGATATGTTTCGGTAGTGTAGGGAAGTGATGTATTGCATGTCAGCTTCCGGGATCTTCCTATGAGAGCGGCAGAATTGGTGACGACCCTTTTGCAACATCAGTGGGTGAGTATGATATTCCTTGAAACGGTGACAGCCCAGGTCTCGTCGCACAGGCTAACACCCATATGCGCCTTGCAATGGTACCGCTCCAATTTGTTTCTTTGCCTCTTGTCGCTCACATCCATAGAGATGCCAACTTGTTTGCTTGCTGATTTTTTATTAGTAGCATAGCTCATGTTAGCATCGTCACACCAGTTTGTTTCATCACCGTCAGAAATGCTGCCACCGACATTCTTGGATGGATTTTTCCTGGAGTGTATGCACTAAAAAACTCTATAGATCAGAATGCCCTTCTTCTCCGAGCCTCTTTCCCTACTATGTCTCGATGTCACAATTTGAGTACCAAAGCCCATCTTTAATGCGTATTCGTTGTATACCCATTGTGCTTCTTCAACATTGTCAAGAACCATTCCAACAAAGGGAACAATTGGTTGCGATGATATATCTTCGTCTGGTTTATCAACAAGTGTTGTAGCATTTGCAATGGCATCATTACCGCCAACTCGCTCATTGTAATTAGATGCACCATCTGTGTTTTGCTACAAGGTGTCCTCACAATCCATTCCCGAAGGATTATTCAGATCAATGGCCTCATCTTCTTCTAGGTCTGCATCATTTTGCATGTCATCATCAAAGAAAATTGATGGTTCCGTAGCAACATTCCGCAACAAAATCCGCAACCAAGTCATTTTCAAGTTAATGCTTCAAAAACCATGGACAAAAATGCCAAACATAAATACAAATACTGGATGTAGCTTGTGAAACACAAATCAAAAACAGGTTTTTTGTTGCTAGCACCATACCATAATGTTATTTCTCCATAAAACATTTTCTACAACATTATAGCATGGAAAACAGGGGTTCAAACAACATGGAGTTTGGTAGTATGCAACATTTTTTTGTGGTTTCATTCATACTTGACCTAGTTACTCCTTGTAGCGTGAAGTTTTGTAGCATGCAACAATTATGATGTAGCATGTAACAATTAGTACATTACATGTAGCAAATGCACAATATGGATGTAACATCATATTAGCAGACAACATTAAGAAACATTTTCTTATCAAGACTGCCAGTTTCAGAGGAAATTCAGAATAATCAACACAAGTATTGAGAACAAATCCTCTTGTTTGAAGCAAATCAACTAAAAACCAATGGTTGCATCATTTTTTTGTGAGAGAAAGGATCTAGGGTTCATACCAGATCAAATTCATCACAGCCATGATGTGTTGCTTCCTGGAAGACCACACCTGGGTTGACGCAACATTGCATCAAGTGCACACTAAAACCATCCTCTTACTGCCTCACAGGGATTTGGCCATGAACAACGATGGAGCTCATCCCAAAGCTCGAACCCAAATCCATGGCAACAAGTAGTTGATCTCTGATATATGACATGGTTGAAGAAAATCCTAGGTCCCGTGATAGATGGGGAAGGTCCTCCTCGAGCTCTTCCTGTCATCGGCAACCAAAACCCGGTGGATCCGGCCACCGCTGCCACGGATCGGGGACGGGCCGATGCGGGGACAAGAGGGCTCTATTTTTCCTCGTGCGTGGTTGGGAGGGGTGAGGTTGCAATATACAATCTAGTTTTTTGCTGCAACAGTTTGCTTCAGTCGTTGAGTGGGTTTGCACGCAGATCTGACGGCTAAGGCTCGTTGCATGGGAGGCCTGGGCGTGACCAGCCAAACCATTGCGATGATCTGCTGGTGCAGATTGCTGCCCTTTGTTTATCCGCGTTTGCGAGTTGGAAGTTGCCTCAAGCGTGCTTGGTTGCTCGGGAGGTCTTCTTTCTATCTTTGGCTGGGGTGAAAAATTGTGTTGTTTGGTTATCTATGGTTCTGCATCGCACGAACCTTGAAGTAGTTCATACTTTGAAGAAAATTTGCATGCACGGTATGACATAGAATCTGGAGTCGGCACCGGCGGCGACAGCAGTGACTTAGGATGTGTTTGATTGAGCTACATATTCTAAAAAGGCTATTGTGAAAAAGCTGGAAGATGAAAAGTTGAGGTACCCCAGCTTTGAAATTTACACTAGGAAGAAGCTACAGATTCTCAAAAGGTGCTTTATACATTTACCCCTTTGGTTAGCTTTTAGCTTTTCAAAGCAGAAGTTGGTAAAAAAACTCAACCAAACACAGCCTTAGACTTGCGGTATCGGTGGCTACATAGGCCAAGATCTATGACACCGGGACATGCTCCTCTCCTCTGCCATCTGCTCACCCCATTCGTCATTGTCGCTATCGTTGTCTTCGTATCGTACGTTTCGTCTCCGACACCAGCAGGTCATCATTGCTGTCTTCCATGGCAAAAAAACAGCATACAACCACCCTCCATCCCTTCACTTTTAGGTCATCAAGGCATCTACATCTGGGCCTTGCAAATCCGCCCCCTCAAACGCCCATGGATGCACACGGGCGCGTCCGCGAACATTGACCGGTCATGCCTCAAATAATGCACTATACATATGGATACCTCAAATTAGAAACCTCAAATCCATATTATTACATGCAACGTAAACCTAAGTACTAAGCGACGGTCATCCCACTCCGCCGTGCCCATGTCCGGCCATCAGCAAGGTAGAGTAGGACATGGGACACTAGCCGGCTCACGAGAGTCGATCTACCACTGTCTCCATGACATACTCTTCCTCGCCGAAGCCCGTAACGCGGATGGTGCTAGTCGACGTGAGGTCAATGATGGATCCTACATGAGAGGAGCCGAATGTTGGTGTTGAAACCGATGGATCTCGGGTAGGGGGTCCCGAACTGTGAGACTAGAACGGATGTTGACAGGAGACGAAGGGGACACAGATTTACCCAGGTTTAGGCCCTCCTATGGAGGTAATACCCTACGTCCTGCTTGATTGTATTGCTGATATGGGGGGTTACAGAGTAGATCTACCACAAGATCATATAGCTAACCCTAGATGAGTTGTTCTGTCCCTACATCCTAAAACCCTCTGGCCTATATAGACGCCGAGGGTGTCAAGGGTTTACACATGGTCGGTTACATGCCAAAGAGATGAACATTCCTATGTACGATCGACAACTTGGAGGATACGTCATGGCTCCCCGGGGCTTCCATCCTGGTGATAGTGACCCTGATCATCCAATACCCATCTCGCGGCCCATACAGTTCGGCCCATAAGCAATAGGTCATCTATCCGAGGACCCCCTAATCCAGGACTCCCTCAGTAGCCCCTGGACTAGCCTTCAACGCCAATATATATCCGGGAAATCTCCTCGTGTCATCATCTTCGGCTTGCGAGGCGAGTCCCTCACTCCTCCTTGTTCAGCAACTGACCAGTCTTCGGTAAGATCCCAAGCATTAGGAGCGTAGGTCCACTATAATAACCGCCCGTGTTCCTCGATTTGCGTGCACCGTGGGGAGGTGAGTGGTTAGTACTTTTTACAATCTTACCCCTCTGCAACGGAGGCATCACCCATTTAATCAAACAAAATCATGGTTCAGTCCACATCCTCTTCCTCCCCATCGGAAGAAAACTCCAAGCGGAAAATCCACAAAAAACATGGCTAACGCCCCCAGCTCCTCTACGCGCCCCTACGGTTCACGTCTAGGGGACTGGTCTAGCTGCTACGTAGCACTTCTGCGGCTCCGTGATCTAGAGACCCAGGGGTATAAACCTCCTTCAAATCTGGCGGTAACCCGCGCAGGTTTATTCTCCTGCAACAACGAAGCTTCTGCTGAGCGTTTCCCCAATCCTCATAGGGGGGAACGTGTATGCTTCATCCCCTTTCTCCTGCGAGGCCTCGGGTTTCCCACCCACCTGTTTCTAAGGGATTGCTGAAATTCTATGGGATCCAGCTTCACCACCTTACTGCGGGGTCCATCTTGCACATCTCAGGCTTTGTTGCCCTCTACGAGATGTTCTTCGGTTGCGAGGCACATTTCGAATTGTGGAGAAAATATCTCTGTCTCGTCCCCCGAACTCGGGACAAGACAATTTTGGAGGCCGGCGGAGCTGAAGTGTGACGTACAGCGGGGACGGGGTATCCGGTGAGTACATCGAAGGAATCCAAAGAGTGGACTTCGGAATGGTTTTATATTGAAGACGTCCCCCTGTTCGAGCCAGCTCGGACAGGTCTACCCAAATACTCCGATGCCCCCTTGAAGAAAAGATACAACTGGCGTCCGAGGAGTCCGTCCCAGGAGGAAAGTATCAAAGTGTGATACGTCTCCAACGTATCTATAATTTATGAAGTATTCATGCTATTATTTTATCATTCTTGGATGTTTTACAATCATTTTATAGCAACTTTATATCATTTTTGGGACTAACCTATTGACCGAGTGCCTAGTGCTAGTTGCTATTTTTTGCTTGTTTTTTACATTGCAAGAAATCAACATCAAATGGAGTCCAACCACCACGAAACTTTTTGGAGATCTTTTTGGACCAGAAGGAACCCAATGGGCCAGATCTGCACGTGGGGGGGTGCCCCGAGGGGGGCACAACCCACCAGGGCGCGCTAGGGCCCCCTGGTGTGCCCAGGTGGGTTGTGCCCACCTCGGTGGCCTCCCGCACCCCCTCTTTGCACTATAAATTCCTCCGAAACCCTTCGGGGCAGCCCTAGATCAGAAGTTCTGCGGCCGCAAGGCTCTATTGCCACCGAAAACCAATCTAGACACCGTTCCGACACCCTGCCGGAGGGGGAAATCATCTCCGGTGGCCATCTTCATCATCCCCACGGCCACCACGATGAGGACGGAGTAGTCCACCCTCGGGGTGAGGGTTTGTACCAGTAACTATGTGTTTAATCTCTCTCTCTCGTGATCTATATCATGGGCTTTGTTAATATAGATGGATCATATGCTGTTTTCCCCCTCTATACTCTTATTGTGATGAATTGAATCTTTACCCTTTGAAGTTTTGTTATGTCGGATTGAATGTTCAGATTTGGGAACACATGATGTATGTCTTGCGGTATGAATACTTGAGGTGACATTGGGGTATCTTATTGGTTCACTTGATATACGTTATCGCACTCAACTTGCGGATTCCCGCGGTGATATTGGGGTAATCTATGCATAGGGGTTGATGCACGTTTTTATTATCTTTTCTCCGATAGAAACTTTGGGGACCCCTTGTAGTTCTTTGTGTGGATTGAGTATTATGAATATGAATTTGCTTTGGTGTTATTCTAGTACGAACTCTTGAGTAGATCGATCAGAAAGAATAGCTTGCGTTATTTAAGTACGAGCTCTAGGATAGATCAAACGGAAAGAATAGCTTTGAGGTGGTTTCGTACCCTACAAACAATTTTTATCTTTTGTTCTCCGCTAATATGAACTCGGGAGTGATTCTTTATCGCACTTTGAGGGGTGGTCATATGATCCAACTATGTTAGCACTGTTGAGAAGTTGCACTAGCGAAAGTACGGACCCTAGGCCTTGTTTTCAAGCATTGCAATACCGTTTTTGTGCCCGTTTACCATTTGATAGCTTTATGTTTTTATTCATTCAGATTATAAAAATATATTTATACCATCCATATTACACTTTTATCACCATCTCTTCGCCGAACTAGTGAACCTATACAATTTGCCATTGTATTGGGTGTGTTGGGGACACAAGAGATTTCTTGTATTTGGTTGCAGGGTCGTTTGAGAGAGAGCATCTTCATCCTACACCTCTCATGGATTGGTAAACCTTAGGTCATCCACTTGAGGGAAAATTGCTACTATCCTACAAAACTCTACGCTTGGAGGCCCAACACGTGTCTACAAGAATAAAGTTGGGTAGTAGACATCAAGCCCTTTTCCGGCGCCGTTGCCGGGGAGGTGAGTGCATGATGGTATATCTTTAGATCTTGCAATCAAATCTTTTAGTTTCTTGTTTTATCACTAGTTTGGTTTATTAAAGAAAACTACAAAAAAGGAATATAGGTTGCATCATATTATTGATCATCTTTATAATATATTTCTTGAAAATGATGGATCATAAAATTGTGCTCAATTGATAGAAGAAGAATTCAATAAATGATTGGAATGAATGACGAGCATGATTGCAATGTTGTTAGTATGAATTCTTTGAATATCCATGGTGCTAATGATATTCAAAGCCATAAGCTTGGGGATGCTATGTTTGATGAAGATGATATTTCTTGTCCCCCAAGTTTTTATGTGGAAATTTTTTATAAATAAATCATGCCTCCTATTTATGATGATTATACTGATGAGAGTGGACTTGGAGAGGTCATGACTTTATTTAATGATGAATCCACTATTTTGGAAGAGGTTGCTATTGATTATGACAACAAAGTTCCTATATATGATGATTATGGTGATGACATGTATTATATAAATAATAATGATAACCATGAAACTTGTCATCATGATTTTAATTTTCAATCACATGATAGTTATTTTGTTGAGTTTGCTCCCACTACTATTGATGAGAATAAATTTGCTTATGTGGAGAGTAACAAAATCTCTATGCTTATGCATCATGAAAAGAATGATTTATGTGATATCTATATTATTTAGTTCATTCATGATGCTACTGAAAATTATTATGAGAGAGTAACATATGCTTGTAGGTATTGCAATAATATCAAGCTTCCTCTCTATGTGTTGAAAATCTTGAAGCTATGCTTGTCTTGACTTCCTATGCTAGTTGATTCTTGCTCCCATAAATTGTTTCCTCACAAAATCCCTATGCATAGGAATTGGGTTAGGCTTAAATGTGCTAGTCATATGCTTCATTATGCTATATTTATGTTTCAATTCTTTACTTTTATGCGAGCATCATTGAAATCATCATGCCTAGCTTAAAAGGCATAAAAGAAAAGCGCTTGTTGGGAGACAACCCAACACTTTTACCTACTGTTTTTGTGTGTTAACATTATTATTCTACTGTATTAATCATGTTTTATTTCTTTTGTTTTAATAAAGTGCCAAGTAAAGCCTTTTGGGATCATGTGGGGTGATAATTGATTTGATCTTGCTGAAAAACAAAAAATTTTGCGCTCACGGAAATAATTCTAGTTTTTAACAGATGAGTTATTTTTAATTGATTCTTTTTTGCATAAGATTAATATACAAATTTCTAAAGTGTTCCTAATTTTTCAGAATTTTTAAAGTATAATAAGTATGGTTGGAGTACATATTACTACAGACTGTTCTGTTTTTGACAGATTCTGTCTTCAATTCATAGTTTGCTTGTTTTCTAGTTTCTGTGTATTGTATTGCTCAATATAAATTGTGGAAATGATATGATACAGTAGGAATTGTGTGAGAAAAATTATGGATCTTGTATTGACAGTACCAAAGTGAAATGGTTTGCTCTTTATCATACTAACCCATCTCACGAAGTTCCGTTAAGTTTTGTGTGATTGAAGTTTTCAAGTTTTGGGTGGGATGTCGATATGAGGATAATGAGGAGTGACAAGGACCTAAGCTTGGGTATGAAAAAGGAAAACCCAAGGTAACATTCAAGGAATATAAAAGCAACTAAGCTTGGGGATGCCCCGTAAGGCATCCCCTCTATCGTCTCCAACATTATCGGTAACCTTACTTGGAGCTATGTTTTCATTCGTCACATGATATGTGTTTTACTTGGAGAATAAATTTATTTTGTTAGTATTAGTTTGATGTTATTTATAATAATGTTTTTCATCTTTTATTTCAATAAAAATGTCAAGGATAGCCCTCACCATTCTTATTTTGCAAGTATTCATGTTGCTGTTTCAAAAAAAAAAGTTTACCACTCTTGCAAAATACCCTAGAAAATTAAGAATGTGATAAAATGTTGAAACTTTTGGCATAATAATATATGATAAATTTATATGGTGTGGTAAATTTTCATAACATTTGGAGTTTAAGAAGTATTGATACTCTTGCATTCTTTACAGACTGTACTGTTTTGGCAGATTGCTGTTATGTTTGCATTATTTGCATATCTTTGCTTATTTAATTATTCTACTTGACGATTGGAGTATTAAATATGAAGAGGCATTTAGTATGAAATGTTGAATAATAATTTTAGTGATTTTCTACAGTATATAATGATAAGGTTTTTGCATTGGTTTATACTAAGTTATCTCATGAATTCTTGTTGAGTTTTGTGTGGATGAAGGTTTTGAGATTTAGGAAAACTGTGATATGAGAAGAATTAAGGAGACACAAAAGCTCAAGCTTGGTGATGCCCAATGCATCCCAAGATAATATTAAAGAAATCTCAAGCATCTAAGCTTGGGCATACCCCGGTAGGCATCCCACCTTTCGTCTTCAACAATTATCGGTTAGTATCGGTTGAGCCTAAGTTTTTGCTTCTTCACATGAGTTGTGCTATTTTTAGAATGTCATTTTTTTTTGTTTTACTTTATGTTTTAATAAAAAGACTCAGATCTGAAAGTTTTAAATAAAATAGAGTCCTCAAATAGTCGCCAAGGGAGGTTAAGTAAGTGGCATTCACATCCCGTCAACGAAGCTCTTTTCTTTGGAATTGCTCTTGTGCTTCACTTATATTCTATGAGTAAATTTTTGAATAAATTGAATGTCATGAAGTTCAAATCATATCATGCTTAGTGGTAGCTTCACATTGGGTTTAGAAAGTGAAATCTTTTGAGGCTTGACAATCACAATATTGGTCATACAAGTAATTCACAAATAATTGCTATAAGGAAGAGAACTTTCACATGCAAATACACTATCCTGGAAATCTTTTGTGATTGTGAGCCCCCATCAAAATATTATATGCCAAAATTGTTGACATTGGACAAGGAAGACAACGTAATGATTTATGTTTGTTCATATTCACATAGAAGTTATATTGTCATATATCCTTCAACATGTGGTGCTTGCCCCCATCTTTGCTAGCCAAAAATTCCGCACCAAGTAGAGATACTACTTGTGCATCCCAAAACCCTTGAACACAAATCTTATTTTCAAGAGTCCACCATACCTACCTAAGGATTGAGCAAGATCCTTCAAGTAAGTTGTCATCGGTGCAATAAGGCAATAAAAATTGCTTCTAAAAGTGTTAGGTCATTTAGTGTAAGAGAAAATTGAGCGTTGTACAAACTTGTGATGGCAAAGTAATAAAAGCGACAGACTGCATAATAAAGGTTGCTATCATAAGGGGCAATATAACGTGACATTCTTTTGCACTAAGGGGTTGAGCATACAAACAAATAAGCGCATGACAACCTCTGCTTCCCTGTGCGAAGGGCCTATCTCTTAATTTATGTATTTACTTTTATGCAAGAGTCAAAGTTTTTCTCTCTATTCCTTTTTATTTTCTCCTTTGGCAAGCATCATGTGGTGAGGAAAGATCTAGGCACATATGTCTAGTTGAATATGGGTAGCATGAGTTATTATTGTTGACATCACCCTTGAGGTGAATACGTTGGGAGGCAAAGTAATAAGCCCCGATCTTTCTAAGTGTCCGATTCAAACATTTTCCCATGTGTGAGTGTTAGAAATCATAGAAGAATATATGATGGTTGTATGTGGAGCTCTTACTTAAACTCTGTTGAATACGTTGAATTGCAATTGCTTGGTGACCGAGAACATAGGTTGTTGGGTTTCAACAGAATTCATGGTTTGAACATTAACATGTGAATTGGTTGCTACTTTAACATGAGAAAACTTTATGAGAAAAGAATTCCTGTAATGATGCTAGGAAAAGTGATTGAAATCATCATTGATCAAACTTATGCACTTTGCTAGCATTCACACTTCATAAATTATTTCTTTTATCATTTACCTACTCGAGGACGAGTAGGAATTAAGCTTGGGGATGCTGATACGTCTCCAACGTATCTATAATTTATGAAGTATTCATGCTGTTATTTTATCATTCTTGGATGTTTTACAATCATTTTGTAGCAACTTTATATCATTTTTTGGGACTAACCTATTGACCCAGTGCCCAGTGCCAGTTGCTATTTTTTGCTTGGTTTTTACATCGCAAGAAATCAATATCAAACGGAGTCCAACCACCACGAAACTTTTTGGAGATTTGTTTGGACCAGAAGGAACCCAATGGGCCAGAGCTGCACCTGGGGGTTGCCCCGAGGGGGGCACAACCCACCAGGGCGCGCCACGGCCCCCTGGCATGCCCAGGTGGGTTGTGCCCACCTCGATGGCCTCTCACACCCCCTCTTTGCACTATAAATTCCCAAATATTCCGAAACCCTTTGGGGCAGCCCTAGATCAGAAGTTACGCCCCCGCAAGGCTCTGTAGCCATCGAAAACCAATCTAGACCCCGTTCCGGCACCCTGTCGGAGGGGGAATCATCTCCGGTGGCCATCTTCATCATCCCGGAGGCCACCACGATGAGGAGGGAGTAGTCCACCCTTGGGGCTGAGGGTTTGTACCAGTAGCTATGTGTTTAATCTCTCTCTCTCTCTCTCTTGTGATCTATATCATGGGCTTTGTTAATATAGATGGATCATATGATGTTTCTCCCCTCTATACTCTTATTGTGACGAATTGAATCTTTACCCTTTGAAGTTTTGTTATGTCGGATTGAATGTTCAGATTTGGGAACACATGATGTATGTCTTGCGGTATGAATACTTGAGGTGACATTGGGGTATCTTATTGGTTCACTTGATATACGTTATGTCACTCAACTTGCGGATTCCCGCGGTGATATTGGGGTAATCTATGCATAGGGGTTGATGCACGTTTTTATTATATTTTCTCCGATAGAAACTTTGGGGACCCCTTGTAGTTCTTTGTGTGGATTGAGTATTATGAATATGAATTTGCTTTGGTGTTATTCTAGTACGAACTCTTGAGTAGATCGATCGGAAAGAATAGCTTGCGTTATTTTAGTACAAACTGTAGGATAGATCGAACGGAAAGAATAGCTTTGAGGTGGTTTCGTACCCTACAAACAATTTCTATCTTTTGTTCTCTGCTAATAGGAACTCGGGAGTGATTCTTTATCGCACTTTGAGGGGTGGTCATATGACCCAACTATGTTAGCACTGTTGAGAAATTGCACTAGCGAAAGTATGGACCCTAGGCCTTGTTTTGAAGCATTGCAATACCGTTTTTGTGCCCGTTTACCATTTGCTACCTTGCTGTTTTTATTTATTCAGATTATAAACATATATTTCTACCATCCATATTACACTTTTATCACCATCTCTTTGCCGAACTAGTGCACCTATACAATTTGCCATTGTATTGGGTGTGTTGGGGACACAAGAGATTTCTTGTATTTGGTTGCAGGGTCGTTTGAGAGAGACCATCTTCATCCTACACCTCTCACGGATTGATAAACCTTAGTTCATCCACTTGAGGGAAAATTGCTACTGTCCTACAAAACTCTGCGCTTGGAGGCCCAATACGTGTCTACAAGAATAAAGTTGCGTAGTAGACATCAAAGTGCAACGCCTGGCGGCTCAGGTGCGGATGCTTGCCCACCATCAAGTGACCATGATCGATATCATGGCCTCTGCCATCTCCCGGTGCGTGCAACCCCTCCAACAGAGGGTGCACCCCTTGTGGCGCTATAACGGGACAAGCGACACCACGTGCTCCCGAAGACTAGGGCCCGCCAACCAGGCGGCGTTGGCTGCCACCCTTTCCGACCTATATGAAGGGGAGCAAGAGGACTTTATTCAGCGGGTAACCAAGGAAGTTTACTCAACCCACAATCCTATCGAATGGGTAAGCCCCTTTCCCTTTACAAATATAGTTCAAGGTTTCCATTCCGTACTTCATTTGACCGAAGTCTTGTGTAAATAGGAATGGAGGAGCTTCATCGAGACAGTCAACTGTCGGGCTCCTCAGCCCAAAAGCTATTCACATGATGATGATCTGGGTTTCCATGAGGACCTGGATCTTCTAATTTATTTTGAAGACAGAGTCTATTATCAAGTTAGCCTCGACCAATCCCCGGTGGCTATCATAGTCGATTACCCAGGGTCGTTCTCCATCCCTGCCATGGACAAGAAGAAGAAGAGCTCGTCCCGCAAGAGGCAAGCTACCCACAGCGCCCCAAAATGTCGTCGATCCAAGAGCCATACGTCGGCAACCGAGACTGTGGACGAATTGTAAGCCAATAGGGATCCTACCAAAGAGACGACCGCGAGGACGAATCAGCCTGTCTGCTCAACCCAAAGGTACATTGTTCGGTTATCCACTTATTATCATAATCAATAGAGCCTTATGGAAATTTATTTCATTGAAATACTTAGGCAAAATGCCCAGTCTTCTCCCGTAGAAGAGGTCACCAGGGTGTCCGGCGAACCCCAAAATTCCAGAGCCACAACTCATGCTGATCCTGCTACAGGGGCCCCGATGGCCAATCTAGTACCTGCCGATTCTGGTGATGGTGTATCCATTACCAAATCAGAGATGGGAAGTGCCATGAATCAACAGCGACAATGGGAGGCCATGCGGCACCCAATATTCTCTGAACAAGAGTCGGCGCCCTTCACTCGGCGAACGCGCACATTGGTGCTGCCCGAGCCGGGTTCGTCGAAGCTATGAAGTTGATATCGGCCAACATGCATGTGAGTAATCGGTTTTTATAGAGTCCGAAAACTCATGTAAACCTAGTAGCCCCCGAGCCTTAAATTGGTTCAGAACAACCGAATTAAGGGTCCTTAACGTTGTTGTGCTGCTAATGCAGGCTTTGAAGCAACAGAATGTGCAACTGGCCAAGGAGCTAAAGGAGAGACAGTCACATGTTCAAGATGTGAAGGCGGAGCTAGAGCAAGTGAAGAGCTTCACTCGGGAGGCCCATGGTGAGTATACTGATGCTACTAATTTCTAGTAAATGTCCATGCTGATGCAAGGATTCTACTTAACAGCCGAATCCATAGGGCATTGAAAGTGCGTTATATCGACTAGAGAGGGGGGGTGAATAGGCAATTTTTAAAAATTCATCACTTGAGGAATTTGAAATGTGATGAATAACTAGCAGCGGATTAAGTACTCAAGTGCACGAGAAACATAGCGACAACATAGTCATCGTGATGAAATGACACATGCATAGATTACAAGTAGAGTCATACAGGATAAGAAGGTGAGGAACAAGGTAACTTGAAGAATTTGAGGTGAGGAAATTGTTAAAGTCTTTAGTCAAATTCTTCAAACAGTAAAGATCAATTTCATCAACAAGTATATGAGGAATAGAGCGGTTGAGGAAATAGAACCAGGTAGCTCAATGAATACAATGGTTTGATGACCCAGTTCCAACTGCTGTGATAGTCGTACGTCTGGTTTGGAGCGACCTGGTATTTAAACCAGAGGACACACAATCCTTACCGTATTCTCCTTGAGCTAAGGTCACAAAGTCCTCGCCCAACACTCGTGGTAAGTCTTTAGGGTAGACTTCCAAGACCCTCACAAACTGGTCACCTGGCGATCCACAATTGACTGCTAGATGCTGTAGACCAAGGTCACTTCGTGATCCCCAATTGACTACAGGATGCACTAGACCTTGACGCCTAACCGTCTGGAGGATGCACAGTCCTCAAAGGTAAGAAGCGTCGGTTCCACATAGGAATTTCTTAAATGATGCTCAATCACTTTGGGTTTGGTGGTTTGGTTGTGGGTTTTTCCTCACTAATGATTTTCTCTCAAAGTCCTCGGAGGATGGGTTGCTCTCAAATGACAAGTGTCAGTTCTCTCTCGAAGCAGCTAGCCAACTAGTGGTTGTGTGTGGGGGGGTGGCTATTTATAGCAAGGGTGCAACCTGGCATGATAAGACATAAATGCCCCCAATGATATGACCGTTATGTGGATGTTATGATTGGGGACAGCTGGCACTAAGCACAACAACAGTCAGAATTTCTAACTATGAAAGTCCTCAGGCTTATCATGTTCCTCACTTGTAGGAAATTTGCACTGGCGAAATCCTAACTCCCTAGTCAGATCAATTTCATCAGAGACCAGAAGAACTTCGTCTCTGTCACTGAAGAACTTGACTCAAATGCAAGAGATTTCTAAAGGATTCACTCAAAGGATTGGATAGGCTGAGGATTTTGAGTTGAGCATCAGTTGGAAATTTTCCTTAGTATTACCTCAGCCCCCTTTAACATTACGGTGTTTCCTATGACTCAAAGAAAGGAAATGAACTACGAAAACAAAAGTCTTCATGCTTCATAGTCCTTGTTCATATCTTCAAGGTCACACCAACTTCTTCATTTTCAAAGTCTTCAGGGAATAGCAAAGTCTTCAGCAAAGTCTTCAGCAAAGTCTTCACCAAAGTCTTAAGTTGAAGACATACATTTTTAGGGGTCGGTAATCTCCGAATATATCAAACTCCTCATCGACTTATAGAGCCTGTGTACACTCACAAACACATTAGTTCCTTAACCTATAAGTCTTAAATACACCAAAATCACTAAGGGGCACTAGATGCACTAACAATCTCCCCTTTTGGTGATTGATGACAAATAGGTTAAGTTTTCAACGGGGATAAACATATGAAGTGTAAATACTGAGTTTGAGGAATTTGATTGCTATATATAGAAGAACTCCCCCTGTAGATGTGCATATTTGAGGAATTTTCTTTGGACTGCAAATGCACATGCAGGTTAAAAACATGGAGAACTCCCCCTATATCTTGTAATTCATACACGCATTTAACATATGATATGAAGAATTTTAAATGCATGATGAAAATGGTGTCTGACGAAATTCAGCATGCATGCATTAATGTACTTGAAGAAATAAGCATGCGGAAAGCAGTTCAAAAGAGTCAGACCACCATCGGACTTAAGTTTACAACTCAAACAACAAAAGCTTCAGAATAGCGAGAGTTGTAACTTAAACAAAAATAAGCCCATATATATAGACCCGCTTGAAGACTAACTCAAATTTTCTCCCCTTTTGTCCTCGAAGACCAAAAGGGACGAAAAAGTGAGGACTAACGCCCTTGAAGAATTTCATCTTGTTGGTGAAGAAGGAGCACCAGTGTTGTTGGGGTCGTTTGTCGATGCAGGGCCCACCGCAGTGTCGTCAATGTCCCCAGCTTCATCCGTCTCACATGGAACCTTTTTGAATTTCTTCTGAGGAGGATGAGACCAGTCAAAGTTTTGCTGAAAGTCCATGTCCTTGGGTTCCTCAGGGGTCTTGAGGTTTGCGAGAATGGCCCATGCGTGATCAAAGATTTCATGCACATAGTAGTGATTTTTCCTCACCGAGTTCTACGTCACTGTCATGTTCTGAACTATGGAAGCCAACTGACGCTTTACCCACTTGTGATTACGATCGACCTTCTGATGAAGACTTATGAGAAGCTCACGATCAGTCATCACACGAGGGGCAGAATCTTGAGGTTTTTGTGCTGAGGCCTTTGCTTCAGAATCCTGGGTTACAGTGTCATCATTGGTGGAGAAGGCTGCAACTTTGCGAAACCGACCATCCAATGGACGAGTGCCTTCATCAATGACAACCTTGCCTTTTCCTTCAACTAAGGCAATTATGCTCTTGAGGACTTCAATCAGGGGCAAGAAGCCGAAGTGATTCTGGAAGTCCGCCTTGAAGCGAACTGAAGACCTTGATCTAATGAACTTCATGATCCAGGGAGCATAAGGCTTCAGTTCAAACGGGGCTAGAGTAGCATTCGCCAATGTCCTCATGAAGAAATCATGGAAGTTGATGGGAATCCCATGAATAATGTTGAATAGAATGTTCTTCATGTCTCCTTCCACTTCTTCTTCTTCAGAGTTGTGGCCCTTCTGAGGACATAAAGTGTTGGTGAGAATGCGGTAGACCGTCCTGGGCACATAGAGCAAATCCTTCACAAGGAAGGTTGTCCGTTGAGGTTTTCCAGGAGCCAAAGGCTTCATCAGCACTTGCATCAGTTGATTGGGTAGAGCAGGTTCATCAAATAGGCATCGTGCTTCTTTTGAAGGAATTGGGACAGGGACTGACCGAAGCAATTCAGATGCTAGAGCTGTGAGGTGAGTAGATCTGGTCATCCAGTCCAAGACCCAAGAGTTGATGTCAGAGGCATCACCTGTGATGTGAAGTGTGGCATAGAATTGAAGAATTAGCTCTTCATTCCAGTCATAGATATCCACACAGAAAGGAACTATTCCTGCATCTTGAAGAACTAAAAGCACCGGTGTGAAGGATGGAATTGTTTCCATATCAGCATGAGGAATTTGGTGGTGCTCGAAGACTTTCTTCTTGTCGAACATAACTGATGCATAGTAATTCATCTGAGTTGGAGTCCAGAATCTGGTTCAACCGGCCCTTGCTGAGTCATATGGATTGGGACCAGTGAAGAATATGTGCTCATCGAAGAAATTTGACTTGAGGAATTTGGGCACTTTGAGCCTTTGAATGGCATCCTTGGCCTTGGCTGAAGGTTTGGCTTGAAACAGCCCTTGATATCTTTAGGCATAGCAGGAATTTCTTCACATTGAGGAATTTGCGGAGCATTTTCCTCAGTAGCAGTTGGAGCAGCAAAGTTATCAGCTGATGCAGTTGGAATTTCTTCAGTGGTAGGAGCAGCCATGTCATCTTATCCTTCATGAATTTCTTCAGTCTGGGCTGGGGACTGAGGAATCTGTGACAGAGGAGTAGTCATTGGGGAATTTGGGTGAGCAGTTTCGCAATATTCGTCATTGATGACAGGAGTTGTATTGCCAATGTATACATCCTCATCAATTTCTTCAACACCGGCCTCTTTAGCAGTAAACTGAGGCTGGGGCCATGATACTTGTGCAGTTAAAGCATTTGATTCAACTTCAATGACTTCATCAATCTGCTCTGCAGAAGCAGCATAATGATCTTCTTCATCTTCATCATCTGGGATGACATAGTCAAACGCCAAATGGAATTATCTCATAGGCTGGTGCTGAGGAGATTGGAGTGGCATCTAATGGTTTAGTTGAAGATTTTGGCAGAGTCTTCAACTTCTTCACAGCTGAGGAATCTGAAGTTGAAGCTTTTCTCTTTAAAGCCTTCTTCTCAGCAGCCTTAGTTTTCTTCACTTTTGATGTAGAAGGAAGGTTGATTGTCTTCATCTTTGAAGACTTTGGGGTTTCAGAGTAGGGTGAAGGGGAAGTAGTTTCTTCAGGCATGACTGATGTAGTCATCCTTGTGGGTTCAGTTTCATCAGGCGCACTAGTGGAGGGTGCCTTGGCAGGTTCATTAGCGGTCTGACTTTCTTCAGCAGCGCTGACAGTTTCCTTAGTAGGCTGAGCAGTTTCCTCAGCCTGAGGAATTTGTGGCTGGGAGCGAGATGCAACCCTTGAGTTGTGATCAGTGATGAGTTTATCAGCAATGTTGACGAAGCGAACCTTTGCCCCTTGCCAATCAGCATAGTATGAATGGAATTTCTCACTGAGGGCTTTGATCTCAGACCGCACCTTCACAAGTTCCTTAGGGGACAGATTCAAAACATTTTTCTTCTAGTAATGCTCTTTATTGTACTGAGCCTTCTTGGTTTGTCTGGTCTTCTCATACTGCCATTTTTCTTTAGTGATGAAGACAGTGAGGACATGATCTGGACCAGGAGGCAGCTTCAAGTCATCAATATGCGTTTTGGGATCCTTGCGCCAGATGTCAATGAAGTTCAACACAATTTTTGGATCAAGAAAAAGAGGAATTTGAGAGCCCTTTGCTTTAGCCACTCTTTGTTGCTTGTTTTTGATGATTTCTTGCAGTTCCTCATCATCAGCTTCATCTGAGGAATCTGAAGGTATTGTGAACGCCACCTTCTTGGGTTGGGGACTTGGTCGAATGCCTCATCCAATAGTTGCTTTCATTTTCCCCAGGGAAGGACCACTTGAGGAATGTGCTTGGGCAGAAGAACTTCCTGATGCCCCTGAAGCAATTGAGAATCCCTCAGTCCTTTGGTATGATGCCAGATGCACAGGCGTTGAGGACTTAGCAGCAGCAGCCGGGGACTGAGCAGCTACTGACCCAGTAGCTGAGGCCTTTGAGGCCTGAGCTTGAGGAATCTGCTGTGACGACTTTGATGATGAAGGATTTGGCTTCACAGAAGATTTCTTCATCATCTTTTTCTTCGGAGCACTTCCAGAGGCTCCGGCAGTGGTAGTAGCAGCAGAGTCTTCATTGAATTTCTTCACTGCAGCTTCTGCAGTCCTCTGAAGTTTGAGTTGACGCTTTGCCCACTTAGCGGGAAAGTCTTGACTGCGAGCAACACTTGTGGGATCAACCTCTTGATCATCAGCAGGAGGAGCCCTATTGCAAGGGGGTTTGAGTGCGAAATTCTTCATATATTTGGGAGTGACATAGCGATATTCTTTCCACTCCCTCACCCACCTCCGTTCAATCCTCTGAATTCTGATTTTCCTCTATTCTTTTGTCTCTTTGCAATGTATGGAGTTATTTGGTGTACAGTAACCAGCATACAAATGTTCAGGTATCTCAAAAGCAGTATTCTGTTCAGGTTTCTTTCCATCTTTCCGTGGCTTCTTCCCATTAGCCATTTTCTTCAGCTGAGGATTTTGAACTCTTGAGGACTCTGAAGAAGTGCACAGTTTTTCCTCAAGAAATGCTGCAAGTGAGTTAAGTTGATGAGAACCTAGTGATTCATCAGCGGACATTTTTGTATCTGTGAACAGAATATAGGTGCGAGGAATTTGAAGAGGTCATATGCGTTCTCAGAAATTTTTCAATAAAATCAGGTGTGAGGAATTTGACCATGAGTGTCTTGAGGAATTTCACTAAGTGTTCTTTGTCTTAGGTTCCAAAGTTGTGCAAATTTTGAGGATTCACACAATTGGGGAATCTTGAAGAAAATCATAACTTAGGGAAAGTCATCAAGTGTATGAACATGTAAGGTGCTTTAGAATGAGATTCTTGAAGAATAAACACCTTTGTGAAGATTTAGGAAAAATTGAAGATCAAACAAGGGTAGTAAAATAGATTTTATTTACCCTGGTGAAGAACATGACGAACTGAGAGATGAGATTGAGGAAGTTCATCAGTCTAATCTCCCATGCCCTAGCTCGGCAGAGGGAGACAACTAGAACAGCGGCAGGATGAAGACTTCTACGACTGATGCGAGTACGGCGACGGCGAGGTCGAGGCAGTGAAGCTCTTCCACATTGGCGGCGATGATTTTAGCGGCAGCGCTAGGTCGGAGCTTGGGAGAGAGTAAGATTGAGGAGTAACCGAGCACAGTGAAAGGGGAGGGGTATTTATAGCGGAGGTGAAAACCAATCCGTCCAAAGATTTTGGACCAGATTGCCCCTGACCCTTGCTCTCCACGCGACATGTGTCACCCACATTCTGAGTAGTGGCGATAGTGGGGAATCGTGGGTTATCCAGTCATGGGAGTCGGAACCATTTGAGCGGGAACCTTCAAATTTTTTGATAGTGAAGATTTTAAAATTTCCGTTCGCAAATTCTTCAGCTGTGAAGGACACAGGGAAGACTTTGAATGAGTTTCAAAGTAGAACGCATATGAAGAATTTGTGAACAGACTGGACTGAGTTTAGCATAGAGGGGGAAAGGTGTTGGGGAACGTCGCATGGGAAACAAATTTTTTCCTACGCACACGCAGATCTATCCATGGTGATGAGCATCTACGAGAGGGAGAGTGGATCTACGTACCCTGGTAGATCGCTAAGCAGGAAGCGTTAAGAAACGCGGTTGGTGTAGTCGAACGTCTTCGCGATCCAAATCGCCGAGTGTCCCGCGATCTCATCACGATCCGTCCCGTGATGCAATCACGATCCGTCCCATGAACTCATTACGATCCGTCCCGCGATCTCGTCACGATCTATCCCGCGAACTCATCACGATCCGTCCCGCGATCGTCCCGCGAACTCATCACGATCCGTCCCGCGAACTCATCACGATCCATCTCGCGATCTTGATCACGGTCCTTCCGATCTAGCGCCGAACGGACGGCACCTCCACGTTCAACACACGTACAACTCGATGACGATCTCCGCCTTCTTGATCCAACAAGAGGGAGAGGATAGATAGAAGAGTTCTCCGGCAGCATGACAGCGCTCCGGAGATGGTGGTGGAGCTATTCCGGCAGGGCTTCGCCTAAGCACTGCAGAAATCCGACCTAGAGGAGAAACTATGCACTAGAGGAACGGGCAACACGTGGCTGAAAATTCTGTGCCAAAACCCTAAAATCCTCTAGTATATATAGGAGGAGAGGAGGAGGAGGCTTGGCTGCCAAAGAGGCAGCCCTTGGGTCGGCCGAACATAGTGGGATTGGAGGATTCCTCCTCCAATCCTAGTAGGACTAGGACTCCTCCTTATTTTTGCATTTTTTGCCTTTTTCCACCTTTTTCTCTTTGGGATTTTCTTCCCAGCCGCATGGGCCTTGTGTGGGACTTCCACCAGCCCACAATGGGCTGGTATTTTCTCTCCCACAGCCCATGTAGCCTCTTGGGTCGAAATACCCCTCCCGATGGTCTCCCGATACACTACCGGCACTCATGGTACACTACCGATAAGCCCGAAACTTTTCCGGCGACCAAAATAGGACTTTCTATATATCAATCTTTAGCTCCGGACCATTCCGGAGCTCCTTGTGACATCCGGGATCTCATCCGAGACTCCGAACAACCTTAGGTCACCACCATGCATAACTCTATACTACCGAAACATCACCAAACCTTAAGTGTGCAGACCCTGCGGGTTCGAGAACTATGTAGACATGACCGAGACACCTCTACGGTCAATAACCAATAGCGGGACCTAGATGTCCATATTGGTTCCTACATATTCTACGAAGATCTTTATCGGTCGAACCTCTATGTCAAGGATTCAGTTAATCCCGTATGATGTTCCCTTTGTTCTTCGGTATGTTACTTGCCCGAGATTCGATCGTCGGTGTCTCCATACCTAGTTCAACCTCGTTACCGGAAAGTCTCTTTACTCATTCCGTAATGCAAGATCCCGTGACTAACACTTAGTCACATTGCTTTCAAGGCTTATTGTGATGTTGTATTACCGAGTGGGCCCTGAGATACCTCTCCATCACAGGGAGTATCAAAAACCAGTCTTGATCCATGCCAACTCAACAGACACCCTCGAAGATACCTGTAGAGCACCTTTATAGTCACCCAGTTAGGTTGCGATGTTTGATACACACAAGATACTCCTTCATTGTCAGTGAGTTGCATGATCTCATGGTCATAGGAACATATACTTGACATGCAGAAAACAATAGCAAAAACTGACATGATCATATGCTACGTTTGTAGTTTGGTCTTGTCCATAACATCATTCTCCTAATGATGTGATCCCGTTACCAAATGACATCTCATGTCCATGACTAGGAAACCATAGCCATCTTTGATCAACGAGCTAATCTATTAGAGGCATACTAGGGACATGGTGTTGTCTATGTATCCACACGTGTATCTGAGTTTCCGATCAACACAATTTATAGCATGGATAATAAACAATTATCATGAACAAGGAAATATGATAATAACTAATTTATTATTGCCTCTAGGGCATATTTCCAACAGTCTCCCACTTGCACTAGAGTCAATAATCTAGTTCACATCACCATGTGATTCGCATTGTTATGAATCTAACACCCAATGAGTTCTAGGGCTCGATTATGCTTTGCATGTGAGAGAGGTCTTATAGTCAATGGGTCTGCAACATTCAAATCCGTGTGTACTTTGCAAATCTCTATGTCAAACTTTAAACACTGCTACCACACTCCACTTGGTACTATTCCAAATGTCTGCTCCATTATATGTATCCATATTGCTACTACGAGTCATCCGGATTGGTGTTAAAGCTTGCATCGACATAACTCTTTACGACGAACTCTTTATCACCTCCATAATGAGAAACATCTCCTCAGTCTTTTAGTTACTAAGGATAATCTTGACCTCTATCCAGTGATTCACTCCTGGATCACTCTTGTACCCCTTGACGGACTCATGGCAAGGTACACACAGGTGCGGTACACAGCATGGCATACTATACAGAGCCTATGGCTAAGGCATAGGGGACAACATTCGTCCTTCTCTTTCTTCTGCCGTGGTCGAGCTTTGAGTCTCACTCAACTTCACACCTTACAAAGCAGGCGAGAACACTTCTCTCTAACTTAATCCATTTTGAACTCTTTCAAAATCTTGTCAAGGTATGCACTCATTGAAAGTCTCATCAAGCATCTTGATCTATCTCTATAGATCTTGATGCTCAACAATTAGGTAGCTTTATTCTGGTCTTCCTTTGAAAAACTCTTTTCAAACAACCATTTATGCTTTCCAGAAATTCTACATCATTTCCGATCAACAATATGTCATCCACATATACTTATCAGAAATTCTATAGTGCTCCCACTCACTTTATTGTAAATACAAGTTTCTCGTAAACTTTGTATAGACTCAAGAACTTTGATCACCTCATCAAAGTGCATATTCCAACTCCGAGATGCTTGCTTCAGTTCATAGAAGAATCACTGAAGCTTGCACACCTTTTAGCATCCTTAGGACTGACAAAACCTTCTGGTTGTATCACATACAACCTTTCCTCAAGTAAATCGTTAAGGAAACGATGTTTTGATATCCATGTGCCAGATTTCATAATTAAAAAATGCAGCAACTGCTAACATAATTCCAACAAGTCGAACTCCTCGTAAACTTTAGCATCGCTACGAGTGAGGAAGTCTCATCGCAGTCAACTCCTCGAACTTGTCGTAAACTTCTTTGCAACAAGTCGAGATTTACAAATTGTGATATTTACCATGAGCGTCTGTCTTCATTTTAAACATCCATTTGTACTCAACGACCTGCCGTCCAACAAGCAAGTCTACCAAAGTCTACACTTGGTTTTCATACATGGATCCTTTCTCGGATTTCATGGCCTCTAACAATTTGTCAGAATCCGGGCTCATCATCGCTTCTCCACAGCTCGTAGGTTCATCGTTGTCTAACAACATGACCTCCAAGACATGGTTGTCGTACCGCTCAGGAGCAATACACATCCTTGTCGCCCTACGAGGTTTGATAGTAACTTGATCTGTAGCTTCATGATCATCATCATTAACTTCCTCTTCAACTAACGTAGGCTTTACAGAAACAAATTCCTGCGTTGTGCTACTCTCTGGTTGAACAAAGGTTCAACAACCTCATCAAGTTCTATCTTCCTCCCACTCAATTCTTTCGAGAGAAACTCTTTCTCGAGAAAGGATCCGTTTTAGCAACTGTAACATCCCAAACTTTGGAATGTTATAATAAATATAGAATGATTGTTTGTTTGCTTGAATGATTGAAAGTGAGTGAAATTTGAAACTTTTTGAAACTTTTGAAAGTTTATTGAGAGGGAATGAAATGACTTTCCCAAAACTTTCAATGTGCATTTTGATCACCAGGAAGTCAAATTCATTTCATCACAAAACCCTAGAGTGAAGATGACATGACTTCTTCCATTTAAAGAAATGAAAAGGGATTTGAAAATGATTTGAATTTCCATTTTGAAAATATTTCAAATTCAGAAAACTTTATGCAACTCAATGATTTTCATGAGAGAGGATAATATGACTTCCTCAAATTTTAAGAAATATGAGTTGGCAGTTTAAAAGAAGGAATTGAAAGAGCTTTTGAAAACCTCTGGATTATTTTGAAAATCCATTTCATATTGGTCCCTATCCAAAATTTTCAAAGAATTCAAAACCCTGACAAAATTTGAGAGGAGTAACATGACACTCCAAGACAGGGGGTAAGTTTTGAAGTTTTTGAATCATCAAACCCAAAAAGTTATTTGAAAAATATTTGCAAAAGTAAATAAAGCCAATTAAGGCATTTTCTGAAAAATGTTTTTTTTAAAGTATTCAAATGCCAGAATAAAAATGTCCATTAAATGGCATTTATTATTCTGTTAATTTTGATAAAAAATTTGACTATATTTGGAATTTATTCGAATGCATTGATCAAGTTTTATGGCTTTGGTAAAATCATAAATAGGAAACGGTAACGGTTTATAATAAAACCGGCCGGCCCACAGCCTTTAAAGCCGATTTTATTTCATAACGGTCACCGCTAATAACACCCCCTCTCGCTCTCTCACTGACAGGCCGGTCCCACGCGCCCGACCGAAACCGTCGCCGGTCATCACCCTCCTCCCGCGCCCGACGCCGTCGCCGGTTTTCCCTCGACGCGGAGCCCCTCCCTCCTTACTCCCCCGACCCCCTGAGACCCCTATAAGTAGCCGGCACCTCTCCTCTCTCCATTCCCCCCCTTCGCCCCTCTGCCCGTGCCTCTCTCTCGCCGGGATTCCTCGCCGGACATCACCACGGCCGCCGCGCCATTACCACGCCACCGCTCCACCCTGCCCTCCCTGAGCTCTCCCGAGCCCATCACCGAGATTCCCTCGCTCGCCCGCATCTCCCCATCCCCTGCCTGAGCCTCGGAGACCCCAGAGCCACCACACCGTCGACCTCGCCGGAGTCCGAACCGCCCCGAGCTCGTACCTCTCATCTCCGTCGTCCCCAAGCTCGTCCGACGCCACCACTGGACGCGCCACTCATCGCCGCGTCGACCAGTGACAACACCGTCGTTGGAGACCCACCAGAGAGCTCGCCTGCATCACGCCGTCGCCGTCGCCGTCGCCGGAGACGCTCATTGCCGGCAAACCACCCCTGTGAGCTCACCCCCCCTCTGTGTGCGTTGGATCTGGATCCAACGATCCAGATCATAACATTTAAATTCGCGAAATGTTTTCTGCTAAGTACCGGTCACCCGCTCGTATTCGCCCGCACGCTCACATCCGTAGCCAACCAGAGAGCGACACGTAGCCCACCTGTCCGTTAGAAACGTATTTTCATTTCTGATTTAATTTCTGTTTCCAGAATAGTTTCAGATTTGTTTTGCTTATACTTTTATGTTTTTAATTGTTTTCAATTGATTTCTTTTGCATTAGATCACAAATTTCGTCTAGTTTCTGTGAATACCAAATTTGACTATGTTTGAATAATTCAATTTGAATTTGGACAGATTTGATTTAAATTTTGTTTTCTGAATATCTTGAGTTCTAAAATGAATTTTTGATTGATTCTTTTTCCTACTTGTCACTAGTGATCTTAGTTATCATTAGGCAGAGTTTGAGAATTTTTAAAATAAAATTTATTAGGGTTTTAACTAGAAACAGAATCTGTTTAGTTTCTTAATATAGTTTAATTAGTTTTATTTTGTTAGTTTAAATCTGAGTTAATTATATATTTGATTTAGTATATTCTGTTAGTTAAACTTTAGGTGAATTACTTGTTGTTAAAATAAAAATAATTTGCTTAGTTTACTACCATGTTGTTATAGGAACACTATACATTTTCAAATAGGTTTAATTTGTGATAAACAAACTAGTTAGTAATAGCTTATTCCAACAAAGTTTATATAATTAGATTCTGTTTTCAAATAAAATTTGTAGTAATACCTTTCTGTTAAGTAATGTTTTGTTAATAAAATAATTTAGTTTTGCTCTATTATGATAGGAAAACTATATCCTTAATCATTAGGTAATGTCTTATAAAACAATTTAGTTTTTCATAGAAATTATTTTCACAAAGTTTCATATGATTTAATTATGTTTTGTAATAAATATTTTATTTAATTACTTTCTGTTAACTAAGTTGTTTCATAATTTGTCTTCTCTTAGTTTATGGTTGTGCTTGTAGTTAAGTTCATTAGGCAAACACTTATATTGTTTAGAAGGTTGTTTTTATAGTTCTAGTTGTCTTTCAAAAGTGATTCATTTTTTTCTAGAAAAATAGTTACAAAAATCTTTTATTATATTTTACTTTGTTTTGGGTTTTGTGTTACTTTTGAAATTGTTGGAGTTTTGTGTTTCAACTTTGTCTTAAGTATTTCTTCCATCAACCTTGTTGCTTTTGTTTTGTGTTACTTTTGATTGTTAGAACTGATTGTTAGTATGATTGCTTATAAGTATGCAATGCTTGATTATAGATTTCATCGGAGAGTGACGAATAGTCTATCAAGTTATTTCTGAGAGCGATCTTTCTCTTCATCAACAGTACAGGCAAGTTCACTTTGACCATCTATTTCATACCTATGTTTTTATTCCATGTAGTGACATCATTCAGCACATCCCTCCCGTAGTGTTATTGAAATTCTTGTAGTTGAGTAGAATGCATGAGGTAGGAACCCACCACTGGTTACTAAAGCCCCGAGAACGCTAGTTAGCACAATGCTATGCTAAAGTAGACGGGGTCTGGTATGAGTGTTCGTGAGTGGTGTGAAGAAGGACTCCACGTCAAAACGACGACTTCATGAAGACATCTTCAAGTCCTGCATCTTCAAGACCTCAAGACTTCAAGACTCGAGAAGACAAGTTTTCAATACACACTACTGGGTGAAGGATGGTTGATTGGGCACCCTAGAGAAACCAGTGAGTGGCCGGGATGCATGGAGAAGCGCCATGACATCTTGCGGAAAGCTTCACCCAGACTCAAAGAGAAGGATGAATACTTCATGCCCGGAAGCTTACCTATGTAACCACAAGTCATTATGGGCTCTGGCTTGGTTGATCTTTGTTGTGACTCTGCTGGGCAGTGCTACGAGATGTAGTCGACGTTAGGATTGGGATGGGCACTGTCGGACAGTCAGGGAAGCACTCTGAAAGACCATGTTTCTTTCATCCTGTTCTCAAACACCAGGCAGTGCGAGGACTTACCACGAGGGAAAGAATCTTGTGGGTAAAGTACACAACACTCTGCAGAGTTAAACCTAATCGATTAGCCGTGTCCCCGGTTACGGACAATTTGAGCTTCTAGACTTGGATCTATCTCTGAACTCTCAACACTGGACTGATAACTAATTGTGGGCAACTTATGATACTTATGGGCATTGAGACATTGGTTGGCGGAACCATGTCATGATAGGTAACTCCATAGTGAAATTCCTGATATTCCTTTGTTGTAGGAAAATAAAATCAGCTTTTACGCAAAAACTCAGACACAGAGCCACAAAGCCTTTGCATATAGAATAGTCTTTATTTTTTTTCTGTTCTACTATGGTGATCTTGCCAGTACATTCAATGTACTGACCTACACGGCTGCAACGTCTTATGTTGCAGATACTCTTCTACGACGGGTAAGAGTACGATTCAGGGTTACGATCCGCACTCAACTTGCCGTTGGTGTTATTGGGACTCCACTCCCGTTGACTGTATCCGCTGCTATTTTAAGGTATATATCAGTTTTACGTTATTTACATGTGATTGCACTTTGATATATACATTGATGTACTGTGTGTGCCAGCATACTGATCCAGGGATGGCACAGAAAACACAGAGGCTTGACTCATTTTGAGTCAGGTCGCTACAGCAACAAACACTTTATGCTCGGATCTGAGATAGAAGGTTTACCCAACTGTTCTTAGGGTATTCTACGAAGATGCATTTGTCCGCTTTGGGTTCGAGCTCATTAGGTGAAAACATTTTTCCACACAAGCGTCGCAGCCCCAAACTTTAAGAAATGACACCTTGGGTTTCCATCAAACCCTAATTCACACGGTGTCATCTCAACGGATTTAGATGGTGCCCTATTTAAAGTGAATGTAGTTGTCTCTAATGCATAACCCCAAAATTATAATAGCAAAATGATAAGAGATATCATAGCACGCACCATATCCAATAGAGTACGACTATGATATTCGGACACACCATCACACTATGGTGTTCCAGGTGGCGTGAGTTGTGAAACAACTTTCACATTGTCTAAAGTTATATGCCAAACTCGTAACTCAGATATTCACCTCCACGATCATATCGCAGACATCTTCTTGTCACGATGATCTTTAAACTTCACTCTGAATTTTCTTGAACCTTTGAAACGATTCAGACTTGTGTTTCATTAAGTAAATATACACTATATCTACTCAAATCATCAGTGAAGGTAAGAAAATAACGATATCCACCGCACGCTACAAGACTCATTGGATCGCATACATCAACATGCATCATTTCCAATAAGTCACTTGCCTGCTCCATCAAACCAGAAAATGGGGTCCTTAGTCATCTTGACCAAGAGGCATGGTCCGCATGTCTCAACCAATTCGAAATCGAATAAGTCCAAAGATCCATCAACATGGAGTTTCTTCATGCGTTTTATACCAATATGACATTTAGCGGCAGTGCCACAAGTATGTGGTACTATTATTATTAACTTTGTATCTTTTGGCATCAATGTTATGAACATGTGTATTACTACGATCAAGATTCAACAAACCATTCTCACCTTATAATGCTACCGTCGTCCTAAGCAAAACAAGGTGCATAAAAGGATTAACATCACATGCAAATCATAAGTGACATGATATGGCCATGAACTTGTGCTTTTGATCTCCATCTAGAAAGCACCGGCATGATCTCCATCGTCACCGGCATGACACCATGATCTTCATCATCTTGATCTCCATCAACGTGTCGCCATCGGGATAGTCGCTCCCAACATGCTTCTACTACCATTGCTACCGTTTAGCTATAAAGTAAAGCATTACATAGCGCTTAATGATTGACACGCAGGTCATACAATAATTAAAGACAACCCTATGGCTCCTGCCGGTTGCCGTACTCATCGACATGCAAGTCGTGATAATCTATACATCACATGATCATCTCATACATCACATATATCACATCATGTAATTGGCCATATCACATCGCAACATACCCTGCAAAAACAAGTTAGACGTCCTCTAATTGTTGTTGCATGTTTTACGTGGCTGCTACGGGTATCTAGCAAGAAAAATTCTCATATACGCAAAAACCACAACGGTGATACACTAGTTGCTTTTCAACCTTCTCAAGGACCACCTTTGTCGAATCTGATCCAACTAAAGTGAGAGAAACTGGCACCCGCAAGCCATCTATGCAACAAGTTGCGGTCGAGGGAATTGGTCTCTCGTAAGCGTATGAGTAATGTTGGTCCAGGCCGCTTCATCTCACAATACCGCTGAACCAAAATCCGACCAAGGGAGGAAGCAATCTAAGCATCAACACCCACAAACCTTTTGTGTTGTACTCGAGATCTCATCTACACATAGACCTAGCTCTGATACCACTATTGGGGAACGTCGCATGGGAAACAAAAAATTTCCTACGCACACGCAGATCTATCCATGGTGATGAGCATCTACGAGAGGGAGAGTGGATCTACGTACCCTTGTAGATCGCTAAGCGGGAAGCGTTAAGAAATGCGGTTGGTGTAGTCGAACGTCTTCGCGGTCCAAATCACTGAGCGTCCCACGATCTCATCACGATCCGTCCCGCGATCCAATCACGATCCGTCCCGCGAACTCATCACGATCCGTCCCGCGATCTCATCATGATCCGTCCCGCGAACTCATCATGATCCGTCCCGCGAACTCATCACGATCCGTCCCGCGAACTCATTACGATCTGTCTCGCGATCTTGATCACGGTCCTTCCGATCTAGCGCCGAACGGACGGCACCTCCGCGTTCAGCACACGTACAGCTCGATGACGATCTCCGCCTTCTTGATCCAGCAAGAGGGAGCGGAGAGGTAGAAGAGTTCTCCGGCAGCGTGACGATGCTCCGGAGATGGTTGTGGAGCTATTCCCGCAGGGCTTCACCTAAGCACTGCAGAAATCCGATCTACAGGAAAAACTATACACTAGAGGAACGGGCAGCACGTGGCTGAAAATTCTGTGCCAAAACCCTAAAATCCTCTAGTATATATAGGAGGAGAGGAGGAGGAGGCTTGGATTCCAAAGAATCAGCCCTTGGGTCGGCCAAACCTAGTGGGATTGGAGGATTCCTCCTCCAATCTAGTAGGACTAGGACTCCTCCTTATTTTTGCATTTTTTTTGCCTTTTTCCACCTTTTTCTCTTTGGACTTTTCTTCCCAGTCGCATGGGCCTTGTGTGGGACTTCCACCAGCCCACAAAGGGCTGGTATTTACTCTCCCATAGCCCATGTAGCCTCTTGGGTCGAAATACCCCTCCCGATGGTCTCCCGGTACACTCCCGGAACTCCCGGTACACTACCGATAAGCCCGAAACTTTTCCGGCGACCAAAATAGGACTTCCTATATATCAATCTTTACCTCTGGACCATTCCAGAGCTCCTCGTGACGTCCGGGATCTCATCCAGGACTCCGAACAACCTTCGGTCACCACCATGCATAACTCTATACTACCGAAACATCACCGAACCTTAAGTGTGTAGACCCTGCGGGTTCGAGAACTATGTAGACATGACCGAGACACCTCTATGGTCAATAATCAATAGCGGGACCTGGATGTCCATATTGGTTCCTACATATTCTATGAAGATCTTTATCGGTCGAACCTCTATCTCAAGGATTCAGTTAATCCCTTATGATGTTCCCTTTGTTCTTCGGTATGTTACTTGCCCGAGATTCGATCGTCAGTATCTCCATACCTAGTTCAACCTCGTTACCGGCAAGTCTCTTTACTCGTTCCGTAATGCAAGATCCCATGACTAACACTTAGTCACATTGCTTGCAAGGCTTATTGTGATGTATTACCGAGTGGGCCCTGAGATACCTCTCCGTCACACGGAGTAACAAATCCCAGTCTTGATCCATGCCAACTCAACAGACACCCTTGAAGATACCTGTAGAGCACCTTTATAGTCACCCAGTTATGTTGCGACGTTTGATACACACAAGGTACTCCTCCGGTGTCAGTGCGTTGCATGATCTCATTGTCATAGGAACATATACTTGACATGCAGAAAACAGTAGCAAAAACTGACACGATCATATGCTACGTTTGTAGTTTGGGTCTTATCCATCACATCATTCTCCTAATTATGTGATCCCGTTACCAAATGACATCTCATGTCCATGACTAGGAAACCATAGCCATCTTTGATCAACGAGCTAATCTATTAGAGGCATACTAGGGACATGGTGTTGTCTATGTATCCACACATGTATCCGAGTTTCCGATCAACACAATTTATAGCATGGATAATAAATGATTATCATGAACAAGGAAATATGATAATAACTAATTTATTATTGCCTCTAGGGCATATTTCCAACAAAAGGGTCCGATCACATTCACTTAGATGAAAATCAACTTGAAGAATTAGCAATAATTGAATGCTGTTGAGGACATTGAAAAACTCATATATATATATAGTCAATGAAGAACATGAGTTTCATAGTTTGAAGAATTTGGAAAGTTGAGGAATTTGAAAACTTGAGGAATTTGCAAAGTTGAGGATTTTGAAAATTTGAAGAATTTACAAAATTACGAAAAAACTCAACTTTGAGGAATTTCAACTATTGTTGGTGGCATGACCCACCGTATAAGAATGATGACTTCAGACACCGCGTACAATTGTTGTAGGGTTCTGAGAGTCAAATTCTTCATTAATTTCTTCACACTTAGAGGGTTATTCTTCATTTATTGAAGAAAAACGTTACTTGGTGTGTTGCACATCCAAGTAATCAATTTTGCATAAGTGTTAGGATGTGTGTCCTTTTTCAAAGAACATTCAAAGATTCTAAGATATTTAGCTCACGTCGCAACTTGCGAAATCTCTTTTCATCCAAGGGCTTTGTGAAGATATCGGTTAGTTGTTCTTCAGTGGGGATGTGGTCGATGGAGATGTCTCCCTTGAGTACATGATCTCGAAGAAAGTGATGACGAATTTGGATGTGCTTGGTCTTGGAATGCTGAAGTGGGTTGTAAGCAATCTTGATGGCACTCTCGTTGTCACAGTAGAGAGGCACATTCTTCAACTTGATGCCATAGTCCTTGAGGGTTTGCTTCATCCACATCAACTGAGCACAACACGAACCAACAACAATGTACTCAGCTTCAGCAGTAGATAGTGACACGCAGTTCTGCTTCTTCAAGGACCAACAGACTAAGGATCATCCGAGGAAATGACATGTTCCTGAGGTTGACTTGCAATCCACACGATCTCCAGCATAGTCAACATCAGAGTATCCGACGAGGTGAAGATTTGAGCCCTTGGGATATGATAATCCAAGCGTTGGTGTGTGAGCTAAGTATCGAATAACATGTTTAACAGCCTTATGGTGTGATTCCTTCGATGTTGCTTGGAATCGGGCACACATGCAAACACTCAGCATAATATCAGGCCTAGATGCACATAGATACAATAATGAGCCAATCATGGAGCGATATACCTTCTGATCGAAATCTTTACCATTTTCGTCAGTGCAGAGGTGGCCTTTTAAAGGCATTGGAGTTTTGACGCCTTTGCAATCTTGTATGTCAAATTTCCTCAAACATCCTTGAGGTATTTCTCTTGAGATATGAAGATGCCATTGTCTTGTTGACGAATTTGAATACCTAAGAAGAATTTCAACTCTCGCATCATAGACATTTGATATTCTTCACTCATCATATAGGCAAATTCATCACTATAACGTTTGTCGGTACATCCAAAGATAATATCATCTACGTATATTTGGTATATGAACAGTTCATTGTCATAGGATTTTGGGAAAAGAGTTGGGTTGAGTGAATCGGGTTTGAAGCCTTTCTTCATGAGGAATTCCTTCAGAGTGTCATACCACGCCCGAGGGGCTTGCTTGAGGCCATAGAGGGCCTTGTTGAGTCTGAAGACGTTGTCAGGATGCTTAGGGTGTTCAAAACCTGGGGGTTGAGCAACATATACTTCTTCCTCAAGCTTACCATTGAGGAATGCCCTTTTCACATCCATTTGATATAAGATGATATCATGATGGTTAGCATAAGCAAGCAATATGCGAATAGCTTCAAATCTAGCAACAGGTGCAAAAGTTTCATCAAAGTCAATTCCTTCACCCTGTGTGTAGCCTTGAGCTACTAGACGAGCCTTATTCCTCACCACAAGGCCATTTTCATATTGCTTGTTGCGGTAGATCCACTTGGTACCTATGATGTTGTGCTTGCGAGGATCTGGCTACTTGACAAGTTCCCACACATTGTTGAGCTTGAATTGATGCAATTCCTCTTGCATAGCTTGAATCCACTTAGGCTCCTTGAAAGCTTCATCAACTTTGGTGGGCTCTATGATAGAGACAAAGGCAAAGTGCCCACAAAAGTTAGTCAAATGTGAAGCTCTTGAGCGAGTGAGAGGACCTGATACATTGATGTCATCGATGATTTTGTCAATCACTTCATTTGCAACTCTTGGATGAGCAGGTTGACGTGGCTGAGGATTTTCTTCAGCACCATTTTCTTCAGGTGTATCAGCATGAATGTCTTCATTTGTTGGAATGACTTCCTCAATGGGTATGTCGTCTTCAGTAGCCTTCAGCTTAATGGATTCCTCAGGAGACTGTTCATCTAACACAGAAGGTAGATGCTCTCTTTGTGAGCCATCGGTTTCATCGAACTGCACATCTACAGTTTCAAGAACCTTGTGTTGGTAGGTGTTGAATACTCTGTAGGTGTGCGAGTCCTTTCCGTAACCAAGCATAAAACCTTCACGTGCTTTCGGGGCAAATTTAGAACTATGGTGAGGATCTCTAATCCAGCATTTTGCACTGAAGACTTTGAGATAACTTACATTGGGTTTCTTGCCAGTCATAATTTCATATGAAGTCTTCTTGAAGAATTTGTGAAGATATACCCTATTGATGATTTGGCATGCAGTATCAATTGCCCCAGGCCAGAAGCGACGAGGAGTCTTGTATTCATCAAGCATGGTGCAAGCCATCTCAACAAGAGTCCTGTTCTTGCGCTCCATGACGCCGTTCTGCTGAGGAGTATAAGGGGTAGATAACTCATCAGTAATACCAAGTTTATCAAGATATCCATCAAGATTTGTGTTCTTGAACTCAGTCCCATTATCACTCCTGATATGCTTGATCTTGACGCCAAAGTTGGTGGAGGCCCTTGAAGCAAATTGTCTGAAGACATCCTGCACTTTAGACTTGTACAAAATAATATGCACCCAAGTGTAATGAGAGTAATCATCAACAATGACAAAGCCATACAAACTTGAAGAATTTGTTAGTGTGGAGTAATGAGTGGGGCCAAAGAGATCCATGTGAAGCAATTCAAAGGTTCGAGTCATGGTCATGATTGTCTTCGTGGGATGCTTGGATCTGGTCATGTTCCTAGACTCACATGCACCACAAAGGTGGTCCTTGAGGAATTTGACACCTTCAATGCCAATGACGTGATTTTTCTTCACGAGCGTGTGCAAGTTCCTCATAGCAGCATGTCCAAGTTGTCGATGCCACAACCAGCATTTTGAGGACTTTGCAAGTAGGCATGTGGCAGGCTGAGGACCTGTAGAGAAATCAACAATGTACAAGTCTCCTCTCCTAAAGCCTTCGAAGACTTTGTAATTATCAGATTCCATGATGACAACACAACGATATTTTCCAAATACGACAACCATATCAAGATCACAAAGCATTGAGACAGACATAAGGTTGAACCCAAGGGATTCGACAAGCATCACCTTATCCATGGTTTCGTCCTTTGAGATTGCAACCTTACCTAGACCCAATACCTTACTTTTTTCCTTTGTGTGCATAGGTGATATGCTTCAGATGAGATGGAGCAATTGGCAAATTCGTCAGAAGACTCTTGTCACCAATCATGTGGTTCATGCATCCACTATCGAGGACCCACTCAGTAGCTTTTGGAGTTTCATCCTGCAGATGAATTAGTACAACTTACGAACTCATATGCTTCAGAGTGAAGAATATGACATCAATTTCATCAGTCAAAATTTCATCACAAGATAGTAAGCAAGTAGTGTGAGGACGTGAGAAATGAGGAATCATTTCTACATGGTTAGCTTGCGTCCTTTCAAGCATTTCCTCAGGTCTCCAGCAAATTCATCAGATGTTCAAGTTCATCTAGAGACTTGACCCTGCATAATAAATTAATTCAATTTCTTCACCACCCACATCTTGTCGGGTGGTAAAGAGTTCATCATTCTATGAGTACCATAAGAGAAGGGAGGCATTGAAGCAAGTGCACTTCGTTTCACAGGGCGAGGGTTGGAGTACTCATATGAAAAAGCAGAGAATTTTTTTGAGGACTTATGAACATAATGGTTTGAAGAATAATGCATATATTCATAACTCTTAGATTTTCCCTGCAAAATAGATGCATTAGCACGAGAATGATATTTTTGACCATTTGAGGAATTTGGTCCAAGTGAAGACTTTGATCCATATGAAGAATTTGATCTCGGGTTCCTATTACTCATGAGTGGTGTCGTGAGGACATTCACTTGAAGATTTTGTAGGTAGCTCTTGGGAACCTAGATTTTCTTCATAGGAGAACCGTTCCTGCAATTAGTTCCAACAAATCTAGCAAATACTTCACCTTTCTGATTTTTGAAGAATTTCTAGTTGGAGTCAAGTGACTCATCGAGGAATATGAGGTTTCACAAGTAAAGCGAGATAAAGTGGATGAATCTACAGGAGGTCCTTTTGCAGCAACCCATGAGGTTTTGGGGTACTGCTCAGGTGTCCAGTAGGATCCATAAGCGTTGAGTTTCCTCACAAAGGCAATACCCTCTCTCCTAGGGTTCCTGTTCAGAATCTTCTTTTTGAGGACAGCTCAAAGGGTTTGATGCCCTTTGAGACTTTTGTACATGCCTGTCACATACAATTCCTTCAACTCTGCATTATCGTTAGTGATACTTGTGGTATCCTCAGATGAGGAATTTGAGACCACTGGAATAGTTGAAGAATTTGCAGCAATAGAAGCATTTGAACATTCAGGTGAAGAATTAGCAGTTTCCCGTTCGATGCATTTCAAACAAGGTGGAACAAATTCTTCCTGAGCGGTACTGATCTATTGAGTTAGTAAGGAATCGTCTTCCCTTTGGAGATCCTCATGTGACACCCTTAGTTTCTCAAGATCTTGCTTTCTTTGAAGAAAATCATAAGAAAGCTTCTCATGATCGGCTAAGAGAGCATTATGATGACTTTGAAGGTTATCATACTTTGCCTCAAGACTTTTGAGATCGTCAGACAGAGTTTGAGTTTGATCCACTTCCTCATTCAACAGATCATCACTTTTGTCTAGCATTTTCTGAAGCTTTTCAAGTGCACTTTGTTGCTTAGTGGCAATATTAGCAAGTTTGGCATAGCTAGGTGTCACATATTCATCAGCTTCACAATCACTTGATTCAGAGGGGGAGTGATGCTTATGTACCTTGGAACCTTTTGCCATAAGACAAAGTGAGGAACATGAATCAGGATCTGATTCCTGGGTTTTGAGGATTTTCTTGAGGTCGATGAACATGGGGTCTTGACGAGTGCGATAGCCTTCATTGATGTCCATGATCCTATCCCAGATGAGCTTGGTATTTTGAAGATGACAGATGCCCTTGAACATGACGCTTGATAGGCTTGAGCAGATGATGTTCCTCGCGTGAGCATCAAGTTGAGTGTACTTGCGAATTTCCTCATCATTTTCCATCTTGCAAAGTTCAGTCAGTCCAAGTTCTGTAACAGTCCACAGCTCACTGTTCATAGACATCAGATGCTTCTTCATCAGAACCTTCCACTTAGGATATTCAATGTCATCAAGATTGGGGCATTCTGTGACAGACTTGATGCCTTTTGCCATGAAACAGTAAGTAGGAGCATAGTCATCATTGACTCCGTCAGAGTCATTGGAATAGTCATTTTGTTCATCGTTGAAGATGGACTTGCTGACGAAGGCAGTAGCGAGAGCAAGGCTAGTGACACTAGATTAAGATTCCACCTCAGATTCTTCCTCTTCTTCATATTCTTCAGATTCTTCTTCTGAGTCCATTTCCTTGCTAATGAAAGCCCAAGCTTTCTGGAACCATCCTTCTTGTGCATTGAGGACTTTGAAGATGAGGACTTTGCAGATGAGGACTTTGAAGATTTCTTCTTTTTCTTCGAGTCATTAGAACTATCGTACTTGTACTTCTTCTTCTTCTTCTTCTTTGATTCTTTTTCCCAGAGAGGAGAGTGAGAGATGAAGTGACCAGATTTCTTGCATTTGTGGCAGGTTCTTTTCTTGTAGTCATCTGAGGAATATGATTTCCTGAAACCACTTTTTGATGACTTTCCAAATCCACCTATCCTTGAGAACTTCTGGAATTTCCTCACGAGCATTGCTAGCTCCTGACTCAGTTCTTCAGGATCACCAAGGCTACTATCAGAATCTCCACCTTCGGATGAGGAAATTGCTTTTGCCTTCAGAGAACGAGATCTTCCATAGCTTGGCCCGTAGAGGTCTCTCTTCTCAGCTTGTTGGAATTCATGAGTATTGAGTCTCCCAAGAATATCAGCATGATCAAGTGACATGTAGTCTCAACGTTCTTGAATCATCAAAGCCAGAGTATCAAATGAGGAATCAAGAGATCTTGGCAGTTTCTTCACCACTTCATGGTCAGTGATATGAGTGGCACCCAATGTTTGAAGCTCATTGGAGATATCAGTGAGACGGTCAAAAGTTTGTTGGACATTTTCATTATCGAGTCTCTTGAAGTGGTTGAAGAGATTGCGAAGAACATCAACACGAGAGTCACGTTGAGTGGAAACACCTTCGTTGACTTTGGACAACCTATCCCAAATAAGCTTAGCAGTCTCCAAAGCACTCACTCTGCCATACTGACCTTTTCTCAGATGGCCACAGATGATATTCTTCGCTTGAGAATCGAATTGCTTGAATCTCTTCGTATCAGCAACCGTAACAGTCGGAGAAATGCGGGGAACACCATTTTCCACAACGTACCAGAGATTGTTGTCAATTGCCTCAAGGTGCATGCGCATCTTGTTCTTCCAGTAGGGATAGTCCGTCCCGTCAAAGTTAGGACATCCTGCGGAAACCTTGATCATACCTACAGTCGACATAACTAGAACTCCAGGTGGTTAAACCAAAATCACACAAAACAAGGGAGTACCTTGCTCTGATACTAATTGATAGTGCGTTATATCGACTAGAGGGGGGATGAATAGGCAATTTTTACAAATTCATCACTTGAAGAATTTCAACTTGAGGAATTTGAAATGTGATGAATAACTAGCGGCGGAGTAAGTACTCAAGTGCACGAGAAACATAGCGACAACATAGTCAGCATGATGAAATGAAACATGCACAAATTACAAGTAGTGTGATACGAGATAAGCAGGTGAGGAACAAGGTAACTTGAAGAATTTGAGGTGAGGAAATTGTGAAAGTCTTTAGTCAAATTCTTCAAACAGTAAAGATCAATTTCATCAACAAGTATATGAGGAATAGAGGGGTTGAGGAAATAGAACCAGGTAGCTCGATGAAGATAATGGTTTGATGACCCAGTTCCAACTGTTGTGACAGTCATACGTCTAGTTTGGAGCAGCCTGGTATTTAAACCAGCGGACACACAGTCCCAAGACACACAGTCCTTACCGTATTCTCCTTAAGCTAAGGTCACAAAGTCCTCGCACAACACTCGTGGTAAGTCTTTAGGGTAGACTTCCAAGACCCTCACAAACTGGTCACCCGACGATCCTCAATTGGCTGCTGGATGCTCTAGACCAAGGTCACTTCGTGATCCCCAATTGACTGTAGGATGCACTAGACCATGATGCCTAATCGTCTGGACATGCACAGTCCTCAAAGGTAACAAGCGTCGGTTCCACACAGGAATTTCTTCAGTGATGCTCAATCACTTAGGGTTTGGTGGTTTGGTTGTGGGTTTTTCCTCACAGATGATTTTATCTCAAAGTCCTCGGAGGATGGGTTGCTCTCAAATGACAAGTGTCAGTTCTCTCTCGGAGCAGCCAACCAATTAGTGGTTGTGGGGGGTGGCTATTTATAGCCAGGGTGCAACCTGACATGATAAGACATAAATGCCCCCAATGATATGACTGTTATGTGGATGTTATGATTGGGGACAGCTGGTGCTAAGCACATCAACGGTCGGAATTTGGAACTATGAAAGTCCTTAGGCTTATCATGTTCCTCACTTGTAGGCAATTCGCACTAGCGAAATCCTAACTCCTCAGTCAGATCAATTTCATTAGAGACCAGAAGAAATTCGTCTCTATCACTCAAGAACTTGACTAAACTACAAGAGATTTCCAAAGGTTTCACTCGAAGGATTGGATAGGTTGAGGATTTTGAGTTGAACATCAGTTGGAAATTTTCCTTAGTATTACCTTAGCCCCCTTTAACAGTATAGTGTTTCCTATGACTCAAAGAAAGGAAATGAAACTATGAAAACAAAAGTCTTCACACTTCGTAGTCCTCATTCATATCTTCAAGGCCACACCAACCTTTTCATTTTCAAAGTCTTCAGGGAATACCAAAGTCTTTAGCAAAGTCTTCACCAAAGTCTTCAGTTGAAGACATACATTTTTAGGGGTCGGTAATCTCCGAATATATCAAACTCCTCATCGACTTATAGAGCCTGTGTACACTCACAAACACATTTGTTCCTTAACCTATAAGTCTTCAATACACCAAAATCACTAAGGGGAACTAGATGCACTAAGAGGCATATGCAAAAAGAGCTGGATGAAGCCCGAGAAGCTCAGCGGTACGCCGAGTCCCAGCACAAGACTGGGTGTGGTGTTATAAATTGTCTCCAAGTGGAGAAGAAAAAACAGGCCGAAGAAATTGAGAATTTAAAGGCTCAATTGGCCCAGGCCCAAGAAGAAAATCAGAAACTTTAGAGGGGCATGTTCGGTAAGTATGATCCAAATATTAGTAAGTACTTCGTATAAAGGAAGTATGATAAGGATGTCTTTCCCTCATGTATATGACTTCTGTCCGGGCATCCTGAAGAAGAGTTCGGATCCTACCGGGGGAACTTGCTAAAGGAGTTGTCCGCCCTCCATGAGTGTGCTTGGAAAGCAATGAAAGGCATGGTAAAAGCACTATGGCCTGCCGAATAGCCACCGGAAGGGATGTCCGAACTGACTGATCGATTCAAGGGAGCTTGAAGCAGGTTCAAGCCATGGAAGACATCGGCTTGCCGGGATGGAGCACAAGAGGTGTGGGCAATGATCTGGACCCGCTACACCGTACTTGAGCCCGAGCGAATGGCTCGGGTTGGTCCCGTGGGGTCGGATGGTCAAGAAGTGCCCCTCCACCTAGTGTATGACCAAGTGATGCCTGCCGCCCGCCTTTCATAGGGAGACTGCTCCCTAGACACCATAATTGATAACTTATATCGGCAGCCAAATGTGTAATTTTGTATACTTTCGTACGAACAATCTATGTTGTAAACTTTGTCTTAACTGGCCATCGACTTCTCCGTCCCATGCGAAGAGCGCGGGAGTGTCCCTCGCAATTTATTATTCCAAAAGAGCGAATTGTGTTTGGGGAACCAAGCAATCCGGCCATGCGGTACGAACAGACAAAAAGCACACAGAGAGATATGTTATATTACTGCTTAGCGTAAGAAACATCTTCGGAGGAAAATAATACCTCTATCGATACCTTTCTTCGGGCCCCTACGAAGATCGTAGGTAAAGGTACATACTGCTAGTATGCGACTAAGGGTGTTCTTAGGAAAAAAACAAACCCAAACAATGGAGATAATGGCCATAGCCATATTAAGTGCTTCTGTCATGGCCAAAAAATTGTCTACGTAAGATAGCTAGCTTTCAGCTTCACCCGTATGAGGTACGTATCCGGATGACCCGGTCGTAACAATCATAGAGGTGCTCCCTTTACCCTCTAGCCAAACAATCGAGAACGTAGAGGGTAAACACAAGAGCGAGGCAACCCAGCTTGGCAAAGTCTTAGTTCGAATTGATGCATATGATGGCTTGAGCGTGACAAAGGAAACATGTGTACATGATAAGTGTGAGTAAATACTTATAATATAAAAATGTTGGCTTCGAGAAGAAGCCCCCAGGTGTTGTGTTCGGATTTAACACTTTATAGTGTATACCGATAGCCTTATTACAAGATCGGTTTGACCGAACATAGAAAAAGAAATCAATCTTGTCAAACAACAAAGTGGGAAGGAAAAAAGGAAAAAGGAAAGGCAAGAAAAAAAGAAAAATATTGGAGAACTGGACGACACCGGTTTATCCGTAGAAGTGCTGAAGATGAGCTGCGTTCCATGGGTTTGGTTCAAGGCAATTGTTTGATGAGCTCCGAAGATGATAGGCTCCTCCCGCGAGTACTTCGTCAATGATGAAGGCCCCCTCCCATTTGGGGTTGTTTATGCTTCTGCTTCTCTGGGAGCCGTAGGACGAGTTCGCCTATGTTGTATGCTTTTGCCCTGACCTCCCTACTCTAGTAGCGTCATGCTTGCTGCTGGTAAAAAGTAGAGCGAGCCTGTGCTATGTCGCGCTCTCCCTCTAAGGCGTCTAGGTCGTCCTGCCGATCCAACTCGGCCTCCTTTTCCTCGTACATGCACACTCTTGGTGCGTCATGAATAATGTTGTAGGGGAGGACTGCCTCTGCCCCATAGACCATGAAGAATGGTGTGTAACCCGTTGATCTGTTCGGGGTGGTGCGCAGGCCCCATAAAATGGAGTCGAGTTCCTACACCCAATGATAGTCGGATTCGTGAACAGATCGGACTAAAAGTGGCTTGATGCCGCTCATAATGAGGCCGTTTGCTCGTTTGACTTGTCTGTCAGTCTGCGGATGATTGACTGACGCGTAATCGAGCTTTTTGCCCATTTTTGTGCACCAGTCCTTGACCTCTTGGGTTGTGAAGTTGGATCTATTATCCATTATTATGCTGTGCGGGACACCGTAATGGTGTACCATGTCAGAGATGAAGTCGATCACTAGTCCGGACATGGCCTATTTGATGGGCTTTGCTTCTATCCATTTGGTGAATTTGTCAACCATGACCAGTAGGTATTTATTTGTCTTGGTCCCCCCTTTAAGGGGTCCGACCATGTCCAGTCCCCAGACCGCGAAAGGCCAACTGATCGGAATAGTCCGAAGAGCTATTGAGGGCATGTGACTTTGATTTGTGAAGAGTTGACACCCTACACAATGTTTGACAAGCGACTAGGAGTCCGTCCAAGCCGTGGGCCAAAAGAAACCATCTCGGAAGGCCGTGCTAACTAAGGCTCTTGCTGCGGCATGATGGCCGCCCATGCCTGCATGGACTTCGGCGAGGAGTTCCCGTCCTTCTTCCTCGGATATGCACCGCTGTAATATTCCAGTTGTGCTTTTCTTGTATAACTCGTCCCCGTGTACTTTGTAGGCCTTGGATCGTCGAACTATGCGCCGTGCCTCTGTCTGATAGTCGGGGAGTTCATTGGGAAGAAGGTAGGGGAGGAAAGGCTCTGTCCATGGCGCAATTACTGCTATTACCTCATGAGCCGAAGGCGTTTCACCCACTACGTAGCCGCCAATGATGTGATTGTATGGTTCGTTTACGGGGGAACAACCTCGGCCGCCATATCTAGACTGGCGCCTTTGTCATCGTCCTGCCACACTACGGATGGTTTGAAGAGCCATTCCAGGAAAGTGTTTCTCAGGACAGGGTCGTGCTTGGCTCCCATACGGGCCAGTATGTCGACGGCTTGGTTGTTGCGAGCAACGTGGTGAAATTCCAACCCTTCAAACTGAGCAGATATCTTTAGGATGACATTTTTGTATGCTGCCATCTTCGAGTTTTCGGCGTCAAATTCACCATTAATTTGGGAGATCTCCAAGTTGGAGTCTCCCCATACCTCTAGCCGTCGTATGCCCATTGATACTGCCATCCAAATACCATGAAGGAGAGCTTCTTATTCGTCTGCATTGTTGGAGTCAGCATACATGATTTGCAGCACGTATCACACGTTGTCACGTGTGGGGGATGTGAGGATAACTCCAGCCCCCAGTCCAGCCAGGGTTTTGGATCCATTGAAGTACATTATCAAATGGGAGTATGCGCTGTATTCCTTGGGGAGCTCGGCCTCTGTCCATTCAGCCAAGAAATCTGGCAATACCTGAGATTTTAAGGCACGACATGGCTTATAGGTTATTTCAAAGGGAAGGAGCTCAATGGCCCACTTGGCTATGCGGCCGGTGGTGTCCCTGTTGTTGATCATAGCATTTAGGGGGACTTCAGATGCCACTGTTACCGCACACTCTTGGAAGTAGTGTCTGAGTTTCCTTGATGCCATAAACATTGTGTAGGCTATCTTTTGGTAGTGTGGATATCTAGACTTGCACTGCGTTAGCACTTCTGACACGTAATAGACTGATTTTTGAGTTCAGGATTTGTGTCCCTTCTCATCTCGTTCAACGACGAGCACCGTGCTAACCACTTGATTGGTGGCCGATATGTATAACAACATGGGCTCACCGGCGCCTAGTGTTGTGAGTATGGGATTGGTTGGCAGTAGTATTTTAATTTCTTCTAGCGCATCCACTGCTTCGTCGGTCCACTCGAATTTGTTGGTCCGTTTCAGCAACTTATAAAGCGGTAAAGCTTTCTCTCTGATGCGGGAGATAAAGCGGCTTAACGCCGCTATGCACCTAGCTAGCCTCTAGACATGCTTCAACTCTGTAGGAATTGCAAGTTCCGACAAGGCACGAATCTTAGCTAGATTCCCTTCTATTCCTCTATGGGAGACGATGAATCCAAGCAGCTTACTAGAAGGAACTACGAATAGACATTTTCCGGATTTAGTCGTATGTCATACTCGCGTAGACTAGCAAAGGTTTGCCGTAGGTCGTCGGTCAGCTACCTGACGTGTTTGGTTTTGATTACCACGTCGTCCACATATGCCTCAACCGTCTTACCGACCTGTGTTACGAGACACGTCTGGATCATGTGCTGGTATGTGGCCCCAACGTTTTTTAGCCCGAAAGGCATCATGTTGAAGTAGAATGGGTCGTAGGGGGTGATGAATGCGGTTGCTGCTTGATCGGATTCCTTCATTTTAATCTGATGGTATCCGGAGTAAGCATCGAGGAAGCACAACAGATCGTGTCCGGCTGTGGCGTCAATGATCTGGTCTATGCGTGGTAAGGGGAAAGGGTCCTTAGGGCAGGCTTTGCTGAGGTCTTTGAAATCGAAACACAACCGCCATGACTTGTCTTTCTTTGGTACCATCACCAGGTTTGCCAACCATTCGAGGTGCTTTATCTCCCGAATAAAACCGGCCTCTAACAGTTTAGCTAATTCTTCCCCCATAGCTTGCCGTTTGGGTTCGGAGAAGCGACATAGAGTCTGTTTGACATGCTTAAAGCCTGTGATAATGTTAAGACCTAGTTCGGCAAGCCGTTGTGTGATTTCAGGCATATTGGATGGATTCCAGGAAAAAATGTCCCAATTTTCTCGAAGAAAATTCCACAGTGCCTCATCCACAAGGGGATCGAGTTGGGCTCCAATGGATTCTATCTTATTTGGGTCCGTCAGATGTACTTGAAATTTGACGATTTCCTCTGTGAGTTTGAAGGACGTGGACTTGGACCTTTTGCTAAGGATCACATCATCCTTGTTAACTGTTGACTATAGTGTGCTCAGTTCTTCTGTAGTGAAAGTCTCAGATAATGCCTCGAGGGCGAGTGCTGCCGTTTTGTTTTTGGACCGAAGGGCTATGTTCGGATCACTGGAGACCGTGATCACTCCATTAGGTCCTGGCTTTTTAAGTTTCATGTACCCGTAATGGGGTATAGTGTGGAAATTTGTGAAGGCGTAACATCCCAATAGGGCTTAAAAGCTGCTTGGGAAGAGTACGATATGGAAGAGAAGTTCTTTGGATCGGTAGTTTTTGGGCGTGCCGAACACTACATCCAGGACGATACGTCCAGAACAGCACGCCTCTTTCCCTGGAATGATTCCCCGGAAGGTTGTATTGCTATGTTCGATGCGAGATCGGTCGAATTGCATTTTTTCCAACGTGCCTTCATATATTAGGTTTAAACCACTGCTGCCGTCCATTAGCACCTTATGTAGCCTGTATCCATCAATAAGGGGGTTCAAGACTAGTGCGACCGGTGATTGATTGGGAAAAATGGCTGGCTGGTTAGTATCTCTGAAGGTAATCGGTATGTCTACCCATGTGCTAGTTGCTGCCAAATGGTAGACCTGTTCGAGGTCTCTAAGAGCCCTTTTCCTCCTGTTCCTTGAGGGGAACGTTTCATAGACCGTCAAGACTTCGACATTGTATTCGGGCAATGATGGGGAGCGCCCATTCAACGGAGGTGTTTCAAGGATAGCCTCGCCGCTCTTTGCCACTTGCCTGACGACCCAGCAAGCTGTAAGGCTATGAGTCGGGCTTGTGTTTAGCAACACAGAATGCATAGGGCAAGGTTTATCCAGTAGTCCATCAAGGATGGTGCTGACCCCTGAAGGAGGCCTGTTCCTTTTTTTGGCGGGTTCATATCTTGCTGGCCGCTTTGGAGGTACCCTGTTTTTCCGATCTCCGCTAGGGTGCTTGGGGAAAGTTGGTTCCGAAAACAACCATTTAGATTGCCAAGCGCTCTCCATGGCACAATATTTCTGTACCAAAATGGATAACTCCGAAAAGTCATGAATGTGTCTGTGGGACAGAGCGTTAAGAATCCCTTCATCATGGAAATTGCGAATGAAATTGCCATCATCTCTTGGTCACTAAGACCTTTTTCTCTACTTCCGGCGAGTAGAAGTCTGGCCCAAAAGTTGTGGACTGATTCTCCCTGTAATTGCTTGATATCCCGAAAGTCCGAGGACGCGGGTGTTGGTGCGATACCAGGATAGTCTTGGGTGGTGGGTGGGAAAAAATTCGATTCCACGCCACATTGAGTGTTCGGAATTACAAATTGCGAATCGTGTGGTAGGTCCTGAGCCGATGATGATTCGGCTCAAGGATGGTCTCCGACATCTGATTCACCTATGAAGTCTCGATGATCAGAGGCCGGGGTGTAGACTGTCTTTAGTTCCGGCTGTCGGGATGAATCCTTGGCCGAGCACTCGATGGTAGCGACATGGTGGGTGACCAGAGGGACATGAATCTCCCTGTCATCGGGCCTGATTCTGAGCCACTCATAGACCGGAACCTGGTCATCCAACATAGGCGTGGCTTCGATCCGATCAAACAACTGGTTTAAGAACGAGGCGATGGTAGGATGCGTGTCGCTGAGGCGAGTAGATTCTATGAGCGGAGTGATGGTTTCGGGGCCGCGCCAAAGTGGATCCGTGTTCCTTATAGCAGTGGGGCCTGATGTCTCCGGCGTCGAGGCATTCAGAATTACAAGCTTCTCCTCAAAGGTCGAGGGTTCCATTAGAACAAGTATTCCCCGTGAATCAGTGACAAACTCTAAGGTTCCGAACTTGATCCTCTGATCAGGGGAAAATCTTCTGATCTGGCCATGGCGGCTGATTGGGTTGGCATGTGACAAGATGTCACCGCCTGCGAGATTCTGATCGGAGGTGAGAATCCCCTGGATGCAGATCTCGTTGCTTGTGACGAGGCGATCCATCAATTCCTTAGGAGTTCACAAAGGAACTCTCAATGAAAGCACCAATGTCAGTGTCGAAACCAGCGGGTCTCGGGTAGGGGGTCCCGAACTGTTAGACTAGATCTGATGGTAACTGGAGACGAAGGGGACACAGATTTACCCAGGTTCAGGCCCTCCTATGGAGGTAATACCCTATGTGCTGCTTGGTTGTATTGATGATATGGGTGGTTACAGAGTAGATCTACCTCGAGATCGTATAGCTAACCCTAGATGAGTTGTTCTGTCTCTACATCCTAAAACACTCCGTCTTATATAGACGCCGAGGGTGTCAAGGGTTTGCACATGATCGGTGACATGCCGAAGAGATAAACATGCCTATCTATGATCGACGACTTGTAGGATACGTCATGGCTCCCTGGGGCATCCATCCTGGTGACGGTGACCTTGATCATCCAATACCCACCTTGCGGCCCATATAGTTTGGCCCATAAGCAATAGGTTGTCTATCCGAGGACCCCCTAATCCAGGACTCCCTCACCAATGTCCACCACGACATGGTTGCGTCTCCTGCGCTGGTGCACCCTGCAGGGTGTCGGAGAGTGTGACTCCTCCTCTCCAACATCCACCGCCGCCAGGGCCTCCACCACATAACGTGCCCGCTGCCTCGCTTGGCGGGCACGCCACACCATGACATTGTCCGAGGACGGCCATGCTTTGTGCTCAGCACGCCAACAAAGGGGTTGCGCTTCCACCATGACGTTTGGACGCCAGACGGCCCGCACCGTCCTCGGTAGGCAGCAACGCCGGATCCAAGCACCAGTTGCACGACTGTAATGGATTCCTTGTGTTGTGAGTCCGAGCGCTTCCGTCGTGCGGCTGCCTCTCGGGAGCAATCGAGCGCAACCCGGACGACCATCTCCTCCTTGGGACCGGGGGATAAGCTCGTGGTCAACGGATCTGGAGGTGAAGGACTCAGATCCGCTACCCGCCATGTCGGATAAGGCCGGATATTGCCGGATGCGAGGTTGGGTGGTGGATGGGAGTGGAGTGAAGTGGCTAGGGTTTGGTCCAACGAGTGGATGGGGACAAATATATGTGGGGTAGATGCAGGCTAGCACGGGCTAGTGCGGGCCAGGCGGGCATGCCCGGGCACGCCCGGTGTTGGGGATATACCCCACAGGTATGACTCGCTCAATATATGACCCAACTACTAACGCAACCCCAGGAAGGATGCGCGCGAAAGGCATAAGGCCCAAGGCCCAGAAGGCGGCTTAACTCAAGACCGGCTCGATGACGTCGCCTTGATGGTCGTCTTAACATGAAGACATAAGGGCTCCTCTTTTCCTTGAGGAGCAAGGGAAGGAGGAGTAAGATTAGGTCATGGATTGTTCTATGACCCGTACTTTGTTGTAAACTCTAGGCCTCCACCAATATACAAAGGGGAGCTCTTGAGATAGAGAAATCAAGTAAGAAGTAAACAAACCCCTGAGAGCTAGGTTAGCGATTCCACAACCTTGTAATCGAGATCATCATCAACATACATACAAAGTAGGACGTAGGCTTTTACCTACATCGGAGGGGCCAAACCTGGATAAACTCGTCTCTCGTTCCTGATCAACCCCTTCGAGTCGCGATGGCCTCACACTTAAGTTCTCCTATGATGACATCTGCCGTGAAGAAACAATGACAGTTGGCGCCCACCATGGGGCTGTCATGCGATGGAGTTGAGTTCTTGGAGGGATATCCTCCAGGGTTCGGGAGCTACACGGTTGGTCAGATGACCAAGAGCCGCCGTGGCAATCTCTACATCAAGAATTCAGGCTGGGGCCCTAGGGCCGACTCAATCGAGTACGGGTACCGGGTCCCCTTTGGCAAGATCCACGTCTTCATCGGCAAAATCGGCGTGTCAATACCCGAGACGGACATCTGCACCAACATCATTGAGCCAACTCGGCCGGCGTTAAAGATTCCAATGTCACGTCTTTGTCGGCTTCAACCAAGGAGTCAACCTCCCGGACAAGCCGACGGGCAGCAGGGACACCCTCATCAACTCTGACGGCGAGTCATCCCCTCTATGATGAGGGACTCGAGGGCTTTTCGAAAGCTGACGCCGCTAAGGAGTCATGTGAGCCGCCCTGTTAGGTCAGCATCTACATGGATGGAACCACGGTGGCTCAAGATCCATTGGAGGGAGGAGCCGCAAATGGTGCTGGCGGGTCAGGAAATCCGTCGGCTCAAGCCATGAATGACCTGATGGTTGAGATGTCCAAGCTCCTAGAGAATCCTATTACTGCAGAAAACTAGGAAGAGCGTAATGCGGAATTGCTAAAACTTCATGGGGAGATAGCCAAGGTTCAGGAGGAGATTGACATCGAAAATGCCCGGATTGCAGAATTACAGGTTCATATCCATAATGAGTAGGAGCGCTTGAAAAGCCGAGGCTTGGCAGTTAGGGCTTCATCGGGATGCCTCTGAGCCGGTGTACCATAGGGGACATCAGAGCCGGCTGTCACTAAATCTCGAGCCGTCGCGTTTTTCACCACACCATAGACACCGGGAGTCAGACAACCTCGTGAGGATCCACCTCATCACCCAGGCCGGTAGATAGAACCGGTTCAACCTCCGCCAGCTCAGTCGTTGTCTCAGTGTTTCCAAACATCGCAAGGTCACTTATCCAACCCTGTCGGGGATATACCCCACGGTATGACCCGGCCAGGCGACTCACAGGAGACCCGTTAAGGACATGACATCTCATAAATGACCCGGCTGGCAGACTGTAGATGACCAAGGCCCAAGACCCGGGGGGTGAGCCGGCGCGAGGCGGCTCACGAGATAAGACCCGGTGGGTGAGCCGGCGCCAGGCGGCTCACGAGATAAGACCCGGTGGGTGAGCCGGCACCAGGCGGCTCACGAGATAAGACCCAGTGGGTGAGCTGGCGCCAGGCGGCTCACAAGAGAAGGCCCACAAGAGAAGGCCCGAAGAGAGAAGGATTCCATTAAAGGAAATAAGACCCGGAGTAGGATTCGTGATGAGTCCTAATCCTACTCCTAGTAGGACTCTATTTGTAAGCCTACCCTCTGCACTTACATAAGGAGGGGTAGAGCACCCCTAGAGGGACAGATTGAGAAGAGACATAAATCCTCAAGTTTAGACAACACAAGTTTAGAGATAGAGAGATTAGAAGCTCTCATGATTAGAGGTAGCGATTAGCACCCTTGTAGCCGAGAGATCTTCATCATCATCAATATCAGACAAGCAGGACGTAGGCTTTTACCTCGACTTGAGGGGCCGAACCTGGGTAAAACCCCGTGTCTTCTCGACTCCGATCAACCCCTTCAAGCCGCCACGTTGCGTTTGCCCCGAACCTAAGTCCGTTGACCCGGACATCTGCCGTGGCAAAACAACGACAGTTGGCGCCCACCATGGGGCCCACGCACGGTGATGTTGTGTTCTTGAAGGGATTTCCATAGGGATCGAGGAGCTTGTGATTCATCAGGATGAAGAAGAGTCGGTGTGAAACAAACACATGCAAGATTGATCTGGTTTCAAACGAGAACTAGGTTTGGTGTTGGTGCGCCGCTGCAAAATCGCCAAGATCGAGAAGATTTTTTGCCGCAACGATTTGCCGAATCAGATGCAATTTTTTCTCAGCCACCGCCGGATCATTTGGGCCAAGTCCTGAGGAGATTTCTGTTGCTGTTAAGCTGCTCATCCAATTTTAAATCGGCGACCGAAGCTATGTTTTTCAGCGTATTCCTTTGGTTGATTCTCGATGCTATAGATCAAGACAACTTTTCAGCTAGGCGAAGCACGTACTTGGTCGACTACCATCAACAAACATGGAATTGAAGCAAAACGTGTTAAGAAAAAAGTCTTATTATGCCAAACCAGTCCATGCCAATCATCAAAAAGGAGAAAGATCCAAAGAAAAAGAGAGAAAGAAAGGTCCATGACCAGGAAGTGGGCACAGACTGGATCCGAAAGCCAGCCACGACCTGGACACGGATTCAGTACTCCGTGGCTGCACCGGTTTTCCTCGCCTCCACCGCTCCTGAGCCGGCCTACGCCCGCCATGTCTGCCTCCGCTGGCCTCGTCTCGTCACTGCTGAAGCGCCTGGCTGATGTGGCTTTGGGCGCCGTCTGACCGCGCCGGCCTAAGTTGCTCACCGAGCTGCCTCTGTGCCTCCACCACACGCAAGGTTCACCCCGTCATACATCCGGCGTTTTTCCGCAGCCGACACGCCATGCGCCATTGCCTGCCGCTAGAGCAGATTGGGAGCCGCTGCAGCAGCCTCTCCCCGCCTAAGGCGGTCGCTCGAAACTGTCCTCGCCAGCGCCATCCTCGCCGGCACACCGGTTCCGTCGCCACACCATATTTCCTCCGCCTCGTCGCTAGGAACCGCCGCCGCCTCGATGCTAGCCTCGCGTCCGGCCGCTGTGCCTCCGCCTCGCCGAGCCGCCGGCCTCCTCCTATTGCGAGTCGGACTCCTGGGCGGATAGGACATGGACTCGACGCCGAGCCCGCCTCCGAGTCGCCGCCGCCGGCCTCGGCTCTCGCCTTCGCTCTGCACCGGCCGGGCCGCGCTCCTCCCGCGCCACCTGGCGCTTGAGCCGCCGGCCGGCCCATGCTCTTCCCCTGTGCTGCCCCAACTCAAAATTGCCAGCCGGCCCGCCGCTCCTCCCAATTCTCCTCCGTTGCGCCCACCCCCGCATGGACCTTGCCTTGACCCACCGTCGCGTCGGCTCTCCGCCCCGCTCGCCGCATCTGATGGCCGCGACAATCGGGGGTTTCCCTTCCAACGCACGCTCCCGCCCGGTGTCGCCGTGAGCCGCCTTGCCCGCAAACCCGCCGACTCTTCTCCCATGCCGCCTCGCCTCCGCCCTGGCTCACGCAGTTGCGTGTCGCCTTGAGCCGACCCCGCCGGCGTCGCCTTGCCACCCCCGCTAGCGCCGCCTTGAAGCCGCCCCCCGCCGGCTCATGGCCCCTGGTCGGCTACTTCCTTCGCATGGGGAAGGAGAAAGTGGGGGAGCATTGGATAGGAAAGGAGTGGGGACCTGTAAAAAAATGAGAGGCAAAATTGACCAATATACATATGACAATTATTGCGAGCCGCCGCGGTCTTCGTTTCTGTTGTGGCCCTACGCCGAATGTCTGCAAGTCGCTGCTTCGGCCTTGTTTGGAGCCGATGGCCTCACTCCGTATCGTTAAAACACCCTTAGCTTCGCCATTTGTCTATTGCAAGCAGCGTTGTTTCTGCCGGAGAGTACCTAAATTGCCATTGAAATTATCGGAAGATGTTCACAGAACGGACCATCTGTCGTCCGGACGAATAAGGTGAAATCTGTCCATTCAGTTTTTATTGATACATGTATTTCGAGAACGGTTACTCTGGCTCATTTTTATGCAGGATAATTATCCACTGCAACAAGCAATTATCGTGTCACGGAGGCGGAGAGCGTGATGCCGGCATCATTCTGCACCGACATTCATTCGTGTCACACTGCTCAATGGATGCATCTAAGTCGCCGCCCTTGCGGCCCAGTCTACGTCAACTCATCGGTACTGTGCACGCTCACCTGCTTGTTTGAACCATCCAAAGAGTGCGGTAAGCCGCCGTACCTGCTTTATGGTCATCACCAACAAACGCCGTGACCGTCTCTTGCTGCCTTGCTGGTTTACAAAAATAACGTGGCCGTCTCTCGCCACCACGCCGACTTACAACGCCATGACAGTCTCTCGCCGTTGCACCGGTTTGCAACGCCATGGCTGATACTCACCACCACACCGGCTTTCAATGCCGTGATAGTCTCTCACCGCTGTGCCGGTTCACAATGCCGTGGCCAGATCTTGCCACCCGCGCCGGTTCTCAATACCATGGCCGTCTCTTATCTGTCGGCACCGGTTTACAACGTCGCGGCCGTCTCTAGCGACCACACCGGTTTACAATATCGCGACTATCTTTTATAACAGAACTGGCTTACAATGCCGTGGATGATTTTTACGTCAACATATCGGTGTAGTGCTCATAAATACGATCCGCCCAAACCGACAGGCACACAAGTCGGCGTTACTACAGTTTGATTCAACAAACAACCGGAATGAATCATTGGCCGGATCATTGAAATAGTTCATGCGGGGTCATTCAAAACCCGCCACGGCCAACCTCAACTTTCGATGAAGATTCTCAAGCCGCCTCTTCGAGTCAACTTGAGACTCGGGGACTACAGACATGGCAAGACACATTTGGTCGTTTTCAATGAGAAGCCCGGGTCTTTTGCCAAGATGAAATTTTTCGGCTCAACAAGTTTAAGTTGAAGTGGTTTGTGACCCGCCGAAAACTCTTACCAGTCAATCTCGCTTTAGAGACCCTGAGCCAGTTCACAAGTTGACGGCCAATCTCGCTTTAGAGACCCTGAACTGATGTCAATACAATAAACTCTTACGAGTCAATCTCGCTTTAGAGACCCTGAGCCGGTTCACAAAGTTGACGGCCAATCTCGCTCTAGAGACCCTGAACTGCTGTAAGTTAAACAATTAAGCTCTTATCAGTCAATCTCGCCTTAGAGACCCTGAGCCGGCTCACAGAGTTGACGGCCAATCTCGCTTTAGAGACCCTGAACTGGTATGATGCGCAATTGGCTTTGTGCCTAGTTTGAGTACATTAAGCGCTGTTGTTGATGGAGGCTTCGTACCTTTGGTATAGCTTAAAAAATTCCCCTAAGGAAACAGCGTGTACATCAAATTCCAGTTGCTTATGAATTGCGGCCATCGAAGGGGGCTTCTTACCGACGGGTATCGCTTATCTCACCCTAATGGTCGGCTTTATGCCACTTCCGGTTACTTATTAACCACGGTTGTCGAAGGGGGCTTCTTACCGACGGGTTCGCTTATCTCACCCTAACAACCGGCGTTTACGCCAAAAATAGTTGTGGAAGGAGGCTTCTTGCCCTTGGGTATAGCTTACATAAACCCTTCATACAGCCGACTAGTACAATTACTAGTCGCGGGTGTCGAATGGATGCTTCTTGCCATAAGGTATAGCTTACATAAAACCATCGGCAACTGGCCCTATACAACATCGGCTGATTGGAGGAGGCTTCTTGCCTTCGGGTATAGCTTACATCACCCTCCAACACCAGGCTTTTTTGAGCTGCGGTTGTCAATAGAGGCTTCTTACCATTGGTATAGCTTACATAAACCTATTGACAACCGGTGTTGGCATACAATGGATAAATATTTGCTGCTAAAAGGAGGCTTCTTACCATCATGGTACAGCTTACATCACCCTTCATGCAGCCGGCTGTAGGCCGCTTCAAGATTCATCAGCAGTCGCCGTTGTCAATAGAGGCTTCCTACCGTCAGGTATAACTTACTTTATCCTATGATAGCCGGCTCTTCATCATATTACAAGAGCCGGACCCACGTTGCTCCGGTTGACAAAAGTCAAGTTCCTGAAAAAAATAATATTCTCCGGCTCTAAGCTTCTGGAGAAGGAACGGCGTCTTAAAAAGTTCAAGACATATTTATGCAAAGGAGCAAATGTTATGAAAGGTATGAACATTTCCGGGTTGAGCTTCTCCAAGCCGCCCTCACAACAATGCAGAATATATTCTGTCTTGTTTATTTTTTGCAGGTATTATCTCTTAAAATGAGCCGCCATTAAGTGTCTGGCAAGAGCAAATGGATCTTTTAATAGCCAACATGGCTGGATCTTCATGGTTATCATAACCGGTGATAAATGATTGGAATTTTTTAAACCAGCTCAGAGAATTTATTATTTGTTAAGAGCCGCCCTGTCAGATATAATGCCGTGTCATCTAATTGGCCGGTTCTCGGATTTCTTTAATTGTGCTCTGTAGTAACCTACAACACTCATGGATTTCTCAAACTTATATTTGCCGGGTTGCATCGCAACCACGATCAAGGATTTCATGTCAAAAGACAAAGGAGTTATTCCAGGATATTCATTCCGGGTTATATTACAACCACGGTCAAAGATTCATTCAACAAATCATGGTGAGTCATATTACTCTCACGTAGTCCCGAGTCGCCGCAGGCAGACGACCCGGCACTTGGGGGCTATAGTATTCAAAGTCCAAGTTTATATCAATTATGCAAAGTCCCATGTCGCTGCAAGCATGCACCACGACACTTGGGGGCTAATGCAAGCCAGTTTTCAAAATCATTACATTGTCAGCAAGACCATATTACATCAAAGAGATGAGCCGGCCTTTCTATATTTTTATAAGTCCCAACCCAGTAAATTCTTACTGACCCGACACTTGGGGGCTACACCTGCCGAAGCTTTCTGATGAGCCGGCCCTTGGGGGCTACACCCGCTGAAGCTTTCTGATGAGCCGACCCTTGGGGGCTACAGCCGCCGAAGCTTTCTGATGATCTATCCATTGGGGGCTACACCCGCCGAAGCAGTATAAGGTATAAAACAGTTATAAGTCCCAGGTTGCTGCAAGCAGGACAACCCGACACTTAGGGGCTACACAATCCAAAATGTTATTTGCAAAGCACCAAGTTATCATGGATAATCTTGGAGCTTGGGGGATACAGGTAATATGGACATATGAAAAACTTTTGAGGACAGTTTTCAAGATTTTAATTATGAAGTTGAGCTGTTAGACCCGGAGTCTTCAACACTTATGACCCGGTGTTATCAAAAGGTCATAACCCGTCAGATTTTATAAGCCGCCTTGTTTTACAACAATGGAAGTCCGGCTTTACATTAGATGGATTTTCATCCCAATATTTTTATCAAGTCATCTGGATTCTACTTATTTAAACCCGGAGTCACCAACGATAATGACCTGGCATCATCAATGATTATAACCCGACGGAGATCACCCGCCAAAGAGCATTGGAAGCCAGCTCAATGGCATATGGGTATTCTATTCTCAATATTTTTCAAAAGGATATTGACAATCAAGATTATCAAGACGGTTCATTCATATATAGAGAAGACCCGGATTCCTGAGAAGCCATTTTATAAGCCGGCCAAAGGAGCAAGCCGGCCACTTAACATATTTGCTATTCCTATTTCAGGAGGTTACCATGAATAAATTCAAGCTAACCTGGGGGCTAATGTCGGGGGTATGACCCGGCCAGGCGACTCATAGGAGACCCGTTAAGGACATGACATCTCATAAATGACCTGGCTGGCGGACTGTAGATGACCAAGGCCCAAGACCCGGGGGGGTGAGCCAACGCGAGGCGGCTCACGAGATAAGACCCGGTGGGTGAGCCGGCGCCAGGCGGCTCACGAGATAAGACCCGGTGGGTGAGCCGGCGCCAGGCGGCTCACGAGATAAGACCCGGTGGGTGAGCCGGCGCCAGGCGGCTCACAAGAGAAGGCCCACAAGAGAAGGCCCGAAGAGATAAGGATTCCATTAAAGGAAATAAGACCCGGAGTAGGATTCGTGATGAGTCCTAATCCTACTCCTAGTAGGACTCTATTTGTAAGCCTACCCTCTCCACTTATATAAGGAGGGGTAGAGCACCCCTAGAGGGACAGATTGAGAAGATACATAAGTCCTCAAGTTTAGACAACACAAGTTTAGAGATAGAGAGATTAGAGGCTCTCATGATTAGAGGTAGCGATTAGCACCCTTGTAGCCGAGAGATCTTCATCATCATCAATATCAGACAAGAAGGACGTAGGCTTTTACCTCAACTTGAGGGGCCGAACCTGGGTAAAACCCCGTGTCTTCTCGATTCCGATCAACCCCTTCAAGCCGCCACGTTGCGTTTGCCCCGAACCTAAGTCCGTTGACCCGGACATCTTCCGTGACAAAACAACGACAAACCCCGTTGACAATATGCTATAGGCAACCCATAATTTGTAAGCACTTCATATTCACGGAAACACTCCAGTTGAGTTTGAGGTCAGGAACGCCATAGAGATGTTGAAAACAACAATAGTGCAACAAGCGCAATATTCTTACAACCGTGATCGGATGCACTCCATGATATGTCTCCAATGTAACTATAATTTTTGCTTGTTCCATGTTGTTATATTATCAATCTTTGATGTTTTACAATCATTTTATATCAACTTTATATCATTTTTTGGGAGTAACCTATTGACATAGTGCCAAAGTGCCAGTTGCTGTTTTTGCGTGTTATTTAGTTCGCAGAAAATCCGTACCAAACGGAGTCCAAATGCTACGGGAATTTTTGGAGATTTTTTATGGACCAGAAGAACCAGGATGGGCAAAACAACCACAAGAGAGGGGTCCTAAGGTGGCCACGGTCTACCAGGGCGCACCAGAGGCCCCTGGCCGTGCCTAGCAGGCTTGTCGCCTCCCGGCAGGTCTCCTAACCCTAATTCTGGGCCCTATAAATTCCCAAATATTCCCCCAACACCAAAAAAGAGCCATGAAATACTTTTCAATGGCCAAAAGCCTTCGTTCTCGAGAGATTCAATCTTCGAAGCTTTTTTGGTAATCTGCCAGAGGGGGTTTCGATCACGAAGTGCATCTACATCAACTCCATCGCCCCTCCGATGATGCGTGAGTACTCCACCACAGACCTACGAGTCCATATCTAGTAGCTAGATGGCTTCTTCTTTCTCTTTGATCTTCAATACCATGTTCTTCATGATCTTCATGGAGATCTATCCGACATAATCCTCTTTTGTGGTGTGTTTGTCAAGATCCAATGAATTGTGAGTTTATGTTTGGATTATACATGAATCTGATTTGAATCTCCTCTGAATTATTATTTGCATGATTTCATATCCTTGCAAGTCTCTTTGAGTTATTGGTTTGGTTTGGCCAACTAGATTGGTAATTCTTGCAATGGGAGAAGTGTTTAGTTTTGAGTTCAATCTTGCAGTGTCCTCACCCAGTGACATAGTAGGGGTAGCGAGGCACACATTGTATTGTTGCCATCAAGGGTAACAAGATTGGGTTTTCATCATATTGCTTGAGTATATCCCTCTACATCATGTCATCTTTCTTAATGCGTTACTCTATTCTTCATGAACTTAATACTCTAGATGCAAGCAGGAGTCGGTCGATATGTGGAGTAATAGTAGTAGATACAGAATCGTTTCGGTCTACTTGACACGGACGTGATGCCTATATGCATGATCATTGCCTTGGATATCTACATGATTATTCGCTTTTCTATCAATTGCTTGACAGTAATTTGTTTACCCACCATGATATTTGCCTTCAAGAGAGAAGCCTCTAGTGAAACCTATGGCCCCTGGATCTACTTTCCATAATATACTTTCAGATCTGTAAAGCAAAAATAACAAAAATACTTTGCTGCACTTTATTTACCTTTTACTTTCCGTTCTTATTTACATCTATATCTATCAAATCTAATCCTTGCAAATAACCGTGAAGGGATTGACAACCCCTTTATAGCGTTGGGTGCAAGAGTTTGATTGTTTTGTGTGGGTGCAACCATTGGTGACTTGCTTGTTCCTCCTACTGGATTGATTCCTTGGTTCTCAACAACTGAGGGAAATATTTATCTACTTCCCTGCATCACCCTTTCCTCTTCAAGGGAAAACCAACGCAAGCTCAAGAGGTAGCAAGAAGGATTTCTGGCACCATTGCCGGGGAGGATACATAGCAAGTCAAGACAGGAACTTTCTCGTCAACTTGTCTATTCTGGCAGCATTGTTGGGATAGATCTACATCAAGCCTACCAAGTACCCATCACAAACTCATCTCTTGCATTTACTTTATTGGCCATTTGCCTTTCATTTTCCTCTCCCCCACTTCTAAAACGATTTTCAAAAAATACCAAAAATATTTCCCTTTTTATTCGCCCTTCATCTGTTCGCCTTTTCGTTGCTATGTTTGCTTGTGTTGGCATGTGCCTTCTATTTGCTTGCATCTTCGCTTGCTAAAAATCTATTAACATCGATCCGCATCCACTTGCTAATCTTTTGAAAAGACCAAATTATTATGAACCAATTGCTAGTGAGTTGAGTGCACTTGATTATCTGTATGAAGTTTTCTTGAAAATCATGAATTTTTTGATGAAGTGTTGAAAGAAGAAAATTATAAGGTGATTCATGATATCTCCTTGAATGAAAAGTATGATTTCCATGTTGTTAGTATCAATTCTCCAAATATCCATGATGCTAATTATATGCAAAACCACAAGCTTTGGGATGCCATGCTTGATGAAGATGATATTTTTTATTCCCCAAGTTTTGGTGATGACACGTATGCTATAATTGATCATGAAAATAATCCTTTGTGTGATAGTTATATTGTGAGATTCCTTCATGATGCTACTAAAAATTATTATGAGGGAGGAACATGTGCTTGTCGTAAATGCAACAATATCAAGTTTCCTCTCTATGTGTTCAAAGTTTAGAAGTTATGCTTGTTTTGCCTTCCTATGCTAGTTGATTCTTCCTCCCATAAATTGTTTGATCACAAAATCCCTATTCATAGGAAGTGGGTTAGAATTAAATGTGCTTTTCATGAGATTCATGATGCTTTCTTGCATATTTGAATTACTAATTTTTATGTGAGCATCATTGAAATCATTATGCCTAGCTAGGGGCGTTAAACAATATCGCTTGTTGGGAGGCAACCCAATTTTATTTTTGTGTTCTGTCTTTGTTTCTGTTTTGGAGTGTTTACCACATTATTAATTCAGTATTAATTGTGTTTTGGTGTTTTGATTAGTGGTTTAGCCAAGTAAAACCTTTGGCGTGATCTATGGTGGTTGTTGATTTGATCTTGCTGAAAAAGAAAAAAATTGGCGCTCAGTCCAGGAAGTTTCTAACTTTTTAAGAGAGTCGAATGAGTCTGAAACTTTTACACAAGATTGATATATAAATTTCCCAGGTTTCCTAATTTTTAAGATTTTTTTGAGTTACATAAGTATAAAGTTTCTAGATTGCTACAAACTGCTATGTTTTTGATAGATTATGTTTTCTTTGAGTTGTGTGCCTATTTTGATGAATCTTTGGGTTGTATCATGTGGTATGAGCCATGGAGAAGTTGGATTACAGTATGTATAACACCAATATAAATAAATAATGAGTTCACAACAGTACCTAAAGTGGTGATTTATTTTCTTATACTAACGGATCTCACGAGTTTTCTGTTAAGTTTTGTGTTGTGAAGTTTTCAAGTTTTGGGTAAAGATTTGATGGACTATGGAATAAGGAGTGGCAAGATTCTAATATTGGGGATTCCCAAGGCACCCCAAGTCATATTCAGGGATGCAAAAGAGCCTAAGCTTGGGTATTCCTCGAAAGGCATCCCCTCTTCCGTCTTCAATCCATCGGTAAATTTACTTGAGGCTATATTTTTATTCACCACATGATATGTGTTTTGCTTGGAGCGTCTTGTATGATATGAGTCTTTGCTTGTTAGCACAATCATCCTTGCCGAACACATTTTTTTAGAAGTACATGCTGAATCGTGAATTTATTTGAATGCTCTGTGTGCTTCACTTATATCTTTTGAGTTAGGCAATTTTTCTCTATGTCACTTATATCTTTTAGAGTAAGGTGGTGTTTGCGTTTTATAGAAATACTTGAACTCTCATACCTAACTTATATTATTTCGAGAGTTTCTAAAACAGCATGTTAATTGGTCTAGGTTATGAATTTAGGCCTAATATGATAGGCATCCAAAAGGGATATAATAGAAACTTCCATATTAAGTGCTTTGAGTATTTATGAGAAGTTTGATTCTTTGCGTAAAGCTTTGAGATATAAAGATGGTAATGTTAAGAGACATGTTAGGAAGTATTAGTGATTTGGTAAAAATACTTGTGTAAAGGTTTTTGATTCCTGTAGCATGCACGCATGGTGAACCATTATGTAAGGAAGTCGGAGCATGACTTGTTTATAGATTGTCAACCTTTGTGTGAGGGTCGGGGGCGCGTGATGGTTAACTCATACCAACCTACCCCCTAGGAGCATGCATTTAATACTTTTCTTCAATGACGAATACACTTTTGCAATAAGTATGTGAGTTCTCTATGACTAATGTTGAGTCCATGGATTATACACAATCTCACCCTTCCACCTTTCTATTGCCGCACAACTTTCGCCGGTATATCAAACACCTTCCTCAAAACAACCACCATATACCTTCCTCAAAAAGCCACCATATATCTTTCCTCAAAACAGCCACCATACCTACCTATTATGGCATTTCCATAGCCATTCCGAGATATATTGCCATGCAACTTCCACCATTTCCTTTTATGACATGCACCATCACTTCCATATTGCATATAGAGTCTTATTTTGTCATAGGTATCGAGTTGTAATTTTCTTTTGAGTTTTAAGTACATACAAGTGTGATGATTGTCATTAATAGAGCATGTACCATGTGAGTAAAGGATGATGGAAGCTATGATTCCCTCACAAGTGGGTATGAGTTTCTGAACTTTATGAAAAAAAGGAGGGCAGCGATGCACAAATAAAAAAAGAATAAAAGAGGCCTTAGGTCCCCACAACAAAATAATAAAAAAAATTGAGAGAAAAGAGAGAAGGGACATTGCGACTACCTTTTTCCACACTTGTGCTTCAAAGTAGAACCATGATCTTCATGATAGAGAGTCTCCTATTTTTGTCTCTTTCATATAGCTAGTGAAATTTTTCTTCACGATGCACGTCCACTTAGTTCCTTTTTGAGATTTCATACACTTATAGATCTAGTGCATCCGTTGCATGGCAATACGTACTCACTCACATTGATATCTATTAATGGGCATCTCCATAGCCCGTTGATACGCCTAGTTGATGTGAGACTATCTTCTCCCTTTCCTTGACAACCTCCACCATATTCTATTCCACCCATAGTGTCATATCCATGGCTCACGCTCATGTATTGCGTGAGAGTTGAAAAAGTATGAGAAAATAAAGGTGTGGAAACAATTGCTTGATTTTTCATCGGGGTTGTGCATGATATAAATACTTTGTGTGGGGAAGATGGAGCATAGCCAGACCATACGATATGGTAGGTATAACTTTCTTTTGCCACTATATTTTGAAGAGATACAATTGCTTTGCTAGTATGCTTGAAATATTATTGTTTTATATCAATTTTAAGCTTTTGTTTTGAGTCTTACGGATCTAAATATTCATGCCACAATAAAGAATATTACATGGACAAATATGTTAGGTAGCACTCCACATCAAAAATTCTGTTTTTATCGTTTACCTAATCGAGGACGAGCAGGAATTAAGCTTGGGGATGCTGATACATATCCAACATATCTATAATTTTTGATGATGGCATGCTATTATATTATCTCTTCTGGATGTCTTATATGCATTAATATGCTATTTTATATTATTTTTGGGACTAACCTCTTAATCTAGAGCCTAGTGCCAGTTTCTGTTTTTCCTTGTTTTTGAGTTTTGCAAATATGGAATATTAAACGGAGTCCAAACGGAATAAAACTTCGGAAGGATTTTTTTTGGAAGGAAACATATCAATCAAGCTTTGAGTGCACGACACGGGAGGTGCCACGCAGCTACAAGCCTACTAGGCGCGCCCCCTAGCCATGCGTAGCAGGCTTGTCGCCTCACGACAGGTCTCCTAACCCTAATTCTTGGCCTATAAATTCCCAAATATTCCCCCAACACCAAAAAGAGCCACGCAAATACTTTTTTGCCGCCGGAAGCCTCCGTTGACGAGAGATCCAATCTTGGAGCCTTTTCCAGTAATCTGCTGGAGGGGGTTTCAATCACGGAGGGCATCTACATCAACTCCATTGCCCCTCCGATGATGCGTGAGTAGTCCACCACAGACCTACGGGTCCATAGATAGTAGCTAGATGGCTTCTTCTCTCTCTTTGATCTTCAATACCATGTTCTTCATGATCTTCATGGAGATCTATCCGACGTAATCCTCTTTTGTGGTTTGTTTGTCAAGATCCAATGAATTGTGAGTTTATGTTTAGATTATACATGAATCTGATTTGAATCTCCTCTGAATTCTTATTTGCATGATTTCATATCCTTGCAAGTCTCTTTGAGTTATTGGTTTGGTTTGGCCCACTAGATTGGTAATTCTTGAAATGGGAGAAGTGTTTGGTTTTGGGTTCAATCTTGTGGTGTCCTCACCCAGTGACATAGTAGGGGTAGCGAGGCACATATTGTATTGTTGCCATCAAGGGTAACAAGATGGGGTTTTCATCATATTGCTTGAGTTTACCCCTATACATCATGTCATCTTTCTTAATGTGTTATACAGATCTCAATAAGGCCTATCCAAAGGATCATTTCGCATTGCTGCACATCGACCAGATTGTGCACTCCAGTGCCAGCTGTGATCTGCTGTCATTCCGCGACGCTTATTCAGGATACCACTAGATCTTCATGTCCAAGGAAGACAAGGATAAGACCGCATTTATCACCCCATGTGATACGCATTGCTTTGTGTGTATGCCTTTTGGGATGAAAAGTGCTAGTTCAACATTTGCAAGAGCAGTCCAGATTGGTTTCGAGCCTCAGCTGCATAGGAATATGGAAGCCTATATGGACGATATAGTGGTTAAAACCAAGGACAAAGCAATGCACATACAAGACCTGGAGGAGATGTTTGCTAATCTGCACAAGATCAACCTGAAGCTCAATCTAGAGAAGTGTGTGTTTGGTGTTTCGTCCGGCAAGCTTCTCGGGTTCTTTGTGTCCTAGCACGGGATCGAAGCGAACCCCGACCAGATCAAAGCAATTGAGCAGATTGAAGCACCAAGGCACGTCAAGGACGTGCATCGTCTTGCCAGCTGCGTTGCGACTCTGAGTAGGTTCATCTCAAAGTCTTCTGAGCATGCCCTGCCCTTTTTCAAAATCTTGAAGAAGGCGGGTCCAATGAAGTGGACTCCAGAAGCGGAGGTAGTGTTGCAGGATTTGAAGAGGTACCTCTCCTCTCCGCCAATACTAGTCACGCCTAGACCACAAGAGCCGTTGTTGCTATGCTTGGCGGTAACGAATCAAGTGGCTAGTGCTGCATTGGTGGCGCAGAGAGAAGTCGATGAAGAAGCAGCGACCGAAGCAGGACCGCCAAGCGATGAACCGGGATCTTCCCCAGCAAGATCTGGTGCTGACAAGTCAGGACCTGTGCAGATGAACGAAGCGATACAGAAGAAGAAGATGGTGCAGCCCCCAATGTACTTTGCCAACTCTATTTTGCAAGGTGCTAGATCAAGGTACTCTGGCGTGCAAAAGTTACTTTTGACCTCCTCATGGACTCAAGGAAATTGCGCCATTATTTTCAAGCACATGAGATTACCATCGTCACTCGGTTTCCGCTGCAACAGATTTTGCGAAACCCAGACACAACAGGCAGGATTGTGGAGTGGGCATTGGAGTTTTCAAGATTTGGCCTCAAGTTTGAAAGTACTTCAACCATACAGAGCAGAGGCTTGGCCGAATTCATTGCAGAATGGACTCCAACGCTAGACGAATAGATTCAAGAAACGACCCTCCCTAGCAAGGAAACAAGCAAAGAGTGGGTTATGTACTTTGATGTGGCTTTCTCCGTACAAGGAGCCAATGCTAGAGTGTTGCTTGTCGCACCCATCGGAGAGCACCTCAAATATGTAATTCAGATGCACTTTCCCTAGGAGAGGTCTACAAACAACACCACAAAATATGAGGGGCTGCTTGCCGGCCTTAGGATCGCGGCAAACCTTGGGATCAAGAAGCTTATTGTCAGAGGAGATTCACAGCTTGTCGTCAAGCAAGTCAATAAGGATTATCAGAGCCCGTTCATGGAAGCTTACGCAGATGATGTGAGGAAGTTGGAAGAGCGTTTTGACGGTCTGCAAACAGAGCACGTTCCTCGTGCAGAGAATAGCATTGCTGACGGACTATTGAAGTGCGTTGCCCTCAAGCTACCTGTGGAACCAGGGACCTTTGTGCTCCAACTGACTCAACCATCCGTATCGCTATCGGTAAAGCAGAAGAAGAGAAGGAAGTTGAACTCAGGCTAGTACATCCCGGCAGAGCTCACAGAAGCTGTCGGCAAGGAAGTTGTCGGGATCGACGCCAATCTTTTCGGGGAGCAACAGGCTCTGGCAGGGCCTCGGGCCCTTGCCGTAGAGACAAACGCCCCCGTTGCAGAAGACATGCCTTTAGTCCTTGCCGTCGATCCTCAGGCTCCAGCATGGGCACAACATATAGTTCAGTTCCTTCAAACAGGAGAACTCCCAGAGGTACGGGAATAAGCGGAGTAAGTAGCCCATCAGTCGAATAAGTTTGATTTGTGGACAACGTCCTATACGGAAAGAGACCGAACGATGTGAAATTGAAGTGCATTCCTCGGTAGGATGGACTGGAGCTGTTGGTAGAGATACATGGAGGCATATGTGGCTCCCACATAAGATCAAGAACCCTTTTCAGGAAGGCCTTCTGACATGGTTTCTTCTGGCCTACTTCTCTCCAAGATGCAACTGCACTAGTAACCAAGTGTGAAGCGTGCCAGTTCCATTTGAAGAAGCTACATCAACCAGCTCAAGCTCTTCAGACGATCCCTCTTTCCTAGCCATTTTTGGTCTAGGGACTCAACATCTTGGTCCCCTTCCCCCGTGCTACCGGGGGCTTTGAGTACTTGTACGCTGCAATTGACAAGTTCACAAAGTGGCTGGAAGTGGGAGCTATGAGAAAGGTGACAGCACAATTAGCCGTCAAGTTCTTCAAAGGACTAGTTTGCCGTTTTGGTGTGCCAAATAGAGTCATCACCGATAACGGCACGCAGTTCACAAGCCACGCCTACATGCAGTATGTCCAGGACCTTGGCGGCATGATCTGTTTTGCTTCTGTTGCTCATCCAAGAAGTGGAAAGGGCAAATGCTGAAGTGCTGTGAGGGCTTAAGATAAGAACTTTCGATAGGTTGTGCAAGTGCAGAATACGTTGGATTGATGAGCTGTCGGCGGTTCTTTGGTTGATCAGAACAACGCCAAATTGAGCCACCGGCCAGACACCCTTCTCCTTGGTATACAGGGTGGAGGCAGTTCTCCCCACGGAACTCATACGGGTCACCTCGAGTGCTCGCTTATGACGAGATTGAGCAAGAGCACTTGCGCCAAGATGACGTGACTCTCCTTGAGGAGGATTGTCTTTGGGCTGCTGTGCGAGTTGCATGCTACCAACAAGCTTTGCACTGCTACCATAGCCGCAAAGTTCTTTCCCAAAGTCTTGAGGAAGGTGACCTTGTTCTACAGCGTGTTCAGTCGGCCAAGAATTCAAAAAGTTGACGCCAAAGTGTGAAGGCCCTTATCGGGTAGTACGAGTCACCAGGCATGGCGCAGTCTGTCTGGAGACCGAAGATGGCGTCCCAGTGAGCAACTCCCGGAAAATCGAACATCTTACAAATCCATAAGGCATGGTTGCCGGGCCTCCTGGCAACCACCTTTTGTACAAGTTCTGCTAGCATGGCATGTTATCCTTTGTACAAAGCCAGGCACAGACCCTATGCATAGTCGAATAAGATTGAGCGTCCTACAACTTGTATCGATTATCATGTTTTCTTTCCATGCATGCTTATCTGAGATGTTGCATTATGTAACATCCCAAAATTTCATTTTGGAACGTTATGAAATATAGCTATGCATCATCATCATATTTTTTGAATGAATATAATGGTTGAAGTGTTTCTTTTGAATTTCTGAAATGCAGTTTCATCTTTCCCCTTTTCTTGTTTCACCTATTTGAAAACTTCTGGAAAAGTTCAAAGAAAAGAGGGGAGTAACATGACACTCCACACCAGGGTCATCTTGGTGATTTATTTGAACAATAAAACCAGGGGGTATTTTAAAAAATATATTTGCAAAAGCTTTTAAAACCAAATAGGCAATTTCTGAAAATATTATTTTTTCCAAAGTACTCAAATGACAGAATAAAAATGTTCAATAAATGGCATTTATTCTTCTGTCAATTTTTATATACACTTTTCCTATATTTGGAATTTAATAGAAGGCATTAAATGAATTTTACTGCACTGGTATTTGAAAATAGGAAAAACTTTAAAGCGTTTAATAGCCGGTCGGCCCATCTGCATTTAAGCCCCTCCCGACTTTCCTTTTCACCGGCCGACCGACGCGCAGACGCCACCCTCTCTCTCTCTGACAGCGGGTCCCGCTCCGACCGATCGCGAGATCCACGCGGTCACCGCCTTCCTCGCGCCCGCGACCGACGCCGACGATCCATTCCCCGCCGGATCTCTCTCCCCTTCCTTCCCTCGCCCCACCCGCGGCTCTATATAAAGCCGGCCACCTCCGCACTCCATCCCCCCCCAAAGCCCTCTCTCTCCCTCGCCAGAACGCCCCTCACCACCTCGCCGGACTTCGGTTAACGACCGAACCCCTCCAAGCTCGAGGTCGTCGCCTCCCTCGTCGTCAACACCGTTCGACGCCGCCGTTCATCGCCGGAGGGTCACCACCATCATTTGGAGTCTTCAGACATCGCCCTCGACCACCGGAGCGCCTTCCCCGACCACCTCCCACTTCCGGCCGCCGTCAACGTCACCGACGACCTTCCCGACCACCGCTGTGAGCCCCCACCTCCTCTTAGCCTTCGGATCTGGATCCTACGATCCAAATTAGAACTTTTAATACGCGAACCGTTATCCTCTAGTGTTCGGCGACCGCTCTCTAGCTTCCCACGCACATGCTAGCACAGCCAATCACCGCTTGCCACGTAGCCTCGACCGTCCGTTAGTTTTTTTTATTTTCTGTTTTGTTTTTAGAAAATTGATGCTTTCTGATTTTGTTTTGGTTATATCTTTTAAACTATTTAGTGTTTTTAGTTAATTCTTTTTGCATTAGGTCACATATTTCATGCAGTTTCACCCTGTAGTCTTGGATTTTAAATTTGAACTCTAAAATTTGAATTTAATCAAATTTTCTTAAAATACTAAAATCTGAATAACTAGAGTTCAAAAATAGATTTTTGTCTGAATCTTCTTGCTACTGATTGCTATTAGTTAGGACTGTCATCATGATTTGTTTGAGAGTTTTTAGGATGAATTTGTTTAGTGCTTTAACAATAAACAAAATCTGTCTAGTATTTATATAGTTTAGATAGTTTGAATTTTAGTTAGTTTAAATCTGAGTTAATTATATTTTGTTTTAGTAGGTTATGTTGTTTCAAATTTAGGTGATTTACTTGCTGTTAATAAAAATGTAATTTGCTTAGTTTATTTCTATATTGTTATAGGAACTCTACTCCTTTTCAACTAGGTATAATTTGATTAAAACAAACTAGTTAGCAATAGTTTCTTTTAACAAAGTTTTAAATAATTAAATTTTGGTTTCTAAGAAAAGTTTTTAGTAAATTCCTTTCTGTTAAGATAGTGTTATGTTAATAAAATGATAAGTTTAGTTTTACTCTTTTGCTAGAAAACCCTAGCCCACTTCATGTAGTAGTGTTTATCAAAACTTTGAAAACCCTACTAAGATTTTTTCTTAACAAAACTTTAAATGGATTCAATTCTGTTTAATTAAAATATTTCTATTGTTCTTTTCTGTGAACTATGGTTTTGTTAATACTAATAGTTCTATTTGTTAGTAGTAGTTCACCCATCATCTTTTAGAAAACAAAACTATGTGTTGATTTCTTTTCTTGTGATTGTGCCCTGTTTTGTCTTGAGTGATTCTAGTTCATTCCTGATTTTGTGAGTTACAATTTTTGTTGTATACTTATTGAGTGCTCTTGTTTGATTCGTTAGATCATCCGGAGTGCAAGGCTTGTTACCTAGAGTCCCTCGAGTACGAAGATCGTCAATCAGGCAAGTCACTTTGACCATGTATACCTATGTTTTATTGCATTAGTTCTTCCATCTCCCCAATTGCATGCAAAGTAGGTTAGTTGGAAATTTGGTTACTTGCTGTAGTATCATGTGGTAGGCACCCCTCAACCTTTGACAGTTTGGCCCCGGGAAACGTTCAATTAATTTTGCTATGCTATTAGTAGACGGGGTTGGATGTGTGATTCATGAGAGTGTGAGATAATAATTTCAAGACCTACTATGATCAAGTCTTCAAGATTTCCAAGTTTTCAACATACCTCTGGGTGGATGATGGTTGAACGGCGCCCTGGAGAAACAAGTGGTTAGCCTAGGTGTTGCTGGAGAAGTGCCAGTATTCACGCGGAAAGGTCCACCCAGGCACAAACAGATGGATGGATGCTTCAAGACCCAAGGCCTACCTGCACAGCCACAAGCTATTATGGGCTCTGGCTTGGTTGGATACTGTGGTGACCCTGGACAGGCAGTGCTACGAGATGTAGAAGAACGGTAAAAGGATGGGCATCAACAAAGTCTCAGGGAAACCCTTTAGAAGACCATGTTTTGGTCATCCGTTTCTCAAACACCCGGAAGTGCGAGAAATCCAACGGAGGCGCCCAAATCTTGTGGGGAACGTGTGCAAAACTCTGCAGAGTACTCAAACCTAATCGATTAGCCGTGTCCACGGTCATGGACGACTTGAGCCAAAGGAACTGAAACTTCCGGAACTCTCAACACAATTAATATGATGATGTGGGTATTAATAACTTGGGTATGAGAATTGGTTGGTGGAACCATCTCATTAATCAACCAACTTAGTAATAATTTTGCTTAGCCCCTCTCTTGATGTAGGAAAATTGGCGTTACGCAAAAAAACTTACTACCCCACCTGCCATATATGCATGTAGATTAGATGATTATCTTTTCACCCTCTCTTGTGACTTTTCCGGCATATTCCATATGCCGACCTACACGTCTGCAACGTATCATGTTGCAGAGTACTTTTCCGACCAGGAGTGAGGATACGCTCTACGCTCGGTGAGATGCCCTTGGAGTCAGATGGAGTCATCTACCTTCGATGCTTCCGCAAGTTTATGGTTTAGTTTATCTCATGAGTTGGCCTTCAGCCACTTTATTGTAATCATTATTGTAATAAAGGACTCGATATGAGATTTCGATTAATTTATGCTGTGTGATTTCCCTTTGATATATACATTGATGTACCGTGTGAGTACCAGCATGATCTTGGGATGGTACAAAAACACCGGAGATTCGACCTTTCAGGTCGGGTCGCTACACATTATGCTTATTCCTAGCAAGTGCTAACGAACCGCCAAGGTTCCATACCCCTATTTTCTCATCTTTGTTTAGGTTCCTCACATACGAGTTTGCCGGGGTTAGGAGATAGTGTGGACTTGTGGACACCTACAGGCGATGTTCGAAGTTGGCACATTGCAGAAAGGAGTATGACAACACAAAGCTAAGTTGCGAAACCTTAAGTAAATTTTTACAATGAGGTTATTGTCCTTGGACGATTTCAACTTTTGTATGGAAAACATGCATGCGAAGGAACCTTGCCGCGATCAGCTGTGCCCTTGCTCTATTTCTAGCCCGCTTAACAGTTTGGGTGGCTGCGCTGAGAATGTCAAGGTGACTTGTCATGATTGGTCGCGCCCTTACTCTATTTTGAGTCCACTCAACAGTTTACGTGCCTACACTAAAAATGTCAAGATATCTTGCCGGCAGCGACACCGCCAGCAGGCTGCTAAGGACCCGCTCCTTGAAGCGCTCGCGACAGTGTTGCACACGCCAGCAAGATTCCGATAAAGCGTAGGGAATGCAACATACAGAGGAAAATCAGACAAGAAGAATAACATGCAAAACACGGGAAATTATATTACATTAAGAAGTTGCCACAATTCTGACTTAGGATAAAATCATCTTTGGCATGAAACAGTGGCGACAAGGAAAGGTAGAGCAACTAGTCCCTCTTCTCGCCCTCCACCCACTTGACTTGGTTTACCTTGTCGACGATGGGCGTGACAAGTGCTTCGAGGGCCTTGACATCCATGTGCTTTGACAGGCGGTCAAGGATGTTGGTGAAGTTGATGCCGGGGTTCTTGTGCGCCACTTTGACGAGCACCTTGAGGAGGACAGCCCGGTAGAGCTTTCGGGACTCGTTGGCTAAATGGGCCCCCCAATCAGAGTGAAGCTTCTTCAGAGTATCGACTATGCCATCGAAGAACATGGTTATCCTGGCACTCGAAGACACCCTGTCGTTGGAGAAGTTGAAGCTCTACGAGCCCAATGTGGACAATTGTACGTCAAGCCTCTTCTCCACGTCCATAATGTGTTCATTCCAGATCTGCACGCCTTTCACATAATCATTGAGAGAGGCGGTGACGGTGTCGAGCAAGCCTTGCTCGCTCCGAAGGTCCTTGGCCAGAGCATTCTCACAAGCCATGCTGCTATCGAGAGACTCCTTTAGCGTACCCAACTTTAGCTCCAGATCAGCAATGGACTCATTGGCTGAGGAGAGTTGTTTGATCTTCTCAGACATGTCAACCTGCATCTCTGCCAAGCTATGGAGAGCTTTCTCTCTGTCAGCCTTGAGCGTCCAGATCTCTTCGCCATGTCCCTTAAGGTCCACCTCCGGCCCCTTAACCTTGTTAGCAAGTTCATTTCTGGCAGCCTTCGCAGTTTCGGCAGCATCGATGGCCTCCTTTAGCTTGCTGACATGGTTAACAACCAAAGCTTTGAGGGCCTCCTTGTGCTCCTGCTCCTGGTCTTGGGTCTGCTGTGCGACAAGCCCCTCGATTTTTTCGTCCTTGCGGCAAAGCTTGTTGGCAAGCGCCCTCTCACGAGCGACGAGGTCCTATTCATGGCTATCAAGCCCGATGTGGTGTTCTGTCAGGCAGGCACCTTTTGCAGCGGCCTCTTGTGAAGCCACTTCTCGTGCCCTCTCAGCGTCAGCCTGCCGCAGGAGGAGTTCGTTCCAGCCTGCACTCAGCTGCTCCCGACCGGTCTTCAACTCCTTGAAGGCTTCAGCGAACCAGGCTTGCGTCTCCTCAACGCGCCCCTGGAGATCCGCCTCCACCATCTGCATAACTGCAGCCCTGGTGTCCAACCTCTCCTTCCGGGTGCGATAAAGCGCCTAGAGCTTTTGGAAGTTATCACTCATAGCTTGGAGGAGTTGTTCTTCTTTGGGCTGGCCACCGGTATTCGCCACGTCGAGAGCTTCGGGTCCAACGGGAGTGACAACTTCCCCGTCAAGGGTCTCTCCTTCAGTGGGCACCCCAATGTTCACCGTTCCTGGCATGTTGACGAACAAGTTCTCGCTAGCCTTGAGATATCTGCTCGAAGAGGGGGCTTTGGATGTTGATGGATGATCCTCAACAACCGCCCCACCAGCGGTCAGGGGCTCCATGGTTGACACAGCGTCTGGCGCTCCTGCCGCAGGAATGCCGCCAGTATGGCCACCAAAACCCTCGTCGACCTTCTTAGCAGATCCCTCGGCGGTATCTTCATGTGCGTCCTAGGCAGCTTCATCAGCGGCAACCCTGGTGGCCTCGTCGGTAGCATCCCTGGCGGTCTCCTCAATGATCTCGTCAATGTCCATTTGTTCCGTCGAGGGGAGATCTGAAAGCTAGAAATGGGGAAGCAAAATGAGACCGAGGTTGAAATTCAAGAAAATAATATATAAGGCCAAAATGACAAACACTTCGCGGCAAACGGTCTGACCCACATCGAGCTGTTGGGAGGTGGCTGCTCCCTCCCCGGCAACATCGGCTGCTAGCGTAGGACTACCGGTGCCAGCACTTGTCGATCTCTCCTCAACAAGAATTGACTCGTCGGCAGAACCCTTTGCCGGAGTTCCATCTCGAGGCGGCGTAGTTGACGGAGGCGGCGTGTCAAGTGTGGCCCCCAATGGCCCCCTTTGTTGTCGTCTTTCTTCTGCTAGCCTAGTGATGTCAGCGACGAAGATACATGTCCTAACGCTTGATAGTGGGAAATGAGTAACAGACTCACGTTGGGGGTGATACGTCTCCAACGTATCTACTTTTGCAAACTTTTTTCCCTTGTTTTGGACTCTAATTTGCATGATTTGAATGGAACTAACTCGGACTGACGCTGTTTTCAGTAGAATTGCCTTGGTGTTATTTTTGTGCAGAAATAAAAGTTCTCGGATCGTCCTGAAAATTTATGGAGAATATTTTTGGAATTAATAAAAAATATTGGCGCAACAATTAACTAGAGGGGGGCCACCAGCAGGCCACAAGCCTGCCAGCCGCAGCCACCCCCTAGCCACGTGGGGCAGGCTTGTGGGCCCCTCGTGGCTCCTCCGACCTCCTCTCCAGCTCCATATAACCCTATTTGTCGAGGAAAAAATCAGAGAGAAGAGTTGCTAGTTCTTCCTTGGGAGACCAGATCTGGAGTCCGTTTGGGCTCCGGAGAGGGGAAATCGACGCCTTCGTCATCATCAACCATCCTTCATCACCAATTCCATGATGCTCCCACCGTTCGTGAGTAATCTCATCGTAGGCTTGCTAGACGGTGATGGGTTAGATGAGATTTATCATGTAATCAAGTTAGTTTTGTTAGGGTTTGATCCCTAGTAACCACTATGTTTTGAGATTGATGTTGCTATGACTTTGCTATGCTTAATGCTTGTCACTAGGGCCCGAGTGCCATGATTTCAGATCTGAACATATTATGTTTTCATGAATATATGTGTGTTCTTTATCCTATCTTGCAAGTTGTAGGCACCTATTACGAGTTATGATCTGCATCCCCCAGGGTGACAATAACTGGGATTCTTTCCGGTGATTACCGTAGTTTGAGGAGTTCATGTATTCACTAAGTGCTAATGCTTTAGTCTGGTTCTCTATTAAAAGGAGGCCTTAATATCCCTTAGTTTCCACTAGGACCCCGCTTCCATGGGAGGGTAGGACAAAAGATGTCATGCAAGTTCTTTTCCATAAGCACGTATGACTATATATGGAATACATGCCTACATTACATTGATGAATTGGAGCTAGTTCTGTGTCACCCTATGTTATAACTGTTGCATTATGAATGCCATCCGACATAATCCATCACTGATCCATTGCCTATGAGCTTTTCATATATTGATCTTTGCTCAGTTACTTTTCCGTTGCTACTGTTAGAATCACTACAAATCTGCTACTATCACTTTGCCACCGTTACCGTTACTACCATATTACTTTGCTACTGAATACTTTGCTGCAGATATTAAGTCTTTCAGGTGTGGTTGAATTGACAACTCAACTGCTAATACTTGAGAATATTCTTTGGCTCCCCTTGTGTTGAATCAATAAATTTGGGTTGAATACTCTACGCTCAAAAACTGTTGCGATCCCCTATACTTGTGGGTTATCAAGACCTTTTTCCGGCGCCGTTGCCGAGGAGCATAGCTTTATTCTCTGAGTCACTTGGGATATATATATCTATTGATCACTATGAAGAATCTGAAAGATCCAAAAACCAAGATCTATCCCTCTACTATGAGGGGAGGTAAGGAACTGCCATCTAGCTCTACACATGATTCACCTTCTGTTATGAGTAAGTTTGCGACACCACCACCTGCTAGTAATTCTGATATGTCACAATTAATTGATGATGGTACTTCCTCTATGCATGATGCTTATGATAATACTTTGTTTGATGATACTGTGACACTAGGTGAATTTCTTGATGAACAAATTGCTAGAGCTAATGTTGAAACTGATAATATTTCTGAATCTGATGAAATTAGTGAAACTGAACACTCTGATTCACCTGCTAGACCTAGTCTTCCTAGATATGAATTTCCTGATATACCTGAGGGTTATGTTATGGAAGGAGAGGTAGCTAGGGACTTTCTTGCTTGTCAGGATAGAGATGATCTTAAGAAATTGCTTCGCAAGTGGAAGGAAAAATCTTTGAATGCTAGAATGCCATGTGATCCTAACTTTGCTACTTCACCTATCTTTGTTACTGATAAGGATTATGAATTCTCTGTCGATCCCGAGTTAATTACTTTGCTTGAATCTGATCCTTTCCATGGTTATGAATCTGAAACTATTGTGGCACATCTTACCAAATTGAATGATATAGCCTCCCTATTTACTCATGAGGAAAAAAAATTCGCTATTACTATATTCTTAAGTTGTTTCCTTTATCATTAAAGGGTGATGCTAAAAAATGGTTTAATTCTCTTGCTCCTGGTTGTGTGTGTAGTCCCCAGGACATGGTTTATTACTTCTGTGAAAAATATTTTCCTGCCCATAAGAAACAAGGTGCCTTGCAGGAAATATTTAACTTTGTGCAAATTGAAGAAGAGAGTCTCCCACAATCTTGGGGGAGGCTCCTCCAATTACTTAATGCTTTGCCTAATCATCCTCTCAAGAAAAATGAAATACTTGATATCTCTTATAATGAACTAACTAATGCTTCTAGGGACTACCTAGATAGTTGGACTGGTTGTGTTTTCAGGGAACGGACTATTGAACAACCTGAATTACTATTGAATAATATATTGAGCAATGATAATTATTGGACTATTCCTGAACTACCTCCAAAGCCAACTCCAAAGAAAAGAGGTATTCTATTCCTCAGTCCTGAAGATATGCAAGAGGCAAAGAAATCTATGAAAGAAAAGGGTATAAAAGCTGAAGATGCTAAGAATCTACCACCTATTGAAGAAATACATGGTATTGATAACCCGGCATAGGTAGTAGAGGTAAATTCTCTCAGAAGATTTCATGAAAGAGATATCCCTTATAATAAGCCTGCTAGCCAATGCTTGGATGAATTTGATAATTATATTATGAAGCAAGAAAATTTCAATGCCTATGTTAGTAGACAATTGAAGCATAATGCTAATATGCTTGATCGCTTGGGTAATTATTTGAGTAGAACTGTCAATGATCTTAAGCTTATTAGTAACATGCTTCCATGGTAACCACTCAAGTAGAACAAGTACTTAAGGCTCAAAATGATTTGCTTAATGAGATGAATAGTAAAGACAATGATCATTCTGTTAAAGTTGTGACTAGAGGTGGTAGAATGACTCAGGAACCTCTATATCCTAAGGGCCATCCTAGGATAATTGAGCAAGATTCTCAGAGAGTTAATATTGATGCACCTATTCCTTCCAATAAGAGTAGGAAAAAGAATGATGATAGTACTTTGCATGCCGCTAGTGAACCTGTTATAGATAAGTCTGAGAATCCAAATGATATTTCTATTTCTGACGTCGAGACACAATCTGGTGATGAACATGAGCCTAGTGATAACATTAATAATGATGTTCATGCTGAAGTTCAACCTAGTAATGATAATGATGTGGATATTGAACCTGCTGATGATCTTGATAACCCACAACCTAAGAATAAAAGATATGATAAAAGAGACTTCATTGCTAGGAAACATGGTAGAGAAAGAGAACCATGGGTTCAGAAACACATGCCCTTTCCTCCTAAACCATCCAAGAAAAAGGATGATGAGGATGTTGAGAGCTTTACTAAAATGCTTAGACCTGTCTTTTTACGTATGCGCTTGACTGATATTTTGAAAATGTCTCCTTATGCTAAGTATATGAAAGATATTGTGAAAAAACAAAAGAAAGATACCGGAAGCTAAGATTTCCACCATGCTTGATAATTATACTTTTAAAGGTGGAATACCTAAGAAACTAGGAGATCCAGGAGTACCTACTATACCATGTTCTATTAAAGGAAATTGTGTTAAAACTGCTTTATGTGATCTTGGAGCTGGTGTTAGTGTTATGCCTTTCTCTTTATACCGTAGACTTGATTTGAATAAGTTGACACCTACTAAAATCTCTTTGCAAATGGCTGATAAATCAACTGCTCTACCTATTGGTATTTGTGAGGATGTACCTGTCGTAGTTGCAAATGCTACTATCTTGACGGACTTTGTTATTCTTGATATTCCCGAGGATGACAATATGTTGATCATCCTTGGTAGACCCTTTTTGAATACTGCAGGGGCTGTTATTGATTGCAACAAGGGCAATGCCACTTTTCATATTAATGGTAATGAGCATATGGTACACTTTCCGAAGAAACAACCTCAAGTTCATGGCATCAACTCTATTGAAAAAATTCCAACAATTATTATTGAAGACTTTGAGTTCCCTCTTCCTACTATCAAGAAGAAATATGATATACTTATTGTTGGGGAAATGCATATCCCCATTGAGTTAACTTAGTGTTATTCAAAAATTCTTCGGTTTCATGTCATTCGAAAGAAGTTCGTTAATAAGACTTGATCAACCTTATTGATGGATTCCTTTTGATAAGCATGAGATGGACGAATCTAGAAAGCACAACTTCCTAGACCTAACTTTTACTTTCTGTTACCTAGATGAAATTAAGTAAAAATGCTATTATTTTTCTGTTTTCTGAGTTTTCCATGCAATAGAAAAATGACCTAAAATAAAAGTTCCCAGGATCCCTTGAAAATTTAGTATGATTTTTCTCTCGAATATTTAAGAATTTTTGGCACCGAGAATGCATCACGGGGCTTCACTAGTGGGCCACAAGCTTGCAGGGTGCGGCCACCCCCTAGCCGCGCCTAGCAAGCTTGTGGGTCCCGCGTGGCCCCCTCCACTTATTCTAACACCCATTCACTTCATCTTCCTCCAGAAAAAATCCCACCACTGCTCAAACCCGTGTTCCAGGTCATCTTGCTGCCATTTTTGATCTCCTTGCTCGAAGCTCCATTTGCAAAACTGTTTTAGGGGATTACTCACTAGTATGTAACTCCTCCTATGGTACAATTAGTTTTTGTTCTAGTGCCTTATATATTGCAAATTTTTGCTACTGTGGTGACATTGTTCTTGAGCTTGCATGTCAAATTTTTATGGTCCCAAGTAGTTTTGATGCATGATATGGTCTCTAGGCACTCGAGGGAGTAGTTGCTATGAGTTTTGTTCAGTTTTGTTCACCTCTATTTTCACTCACTAAAAATTTCAGAAATTTTTTAGAGAAAGAAAAGATGTTGAGGAGAATGTACCAAGGTGGTTCCTCGAGCAAGAAAGCCCCGAGACTTGCACTACGTGAGCCCAATTTTGAACTACCCAGGGAAACTCGAGTATTGCCTTGTGAATGGCCGTTGGATCAACTCATGGAAAACGCTGGATTTAAGGAAGAGTTTTATGCGTACATAAGGAATGCCGGCCTTGAGGATTTCATTTCAGATCTATGCAAGCAATGTTATAAATTCACTGACTCTTTCGTGCGGAGGTTTGAATTTTCATCTAAGCGTAATTCTCATTCTGTTCTATTTGATCTTGATGATAAGACCTATACCATGGACCTAGAAGATTTTAATGATGCATGCAAAATTCCATAGTGGGGTAGTTGTAGCAATCCTCATAAAAATGAATATAATGATTTCCTTGCTAGCATTATAGTGGAAGAGACTAGAATCATTACACAAGCTACTTTGGGGAGCATTCACTTTCCGGCTATACATTATTTTGCTCTCTTCATAGGTAGATGTATTAACGGTAAACTTGAGCATGGCCACCTTTGCGTGCCTGATCTGAGCATCCTTAAGAGTGTGGTAATGGCAGATAGACGATATAACTTGGGGGCTATTATTGCCAGGAGGTTACATCATAATGCTAAGTATGGAGATTTCTTCGGTGGAATTTATGCCACCCTTGTAGCTAAGTATCTTGGGGTACCCATAAGAGGGAATGACATTGAATTACCCCTTGCTTTCCTTGATTATGAGGCTTTGGTGCGCTTTTAGTTTCTTGAAAGAAACGAACAATCCCTCTAGTACCGACTAATTTTTGACAAGCAACGTGTTGTCCATGTTAGCCTTCCTGCTCCTGCCTTCTTTAATTTTTAGGAAAAACAAAGATATTTTATAACCAGGGAGGAGGCAAACGAGTACGAGCGAAATGCAGAAACCGCTCGCCTTCACGTTGCAGTGGTACATGCGGTAGCCGCCGCAGCCCAGCACAACCCCAACTTTGACTTCAGATATTATGCAGGCCAGCCATGGCCCAAGACCAACTTAGGCCAAAAGCCTAAGCTTGGGGGAGTACATATTTCTCACCGATATTACATTCATGTTCACACCCTCATTTCAGTTGTCAGTGCTCATACTTTTTCATTATACTATCCATGGTAGTTTAATTCTTGTTTTACTACATCTTATGTGTTTAATAAACTTTGAGAAAAATAAAAAAAATAGTTCTAGGTTTATTTCCTAGTTGCTTAGTTATAACATTAAAGAGAAAACCCAAAAAGATTTCTCATTTTTCTTTTTTACTTGTTGGGAGCTTTCCCGTGTAAATAACTTTCCTTTCTTTTCTTTGGGTCGTAATGAGAAGACCACGATGATGTGTCGAGTGGCTCTCATATGCATTATTGTTTATCTTACAAAGAGCCCATATTGCCTTGTCTTCTCCTTTGGTTTATTGCTTATAGATTCTAGCTTAGTCTAGTGCACGTGCACTCTTATTATTATTCACATCGTTCGGTCATGCAAGCAAAAGGCAATAATGACGATGTTTGATGAAAAGATTGAGATGGAGAAAAGCTGGTATGAACTCGACCTATCTTGCTTTTGTAAATATGATTAGCTCATCATTTTGAATTCAGTACATTATGGGTTGACCATGTCTGCAATAATAATTAGAGATTATAGTTATTCATGCCATGCTTAATTACCTAAGATTGGATAATGGTTTGTCTTGAGTGCGAACATGCACATTAAAATGGTTGTGATGTAGTATGATAGAATGGTATCCTCCTCTCGATGATTCAAGTGGTTTGACTTGGCACATGTTTACGCATGTAGTTCAAAAAAAGCAACATAGCCTCCATGATATTTATGTTCACAGTGAATTATATCCTACTCATGCTTGCATTCAATGTTGGTTAATATCAAAGCATGTTGATGATTGTGTTGCTCTCTAGTTAGTTGCTCCCCAGTCTTTTGCTAGCCTTCACTTGTACTAAGCGGGAATACTGCTTGTGCATCCATCTCAATAAACCCAAAGTTGTTCCATATGAGTCCACCATATCTACCTATATGAGGTATTTACCTGGAAGTAAATTTGCATGTGCTAAAATTTAAACCTTCAAATAAACCTTCTGTTTTGTATGCCCAAATCACTCATGTGGTGACTGGGGGCTATTAGTATCTTGCATGATAGGTGGGTTATTCTCACGATATGTGTTGATTCACTATCATTCATGAGAAAGTGGCTGGTAATCGGGATGCCCGATTCCATGGTCGAAATAAAAAGCAAAATATAATTAAACAAAACTCCCCCAGGAATGTGTTTGTATGGACGGTACCCGTGAATTCGGCCCGCCGTGGAGTGTGATTGATTGGTGGAGGGGGAGTAAAAAATTTACTATTCTGTTTGGGAACCGCCTATAATGTATCTAGCATCGAAGATCTTGAAAACCTCTTGGTCATTATGTGAGCAACGAAAGCATACCGCTCCAAAATTATTACCTATCTCTGTTTTAAAAGCTTGAGCTCTGGCACCTCTACAAATCAATGCTTCCCTCTACGAAGGGCTTATCTATTTACTTTATTGTTGAGTCATCATCCTCTTATAAAAGGCACCAATTAGAGAGCACCATTGTCATTTGTATGACTTTCTATTAATTGATGTTGAGTATGAGCATGACTGGATCTCTCTCATCGTGAATTACAATGTTTAGTCAGTCCTTGTCCTTGAGAGGTGCTCTGCATTTATGTTTTGCGGTCTCAGAAAGGGCTAGCAAGATATCATTATGTCATATTGTATCATGATTGTTTTGATAAATTGTTGTCATCCGAGACTTGCTATTATTGCTCGCTAGTTGGTTATGCCATTGACATGAGTAAATGTGGGACCTAAATGTTATTGTGAATGTGGTTAGATTATAATATTTGTTGAAAATCTAAACATAAGTTAGACATATTTACAACAGCAAGATTAAACAGAGTTTATAAAAGTTTTTATTTATCACTTTTAGTTTATCAACTGAATTGCTTGAGGACAAGCAAAGGTTTATGCTTGGGCGAGTTGATACGTCTCCAATGTATCTACTTTTCCAAACTCTTTTGCCCTTGTTTTGGACTCTAATTTGCATGATTTGAATGGAACTAACCTGGAGTGACACTGTTTTCAGCAGAATTGCCTTGGTGTTATTTTTGTGCAGAAATAAAAGTTCTCGGATTGTCCTGAAAATTTACGAATAATATTTTTGGAATTAATAAAAAATACTGGCGCAAGAATTAACCAGAGGGGGGCCACCAGGAGGTCACAAGCCTGCTAGCCGCGGCCACCCCCTGGCCACGTGGGGCGGGCTTGTGGGCCCTCGCGGCTCCTCTGACCTCCTCTCCAACTCCATATAACCCTATTTGTCGAGGAAAAAAATCAGAGAGAAGAGTTCATTGCGTTTCACGATACGGAGCCGCCACCATCGCCAGTTCTTCCTTGGGTGACCAGATTTGGAGTCCGTTTTGGGCTCCGGAGAGGGGAAATCGACGCCTTTGTCATCATCAACCATCCTTCATCACCAATTCCATGATGCTCCCCACCGTTCGTGAGTAATCTCATCGTAGGCTTGCTGGACGGTGCTAGCATTTGTTGGATCCTTCGCCCACTTCGTCACCCTTTGTGCTAGCGTTTCCGAATCCCTGCGGAGACAGGCCAAGGCAGGAGAAACAAGTTAAGCGAAGCTGAAATTTCAGAAGATAAAGAAGAATGTATGGTGGAGTCCTTACGCTTCTTCTTCTTCTTCCGAACTGAAAGCGGAGAGATCTAAGTCCACCTCCGCTAGTGTGTCTGGAGGAGGAGAAGGAGCGGCCCTGAGTCGCTTGGCTACGTCTGGAGCGGAGGGCTGTTGTTGGACTCCTTGCCGCTGCCCAGTCTTGCTGGCTGCACCCTTGTCGGGGGCTGTTCTACTTGAGGAAGGTTGGAGAACTCGGGCACCAGAGGAAGCTTTCCGAAGGACGCGCCTCTTCTTTCTCTCGAGGACTGAGGGCTCCTCGTGCGATTGCTCTTCAGCTATGTCTTCGGTAGAAGGATCTCCAACAGTAGTGCCACTCTGTTCTCCGAAAAACTTGCCCGGCCTGGCAAGCTGCTCCTCCGGTACAACTTCTCCCTCAGTGGCTTCGTCTTCTACGAAGCCTACGCTACCGGCCTGGCCCATATCCAGCACCACCTGGCCTGCCACTCATCCCACTTCTCGTGAAGAGCTCCGACTGGGTATATTTCCTTGTTCCATGCCCTTGGAATCCAGGCAATAGAACCAGAAAGAGCTTCTCCCCCTGAATGCGGGGAATGAACTAATGGCGGAAGAGGGCGGTGTTGGGGATGACCCCGACAAAGTTTTCGCAGAGGTGGGTGAAGACTGACATACATGTTATAGCATTCGGCATAAAATCCAAGAGATGGAAGCCGTATGTGTACATGATGTCGTTTAAGAAATTGGAAAATGGGGGACAGAGACCGCGGTAAAATAATCGATGAAGAAGGGAAATTCATCAGGGCTTCCCTTGGAAGAACCTGGACTCACGCGGGTGGCTGGATGTGCCTTTGTGTCCCTTGCCCACATATTCTAGTACCGCCCCTTCAAATCATCCATATCGAGCACCGGAGGGAAGACGACGCGCTCCTTCTGCATCTTTGCCAAATCTTTCTCTGTGACGATGGCTTTTGTCCCCTTGCCCTTGCTCATCTTTTGCAGCATGGCGGTTGTGGGTGCAGAGGCTGAGAACGGAGCGAGGGCGGCGGTGGAAGTTGAGTATGGAAAGCTCTGTTTCGGGCTCGAGGAAGGTTATGGCGGCGGTTTCTAGATTGGAAAAGACAAGGGAGTAAATGAGCAAGTGCCTCTATGAATCCTTTTTACGAGGAAGATGTGGGGCTGCCTCTTTACTACCAATGGTAAACACCTTCACAAGCGCGCTTCCATTACGGCCGCTTCACGCACGTCTCCCACGTCGTGCATTTAACGCACGTTGTGGGGGTAGCGTAGTAAGCGGAATGATTACAACTGCAAGCTCCTGCCATGCGTGCTCATGCAGTGTTTGGGCCTATCCCAACAATGCCTCGCGCTCCAGTGTGGCCCAAGCCCGGGGGCTCCTATCGACATACTAAAGTTTGGGCTCTAGTACCCCATACTTGTGCACGGGCAGTTGTTGCCATGACAGCGGCAAGGCCTACCATGGGACTGCTAGAAGCGACCACAAAGACACCAAGGAATATTCAAGCACAAGACCGAAGGCCGAAAGCTGGGGACCCCGGCAAGGTCTTGCCGGGGGAAGCCTACGGGACCCCGGCAAGGGGTGCACCCGACAAGGCCTTGCCACCCTACTAGCATAGAGGCCAGGTGTCAATCCACCGGGCTACGTGTCAAGGCACTGGCGATGGAGAGGCTAAGCGGTGCAGATGGGACAGGCTCCCATCCCGTCCGATAGAAGGTCAAGGACACCTGACGGAGCATTAAATGCATTTGTCCTACACCGTCAGTGTTAGGTATGATAACACTATAGCACTTTGCACCTCGTGCATGCCCTGTATGCCACTGTTGGGACCCCCCTTAGTCATATAAAAGGAGGCCCAAGGCGTTACGGGAGGAGGCTTTTTCTTCCACGTTCTGGCAGACACACGCATAGCAGCTGCTCATAGCGCTCCGATAGCCAGAACCCTCAAAACACCTACAACACACGAAAGAAGGAGTAGGGTTTTATGCTTCTCAACGGCCCGAACCTGGGTAAAATCTCCCCTTGTGTCGTTCGTTCGATATGCTCTTTGTGCATTTCGTCCTCCCGCCGAACCACAAAGGGATCCACGCGATCCCATATGTGTCGTGCACCGACAGAGGACTGAGGAGATGTTTCTCAATTATGGAGGTGATAAAGAGTTCATCATAAAGGGTTACGTTGATGCAAGCTTTAACACCAATTTGGATGACTCTTAGTAGCAATCCAGATACATATAGTGGGGTAGCCATTTGGAATAGCTCCAAGTGGAGTGTGGTAGGAGTTTCTACAATATGACATAGAGATTTGCAAAGTACACGTGGATCTGAATGTCGCAGACTAGTAGACTAAAACCTATTTCGCATGCAAAACATGATTGAACCCCAGAACTTATTGGGTGTGAGATTCATAACAAATGACATAATGATGTGAGCTAGATTATTGACTCTACTGCAAGTGGGATACTGTTGGAAATATGCCCTAGAGGCAATAATAAATTAGTTATACTGATATTTCCTTGTTCACGATAACCGTTTATTATCCATGCTATAATTGTATTGATTAGAAACTAAATACATGTGTGGGTATATAGACAACACTGTGTCCCTAGTATGCCTCTAATAGAATAGCTCGTTGATCAAAGATGTTCACGGTTTCCTGGCCATGGACATGAGATGTCATTTGATAACAGGATCACATCATTAGGAGAATGATGTGATGAACAAGACCCAAACTATAAACATAGCATATGATTGTGTCAGTTTATTGTTATAGTTTTCTGCATGTCAAGTATCTGTTCCTACGACCATGAGATCATGCAACTCCCTGACACCGGAAGGAGTACCCTGTGTGTAGCAAACATCGTAATGTAACTGGGTGACTATAAAGGAGCTCTACTGGTATCTCCGAGGGTGTCTGTTGGGTAGGCATGGATCAAGACAGGGATTTGTTACTCCGTGTGACGGAGAGATATCTCAGGGCCCACTCGGTAATACAACATCACTATAAGCCTTGCAAGCAATGTAACTAAAGAGTTAGCCACGTGATCTTGTATTACGGAATGAGTAAAGAGACTTGTCGGTAACGAGATTGAACTAGGTATAGAGATACCGATGAGTGAATCTCGGGCAAGTAACATACGGAAGAACAAAGGGAACAACATACGGGATTAACTGAATCCTTGACATACAGGTTCGACTGATAAAGATCTTCATAGAATATGTAGGAACCAATATGGGCATCTAGGTCCCGCTATAGGTTATTGACCATAGAGGTGTCTTGGTTGTGTCTGCATAGTTCTCGAACCCGCAAGGTCTGCACACTTAAGGTTCCGTGACGTTTCAGTATAGTTGAGTTATGTATGTTGGTTACTGAAGGTTGTTGTGAGTCCCGGATGAGATCCATGACTTCACGAGGAGCTCCAGAGGTAAAGATTGATATATAAGAAGTCCTATTTTGGCCACCGGAAAAGTTTCGGGTATTTCCGGTAGAGTACCGGGAGTGCCAGAGTGCCATCGGGAGTATCCACCCACGCCGGGAGGCCACATGGGCCTGAGGGGTGTTGCACCAGACCTTAGTGGGCTGGGCAAACCAACCCTGCAAGGCCCATGCTGCTAGGAATGAGTGGGAAAGGAAAAACCCCAAAGAAGGGAAGAAAAATCCAAATTAGGAAGGAGTCCTAATAGGATCCCACCTCCCTTCACTACTAGAATCAGCAAATTTGTCGTCTTCCAGTTCTTTGCCGTCAGCTGGCGGACGACAAAGAAGCTCTTTGGCATCCGTTTCCAGAAAATAGACGGCAAAAAACTAGCTGACGGCAAAGAAGCTCTTTGCCATCAGCCACATCTTTGTTGTCTGCTAGCGGACAGCAAAGAAACTTTGCCGTCCTTCAGCAGACAACAAAGAGGTGGGGTGGGACATTGCAATAAGAGGTGGGGTGGGGTCTAGTGGAGGCCAGCTTATTGCAACAGCCCACCCCACCTCTTTGCCGTTTGCTAGCTGACGGCAAAGATTCTTTGCCATCCGCTAGCAGACGGCAAAGAAGCCACTACCTAACGGCCCTAACGAACCTAACGGACCTAACGGACCTAACGGCCCTAACGGCCCACCCCCTCCTCTCTCTCTTCTCTCTCTGTCTCTCTCTCCCTGACCGCACCCCGCCGCCGCCCCCAACCCCATGCCGCTCCAGCCCGCCACCCGCCGCCACCGCCGCCCCGCCGCTCCGCCGCCCGCCACACCCTGCTGCCGCCCTGACCCCCACAGCCACCGCCGCCCCGGCCCCCCTGCCCCCTCCCCCGCCCCTGCCTCCTCCACCGGCCCTGCCCAACCCCCTCCCCGGTAGCGACACCGTCCCCTCCCCTGCCCCTCCACCGCCCCCTCCACCGGCCCTGCCCAACCCCCTCCCCTGTAGAGACACCGTCCCCTCCCCTGCCCCTCCACCGCCCCCTCCACTGGCCCCGCCCAGGCTGCCCCATGCCCCTCCCTTGCGACGCTAGGATCTGGACCGGCGCCCGCCCTGCTCCTCATCCCGCTCTCGGGCCTCGGCATATCGACGTCGGCGGTGACTCCTCTCCCCGATCTCGGTGAGTTCTTTCTCCAATCGCGCTCTATTTATTTAGATTTAGGTTTAGTTTAGTTTAATTTAGTTTTGATTTTTAGATTTAGATTTAGTTTAGTTTAGATTATTAGGTTAGAAAAAATAAGTTAGTTAGTTAGTTTCTTCTGTTAAGTTAGTAAGTAAGTAAGTTAGTTAGTTAGTTTTTTAGGAGGGGGAGGGGAGGAAATGAAGAAGAAGAAGAAAAGAAGAAGAGGAGGAGGAGAAGGAGAAGAAGAAGAAGAAGAGGAAGAAGAAGAAGAAAAGGAGGAGGAGGAGGAGCAGAAGAAAAGAAGAAGAAGAAGAAGAAGAAGGAGAATAAGAAGAAGAGGAGGAGGAGAGGAGGAGGAGGAGGAGAAGGAGAAGAGGAGGAGGAAAAAGAATAAAATGCAGAGAAGAGGAGAAGAAGAAAAGGAAAAAGTAAAACCGGGTCGAAGATCGCCGACGGGGTGCGCCGGCGCTGATGGAACCGGGTCGAGGATCACCGGTCGCCAAGGGGTCGAGGGTCGAGGATCGTCGAAGAAGAAGAAGAAGAAGAAGAAGAAGAAGAAGAAGAAGGAGAAGAAGAAGAAGAAAAGGAGGAGAATAGGAGAAGAAGAAGAAAAGGAGAAGGAGAAGGAGAAGAAAAAGAAGGAAGAAGAAGAAGAAGAAGAATAGGAGGAGCAGCAGCAGCAGGAGAAGAAGAAGAAGAAGAACAAGAACAAGAAGAAGACCCCCCGACCCCCGAGGATCTAGGGGAAAAGGAGTCGAGGGTCGACCCCAACACGACACCACCGACATCCCAACTCCCGACACGACACCCCAACACCCCGACACGGCACCCCCGACCCCGACATAGCACCCCTACCCCGACACGACTCACCTGACACCCCGACCCTGACACGACACCCCCGACACCCCAATCCCGAAAAAGGTGCTCTTCGGCCTTCCAGAGGCCGATGGGATCATATATTTTTGAATTATGAGTTAGGTCATATATTTTTCGATTTGGTTATACAAAACATCATATTTATGCTGATCATGTGGATTTAAATGTGTAGTTGTTTCGTCGTTGTGAGGGTCTGGTGTTCGACGACCTCCCCGTGCGTTCGACGAGCTTCGCCCCTGCGTTTGTGGGTGAGCACAAATGACATCTCCTCCTCTCCCCTTCATTTCCTCTGTTCTGGTCTTTGTGCTGATGAAACTTGCTAGCTATAGGTGTCTTCAATCATCAGTATGCGTGACCACTATGCGTCTCCCGTTCGAAAGGGTTACATCTATAAATATGCATGCATTAGCATATTTGTAACCGTGATTCTTTCGAATTGTCCAATGTTATGCATGGAAATCCCAAGTATGTGTAGATTGGGTTCGTTTTCCCATATGCTCTGCTCTGGATCTGATGCAGAATTTCGTCAGTGCCTCCCTGTTGTTCTCTGGGTACACATCCTCTCTACTTATTGCCGAGACATGTATCAGGAGAATAGCGGGGAGGTGCTGCCGAAATTGTGCGTCGGATCGGGAGCAGAGCATGGGAAAACGAACCCAATCTACACATACTCGGATGGGATTAGGACCTATCTTTACCTACTAGCATCTAGGTTGCATCAACGTAATAAAACTGACAAAGTCTATTAACTCATGAATATGGTTTGCTGATTTATGTATATATTTTTTGTGTGTCCAGTAGCTAGGAAAGATGAGTGATCGTGGGTGGATGTACACCGGTCACACTAGTCAGAAAGACATGACCCGTGAATGGATAACAAAAACCAAGGAGTTTATGAGAGTCGCATTTGCAAATGGACAGAAACAACCTGGTTCCCTTGTGTCGATTATGACAACTTTAAGAAGAAGTCAGAGTTTGAAATGATCAAACACCTACAGAAGTGGGGTTTTACGCCTAATTATACGGTCTGGACATTTCATGGTGAGTCTGCCCAACTTGCCAGAGCTGAGGTGGTTCATCGTCGCACCGACGAGCATGGTACTGGGATTGAAGACATGGTGCAAGACTTTGATGATGGTCGGGATTCGAACGACGAGATGGAGGAATCTGCAAAGGCCTTCTATGAAATGTTGGAGTCTTGAAAATGTCCTCTCCACGAGCACACTGAGCTTTGTCAGCTTGATGCCATCGCGGTAGTAATGGCTCTGAAGGCTCACTTCAACCTGGGCAGAGAATGCTACGGCACGATGATGCTGATATTTGGATGCTTTCTACCCAAAGGCCATGTATTGCCAGCAAACCTGTACCAGTCGGACAAAATCCTATGTGCGCTTAAGATGCCCTATGAGAAGATAGATGCTTCTGAGTATGGATGTGCCTTATTTAGGCTTGAGTATGCGGGCTTCAACTATTGTCCCATTTGCAATGCTTCCGATGTTCTGGTAGACAACGGTTTGGGTGAGAAGAGTTAGACCAAAATCCCAGTCAAGGTTCTTCGGTATCTACCAATCATACCAAGACTTCAACGTCTTTTCATGGTCAAAGAGACGGCCAGACAGATGACGTGGCATAAATTGGGCAAAAGAACAAAACTAGATGCAGATGGGAATCCGATGTTGGGACACACTTCAGACGCTTTTGCGTGGAAGCACTTCAATGCATTACATAAGGATAAAGCGGCAGATCCAAGGCATCCTCAAGTTGCCATCAGCACAGATGGGTTCAATGTGTATGGTATGGCGGCATCACAATACAGTTGTTGGACTGTATTTGTCATTCCACTCAATCTCCCCCCAAAGAGATTATGAAAAGAAAGAACATTTTCCTGACGTTGATAATTCCAGGGTCCAAATATCCGGGGAAGAATATGAATGTGTACATGCAGCCGCTTAAGGATGAATTGCAAGAAGCCTGGGATAATGGGATCAAGACATACGACGCCGCTACCAAATATAACTTCAAAATGCATGTGTGGTACATGTACTCGTCGCATGACTTGCCGGCGTATGTGCTATTCGTTGGCTGGTGTGTGCATGGAAAGTTCCCGTGCCCCACCTAAAAGGCAGCTCTTGAGTTCCATTGGCTGCCGGCGGGTCACAAGTTTTCTTGCTTCGACATGCATAGACAGTTCCTGGATCCTGACCATAAGTTCAGAAAAGACAAGAAGAATTTCATCAAAGGTAGAGTTGTCAAAAACATTGCACCACCTGCGTTAATAGGCCAATAGATCCTAGATTAGATAAACGCTCTCGAGCAGGATCCAAATCGTCCAGGGTATTTCAAAGGGTATAATACGGAACACGCCTGGACTCACAAGATATGTTTGTGGGATCTGCCTTACTTTAAAGACCTCCTTTGCCCACACAACATCGTCATGATGCACACTGAAGAGAATATCGCGGAGGCCCTTTTTGGTACATTGTTCGGCATAGAGGGGAAGTCGAAGGATAATCCTAAGGCTAGAGTCGATCAGGAGGCTCTATGTGATAGACCGTTACAAAACATACGACAACCAAAAGGAAAGAAGAACTGGAGGAAGCCAAAGGCATGGTTCAATCTTGGAAGGCCAGCTATGAGGAAAATGCTATTGTGGGTGAAATGCGCTTGATGTTCCCCATGGGTGTGCAGCGAATCTAAAGAGGGGAGGGAGTCTAGACAAATTGAAAATATTTGGTCTCAAGAGTCATGATTGGCACATATGGCTTGAGCGGGTAATGCAGGTTATGTTGCGTGGCTTTATCCCTGAGGATGAATGGCTAGTACTGGTAGAGCTGAGCTATTTCTTCCGTGCTCTTTGTGCGAAAGAACTATCGCCGGCCGTGCTAGATGAACTAGAAGAGTTGGCGCTGGAGTTGATCTGCAAGTTGGAGAAGATCTTTCCACCGGGCTTCTTTAATCCAATGCAGCATTTGATTTTGCATATCCCGACTGAGGAAAGATTGGGGGGCCCGTGAAAAATTGTTGGTGCTTCGCAACTAAGAGGATGCAGAAGACGATTCGAGGAAAATGTAAAAATAAACATAGAGTTGAAGCATGGATGGCCAAGGCAATCATTACTGAGGAGGCGGCAAACTTCATGACAACACACTACAAAGCCAAGATCGTCATTTGCATAATCCGAAGCCTCGGTACAATGATGGCGACCGTGAAAAAGGTTGATCCAACCTCAGCCTATTCAAAGGGAAGCTCGCACCAGCCGGTGCTTCAAAAGCAATACCGTTGGATGTCGAAGAATGGCGGACCATTTCGTTGTATATCTTTAACAACCAAACAGAAGTGCGGTCGTACATCGAGTAAGTTCTCGGTACATTGTTTTGCAAATTCTAATTCCTTTGAAATGCTCTTATTCCCGGATATGTGATACATTCGATACGTCACCAAATTCTCGGATGGAGCGGTGATCCAAAAGGATTCCATCGAAGAGTATGAGCTTCTGGCAAAGCATGGAGGCGGCTATCCCGGTTTCATCTCTTAGTTCAAGCAAACGGTAATTTCCATTAGACGATTTCATTTCTTCGCCTAGTTTGTGACTAATACAACAATCCTTTCATATTAAACTTGTAGGATAACGCTACTAGGGAAAACCTTATAGATAGGAGCCTACTAGTAGTGCTGGAAAAATAGAACCGCTGCTGCTAATTACCAGTAGTGATGTATTCCTGCAGTGCTACAACTAAGGGGTTAGCAGTAGGACTGGGCGCTAAGAAAGCACTACTAATAAGGTGGCCCTGACGACGCCGCCGACACTATTTATAGTAAAAACACGGGGTGGAAGGAAGCGCTACTGCTAAGGCCACTGCCAGTAGCGCTTTATGACATGCAAGCGCTACTGCTAATGTGCCACACATAGTAGCAGCGCATTTTTGTAGGCAGCGCTACTGCTAGTTGTGGCTGCTGCCACCTTTTCACCCCCTCCCTCTCTCCCCCACTTTTCCCTCTCTCCCCTCTCTCCCCTCCTTTCCCCTCTCCACTCTCCACCATTGTTGCTCTTCCTCTCTCTTCCTCCTACCTCTCTAATTCTCTCCTTGTCGTGGTTTCGTCACGGCAGATGCCATGGGTAGGCTTATCGAGAGGGGCCGAAGGACGCCGACGGGCTCCGGGAGTGGGGTTAGGCACAAGCGGTGGTGGACACACGATGTACCCAGGTTTGGGGCCCTCCATGGGAGGTAACACCCCTAGTCCTGCTTGGTCTAGTTGAGACAATGGTCAGATTACAATGGCGCTCCTTGAGCTGTACGGATCGTGGAGGAAGAAGGAGCTAGCCTGCTCTTCTGCCTCTCTACGCATGTGTGTGGAGTGGACGTGAAGAGAACTGGGAGATCAGCCCTCCTCTTGCATGAGGGTGGCTCGGGGGGTTTTATAGGCCAACCCCCGGATTACAATACAAATAGAAAGTCATGGGGGCACCAACCGACAGCCTCTCTGGCCGGCTGTGGGGGCCGCCGGCTGTGGGGTCCTGTCGCCGGTAGGACCCGCCGGCTGAAGGGTCCCGTCAGGAGCCGGCAGGGCCTGCGCGGCGGGTCCCGACGTCGGTCATGTCACGGCATGAGCCGCTCCTTGTGGCGTCATCTTGTGGCGACCGGCCGAGGTCAGTGGTGCGGCCGGCCGCCCTGTAGCCATGTCGGGGCAGGTAATGGAGTGGTTGGGGCATGCGGGCACTGTTGGAAGCCCGGTCACCGTCCGCCAGGGTTAGAGGCCCTGACACCTTCACTGTGGCCACATCGGCGCTGACCCCTCATGGGATGGGGACCACTATCGCCACGCATGCCCTGACGATGGTATCCAATGTGTAGCCGGCTGGGGGGGCCAGGCGGCAATGCCCCTAGCTGGCCGGCACATCGTAACCTGTGGGGCCTGGCTGGCGGGCTCTAGCCGGAGGGCCGCTACCGGCAGGGCGTAGCCAGACCGTAGGGGGAGGCGGCCTGCCCTTTGATTGCGTTAGAAGGCCGGAGCAAGGGGGCGCTTGAGGCTACCCCAGGGTCATCGCCCCGTCAGTAGTCCCCGAATCCGGGGAGGCCTGCCGACGAACCGTGGCGGTCCTCGCCGGCTTGAAGATCGTCCTTGCATCGCGGGGTTCCTTGAGAGTCGAGCGATGCCAACAAACGACGGCCGGCTCCATAGCCGGCCGATGCCTCGCGTGCCACCTCGGGTTCCCATCCGGGTAGAGAAGACGCGCCACGCGGCGGAAAAGACCGGGCCGTGGGGCGGGGCCCTCCATGACCACGGCCTCGGCCCGTGCGCAGGGATCTTTTATGGTGCGGGTGGACGGTTGGCGTTCTTGAGCGCAATAATATCTACCCCGCATGCCACGGGAATCGTGGGGGTCATGTGCAATGAATTCGGCCCCCACGAGCACCAACGCATGGTTTAAATGGCGAGAGGAGGGGGCAGAACGGCCCATTCGCTCCCCCCAGTGTCGTCGTATCGTCTTCGTCGTCTTCCCCCCGCCACGAGAGAGAGAGAGAGAGAGAGAGAGAGCAGGAGGTCAGAGCACGCGGGCAGGCTGGGCCGCCGTCCGCCGCTGAAGAAAGCCCGAGCCGCCGCTGAGCACCTGCGCCCGTCGTTGCGACCGCACGCCCCCTCGGCGACCATGGCGGGCAAGGGCGCATGGGATGGCAGCAACGTGGATGAGACCTTCATCTTGCACCTCCGCCATCGCCGCAAGCTCCTGGCGGAGGCACACTTGGAGGCATGCCTAGCCGGGTCAGAGAACTCCCCGGCACCGCGGGAAGGCGAGGTGGTCGTCTTCGCCGATCATTTCCTCCGCGGGCTTGGGCTGCCGGCGAGTGCCTTTTTCCGCTGTTTCCTGACGCGGTTCGGTCTACAGCCGCACCACCTTCCCCCCAACACCGTCTTGCAGCTGGCGTCGTTCGTCACCCTTTGCGAAGGGTACTTGGGGGTTGAGCCGAGGCTTGACCTCTGGTGCCGGCTCTTCTTCCTCAAGCGATAGACGACGAAGGATCCGGTGACGAAGCAGATGGTGATGACCGCCTGTGGAGGCGCCATGATCCATATCCGCAAGGGGACCAGCTTCCTGAAACTCCCGCTACACGAGTCGGTGAAGCATTGGCAGCAAGGGTTCTTCTATGTGAAGAACGCGAAGCCGAAGGAGGATTACATCAACCTCCCCGACTTCGCCAACCACCCGCCAATCGCGATGCTGAACTGGCGAGCGGTTCCGCCTCCGGCGCCCGAGACTGCGGATCGGCTCTGCGAGCGCCTACTCGTGATGACCGGGATGGAGGGGCTGAAGGCCACCGATCTGCTAGCCATAATGGTGGCGCGCGGGGTGCAGCCGTTGCAGCGCCGACCACACCTCATCTGCTAGATGGGAGGAATCCATGACCCCTACTGGCTCTCCACCAACGATATGAAACCGGCCCATGTGGCGAGGAGGGTGAACGCCATCCCGACGGCGAAGATGGTGGAGGGCGAGTGTCAATGGGGGAAAACGCCTTACAGCTGGAGCCGCCTGGCACTGCGGGTAAGTGTCTGGCCACCTCCTTCCATCCATCTTTTTTCAGAGGTAGCGCCCCTCCTCCTTTGGCCTGATGGCGCGCCGCCCGGCCTGCCCGCAGATTTTCCCGCTGCTGCAGAACTACGGGGAGCCGGCCCCCGACATGGCAGAGTCAGACCCCGAGGAGGTCGAGGATGCCAACAACGTGGAGCCGGCTGACTCTGAGCGAGCCAGTGCGTCCGAAGATCGCGACGCGCAGACGGAGACGGAGGGGGCCGAAGAGGCCGAATCGACGGTTGATTCTCCTCCCAGATGCACCTACGGGACTGGACCGATGATGACACTGAGGCGGAGACGTCGCGTGTTGCATAGACTCCGGAGAAGCCCAAAACTTTGGAGGACGAGGTCACGGCGCTGCGGAGGCACCAACCTCGAGCCGCCGGCGGCTCCAGCTGGGGAGGCCCGGACGCGGACGACAAGGGGAAATGGCCGGCTGGCACAAATCTGGCACCCGAGCGCGTGGCGACCGCGCAGCCGGGCCGCAGCCGCGAAGGCGGTAGCAAGAAACAAAGGGTCACCCAAGCGGGACCCATGAGGAGGGCGGTCCCCATCGTCGCCGGGTAAGTCCATCTCCTCCTCCACCTTGGTCCATTCCATCTTCCCCCCAGACCCTTATTTCGTCATTACCAGGGAGGCGCGCGCCCTAGGGAGGACCCCGGATGGTGGGACGGAGAGGGCGGCGCCGCCAACGGCTGCCGAGGAGAGGGAGCACCAGGCGTGGCTCGACCTCGAGGTGGCCGAGCAGGAGCGGCGCGTCGAGGAGCTCCGCCCATGGGAAGAGGCGGCGAAGAAGCGGGGAGGAACCAGCGGGGAGGCCCCTGGCGGAGCATGGGAGCCGTTCCCCCGCCTCCGAGGAACCAGCGGGGAGGCCGCTGGCGGAGCATGGGAGCCTTTCCCCCGCGGCCGGGAGAAGAGGTCGAAGGACCACGACGGTCCCGGGAGACGGATGGAGGCGGGCGTGAAGGCCGCGGAGGACGTGGCGGAGATGGACTGCGACGCCACCTAGCCGGTGGCAGACGACATGCCACCAGGGGCGGAGGTGCCGGCCCCAGAAGGGCCGGCCCCGGAAGTGTCGACTTCGGAGGCGCCGGCTCTAGAGGCGTTGGCACCGGAGGCGAGTCGTCCCGGAGCCGCCGGAGGCGGAGCACCGGAGGTGAGGGCCGTGACGGCCATGGAAACGGTCGCCATAGGCGCGTCGACAGCGGCCCCTCGGCGCGACGGCAATAGGAGGGGCCGGTCCCATCGTGGTCTTCGACAAGGGAGGACCTGCGGATGGGGGTCGGCCGCAGCAGACCTGGGCGGTGGCCGGGAGCCTGGCCCCTGGCGAACCGTCGAGCGCCCTCGGGGCGGCGGTGTCCGCAGTTTTGGATGCGTCCGCCGCTTGCCGTGCCCAGACGTCGCAGGACGCTCGAGCCGCTAACGACTGGCTGGTGAACTTGGAGCAGGCGGTCGCGGTGAGCTCTCTTCTTTCCTTCTTCTCTTGACTTCGCGTTTTCTGTCTTTTCCAGTGGGGGCGTGCCAGCGCACCCACTGGGTGTAGGCCCCAAGGCTCGAGCCGGCTGGGGCACAGGCGGATCGAGCCTAAAGCTATGTAGTCTTGTTGTTTTGCAGGCGGCGGGTGACCACCGGGAGGCCGCGTACAACACCCTGCTGGTGCTGTACCGAGGAGTCGAAAACCGGCTCGCCGTCTGTCTGCGGATTTGCAAGGTATGTGCTCTTGCGATCTTTAAGGGGGGCCACACAAGCGCACCCACTGGGTGTAGCCCTCGGGAATCAGACCAGCTACCCCGGAGGCGGGCTGAATCCTTTCTGACAACGGCGACTTCTTCTCATGAAGCTACCCATGCCGAGACGGTCAGCCTCCGATGCCAGGTGGTGCGTCTTTACGAGGAGCGGGAACTCCTGACGATGGAGCGCGACCGGCTCCGTGGGGAGGCGGACCAGGTGAAGGCAGAGCGGGAGGGGCGCGAGGCGGCTCGGGACGAGCACGAGCGCCAGTGCCAGGAGTGGTCAGCCAGGGAGGTGCGGCTGCACGAGCAAGGGCATGGGGTGGATCAGATGCTGCACGGTAAGCTTCTGTTGCCTTGTTCTTCTCGCGCCTTCCTTCTGGGTTTTCTGGCTTGCCTCCCCGCTCATCCCTTGTCTTCTTCTTAGGGCTTTTCCCCGGCACGCAGGAGGTCGCAGAGACGGCCGTGGAGGCCGACCGTGAGGCCCGGCGGGTGCAAAGAGAGGTCATTGGGCCGCTTGCCCCCTGGACCCTGGACGAGGTGGGGATCACCGCCGAGGCGCGTCTGTCGGAGGTGGTCCGTGCCCTGAGGTGGCTCCAAGCGGCCGGCTTGGCGCTAGTTCGCACCCTTTGGCCTGGCGCGGCGGACCCGAGCTCCATGAACCGGCTATCGAGGTGGCTGGAGTTTGGGACAGCGTGGGTGAACGCCTGGAGGGCCTCCGCGGTACGCGCCGGTGTGGACATGGCGCTCCGCATTGCCAGGTTGTGGTACCCCGAGCTGGACTTCGGTTTGCTCACGGCCCAGCGTGCTGGCACCGACGTGGAGTTGGAGGCGGTGGCCGACGAGCAGTTGGTGAGGGCGAGCGACCTCGCGTCCTTCGCCGCGTGGGACGAGTACGTCCCGGAGCACGGGGCGGACGGCGTGGTGGTCCCGGAGGACCGGTACGGGCTCGCCTTAGACGACCCGGAGGGGAGCGCCACCGAGATGGTCGATGGAGAGTCCGACACCAATGACTATGCCGAGTCCGAGCCGGCTCCGTGCGCGGGGGCGGGGGTTTCTACCTCAGCCGCCCCGGAGGCGCCGGCCTCGGAGGCGCCAGCACCGCCGGCTCCCAAGGCGTGAGCAACACCGGCACCAGAGGCGTCAGCACTGGAGGAGGGCCGGCCCGAAGGTGCCACCACTTAGCATTTTTCTTTCCTGCATTTCGTTTGAGACTGGAATTCCACCCACTGGGTGTGTATATGTAATGAACTCGTGGCCGTGGGTCTTTTATCATTATGACTTATGCCATTTTTCTTAAAAAGAATGTGCGTGCCGGCTCTTCTTTTGCCTTTTGCCTTTTGAGTTGTGTTCGCACGCCGGGATTCCTTCCGGCTTCCGCCCCGCCTGCCAGCCAGCCGGGAGCCGGTCTAGGACAGGGACGGGTTTTCACCCTTGGGGAAAACCAGTGGGCTCTTAGAGTCAACCGGCTAGGGCTAGGTTGAGCCGGCAAAGGCCGGTTACTAGGAGTAACAAAGCTCGGCAGGGCCGGTCCGGCTGCCGCGGGTCGGCTGACCTCAGTGTGAGAAGTTCCTTCGCACCCCATGGTCCCTTTAGCCGGACAGCTGGGAGCCGGTTTGTAGCTGGTTAGGGAGGGGAGGCGAAGGGTTGCTTGCTCACACTACTTGTCCGCATCGGGGGGAGTCGGGCGAGCCCCCGGGCCCGGGAGCCGGACCCGGTTGACGTGCCTTAAATAACAGGAAAACTTTGGAGGAATAGAAAAGGGGCGTGCCCCAAGTGCCAGCTTGGGCCCCCATTGCATTCATAAGCCCGAAAGAGGAAGGATACATACACTAGTTTTCAGCAATAAAATGGACGGAGGAGCGCCGCATTCCATGGGCACTCCGTCTCCTCGCCGGAGGCGTCTCTCTTGTGCTTCTGCGGCTTATGGGCGTCTATTAGATAGTACGCATTGTTCTGCAGCGCCCGGCTAATGATGAACGGGCCCTCCCATGGGGAGGACAGCTTGTGCTGGCCGGTGGTTTGCTGGATCCGCCTGAGCACCAAGTCTCCTTCACGGAAGGAGAGTGGCTGGATCCGCTTGTTGTGGTAATGCCGAAGCTTCTGCTGGTAGATGGTTGTCCGGCTCAAGGCCAGCTCGTGGGCCTCCTCGAGGAGGACGACGCCGTCTTCCCTTGCCTCCCTCGCATCCTTCTCGGTGTACAGGGTAACCCAAGGCGAATCGAACTCGATGTCGGTGGGGATGATCGCCTTGGACCCGTAAACGAGAAAGAACGGAGTGTAGCCGGTCGATCGGTTGGGCGTGGTCCAGAGGCTCCAAAGGACAACCGACAGCTCCTCAACCCAATAGCTAGCCGACCGGACCAGTGGTGTCACGAGCCGGGGCTTGATGCCGAACAGGAGTAGGCCGTTCGACTGCGGGTGGGCGACGAATGCCAGGTCGAACCGGATGCCCCGCCTCAAGAAGAAACGTGCTAGCGTGCCCTTGGCGAAGTTCGTGCCATTGTCGGTGATGATGCTATGGGGGACGCCATAGCGAACTGTGATGTCTTCAATGAACCGGACGGCCATGGGGCCGTCTAATTTCTTGATTGGCTGGGCCTCGATCCACTTGGTGAATTTGTCGACAGCTACCAGCAAGTGTGTCATGCCACCTCGTGCGGTCTTGAAGGGTCCCACCATGTCCATCCCCCAGACGGCGAAGGGCCACGGAAGGGGGATGGTCTGGAGGGCGCTAGCCGGAAGATGGCTCTGCATGTTGAAGCGCTGGCAGCCCTCGCACTTGTCAACTAGTTTCTTGGCCACGTCTAGAGCAGTCGGCCAGTAGAAACCATGATGGAAATGCTTTGGCCACTAGGGACCTGGAGGCGGCATGATGCCCGCACTCACCCTGGTGGATGTCGAGGAGGATTTCTTGCCCTTTCTCCGGCTCGACGCAATGTTGGAAGACGCCGATGGTGCTGTGATGAGCCAACTCGTGGTTGATGATGATGTAGGTCGGGGCTGGGCGCTGAATTTGCCTTGTAGTGGCCTCATTGGAGGGGAGCTCGCCGCGCTGGAGGAACGCTAGGATGGGCTGGGCCCATGAGGGAGCCGAGACAAGGGCCGGCTTAGGCCCCAGGACCGGCTCGCCAGCTGTCAGGACCGGCTCGCCAGCCCCCGGGAGCGAGGCGGTGGCAGGAGTGCAGACGTGGCCGGCTCAATTGCCATGGCGGACGGCGCTAGCCCGGCGGCTGGAGGTGATGGAGCCGGCAGAGCTGCCGCAGCCGGTGGGGCCGGTTGGGCAGCTGGTTCCGCTAAGGTGCCGGTTGTGCAGCCGCTCAAGGGAGAAGCTGGCTGGGATGCCCTATCGGGTGGAGCCGATCTTGGCCAGCACGTCGGTTCTCTCGTTGTCCGCACGGGGAACGTGGTGGAACTTGCAGCCCTCGAAGGAGCTGGTGAGCTGCTGGACGAGGAAGTGGTAGCTGGCCATGTTGGCGTCCCTGGCATCCCATTCGCTAGAGACTTGTTGCACCACGAGGTCGGAGTCGCCGAAGCAAATGATGTGTTGGATGCCGATCTCCTTGGCAAACCGGAGGCCGTGGATGAGGGCCTCGTATTCGGCCACATTGTTGGAGGCGGCGAAGTGGATCTGGAGGGCGTAGCGGAGCTGGTCTCCTTTGGGAGACGACAAGACGATGTCGGCTCCCAGGCCGGCTCGCATCTTCGAGCCGTCAAAGTGCATGCGGTAATGCGTGGAGTCGGGCGGAGGCGGCACGAACTGGGTTTCGGCCCAATCGACGAGGAAGTCATCCATTGCCTGGGATTTGATGGCGGTGCGCGGCTCATACCGTATTTCGTAGTCAGCCAAGGCGATGGCCCACTTGGCAATCCGACCGGTGGCGTCCCGGCCGGCCATGATTTCGCCCACCGGCGCTGTGCTCACGATGGTGATGACATGCTCCTGGAAGTACTGCTTGATCTTCTGGAAGTATGCGCTATTTGCTGTCGAACCGATGACCATGCACTGGGTGGGATTGGTCGGATCGAGTGGCACCTGCCTAGTGTCCTTGGATGGCTGGAACGAGGCTTTGCCGACCGACTGGGACGGAGGGACCGGCACGGCAGGCTGGGCAGAGGCGAGGGCCACCAGCCGGTCGAGCTGCCGCTCCTCCTCCGCTATCTCCAGGGCCTCGGCCAGCCGGCTGCCGTCTCGCACGCACGCCATTGACATCTGGTATTTGCCGGCGACGGTGATGATGCCCCTGGGACCCGACATCTTGAGCTTGAGGTAGGCGTACTGGGGGATCGACAAGAGCCGGCCGGCCCAGCAATGCATGGTAGGGACTACTGAGGTCCACTACCTCGAACAAGACCGGCTCGCGGCGGAAGTGACCGGCGTCGCCGAAGAGGACATCGAGCTTGATCTTGTCGACAGGGGTGCAGGACTTTCCCGGCAAGATGCCGTGGAAGACGGTCCGACTTGTTTTCAGATCCTCCACCTTGAACCCTAGCTTGAGAAGGGTGTCAAGGTAGAGGATGTGGATGCTGCTGCCTCCATCGATCAACACCCACGAGAAGCGGCACGAGCGTTTCTCACAGCCAATGGTAGGACCGAGGACGAGGGCGTAGCTGTCAGGGTTTGGCATCATGGCCGGGTGGTCCGCCCGGCTCTAGGTGACCGTCTTCTCGGACCAATGCATGAACTGGGGAGTCGTGGGCATGATGGCATTCACCTCGCGGTGAAGCCGGCGCTGGGCGTGCTTGTCCGTCTCTTCGCTGGTGAAGACGACATAGCAGTCATCATGTTCGGGGTACCGGTCATGCAGCCGGTCGTCGTTCCGAGCCGGGGCTGGGTCCGCCTAGACCGGGCTGGGAGCCAGAGCCAGAGCCGGAGTTGGTGCTAGAGCGCGGGCTGGCTGCGCGGGGGGAGCCGATATGTCGTCCCGCCGGGCCAATCGCTGTGAGAAGCTGCATTGCCGAAGTGTGTGCGTGGACGGCTTGGCACCGGAGTGGTTTTTGCAGGGGAGGTCAAGCATTTGATCGAAAGTCATCTTGGGCTGCCAGGCGGCCTTGCCGGTGTGCTGGCGCTCACCGGAGGCCTGGCCAGCCGGTTGCTCCTCCTCGATGGAGGCGACCTGCCGGCTCCCATAGCGGGAGTCGGGCTGTTGCGCTTGCCGTTCTGCTGCTGCCGGTTGTCGGCCGCCACCCGTGGCGTGGCGGGGGGCGTAGCCGACTTGGCTGGTGCCTTAGCCTTCATCCTCATCGAGGAATCGACCGTGGCCTATTTGTTTGCTTTGGACATCAGGTCTGCCAGGGAGGTTGGCTCGGAACACAAGAGCTTGTGCTTGAGGGGGTGCCATCTCAGCAGCCTTCGATGAAGTACTGGATGGCCTGTACCTCATGCACTCCCTCGCAGGAGTTGCGGAGCTCGGTCCAACGCATGAGGTAGTCGCGGAGGGGCTCTTCCGGCCCTTGGACGCACATGGCCAGCTCGCGGGGCTGGCCAGGCCGTTTGTAGGTGCCAGTGAAGTTGCGGATGAAGGCCTCCTGAAAGTCCGTCCAGGTGTTGATGCTGTCGGCAGCCAGGCTATTCAGCCAGGTGCGGGCCAAGCCGATTAGTATGAGGGGGCGTAGCGGACGGCTACGTGCTTGTTCCCCCTGGCGATGCCGACGGTGGTGGTGTAGTCGATTAGCCAGTCCTCCGGCTTGGCAGCCCTGGTATACTTTGGGGTGTCGCGGGGGAGCGTGAAGCCGGGCGGAAAAGGCTCGTTGCGGATCCACGGACCGAAGCAGGCCGGGCCAATCGAGCCCTCCTCCTCGAGGAGAGCCGACTGCGCCAGCCGGTCAAGATGGAGCCGGGCGTCGTCGTCGCTGTGGGGGACGCGCGGTCCGAGCCGGGCGTCGTCGTCGCTGTGGGGGACACGCGGTCCGAGCCGGGCTGCAAGCTCGGGACGGACGCCCGGCGGGATGGACCGCGCCGGCTCCTGCCGCGGAGGCGGAGTATGCCCGTGGGTGTGCCGTCTGCCGCCTGCCGACGCCTCGTCGCGGCAGTTGCTGCCAGCCGGATTGTTGCTGCGCCGGCTGTTCACAGCCGGCTGCTCATTTCCGCATGATCGGGGGTGCTGAGCGTTGCTCCCCTGGGCGTTCCGGCCGGAGGGACGAGCGGTACTGGAGTGCTGAGCTGGCCGGCGGTCAGCAGCCCCAGTGTCTTCGCCCTCAGGACGGGGAAACTCGGAGACGGCCCCACTGGGGGTGAGGACCACCTGTTGCGCGTTGGCGGTGTCGATGAGGTCCTTGATGTGCCGCTCGCGTGTGGCCCGCGCCTCGCCCTCCAAGGTTGCCAAATCCTCATAGGCAGCCTTGGCGGCGCGCAGGCTGGCCACGGGGGTGTCGTAGATGGGGAAGCGGCCGTCGAGGATTTCTGCAACCACGCGGCCGCATTCTCGCACAGCACCACGCCAGCTGGGCACGAAGCCAGCCAGGGTGAGAATGTACGCGGAGTTGTATTCCCGCTGGGCGGCCTCCATCCGGTGCCGCTCGGCAACGAGGGCGCTGGCGTCTTCAAACAGCAGGCGGCGGGCCGCCTCCAGCTTGGCTCTGGCGGTGGCCGGGTCTGCCGTTATAGTGATAGGGGTGCCAAGACCCCGGAGGGTGGCGGCGGGTGGGTCGGAGGTGCCGGCGCGAGCGGCGGCCGCGTCGGCCTCTGCCGCCCGCACACAGCCCAAAGTGGTGGAGGAGGCGGTGACCATCACTCCCACGTGGGTGAGGGGGCCGATGGCCTGGCCCGTGGCGAGCGCGCCCACGGGCGAGGGGGGTCGATGCAGTCGAGCACCCAATTAGGGTACTCGTCGGCCGCCGGCTCTTCGGCGAGGCTCAGCTTGCTGAGCCACCCAACGAGTCCGGCGACGTCGAGCGCGAGGTCGCGGCCAAGGCACTCATCAGAGATGCCAGCCGCGTTGCCCGCAAGACCCACCGAAGCAAGCCTCACGAGCACGTGGTTCCGCCCGGATGCGAGGCGGACGGGGGAGGTGGTGAAGGGCCCCGCCTGGAGCGTGACTCCGACTAGCGCCACGGACGGCCCCACAGTAGGCGCCAACTGTCATGGTTTTGTCACGGCAGATTCCATGGGTAGGCTTATCAAGAGGGGTCGAAGGACGCTGGCGGGCTCCGGGAGTGGGGTTAAGCACAAGCGGTGGTGGACACATGATGTACCCAGGTTTGGGGCCCTCCGTGGGAGGTAACACCCCTAGTCCTGCTTGGTCTAGTTGAGACAATGGTCAGATTACAATGGCGCTCCTTGAGCTGTATGGATCGTGGAGGAAGAAGGAGCTAGCCTGCTCTTCTGCCTCTCTACGCGTGTGTGTGGAGTGGACATGAAGAGAACTTGGAGATCAGCCCCCCTCTTGCATGGGGGTGGCCCGGGGGGTTTTATAGGCCAACCCCCCGGATTACAATACAAATAGAAAGTCACGGAGGCCCTAGCCGGCAGCCTCTCTGGCCGGCTGTGGGGGCCGCCGGCTGTGGGTTCCTGTCGCCGGTAGGCCTCGCCGGCTGAAGGGTCCTGTCAGGAGCCGGCGGGGCCCGCGTGGAGGGTCCCGACGCCGGTCACGTCACGGCATGGGCCGCCCCTTGTGGCGTCGTCTTGTGGCGACCGGCCGAGTTCAGTGGTGCGGCCGGCCGCCCTGTAGCCATGCCGGGGCAGGTACTGGAGTGGTTGGGCGTGCCGAGACTGTTGGACGCCTGGTCACCGTCCGCCAGGGTCAGAGTCCCTGACACCTTCACTATGGCCACTCCGGCGCTAACCCCCGATGGGATGGCGACCACTGTCGCCACGCATGCCCTGACGACGATATCCAATGGGCAGCCGACTAGGGGGGCAGGCGGCAATGCCCCCAGCTGGCTGGCACGTCGTAACCGGCGGGGCGTAGCCGGCGGGCTCTGACCAGAGGGCCGCTACCGGCAGGGCGTAGCCGGACCGCAGGGGGAGGCGGCCCACCCTTTGATTGCGTTAGAAGGTTGGAGCAAGGGGTTGCTTGAGGCTACGTTGGGGTCATCCCCCCGTCACTCCTCAGTAATGTTCCCTCCACCATAACTCTCCTCCATAAATGGCCTCTCTCACATTATCTCTCTTTCTCCTACCTCTCGTCCTCTCCCCCCATTAATGTCCCCCTCCAACATAACTCCCTCTCCATTAGTTAGCTAGCTAGATTCACCTCTCCTCCCCAAGAACTAGATCTAGCTAGCTATTTAGGCATCCACACGTCTCGACCAGTCTCTCATCATCTAATTAGCGGCGTGCTCTCTGGATCGGTATCGCTCTCGGGAGATATACAGGTGAGTAAAAAGTTGTTCATTTCAAGAATGGGAATATGTGTGCGAATGCGAATATGTTTGTTCTGGATATATGGAGAGATTTGTGTGAGTGACATGCCCTCGAGGTGCTTATGTTTCGCCGAGATGTCAATTTATTTCCGTTTCCGTGAATCTCAAGGTCATGCCAAAATTTTATATGACTTTGAAGCATGCATGCATTATTTATTTTATAACCCTTTTGCTTGTTATACCGTGCAGTCGGTCATGAAGGTGAGTGGATGGAAGGTGGAGCGGTACATGCAATCCGCGGTGATGGACATGTACGCAAACAATCAGACTAGGATTAGATGTCCGTGTGCAAGATGCAAGGAAGGAGTCCTTTTGGACCCTTTTGATCGTGGCACTTTGAAGGCGCACCTGCTGAAGAATGGTTTCATGGATGGCTATACTCAGTGGATAAGTGAAGAAACTGATGATGATGAGGACGTCCACATGGCAAGGAATAATGACACGGGGCTCGACAAAGAGATGAACGATCGACATGACGATAGTGACGGGGAAGAGTCTGGAAATTACAGTATCGGAGAAGATTCCGGACACGGCGAAGAAGAGTCCAAACATGGCGGAGAAGAGGTCACGCCGCTGTCTTCGACGCTACTAAGTGCAATCGTGTAGCACCTTCATGTTCGAGACCTCCTTCGTAAGAGTACGACTAGCGAGAGAGCTGCTTCTAGAGAGGAGGCCAAGCTGGCACAACTTGAAGTAGACTCGAAGACTCCATTGTATGACGGTTGCGGTCCTGAGGTGACCCGCTTGAGTTTCACGCTCGAACTTCTGAAGACGAAGGCCAAAAACAGATGGACAGACAAAAGCCTCGATGAGCAATTGAAGTATCTACATAATAAAGTTCTTCCCGCGGGGAACCTGTGTCCTACTAGTGTCGAGGAGGCCAAGAAAATCGTTTGCCCTTTTGATTGGCTGCACATCGGGGGGAGCACGCGGAAAAACCATTTGTCCAGTGTGCAATGCTTCTCGATACAAGAAGGCAGGAAAGAAAGCTCCTCAGAAAGTTGTATGGTACTTTCCGATCATTCCCCGTCTACAGCGGTATTTCGTAGATCCTAAGGAAGCAAAGCTCATGTGCTGGCACGCGGAGAGGAAGAAGCCCAACGATGGAGATGATCCGAAGCTGAGATAGGTCGTAGATGGTAGCCAGTGGAGAGCATTCAACGCCATATATTGATTTGCTGCAGAAGATCCAAGGAACATTGTGCTTGGTGCGAGCACCGATGGCATGAATCCGTTTGGAAACCAGAACACCAACCACAACACATGGCCCGTGTTTGTATGGATGTACAACCTCCCCCCATGGAAGTGCATGAAGACAAAGTACGTACACATGAGCATGCTAATTCAAGGGCCAAAACAACCGGGAAATAGTATTAACCTGTATATGGGGCTTCTGCAAGAGGATCTAGACACGTTATGGAAAACACCGGCATGGACATGGGATGCCAACAAAGGAGAGTATTTCCATATGAGAGCCGCGCTGATGACGACGGTGCACGACTATCTCGGTTATGGGTACACCTCAGGCCAGGTGAGCCACGGATGTTGCGGATGCACGAGGTGCATGGATGATACAACGTCTTAGCAGCTTACATCAACGAAAGATGGCGGGTCTGGGAAAATCGTGTACATGGCGCATCGTAGATGGCTCGGGAAGGATGACCCGTGGAGAAAGCATGGAGATCTATTCAATGGGTTGGATGAGCTTCGAGTACCTCCACATAAGAGGAGCAACACAGAAATCGACAAGCTGTTGAGAAACTGGGAACAATGCCCCTCGCCGAGAAAGATCAAAAAGGTGCCGGAGCCGCTGCTGAAGGTATGGAAAATGAGGTCTGTTTTCTGGGACTTGGAGTACTGGACCAATATCGACAGGCCTCATTGCCTTTATCAAATGCATATCACGAAGAATATCCATGAGAGCTTGCTTGGCACATTGATGAACATGCTGGAGAAGACCAAGGATGGGCCGAAGGCAAGGAAAAACTTGGAAGATTTGAAGATCAGGAAAGATCTCCACCATAAAAAGTCAACGGAGGAGACAGAGACAAAGACGGAGGAGGGGGAAAGGGGCATAAAAGTCAACAAGAAGGAGGAGAATTATTGCCCCCCCTTCTTGCTTCACCTTAAGTGCGAAGGAGATCGATCAATTCATCAAGTGCCTTATGGGAATCAAAGTCAGTTCCGGTTACTGTGGGAAGATAAGCAGATTTCTAGACCCCAAGAAGAAAAGGTTCATTTGGATGAAGTCTCATGACTGTCACGTGATGATGACGCAGATACTCCCGGTTGCCATTAGAGGGATAATGGATAAGCACATCCGTGACATGCTTACTGGTCTCTACAACTTCTTCGACGTTATGTCTCGAAAGTCCATAAGTGTGAAGCAGCTCTGAAGTCTATAGGAAGAGATCGTTATCATACTATGTGAGCTTGAGATGTACTTCCCGCCCGCGTTCTTTGACATCATGGTGCATCTGTGTGTCCACATTGTGGATGACATCATTGACCTCGGGCCGACATTCCTTCACAGCATGATGTCGTTCAAGAGGATGAATGGGGTCATCAAAGGATTCGTTCGTAACATGTCCCGTCCCGAAGGGAGTATCATCCAGGGGTATCTGACGCATGAGTGTGTCTCCTTTTGCAAAAATTATATAGGCAGCGAAGACCCTGTTGTTGGTTTGCCCGTCAATAAGCACGATGGGAAGCTCCAAGGAGATGGTCATAACAACGGCCAGAGGGAATTGCACGTGGACTACTCGGATCGTCGAAATGACTTTGACATGGCTAACTTAGTAGTGCTACAACACCTAGATGTGGTAGATGATTATGTGGCACGACACAAATAAAACATCACAAAGAAGTACCGTGATAAGGGGGTGCTCAATACGGACGACGAAGTTATTGTAGAGCACAACGCCACTTTCTTGCATTGGTTCAAAGAGCAAGTTCTTGAAAATCCCCCGAAAGAGAGTACTTCGAACGGATTGCTAATACACGCCTTAGCACATGGCCCCGCGCCCAAGCTCGCGACCTATCAGTCCTACGATATCAATGGGTACACGTTCTACACGGAGGCCAAAGACATGGACAGTGATTACCAGAACTCCGGGTTCACAATTCAATGCGTGACCGACGCCAACGGCAGAACAGAAAGATTCTACGGAAGGGTCGAAGAGATCTGGGAGCTTGACTATGCTGGAATGCACGATGCGACGATGTTCCATGTCAGATGGGCCAAGGGCGTCGTAAGAGAAAACAAGTATTTCACCACCATGTCTATACCCAACGCGAAGAGCACTCCTGTGAACGTTAACGTCATTGCCAAAAATGAGCCATGGGTACACGCTAAGCACGTGGCACAATGCTTCTTCATAACCGACCCATCGAATCCTAGCCGTGTTGTCATGAGGAGATCCAAAAGGAGCATCATCGGAATGGATGGAGTCGCCAACGAGGAAGACTACGACCAATACGGCAACCCAATGAGGGAAGATGACGATGATGATGAAGCATACATGAAAAGAAGAATAAGTACTACATTACCTAAGAAAGATCGTACTCCATGGCTCCGGAAAAGTCGGAAGGAGGGGCTCAATTACTTGGCAACGAACAAGAAAGGGAAGAAGATCAATGTGAAACGTCGTCGACGCAGCTGATCAGAAAGCATCATTTATATATATGTATCTACTTTGTGTACGCACTTAAGTAGCCGTTATCGGTCAACTGATATGTTACCACCACATGCATGGTTTCGGTGATAATATTCACGAAGTGTGCGAGAGGGTTATGCCTTCGTCGGGAGAAAAACAAAAAAAAACAAAAAAACAAAAACAAAAGGGAGAAAGCAATACAAAAGAAAAGAAAAGTAAACAACAAAGAAATGGAAAATAATAAAAGAAAAGAAAACTAAAAACTAGAAAAGGAAAAATAATTAAAAAAAATAAAATTGGAATATTTAGCAGTAGCGCTGATTTAGGAACAAGCGCTATAGCTACCTTAGCTATAGCGTTGGTTCCTTAACCAGCGCTACTGCTATTTGGTGTTAACCCCCACGCGGGCTCTCCCGTAGAAGTAGCGCTGGTTTAGGAACCATCGCTATAGCTACCATATCTATAGCGCTGGTTCCTAAACCAGTGCGACTGCTATTTGGGGTTAACCCCCACGCAGGCTCCCCTGTCTCTCCTTCCCACCTCTCGCTCTCGCTCTCTCCCCCGCACGCACACGGCATGCACTCCTCCTGATCCCCCCTCTGCCGCCGCCATCGCCGGTCGATTCCGGCCAACTCCGGCGCCTCCCCGCGCCGCAGCTCACCAGCGCGGCTCCCCCTTGCCCCCCTCTACCGATTCGCCGCCTTCACCCCGGCCTCCCGCCCCCCATGTGGGCCCCCCAGGCAAAACCTAGCTCGCCAGCGTGGCGAAGCGGTGGCCCTCCTTCCGCTCCTCCTCCCGAGCTCCGGCACCCCCTCCTTTCGGTGAAGCTATTTTGCAAGGTAATACTGTTGGGTAAAGATAGCATTTTCCCGAGAAAATATATATAGCGCAATGACAAAAGCAAACCGTGAATCTTCAAATGTCTATTTTTTGTTTTTTGCATGATAAGGAGTTATACTCCATGACCTAGACTAGTTAGTGCGCTCCATGGATGGATGAATTGGATGAATAAGCTGTAGTACTCCCTCTTCATTCACAAATATAATATGTTTTGGAGCAACTAAAAACAGATATATGTTGGTTTTGCAATGATGGTTTTGCAATGTCGGTTGAATGTCAAAAAATATCCGAGTGGCCTATGTTCTGCCGGAATGTTGATTCATTTCCGTTCCGGCAAATTTAAGGCGCTCCATATGTCCACTTTTTAGCAAAGGTCATGCCGAAAATTTCAGGCGCAACTTGTGCTAGAAACTAGGATATATGGAGTACCCAGGATTTGCCGGAAGGGGAATGAATCAACATTCTGACGAAATATATATAGGCCACTTTTTTATCTTAATTATATCTTTTATTTACAATTGTTGAATAGGAAACATGTCTAACGACGCCGAAGCCAGGGGTTCTGCCCGCCTCGTAGTAAACCCCCACGAGGCAGCAGGTCACTATTTTGATTACCTGGACGAACACCAGATGGGGTTGCATGGTGGCGGCAGTGGCACCAACCCTGACACCGACATCGGCACTGGCACCAGCACCGACACCACCCCTGAGACCGGCAACAAAGTTGTCATAGCCGGTAAAGCACCGAAGAAGAAGAGGTCACGAAAACCAAACGAGCTCGGCATCGGACAAATTTGTTGGAAATATGCCCTAGAGGTAATAATAAAATGGTTATTATTGTATTTCCTTGTTCATGATAATTGTATATTGTTCATGCTATAATTGTGTTAACCGGAAACCGTAATGCACGTGTGAATACATAGACCACAACATGTCCCTAGTGAGCCTCTAGTTGGCTAGCTCGTTGATCAATAGATGGTCACGGTTTCATGACCATGGACATTGGATGTCGTTGATAACGGGATCACATCATTAGGAGAATGATGTGATGGACAAGACCCAATCCTAAGCATAGCACAAGATCGTCTAGTTCGTCTGCTAAAGCTTTTGCAATGTCAAGTATCATTTCCTTAGACCATGAGATTGTGGAACTCCCGGATACCGTAGGAATTCTTTGGGTGTGCCAAACGTCACAACGTAACTGGGTGGCTACAGAGGTGCACTATGGGTATCTTCGAAAGTGTCTGTTGGGTTGGCACGAATCGAGGCTCGGATTTGTCACTCCGTATGACGGAGAGGTATTTCTAAGCCCACTCGGTAAGACATCAACATAATGAGATCAATGTGACTAAGGAGTTAGCCAAGTGATGATGTGTTGCAGAACGAGTAAAGATACTTGCCGGTAATGATATTGAACAAGGCATAGGGATACCGACGATCGAATCTCGGGCAAGTATCATACCGGTAGACAAAGGGAATTGTATATGGGATTGATTGAATCCCTGACATCGTGGTTCATCCGATGAGATCATCGTGGACATTTGGGAGCCAACATGGGTATCCAGATCTTGCTGTTGGTTATTGACCGGAGAGGTGTCTCGGTCATGTCTACGTGTCTCTTGATCCCGTAGGGTCTACACACTTAAGGTTCGATGATGCTAGGGTTATAGAGAAATATTGTACATGGTCACCGAAGGTTGTTCGGAGTCCCGGATGTGATCCTTGACGTCACGAGGAGTTCCGTAATAGTCCAGAGACAAAGGATGATATATAGGAAGTGATGTTTGGGTTACCGGAAATGTTTCGAGCGTCACCAGTAATGTACCGGGACCACCGGAAGGGTTCCGGGGGTCTCACAGGAGGGGCCATGGGCCCCGGAGGGCTGCATGGGCTGAAGGTGGAGGGAACCAGCCCCTAGATGGGCTGTTGCGTCCCTCCCACCTGTCCCAAGGCGCAGGAAGGAGAGAAGGGGGGCAAACCCTAGGCCTAGATGGGCCCTAGGCCCACCCTAGGGCTGCAAGGGTTGCCGCACCACCTCTCCCTCCCTTGGACGCCGCCCAAGTCCCATCTAGGGCTGCCGCCGGCCCCTAGGGTGGGAACCCTAGGGCGCAACCCTCCCTCCTCCTCCTCCTATAAATAGAGGACCCCTTGGGGCTGCCAGGGACACGACTCTCTCTCCCTCTCGGCGCAGCCCTACTCCTCCTTCTCCTCGTTCTCCGTAGTGCTTGGCGAAACCCTGCCAGAGACCACGCAGCTCCACCGTCACCATGCCGTCGTGCTGTCAGAGCTCTCCCTCAACCTCTCCTTCCTCCTTGCTGGATCAAGGCATAGGAGACGTCACCGGGCTGCACGTGTGTTGAATGCGGAGGCGCCGTTGTTCGGCGCTAAGATCGGAATCCACCGCGATCTACGAATCCACCAACCACGTTCTTGTAACGCTTCCTCTTAGCAATCTTGAAAGGTATGAAGATGCACTATCCCCTTACTCGTTGCTGGTTTCTCCATAGATAGATCTTTGTGAACACGTACGAATTTTTTTGATTTACTACTACGTCTCCCAACAGTGGTATCAGAGCTAGGTCTATGCGTAAAATCTATGCACGAGTAGAACACAAAGTTGTGGGATGAAGCGGCCCGGACCAACTTTACACGTAGGCTTACGTGAGACCGGTTCCACCGTCTGACATGCACTTGTTGCATAAGGTGGCTAGCGGGTGTCTGTTTCTCCTACCTTAGTCGGATTGGATTCGATGAAAATGGTCCTTATGAAGGGTAAATAGCAATTGGCCTATCACGTTGTGGTTTTGGCGTAGGTAAGAAACGTTCTTGCTAGAAACCTATAGCAGCCACGTAAAAACTTGCAACTACAAATTAGAGGATGTCTAACTTGTTTTTGCAACATATGCCTTGTGATGTGATATGGACAAAGGATGTGATGTGATGCATTGTGATGTATGAGATTGATCATGTTCATGTAGTAGGATTCACGACTTGCATGTCGATGAGTATGAAAACCAGCAGGAGCCATAGGAGTTGTCTTATTTTATTTTATGACCTGTGTGTCAATCATAAACGCCATGTAATTACTTTACTTTATTGCTAAACGTTAGCCATAGTAGTAGAAGTAATAGTTGGCGAGACAACTTCATGAAGATACGATGATGGAGATCATGATGATGGAGATCATGGTGTCATGTCGGTGACAGTGATGATCATGGTGCCCTGAAGATGGAGATCAAAGGAGCAAGATGATATTGGCCATATCATGTCACTATATTGATTGCATGTGATGTTTATCATGTTTACATCTTATTTGCTTAGAACGACGATAGTAAATAAGATGATCTCTCAATAAAATTTCAAGAAATGTGTTCACTCTAACTGTGCACCGTTGCTAAGGATCGTTGTTCCGAAGCACCACGTGATGATTGGGTGTGATAGGTTCTAACGTTCGCATAGAACGGGTGTAAGCCAGATTTACACACGCGAAACACTTAGGTTGACTTGACGAGCCTAGCATGTACAGACATGGCCTCGGAACACGGAAAACCAAAAGGTCGAACGTGAGTCGTATAGAAGATACGATCAACATAGAGATGTTCACTATGGATGACTACTCCGTCTCACATGATGGTCGGACATGGGCTAGTTGACATGGATCATGTGTCACTTGGACGACTAGAGAGATGTCTATCTAAGTGGGAGTTCATTAAAAAATTGATTATGTGAACTTAATTATCATGAACTTAGTCTAAAATTGTCTTTACAACCTATATTGTAGATCCAATGGACAACGCTAATGTCACCCTAAACTTCAACGCATTCCTAGAGAAAACCAAGCTGAAAGATGATGGAAGCAACTACGGACTGGGTCCGTAGCTTGAGGATCATCCTCATAGCTTCCAAGAGATTGTATGTCCTTAATGCACCGCTAGGTGACCCACCCATTTTCCCAGCAGACCAAGACGTTACGAACGCTTGGTAGTCATGCTGTGATGATTACTCCCTGGTTCAGTGCGGCATGCTTTACAGTTTAGAACCGGGGCTCCAAAAGCGTTTTGAGCAACACAGAGCATATGAGATGTTCCAAGAGCTGAAACTGGTTTTCCACGCTCATGCCTGGGTCAAGAGATATGACGACTCCGACAAGTTCTTCAGCTGTAAGATGGAGGAGAATAGTTCTATCAGTGAGCACATACTCAAAATGTCTAGGTTGCACAACCGCTTAACTCAGCTGGGAGTTAATCTCCCGGATGACTCGATCATTAACAGAATCCTCCAATCGCTTCCACCGAGCTACAAGAGCTTTGTGATGAACTACAACATGCAGGGTATGGAGAAGTCCATTCCTGAGTTGTACTCGATGCTAAAATCAGCGGAGGTCGAGATCAAAAAGGAGCATCAAGTGTTGATGGTGAATAAGACCACTAGTTTCAGGAAAGGCAAGGGTAAGAAGAACTTCAAGAAGGACGACAAAGCTGTTGCCACGCCTGGTAAGCAAGTTGCTAGGAAGAAGAACAACAATGGATCCAAGCCTGACACTGAGTGCATTTTTTGCAAGGGTACCGGTCACTAAAAGCGGAACTGCCCCAAGTACTTAGTGGATAAGAAGGACGGCAATGTTAAAGGTATATGTGATATACTTGATATTGATGTGTACCTAACCAGAGGTCGTAGTAGCTCCCGGGTATTTGATACCGGTGCAGTTGCTCACATTTGTAACTCCAAGCAGGAGCTGCGGAATAAGCGGAGCTGGCAAAGGGCGAGGTGACGATGCGCGTCGGGAATGGTTCCAAGGTCGATGTGATCGCCGTCGGCACGCTACCTCTACATCTACCTTCGTGATTAGTTTTAAACCTCAATAATTGTTATTTAGTACCAGCTTTGAGCATGAACATTGTATAGGATCTCGTTTGATGCGAGATGGTACTCATTTAAATCTGAGAATAATGGTTGCTCTATTTATATGAGAGAAATGTTTTATGGTCATGCTCCGCTGGTCAATGGTTTATTTTTGATGAATCTCGAACGTGATGTTACGCATGTTCATAGTGTGAGTGCCAAAAAGTGTAAGGTTGATAACGATAGTCCCACTTACATGTGGCACTGCCGGCTTGGTCATATTGGTGTCAAACGCATGAAGAAGCTCCATGCTGATGGACTTTTGGAGTCTCTTGATTTCGAATCATTTGACACGTGCGAACCATGCCTCACGGGTAAGATGACCAAGACTCCGTTCTTCAGAACGATGGAGCGAGCAAACGACTTGTTGAAGATAATACATACCGATGTATGCGGTCCAATGAGCATCGAGGCTCGCGGTGGCTATCGTTATGTTCTCACCCTCACTGATGACTTGAGCAGATATGGGATGTCTACTTAATGAAACACAAGTCTGGAACCTTTGAAAGGTTGAAGGAATTTTATAGTGAGGTAGAGAATCAACGTGACAGGAAAATAAAGTGCCTACGATCTGATCGTTGCGGAGAATATTTAAGTCACGAGTTTGGCACGCGCCTAAGGAAATGTGGAATTGTTTCACAACTCACACCGCCTGGCAGACCTCAGCGAAATGGTGTGTCTGAACATCGTAATCGCACTCTATTGGATATGGTGCGATCTATGATGTCTCTTACCGACTTACCGCTATCATTTTGGGGATATGCATTAGAGACTACCGCATTCACTTTAAATAGGGCACCGTCAAAGTCCGTTGATACAACACCGTATGAATTATTGTTTGGGAAGAAACCTAAGCTGTCATTTCTAAAAGTTTGGGGATGTGATGCTTATGAGAAGAAACTTCAACCTGAGAAGCTCGAACCCAAAGCGGAAAAGTGTGTCTTCATAGGATATCCCAAAGAGACTATTGGGTATACCTTCTACCTCAGATCCGAAGGCAAAGTCTTTGTTGCCAAAAATGGATACTTTCTCGAGAAAGAGTTTCTCTCGGAAGAAGTAAGTGGGAGGAAAATAGAACTTGATGAGGTAATTGTACCTCCACTCGAACCGGAGAGTAGCACAGCACAGGAAGTTGTTTCTATGGAGCCTGCACCGGCTGGAGAGGAAGTTAATGATGATGATCATGAAACTTCAGATCAAGTTACTATTGAACGTCGAAGGTCCACTAGGACACGTTCCGCACCAGAGTGGTACGACAACCCTGTCCTGGAGATCATGTTGTTGGACAACGGTGAACCTTCGAACTATGAAGAAGCGATGGCGGGCCCGGATTCCAAAAAATGGCTTGAAGCCATGAAATCCAAGATAGGATCCATGGATGAGAACAGAGTGTGGACTTTGGTGGACTTGCCTGATGATAAGCGAGCCATTGAATATAAATGGATCTTTAAGAAGAAGATTTACGCTGATGGTAATGTGACCGTCTATAAGGCTCGGCTTGTCACTAAGAGTTGTCGACAAGTTCAAGGAGTTGACTACGATGAGACTTTATCACTCGTAGCGATGCTGAAGTCTGTCCGAATCATGTTAGCAATTGCCGCATTTTATGGTTATGAGATCTAGCAAATGGACGTCAAATCGGCATTCCTTAATGGCTTCCTTAAGGAAGAACTGTATATGATGCAGCCGGAAGGTTTTGTCGATCCTAAAGATGCTAACAAAGTATGCAAGCTCCACCGCTCCATCTATGGGCTGGTGCAAGCATCTTAGAGTTGGAACATTCGCTTTAATGAGGTGATTAAAGTGTTTGGATTTATACAGGTTTATGGAGAACCCTGTATTTACAAGAAAGTGAGTGGGAGCTCTGTAGCATTTCTCATATTATATGTGGATGCCATATTGTTGATGGGAAATGATATAGAACTCTTGGAAAGTGTAAAGGCCTACTTGAATAAATGTTTTTCAATGAAGGACCTTGGAGAAGCTGCTTACATATTAGGTATTGAGATCTATAGAGATAGATTGAAACGTCTCATAGGTCTTTCACAAAACACATACCTTGAAAAGATATTGAAGAAGTTCAATATGGATCAGTCCAAGAAGGGGTTCTTGCCTGTGTTACAGGGTGTGAGATTGAGTATGACTCAATGCCTGACCACGACACAGGATAGAGAAGAGATGAGTGTCATCCCCTATGCTTCAGCCATAGGCTCTATTATGTATGCCATGATGTGTACCAGACCTGATGTGAACCTTGCCATAAGTTTGGTAGGGAGGTACCAAAGTGATCACGGAGCGGAACACTGGACAACGGTCAAGAATATCCTGAAGGACCTAAAAAGGACAAAGGACATGTTTCTCGTATATGGAGGTGCCGAAGAGCTCGTCGGAAAGGGTTACATCGATGCTAGCTTCGACAAAGATCCGGACGACTCCAAGTCGCAAACCGGATACGTGTATATTTTGAACGGAGGGGCAGTCAGCTAGTGCAATAGCAAGCAAAGCGTCGTGGCGGCACCTACATGTGAAGGGGAGTACATAGCTGCTTCGGAAGCAACAAAGGAAGGAGTCTGGATGAAGAAGTTCATCACCGACCTAGGAGTGATTCCCGATGCGTCGGGCCCGATGACTCTATTCTGTGACAACACTGGAGCTATTGCCCTTGCGAAGGAGCCCAGGTTTCACAACAAGACAAGACACATCAAGCGCCACTTCACTCCATCCGTGATTACATTCACGCGGGAGATATAGATATTTGTAAAGTACATACGGATCTGAATGTCGCAGATCCGTTGACTACACCTCTCTCATGAGCAAAACATGATCAACAACAGAATGCTATGGGTGTTCGATTCATCACAATGTAACTAGATTATTGACTCTAGTGCAAGCGGGAGACTGTTGGAAATATGCCCTAGAGGTAATAATTAAATGGTTATTATTGTATTTCCTTGTTCATGATAATTGTCTATTGTTCATGCTATAATTGTGTTAACCGGAAACCGTAAGGTATGTGTGAATACATAGACCAGAACATGGCCTAGTGAGCCTCTAGTTGGCTAGCTCGTTGATCAATAGATGGTCACCGTTTCATGACCATGGACATTGGATGTCGTTGATAATAGGATCACATCATTAGGAGAATGATGTGATGGACAAGACCCAATCCTAAGCATAGCACAAGATCGTGTAGTTCGTCTGCTAAAGCTTTTCCAATGTCAAGTATCATTTCCTTAGACCATGAGATTGTGCAACTCCCGGATACCGTAGGAATGCTTTGGGTGTGCCAAATGTCACAACGTAACTGGGTGGCTATAAAGGTGCACTACGGGTATCTCCGAAAGTGTCTGTTGGGTTGGCACGAATCGAGACTGGGATTTATCACTCCGTATGACGGAGAGGTATCTCTGGGCCCACTCGGTAAGACATCATCATAATGAGCTCAGTGTGACTAAGGAGTTAGACATGGGATGATGTGTTGAGGAACGAGTAAAGATACTTGCCGATAACGAGATTGAACAAGGTATAGGGATACCGACGATTGAATCTCAGGCAAGTATCATACCGGTAGACAAAGGGAATTGTATACAGGATTGATTGAATCCCCGACATCGTGGTTAAACCGATGAGATCATCATGGAGCATGTGGGAGCCAATATGGGTATCCAGATCCCGCTGTTGGTTATTGACCGGAGAGGTGTCTTGGTCATGTCTACGTGTCTCCCGAACCCGTAGGGTCTACACACTTAAGGTTCGATGACGCTAGGGTTATAGGGAAATAGTGTACGTGGTTACTGAAGGTTGTTCGGAGTCCCGGATGAGATCCCGGACATCACGAGGAGTTTCGAAATGGTTTGGAGACAAAGATTGATATATAGGAAGTGAGGTTTTGGTTACCGGAAATGTTTCAGGCGTCACCTGTAACGTACCGGGACCACTGGAAGGGTTCCGGGGGTCCACCGGTAGAGGCCGCGGGCCCCGGAGGGCTGCATGGGCCGAAGGTGGAGGGAACCAGCCCTTAGGTGGGCTGGTGCGCCCCTCCCACCTGGCCCAAGGCGCAGCAAGGTGAGAAGGGGGGCAAACCCTAGGCCTAGATGGGCCCTCGGTCCTCCCATGGGCTGCTAGGGCTGCCGCACCACCTCTCCCTCCCTTGGCCGCCGCCCAAGTCCCATCTAGGGCTGTTGCCGGCCCCTAGGGTGGAAACCCTAGGGAGCATCCCTCCCTCCTCCTCCTCCTATAAATAGAGGACCCCTTGGGGCTTCCAGGGACACGACTCTCTCTCCCTCCGGGCGCAGCCCTACTACTCCTTCTCCTCATTCTCCGTAGTGCTTGGCGAAGCCCTGCCGGAGACCATGCAGCTCCACTGTCACGACGCCGTCGTGCTACCGGAGCTCTCCCTCAACCTCTCCTTCCTCCTTGCTAGATAAAGGCGTAGGAGACGTCACCGGGCTGCACGTGTGTTGAACGCTGAACACGGAAGCGCCATTGTTTGGCGCTAAGATCGGAGTCCACCGCGATCTGAATCGCTACGAGTATGACTCCACCAACGGCGTTCTTGCAACGCTTCCGCTTAGCAATCTTCAAAGGTATGAAGATGCACTCTCCCCATACTCGTTGCTAGTTTCTCCATAGATAAATCTTGGTGAACACGTAGGAATTTTTTTGATTTACTACTACGTCTCCCAACAAAATTGTGGTCATGGAGATGCACCCCAAGAAGTTAGAGCCAACGGCACCGAAGGAAGCGCACTCATGATGGGGCAATCAACTAGGATGCATCCTTAGGGAAACTACGAACATCAATGACGTTCTATTGAAGAAGATACCACATATGGAGCACATGCTCCTAAAGAAGTTGCACAATAGGTTCATGTTCCCCGGTCGGGATGAAAGCAAATTTAAAGACCCATGGGACGACGTCGCCATGACAAAGATAAACGCCAAGGCGATGGTGACGTTCACCAACGACATGTCCTCCTGAAAAGTTCGGGTGAAAAAAGCAATTGCGAAGAATGAACCGTGGTACAAGATTCATGCTGATAATCCGTCAATAACAGAAGAGGACTTTGAAAAATTCAAGGAGAATTGTGGTAAAGAAGAAGTCAAGGCAAGGTCAGAGAAAATGAAGGCGCTCCAGGGCAGGAACATGCCTTCCCACCGCCTCGGAAGCCGTGGTTACGAGGGGAATAGGCACGTATGGGCCAAGGAGGACGCCGAACGTGAAAGTCATGGAATCCCAGACCCCTTGGCGGAGTTCACCGACCTGCTGGAGCATGACTGGATCAGGGCCCGGTACAAGTGGGACAAAGTCAACAAGATCTTTTATACGGACCCGAACACGAGGGAGTTCATGAGACTTTTCGTAATTGTTATATTAACACATTATCATATTTGCTTCCAATCAGTTCAACTACAAGTTTTGTCACATTAGTAACCATCCATGTCCCTTTTGCAGAAAGAGCAGAACCAAAAGGCAGCCGAAAGCGACGAGTCGTCACAGTCGTCGGCGAGGCCCAAGTGGGACACCTCAATCAATCGGGCCCTGAACATACTGAAAAAGGTCTCGGTGGACAAGCCGCCGTCCTATGGACGTGTGCACGGCGTCGAAGATGGCTCCTCATGGAAGACGTGCTATAGCAAGGAGCCAAAGGAAAGAAGGAAGAGATGGTTGGTCGTCACTCAGCAAACCATTAACGAGAAGATCGCGATTGCAGTCAATAAGACCAAAGCTGAGACCAAAGAAGAGTTGTGCGGGGCCGTCAATGCAACGGTCACTAACGCATTGGCCAGCTTGATTCCGACAATTTTCGATTTCACGAATAACTAGCCAAATGCACGGCCGGAGGACTTTCCCCGTCCCAGCTTTGTCGGGAGCAATTCGACGAACACCACAGCACCGACACCTGCACAAGCAACCGCAAAAGGTCCCGCTCCTGTTCATAGGAGCCCAACCTCCGTCTCGTGCATGCTCGGCGGACCTTCATCGCTGGCTGATCTCGACGCCCTCATGGTAATTATGTGTCATACCCTTTTCACCAGCATGTCTATAATCTTCCTTTTCAGTTGCCTTTCAGATGTTTGACGTTACAGACATGTCTTCTTTGTAGGACGACGATACCCTGTGCACCCTACTGTACGACATCAAGGGCCAGAAGGTGGCCGTGGGAAAGGCAACGACCGTGAAGCCAAACGACCGCATCTTCCACAACCGAGAGATGCCCGATGGTGACTTCAAGGTTAACGTGGCTAGTGTCTTAGCACGCTTCGAGGATTTTCCTCCTCCAGTACCAGCCGATGACGATGAGCCCCCTCCCCCCGAGTATTGGCACATGCAAGAGCTGGTTCTTGCCTTGGCCAAAGTCTCTTCTTCGTCTCGAGGCACCTAGTATCGCACCAACGCCACCTTCTCAAGAAGGTATGAACACCACCCCCACCTACCACATTACCAACACCTATCGTGGTGGGTGGTAGCGGACGACGCGAGGGAGAGCCTCCATTAGTGCCCGATCATGTCGCCCCCGTTGTTGAAGAAGCAAATGTTGATGACATGGAGGAGGATGATGATGACCCAGACAAGTATTTCAATACCGCCTTCGATGATGGAAGGTTGATGGCTCAGGACGACAAAGAATCAGGCTATGAGCGTGGAGATGATGACGTGATGCTGCCTGATTTGCCGGAGCCGGAACATCCTAAGGCAGAATGCAAAAAGTCTCTCTTCAAGTAATCCTCGCAGGAGACGCCCCCAGATGTCGCCTCTACCTAGTAACCCCCCGAGGCCCGTCGAATGTTTAGCCCGACAACACTTGGGGGGGGGGGTTAGGGAAGGTATGTTGGCCTCACTACCGCTACCACCCACCAAGAAGCCAAGGAGGAGACTGGAAAAGAAAGGCCCTATAGGCGCCAGAGCTGCTTCAAGCAGCGAGCCGCCTCTGAAGCCCCGGGTGGTAGACAGAATACCTGTCGAAGGTAAGAATTGTTTCCATGTCGCCGGGGAGCCGATCCTACCCCCCAAAGCACTAGATAACATACTGAAAAATGATCTAAGGAGACTCCATGAAGATGTGCTGGCTAGAGGAAAAAGACTTCTTACCACAGAAAAACCAGGATACCCGCTTTACGCGGCTCAGGTGCCGGGTGGGAAGTTTTACGTTGACACCTGGCCCGCGAATCAGTTCATCTTGCGATTCGACTACATCTACAACATGTTGCACATGACCAAGCTGGATTTCCAGTTCATCCACATGTATGCGATGTATCTCAACTACTTCAGTAGGATCGAGAACATACGATATATCTGCGTCACGGACCCGTTCTATATGCATGAGAGGTACTTGGGAGTTTGCAAAGAGCACCGTGACTATGCGAGCAAGTACCTCAACAGATTCATGATCGCTAATAAGGACAAGGAAGCGATTCTCCTGCCTTATCGTCCCAATTCAGCCGCACATATGCTTTCGTAAGTGTCGTTAATCATTCCTTTGCAAGCATGGAGGCTAATTAGAGGTGTGTACTTCATTTGCGCAGCGGGGGCGGCGTCGTGCTCATCGTTCTATACCCGGAATACTCCCATGCTATATACTTGGACTCATCGAAGAACATCAAGAAAAAGGATTACACGCATGTAAAGAGAGTTCTCAATAGTGCCCTGTTTACCTTCAGCATGTCTGGTGGATATATAAAGGTGAAAAGGAATAGGAAGGATGGGCTGGTTTTCCGCCATAAGACTGACTTCTGCTGCATCCAGGAACCGCACACTAGTCAGGCTGATGGATTCTATCTCATGCATCACCTGCTGGAGTATAGAAGGGATAATCAACGCCTTCGCATGTCACCTAGTACCGAAGATGCCGAGATTGTCTATAGGCCACAAGCATAGGACAGACATCAGATCATCGACTCCGAGCTGAGTTTTATCACGTACAGTGTGAACTTTCCCAAGTGATGATGAAGCAGGTCCTCGAACCAACAGGGATGTTCTACCATGGGCCAACAATGACGTGGGCTGATGTCCGAGCACTGCTACTCGCTCAACGTCTGGACCTTAAGCCTTTCACGAAGCTCGGGTGCTTCATACCTGACTATGAAGATTGGACCGCCAACATGCAGGACAGATCGCACTTGCTAGTTAATTAGTTTGGGTATATATGAGGAACTTCATCACTTATGTTTACTATAAGTTGCCTGTATTTTTCTAATTACGCCTCTTTGTTTTCTTCAGTACATTATGTTGCATATTATCATTCAATTGATCAACTCTCGATGTAGGTACATAGATCAGAGATGGCGAAGGGCTGGCACGTCGTGTTCATTGGGAGGGTTCCAGGAGTCTACGACAACTGGCCACATGCTCGGGCCCAGGTGTACAGGTACCCGGGTGCTAGCCATAGAGGGTTTGATAGTAGAGCTGAAGCGGAAAGTAGTTACTTGAGGTGGACACTCCAGCATGAGCGGGGGCGGGACCGCCAGTGCCTCAAGTACTACATAGTCGCGCTCTTGCTCATGATAATCACTCTTCTCCTCTACATCATGGTTTAAATAGAGATGATGAAATCTTGTGTTTGTACCATGACCATGCATTTGCACTTATTCGAGACATGACATGATCACTCTTGTGTGTCGCTATTTTCAAGATGTGATGATATTTGTGTTGAATGATGATGATGGTATGACGAGAGTACTGTATGTCTATGATATGTTGATAATAGTGTATGTTTAATATGATCTGATGAAACTACTGTATAGATCCTGTATAAATACATCACAAATACGTAGAGGGTGTAAATCTGTGAAAGCAGGAATACTAGCAGTAGCGCTGGAAATCATCTAATAGCAGCGCTGGGTTAGCAGCAGCGCTTCGTTTGTCCAAGCGCTACAGATAGTTAGTAGTAGCGCTGGCCTGACAAGCGCTACTGTTAACAACACATAGTAGTAGCACTTGCGAGGCCAGCGCTACTGCTAAAACTTAGCTGTAGCGCGATAGGAGTAGCGCTGGACCCAGCGCTACTACTTTGCATATTTCGAGCACTACTACTAGGGTTTTCCCTAGTAGTGTAATGCAGAGTCTATGGACTCCAAATTGAGACAAGTCGCTAATGGTTTTGACTATAAGGTCCGTTCATTTGACAAATACGACATCAACGTGTATCGCTTTCGTACTTTTGGCAAAGAGCTATCTATGGCCGACCGAAAGTCTACAAATTGTTGTGTCTCCGCTGTCAGCGAAGGAGGGGTCGAGTATTATGGAAGAGTTGAAGCAATTTATGAACTTACATTCTTTGGTGAAAACCCACCAAACGTCTTAGTCTTCAAATGTTATTGGTTCCAGCCGAAGGAGACTAGAAGGACTCATGAACATATAGGGCTAGTCGAAATCAAACAAAGAACCCATTTAGATGTTCCTGATGTCTATATTACGGCTCAATATGCAACCCAAGTTTTCTATCTAGCGTGGGCCTGCCAAACGTATCCAAAGCTGAATGGTTGGGATGTAGTTTATGATGTGCCACCACATTTTACACCACCTCCCCTCAATGAAGATGATTATGAACCTCACATTAACCCAGAGACATATGAATGAGAATTCTTCCAAGAAACACGTGTTTCCAAAAAAAGTTTCAAGAACCGCTCTACTTCACCCCAGAACATTGAGGTAGACAGCGATAGTGAATCCGACTTCACCCTTGAGCCGGAACAAGAAGAGACGGGTGAAGAAGAGGTTACTGCTGCAGATGACCTATCAATGCTTGACCGATTACATAAAGGAGGCCTTCCACATCTTGATGCATTTATTGATGATGCTGATGAGCACGTCATTACTGATAGTGATGATGATTATGCATTTATTGATCCTGAAGCATATATAGACGATGAAGATTAATATTAGTAATGTCAGGTATTCAATTATTATTATGCACATATATATTATTAATTAGTTCATGTTATTAGGTATTCAATATTTTTATGTTGAACTGATTCCGTTCACTCTTTGTCATTGCAGGTGTTGACAGATGGTGGGCGCGGGTCGAGAGCGCTCTGAGCCTCCTTCCTCGGCGCGTGATGGGAGGGGTGCTATTATTCCACCCGAGCAACTCCAGAGAGCGCTGGTACACTGTATGTAGACATCGGCGGGCGCTTCTTCTTCGATCGGGAGAGGTCGGGGAAAGACGAAGAGAGGTGCTAGAGGTAGGAAGGATGCTGCGCCTTCCTTGCCGCCACCCCCAGCTGATCCTCCTGACCATAGGAGTGCTCCATCTCAGGTGGACCCATCTGACTTGGACCCATCACGGACTCCGACCGCCGAGCCTCGGGCCAACGAGCCTCGGGTCATCTAGCTTTCGTCCCAGGAGACTCTGGTCCCAGAGTCTTCGTCCCAGGAAACTCCGGTCCCAGAGTCTTCGTCCCATGTGACTCCGGAGGCTAGTGACCATGCTGATGGTGGCGAGGACAACTTTTCTGAGGATAGCTATAGCGAGGGCGAGCTGGTTGAGGAGGGCAAGAAGGTCTACCAACGTGGTTGTACAAAGCTCCCGCCCGTGCCGACGACCCGCAATTAGACGTGGTTGATTGTGCCTCATGCGGAGAAGTAAGTGCATTTACTCTTTTTTAACCTTTTGCCTTCATGTTTCTTCAAATTAATATCTAATGTGTTGGCCTTGTCATACTACAGGGGTTGGAAACACGACCCTGGTGTCCGCAGGCCCAACCAGGTCCTTGGTGTGCTTCTCCGGCACCACTTCTCGAGGAAGGTCAAGTTGCCCGGTGAGGGTGAGGTTCCACAGGTAGCACTGACCTAGGAGCTCTACGTGGCTACCCCGGCCCTGCCGGAGGAGAGGGTCGATGTTGTGTTGTGCGAGATGGTGGCCGACATTGTGATCCGACAGTTTTGGGTAATTTGTCCTTTACACAATGTTGTCTTGTTTGATTGTAGACCTTCTACAGGTGTCTTGAGGAACACAAGGTGGACGCGGCTATTGTTCTCGTAGCCGAGTCCAAGTGCCTACTTCAGAACTTATGGCACGAGGCTCGGATGCAGGCTATTCGAGACTACTACACCTCGACTAACATTAAGAGGGCCAAGAAGAAGTGCCGCAAAAAATATTCCGAGTAAGGAGAAGTACATGAAGGTAATTACCTATTCTTAAGTCCTTGTAATTAGTTTCCTTGATTTGATTCGTAGGCGTAGCGCTGAAATTTCTCTTGTCTAACATAGGTGCCCCTGAGATGGTGTGCTGATAGGATGGGCTGTTGGGAGGCATTGGTGGATGTGTGGTGCTCTCCCAAATGGCTAGCCGACCACAACAAGGCCAAGGATAAGCGTGCCCAAATGAAAGGTGTGCCACACCATCAAGGGAGCTCCAATCTGTTTGAGTACGGGGATCACTAGGTATGTGGTTTGCTTGATGATTCATGCAATTTCATTCTTCATGCTAGCTTGAGCCCTTAACTAATAGTTTGTTCCTCTCTTTTAGGCACGGCAAAACAAGAAGGAGGTGCCACCGATGTTCGATCTCTATGCCATGGCCCATACTACCTCGTACAAGAAGGCCAAGGCATTCTCTGAGGATGACCTCGATCATCCAGAGAGCTTCAACAACATCTCCTCCCACAACAAGCTCGTGAGGTACAGAGATGAGGGGAAGGCGAGGAAAGGGGAGGACTTCAACCCGAGCCGGCGTCTTTTTGATCCAGAGCTCATGATGATATCTGGTGGCGGGAGGCCCCATGGCTCAATAGCCATTAGGGATGGACTGATACGTTGTCCTAGAACTCTCCCGGATATCAAGAAGCGCGAGACGAGCTCCAATCCTGAGATAAGGCCTCGTACACGGCCAATGGAGCTCGCCATCGAGGCTAGGGCCCAGGAGCTTCTGGCGGAGGCAAACAGGCAGGTGGCACACAGGGAGAGGGACATGGAGGGGAGGACGGCTAGGTTGTTGGAGGAGGAGAGGAACCGGAACGACACGTCTCACCGGGCCCTATACAAGATCCTCATGGTAACTTTGTCCTGCATATTATCCAAATCATGCACGTAATGTTCGTTTCATCACTAACTAATATGACTAACTCATGAAAACAAAATGTGTAGACCGTGTGCCAGAACAATGGTCAGACCCCTCCGTCGACGCCCCAGATTGGTATAGCACCCATGGTGAGTTTCATTTGAATGGTCATTAGTTAATAGTATTCACATTTGAGTTGCATCATGCTAAGGAGACATTGCAAATGATCTTTGGTGCAGCGTGCCTCCCGACAAGCATCGACCGATCCTTCTGCTTTTGCCGCAACCCTGACCGGTCCTTCTCTGTCTCACACTGGCGCAAACCCGACCGATCCTTCACCTCCGTGATGATGGTAAGTTTTCCCAAGTGTTTTGCTTAAAAAATGCATACTTAGCTTAGGAAATGACCTATTTAGCTCCAAAATGACCTATACTTAGCTTCTTCAGTTCATTTATGACATACTAAGCATACTTAGGTAAAAAATGGCAGGATAACCTTGGTTTAGCTCCAAAATGTCATAGACTTAGCTTATTTTCCTCCAAAATGACAAAATAACCTTACCTACCTCCAAAATGACCGATTATAACTAGGATAGCTCTAAAATGACCTACCCTTGCCATTTCGTCCTCCAAAATGAATAAATATAATTAGTTAGCTCAAAAATGGCTTAACTACCTAGGTTAGCTCAAAAATGACCTTATCTTAGCTTCTTCAATTCATTTATGACATACTTAGCATACTTAGGTAAAAATGGCATGATAACCTTGGTTTAGCTCCAAAATGACATAGACTTAGCTTATTTTCCTCGAAAAGGACATAATAACCTTACGAAGCTCCAAAATGACCTATTTACCTAGCTTAGCTCTAACATGACCTACACTTAGCATTTTTACCTAGCTTAGCTAAAAAATGGCATTTTTACCTAGCTTAGCAAAAAATGGCATTTTTACCTACCTTAGTTAGAATAAGAAGAAGATAAATAAGAGGAGAGGAGAAAAAGAAAGAGAAGAAAAATGCTTCTTCTTCTTCTTCTTCTTCTTCTATCTAGTCTTCTTCTTCTTCTTCTAACTTTCTTCTTTCCCAATTTGCAGATTTGCTTTAGATGAGGAAGCTTGCGTTGATGGAGTCTACTCTTCTTGTAGTCATTTTCTCACGGTAGATGCCATAGGGTGATTTATCGGTGGTGTTGGGGCCATTGAATGCCGATGGGCTCCGGGTGCGGGATTGAGCACGAGAAGGTGGACACACGCGACGTACCCAGGTTCAGGGCCCTCCGTGGGAGGTAATACCCCTAGTCCTGCTTGGATTTGTTTGATGGATGGATAAGTACATAGAGGTGCTCCTGGAGCTGTGTTCGGAGGAGGAAGAACGGAGCAGCTGACTCATCTCCCTCTACTACTGGGAAGGGTATGGGAGCTCCCTATGTGTGTGTTCTTGGTCGGGGGTTCCTCCTCTGTTGCATGGGGGGCTCGGGGGGTTTTATAGGCCAACCCCCGGCTCTTACAATATGATTTAGGTACGAAGGTGGAGGGACCCGGCTGGCAGCCTCTCCACCTGGCCAGGGGGTCCTGCGGCTTGTATTATCTCGTCGTGGGCGGGGCCCGCCAGCCAAGCGGTCCCATCCCTGCTGGGACCCACCGACGGGCGCCGCGATTGGCCCTCCCCCACCTGCCCTGGCATGAGCCGCCCGGGGAGGCGTCACCTAGCGCCAGCCGGCCGAGGTCGTCGGTACGGCCGACGGCACTGTAGCCATGTCGGGGCACGCACTCGAGTGGCGGAGGCATGCTGGGACTGTTCCCCATCCAGTCGCGCTCACTAAGGTCAGCGGGCCGGACGGATGGACTGTAGCCATGCGGGACGGCGCGTCAGTGACCACTGTGGCCACAGGGTCGCTCGCCCCGCCAGTCACATTGCACTACCATACCTGCGGTCAGGAAGACGGGACAGGGCGTGTCCGTCCCCAAGTCAATGGGCTGCCCGGCTTGTGGGCGGCCGGCTGCTTGGCCAGCCGGGCAGGAGCACGCACGGTCGTTAGGCTGGCCGGGCGAAACGCCAGCTGGAGATGGCTCGTGTGGCGTGTCCCCAGCCGGCCTCGTCCAGCCAGCCAATTGGTTTTTCTTCGAAGCGGAGTAGGGAGGACCCCGTTGCCTTGGCCTACCCCGGGATATGAGCCCCGTCAGTAGCCCCCGAAGCTGGCGGGGGCCCACGTCCGGCGGACGGTGGGCCGCCGGCGGCTTCCCCCCATCCTAGCCCGCCTCTGGCCCGAAGGCGAAGGGGCAGCCGGGCCAGCTACAGGACCCGACGCCTCGGGTTCTGGCGCGTCGCTCCGGGGCACGCGCTAGCCCGCGGCGCGTAATGATGCGTCGGGCCCCACGCAAGCGGGGAGACGGGACGTCGCCCAGGGCTAGTCCGATAGGGCCCAGGTGTAGCCCGGTAGGCCTCGGGGCCAGGGCCGGATCCTCTGTGCCCTGATACGGCCATTACGGCCAGAAGCAACCCACTCGCGTGGGATTTCCGGGGAACGTGGGCGCAGACGATCCCACATCCTCGGTCGTGTCCTCCGCTATAAAAGTGGAGGGAAGAGAAGGGGGCAGAGGTACCCGCGCCCCACTTGCCCCTTGCAGTCCTTCTCGCCATTGCTCCTTGCTTCTTGACCTCGCCACCCCTCGTGCTGCCATGCTCGAGCCCACGCACGCGCCCGCACGCCGCCCCACCGCTGAGATGGCCGACGGACGCGGCGGCATCTGGGGAGGATCCTTCATCACTGATGCCGACATCGAGTAGCTGCACAAGGCGCGGATGCTACCGCCGCCCGAGCGGGTGGCCGCCCGTGCGCCGGGCGGCGAGGTGGTGCCGGCACCACAGCCAGGGGAACGAGTAGTGTTCCTCTAGCACTTCTCCCGGGGCTTCGCGCTCCCGGTGAGCAACTTCTTCCCCTTCTTCCTTGAAACCCTCGACCTTCAAACCCACAATCTCGGTCCCAATGCCATCTTATATCTCTCTGCCTTCGTGGCGTTGTCTGAGGGGTATCTGGGAGTTCTTACTTTCCTTGGCCTCTTCAACGCGCTTTTTTATCTTAAGCCGTTGATCTACAACGCATGTGGGGGCACCGTAGTGTGCTGCCGCGGCGTTGCCCGTTTCCCCCCCCCTTTCTTTGGTAGAATCCGTCAAGGGGTGGCACCGCACATTCTTCTATGTGCGGAATGTCGACCCGGCGACGGACTACATCGGGCTACCGCCATTCGAGGACCGCCAGTCGTCCCAGCAGAACTGGGCGGCATCGGCCCCGCACGGCATCGCTCTGGACGAGCTGGGCCAGCTCGGGGAGCTAAAGAGCTCTGAGGGGCTAGTCGCCTCCGATCTGGTGGCGGCCTTCATATCGCGCCGGGTGTCGCCTCTTCCGATGAGACCGCACCGGATCTGCGACATGTCAGGCCGGCACGACCCCTGCCGGCAGTCCACCGTAGAGCTGACGCTGACTCAGGTGGTGAAGCGGGTGAACGCCCTCACGACGTTCAAGCTGAAGCCCGCCTCGTGGTCGTTTGGCATGGAGCCATACAACCGCATAAACCGGCCCCCCTGGTAAGTCTTCTTGTTGAGGTTTGCGTTTCACTTGATATCCTTAACCGGTAGCTGGCGGGAGAACTTATGAGGGGGTGCTAATCGCAGCGGCTGGTGCGACAGAACACCCCAGACGGCCCGCATCCGCAAATCTTCGAGGCGGAGCGGGCGGACTCCCACTCCTGGGACTTCCTAATGGGGGGCCCGCTGAAGAGTGTGTGGACTCCTCCGGGGAGGCCGACGAGTCGGCGGGGCCGCGAGGCGGCGCTCCCAGCGGAGCCAGAGGGTCGGGAGCAGCCGGGGGACCCGGCGGAGCAGGTGAGTTCCCTCTTGGTCCCTCCATCCGCGATTGGACGGCCGACGACGACGATGATGATGATGAGATGATGATCCTCGATGGACCTCCTCCTGCAGCGCACTCGGACTGGAGGAGTGAGGAACGCCCGCTTCGAGGCCCGACAGCCAAGCCGGCCGTCAGGGAAAAAAGGCCGGCCCAGGAGGGGTCAGCGGTTCCACTGCCCGACCCGAAGCGGGTCAAGGTGGCTGCGCGGACGCCATCGCCTCATGCCAAGCGGGCCTTGCCCCTCGTCATCACGTAAGTCCTCTCCGCTTCTTCCCTTGTTTTTTCCCTGTTTTCCTTCTTTTGAGCCGGTCGATGACCGGGGCTTGGATGCCGCAGTGACCCCATCGAGCTCCAAGAGGAGGGGTTTCCTGATGAGCGGGCAGACGCCGCCAGCCGGCTGGCCCGCGAGCATGCGGCCACCCTAAGGGAAGAGAAGAGGAGGCTCACGGAGCTGCGAGCCTCCCGGTCCGACACGGGGGGAGGGGCCACATTCTCCGGAACTTCAAGCGACCCGCGACGTAGTGGGGCGACCGAGCCACCGCGGGCCTCAGACTCAGCGGCAGAGTCCGCCCGCCTGTCAACAGCCCCCTCCGGCGAGCCGTGAGATGCGTCCATGGACCTGCCGCCGCCCCCGCCCGCACGGGAGACGGTGACGGGGCCGGCCCCCGAGGCGGCTTGGCATGAAGTGCCGGAGGTGCCCCCGCCAGCCCCCGCGTCGGCCCGGGAGGAGGTGATCCCGCCAGCTCCAGAGGCGACGCGAGAGGCGCCACCGGAGGCAGTCGTTGTGGAGCTGGAGCAGCCCTCTGGTGCAACCGACGCGCCGGAGTGGCCGACAGGTGAGGCGGCAACGATGTCCGACAGGGGGCCGGCTGGAGGCGACTCTCGGTCCCTCGCCGTTATCAACCCGCCCCCAGCGGCCGGAGCCGCGGCGAGACCGGGCGGTAGCGACGGTCGTGCTCGGCGAGTCCTGTGGTTGATGCAAGAGGTCAGTCGGGACTGGAAGGCGCTGGCGAACGTGCCGGCCCTACCGGCGCCTCCGCCAGGTGGCCCGGGCCCCTCCGTTGGGGATCTGGGGAGTATCCTGGACCGGTGCCGGCAGGAGCTGGCTCGGTTCGCGGTGGCAGCGGACACCGCCCTTCGGCGTGCTGAGGTAAGCTTCTCCTTCCGTCGTTAGTATTCTTAATGGGGGCACGCAAGCGCACACACTGGGTGTAGCCCCCCGAGATGCGTGCCGGCTGACAGGCTGACGGGTAGCCGGGCCAGATCTCCTTCGAGCGCGTTTTTGACTTTCCCCCTTCTGCAACAGGAGGGAGCCTCCCTGCGGCAGAAGCTCTTCACGGACGCGGTCCCCATCCTCGACCGCGGTAACTACGGCTTCTACCGTCTGGAGGAGGAGCTGGCCCATGTGCAAGGTGAGTTGCATTTTGCAGGTGGAGGCATGTAGCCCCCGGGGGTCGGCGGCTTCACGCCTTTTTTACTGATGCTATCATTGTTACGGAGGCGAGCTGGCCGCCCTTCGGGAGGAAAAGACCGGGCTCGCCACCGAGCGGAGCTGACTGGCGCGGGATGTCCAGGCGGCCGCGCAGGAGATGGACCGGCTGGCCGCGCTGTTGGTTGACGGCAAGGTGGCCCGTGACCGGCTCAACACCGAGGTGGCGAAGGAGGCGGCGACCCGGGAGGCGGCCATCAAGGAGGCGGCTGACGCCGCCTTGAGGACTTCCGCCCTTCAAGGCGAGGTGACCCGCCTCGAGAAGTCGCTCGAGGAGGCCAAGGGCTCTCTTGCCACCTCGGAAGCGGCTTGGGCGGCCGAGCGGGCGGTGGCACTCAACTTCGCCATTAGTGTGGATGATGCGATCGAAGGTAAGTGCTTGTTTCTTTCTTTTTCGATTGGTCATCTTCTGTTTGCCGCCTCTTTGTGCTTCATCTAGTTTTCCTTTTCTTCTTCGCTTCTTCCCCTCAGTGTGGTTCCCGAAGACCCATCGCCACGCCGCGCGGGCTGTTGAGAAGCACTGGGAGCACCTCCAGGGGCACGACCGCTCCATTGATGGGCATGCTCCATGGGATGTGGACGAGATCGGGCTCGCCGTCGAGATGCGAATGACCCATCCCGAGCGGAGCATGGAGCGGCTCAAGACCGTCGTCAAGGAGTTCCTCGCCGCGCTGTGGCCGGGCCGCAGAGGAGATCCGACGCATCGTGTGGTGCTGTGGCTTGTGCACGCCGTCTCCCGTCTCGAGGCCTGGAAAGCCTCGGCCGCCCGAGCCAGAGCGCAGATGGCGCTTCGGTTTGTCACATCGTGGTACCAGTGGGTGGACCCCGCCCGAATAGCAACGATGCGGGACGTGCCGGCCACAAAGCAGGAGGCTTGCGAGATGGCCCTTGTCTTGCGGGCGAATGAGCTCGTGTCATATGTCGACGCGGATGAGTTCCTGCCGCCCCTTGGAGAAGACGGCGAGCCGCTGCCCGAGGACTCCTTCGGCATCCCCTAGGGCCCAGACGACGCCGAAGTTGCCGACGAGAGCACCGATTCGAGCGGCGAGACGGTGGAGACCGAGGAGGCCGCTGAGAAGGGCAAAGTGGTTGACCCAAAGGCCGTGAGCACCTCCGGGACGGGGACTGAGCCGCCTCTTGACGTGTCCGCTGGCGACGCGCCGGCTGGCGACGCGCCGGCTGGCGACGCGCCGGTGGCTTGAGCCCCCGGGCATCTTCCTATTTTGCTCTTTCCTACACTTTGAACTTGGATTCGATTCACCCACTGGGTGTGTGTATGTAATGAATTGAACGCCGGCCGTAGGCCGTTTTTCTTTATGTTATGAATACTTTGTGTTTATGCCTTATGAATCTTGCCGCCTCCACCTTACCCCTTTTTCACTCACCACGCCCCTTTGCACTTCTACTTTGTGTCCCCTTTGGCCTCAGCCCCGCCAGCCCGACAGCCGGGAGCCGGTCTGTGGCTAGGTCGGGGCGTCCACCTCGAGGGAGCCGTTTCAAACACTTAGGAATCGCGGAGGTTTTTTTTGGGGAAAGTGAAGCGGCTAGAGACGCGGTAAGGGTCCGGCCGGGCCTAGAAAAGGTCCCTTCTCGTTTCGACCTTTCGTGCGAGCCAAACCTTGCCGCCCCGAGGCCCCGTCAGTCGTACAGCCGGGTGTCGGTCTGCAGCTGGTAAGGGTGGGGAGGCTTGGCCGGATCACATTTACTTAGTCTTTTCTGCGGAGAGACACTTCTAGGTCCAGCCGGCTAGCCCCCGGGCCCGGGAGCCGGACCGGGGAGCCGGTGAGTGTGGAAAACTTTGAGATAAACGAAACGGGGCATGCCCCAAGAGCCGGCTTGGGATGCCCATTGCATTCATAAGCCCAAAAGGACGGGGATACATACATACGTTGGTTTTTCCTTAGCAGTAAAACGGGCGCAGGAGTGCCGCGTTCCATGGATGCTCCGTTTCTTCGTCGGAGGCGTCTCTCTTGTGCTTCTGTGGCTTCTGGGCGTCTATTAGATAGTACGCATTATTGTGTAGCGCCTTGCTGGCGATGAACGGGCCCTCCCATGGGGAGGACAAGTTGTGCTGACCGGCGGTTCGTTGGATTCGTTTGAGGACCAGGTCCCCCTCGTGGAATGAGAGCGGCCGGATCCTCTTGCTGTGATAATGCGGGAGCTTTTGCTGGTAGATTGCCGTCCGGCTCAAGGCTAGCTCGCAAGCCTCCTCGAGCAGGTCGACACCGTCTTCTCTTGCTTCCTTGGCATCCTTCTCCATGTATAGGGCAACCCGAGGCGAGTCGAATTCATTGTCGGTGGGGATAATCGCCTCAGACCCATACACGAGAAAGAACAGGGTGTAGCCGGTTGAACAGTTAGGGGTGGTCCTGAGACACCAAAGGACAGCAGGCAGCTCGTCGATCCAGCAGCCGTCCAACCTGACCAGCGGAGTCACAAGCCGGGGCTTGATGCCAGATAGGATGAGGCCGTTTGCCCTCTCGACCTGGCCATTTGATTGCGGATGAGCGACGGAGGCCAGGTCGAGCTAGGTCCCTTGCTTTGAGCAGAAACGTGCGAGCGCGCCTTTGGCAAAGTTTGTGCCATTGTCAGTGATGATGCTGTGGGGGATGCCGTAGCATACTGTAATGTCATTGATGAACCGGACGGCCATGGGGCCGTCCAGCTTCTTGATGGGCCGTGCTTCGATCCACTTTGTGAACTTGTCCACGGCCACCAGCAAGTGCGTCATGCCGCCCCGAGTGGTTTTTAAGGGGCCCACCATGTCCAGCACCCAAACGGCAAAGGGCCATGCGAGGGGGATGGTTTGGAGGGCTGTTGCCGGCAGGTGGCTTTGCGTGCCGAAGCGTTGGCAGCCCTCGCACTCATCGACCAATTTCTTGGCCGCCTCGAGAGCCGTGGGCCAATAGAAGCCGTGGCGGAAAGCCTTGGCCACCAGGGCCCGGGAGGCAGCGTGGTGCCCGAACTCGCCCTGGTGGATGTCGAGGAGGATCTCTTGGCCTTTTCTCGGCTCGACACAGCGCTGGAAAACGCCGGTGGTGTTGCGATGGACGAGCTCGCTATTGATGATGCTGTAAGCCGAGGCCCAACGCTGGATCTGCCTAGCCAGAGCCTCGTCCGGAGGCAGCTCGCCTCGTAGAAGGAACGCCAAGATGGGCTGGGCCCATGAGGGAGCTGCGACGACAGCCGGCTGCAGAGCTCTTGGGGCTGGTTGGTCAGTCCCTGGGACCGGCTCGCTAGCCCCCGGGGCCTGCTCAGGAGCCCCCGAGGCTGGTTGGTCCGCCCCCGGTCCCGGCTCACCGACCCTTGGAGCCGGCGGGCCGATGACCATCATGACGACCGCGTCATCGGGTCCGTCCGCCCTGGGTGCCGCTGGTTCGACCGGGGCTGGCTGGGCAACGATGGTTCGAGGGCCGATGATGGAGTTGCTGGGGAGGCGGCCGACGCCGTTGATGGGCCGGCAGCGCTTGCCGGCACGAAGATTGACTCCGACTCTAGGGAGGACCTGACCAACGGCTTGAGCAGCCGCTCGAGAGAGACGCCAGCTGGGATAGCCTACTGGGTGGAGCTGATTTTTGCCAATGCGTCCGCCGCCTCGTTATCCGCTCGGGGGATGTGGTGGAACTCGCAACCCTCGAAGGAGTTGGTGAGTTGCTGCACGAGGAAACGGTAGCTTGCCATGTTGGCATCCCTGGCGTCCCATTCGCCGGAAACTTGCTGCACCACGAAGTCGGAGTCGCCGAAACAGAGGATGCGCCTGATGCCGATCTCCTTGGTGAGCCGGAGGCCATGAACGATGGCCTAGTACTCCGCCACATTGTTGGAGGCGGCGAAGTGGATCTGGAGGGCGTACTTGAGCTGATCACCTTTCGGGGAGGAGAGGACTATGCCGACACCCAGGCCAGTCCTCATCTTCGAGACGTCGAAGTGCATTCGCCAATGCATGGAGTCTGGGGGAGGCGGGACGAACTCCGTCTCCGCCTAGTCAACGAGAAAATCCACCAATGCTTGCGACTTGACGGCGGTTTTCGGCTCGTACCGGATCTAGTGATCGGTGAGGGCAATCACCCACTTGGCAATCCGGCTGGTGGAGTCCCGGCCGCTCATGATCTCGCCGGGCGGGGCCATGCTCACCATGGTAATGGTGTGCTCTTGGAAGTATTGTTTGACCTTCTTGGCAGCAAAGTATATGCCGTAACACATCTTCTGGTAGTGGGGATACTTCTGCTTGGATGCGAGAGGACCTCGCTGAGGTAGTATACGGGTCGTTGGACCGGCAAGGCCATTGGACCGGCAGGGCCTTGCCCTCCTCTAGCCGTTCAACCACCAGCATGACGCTGATGACCTGGGTCATCGCGGCGATGTATGCGAGCAGTGGTTCCTTTTCAGCCGGCATAGCCAAGATTCATGCACGGGTGAGAGCCTTCTTGAGTCCGCGGAAGGCCTCGTCCGCCTCGTCAGGCCAGTCGAAGGTGCCCGGCTTCTTGGTTTGACCCGGCTCGATGAGAGCCGTCTTGCGAAGGAGCCTGTAGAGGGGCAGAGCCTTCTCCCCCAGCCGGCTGATGAACCGGCTGAGCAAGCCAAGGCAGCCGCTGAACTTTTGGACGTCGTGCAGCCGGGTCGGCTTTGGCATGCGCTCGATCACACGGATCTTCTCGGGGTTAGCTTCGATGTCATGGGCGGACACGAAGAAACCCAAGAGTTGACCGGCAGCGACGCCGAAGACACATTTCTCCGGGTTGAGCTTGATCTTGTATTCACGTAAGTTCGCAAAGGTCTCTCGGAGGTCGTCGAGGAGGCTGAAGTGCTTCTTGGTTTTGACGACGATGTCGTCGACGTAGACGTGGACGTTCCTGCCTATCTGAGGCAGGAGGCACTTTTGCATGCACCGCTGGAAGGTGGCACCTGCGTTCTTCAGGCCGAAGGACATGGTGATGTAGCAGTATGCCCCAAAGGGCATGATGAAGGAGGTCTTGAGGCGGTCTTCCGGGTCTAGCTTGATTTGGTGGTAGCCGGAATAGGCATCCAAGAAGGACAGCAAGTCGCAGCCAGCCGTGGAGTCGATAACTTGATCGATCCGGGGCAGGGCGAATGGGTCCTTGGGACATGCTTTGTTCAAGCTGGTGTAGTCGATATACATGCGCCAGGTCTTGTTTTTCTTCAGCACCAGGACTGGGTTGGCCAACCAGTCTGGGTGGAAAACTTCCATGATGAACCCGGCCGCGAGCAGCCGGGCGATCTCTTCTCCTATAGTGCGCCGCTTCTCCTCGGAGAAATGGCGTAGGGGTTGCTTGACTGGCTTGACGTCCGGCCGGACGTGTAGTTTGTGCTCGGCGAACTTCCTCGGAACACCTAGCATGTCCTTGGGGGACCATGCGAAGATGTCCCGATTCTCACGAAGGAAGTCGACGAGATCGTCTTCCTATTTGTTGTTGAGGCGGGAGCCGATCGTGACGCACTGAGTCGGGTTGGCCGGGTCGGGCGAGATTTGCTTGGTGTTCTTGGAAGGTTGGAAGGAGGCCTCGCCGGTGGATTGCAAGGGGGGAGCCGGCATGGCCGGCTGGCTGGCGGTGAGGGCCATGAGCCGGTCGAGCTGTCGCTTCTCCTCGACAATCTCCAGGGCCTCGGCCAGACGGCTACCATCTCGAGCGCATTCGAGCGACATCTTGTAGTCTCCCTTGACGGTAATGATTGCCTTGGGGTCTAGCATCTTGAGCTTGAGGTAGGCGTAGTGCGGGATCGCCATGAAGCTGACTAGAGCCGGCCGACCCAGCAACACGTGGTAGGGGCTTGCGAGGTCCACGACCTCGAACAGTACCGGCTCGTGGCGGAAGTGTCCAGATCCGCCGAAGAGGACGTCGAGCGTGATATAGCTTACAGGGGAGCAAGACCTCCCAGGCACGATGTCGTGCCATCTGGCTCGCCTGCAGGTCTTCTATATTTAGCCCCAGCTTGTGCATCGTGTCGAGGTAGAGGATATTGATGTTGCTGCCACCATCTATCAGCACCCGTGTAAAGCGGCAGGCCCGATCCTTGGTGGCGATGGTGGGGTCGAGAACTAAGGCGTAGCTGCCAGGATGCGGCATCACCGCGGGATGGTCGGCTTGGCTCCACGTGACCGGCTTCTCCAACCAGTGCATGAACTGGGGAGTTGCCGGCATGGTGGCATTCACTTCACGACGGAGCCGGCGCACCGCGTGCTTGCCCGTCTCTTCATTGGTGAAGACGACGTAGCAACCGTCTTGGTTGGGGTACTGGTCGACTAGGCGACCGTCGTTTGGGGCCGTTGCCGGCGCCGAGGCGGCAGCTTGGACCAGGGCCAGCGCATGGGCTGGCGGTGCGGGAGGAGCCAGAAGGCCGTCCCCCCGGGCCAATCGCTGTGAGAAGCTGCACTGCCGGAGCGTGTGCGTGGAGGGTTTGGCCCCCGAGTGATTCTTGCATGGAAGATCGAGCATCTGCTCGAAGGTGAGCTTCGGCTGCCAGGCAGCCTTGCCGGTGCGTTGGCGCTGGCTGGAAGGCTGGGCAGCCGGCTCCTGATCCTCGACAGTTTTGACCTGCCAGCACCCGTAGCGGGAATCCGACTGGTCGTTCTTGCGCTTGTTGTTCTGCGGCTGCCGGTTGTCGGCAGCCGGCCGAGCCGAAGCCAGCGTCGTTGTCGCCTTGACCGGCGAGTTCGTCTTGACCCGGATGGCCGAATCAGCCGTGTCATATTTGTCCGCCTTGGTCATGAGTTTGGCCAGCGTGGCCGGCTTGGAGCACTGAAGCTTGTGCTTGAGAGGGGTGCCATCCCAGCAACCCTCAATGAAGTATTGCACGGCTTGCACCTCGTGCACTCCCTCGCAGGAGTTCCAGAGCAACCCTCATGAAGTTGTGGACGAAGGCCTCCTTGAAGCCCTTCCACATGTTGATGATGCCGGCCGCCAGGCTGTTGAGCCAGGTGCGGGCTGAGCCGATGAGCATGAGGGGGGCGTAGCGGACGGCCACGCGTTTGTTTCCCCTAGCGATGCCCACTGTGGTGGTGTAATCGACCAGCCAGTCTTTTGGCTTGGCGGCCCCGTTATACTTCGGGGTGTCCCTAGGGAGTGTGAAGCCCTTCAGGAATGGCTCAGTGCGGATCCGGGGGCCGAAGCAAGCCGGGCCGATCGAGCCCTCCTCCTCGAGGAGGGCGGATTGCGCGAGTTGGTCGATGCAGTTCATGGCCCGAGCGGGGCTAAAAGTTCATGGCGGATGATGGGCGGCGTCGATTGTCGCGACCCGCATTACGGGGGTGGGGTGTGCCCCCGGCTGTGCCGGTTGCCGGATGCCGGCGCTTCGCGGTAGCGGCCGCTGCGAGGCGGCTCGCTGGTGCGCCGGCTGCTAAGAGCCGACTGCTCACTCCTCGGCGGCTGAGAGGGCCGGGGGTCATGCGTCTCGATCCGACGACCGGAGACGCGATGGGAACAAGAGTACTGCACTGCCTGGCGGCCGGTAGTTCTCGTGCCCTCACGCTCGGGCCGGGGGCCTTCAGCGGCGGTGCCGCCCGGCGCGAGCTGATGCTGTTGTGCGTCAGCAGTATCAATCAGCTCCTTGATGTGATGCTCGTGGGTGACACGCTCTTCGCCCTCCAAGGTGTCCAGTTCCTCGTAGGCCACCTTTAGGGCTCGCAGGTTAGTTGCGGGGTTGTCGTAGACAGGCATTTTGCAGCCGAGGATTTTGGCGACCACACGGCCGCGGTCACGCACGGCCCCATGCTGGCTGGGCTCGGTGCCAACCGGGGTAAGGCCGTAAGCGGAGGCGTATTCCCGCTGCTCCGCTTCCATGCGGCGGCGCGTGGCGGCGAGGGCGGTGGCGTCCTCGAAGAGGATGCGATGAGCCGCCTCGAGGTCGGCCGCAGCGGTATCGGGGTTTGCCGTCCGGGCAATCGGGGTGCTCAAGCCCCGGAGGGCCGTATCGACCGGGTCGGACGTGTCGACGCGGGCGGCAGCGGCGGTGGCCATTACTCAAGCCCGTCCCGAGGTGGCAGAGGAGGTGATGGCCATCACCCCCTCATGGTCACGGGACCCACCGGAGCGGGCCGCAGCGAGTACTCCCACGACCGTGGGTGGACTGGCATAGACGAGTACCCCCGCGGGGTACTCACCCGTGGCTGAAGCCTCAGCAAGGCTGAGCCTGCCGAAGCGCTCGGTGAGTGCGTCGATGTCGGCCGCTAGGCCGTCGGAGTCGCCCGCAGGGTGTGCTGCAGCAAGCCCCACGAGCCTCCCACTGCTTTGCCCGGCCCAGCGGCGGCGGCGGGGAAAGGCGAGAGGTCCCGCCCAGAGCATGAACCTGAACGGTGCCGCGGATGGCCCCATGGTGGGTGCCAACTGTCATCGTTTTTCACGGCAGATGCCATAGGGTGGCTTATCGATGGTGTTGGGGCCATTGAACGCCGATGGGCTCCGGGTGCGGGATTGAGCACAAGAATGTGGAGACACGCGACGTACCTAGGTTCGGGGCCCTCCGTGGGAGGTAATACCCCTAGTCCTGCTTGGATTTGTTGGATGGATGGATAAGTACACAGAGGTGCTCTTGGAGCTGTGTTCCGAGGAGGAAGAACGGAGCAGCCGGCTCATCTCCCTCTGCTACTGGGAAGGGTATGGGAGCTCCCTATGTGTGTGTTCTTGGTCGGGGGTTCCTCCTCTGTTGCATGGGGGGCTCGGGGGGTATTATAGGCCACCCCCCGGCTCTTCCAATATGATTTAGGTACGAAGGTGGAGGGACCCGGCTCGCAGCCTCTCCACCTGGCCAGCGGGTCCTGCGGCTTGTATTGTCTCGTCATGGGCCGGGCTCGCCGGCCGAGCGGTCCCATCCCTGATGGGACCCGCTGACGGACGCTGCGATTGGTCCTCCCCCACCTGCCCCGGCCCGGGCCGGCCGGGGAGGCCTCGCCTAGCGCCAGCCGGCCGCGGTCGTCGGTACGGCCAGCGGCACTATAGCCACGCCGGGGCAGGCACTCGAGTGGCGGAGGCGTGCTGGGACTGTTCCTTGTCCAGTCACGCTCAGTGAGATCAACGGGCCGGACGGATGGACTGTAGCTGTGCGGGACGATGCGCTAGCGACCACTGTGGCCACAGGGTCGCTCGCCCCGCCAGTCACATTGCACTACCGTACCTGCGGTCAGGGAGACGGGACAGGGCGTGTCCGTCCCCAAGTCAATGGGATGCCCAGCTCGTGGGCGGCCGGCTGCTTGGCCAGCCGGGCGGGAGCACGCCCGGCCGTTAGGCCGGCCGGGTGAAACGCCAGCCGGAGATGGCTCGTGTGGCATGTCCCCAGCCGGCCTCGTCCAGCCAGTCGATTGGTGTTTCTTCGAAGCGGAGTGGGGAGGACCCCGTTGCCTTGGCCTACCCCAAGATATGAGCCCCGTCACTTCTCCTTGTGCTTCCTTTTTGTTTTGATTTTGTACGATGAACTTTGTTGTTGGATATGTTGTTGGAAACTTGTTGGATATGTTGTTGGAAACTTGTTGGATATGTTGTTGGAAACTTGTTGTTGGATATGTGTTGGTAACTTGTTGTTGGATATGTGTTGGTATGCTTGTTGAAAGTATTTTCAAATGTGTGTATATATATATATATCTATGAAATTCTGTGAAATTGAATGAATTTAAGAAAAACCGAAAAAACAAAGGCTATACAGGCTCTTTGGCGTCTACTGGCTGACGGCAAAGAGCTTTGCCATCAGCCACCAGACGACAAACCTGCCATGTGCCAGCTACCTGTGCAACCTGGGGTGGCACTGGGCTGACCTATGTGGTTGCTTTGTCGTCCGCTGGCAGACGGCAAAGAACTTTGCATCTCTGCCGTCTGCCAGCAGACGGCAAAGCACGCCGTTAACCCCTTGACGGACTTAAGATGCCACGTGTGCCATCCATGCCCTTTGCCGTCTCCTCGCAGATGGCAAAGGGTCCTTTATCGTAGCTTATTCAGCCGGACGGTTGGCCGCCTGCTGGCAGACGACAAAGCCTTTCCCGTCCGCCATGCATGCCTTTGCCATCCGCTATGGCAAACGGTAACGTTGTTGATTCCTGTAGTGCTTGTGGGAGGTGGATTCCTCCCTTGTTTGGTTTGGCCGAACCTACTTGGAGTAGGGGCCATGGCTGCCTCCTCTCCCCTTCCTCCTATATATATTGAGGGATTTTGAGGGCAGCCCCTAACCCTAATTGCCACGTGTTTCCCTCTTGTTCCTCTAGATCTGTTTCTCCTCTAGATTGATTCTGTAGTGCTTGGCGAAGCCCCGCCGGATCAGCTCCACCACCACCACCATCGTGCTGCCGGAGAACTCATCTACCTCTCCGCACCCTCTTGCTGGATCAAGAAGGTGGAGATCGTCATCAAGATGCACGTGTGCTAAACGCGGAGGTGTCTTCCATTCGGCACTAGATCAGAAGGACCACGATGGGATCGTGGGACGGCTCGTGATGAGATCGCGTGACGGATCGTGATTGGATCGCGAAGACGTTCGACTACATCAACCACGTTTCTTAACGCTTCCGCTTAGAAATCTACAAGGGTATGTAGATCCACTCTCCCTCTCTTAGATGCTCATCACCATGGATAGATCTTGCGTCTGCGTAGAATTTTTTTGTTTCCCTTGCAACATTACCCAACAAAATATATGCCATCGTCATCACCAACCACCCTTCATCAACAATTCCATGACGCTCTCTGTCGTTCGTGAGCAACTCCATCATAGGCTTGCTGGACGGTGATGGGTTGGATGAGATTTCTCATGTAATCGAGTTAGTTTTGTTAGGCTTTGATCCCTAGTATCCACTATGTTGTCAGATTGATGTTGCTATGACTTTGCCATGCTTAATGCTTGTCACTAGGGCCCGAGTGCCATGATTTCATATCTGAACCTATTATGTTTTCATGAATATATCTGTGTTCTTGATCCTATCTTGCATGTTGTAGATACCTATTATGAGTTATGATCCGCATCCCCCACGGTGACAATAACTGGGATTCTTTTCGGTGATTACCGTAGTTTGAGGAGTTCATGTATTCATTAAGTGCTAATGCTTTGGTTTGGTTCTCTATTAAAAGGATACCTTAATATCCCTTAGTTTCTATTAGGACCCAGCTGCCATGGGAGGGTAGGACGAAAGATTTCATGCAAGTTCTTTTCCATAAGCACGTATGACTATACATGGAATACATGCCTACATTACATTGATTAATTGGAACTAGTTCTGTGTCACCCTATATTATAACTGTTTCATGATGAATGCCATCCGACATAATTATACATCACTGATCGATTGCCTACAAGCTTTTCACATATTGATCTTTGCTAAGTTACTTTTCCGTTGCTACTACTGCAATCACTACAAAACTTCTACTGTCACTTTTGCCATCGTTACCGTTACTTCCATACTACCTTGCTATTGAATACATTGCTGCAGATATTAAGTCTTTCAGGTGTGGTTGAATTGACAACTCAACTGCTAATACTCGAGAATATTCTTTGGCTCCCCTTGTGTCGAATCGATAAATTTTGGTTGAATACTCTACCCTCAAAAACTGTTGTGATCCCCTATACTTGTGGGCTATCACTCAACCATGTTGAGGGCTCTTTTTTTGAGTTTGTTGTCTCACCTGCAGGTACTGGTGGTGAAAACGTGGTACTGACCACTATTTAACTGCTTGGGATTGCTCTTAAACCCAGTTTGACCATTATGCTACTGATTGCCCTGACCAGAATAATGTCTATTGCCATTGTTTCCATGATGCTGAAACCTAGTTCCTGAGCCGCCCTGGACCGGTTTGACCACCATGTGACCCACCGGGATCTACCTGGCCTGGATTTCTCGCACCGTTGCCTCCTTGGAGGTTCTAGAAAGCTTCGTTACGGAACTCCTGCATGATATAACAATTTTCCCATGAGTGAGTAGTCGTCCTATCCTGGATACTGTGTTTGAGACAAGGCGCCTTGAGAGCCTCCTCATAGTTGCGCGGTTTATTCCCAATATAAGCTCCACCAGGGCGATTGTTGTGATGCTGGTTCTTAAAACTAGCGTTGGTATTAGCAACGAAATTTGACCCGCCATCATGTTCCTTTCATTTATTGCTTTGACCTCCTGGGTTCCCATTGTGCCCATGGTTGTTCTACTAACCCTTACTACCTTCACCTTTCTTGTTCATTCCAGTTCTGTCCTCGTCTGAGCTGGGATCTTTGGTGTTGTCTGACTGAGCATACCTAGTGAGAACGTCCATCAAATTCCCCAGCTCTTGAACTTTCCGTTTCAAACGTCCAAGCTTCTGGATTAGCAGCTAGAGGTGGCAACTTTTCTCCAATATTAGGACGACTTGAGCAGGTGTGATATTGTCCGATGAGCGGATAATTTTGGCAACCCGGCAAGTTGAGTGATGAGCAGACTCATCCACACACTGGACGCAGTGTTGAAGATACACAATTGTCATCGGCCATTTGCACGTTCCTTGGAAAATTTTGATGAATCACTCCTTCAGCGCTGCCCAAGTGTTGATGGAGTTAGGTGGAAAAAAATTCAGCCACATTCGAGCCAGCCCTTCCAGCATCATCGTCAAGTACTTTGCTCACACGGTGTCGCTGACATCGAGCATATCCATAGCTAATTCGCAGCTATCGATAGATGTTGTCGGCTCGATATATGTTGTGTAGTTGGGTACTTTGTGAGGCCCCTTTGAGTACCTAGGCATACGCTCATTGCGGAGGGTCGGGGACAAAAAATGAATGCCTATCGTCATGTTGTTGATTCTAACTCCCAATGTCACTGACTGGGGGTTCTGCCGTAGGCTGTTGAGCCATCTACGTCGTTGCTGCTTCCGCCTCTCCTTGTCATGTTGCTCTTACTGCATCAACGACTGCTTGAGCGTTTGATAACAAAGACCAGGTTGGGAAAGTCCACGACTATTGTCTGTGTCTGCTACTGGAAACGGCCTGAGACTCCACATGGCGGCTCTTAGTGCGACTGACATACCGCATGGAGTGACGTGGCTTGGGACTATGTCGGTATTTCCCCAAAGAGGAAGGGATGATGCAACACAGCGACGGTAAGTATTTCCCTCAGTTATGAAACCAAAGTATCAATCCGTAGAGGAAGATCATGCACCCATGTAAACAACACATGCACACAAATACTTGCAACCCGACGCAAAAGGGAGGTTGTCAAGCTCTCTATGGTAATAAGATAGATTAGGTAATGATAGTTTTGGCAAATAGATCTCGTAAGAACACAAAATAAAGTAACTAAACAAAAAGTGCAGCAAGGTGTTTTTGCGTTTTTAGATTGATAGATCTGAAAACATCTGAAAATAAAAAGGCAAAATAGTAGATAAGAAAGCAATATGTTCGAAAAGTAGATCCCGGGTCGTAGGTTTCACTACTGGATTCTCTCATGAGTATAGCACACGGTGGGAGAACGAATTACTGTTGGGCAATTGATAGAAGATAAAATAATCATGACGATATCCAGGCAATGATCATTATATAGGCATCATGTACAAGATAAGTAGACCGAAATGATTCCTCATATACTTATATTACTCCACGCATCGACCACTATCCAACATACATCTAGTGTATTAAGTTCATGGGAATACGGAGTTATATAATAAGAACGGTGACATGATGTAGACGAGATCTATTCATGTAGGAATATAAACGATCTTCTTATCCTTAATAGCAATGATACATGCGCGTCTTGCTCCCCCTTCTGTCACTGGGAAAGAACACCGCATGATCGATCCCATCACAAAGCACCTCTTCCCATGGCAAGCAAAATCGATCTATTTGGCCTAACTAAAGCAAAGATTTGAAGAAGACTCAAAACATATTCATTGATAGAAATTGATCATGAACTCAAAATTCATCGGATCCCAAAAAATACACCACAAAAGTCATTACATCAAATAGATCTCCAAGAGACCATTGTATTGAGAATCATAGAGAGAGAGGAAGCAATAGCTACTGCCTACGGACCCGAAGGTCTATGGTGGACTACTCACGCATCATTGGAGAGGCACCTATGATGAAGATGAACCCCTCCGTGATAGTGTTAGATTGGATCTCGAGGTTCTCGAACTTGCGGCGGCTGGAATTGCGTTTCGTCGACTCCCCTAGAGTTTTCTAAATATTTGGGAATTTATAGAATGAATAGTCGATTGAGGGGAGCCCCGATGTGGGCACCGTCCACCAGGCTGTGCTAGGGGCCTCTGGCATGCCCTGGTAGACTGTGTCCACCTTGGGCCCCCTCTCTTGTGGTTGTTTGGCCCATCCTGGTTCTTCTGGTCCATAAAAAATCTCCAAACATTTCCGTAGTGTTTGGGCTCCGTTTGGTACTGATTTTATGCGAAGTAAAAAACAAGCAAAAACAACAACTGTCACTTTGGCACTATGTCAATAGGTTAGTCGCAAAAAATGATATAACGTTGCTATAAAATGATCGTAAAACATCCAAGATTGATAGTATAACAGCATGGAACAAGCCAAAATTATAGATATGTTGGAGACGTATCAGCATCCCCAAGCTTAATTCCTACTCGTCCTCGAGTAGGTAAATGATAAAAATAGAATTTTTGATGTGGAATGCTGCCTAACATGTTCATCATATATTCTCTTCTCTGTAGCATGGAGATTTGGAATTTTAGATGGTTCAAAGTTATAGTGTAGTTTTGAGATACAAACTTTAATACTCAAGCATACCAACAAATAACCATGTCTTTCGAAATATCAACACTAAAGCAAGTTATACCTAGCCCATCATGCTCAATCATTGATCCATTCAGAATACACACTCAAATATTAGCTACACCTAATGCTCAAGTACGATCATAGTGCCTCCTAGTTGGTGCTTTATAAGAGAAGATGCAGACTCAAAGTGAAAATAAAAGTTGCATAAATTAAATAGATAGGCCCTTCGCAAAGGGAAGTAGGGATTTGTAGAGGTGCCAGAGCTCAAGTGTTTAAATTGATAGAGAAAAATATTTTGGGTGGCATGCCTTTCCTGTCAACAAAAACGGCTGAGAGATTTCAATATCTTTCCATGCTAGATACACCATAGGCGGTTCCTATACAGAAAATTAAGTGTATTCATTTTTCCACCATACTTTCACTTTCCATGGCTAGCTGAATCCACGGTTGCATTCCATACCAACAATTTCCAACGAATTTATTATTTGACAACATAAAGTTAAAAAAAACTTTTCCATTTTGGGACTGGGTGATACGTCCCCAATGTATCTATAATTTTTGATGATGGCATGCTATTATATTTTCTGTTTTGGATGTTTTATATGCATTAATATGCTATTTTATATTATTTTTGGGACTAACCTATTAATCTAGAGTCAAGTGCAAGTTTCTATTTTTTCCTTGGTTTTAAGTTTTGCAGATATGGAATATTAATCGAAGTCCAAACGGAATAAAACCCGTGGAAGGAATTTTTCTGGAAGGAAACAAGTCATCCAAGCTTGGAGTGCACATCAAGGGAGGACCTAGGGTGCCACAAGCCTTCTAGGTGCGGGCCCCCTGGCCATGCCTAGCACGCTTGTCGCCTTCAGGAAGGTCTCCTAACCCTAATTCTTGGCCTAAAACACCCAAACATTCCCCAACATCAGAACGAGCCACGCAAATACTTTTCCGCCGCCGGAAGCCTCCATTCCCGAGTGATCCAATCTTGGAGCCTTTTCCGGTAATATGCCGAAGGGGGTTTCGATCACGGAGGGCATCTACATCAACTCCATTGCCCCTCCAACGATGCGTGCGTAGTCCACCACAGACGTACGGGTCCATAGATAGTAGCTAGATGGCTTATTCTCTCTCTTTGATCTTCAATAGCATGTTCTTCATGATCTTCATGGAGATCTATTCGATGTAATCCTATTTTGTGGTGTGTTTGTCAAGATCCAATGAATTGTGAGTTTATGTTCAGATTATCCATGAATCTTATTTGAATCTCCTTTGATTTTTTTTATATGCATGATTTCATATCCTTGCAAGTCTCTTCGAGTTATTGGTTTGGTTTGGCCAACTAGATTGGTAATTCTTGCAATGGGAGAAGTGCTTGGAATTGGGTTCAATCTTGTGGTGTCCTCATCCAGTGACATAGTAGGGGTAGCGAGGCATGTATTGTATTGTTGCCATCAAGGGTAACAACATGGGGTTTTCATCATATTGCTTGAGTTTATCCCTCTACATCATGTCATCTTTCTTAATGTGTTACTCTATTCTTCATGAACTTAATACTCTAGATACAGGCAGGAGTCGGTCAATGTGAGTGAGTAGGGATTGCAATGCAACGGATGCACTAGAGATATAAGTGTATGAAAGCTCAAAAGGAAACTAAGTGGGTGTGTATCCAACTTGCTTGCTCATGAAGACCTAGGGCAATTTGAGGAAGCCCATCATTGGAATATACAAGCCAGTTTATATAATGAAAAATTCACACTAGTATATGAAAGTGACAAAATAGGAGACTCTCTATCATGAAGATCATGGTGATACTTTGGAGCACAAGTGTGGAAAAAGATATAGTACCATTGTCCCTTCTCTCTTTTCTCTCATTTTTTTATTTTGGTGGGCATCTAAGGCCTCCTATTTTTTATTTGGGCTTCGCTGGCCTCTTTTATTTTTCATAAAGTCCGGAGTCTTATCCCCACTTTTGAGGGAATCATAGATTCCATCATCCTTTCCTCACATGGGACAATGCTCTAATAATGATGGTCATCACACTTTTATTTACTTACAACTGAAGAATTACAACTCGATAACTAGAACAAATTATGACTCTATATGAATGCCTCTGGCGGTGTACCGGGATGTGTAATGATCTAGCATAGCAAATGACATCAAAAAAGGACAAGCCATGAAAACATCATGCTAGCTATCTTACGATCATGCAAAGCAATATGCAAATGATGGTGTGTGTCATAATATATGGAATGGTCGAAGTTGCTTGGCAATATATCTACGAATGGCTATGGAAATGCCATAATAGGTAGGTATGGTGACTGTTTTGAGGAAGGATATATGATGTCTGTTTTGAGGAAGGTAGGTTTATCTCACCGACGAAAGTTGCGCGGTACTAGAGAGGCTAGCAAGGGTGGAAAGGTGAGAGTGCGTATAATCCATGGACTCACATTAGTCATAAACAAATCACATAGTTATTGAAAAGGTCTATTACTCATCGAAAAAAGCATTAGATGCATGCCCCTAGGGGAGAGGTTGGTAGGAGTGAACCATCGCGCGCTCCTGACCCTGACACAAAGGCCGATAATCTATAAACAAATCATGTTCCGAGTTCCTTACGTAACGGTTCACCATACGTGTGTGCTACGGGAATCACAAACTTTTACACAAGTATTTTTACCAATTCATAATTACTTCCTAACATTAATCTTAACATTACCATCTTTATATCTCAAAACTTTATGCAAGGAATCAAACTTCTCATAATACTCAATGCACTTAATATGGAAGTTTTTATTATATTCCTCTTGGATGCCTATCATATTAGGACTAAATTCATAACTAAACCAATTAACACGATGTTTAGTGACTCTCAAAATAATATAAGTGAGGTAAAAGATTTCAATTATTTCTATAAAAGCAAACACCACCGTGCTCTAAAAAGATATAAGCGAAGCACTAGAGCAAAATTGCCCATCTCAAAAGATATAAGTGAAGCACATAGAGTATTCTAATAAATTCACGATTAATGCATGTCTCTATAAAAATATGTGTTCAGCAAGGATGATTGTGGAAAACTAGAAAGCAAAGATTCATATCATACAACACGCTCCAAACAAAACACATATCATGTGGTGAATAAAAATATAGCCTCAAGTAAATTTACCGATGGATTGAAGACGAAAGAGGGGATGCCTTTCAGGGCATCCCCAAGCTTAGGCTATTTTTCATCCTTGAATATGACTCAGCTTAACTTGAGAATCCCCAGGCTTAGGATCTTGCCACTCCTTATTCCATAGTCCATCAAATCTTTACCTAAAACTTGAAAACTTCACAAAACAAAACTTAACAGAAAACTCGTGAGATCCGTTAGTATAAGAAAATAAATCACCACTTTAGGTACTGTTGTCAACTCATTATTTATTTATATTGGTGTAATACCTACTGTATTCTAACTTCTCAATGGTTCATACCCCGCGATACAACCCATAGATACATCAAAATAGGTACACAACACAAAGAAAACATAATCTGTCAAAAACAGAACAGCCTGTAGCAATCTGAAAACTTTGTATACTTATGTAACTCAAAAAACATTTAAGAATTAGGAAAACCTGGTAAATTTGTATATCAATCTTATGTAAAAATTTAAGACTCATTAGACTCTCTGAAAAATTTATAAAATTCCTGGACTGGGCACAAAAGTTTCTGCTTTTCAGCAAGATCAAATCAACAACCCCCATAGACCATCCCAAAGTTCTTACTTGGCTCAAACAATAATTAAAACACCAAAACACAATTATTACAGACATAGTAATGTGTTAAACACTCAAAACAGAAGCAAAAACAGAACATAAAAAGAAAATTGGGTTGCCTCCCAGCAAGCGCTATTGTTTAACGCCCCCAGCTAGGCAAAACACAAAAGATCTAGGTATTGTCGTCTTTGGTATCCATCTACTCAATTGCAAAATTACAAGTCCTAGGGGGTCTGTTCTTATTATGAATAATAATGCTCCTAGGCAAGAAGTCAATATATTCAATTGTGGCAATTGGTTTCTTAACAACATTTAAAAAGTTTGGGTGAATACTTATCATCTTAAGATCTTCACCTCCTTTACTAGAGGATTCACCCTTACTTTTTGGAACATAAACAAACTTGGCAGATTTAGGAGGAGAAAGATTTGGACTGGTTTGAACCAAGGCAAAAGCGGATCCCAAGTTGGTAATAATGTCTTATAGCTTGCCAATTCTAGAGGAATCATGATCCAATTTTTCATTAACTAGGTGTTCTTTTTGCCTTAGATTTTTTAGAGTAACTCCTACCTTATATCCATATTGAGTATTGTGTTATGAATCCTTTATCCAAGTTTTCAATAAGCTCAACCATAGCAACCTTTATTCAATAATATCTAGCCTTCGCACCACATGTCCCAAAGTCAAGATTGTTCCATTAACCATGATTGGAGGTGAACCTACCAAATTTATCATAGCGCTATAAGAATCAAAGGTATGACTACCCAAGAAATTTCCTCCTATAATGGTATCTAGTGTTGGAAATATACCCTAGAGGAAATAATAAATTGGTTATTATTGAATTTCCTTGTTCGTGATAATCGTTTATTATCCATGCTATAATTGTATTGATTGGAAACTAAATACATGTGTGGGTATATAGACAACACTGTGTTCCTAGTATGCCTCTAGTAGACTAGCTCGTTGATCAAAGATGGTTAAGGTTTCCTAGCCATGAACAACAGATGTTATTTGATAACAGGATCACATCATTAGGAGGAATGATGTGATGGACAAGACCCAAACTATAAACGTAGCATTTGATTGTGTCAGTTTATTTCTACAGTTTCCTGCATGTCAAAGATCTATTCCTATGACCATGAGATCATGCAACTCACTGACACTGGAGGAGTGTCTTGTGTGTATCAAATGTCGGAACGTAACTGGGTGACTATAAAGGTGCTCTACAGGTATCTCCGAGAGTGTTTGTTGAATTGGCATGGATCAATACTGGGATTTTTTACTCCGTTTGATGGAGAGGTATCTCAGGGCCCACTCGGTAATACAACATCAAAACAAGCCTTGAAAGCAATGTGCCTAAAGTGTTAGTTACGGGATCTTGTATTACGGAACGAGTAAAGAGACTTGCCGGCAACGAGATTGAACTAGGTATACAGATACCGACGATCGAATCTCAGGCAGGTAACATACCGAAGAACAAAGGGAACGACATACGGGATTAACTGAATCCTTGACATAGAGGTTCAACCGATAAAGACCTTCATAGAATATGTAGGAATCAATATGGGCATCCAGGTCCCGCTATTGGTTATTGACCGTAGAGGTTTCTCGGTCATGTCGACATAGTTCTCGAGCCGCAGGGTCTGCACACTTAAGGTTCGGTGATGTTTCGGTAGTATAGAGTTATGTATGGTGGTGACTGAAGGTTGTTTGGAGTCCCATATGACATCCCGGACGTCACGAGGAGATATGGAATGGTTCAGAGGTAAAGATTGATATATAGGAAGTCCTGTTTTGGTCACCGGAAAAGTTTTGGGCTCATCGGTAGTGTATAGGGAGTGCGGGGAGGGTACCGGGGGACCATCGGGAGGGGTATTTCGACCCAAGAGGCTACATGGGCTGTGGGAGGAGGTTTACCAGACCTTAGTGGGCTGGACAAAGACCCACAGGAAGCCCGTGCGGCTGAGGTGATGAAACCCAAGGGTGGAAGGAAGGCAAAGTGGGAGAGAAGGAGTCCTAGTCCTTATAGGATTGGAGGAGGACTCCTCCTCCCCACCTTCGTTGAAGTAAAGGGCTGGCCCCTTGGGGGAAAAGCCCCCTCCTCCGCTCCTCCTATATATACTAGAGGTTTGAGGGTTTTTTGAGACAGAAAAACAGCCACATGTTACCTCTCCTCCAGTTCATAGTTTCTCCTCTAGATCGGTTTCAGCGCTGCTGGAGAACTCGTCTACCTCTCTGCTCCCTCTTGCTGGATCAAGAAGGCAGAGATCATCATCAAGCTGTACGTGTTCTGAACACGGAGGTGCCATCCGTTCGGTGCTAGATTGGGACGGATCATGATTGGATCGCGGGACGCTCGATGATTTGGATCGCGAAGACGTTCGACTACATCAACCACGTTTCTTAACGCTTCCCGCTTAGAGATCTACAAGGGTATGTAGATCCACTATCCCTCTCGTAGATGCTCATCACCATGGAAAGATCTTACGTGTGCGTAGGAAATTTTTTGTTTCCCATGCAACATTCCCCAACATCTAGAACATATCTATTCCATGGAGAAACACCCACATAAAAATTGTGAAGGAGAACAGTAGTAGATTGCTTACAAATAGATCTATTTTGAGCATTGCAAATTCTATACCAAGCATCTTTTAAGTTTTCCCCCTCCTTTTGCTTAAAATTAAGAACTTCATTCTCGGGAGTATTGGCTATATTGGTAAGATTAGCCATGAGTTCAAGCAATCGAACACACAAGCAAACAAAAGGCAAACGAAAAGGTGAACGGAAGAAGGGCGAATAAAAAGGCAAATCTTTTTCCTATTTTATGAAAATCATTTTAGAAGTGGGGGAGAGGAAAACGAGAGGCAAATGGCAAATAATGTAAATGCAAGAGATCAGTTTGTGATGGGTGCTTGGTAGGCTTGATGTGTATCCTCTCCGGCAATGGCGCGAGAAATCCTTCTTACTTCCTTTGGAGCTTGTGTTGGTTTTCCCTTGAAGAGGAAAGGGTGATGCAGCGAAGTAGATAAGTATTTCCCTTAGTTGATGGGAACCAAGGTATCAATCTAGTAGGAGGAACAAGCAAGTCCAATGGATGCACCTACACAAACGATCAAACTCTTGCACCGAACGCTATAAAGGGGTTGCCAATCCCTTCACCGTTATTTTCAAGGATTAGATCTGATAAAGATAGGTGTAAAATATTGCAGAAAGTAAAAGGTAAATAATATGCAGCAATGTATTTTTGGTTTATAGATCAGAAAATATAATATGGAAAGTAGAACCGGGGGCCATAGGTTTCACTAGAGACTTCTCTCTCGAAAGAAAATAGCACGGTGGGTAAACAAATTACTGTCGAGCAATTGATAGAAAAGCAAATAATTATGATGATATCAAAGGCAATGATTATGCATATAGGCATCATTTTCGTGTCAAGTAAACCAAAGTGATTTTGCATCTACTACTATTACTCCACACATCGACCGACTCATGTCTGTATCTAGAGTATTAAGTTCATGAAGAACAGAGTAACGCAATAGGTAAGATGACATGACATAGAGGGATAAACTCAAGCAATATGATGAAAACTCCATCTTGTTACCCTTGGTGGCAACAATACAATACGTGCCTCGCTAGCCCTACTTTGCTACTGGGTGAGGACACAGCAAGATTGAACCCAAAACTAAGCACTTCTCCCATTGCAAGAATTACCAATCTAGTTTGCCAAACCAAACCAATAACTCGAAGAGACTTGCAAAGATATGAAATCATGCATATAAGAATTCAGAAAAGACCTAAATAATATTCATGGATAATCTGAACATAACCCCACAATTTATTGGAGCTCGACAAACGCACCGCAAAAGAGTATTACATCGGATAGATCTCCATGAAGAGCATGAAGAACATGGTATTGGAGCACAAAGAGAGAGAAGAAGCCATCTAGCTATGGACCCGTAGGTCTGTGGTGGACTACTCACGCATCATCAGAGGGGCAATGGAGTTGATGTAGATGCCCTCCGTGATCGGATCCCCCTCCGACAGATTACCGGAAAAGGCTCCAAGATTGGATCTCTCGGGAACGGAGGCTTCTGGCGGCAGAAAAGTATTTGCATGGCTCTTTTTGGTATTGGGGGATATTTAGGTATTTATAGGATGAATATTAGGGCTAGGAGACCTTCCAGGAGGTGGCAAGCTTGCCAGGCACGGCCAGGGGGGTGCTCGTGCCCCCCTGGCTTGTGAGCTCCTGACAGCTTCCTTGTCGTGCACTCCAGGCCTGGTAGATCTCTTTCGTTACAGAAAAAATCATCAAAAAGATTTTATTCTGTTTGGACTCCGTCTAATATTCCATATCTGCAATACTCAAAAAAAGGAAAAATAGAAACTGGCACTAGGCTCTAGATTAATAGGTTAGTCCCAAAAATAATATAAAATAGCATATTAATGCATATCAAACATCCAAAACAAATAATATAATAGCATGACACAACTAAAAATTATAGATAAGTTGGAGACATATCATTCTCGTTAATAGAAATGATACATGTGTATCTCGCTGCCCCTTCTGTCACTGGGAAAGAACACCGCAAGATCGAACCCATCACAAAGCACCTCTTCCCATGGCAAGAAAAATCGATCTAGTTTGCCTAACTAAACCAAAGATCCGAAGAAGAAATATGAGGCTATAAGTAATAATGAAAATAAGATATCAAAGAAGACTCATATCATAATCATGTATAGAAACTGATCGTCAACTCAAAATTCATCGGATCCCAACAAGCACACCGCAAAAGTCATTACATCAAATAGATATCCAAGATAACATTGTATTGAGAATCATAGAGAGAGAGAGGAATCCATATCGCTACTGCCTATGGCCCCGTAGGTCTATGGTGGACTACTCACGCATCATCGGAGAGGCACCTATGATGAAGATGAACCCCTTGCTACCTCTTGAGCTTGCGTTGGTTTTCCCTTAAAGAGGAAAGGGTGATGCAGCAAAGCAGATAAGTATTTTTCTCAGTTGTTGAGAACCAAGGTATCAATCCGGTAGGAGGAACAAGCAAGTCACCAATGGTTGCACCTACACAAACAATCAAACTCTTGCACCCAATGCTATAAAGGGGTTGTCAATTCCTTCACAATTATTTGCAAGGATTAGATCCGATAGATATAAATGTAAACAAGAATGAAAACTAAAAGGTAAATAAAGTGCAGCAAAGTATTTTTGGTATTTTTGGTTTATAGATCTGAAAGTATATTGTGGAAACTAGACCCGGGGGCCATAGGTTTCACTAGAGGCTTCTCTCTTGAAGGCAAATATCATGGTGGGTAAACAAATTACTGTCAAGCAATTGATAGAAAAGCGAATAATCATGTAGTTATCCATGGAAATGATCATGCATATAGGCATCGCGTCTGTGTCAAGTAGACCAAAACGATTCTACATCTACTACTATAACTCCACACATCGACCGACTCCTGCTTGCATCTAGAGTATTAAGTTCATGAAGAACAGAGACAGCCTCCACTTCCCATTCATCTTGCACACCACAACGGGGTTGGCCAGCCATGTTGGGTGGAGCACTCCTCTGACCAAGCCTGTCGCTTCCATTTTCTTGATTTCCTTGGCAATGAATTCTTGCCGCTCCCAGGCTTGCTTCCTAACTTTCTGCTTGACGGCCTACGCATGAGGATAGACAGCAAGGTGGTGATCAATTACCTCCCTAGGAACACCAGGGACATCAGATGGCTGGCAAGTAAACACATCGACATTCGCCCGTCGGAAGGCAATGAGCGTGCTTTCCTATTTGTCGCTAAGGGCGGAACTTATGGTGAAAGTTTCCCCATACCATCCTCCTTGACTGACACCTTCTTGGTCTCTGGTGGAGCTGCCTTGGATTTCTTGTTCTTGCCTGTGGAGCTCTCAAGTACATCATCAACGGGAGCACAGAACTTCAAAGAGGCGCAGTTGCCGGAATGTGCACCCGAGGCCTTGCCGGTCTTCTTCCCTCGGGAGCTTCAGCGGCAGGAGCAGGTGCCTTGGCCGTAGGTGCTGCAACTGCCTCCCGGTAGAGTTGGTCGGACCAGATGAGTGCATCCTTCTTGTCAGAGTCGATCAAGATGACGTTGATCGGCCCAGGCATCTTCAACACATTGTAAGCATAGTGTGATGCTGCCATTAACTTGGCCAGCCCCGGCTGTCCAAGGATCCCATTATAGGGCAAGGGTATCTTGGCGACGTCAAAAACAATCTTCTCCGTCCTGATGTTCATGTCACTGCCAAATGTTAACGGCAATGTGATCTCACACTTCGGTTGGGTCCTTCCTGGATTGATCCCTTGAAAAGTGCCCGTTTCCTCGAGATCTTCGTTAGGAATTTGCAATCTCTTGATCACATCGGGCGAGATCATATTTAGACTGGCCCCACCGTCAACTAACATTTTCGTCACCTTGAGGTTGCGAATTGTTGGCGAAACCAACAATGGCACACACCCGACTACTGTTGTATGACCGGGTTATCCTCGGCGTCAAAAACTATAGGCGTGTGGGACCATCTCAAAGGCTTCTGCGCTTCAACATATGGTTCCGTCGCATTAATCTCGCGCGCCCACTGCTTGAGTTGGCGGCGTGAAGAGTCCAGCGAGGCGCCTCCGTCGATGCACATGACATTTGTAGCTCTCTCAAACTCTTGCTCACTGGACTCATCATCCTCTTCGTTGCCATCATCCTCCTCCTCTCTCTTGTCACGGCCTCGAGCGGGCCTCTCCTGCTTCTTGGTCTTGCCACGGCGACCTCCTTGGCCACCGCGCTTCTTGCCGGACCCCTCTGCATCCTCCTGAGCCTTCTCCTTATCTCACCTTACGTACTCAACTTTCTGCCTCTTGGCAAGCTACTCGACTTGTCTGCATTTTTGGAGATCATGGCCCTTGGTGCGATGGATCTTGCAATACTGCCTGTCGGAGCCCTCCATCTTGTCGGCAGCCGCCAAGGCCTGACAAGAGACACACCCGGCAACCTCCTTGTCGAGGGTGTCAACCTTTGTCTTCTTGGCGGTGTTAGGGTTGCGGGATTCATCGACGACAAGCACGGTCTTATCCTTGCATTTCTTGTTCAACCGACGGCCTTTCCTTGCTGGGGTGGTGGCGTCTTGGTTAGAGTCGAATCCAGCACGTTTCCCATCACCGCTCGATGGTGGTCCGAGCGTCCTCCTTGGATCGCTCCGGAAGAACTTGACGTTGATTGCAGCGAGTTCGGTGGACAGACGATGCCATGGAGTCATCACCACCAGTGCCGGCCGGCCGAGTCGGCGACTACAGATGTCGCTGCAGAGGAGAATGCACCGTGGTTGTGCCACCTCTGGCCTTATCGCCATTGGTATGCGCTGACTCGATGCAGCGCTGCTGCGAAAGCTCCGCTCCCCGCAGTTCATCCCTATCAGCAAAACTGACGAGGCTCTGGATAGTAGCCCTTGAGTCATCAAGCTTCTCCGCCGCAAGAGGGAAATTCAGGAGTAGCTTCGCTCACGCCAATGCTTCAGCTGACGAGGTTGGTAGCGGAAGGTGCGATGAGCGTGATGTGCTCTGACTCCTAACTGTGTTAGAAGGAGCTCCATCACGCTCTCGTGACTGTGCTCCACCCCCGTTTGCATATCGACGCTCATGTTGCTCCCACGCATCTCGAGAATGATGCGCATGAGCCTTTCCATGGGGGCGCTTGGAACCTCCGACGTTGCGATGCTACTCATCGTGCATGACCTAAGAAGGTCGTGGCGTATGCGCCTGTGTATGTGCTTTGGGAGGCGCCCTTCCATCCCTTTAGTTCATCATGTTGCCTGTGGGCTGGGTGGCTCTGTCTTGAGGACCAGCGGCACGTGGATTGCCACCATCACTACGAACGGCCCTGCTGGCCTGGCCTTGATCACCAGAACACCGTGGAGGCTCGAGACCTCCGTCCGCATCCGCACCGCCGCCCGTCTGAGCAACTACGGGCACGCAGGGCATGGACAGGTCAACCGCCATGAATCCCTTCTTCTTGGGGGGCCATGGCAATGAAGATGATGAAGAATCTGGCGCACCGATCATTGGATTAGGTTCATACAACCAGTCCCCCTACCTGGCGCGCCAAAGATGACGGTGCACGACACCTATGGGATCCCTTGGTGGTTCGGCGGGAGGACGGTATGCACAAAGAGAAGATAGAACAAACGGCGTGAGGGGGGATTTTACCTAGGTTCGGGCCGTTGAGAAGCGTAAAACGCAACTCCTGCTTTCATGTATTATAGGTATGTTGAGGGTTTTGGTTACAGGAGCGCTATGAACAGCTGCTACGCGTGTGCCTGCCAGAAGGTGGAAGAAAAAGGCTCCTCCCGGAATGCCTTGGGCCTCCTTTTATATGACTAGGGGGGATCTTAATAGTGGTGTACAGTGCATGCACGACGTGCACAGTGCTACAGTGGTATCATACCTAGCACTGACGGTGTAGGAAAAATGCACTTAATGCTCTGTCAGGTGTCCCTAACCTTCTATCGGACGGGATGGGAGCCCGTCCCATCTGCACCGCTTAGCCTCTCCATTGCCAACACCTTGAAACATACCCTGGTGGATTGACACCTAGCCTCTGCGCTGGCAGGGTGGCGAGGCCTTGCCGGGTGCACCCCTTGCTGGGGTCCTGCAGGCTTCCCCCGACAAGATCTTGTTGGGGTCCCCAGCTTTCAGCCTTCTATCTTGTGCTTGAATGTTCCTTGCCGTATTCATATTTGCTTCTAGCTGTCCCATGGTAGGCCTTGCCGCTGGCGTGGCTACAACTGCCTGTGCACAAGTATGGGGTACAAGAGCCCAAACTTTAGTACACCAACATCCTCTAGTTACTAAGGATAATTTTAACCGCTGTTGAGTAATCCACTCTTGGATCACTCTTGTACCCCCTTGTCAGCCATGGGGCAAGGCACACATCAAGTGCAGTACACAGCATGGCATACCAAATAGAGCCTATGGCTAGTGGCATAGGGGACGACCTTCGTCTTTTCTATTAATTTTGTCATGGTCGAGGTTTGAGTCTCACTCAACTCCACACCTTAAAAATTAGGCAAGGACTCTTTCTTTGACTGATCCATTTTGAACTCTTTCAAAATCTTGTCAAGGTATGTACTCATTGAAAGTTTTATCAGATGTCTTGATCTATCTCTATAGATCTCGATGCCCAATATTTAAGTAGCTTCATTCCAGGTTTTCCTTTGAAAAACTCTTTTCAAACAACCATTTATGCTTTCTAGAAATTCTACATTATTTCCGAACAACAATATGTCAACCACATATACATATCATAAATTCTATAGTGCTCCCACTCACTTTCCCGTAAATACAAGTTTCTCGTAAACTTTGTATAAACCCAAAACTTTGATCACCTCATCAAAGCATATATTCCAACTCCGAGATGCTTGCTCCAGCCAATAGCAGGATTGCTGGAGCTTGCACACCTTTTAGCATCCTTAGGAGTGACAAAACTTTCTGGTTGTATCACATACAACCTTTCCTTGCAGAAACCGTTAAGGAAACTATGTTTTGACATCCATCTGCCAAATTTCATAACCAAAAATGCAGCAACTACTAACATAATTTCAACAGACTTTTAGCATCGCTACGGGTGAGAAAGTCTCATCGCAGTCAACTCCTTGAACTTGGCGGAAACTTCTTTGCGACAAGTCAAGCTTTATAAATGGTGATATTCACCATCAACGCGTGTCTTCATCTTAAAGGTCCATCTGTACTCAACGACCTATCGTTCAACGGGCAAGTCTACCAAAGTCCATACTTGGTTTCCATACATGGATCCTTTCTTAGATTTCGTGGCCTCTAACCATTTGTTGGAATCCGGGCCCATCATCGCGTCTCCATAGTTCCTAGGTTTATTGTTGTCCAACAACATGACCTCCAAGACAGGGTTGCCGTACTGCTCAAGAGCAGTACGCGTCCTTGTGGACCCACAAGGTCCGATAGTAACTTGATCCGAAGCTTCATGATCATCATCATTAACTTCCTTTTCAACTAACATAGGTTCCACATAAACATCTTTTTGCGCTCCACTACTCTCTGGTTGAAACAAAGGTTCAACAACCTCATCAAGTTATATCTTCCTGCGACTCAATTCTTTCGAGAGAAACTCTTTCTCGAGAAAGGACCCGTTTTTAGCAACAACCACTTTGCACTCGGATTTGAGATAGAAGTTATACCCAACTGTTCTTAATGTATCCTACGAAGTTGCACGTTTCCGCTTTGGGTTCGAGCTTATCAGACATAAGTGTCGCATTCCCAAACTTTGAGAAATGACAGCTTAGGTTTCTATCAAACCATAATTCATACGATGTCATCTCAACAGATTTAGATGATGACGTATTTAAAGGGGATGGATTTGTCTCTAATGCTTAATCACATAACGATAGTGGAAAAACAATAAGAGACATCATAGTACGCACCATATCCTATAGAGCATGACTACAACGTTTGGACACACCATCACACTATGGTGTTCCACGCGGTGTGATTTGTGAAAAGATGTCCACATTGTCTTGAGTTGCATACCAAACCCGTAACTCAGATATTCACCTCCACGATCATATCGTAGACATTTTATCTTCTTGTCATCATAATCTTCAACTTCACTCTGAAACTGCTTGAACCTTTCAAATGTTTTAGACTTGTGTTTCATTAAGTAAATATACCCATATTTACTCAAATCATCAGTGAAGGTAAGAAAATAACGATATCCACTGTGTGTTTCAACACTCATTGGACTACATGCATCAACATGTATCAATTCCAATAAGCCACCAGCCCGCTCCATCATATCAAAAACGGGGTCTTTAGTCATCTTGCCCAAGAGCCATGGTATGCATGTCTCAACCGATTCGAAATTGAGTGAGTCAAAAGATCCATCAACATGGAGTTTCTTCATGCGCTTTACACCAATATGACCTTCCTGGCAGTTCCACAAGAATGTGGTACTTATCATTACTAACTTGCATCTTTTGGTATCATTATTATAAATATGTGTATTACTACGATCGAGATTCAATAAACCATTCCGATTGGGTGCATGGCCATTGAAGGTATTATTCATATAAATAGAATAGCCTTTGTTCTGTAACTTAAATGAATAACCGTATTGCAACAAACACGATCTAATCATGTTCATTCTCAACACAAACACCAAATAACATTTATTTAGGTTCATCACTAATCCCGAGGGTAGAGAGAACGTGCGATGGTGATCACATCAACCTTGGAAAATACTTCCAACACACATCGTCACCTCACCCTTAGCTAGCCTCCGTTTATTCTGTAGCTTTTATTTCGAGTTACTAACATTTAGCAACTGAACCGGTATCTAATACCCAGGTGCGACTAGGAGTACTAGCAAGGTACACATCAGTAACACGTATATCGAATATACTTACATCGACGTTGCCATCCTTCTTATCAACCAAGTATCTAGGGTTGTTCCGCTTCAGCAACCGTTCTCCTCATAATAGAAGCTCTTAGTCTTAGGTTTGGGTTCAACCTTGGGTTTCTTCTCTAGAGCAGCAACTGACTTGCCATCCATGAAGTTTCCTTCCTAGCCCTTGCCCTCCTCGAAACTAGTCGTTTCAATAACCATCAACACTTGATGCTCCTTCTTGATTTCTACATTCGCGGTGTCAAACATCGTGAATAGCTCAGTTATCATTATTTCCATCTCTGGCATTTTAAAGTTCATCATGAAGCTCTAGTAGCTTAGTGACACTGGCTTGGAGAATTATATCAATCACTTTCTTATCTGGAAGATCAACTATCACTCGATTCAAGCGATTGTAGTACCCAGACAATCTGAGCACATGCTCACCAATTGAGCTATTCTCCTTCATCTTGCAGGCAAAGAATCTTGTTGGAGGTCTCATACCTCTTAACACAGGAACGAGCCTGAGATCCCAATTTCAGGTCTTAGAACATCTCATATGTTTCGTGATGTTCAAAACTTTTTAAAGCCTCAATTCTAATCCATAGTGCATGACACACTGAACTACCAAGTAGTCATCAGAACGTGTCTGTCAGATGTTCACAACATCTACAGACGATGCTTGAGGGGGTGGCACCGAGCGGTGCATTAAGGACATAAGCCTTTTGTGCAGAAATGAGGACAATCCTTAGATCATGGACCTAGTCCGCATTATTGCTACCATTATCTTTCAACTCTATTTTCTCTAGGAACTTATTTAAAAATACAAGGGAGCTATAGCGCGAGCTATCTACAAAATAATTTGCAAAGACAATTTTTACTATGTTCATGATAATGAGTTCAATTAATCATATTACCTAAGAACTCCCACCCAAATTGACATCCCTCTGGTCATTCGAGTGACACATGATCCAAATTCACCAACTCAAGTCCAATCATCACGTGAGGTGAGGTGGTTTCAGTGGTGAACATCATCATGTTGATCATATCTACTATATGACTCATGTTCGACCTTTTGGTCTCTTGTGTTCTGAGGCCATGTCTGTACATGCTAGGCTTGTCAAGTTTAATCGGAGTGTTCTGCACGTGCAACACTGGCTTGCACCTGTTGTATGTGAACATAGAGTCTATCACACCCGATCATCACGTGCTGTCTCGAAACGACGAACTTTCACAATGGTGCACACTCAAGGAGAACACAATTTTGTCTTGAAATTTTAGTGAGGGATCACCTTACAATGCTACCGTCGTCTTAAGCAAAACAAGGTGCATAAAAACATTAACATCACATGCCAATCATAAGTGACATGATACGTCCATGAACTTGTGCTTTTGATCTCCATCTCTAAAGCGCCGACATGATCTCCATCGTCACAGGCATGACACCATGATCTCCATCATCTTGATCTCCATCAACGTGTCGCCATCGGGGTTGTCAGGCCCACCATGCTTCTACTATTGTTGCTACCGCTTAGCGATAAAGTAAAGCATTACATAGCGCCTAATGATTGAAATGAAGGTCATACAATAATTAAAGACAACCCTATGGCTCCTGCCGGTTGCCGTACTCAACGACATGCAAGTCGTGATATTCTATACAAAACATGATCATCTCATACATCACATATATCTTATCATGTAATTGGCCATATCACATCACAACATACCCTGCAAAAACTAGTTAGACGTCCTCTAATTGTTGTTGCATGTTTTACATGGCTGCTACGGGTATCTAGCAAGAACAATTCTCACCTTCCGAAAAACCACAATGGTGATACACAAATTGCTATTCAACCTTCTCAAGGACTGTCACAACCCTAGCAAGTGTCTAGGCTAGCATTGTGTTTGCATCATCATCATCATCATTGCATCAATATGAAATGGGGAGAAAGAAAGAAACCCTAAGCATTTTATGAATTAAAGGAATTCCAAACAAATGAAATTTCAACAAATCCAAAATGCCCATCAGAAATGTTCCCTATGTCTGGTAATTAAGGGCATGGATATACCAGGGACCATTTCAATTATTTGAACATTTGAAATATTTTAAATTATTGAATTAAGTCTCTAGAAATGACAAATAAAAATATTATCATTATCACTGCTTTCAAAATAATCTGAAACTTTTGATACAAGTTAGAAATATTCAAACTTGAATTATAAAAGCTTTTAGAATTATTTGAAGGGGTATTTTGGACCTGCAAGAAATAAACAAATGTGAGGGGAAATCAGAAAACAGAAATAAAGGAAAAAAGAAAAGAGAGAGAGGGAGTTACCTGGTGGCCCATCTGGCCCAGGAGGGTCTTCGTCCTCCTGGCGTCCAGTCGGCATGGCGCGTGGTCGCCGCGCGCTCACGCCGGTGGCACCACGCCACCTGCCTGCCTGGCCCCTCCCTCGCCAACGCGACGCCGGGGATAAGCATCGACGCGCCTCCCCGCTGCTCTCTCCCTCTGTTCCTTTGCTCTCTCCTCTTCTCCTCTCTGCTTCGCCATGGCCGCCCCATAGTTCACCGCCGTTTGCTCACCTCGGTCCATTCCCCGTGCTGTAGAGGAGGCAGGAGCTCCGCCTCGACCCCTTGGTCCTCCTCGACGAAGGAATCGCCGCCCGGAGCTCCATCGAGGGAACCGTGACCTCTTCTTCCTCCTCGGGTCAGAAGGTCGCCGTCGTCGATTCCTCGCCATCTAGCCGTCCCCGAGCTCCAGTTCATCGCCTCAGCACCCGCAGTGACCCCCCGAGCATTTCCCCTCTCTTTCTATTCGATTTCGAGGCCCGTAGCTAAGCTCTGGCTCGAGCCCGAGCTCCACGCCGCCGTTCTCGTCGCCGATGACAACTTCGGTGACCAGTAGGTCATTCTGAGGATGTCATCGAGTTTGTAGAGTCGTGTAGGAGCTGTAGGTGCTTAGAGCGTGTGCTGTTGTGGTCTATAGCCGTGGTTCCGTCGGAGCCCGAGCGCCGCCGTCCGCCAAGGTCGTCGCCGGTGACGTTCCAGGCCTCCCCAGCCTTGGGGTCGTGCCCAGATGGACGTGCGCGTGCATGGGCAGTAGTTTGAGCCCATCCGCCGTGGTTTTGGTCGTCGGAGGAGGACTTCCGAGCCCCTCCGCCGTTCCTGGAGTCGCCGGCGGCTCAACGCCGGTGACCCTGGTCGGTTGACCATGGGGGTTGACCCCTGGCAGGTGGGGCCATCCTCTGGTTAACCTTTGATTAGTAAAAAGTTAATTATTTTAATTACTTAAGTTAATTAGACAATGACATGTGGGCCCAGGCCTGATAATTAGTTAGGATTAGTGTTAATTTTAATAGTTAAGTAAATGAGTCAATGACATATGGACCCCACATGTCAGGTTTGACTCTGGGCCGGGTTAGCTGACCAGCTGATGTCATCATGACATCATGCTGATGCAATAAGTCAATTTCCTATTTAAAAATAATGCCAGAAATTATTTAAAACTTTGAAAAATCATATAAATTAATCTGTAACTCAGATGAAAATAATTTATATATGAAAATTTATCAGAAAAATCCAGTGAATCCAATGGTGCTCTTCTCATGCATGTTAGAGCAACCTAAATAGGTGAACATGGACATTTTAGCATTAGGTCAATATTTAGAATTTGAAATGAGAACAACTTTGAACCAATATTCAAATGCATTTCAAATTGACATGATCACTAGTTACATTAGCTCATCCATGCATACTATCATGCCATGATCATGCATCATATTGTTGCATCTGCTTGTATTGAATGTTTCATCTACGTTGCGGTAGGCCCTAATCCGGAGGATACTACTCCGTACCCTGACGAAGGAGAGAACTCTTCCGCAACCCAGCAAGGCAAGCAACCCCATTGATCATTCCAATAACATCGCATTCCCTCGCTCCTGCTCTCATTTATTGCATTAGGACAAACGATCACATGTCAGTCATACACGGTAGATGATCCCATTCTTATGCATGACCTGATCTTGTCATAGTAAATAGCTAAACCCTGCAACCTAGCATACCTGGTAGATGCTTGTGCCATGATGTGCTTAGCTTACCTTGCCTGCTATGTTTGCTAAGCTTAGAGTATGTTAGGTCTGTTTCATCTGGGTGATGAACTGAGTGAAACGGTGTTGTCCGATGTGATGAGCATATAATGAATACGATTTGGTAAAGGTAGCGATGATAAGCTATGTAGGAGTACATAGTGGGTTGTCTCATTGGGACCATTCTTAGGAACTGGGTTTCGTGTTTGTGATCCAAGACTAGTTACTACCACGCATTGGGTTCCGGTAACTCGACCCCTCTCGACTTATCAGTCGCTTAGTCTTTGGTCCAGGTATTGCAAGTAGTTTCTGGTGTTTATAGCATGCTGGAGGCCGTGCGTAGCGCTGACCCTCGGGGTGGGTTACGACGCGGTAGGCAGTGGCACGGTGTACCAAGGGTCACCCGAATGGTGGGCTTGGGAACCCTGCGCACATCGTTTGGGACCGTAGCGGAACTTCGGCCAGACTTCCTTGCGGGTCAGTCTCAAATAGGCGGTAGCCTGGACTAGAGGTCTTATGTGATTGACGGTCGTGGCCGACTCCCTCGGTGGGCATCCGCTTGAAGGTTGCCGAGGTGCATGGTTTTATAAGCACACAGCGATAAGTGGCAAGAGCGTGTGTGAAGAAGTACACCCCTGCAGGGTTATGAAACTATTCGAATAGCCGCGTCCTCGGATATGGACTACTTGGAGAACTTATGTTGTTCATAGATAATCAATTTGAGACTTCTAAAAATCTCAAGACAAGTGTGAGTACCGTGGATGGCACTCTTCCGGAAGGGGAAGGTGAGTCCATGGTGGTGTATTGAGATGGAGTTAGTGGACTCGTGTGTGATAATTGAAATTGTAACAAAGAATTTAAAACTGAGTAGTGTAGGTTAGCCATGAGTCAAAGCTGGCTTTCTGCATAAACTCCTCCACCCCTTTGTCGATACATGAGCATAAATAGACTAGGTCTGTTTTAAAGACTTGCTGAGTACGATTGTACTCATCCTTGCTTAATTAATGTTGCAGAAGAAAACCAGGACCCATCAGGTGGGTTTTATCTAGACGTTGACGATGCCGAATAGCTGGTGTCCCAGCTACGATCTTGCCCGTGTGGTGGGCTGTAGATAGTCAGGCCATGTGCCCGTTTTATATTTCGCCGTCTGTACCCAGACAGCTTTAGTTTCCGCTGGCTTGTATGACTATGTTTGTATGACTTGAGTGCCGGGTCATGTGACCCCTGTCTGTATGAACATATTATGCAAGGCTCGTCTGAGCCTCTTAAATAAAAGTCATGTTATTATATGGTTATGTTGTGATGCCATGGTTGTATCTATGCATATCGGGCATGTCGTGCGTACGTGTGATGTGCAACGGTATGTATGGGATCCGACACCTAGTCTTGCGCCTTTAGTAGTACTCTTTACGGGAAACTGCCTCTTTGTGCTTTCACCGAGCCATGGTAGCTTGCTACTGCTCCGGACACATTGATTGACCGGCATGTATCCTTCTTTGCTGCTGTGTCTGTCCCTTCGGGGAAATGTCCCGCAGTGTAATGGAGTCCCTGTAGCCTGTTACGACTCGTCTACGTGCAGTGATGACATTCATGTCTCGCAACGTAATGGAGTCCTTGTAATTTGCTACGACTCGTCTACACATGCTTGAGGCCGACACCTGCATTGCTGGGTTATGTATGCCTGTTTCCGTATGGATGTGCCACTTGGGTTCTATGACTAATTATGTCGGCCCGGGTTCTTTGTTGTGTGATTGCCAGCGACATGTTCACATACGTGAGCCAAAAGATGCAAACGGTCCCGGCCAAGGTAAGGTGGCAGCCATGGAGTCCCGTGCGTGAGGCCGCAAGGTGATGTGGCTTGTTACAGTATGGAATCATATGACTTAGGATCGGGGTCCCGACAAGGACCGCCTTTGTCGAATCCGATCGAACTAGAGTAGGAGAGACAGACACCCGCCGGCCATCTTTGTGCAACAAAGTTACACGTTAGTCGATGGAATCGGTCTCTCGTAAGCGTACGAGTAAGGTTGGTCCGGGACGCTTCATCCCACAATACTACTGAATCAAAACATGACCAAGGAAGGAAGCAATCTAAGCATCAATGCCCACAAAATCCTTTGTGTTCTACTCGTGATCTCATCTACACATAGACCTAGCTCTGATACCACTGTTGGGTAACATTGCAAGGGAAACAAAAAAAATCCTACGCACACGCAAGATCTATCGATGCTGATGAGCATCTACGAGAGGGAGAGTGATCTACATAGCCTTGTAGATTGCTAAGCGGAAGCGTTAAGAAACGCAATTGATGTAGTCAAACGTCTTCGCGATCCAATCACGATCCGTCTCGCGATCTCATCATGAGTCGTCCTGCGATCCCATCCCGATCCTTCCGTTCTAATGTCGAACGGGCGACACCTCCGCTTTCAGCACACGTGCAGCTTGATGTCGATTTCCACCTTCTTGATCCAGCAAGAGGGGGCGGAGAGGTAGATGAGTTCTCTGGCAGCACAACGGGGCGGCAGCGGTGGTGGTGGAGCTCATCCGGCAGGGCTTCGCCAAGCACTACAGAATCAATCTAGAGGAGAAACAGATCTAGAGGAAGAACAGGGCAACACGTGGAAATTAGGGTTAGGGGCTGCCTTCAAAATCCCTCAATATATATAGGAGGAAGGGTAGAGGAGTTAGCCTTGGACCCTACTCCAAGTAGGTTCAGCCAAACCAAACAAGGGAGGAATCCACTTCCCACAAGGGAGGTGGGATCCTATCAGGACTCCTTCCTAATTTGGATTTTCCTTCGCTTCTTTGGGGTTTTTTTTCTTTCCCACACTTTCCTATCTACATGGGCCTTGTAGGGTTGGTTTTCCTAGCCCACCAAGGGCAGGTGCAACACCCCTCAGGCCCATGTGTCCTCCCGGCGTGGGTGGCCCCTCCCGATAGCCCTCCGTCACCCCCGGTACACTACCGGAAATACCCGAAACTTTTCTGGTGGCAAAAACGGGACTTCCTATATATATCAATCTTTACCTCCGGACGATTCCGGAGCTCCTCGTGACACCCGGGATCTCATCCAGGACTCTGAACAACCTTTGGTCACAACCATACATAACTCAACTCTACCAAAATGTCACCGAACCTTAAGTGTGCAGACCCAGCGGGTTCGAGAACTATGCAGATATGACCGAGACACCTCTACGGTCAATAACCAATAGCGGGACCTGGATGCCCATATTGGTTCCAACATATTCTATGAAGATATTTATCGGTCGAACCTCTATGTCAAGGATTCATTTAATCCCGTATGTTGTTCCCTTTGTTCTTCGGTATGTTACTTGCCTGAGATTCAACCGTTGATATCTCTATACCAAGTTCAATCTCATTACCGGCAAGTCTCTGTACTCGTTCCGTAATACAAGATCCCATGGCTAACTCTTTAATCGCATTGCTTTCAAGGCTTGTAGTGATGTTGTATTACCGAGTGGGCCCTGAGATACCTCTCCTCACACGGAGTAACAAATCCCAGTCTTGATCCATGCCAACCCAACAGACACCCTCAGAGATACATGTAGAGCACCTTTATAGTCACCCATTTATGTCGTGACGTTTGATACACACAAGGTACTCCTTCCTGTGTCAAGGAGTTGCATGATCTCATGGTCATAGGAACATATACTTGACATGGAGAAAACTATAGCAATAAACGGACACAATCATATGCTATGTTTATAGTTTGGGGTCTTGTCCATCACATCATTCTCCTAATGATGTGATCCTGTTATCAAATGACATCTCATGTCCATGGCCAAGAAACCGTGACCATCTTTGATCAACGAGCTAGTCTATTAGAGGCATACTAGGGACACAGTGTTGTCTACATACCCACACATGTATTTAGTTTCCAATCAATACAATTATAGCATGGATAATAAAAGATTATCATGAACAAGGAAATATGATAATAACTTATTTATTATTGCCTCTAGGGCATATTTCCAATAGATTTCCCTCTCCGGGGTCCAAACAGACTCTATATCTCGCCTCCCGAGGAAGAACAAGGGGTGGCGGTGACTCCGTATCATGAAACGCGATGAACTCTTCTCTATGAATTTTTCTCCGCGGATGTGAATATATGGAGTTGGAATTGCGGTCGGTGGAGCTCCAGGGGGCCCACAAGCCTGCTAGGTGCGGCCAGGGGGGTGGCCGCGCCCCCCTTGCTTGTGGCCTGTGGGTGGCCCCCCTTCGATTGATTCTTTCGCTAGTATTTTTTTATTAATTCCAAAAATAATCTTCGTAAATTTTCAGGTCAATCCAAGAACTTTTATTTCTGCACAAAAATAACACCAAGGCAATTCTGCTGAAAACAGCGCTAGTCCGGGTTAGTTCCATTCGAATCATGCAAATTAGAGTCCAAAACAAGGGCAAAAGAGTTTGGCCAAGTGGATACGATAGAAACGTATGAACTCCCCCAAGCTTAATCCATTGCTTGTCCACAAGCAATTCAGTTGATAAAGATCTCGATGCTCAAGGCTAACAGAGAGAAATCTCTCCATAGCTTGGCGGAGATACATGTCGACATGTCCAAGAAGATCAAACAACTCTCCTTAGCCAATGAGTCCATCGCCGATCTGGATCTAAAGTTGGGTACGCTGAAGGAGTCTCTCGAGAGTAGCATGGATTGTGAGAAGGCTCTGGGCAAGGACCTCCGGAGCGAGCAGGGCTTGCTCGAGAGCACCGCCGCCTCTCATAATGATTGTGTGAAAGGTTTGCAGATCTGGACTGAACGCCTTATGGATGTGGCAAAGAGTCTTGACACACAATTGTCCACCTTGGGCTTGTAGAGCTTCAACTTCTCCTCCAACGACAGGGTGTCTTCGATTGCCAGGATAACCATGTTCTTCGACGGCATAGTCGACGCTCTAGAGAAGCTTCACTTTGATCGGGCGGCCCATTTAGCCAACAAGTCATGCAAGCTCTGCTAGGTTGTCCTCCTCAAGGTGATCGTCAAAGTGTTGCACAAGAACCCTGGCATCAACTTCACCAACGTCCTCGACCGCCTGCCGAAGGACATGGACGTCAAGGCCCTCGAAGCACTTGTCGCTCCCATCATCGACAAGGTAAACCAAGTCAAGACGGTCGAGGGCGAGCGGAGGGACTAGTTGCTCCAACTTTCCTTGTCGCCACGGTTTCATCCCAAAGACGATTTATCCTAAGTCAGAACTACGGCAACTTCTTAATGTAATATAATTGCCTGTGGTTTGCATGTTATTCTTCTTGTCTGATTTTCCTTTGTATGTTGTATTCCCTACGTTTTATCAGAATCTTGCCGGCGTTTGCAACACTGCCGCGAGCACTTTGAGGAGCTGGTCCTTAGCAGCCTGCATGTGGTGTCACTGCCGGCAAGATATCTTGATATTTTTAGTGCAGGCACCTAAACTGTTGAGCGGACTCGAAATAGAGTAAGGCCACGACCAATCATGACAAGTTAACTTGATGTTCTCAGTGCAGCCACCCAAACTGTTGAGCAGGCTCGAAACAGAGCAAGGGCGCAGCCGATCGCGGCAAGGTTCCTTCGCATGCAGGTTATCCATACAAAAGTTGAAATCATCCAAGGACAATAACCTCATAGTAAAAATTTACTTAAGGTTTTGCAACTTAGCTTTCTGTTGTCGTACTCCTTTCCGCAATGTGCCAACTTTGAACATCGCCTGTAGGTGTCCACAAGTCCAAACTATCTCCTCTCCCTGGCAAACTCGTATGTGAGGAACGTAAAGAAAGATGAAAAAATAGGGGTATGGAACCTTGGCAGTTCGTTAGCACTTGCTAGGAATAAGTGTAGTGCAACATCTCAGATAAACATGCATGTAAAGAAAACATGATAATCGATAAGAGTTGTAGGATGCTCGATCTTATTCAACTATGCACAGGGTCTGCGCCTGGCTTTGTACAAAGGATACATGCCCTACCAGCAAGACTTGTACAAAAGGTGGTTGCCGGGAGGCCCGGCAACCGTGCCTTCTGGATAGAACTTACAAAGATGTTCGATTTTCCAGGAGTTGCTCATTGGGACGCCATCTTCGGTCTCTAGATGGACTACACCAGGCCTCGTGACTTGTACTACTCGAGAAGGGCCTTCCCGCTTTGGCATCAACTTGTTTGAATTCTTGGCCGACTAAACACACTAAAGACCAAGGTCGTCTTCCTCAAGACTTCGGGAAAGAACACTGCAGCTATGGTAGCGGCGCAAAGCTTGCTAGTAGCGTGCAGCTCCCATAGCAGCCCAAGGACGATCCTCCTCAAGCAGGGTCACGTCATCTTGGCGAAACTGCTCTTGCTCAAGATCGTCATAAGCGAGCGCTCGAGGTGACCCGTATATGAGTTCCATGGGGAGAACTGCCTCCACGTCGTATAGCAGGGGAAAGGGTGTCTGGCCGGTGGCTCGATTTGGCATCATTCTGATCAACCAAAGAACCGCCGACAGCTCATCAATCCAACATCTTCCACACTTGCGCAGCCTATCAAAAGTTCTTGTCTTAAGCCCTCGTAGCACTTCAGCATTTGACCTTTCCGCTTGGTCGTTGCTCCTTGGATGAGCAATAGAAGCAAAATAGATCTTGCCGCCAAGGTCCTGGAAATATTGCATGAGGGTGCGGCTTGTGAACTGCGTGCCGTTATCGGTGATGACTCTGTTTGGCACACCAAAATGGCAAACTAGTCCTTTGAAGAACTTGACGATTGATTGTGCTATCACCTTTCTTACTGCTTCCACTTCTGGCTAATTTGTCAACTTGTCGATTGCGACATACAAGTACTCAAAGCCCCTGGTAGCACGGGGGAAGGGGCCCAAGATGTCGAGCCCCTGGACAAAAAATGGCCAGGAAAGAGGGATCGTCTGAAGAGCTTGAGCTAGTTGATGTAGCTTCTTTGAATGGAACTAGCATGCTTCACACTTGGTTACTAGTGCAGTTGCATCTTGGAGAGCAGTAGGCCAGAAGAAACCCTGTCAGAAGGCCTTCCCGACAAGGGCTCTTGATCCTATGTGGGAGCCACATATGCCTCCATGTATCTCTGCCAACAGCTCTAGTCCATCCTCCCAAGGAATGCACTTCAATTTCATACCGTTTGATCTCTTTCTGTATAGGACGATGTCCACAAACTTATACATATTCAACTGATAGGCTACTTTCTCCGCTTCTTCCTATTCCTCTGGGAGTTCTCCTGTTTAAAGGAATTGAACTATATGTTGTGCCCATGCTGGAGCCTGAGGCTCAATGGCAAGGACTAAAGGCATGTCTTCTTCAACGGGGGCGTTAGTCTCTACGGAAAGGGCCTGAGGCCGTGCAGGAGCCTGTCGCTCCCCGGCAAGATTGGTGTCGATCCCAGCAACTTCCTTGCCGACAGCTTCTGTGAGCTTTGCCGGGAAGTACTGGCCTAGGTTCAACTTCCTTCTCTTCTTCTATGTTGCCGACATCGATATGGATGGCTAAGTCAGTTGGAGCACAAAGGTCCCTAGTTTCATAGGTAGCTTGAGGGCAGCGCACTTTGATAGTCCATCAACAACGCTATTCTACGTGCTCTGTTTGCATACCGTCAAAACTCTCTTCCAACTTCCTCACTTCATCTACGTAAACTTCCATCAACGGGCTCTGATAATCCTTATTGACTTGCTTGACGACAAGCTGTGAATCTCCTCTAACAATAAACTTCTTGACCCCAAGGACTGCCGTGATCCTGAGGCCGGCAAGCAGCCCCTCATATTCTGCGGTGTTGTTTGTAGACCTCTCGTAGGGAAAGTGCATCTGAATTACATATTTGAGGTGCTCTCCGGTGGGTGCGACAAGCAGCATGCCATCACCGGCTCCCTATAGGGAGAAAGCCCCATCAAAGTTCATAACCCACTCTTGGCTTGTTTCCTCTCCGTGGAGGGTCATTTCTTGAATCTCTTTGTCTGGCATTGGAGTCCATTCTAGAATGAATTTGGCCAAGGCTCTGCTCTGGATGTTTGAAGTACCTTCAAATTTGAGGCCAATGCTTGACAAATCCAATGCCCACTCCACAATCCTACCGGTTGCGTCTGGGTTTTGCAAAATCCGTTGCAGCGGAAAGCGAGTGACAGCTGTAATATCATGTGCTTGAAAATAGTGGCGCAATTTCCTTGAGTCCACGAGGAGGCCAAAAAGTAACTTTTGCACGCCAGAGTACCTTGATCTGGCCCCTTGCAAAACAGAGCTGACAAAGTACACTTCGCGCTGCACCATCTTCTTCTTCTGTATCGCTTCATTTATCTGCATAGGTTCTGACTTGTCGGCACCAGATCTTGCCGGGGAAGATCGTGGTTCGTCGCTTGGCGGTCCTGCTTTTGTCGCTGCTTCTTCGTCGACTTCTCTTTGCGCCACCAACACAGCACTAGCCACTTGATTCGTTGCTGCCAAGCATAGCAACAATGGCTCTTGTGGTCTAGGCGCGACTAGTATTGGCGTAGAGGAGAGGTACCTCTTCAAATCCTGCAGTGCTGCCTCTGCTTCTGGAGTCCACTTCATTGGACTCACCTTCTTCATGATTTTGAAAAAGGGCAGGGCACGCTCAGCAGACTTTGAGATGAACCTACTCAGATCCGCAACGCAGCCGGCAAGATGACGCACGTCCTTGACGCGTCTTGGTGCTTTAATCTGCTCAATTGCTTTGATCTTGTCGGGGTTCGCCTCGACCCCGCACTGAGACAAAAAGAACCCGAGAAGCTTGCCGAACGGAACACCAAACACACACTTCTTAGGATTGAGCTTCAAGTTGATCTTGTGCAGATTAGCAAACGTCTCCTCCAGGTCTTGTATGAGCGTTGCTTTTTCCTTGGTTTTAACCACTATATCATCCATATATCCTTCCATATTCTATGCAGCTAAGGCTTGAAACCAATCTGGACTGCTCTTCAAATGTTGAACCAGCACTTTTCAACCCGAAAGGCATACGCACAAAGCAGTACGTACCACATGGGGTGATAAATGCGATCTTCTCCTCATCTTCCTTGGACTTGAAGATCTAGTGCTATCCTTAATAAGCATCGATGAATGATAGCAGATCATAGCCGGCAGTGGAGTCCACAATCTGGTCGATGCGCCGCAATGGGAAAGGATCCTTTGGACATGCCTTATTGAGATCTGTATAATCAATACATAGCCTCCACTTCCCATTCACCTTGCGCACCACAACGGGGTTGGCCAGCCATGTTAGGTGGAGCACTCCTCTGACCAAGCCTGCCGCTTCCAATTTCCTGATTTCCTCGGCAATGAATTTTTGCCGCTCCCAGGCTTGCTTCCTAACTTTTTGCTTGAAGGGCCGCGCATGAGGATAGACAGAAAGTTGGTGCTCAATTACCTCCCTAGGAACACCGGGGATGTCAGATGGCTGGCAAGCAAACACATCGACATTCGCTCGTGGGAAGGCAACAAGCGCGCTTTCCTATTTGTCATCGAGGGTGGAACTTATGGTGAAATTTCACCCCGTACCATCCTCCTTGACTGCCACCTTCTTGGTCTCTGGTGGAGCTGCCTTGGATTTCTTGTTCTTGACTGTGGAGCTCTCTGGTACATCGTCAATGGGAGCACAGCACTCCGAAGAGGCATGCTTGCCGGAATGTGCACCAGAGGCCTTGCCGGTCTTCTTCCCCCAGGAGCTTCGGCGGCAGGAGCAGGTGCCTTGGCGACATGTGCTGCAACTACCTCCTGGTAGAGTTGGTCGGCACAGATGAGTGCGTCCTTCTGGTCAGAGTTGATCGAGATGACACTGATCGGCCCGGGCATCATAAACACATTGTAAGCATAGTGTGATGCTGCCATGAACTTGGCCAGTGCCAGGTGTCCAAGGATCCCATTATAGGGCAAGGGTATCTTGGCGACGTCAAAACAATCTTCTTCGTCCTGAAGTTCATGTCACTGCCAAATGTTATCGGCAATGTGATCTTGCCCTTCGGTTGAATCCTTCATGGATTGATCCCTTGAAAAGTGCATGTCTCCTTGAGATCTTCATCGGGAATTTGCAATCTCTTGATCACATCGGGCGAGATCAGATTCAGACCGGCCCCACCGTCAACTAACATTTTAGTCACCTTGAGGTTGCAAATTGTTGGCGAAACCAACAATGGCAGAATCCCGACCGCTGTTGTACGATGAGGGTAATCCTCGGCGTCGAAAACGATAGGCGTGTGGGACCATCTCAAAGGCTTCTGCGCTTCAGCAGATGGTTCTGTCGCTGTCGCTCTTTTCTCACGACAGATGCCATAGGGTGGCTTATCGTAAGTGGTTGGGGCCGAAGGACGCCGACGGGCTCCGGGTGCGAGATTGGGCACAAGCGGTGATGATACACGATGTACCCAGGTTCAGGGCCCTCCGGGGGAGGTAATACCCCTAGTCCTGCTTGGTTTAGTTAGATGGATGGGTATCCCTACAACGGGAATCCTTCATGTGTGCGCGACACGGAAGGCACCATAGGACAACACCAAAATAAACATACAACTCAAACCAATCTAGATCATCAATCAACCCATAATACAAAAGAGATCTACTCAAAACATCATAGGATGGCAACACATCATTGGATCATAATATGTGGCATAAAGCACCATGTTCAAGTAGGGGATTACAGCGGGGTGTGGGAGAGTGCACCGTTGAGAAGATATGAGTATGGTGATGAAGAAGGTGATGTTGATGAAGACGATCGCCGCGGTGATGGTTCTCCCTTTGGCACTCCGGCGCCACTGAGAGAGAGGGGGAGAGGGTCTCCGCCTTGTGCTTCCTCCTCCATGGCCTCCCTCCTAGGTGGGGAGTGGTTCTCCCTCTTGTCCTTGGCCTCCATAGTGATGTTGGCCCCTCCGGGATGATGAACATGGCCTCCGGTGATGGTGACCCCCTTCGATAGGGTGTTGGAGAGGGCCAAGATTGGGTTTTCGTGGCTACAAAGACTTGCGGCGGCGGAACTTCTGATCTAGGTTTCTTTTCAGAGGTTTTTGTATTTATAGGAACTAGTGGGGTGACCCACGCATTTGCGCGGCTAGATTTGTATGTTACTATGTTAGTAGTACATATAGTAAACATTTAAAACATAAAGCTTTATCCTTTTTAGATTGCACTTCCACATTTCCATTAATGTTTTGATGTCTATCTTTCCATCAGAAACCAAATCTAAACATTAATGTGTAGCTTCTACATACATATTGGCCATATGCACTTGTGTTTTTCATTTGCGCAATGTCAAACCCCAAAATATTCCCATGAATACTAACTTTTAAATTTCCATATTAATTTTGTCATCTAAGGCAATGTAACATACATACTCATTGGAAATTTATATAATATTCTCTCTTACCCACTGTTGACATAGTTTGATTATTTTTATCATATCAAAATTGTTCTCCCATCCGAATAGGCTTATTATGCTTGACATCGAACTCTCATGAACAATTGGATACAAATTCACATTGACATGCGTAAAACACATGAATTACTAAAAAGGTGCATTACTTTTCCATGATATTTGAGCCAACGGTTACTTTTGTTTCTTTGAGAAGTTATCTAAAAAATGTTACGTATAGAAATACAATGAAGCAAACATAGTTCCTCATTTGTTGCTCCAACAGCTACTACCTCTAATAATTTTTGAAATGGTTAGCTTCGATTCTTTCGAATCAACGTCCTTTTTTTTGCTTCCAACCGACATAATATTATGTGTTGATACAAGAATATTTCAACATTATAATGTGAACTAAAATAATAATTGTCCACAACTTACAACCCAAAACCTATATAGTAAGGCACGTTTTTATATTTAATCATGATTCATACTGCTTTCAGAATTAATTTCCGTGCATATGATGGATTATGGCGAGAAAAATATTGACATATGTATATATTTCTAGATCTTGCTCATTAATTTTTATGTTTCTCCAAGAGCTAACGTAAATAGTTTAGCTATATGGAAGAATGTGAGTATTTATTTGCCTCATATATTGCTTTGGAGGTCAAGCGATGATTACATGTTTAATTCTTGTTCTGATAAAGTGGTAATTAAAGTACTGAATTGTTGGTGTGATCAAGGGATCATAAATCATAGATCTAAACTTTGTGTTCCATCCGTATTTTCATGATCATACAATAGAAGGCATCTAATGTGCCACGTATGCTTCTAGATGCCCGTGACATCAAAAGTTAGTCTATATGCCCTGAGATCGGAGGCTACATAACTATTGTCATGTATTATTCATAAAAAATGGTATCAAACTATTTATCTATGTTAATGTTCGTGACAATTTATTTTTCTATTGTCCATGTTGCTTTGTACAAAATTATACTCTAACAAAACTGAAACTGAATTCATGTGTTTTTGAATTTCTATTTGATGCTCACTTCATCGGCTATGTCAAATTGGATTATGTATCCACCTATCAAGGAATGTATCCCCAAAAAACGTAATATCTTTGTTACATGAATTATAGATAAACATATCGGGCGAGCATTGACCGACGGATACACGCACGTCCAATTGTGCGGGAGGCTGACTGTTGTCACATAACGTGGAAACACTTGTGCCAGGTCGCATGCTACATCTTCATGATGTAGTCACAGAGGGTGGTGTTGCTATATGCAGACGTTAGTGACTACACGTAAATTAGCTTTGCGAAGAAATTGATCTGTGTGTAAATGCATCGGTTTACATATCAACATTTCAAATTTGACATCTTATGCTTCAATTGATAGGTTTAGTGAAATGGTTTTATGGTTATATAATCGCCGGAGTCATATTTGCCGCCGCAGGCGCTTCTTGGGCGCCTGTGTCCACGCCGACCATTGGATGGATGCTTCTGTTCACTCTGTCATATTCATACCTTTTCTCCGGCCTGCTATTTTCTGGCCGTGAGACCTTTTTCCTGATCGAACAATATTTGTTGCCTCGTAGGGACTAAAGGCAAGCCTCTATTCAGTTCAGAGATGACACTATTTGTACTCACCAAATCTGTTTCTCGTTCATGTTGATGGGTTCAAGTTCTACACATCCTCACGCTGTAGTCACCATGGCTGGTGATGCCTTGTGATAACTTTACCGAACACACAGGAATTAGCTTTGCAACCAAAATCATCTATTTGTAGGTGCATATGTTTAGATGACACTATATTTAAATTTCAAATCCAAGGCGTCAATGGCTAGCTTCAAGGATACGCCTTTAGGGTTACCTCATGGCCGGCGTTGTCTCTGCCGCCACCGTTGTTTCTTTGGCATCTACGTCCATGTTGGCCATGGGATGGCTTCTTCGGCTCCTTCTTTAATATTCATACTTGTGTTATCATCCCCTGATTTCTGGACATGAAGACTTCGTACCTGATCAGTTCATATTCTAACGTTTGAAGGCAAGCCTCTATTCAGACGGGACATGGCTGGTCCTTGTGCTCGAAGCCAAATTTCTTTCACGATTGCATTGACGTTCGAGTTCATGAGCACGTTATGATTCCTCCACCAAGTATGTGTCATCTAGTTCGTGTCCTATTCTCTTTTTGTGGTGATGAGACGTGTCTGCATAGGTCTTCTTCTACCGTCAATTAAATCATAGTTGATTTTGTTAGGACTCCTATCCGGATACATTAGACGCATCCGTCCTACCTAATATTTGATAAATCTCAACCGTTCAAAATTTGATGTTTATAATGTTGAATCTTAGCCGTTAGTTTTCTATTGTTTTAATTATATAATAGATATCTCTGCCGTTCAAACATCTTTTGATATAGAGTGATTAATCCCTACCGTTCGTTTTCTATCGTTTTAAGTATATAATAGATTTTTGGTGTTGATCTCACGTCAAGGGATTGCTCGAGGAGTCCACAAGCCACAGGGGTGCAGCCTAGGAGGGGGCCAGCAGGCATGTGGCCTCCTCATCCACTTCCTGGCCCAGATCTTGTGCTTCGGGATTCTCTTTTGGTCCATACAAAATCTTCATAAATTTTCAGCCCATTCCGATAACTTTTATTTCTGCACAAAAAATAACATCACGGTAGTTTTGCTGAAAACAAAGTCAGTCCGGTTTAGTTCTAATAAAATCATACCAAAATCATATATAATTATTGTAAACATGACATGAATACTTCATAAATTATAGATACGTTGGAGATGTATCAATGGATCACATTGATCGCTGCCTCAACGAGGCCACACACGCACTATCATGACTCGGCTCTCAGCGCAAGCAGGTCCCTCCCAATATGTTGTTGGACGTCCTTCACAACCCCTCGGTTAAACTGCCATCTAAGGAGGATATAGCTATTCCTGACCCGGAATCACACTTGGTGGAGACTCTCCATGCTATTCCTGACTGGATAGTGCCATACCTGGCTTATCTGACTCGAGGCGAGCTCCCACATGAGGAATCGTTGCCCGACAGATAATTCGGTGCTCCAAATACATAACTATTGTCAATGGCGAGTTACACAAATGGAGTTGTACCATGCTTTCCAACGTTGTGTTTCTCCTGAGAAAGGACATGAAAATGTCAATGAGATTCACGCTGGCGATGGTGGACATCATGTCGGCTCATGGTCTCTGGTGGCAAAGGCTTTTCGCCATGGGTTTTATTGAATGATAGCTCATGCAGACGCGGAAGACATTGTGCGCAAGTGAGATGGATGTCAAAAGTTCGCTCGTCAAGCCCACATGCCGACTCAAGAATTGCGCATGATCCCAATTACTTGGCCATTTGTGGTCTGGGGCTCGATATGGTCGGCCCATTTAAGCCGTCTTCCGATAAGAAGACCCACCTGTTGGTGGCAGTTGATAAATTCACCAAATGGGTCGATGCAGAGCCTGTTAGCAATTGTGATGCAGAGGTAATAGTCAAATTTTTGCAAAAGGTAATCTTCCATTTTGGCTATCCTCATAGCATTATTACTGATAATGGTACCAATTTATCCAAAGGAGGTATATATCAGTTTTGTTAGCGTGATCATATCCGGCTTGATTTTGCAGAAGTGGCGCATCCAGCCATCCGCAGTCCAATGGGGAGGCCGAATGACCTAATCAAGAGGTTTTGAGAGGGATCTTACCCTGGCTCATGGTTCCACATTTATCGATACATTGGAGACGTATCAATCCCCCACAAAGGCAACCTCAAGAGTATCCCTCTTAAACACTTTTACATCCGTTAGTCCAAATAGTGTATCATAACCAACATAAGCCAATTGACAAATGGAAAGCAAGTGATATTTAAAGGATTGGACAAGCAGGATATTTGCAAGAGACATTTCATTGGTGATAGCCACCTTGCCCAACCCACGTACTCATCCTTTAGATCCTCCACCAAAAGCAATGCTCATAAATGGTCAAATAGCTTCCATGAAGTCCATGAGCAATGTGTCATCTCCGGTCATATGATTGGTGCATCCGCTATCAATCACCCATTTGACTCCACCGGAGAAGGCAACCTACACACATTTCAAGTCTTAGTTAGAGGCACCCATTTTACAATGGGACCTCTAAAGTTAGTAACCAGGGTCTTAGCATCCCAAATTGCATAAAAACAAAAGGAATTTCTAGAGCCAATAAATTGAGCATAAACTTCTCCATCTTTTGCCTTATGAAGCACATATGATGGAGGCATAAATTCTTTTGGCTTGTTATGAGTAGGCTTTCCCCTAGTGGCCTTCCTACTCATAGCCTTGTCAACTTTACCCTTTCCAATCTCCTTGTGCCCTTCTCGCACAAATGTCTCCTTGATGGGAGTTGTAGGCTTATGTGTCGCCACTGTATTCTTGGTTGTGCTTGGATGAAATCCAAGCCCTTCCTTGGCCACTACCTCCTTTTATTGACCCAATACTTCATCGAGGTTCTTTTTTCCTTGGGCACATGACGTGAGCCCTTTCTCAATTTGAGATTTTAGCAACCGGTTCTCCTCAAGTAAGCTTGCTAGGTCATCACTCGGGTTAGTAGCATAAGCATCAACATTTATAATAGGAGAGAATAAGTTTTGCCAAGTGTGTTAAGATAAGTAAGCTTGAGTTCATCAAAATTCTTTGTAAGGAGGTTGAGCTATTTTTTCCTTTGTCTTGAGAGACAACTATAAGGGCTCACAAACCTTAGAAAGAGTAGTGTGAGACTCTTCAAGCTTACTGAAGGTGCGTTATATCGACTAGAGGGGGTGAATAGGCGATTTTTACAAATTCATCACTGAGTAATTTCAACTTGAGGAATTTGAAATGTGATAAATAACTAGCAGCGGAATAAGTACTCAAGTGCATGAGAAACATAGCAATAGCATAGTCATCATGATGAAATAAAGCATGCACACATTACAGGTAGCGTGATACAGGATGAGAAGGTGAGGAACAAGGTAACTTGAAGAATTTGAGGTGAGGAAATTGAGAAAGACTTCAGTCAAATTCTTCAAATAGTAAAAATCAATTTCATCAACAACTATATGAGGAAATGTAAGGGTTGAGGAAATAGAACCAGGTAGCTTGATGAAGACAATGGTTTGATGACCCAGTTCCAACTATTGTGACACTCGTACATCTGGCTTGGAGCGGCCTGGTATTTAAACCAGAGGACACACCAGAACAATCTCTTCAGTGATGCTCAATCACTTCGGGTTTGGTGGTTTGTATTTGGGTTTTTCCTCACTGATGATTTTCTCTCGAAGTCCTCGGAGGATGGGTTGCTCTCAAATAACAAGTGTCGGTTCTCTCTCGGGGCAGCCAACCAACTAGTGGTTGTGGGGGGTGGCTATTTATAGCCATGGTGCAACCTGACATGATAAGACATAAATGTCCCCAATGATATGACCGTTATGTGGATAATATTATCGGGGACAGTTGGTTCAAAGCACAGCAACGGTCGGAATTTTGAACTATGAAAGTCCTCGGGCTTATCATATTCCTCGCTTGTAGGCAATTCACACTGGTGAAATCCCTACTCCTTAGTCAGATCAATTTCCTCACAAACCAGAAGAACTTCGTCTCTCTCACCGAAGAACTTGACTAAACTATAAGAGATTTCGAAAGGCTTCACTCGAAGGATTGGATAGGTTGAGGCTTTTGAGTTGAGAATCAGTTGGAAATTTTCCTTAGTATTACCTTGGCCCCTTTTAACAGTACGGTGTTTCCTATGACTCAAGGAAAGGAAATGAAACTATGAAAAAAATTCTTCATGCTTCATACTCCTCATTCATATCTTCAAGGTCACACCAACTTCTTCATCTTCAAAGTCTTTAGGGAATACCAAAGTCTTCAGCAAAGTCTTCACCAAAGTCATACATTTTTATGGGTCGATAATCTCTGAATATATCAAACTCCTCATCGACTTATCAAACTTGTGTATACTCACAAACACATTAGTTCCTTAACCTATAAGTCTTCAATACACGAAAATCACTAAGGGACACTAGATGCACTTACAATCTCCCCCTTTTTGGTGATTGATGACAAATAGGTTAAGTTTTCAATGGGGATAAGAATATGAAGTGTAAGTACTGAGTTTGGGGAATTTGATTGCAAGATATAGAATAACTCCCCCTAAAAATGTGCATATTTGAGGAATTTGCTTTGGACTGCAAATGCACATGGCAGGTTAAAAGCATGGTGAACTCCCCCTATATCTTGTAATTCATACACGCATTTAACATATGATATGAAGAATTTAAAATGCATGATGAAAATGGTGTTTGACGAAATTCAGCATGCATGCATTAAGGCACTTGAGGAAATAAGCATGCAGAAAGTAGTTCAAAAGAGTCAGATCACCATCCAACTTATGTTTACAACTCAACCAACAAAAGCTTCAGAAGAGCGAGAGTTGTAACTTAAACGAAAAACATCCCACATGTAAACAGATCCGCTTGAAGACTAACTGAAATTTTCTCACCCTTTGTCATCGAAGACCAAAAGGGATGAAAAAGTGAGGACTAACGCCCCTAAAGAATTTAATCTTGATTGTGATGGAGGAGCGCCAGCGTTGGCTGGGTCGTTTGTCGATGCAGGGCCCACAGCAGTGTCATCAATGTCCTCAGCTTCATCCGTCTCGCGCGATGAAGAATATGAGCTTGTAACCAGCTGAGGAACTTGAACTTTCTTGAATTTCTTCAGAGGAGGACGAGGCCAATCAAGGTTCTGCTCAAGGTTCACCTCGTTGAGTTCTTCAGGAGTCTTGAGGTGAGACAGAATGGCCCAAGTGCGATTGAAGACTTCATGAAGATAGTATTGGTTCTTCCTCACAGTGTTGTCCGTGACAGTCATGTCCCGAAGAAGTGAACCAAACTGATGCTTGACCCACTTGTGATTGCGATCAATCTTTGATGAACACTTAGGAGAAGCTCGCGATCGGTCATCACATGAGGGGCAGTGGCTTGAGGATTTTGCGTTGAGGCTTTTGCAGTTGAATCCTTGGTAGTAGTGTCATCATTCGTGGAGTAAGATGTAGCTTTGCGAAACTGACCATCCAATGGAAGAGTACCTTCATCAATGACAGATTTTCCTTTTCCCTCAATAGGAGAAAATGTGTTCTTGAGGATTTCAATCAATGACAGGTTTTATCAGGCTTTCCAAGAGCCAAAGGCTTCATCCGCACTTGCATCAACTGATTAGGAAGTTCAGGATCATCATAGACGCGACGTGCTCCTTCTGAGGGAATAGCTATTGGCAGAACTTGAAGCAATTCAGTGGCAGGAGCAGTGAAGTGGGTTGTTCCTGACATCCAGTACAAAATCCAGGAGTTCACATCAGAAGCATCACCTGAGATATACAGCGTTGCATAGAATTGAAGAATTAACTCTTTATTCCAGTCACATATGCCCACACAGAATGGAAGAACTCCAGCATCATGGAGTACAGCGAGCACATGCATGAAGCAAGGCATTGATTCCTTATCCACATGAGGAATTTTATGATGCTCGAAGACCTTCTTTTTGTTGAGCAAGACTGATGCATAGAAGTTCATCTGAGCCTGAGTCCAGAACCTCTCACGTCTGATTCTTGGCTTCTCATAAGGATTTTTATCAGTGAAGAAGTGGTGCTCAGCAAAGAACTTCTCCTTATCGAATTTGACATTCTTCGAGTATGGGTTTCTTGGATTATGTTGAAGATTTAGCATGATGTGACTGACAATCTCCTTTGTCATGCCAGGAACTTCTTGAGTTTGAGAAATTTGAGCAGCAATTTCTTCATGTGCGGTCTGGGCATGAGTTTCATCAACTGATGCAGCTGGAACTTCTTTAGGTACAAATGTGAGTGGTGTGTTCAACTCTTCAGATCCTATTTGAATTTCTTCAGTCTGGGCTAGAGACTGAGGAATTTGAGTGAGGAGAGTGGTCATTGAAGAATTTGGGAGTGGCGCTTCCCAATATTCATCATTGATAAGAGGACATGTATTTCCAATGTCCACGTCCTCTTCCATTTCTTCAACGCCGGCCTCTTCAGCAGTCAAGTGAGGCTGGGGCGATGATGCCAAGGGGGTTGAAGCATTTGCTTCCACCTCAATTTCTTCATCCATCTCCTCTGAGGAAGCGGCAGAATGATTTTCTTCATCTTCATCATTTGGGAAGACATAGTCAACACCAAATGGAACGATCTCATAGGAATTTGAAGTTGATGTTTTTCTCTTCAGTGAAGCTTTCTTATCCGCAGCCTTACTTTTCTTCACTTCTGATGCAGAAGGAAGGTTGATATTCTTCATCCTTCAAGATTTTGCAATTTTAGCAGAGGGTGAAGGAGGAGCAGTTTCTTCGGGTACGATTGATGTAGTCGTCCTTGTGGTCTCAATTTCATCAGGCGCGGCAAAAGCTTCAGCTGGCCTGGCAATTTCTTCACGCACAACAGTGGAGGTTGCCCTAATAGGTTCTTCAGCAGTCTGACTTTCTTCAGCTGCGCTTGCAGTTTCTTCACCAGGCTGAGCAGATTCTTAAGCCCAAGGAATTTGCGGTTGCGATTGAGCTACAACTCATGTGTTGTCGTCCTTGACTACAGCTTCTGCTGCCCTGACAAACCTTACCTTGGTGCCTTTCCATTCAGCATCATATTTATCTTGTTCTTAAATGAGGCTGTGAATCTCAGACTGAACTGTGACTAGTTGATTGGGAGTCAAATTCATCACATTGTTCCTCAGAAAATTTTCTTTTCTGGCCCTGTTCCTTTTAGCTCTCTGAGCTTGATCTCTCCTCCATTTTTACTTAGCAATGAAGTGAGTGAGGACATGGTCCACACCAAGAGGTAAGTTCAGTGAGGAAAGTGGAGTGTTGGGATCCTCATGCCATATGTCGATGAAGTTGAGGATCAACTTTTGATCCAACATGAGAGGAACAGAGCTACCCTTAGTAGTTGCAGCTCTTTGCTCGCTGTTCCTGATGATTTCTTCCAGTTCTTGATCGTAAGCTTCATCATCCTCAGATCCATAGGGTACGTTCAGAATTGCTTGGCTGTTGTGAGGACTTGGTCTCTGACCTCGTCCGGCAGTTTTCTTTATGTTCAACAGAGTTGGGCTTGTTGAAGAATGAGCTTGGGCTGATGAACTTGCTGAAGCCCAGAAGCAATAGAAAATCATGTTGTCCTCTGAAAAGTTGTAAGATGTACAGGTGTTGAGGACTTTGTGGCAGCAGTTGGTGATTGTGCAGCTATTGAAGGCATTGTAGTGGCCTTTGAGGAACTTGCTTGAGGATTTTTGCAGTGAGCACTTTGAAGTTGAGGATTTTGGCTTCACTGCAGACTTCTTCACAATTGATTTCTTCGGAGCACTAGCAGAGGCTCCGACAGAGGCAGCAGCAGTAGAGTCTTCCTTGAATTCCCTCGCATCCTATTTTGCCTTCTTTGATAGCTTGGCTTGTTGTCTTTCCCATTCTTGAGGAAAGTCTTTACCAGATTTGAGACTGGTGGGATCAGCAGATTGGTTTGGAGCCAATGGTGGCCTATTGCAAGGGAGTTTAACAGTGAATTTCTTCATGTTTTTCGGAGTGGCATATATGTATTCTTTTGACTCTCATGCCCATCTCCTCTCAATTCTCTCGATGCGAATCTTTCACTACTTTTTGGTCTCCTTGCCATGAGTTTCTTCATCTGGAGTGCAATATTCCTCCTATAATTCATCAGGTATCTCAAATGCAGTTTGCACTTCAGGTTTCTTTCCACCTTTCTGTGGCCTTTTCCCATCAGCCATTTTCTTCGACTGAGGATCCTTAACTTTTGAGGATTCTGAGGAAGTGTGCAAATTTTCTTCAAGGAAGGCTGCAAATGAGTTAAGTTGATGAGAACCTAGTGATTCATCAGCAGACATTTGGTACCTGTGAACAGAGTATAGGTGCGAGGAATTTGAAGAGGTCATATGCGTTCTCAGAAATTTTTCAAAATACATTAAGTTGAGGATTTTGACCATAGGTGTCTTTGAGGAATTTCACTAAGTGTTCTTGTCTTAGGTTCTAGAGTTGTGCGAATTTGTGGATCCACACAATTGAGGAATCTTGAAGAAAATCATGACTTAGGAAAAACATAAAGGGAAAGAAACATGTGAGGTTCTTAAGAAGATGATTCTGGAAGAATAAACACCTTTGAGGAATTTGTGAAAAACATGAAGATCAAACCAGGGCAGTAAAATTAGATTTTATTTACGCTGATGAAGAACATGATGAACAGAGAGATGAAATCTGAGAAGTTCGTTCGCCCAGATCTCCCAGGCCCTAGCTTGTCAGAGGGAGACAACTACAGCGGCGGCAGAGTGAAGACTTCCGCGGACGATGCGAGTACGGCTATGGCAAGGTCGATGGAGTGGAGCTCTTCCTCTCCGGCGGCGATGATTTTAACGGTGGCGCCAGGTTTGAGCTCGGAAGAGATGGGAGTGAGGAGTAACTCGAGAAGGTGGGGAGGGAGGGGCATTTATAGTTGCAGTGAAAACAACCTATCTCGATAATTTCAGACCAGATTGCCCGTGACCCTTACTATCCACACGACATGTGTTACCCATGTACTGTGTAGTTGAGATAGTGGGGGTCGTGAGTTATACAGTCGTGGGAATCGGAGCAGTTTGAGCGGGAAGCACCAAAATTTTGAAAATGATATTTTTAAAGGTTCTGTTTGCAAATTCTTCAGCTGTCAAGGACATAGTGAAGGCTTAGAACGAGTTTCAAAGTAGAACGCATATGAAGAATTTGTGAACGGGCTGGGTTGAGTTTAGCATAGAGGGGGAACGTGTCCGATCACATTCACTTAGATGAAAATCAACTTGAAGAATCAGCAATAAGTGAATGATGTTGGGGACATTGAAAAACTCAAATATATATATAGTCAATGAAGAACATCAATTTCATAGTTTGAAGAATTTGAAAATTTGAGGAATTTGCAAACTTGAGGAATTTGATAAATTGAAGAATTTGCAAAATGATGAAATATTTCAACGGTGGTAGGTGGCATGACCCACCGTATAAGAATAATGATTTCAGACACCATGTACAATTGTCATAGAGTTCTAGGAATCAAATTCTTCATTAATTTCTTCACACTTAGAGGGTTATTCTTCATTGATTGAAGAAAAACGTTACTTCGTGTGTTGCACATCTAAGTCATCAATTTTGCATAAGTGTTAGGATGTGTGTCTTTTCAAAGAATATTCGAAGATTCTAAGATATTTAGCTCACACCGCAACTTGCAAAATCTCGTTTCATCCAAGGGCTTAGTGAAGATATCAGCCAGCTGTTCTTCGATGGGAATGTGGTCGATGGAGATGTCGCCCTTGAGTACATGATATCAAAGAAAATGATGACGAATCTGGATGTGCTTGGTCTTGGAGTGCTAAACTGGGTCGTACGCAATCTTGATAGCGCTCCCGTTGTCGCAGTGGAGAGGCACATTCTTCACCTTGATGCCATAGTCCTTGAGGGTTTGCTTCATCCACAGCAACTGAGCACAACATGAACCAACAGCAATGTACTCAGCTTCAGCAGTAGATAGTGACACACAGTTCTGCTTCTTCGAGGACCAACAAACTAAGGATCGTCCAAGGAAATGACATGTGCCTGAGGTTGACTTGCGATCAACGGGATCTCCACTATAATCAGCATCTGAGTATCCGATGAGGTGAAGATTTGAGCCCTTGGGATACCATAATCCAAGCGTTGGTGTGTGAGCTAAGTATCGAAGAATATGTTTCACAACCTTATGGTGTGATTCCTTCGGTGTTGCTTGGAATCAGGCACATGTGCAAATACTCAGCATAATATCAGGCATAGATGCATATAGATACAATAAAGAGCCAATCATGGAGCAATATACTTTCTGATCGAAATCTTTACCATTTTCGTCAGTGCAGAGGTGGAGTTTTGACGCCTTTGCAGTCTTGCAAGTCAAATTTCCTTAGAACATCCTTGAGGTATTTATCTTGAGAGATGAAGATGCCATTGTCTTGCTATTGGATTTGAAGACCTAAGAAGAATTTCAACTCTGCCATCATAGACAGTTGATATTCTTCATTCATCATATAGGCAAATTCATCACTGTAACGTTTGTCACTATAGCCAAAGATAATATCGTCTACATATATTTGGCATATGAACAGTTCATTGTCATAGGATTTAGTGAAAAGAGTTGGGTCGAGTGAACCGAGTTTGAAGCCTTTCTTCATGAGGAATTCCTTCAGAGTGTCATACCACACCTGAGGGGACTGCTTGAGGCTATAGAGAGCCTTGTTGAGTCTGAAGACTTTGTCAGGATGCTTAGGGTCTTCAAAACCTGGGGTTTGAGCAACATATACTTCTTCCTCAAGCTTACCATTGAGGAATGCACTTTTCAGATCCATTTGATATAAGATGATATCATGATGGTTAGCATAAGCAAGCAATATGTGAATAGCATCAAGTCTAGCAACAGGTGCAAAAGTTTCATCGAAGTCAATTCCTTCAACCTGTGTGTAGCCTTGAGCTACAAGACGAGCCTTACTCCTTACCACAAGGCCATTTTCATCTTCCTTGTTGCGGTAGATCCACCTGGTACCTATGATGTTGTGCTTGCGAGGATCTGGCCGCTTGACAAGTTCCCACATGTTGTTTAGCTTAAATTGATGCAATTCCTTTTGCATAGCTTAAATCCACTCAGGCTCCTTGAATGCTTCATGAAGTTTGGTGGTCTCTATGATAGAGACAACAGAAAAGTGCCCACAAAATTTAGTCAAATGTGAAGCTCTTGAGTGAGTGAGGGGACATGGTGCATTGATGTCATCGATGATTTTGTCAATCTGCACTTTGTTTGCAACTCTTGGATGAGTAGGTTGACGTGGCTGAGGATTTTCTTCAGCATTATTTTCTTCAAGTCTATCAGCACGAATGTCTTCATTGGTCAGAATGACTTCCTTAGTAGGTTGAGGTTCTTAAGTGGGTACGACATCTTCAGAAGCTTTCGGCTTAATGGATTCCTCAGGAGACTTTTCATCTAGCACCGGAGGCAGGTGCTCTCTTTGCGAGCCATTAGTTTCATCGAACCACACATATATAGTTTCAACAACCTTTTGGTGGTAGGTGTTGAAGACTCTGTAGGTGTGCGAGTCCTTTCCGTAACATGGCATAAAACCCTCATGTTCTTTTGGTGCAAATTGAGAATTGTGGTGAGGATCTCTAATCCAGCATTTTGCACCGAATACTTTGAGATAACTTACATTGGATTTCTTGCCGGTCATGAGCTCATAAGAAGTCTTCTTAAAGAATTTTTGAAGATATACCTTGTTGATGATGTGGCAAGCTGTATCAATTGCCTGAGTCTAGAAGCGATGAGGAGTCTTCTATTCATCAAGCATGGTGCAAGCCATCTCAACAAGAGTCCTGTCGTGGTTTTGTCACGGCAGATGTCCAGGTGAACGGACTTGGATTCGAGGCCATCGCTAAGGTGATGGACTCAAAGGGGTTGATTGGGACAAAGGACACGGGTTTACCTAGGTTCGGCCCCTCAACTAGAGGTAACAGCCTACGTCCTGCTTGTGTTTGTATTGCTTGGTGTATCGATTACAAGGGAGCTGATTGCTTGACCTAGTTCTCGATAGGTGATCTCTCTCTAAGTCGCCCCGGGTCTCGCCTTTATATAGGAGGTCAAGACCAAAGGTCATACAAGTCGTAACCGACTCTCACAACGTGTCTAAGTCTATCTCTACATTGTCTTTCCTTCCTGAGCAAGTTGTCTCCGGGCGGCTCACCCGCTCGGGTCTTCATACCTTCTCCGTCCGGGCCACGTCCCGGCCCATCTTGTCAAGCCGCTCAAAGTCTTGGGCTTAAGTCTTCATGACCCATTCTTCGGCTAGTGTGTGAGACGCCAGGTGTGACCCGGATCCTCTGAGGCGGGTCTCACCGTGGGGTTATATCCCCAACATTAGGCCCCGGGTTGATTTCAGCTTGCTCATTTCAGCCTCCTTCTTAACTACCGGCGAGTCTCAGTTATGTCACCTGAAAGTAAACAATAACCCTCCATGACGTCATGTCAAATATTTCAGAAAGATCCCCTGATGCCCACAACGAATCTCCCCTTATTAAATGGACAGCCCGAGAATCGAGGCGTCCGCCTTGGTCAATCAATATTCGTCGCCTGGTTTTTCGTGCTCGTTTCCACCTTTGCCTATTAAGTAGGACCGCGAAGGCTCGCATTTGTTTCCCCCGCTTGCTCTTCTTGTTCTTCCTTCCGACACCGCCGCTCCAGTGCACCTCGCTCCGGTGACGTCTTCACATCGTCGTCATTGAGGCCGCTGCATCAACCTGTTTGCTCCAAAGCTCTGTCTGCATCTATTGTGCCATCTTCGGTAAGTTTTTCCTCCCCTAGATCCGTAGTCTTCGGTAGGGTTTTCGTGGAGTTCCTCCGCCGCATAGAACACGAGCTTTTCTCCAATGCCAGCCATGCCTAGTCCATAAAGTTCGATGATATCTTTTACCCCATTGCGGTGTACTGTAGGAAACTGATAGCAGCACCGCGCAGATCTGTAATTACTCTGCCTGCCATGTTCAAACTTTTGCCGCTTGGACGGTTCGTCACTAGGTCTGAAATAAAACCACTTTTCTCTGTTTTGTAGATCCGTAACCATAGAGATATGTTGTGAAACCTGTTTTCCACACTTAGCCAAATTTTTCTTCGTCTTCTTATAAACTTGACCCGCCATGAAACTCCGACCCTCACTAACCGGTTCCTGGCAGCTTAAACTTATAAAATCTTAGGCTTTTAACCGCCCTTAATTGTCTGCCATCCCCTGACTCGCCGTGAATTGTTACCTTGCGCAGTTTTGACCCGCCGCCATGTCTCGTGCATCCAACTCGTGCAACTGGGTCGGCTCTACCGTTATGGACGAGTATTTGACAGACTTTGTAAACGTGGGGATCCTTCCAGCAAAAAGTGTTATTCATTGGCGGGTTCCGGGAAATTAATTGAAGCCCCGTCCTCAAGAGAGTGAGGTAGTCGTATTTACAGATCACCTCTTGCACGGGTTTTTCCCACCCGGCTCAAAATTCTTCAAGGATGTCCTTCATTTTTTCAAACTGCACCCTCAAGACCTTGCTCCCAATTCTGTCTCCAACATATGCAACTTCCAAATACTCAGTGAGGTCTATTTGCAAGAAGAGCCATCCGTGGATTTGTTTCGCGAATTCTTTTATGCAAATCGCCAGACAGAGGTGAAGGTCGGCCCAAGCTTAGAGCTTGGTGGAATTTCCATTCAGAGGCGACACGACATAACCTTCCCGGCTCTTCAATTGCCAAGCCACCCTAAAGATTGGCACAAAACTTGGTTTTACTGCAAAGATACCTCCCCTGAAGGAGAGCATACCCTATCGGGTTATCGACTGTCCCGGCTCAAAACAACATCTGAGCTCACTGGCCGGCTATCATATTCCAAGCGTGTAAAATACGCTCCGGCTCACGCGAAGATCAAAGCCCTTATGGCCAACTGACTGACAGGCCTGGACTTAACTCGTTGCTGGATTTCTTGGAGGGTCATGCCTCTGAGCCAGCGAAGCCGTCTCATGCATGAATACACAGGCCAACCTGATGACCCCCTCTGCTTTAACTCGCCAACGTTATCAGGGGATAACATCATGGCCTCAATCAAGAGCCTAGTTTATGAGTCTTTAGAAGCTTGCGGTGTCATCGGGTTAGCACCTTTCTGTGCCACGAACCTGGTTCCAGATGTACGGGCAGCTCTTTATATTCTCTTCTCTATATTAGCTATATCTTGGCAATCTCTTCACCTTTTGTCGGCTTATATTTTCAGGCCAATTCTGACTTCTGGAAGAAGAAATACGTTCCTCCTCTAAAGAAATCAAAGAAGAAGACCATGGTCCGGAAGAAGAAGACCAATCCTCAGGAAGAGCTAGAAGAACAGCCGGAATCTGACGACTTAGAGGTATAACTTGACTATCTTTGCCGCCTCTTTATTCACCTTATTGACAACAATTATTCACAGGACGAGACAGAGACCAGCCATGTCAACACCCCTGAGGTAACTTATGTTTCGTCCGACTCAGACTATTTTGTACCCCAGAAGATATGGTGGGTCATTCGAAAAGTTCCACTTTCTCATCCTCTTGCTTACTTAGACCCCCAATTTCTTTTGAAAAAGCAACAGCAAGCCGCCCGACGCCAGACCCAGAGCGCCGGCTCTACCATTCTCATGGCCGGGTAACCTAACTCTCCGGCTCAGAGGAAGCGTCCAGCTGAGGTATCTATTCCTTCTTTGCTTGATTTTACTAATCCTTCCTTTGTAATTCCAGAATTGCCTTATATTACCTGAACTGCTTTTGAGGGATCACCTCCTTCATCTGGCGACTCTACGACCAATGCTCTGCCGCCTCCAAAGATTAACCCGCAGTATGTGTGTTTTCAGGCATTATATCCAAGTCTTTGGTGGTTGTAAATTTTGGGCTCTAACCTATGTGCTCTTCAGGGCTCAAGCCAAGCGAAGGAAAAACAGCAAGTCCTCTGCTGGCCCAAATACTCAAGAACCAGAACCTGCTAAATCGGATGCTCCCATGCCGGATGTTGATCCCTCGGTAGCTTCCAAATAGGCACCTGAAGAGGCTTGTCCTTCTTCAGAGCCGGCTGCCGATGATATGATTGTCGAGAATCCTTCGAGGGACCGTTCCAAGCCGCCAAGCCCTACAAAGGTTGGTGATGAAACAACCACTCTGGGCGTCCTTATTACTGGCGCCGGCTTCCACTCTCCTCAACCTCATGTACTGACAAATCATAGTGAAACGAATGGTACTTCGAAGAAGCTGGAGTTTGAGCTCCCCGCGCTAGAGAAGCTGACAACTAATGAACCTCATGTTGGTTATCTGAACCGCTTATCTACAAGCCGGGATCTGAAGCTCAAGCTTGTCAACTTGATGAAAAAGAAATATGAGGTATTCTCATTCTCCTTATACCCTTACATAGCCCCCAAGAGCCGGGTTAACATTAGCTGATGATAATCCGGGTCTTCAAAACTTGGTAGAGGTAGAAATGCTTAGCCTGTAGGCCTCAACTTATTTAGAGGTAATCGCAAATCATCGTTCTTAGCTCCCAAGGGCCAGCTCAAAGTTGATAACATTGACCTAGAGCTTTATTGAAGATAAGTAATAGAGCCAATTGTAGCCTCCAAGGGACGGCTCAATCCTGTCAAAGTTGAGTCGGACCTTTATCCAAGGTAGTTAATAGAGCCAATTGTAGCCCCCAAGGGCCGGCTCAATCTTGTTAAAGTTGAGTCGGAGCTTTATTGAAAACAATTTGAAAAGCCAGCCTGTAGCCCCCAAGTTCCGGGTTAAATTGATAAAAATGAGCCGGAACTGCATCCTAATCTTTGAGATCAAATAGACATTAGTCCCCAAGTGTCAAACATATTGCTTGCAATCTTCTGGAAACTTGCTTAACCTTCATTATCTGAAAAAATTCCCTCTTGATAACTCATTCCTTATTTTGATGTCACGGGAAGCTTTAAACGAAGCCGGGTCAGAAGTGGGCGGCTTAAAGAATAATCTAGCCACGCAGCAAGCCGCCCAAAGCAAGGCTGATGAAAAGTGCCGGCTCCTTGCTGAAGAACTGACCAAGATCAAAGCCGACTTTGCCACTTTCAAAGAGTCTGCTAAAACTGAACAAGCCGCCCTGACTCAACGGCGGATGACGCTGACCAGCGGCTGATGATTGTGTCAGATGAGCTGAAATCTTTGAAGTGCCATATGAAAAAGATGGCAGCCGCCATATTTGGTAAGTATTTGACAGCTTAACCCAAATTGTGTGTGTGTACTTGTACTAGCGACTTATGACGAAGAGTCTGTCTTATGTAGGTCCAAGGAGCCTCCAACTCGCTTCCGACAGCTTGCTGCCCCTGAAGGCTATTTATACTCTGATAGAACAACTTTACTGTGGAGCTGTTTGCACGATCAAGGTTGTGATCTATAGGGATACCACCCCCTCAACTATCAAAGGGGTCATAGAGCTCCTTTCCATGCTGCCAAACCAGATCGTAGAGCTGAAGAAATCAGCCGCCCGACAGGGAGCTATCGTAGCCATAAGCTGGGCGTTGGCCTTTGCTCCGGAGTTGACTCCTGCAGACATGATGGATGGGTTTCCCTCCAAGAAAGATGACGGCTCCGAGTTTACAAAAGCTGGCTATATATGGCGTGTGAAGGCTTCCAAAGTACTTGCCTTCGTGTTAGCAGAAGAAGTCAACTTGGCAACATATCAGGCGGCTTACAGCACCGATTAGAAGAGAATCAGCGGCCCCATCTTTGAGTCCAAGTACCTGATGCCTGCCCGCAGTAAGCACCTTTTTGCTTCTGAACTTCACCCGTCCCCCTTCTTTGAAGAAGGAAACTTTGCAGCTTTAACCCACTGCAACTGGGACTTGGACAATCTTCAGATCAAGGAGAACGAAGACCCGGAGCAGGGTGACCCGCCGGCCAGCTAATGGAGTTGTGAACGCCATTGATAAGTCGGCTCTTGTGACCCGCCATGAGCGGTGTAAAACACTTTAAAATAATTTTGGGCTCTACCGAGAGCATATGTAATAGGCTTGTAGTAACTTTGCCTTTGCCTGAACTGTGCCATCGTGCACATATTAAATAGCCCGGCTTAATATATATATCATCTTCCTTGCACTTCCCAGTGGATGCTTTACCGACTCTCGGCAGCTTAATTGACCTGCAAGAATAGATGTATCCTGACATTGTTAGGAGGGTGGCTTAAAAGCATAACCCAAAGATGATGTATCTTCCTAACATGTTTTTTTCAAAAAACAGCTCATGTGCCGGTTCTACTGGGTGGACTCGCCACTTAAAACTCCTTATCAGTATAGGGTCTCTGTGGAGATTGGCCGTCAATTGACTTGAGCCGGCACAGGGTCTCTAGGCGAGATTAACTAGTAAGAGTCCGGCGGGTCACCTAGCAGAGTAGCATCAGCCTACAGGCAGGTTTAACCCTGTTTGGCTTAAAAGTCGATCAAGAGGGTATGTAAGTTACACTCGGCAGGTGGGAAGCCCCCAAGTGACCTTTCTTGACGGAATCAACTGTTTGGCTTGAGAGCCAACTGATAGGGTCTGATAAGCTACACCCGACGGGTGGGAAGCCCCCTGGACGATCATGTTGATGGAGTCAACTATTTGGCTTGAGAGGCGACCGATAGGGTCTAATAAGCTACACCTAGTGGGTGGGAAGCCCCCTGGATGATCATGTTGATGGAGTCAACTGTTTGGCTTGAGAGCTGACCGATAGGGTCTGATAAGCTACACCTGGCGGGTGGGAAGCCCCCTGGACGATCATGTTGATGAACTCAACTTTTTGGCTTGAGAGCCGACTGATAGGGTATGATAAGCTACACCCGGAGGGTGGGAAGTCCCCTGGACAATCATGTTAACGGAGTCAACTTTTTGGCTTGAGAGCCCACCGATAGGGTCTAATAAGCTACACCCGGAGGGTGGGAAGCCCCCTGTACGATCATGTAGACGGAGTCCACTTTTTGGCTTGAGAGCCGACCGATAGGGTTTGATAAGCTACACCCGAAGGGTGGGAAGCCCGCTGGACGATCATGTTGACGGAGTCAACTTTTTGGCTTGAGAGCTGACCGATAGGGTCTGATAAGCTACACCCGGAGGGTGGGAAGCCCCAGGACGATCATGTTAATGGAGTCAACTTTTTGGCTTGAGATCCGACCGATAGGGTCTGATAAGCTACACCCTTAGGGTGGGAAATCCCATGGATGATTATGTCGACAGAGTCAACTTTTTGGCTTGAGAGCCGACCAATAGGGTCTGATAAGCTACACCTAGAGGGTGGGAAGCCCCTGGATGATCATGTTGACGGAGTCAACTTTTTGGCTTAAGAGTCGACCGATAGGGTTTGATAAGCTACACCCGGAGGGTGGTAAACCCCCTGGACGATCATGTTGACGGAGTCAACTTTTTGGCTTGAGAGCCGACTAATAGGGTCTGATAAGCTACACCCGGAGGGTGGGAAGCCCCATGGACGATCATGTTGATGGAGTCAACTTTTTGGCTTGAGAGCCAACCAATAGGGTTTGATAAGCTACACCCGGAGGGTGGGAAGCCCCCTGGACGATCATGTTGACGGAGTCAACTTTTTGGCTTGAGAGCCGAGCCATAGGGTCTGATAAGCTACACCCGGAGGGTCGGAAGCCCCCTGGACGATCATGTTGGATCTTTCTTGCATAGATGAAGACATGCGAAACAGCAGAGGCCCCGGATTGTAGGGATGCCAATTTTATTCATATATAAATATGATATGTACAACGATAGTGTACAATGACGAGTCTTAACGACTTAAGTGTAGTAAGGCCGCAGATGCGCTATGTTCCACGGCCTGCGGGTCTCCTGCCCCGAGGTATCTGAATCGTCTCGGATGTCAATGAGATAATATGACCTGTTGTTAAGATTTTTGCTAACCACGAACGGTCCTTCCCATGGAGGAGATAGTTTATTGATATTTGTCTGGTCTTGAATCAGCCGCAGCACTAAGTCGCCATCTTGAAATGTCCGGGTCTTGACTCTGCGGCTATGATAGCGGCGCAGGTCTTGCTGATAAATCGTCGAACGATCAACCGCTAGATCACGTTCCTCCTCCAAGGCATCCAAAGCGTCTTGACGCGCTGTCTCATTGTCCGTCTCAACGTAAGCCGCCACTAGTGGCGAGTCATGTCGGATGTCACTTGGCAACACGGCCTCTGCACCGTTAACCATGAAGAAAGGTGTATAACCCGTTGATCTGTTGGGGGTAGTCCTGATGCTCCATAAGACGGACGGCAATTCCTCCACCCAACAACCCGGCGTTCGCTGTAACGGAACCATAAGCCAAGGCTTGATACCTCTCAGGATTTCTTGGTCAGTACGCACCGCCTGACTGTTGGACTATGGATGAGCAACCGCAGAAACATCAAGTCGGATGTGTTCAATGTCGCAGAACGTTTTCATAGCCCCCTTGGACAGGTTCGTGCCATTATCCGTGATGATGCTGTGAGGGTAACCAAAACGGTAGATCAGCTTTTTAATAAACTGAACCGCCGTAGCCGCGTCACACTTGCCGACCGGCTCAGCCTCTACCCACTTGGTAAACTTATCAACCACCACCAAGAGGTGCGTCTTCTTGTCCTTGGATCTCTTGAAAGGCCCGACCATATCAAGCCCCCAGACTGCAAACGGCCAAGTGATTGGAATCATGTGCAATTCTTGAGCCGGAACATGAGCATGTCGGCCAAACTTTTGACAGCCGTCGCATTTGCAGACCAAATCCTCTGCATCCTTGTGAGCCGTCAACCAGAAGAAACCATGCCGTAAGGCCTTGGCCACTACAGATTTGGAGTTGTCGTGATGTCCGCAATAACCAGCATGAATTTCATTCAAGATTTCCTTACCCTCCTCCGGTGAGACAAACGCTGAAACACTCCAGTGACGCTGCACTTGTGTAACTCGCCATTGACTATCGTCATGGACTTAGACCATCAGGTGATCTGTCTGGCCAGATTTTCATCATCAGGTAACTCGCCCCGAGTCAAGTATGCCAAGTAAGGCACAGTCCAATCCGGAATAGCATGTAGAGCCGCCACCAATTGTCCCTCTGGGTCAGGAACAGCCAAATCTTCCTCTGAGGGTAATTTGACGGACGGGTGATGTAAGACGACCAGAAAGACATTAGGCGGCACCGGCTTTTGCTGAGAGCCTAACCTTGACAGGGCGTCAGCCGCCTCGTTCCTGCGACAATCAATATAATCCACCTGGTAACCCTTGAAGTGACCAGCAATGACAACCACCGCCTGACGATAAGCCGCCATCCATGGATCCTTGGAATCCCAAGTGCCTGAAACTTGTTGAGCCACGAGATATGAGTCGCCGAAGCACCTTACCCGGCTTAAGTTCATCTCCTTAGCTACCCTGAGGCCATGAAGCAGGGCTTCATATTCAGCTGCATTATTAGTGCAAGGGAACATCAGCCGGAGCACATAACAGAACTTGTCACCTTCGGGGATGTTAAGACAACCCCTGCCCCTGATCCTTCCAGCTGTCTGGATCCATCAAAGTGTATTGTCTAGTATGTGTTATCCGGCTTTTCTTCGGGCGCCTGACACTCTGTCCAGTCGTTTATGAAATCCACAAGGTCTTGAGACTTGACAGTCGTACGAGGTACATATTTCATATTGAGAGGTCCCAGCTTCAATGCCCACTTAGCAATCCTACCAGTGGCTTCTCTGTTTTGAATTATGTCTCCCAATGGAGAAGAGTTGACCACAGTGATCTGGTGCCCTAAGAAGTAGTGCTTTAGCTTGTGGTTGGCCATGAACACCCCATACACTAGCTTCTGCTAATGTCGATATCTCTACTTGGTTTCTGTCAGGACCTCACTGATATAATAAACCGGCCTCTGAACCGGATATTATTTCCCTGCCTCCTTGCGCTCGACCATAATTGCAGCGCTGACAGCCTTGTTGTTAGCCGCCATGTACAAGAGCAAGGGTTCTTTCTCAGCCGGAGCGGCTAAAACTGGTGGCTCAGTGAGCTGCTTCTTGAGTGCCTCAAACGCTTCACCCGTCGCCGTACTCCAGACACAATTGTCTATCTTTTTCATCATTTGATATAAAGGGATGGCTTTCTCACCAAGGCGGCTTATAAACCGGCTCAACATGGCGATCCGCCCTGCCAGGCGTTGAACATCATTGATACAAGCCGGCTCTGTCGGGGAGGTGATAGCCTTGATCTTATCCGGGTTACCTTCAATACCACGCTCAGAGACCAGAAATCCCAAGAGCTTGCCAGTCGGAGCACCAAAGACACACTTTGTCGGGTTAAGCATCATCTTACAGATCTGCGGATTGTCAAAGGTTTCCTTTAAGTCGTCAAGCAAAGTCTCCTTCCTCCTTGACTTGATCACAATATCATCTACATAAGCATGAACGTTGTGCCCAATCTGGTTGTGAAGACAATTCTGCACACAGCGCTCATAAGTCGCCTAGGCACCCTTGAGCCCAAAAGGCATACACATATAGTAGAAGGCCCCAAAAGGCGTGATGAAAGTCGTCTTCTCTTGGTCCTTAACCGCCATCTTGATCTTATGATATCCCGAATAAGCATCCAGGAAACTTAAACTTTCGCAACCCGCCGTAGCATCAATGATTTGATCAATACGAGGGAGAGAAAAAGGATCAGTCGGGCATGCCTTGTTAAGATCTGTATAGTCCACACACATACGCCACGTGTCGTTCTTCTTGAGCACAAGCACTGGGTTAGCAAGCCACTCCGGGTGAAAGACCTCGACGATGAAGCCCGTTGCTAAGAGCCGGGCGACCTCTTCCCCGATGGCCTTGCGTCTTTCCTCGTTGAACCGCCGTAGAAATTGCTTGACAGGTTTTAACTTAGAGTCCACATTAAGGTTGTGCTTAGCAAACTCTCTCGGCACGCCCGGCATGTCAGAGGGCTTCCATGCAAAGATGTCTCGATTCTCACGGATGAATTTGATGAGCGCTTTCCTATTTGGGATCCATATTGGCCCCAATAGTGAACTGTTTAGATGAGTCACCCGGAGTAAAATCCACTGCATTGGTATCATCCGCCAAAAATTTGAGGGGCGGATCAACCTCTGTGGTAGGCTTCTTCGGCGGGGTCATATCCTCTGGGTCAACATTTTCCTTATAGAACTTGAGCTCTGCCTCAGCACAACTAGATTCCGCGTAAGCCGCGTCCCCATCTTCGCACTCAATAGTCGTATTCCGATCACCATGAACAGTAATCATACCTTTTAACCCAGGCATCTTGAGCTATAAGTAGACATAACAGGGCCGAGCCATGAACTTGGCGTAAGCCGGCCGCCCAAATAATGCATGATAAGGGCTCTTGATCTTAACTACTTCAAATCACAAGGACTCCACCCTGTAGTTGTACTCGTCACCAAAGGGGACTTCCAAAGAAATCCTACCCACTAGGTAAGCTGACTTGCCCGGCACTACACCATGAAAAACTATTGATGAGGGCTTAAGGTCTTTATCAAGCAGCTTCATCCGCCGGAAGGTATCATAGTACAGGATATTGATGCTGCTGCCACCATCCATAAGTACCTTATTCACCATATATCCTCCCACTTGAGGGGCAACTACTAGGGCTAGCCACCCCGGGTCATCAACAAGTGGCAGGTGATCTTTCTGGCTCCATGTTATGTCATACTTAGACCACTTCAAGTGTTGCGGCAGAGCCGGCGCGATTATGTTAACCGCCCGCTTGCGCAACTTCTGATCCCGCTTGTTAAGGCTAGTCATAAAAACATGATACTGGCCTGAACTGGGCTCATTTGGATTACTCTGATACCCAGATTGATTATGTTGCTGCTGATTGTTGCTAACAGAGTGTTGAGGATGTCCTCCTTGGTTGCCCTGGCCATGATGACCGGATCCTGAGCCGCCGAATCCAAACCCGTCTCCTGACCCGCCTGGTCCTGAGCCGCCGGGTGGGCCACCACCATTGTTGTTATGCTGTTGCATGTTGTAGTTCTTAAACTTCTGCATGATGTGGCAATTACCCCATGTGTGACCCGCAACTCTATCGGGCCGGCTGTGCTCCGTACAAGGTTTATTGAGCATTTCCTCCAAATTGAAAGGAGTTTTATTTTTGTTAAAAGGCGGTCTAAACTTCCCATTGCCCTTAGGACAGTTATGGCCGGTGCTGGCATTGGCCACCAATTTTGACCCGCCATCCGGGTTCTTCCGCTTGCCCTAGTTACCAATACCTGCCGCACCCTTGTCATGATTGTTCTTTTTACCTTGGCTAGTCTTCTCCTCATTAGAGCATGGATCCTTCGTGTTATCAGAGTCGGCATACTTTGTCAGAGACACCATGAGTTCTCCCATGTCTTGACACGTACGCTTGAGCCGGCCGAGCTTCTGCTTCAGAGAGATGAAGTGACAGTTCTCCTCTAGGATCAGCACCGCTTGAGCCGCCTTGATCTGTTCAGACGAGTGGATGACAGTCGACACCCGCCGGACCCAATGATGAGCCGACACATTCTCCTATTGGACACAGTGATCCAGATCCACAATCGTCATAGGCTATTTACAAGTCCCTTGAAAGTTTTTGATGAACCTTGCTTTCAGCTCAGCCCATGAATTTATTGGGTGGCAAACCCTTCAACCACATGCGAGCCGGTACTTCGATGAAATACTTGGCACACACCGTGTCATTGACATCTAACATCTCCATCGCCATCTCGTAGCCTTCAATCCAGGCCTATGGAGGTAAGTCGGTAGTGTAATTCGGGACCTTGCGAGGTCCACTGAAATCCTTTGGCAACCGTTCGTTCCGCAAAGTCGGTACTAAACACGGTACTCTCACGCCCCTGGTGGTCACTCTTGCTCCTACTGAGACGGAGGGCGCGGGCTCTTGGTGAGCCACCGCTATCAAAGCTGCCACCTCTTGCTGATTTCTTGCCCGATTTACGAGCACCTGTGCATCTCGAGCCGACTGATCATCCCCTAGAGGCCCCTGGTGCCGATCCCTTCTAGAAACCGTCAGCGACTCATATCGCCGGCTAAAGCTATGGCTAGGGAGGGGGGTTGAGTGAACGTGGCTCCGACTGTAAGCATATTTCTCTTGTTGGGCCATCGTCGTCTGAAGGTACCCAATGGCGTTCTGCACCTCTTCTACAAAAGGTTCCTCATCTGGAATAGCGATCTTTTCAAGCCGGGTTGCTGCAGCCACCATGTACTCTGCCAGGTTGGAATAATGGCCTGCCGGTGTTGGAAAAACCACTGTTGAGGCCTGGTTTCGTCGAGGAGGGTCAAGCTGCTGTCGAGCCGCCGGCCGACTTCCAGGCGCATCCGCTGCTCGTCCCGTTCCTGGCGTATTAAAGGGATTCCTAGCCTCATACTTTTCTGGTAAGCGGGATTGATGCCTCATCCGCCGCACCTTAGCCGCTGATTGCTGCTCTAGCTCAAGGCGGAAAGCATCTGTCTTAAGGCGTTCTGCCTCTGCCTCCATCTAAACTTTTAATTCGGCTATCCTCTGTTGCACCTCTGCCATCCGGTCCCTGAGTCTTATGATCTCCAAGTTCCGAGTGGCTTGATTATGTGGTGTGACTTCGGTGGTCATCAAGGTTGCGAGCTCGTTCATCAGATCTAGAAGAACTTGAGCCGGCGGCAGCGGGTCAGCTCCCATGTTTGCTGCTCCGATGGCTGTGCTGCTCGTGCCTGGGGCTGATCCCGCCATGAACACGGCCGCATGAACCGGTAGCCCGAGATCGTCCGGCTCAGAATGCTCTGACTCAGGGTAAGGCTCGTTGTAGCCCCTGAGCCCGCCATTGTAAAGCTGGTAGATCGACTCTGCTTCTCCGCTCGAAGATCCATCCATTGAATAGAAAAGATTCTCCTGCAACGTAGAGGTTTCAAGATCCATACCTTGAGTAAAGCCCACCAAGACGTGCTTCCGGCCTGGGTTAATGCGGGCAGGTCGCACATATTGGGCAGGCTGTGCACGCCGAGCCGGCTCGACGATGTTGGTGCAGACGTCCGGCCCGGGTGTAGATCCGTCAACCTTGCCGATGAAGACGTGGATTCCACCGAAGGGAACCCGGAATCCATATTCGACAGAAACATCCTCAGGACCCCAGCCAGCATCATCGATGTAGAGCCGGCCACGGCGACTCTTGCTCATCCTTCCGACCACGTATCCTTCGAACCCCAGGAGAGAGCCCTTTGAGAACTCGACACCACCGAGCGCTGACCCCACGGTGGGTGCCAACTGTTGTGGTTTTGTCACGGCAGATGTCCAGGTGAACGGACTTGGATTCGAGTCCATCGCTAAGGTGATTGACTCAAAGGGTTTGATTGGGACGGAGGACACGAGTTTACCCAGGATCAGCCCCTCAAGTAGAGGTAACAGCCTACGTCCTGCTTGTGTTTGTATTGCTTGGTGTATCAATTACAAGGGAGCTGATTGCTTGACCTAGCTCTCGATAAATGATCTCTCTCTAAGTCGCCTCGGGGCTCGCCTTTATATAGGATGTCAAGACCACGGGTCATACAAGTCGTAACCGACTCTCACAACGTGTCTGAGTCTATCTCTACATTGTCTTGCCTTCTTGAGCAAGTCGTCTCCAGGTGGCTCACCCGCCCGGGTCTTCTTACCTTCTCCGTCCGGGCCACGTCTTGGCCCATCTTGTCAAGCCTCCCAACGTCTTGGGCTTAAGTCTCCACGGCCCATCCTTCGGCTGGTGTATGAGCCGCCAGGTGTGACCCGGATCCTCTAAGGCGGGTCTCACCGTGGGGTTATATCCCCAGCAAGTCATGTTCTTCTGTTCCACGACGTCGTTCTGCTGAGGAGTATACAGGGCAGATAGCTCATGAGTAATACAAAGTTCATCAAGATTGGTGTTCTTGAACTCAATCCCATTATCACTCCTGATATGTTTGATCTTGACGCCGAAGTTTGTTGAGGCCCTTGAAGCAAATCGTCTGAAGACATCGAGCACTTCATTTTGTGTACGAAATAATATGCACCCAAGTGTAATGAGAGTAATCATCAACAATGACAAAGCCATACAAACTTGAAGAATTTGTTAGTGAGGAATAATGAGTGGGGCCAAAGAGGTCCATATGAAGCAATTCAAAAGGTCGAGTAGTGGTCATGATTGTCTTCGAGGGATGCTTGGATCTGGTCATCTTCCCAGAATCACAAACACCACAGAGATGGTCCTTGAGGAACTTGACACCTTCAATGCCAATGACGTGCTTTTTCTTCACGAGCGTGTGAGAGTTCCTCATTCCAGTGTGTCCAAGTCATTGATGCGACAGCCAGCCTTCTGACGACTTGCAAGTACACACGTGGCAGGCTGAGGACCTGTAGAGAAATCAACAATATACAAGTCTCCTTTCCTAAAGCCTTCGAAGACTTTGGAATGGTGAGATTCCATGATGACAACACAACGATATTTTCCAAAGACGACAACCTTATCAAGATCACAAAGCATTAAGACAGACATGAGGTTGAACCCGAGGGATTCGACAAGCATCACCTTATCCATGTGTCAGTCCTTTGAGATTGCAACCTTACCTAGAACCAATACCTTGCTTTTTCCTTTGTCGGCGTAGGTGATATGCTTCAAATGATATGGGGCAAGTGGTAAATTCATCCGTAAATTCTTGTCACGAGTCATGTGGTTGGTGCATCCACTATCGAGGACCCACTCAGTAGCTTTTGGAGGTTCATCCTGTAGATGAATTAGTACAACTTACGAACTCATATGCTTCAGAGTGAAGAATATGACATCAAATTCATCAGGCAGAATTTCATCGCACAATATGGTAAGAAAAGTTGTGTGAGGACATGAGAAATGAGGAATCCATTTCTGCATGATTAGCTTGCATCCTTTCAAGCATTTCTCAGGTCTCCAGCAAATTCATCAGACTTTCAAGTTCATCTGGAGACCTGACCTTGCATAAGAGATTAGTTCAATTTCTTCACCAGCCACATCTAGAGGGGTGGCAAAGAGTTCATCATTCTGCGAGCACCATATAAGAGAAGGGAGGCATTGAAGCTACTGCGCTTCATTTCACGGGACAAGGGTTAGAGTACTCATATGAATAAGGAGAGAAATTCTTCGAGGACTTATGAACATAATGATTTGAAGAATAATGCACATATTCAGAACTCTTAGATTTTCCCTGTGAAACAGATGCATTAGCACGAGAATGATATTTTGACCATTTGAGGAATTTGGTTCATCTAAAGACTTTGGTACATATGAGGAATTTGATTTGGGGTTCCTTTTCTTCATGAGTAGTGTCGTGAGGACATTCACTTGAAGATTTTGTAAGCAGCTCTTAGGAACCTAGATTTTCTTCATAGGTGAACCGTTCCTGCAGTTAGTTCCAACAAATCTGGCAAATACTTCACCTTTCTGATTTTTGAAGAATTTGTAGTTAGTTCCAAGGAATCGTTTTCCCTTTGAAGATCCTCATGAGACACTCTTAGTTTCTCAATATCTTGCTTTCTTTGAAGAAATTCATAAGAAAGCTTCTCATGATAAGCTAAGAGAGCATTATGATGACTCTGAAGGTTATCATACATTGTCTGAAGACTTTTGAGATCGCCAGACAGAGTTTGAGTCCGATCCACTTCCTCATTCAACAGATCATCGCTTTTGTCTAATGGTTTCTGAAGCTTTTCAAGTGCACTTTTTGCTTAGTGGCAATATTAGCAAGTTTCGCATAGCTAGGTTTCACATATTCATTAGATTAACCTTCACTTGATTTAGAAGAGGATTTATGCTTGTGTACCTTGGAACCTTTTGCCATAAGACAAAGTGAAGAAGATGAAGCAGGATCTGTTCCTGGGTTTTGAGGAATTTCTTGAGTTCGATAAACATGGGGTCTTGACGAGTGCCATAGCCTTCTTTGAAGTCTATGATCCTATCCCAGATGAGCTTGGCGTTTTGGAGATGACAGGTGCCTCTCAATGTGATGCTCGATAGGCTTGAGCAGATGATGTTCCTCGCTTGTGCATCAAGTTGAGTGTACTTGCGAATTTCTTCAGCATTTGCCATCTTGCAGAGTTCAGTCGGTCCAAGTTCAGTAACAATCCATAGCTCATTGTTCATTGATATGAGACGCTTCTTCATCGGAACTTTCCACTTAGGATATTCAATGTCATCAAGATTGGGACATTCTGTGACTGACTTGACACCTTTCATCATGAAGCAGTAAGTATGAGCATATTCATCATTGTTGTTGTCAGAGTTGTTGGAGTATTCATTTTCTTCATTGTTGAAGATGGACTTGCTGACGAAGGCACTACCGAGAGCAAGGCTACCAACACCAGATTTAGACTCCACCTCAGATTCTTCCTCTTCTTCATAATCTTCATATTCTTCTTTAGAATCCATTTAGTTGCCAATGAAAGCCCGAGCCTTTCTGGAACCATTCTTCTTGTGCGATGGGGACCTTGAAGATGAGGAGTTTGCAAATGAGGACTTTGAAGATTTCTTATTTTTCTTCGAGTCATCAAAACTGTCATCCTTGTACTTCTTCTTCTTCGATTCTTTTTCCTAGAGAGGACAGTCAGAGATAAAGTGACCATATTTCTTGCATTTGTGACAAGTTCTCTTCTTGTAATCGCTTGAGGAATCTGATTTGCTCAAACCACTTTTTGATGACTTTCCAAATCGTCCTCTCCTTGAGAACTTCTGGAATTTCCTTACGAGCATTGCCAGATCCTGACTCAGTTCTTCAGGATCACCAAGGCTACTATCAGAATCTTCGCCTTCGAATGAGGAAATTGTTTTTGCCTTCCGAGCACGAGATCTTGCATAGCTTGGCACGTCGAGGTCTCTCTTCTAAGCTTGTTGGAATTCATGATTATTGGGTCTCTCAAGTATATCAGCATGATCAATTTACTTGTAGTCTCCACGCTCTTGGATCATCAAAGCAAGTTTATCGAATGAGGAATCAAGAGATCTTAGCAGTTTCTTCACCACCTCGTGGTCGGTGATGTCAGTGGCACCCAGTGCTTGAAGCTCGTTGGAGATATCAATGAGACGATCAAAAGTTTGTTGATCATTTGCATTGTCGAGTCTTTTGAAACAGTTGAAGAGATTGCGAAAAACATCAACACGAGAGTCACGTTGAGTGGAAACACCTTCGTTGACTTTGGACAGCCTATCCCAGATAAGCTTAGCAGACTCCAAAGCACTCACTCTGCCATACTGACCTTTGCTCAGATGACCATAGATGATATTCTTTTCTTGTGAATCAAGTTGCTTGAATTTCTTTGTGTCAGCAGCAGTAACAGTCCAAGAAGTGCGAGGAACACCATTTTCCACAACGTATGAGAGATCGTTGTCAATAGCTTCAAGATGCATGCGCATCTTGTTCTTCTAGTAGGGGTAGTCCGTCCCATCGAAGGTAGGACAGCCTGCGGAAACCTTGATCATACCTGCAGGCAACATAACTAGAACTCCAGGCAGTTAAACCAAAATCACACATAACAAGGGAGTACCTTGCTCTGATACCAATTGAAAGTGCGTTATATCGACTAGAGGGGGTAAATAGGCAATTTTTACAAGTTCATCACTAAGGAATTTCAACTTGAGGAATTTGAAATGTGATGAATAATTAGCTGCAGAATAAGTACTCAAGTGCATGAGAAACTTAGCAGTAGCATAGTCATCATGATGAAATAAAGCATGCAGAGATTACAGGTAGCGTGATACAGGATGAGCAGGTGAGGAACAAGGTAACTTAAAGAATTTGAGGTGAGGAAATTAAGAAAGTCTTTAGTCAAATTCTTCAAATAGTAACGATCAATTTCATCAACAAGTATATGAGGAAATGTAAGGGTTGAGGAAATAGAACTAGGTAGCTCGATGAAGACAATGGTTTGATGACCCAGTTCCAACTGCTGTGACAGTCGTACATCTGGTTTGGAGCGGCCTGGTATTTAAACCAGAGGACACACAGTCCTTACCGTACTGTCCTTGATCTAAGGACGCACAGTCCTCGCCCAACACTCGTGGTAAGTCTTCAGGGTAGACTTCCAAAACCCTCACAAACTGGTCACCCGACGATCCACAATTGACTGCTGAATGCTCTCGACCAAGGTCACTCCGTGATCACCAATTGACTTCAGGATGCACTAGACCATGACGCCTAACCGTCTGGAAGATACACAGTCTTCAAAGGTAAAATGCGTCGATTCCACACAGGAACAATCTCTTTAGTGATGCTCAATCACTTTGTGTTTGGTGGTTTATATTTGGGTTTTTCCTCACTGATGATTTTCTCTCAAAGTCCTCGCAGGACGGGTTGCTCTCAAATGACAAGTGTTAGTTCTCTCTCAGAGCAGCCAACCAACTAGTGGTTGTGGGGGGTTGCTATTTATAGCCAGGGTGCAACTGGACATGATAAGACATAAATGCCCTCAATGATATGACCGTTATGTGAATAACATGATTGGGGACAGCTGGCACAAAGCACAGCAACGGTCGGAATTTCGAACTATGAAAGTCCTCAGGCTTATCATATTCCTCACTTGTAGTCAATTCGCACTGGCAAAATCCTAACTCCTCGGTTAGACCAATTTCCTCAAAGACCATAAGAACTTCGTCTCTGTCACTAAAGAACTTCCTAAACTGTAAGATATTTCCAAAGGCTTCACTCGAAGGATTGGATAGGTTGAGGTTTTTGAGTTGAGCATCAGTTGGAAATTTTCCTTAGTATTACCTCGGCCCCTTTTAATAGTACGGTGTTTCCTATGACTGAAGGAAAGGAAATCAAACTACAAAAAAAATCTTCACGCTTCATAGTCCTCGTTCATATCTTCAAGGTCACACCAACTTCTTCATTTTCAAAGTTTTCAGGGAATACTAAAGTCTTCACCAAAGTCTTCAGTTGAAGACATACATTTTTAGGGGTCGATAATCTTTGAATATATCAAACTCCTCATCGACCTATAGAACCTGTGTAGACTCACAAACACATTAGTTCCTTAACCTAGAAGTCTTCAAGACACCAAAATCACTAAGGGGCACTAGATGCACTTACAATTACTCTTGTCAGTTATTAACACATTATAAGCACTTTTAGCCCTTTTCAAGGAGGCAGGTTCTTTAGTGTGCATATCAATGTTTGCACCTATTTTTAAGCACAATTCATCATTACATGCTTCCTCATATATGACTTTTCGCTCAAGGATTTCACATTTTTTTCTTTTCCTCAGTAACAAGGGTTTCGAGTTCCTTAATGGAGGTGGTGTTCTTACTAACCATCTCCACAAGCATACGAAACATGATGAGCTTGTTTCCTTTGAGAGAGCACATGACTTTCTTCATTTTAGCAAACATAGCATCACTTATTACACATTCATGATCATGATCCTTCGCATCAAGATATTCATCACTAGATGAGGATGGAGTATATAGAGGAGGGTTTGGATGTGGAGTTACCTTCACCTTGTCTGGAGACACTTGACCCTCATCATCATCTACCATGGCCTTTGCCATGACACATTTGTGTGCGTTGCCCTTGTAGTCTTTCATGTAGTTGTGTGTGAAAACATCACCACTCTTGTTGGCGAGTCTCAATGTGGTTTGAGTGTCTTGGGATACACCTGCAACACCTCCAACATGATCGGGGTCGGACTCATCTTGGGCAACCATAGCCTTCCCATATCTCTTCTTGAACTTGGAGTTCAATGGTTTGGGCAACTTCTTCTTTACAAACGTCTTCGTAAATCTTGGTCTATCTTCTCTCTTCTCATAGGGGTACTCATTTGAGAAGTGGTTGGTTTCTTCACAATTGTAGCAAGCCCTTACTTTCTTCTTTTGGAATCTTCCCTTGAATTTTCCCGCACTAAACTTCTTCACAAAGAGAGCCATGTCTTCATATGAGAGCCCCTCATACGAGTCAACTTCATAGCCTTCTTCATAATCTTCCTCTTCTTCTTCACTAACATCATCATCCCTTACATACTTGACCTTCAAGACAAGATTTGTCTTGGATGATGAGGAACCATGCATGGAAAGATGTCTTGTAGCATTTGCCTTTGATTCTTCAAACAGTTGGAAGGTTGAAATGACATCATCGAGAGACATGTCCTTGAAACCATGCTCTCTTCTTATGTCCCATACCATTTGATGGTGATATTGCGCAAGTGCATTTAGCAATTTATCCACAAGAAACCGTTTGGTCAAGATGAATCCATCTTGGCTCTCAATCATATGATTCAATGTCAGCAGCAAGTGTCATCAATCACTCATGGAGTTGCTTGGGTTTGTCACCTTTCTCCATGAAAAAATATTGCAATGCCCCTTTAGCAATCTCATATTGTGCAAGACGAAGTGAATTCGTTCACGTCTTGGTCATCACAATGATATCACATAGTTCTTTTGCATTTGAGAGGTGAATGTAGGGCCTTTTCAACTTGTCATACATGCCCTTTCTTATGAGCATGATTGCGGTGTCATTGAGGTTCTTGTCATATTCTTCAGTCCGTGTGAGATCCTTGGGGTTCATGGGGTTGTAACCTTTCTCAATGACCTCCAGCATTTCATCATTGGCAAACATAACATGATCCTGCATACCAACTCTCCACAAAGAAAAATCGGCAGTGTTATCAAGTAATGGAGGGTTGCCCCCTACATTATACCTAGGTTTTTCAATGCTATATTTTGCATGTAGCCATGGAACGCCGATGTTGCCACCACCTTGAGGTATTTGGCACAAATTAGGGAGAGATGCATTAGGTTGCTTTATCACACCCAATGGGTTTTCTAGTGGTGGAGTTCTTGCAGTAATGCATCTAACCTCATTTTGACCAAGGCCTCAACAGAAGGATCATGCTCCTCCTTTTGCTTAGCGAGGGCCCTTTATAGATTCTCGAAGGTGAAGGATTTGCGCACATCCAAAGAGGATGTCCCTTTCTCAAGAGGGAGTGCAACAATAGGGTTCCCATGCTTATCCATCTCGCTCTAGGGCGATTAAGCCACAACATTAGAGCGCGAGGCTCTAATACCAATTTAAAGGATCGAGATGGACCTAGAGGGTGGGGATATGGACAATTAGAAAATTTAGTTGTTACTTAGCAATTTTAGGCAATAATGCGGAATATGAAATGTAGCCTAGATATTGCAAGGGTGATAAGGTGAAAAGTATATAAACAAGTTAAGCAAATAGAAGGATAAACGAACCACAATATGAAACAAGTGAAACACATAAGGAGACCAGTAACAACAAGTAAAGATCTAGGGTTAGGAATAACCGCAACTCCAAGAGACGAGGATGTATCCCGGTGTTCACCTGCTTGGAGGGAATCCGCATCACCATTTAGAGAAGTGGGTGTTACCATGAAGGCACACCAATGCCACGAAGGCTCACCCTATTCTCTCCTTGAGACAACACCACGAAGGCGTTTCTCAACCACTAATGGTAGGCCTTGAGGTGGCCTCCAAACCCTCACAAAATTTTTGGGGGAAATCAAAATCGTTTGATTCCTTTCCAAAGAACTCCTACCGCCTAGGAGTCTCCAACCCCCAATAGTAACAAGATCAAGGGAACCGCTCAAGACTTGCTCAAATCAAGAATTGCTTTGGTTGAGAGGAGGGGAGAGGGACGATCTATTTTTTTATTGTAACAACACTCAAGAATTCTCCCAAATGCTCTTGGGATATAGGATTTGGTGAGGGCATGAGAGAGTGAGAGAGAAAGGTGTTTTTGGAATCTATTTGATGTGTTGGACAACCCTCACCCAAGGTGGGAGAAGGGTATATATAGTAGTAGTGTGAAAGTGGCCTTTGGAAGTCACTTAAGTTGCACAGTTGCTGGACATCCAAAAGACTCCGGTCGTCCGGACCGAAAGGGAGGATTGGACGTACGACAGGTGTCAGTCATCTGACCACTTGGAGAGAGTGAGTCAGTGCAACAGCAGAGAGAAGTTGGAACATAGTATGCGGACGTGCGAAGGACGTTTGCCATCTAGTGTACGGTTGTCCGGAAGGGGCCGAACGTCCGTCCTTCTGGCTCTGGTGAGGTGGCATCGGACTTTCGGCCACGTACGGAAGTCCGGAGGCTGGCTGACCGGAAGGACCAGAAATCCGAGGATTGCTTGTTGGTATGGTAGCTCCGGAACTCTAGGGATGTCGGACATCCGAAGAGTTGTGACACGCTGGTCGTCTAGAGGCCGTCGTACGTCCGAACAACATCAGAGGCCAAACACCCAACCCAGATAAGAACTCGACCATGAGGTTTTTCCTAGATTTTTGAGCAAGTCTATTGCGAGAACCAGTGATCCCCTCTTAATAGCGCGGGGTCCTTATACTCAAGAGTAAACCAAAAATAGATAGATCTTTTTGTCTTGTTTCATTGTACTTTGAGTACCGTGAATACATCAGTCATGATCTGCATAATAATCTCTTGGGAACTAAACCTGAGATGCACTTGACAGAGATGATTAGTTCCCTGTATGTATGTTGTCATCGGTATCAAAATATGATTAAGGACATGATTGCACTTTCAGTGTCCAACAAAGAATAAGTGTGAAGGTCATGAGCTTGACACCAATCATGGCTCGATGACTTCACCACCTACCAAGGCATCTTCCCCTTTGGATATGCGGCATCTTCACCAACAAGCGCCACAAGAGAATCTACCCGAGCTCAAGTCAGCGCCTTCCATGTGCTACTATGACTTCGACACTGACTACGAGATTCCATTCTATAGGACTCATGACGCCGAAGAGTAACTCGAGTGGGAGCGCAATATGGACACCTACCTCAAGCTACTTCAAGTCCCTTCCAAATATCAAGCGAAGTTCACCACAAGAAACTTCCATGGAGAGGCATCAACATGGTGGCTTCACACATCTTTGAAGAACTTTGACATGAGTTGGTCCAAGACGAAGAAAGCAATGCAGCAAGAATTTGTTCCTTCCACCTACATGGAACATCTTCAACGCCAATTGGAGAACACCATACAAGGATCCAGGTCCATCGACGAGTACTTCATGAAGATGAAGAAAGCTTTGCGACGAGCCGGAGTGAACAAACCCATTTGGATGAAGTTCTACTTCATGATGGAATTGAACAACGACATCGCCAAGACTATCTTCACCAACAACTACGAGTCTATCGAAGAACTCTACACTGGTGCTCTCAAGGAGAAACAAGAACTCAAGGCTAAGGCTACTCGACCACAAGCACACTTTGTGAAGACCAAGATCCATGATGACGAGCATGAGGATGGTACCACCAAGATGTCCAAGCCCGACAAGCTCCAAGACGACACTCCCAAGTTTGACTTCAATGCCATCCCTCTTTTTGGCATTGATGATGCCTAGTCTACCACGACTCCTTTTGAAGATGGCGTGGCGATGACCACGACTACGGGGCTACTCAAGGAACATGCTTTTGAGGCAAGCGACAAGGTGGCAAGCAAGGATGATGCTTCCATCTTCGGAGGCAAGAGTGAGATAATCGAGCATGGGATTTCCCTTCGGTCATGGAGGCGAGTGATGATATGCCATATTTGTCCTTCATCGATGGTGACAATGACAATATGGTTGAGCATGGATTTTCCCTTTGACCATGGGGCGTTTGGAGATGAGTTGAGAGACTTATGCCACCATATTGAGAGTGAACGTGCCTTCACCACTAGCCCCATATATGATGAGTTGCCCCAATTCCCATGTGAGGAAAGCTACAACCCCCAAAACTTGAGTGAGATGAGTGACCCCACCATATGTGACATTAAGTGCACCTACTTTGAGGGAGCGAGTGAGCCACCACCACATACAGTGAGCGAGGTAGTTGATAGGGCATGTGAGGCCTTTTTGATGTCTAACAACTTAACCTCTACCTATATTGTGTCTTCTCATTTTGTGCTAGGTCCCATACATGATGATGCGCCGATCCTCGACGACTTTTCATCCCTTTGGACAAGACGGTGGCCATGGTGGAATATGATGCACCCCCACATGGTTCCATCATGATGACGATGACCATGAATTTGGTCTTCGTCACCTCACCTACCACATGAGTGGAATGAAAAAGGTAACATAGGTGAAGGTGATGCTCTTGTCCGACAAGTAGTCTATCTTGACATTGCTTGCTCGCATGATGATGATCATTGTATTGCCATGCTTCATGATTATGCGACTTTATCATGCGATGACTTACCTATTTATGATGAGTTTGACAATTCTCATGTGGAGTCTATTAGTTGTGATGCCATGTTGCATAGGATGCCTTGTGAGATTTCTATTGGTCACATCATGTTTGAAAATCCACTTGACTTGTCATACCCTATGAATGAGATCACCCATATTGCATCTTTGCAATCTCATCGTAGTAACTATGCATATGCCATTAAAATAAACCCAATTTGCACATATGGCATTGATGACAAGCCCATGTCTATTGGCATTGGCTTTTTTGTGATGATATTGCCATGCTTCCTTTGCATCTTTGCACAATTCTCACATATAACATGCCATGACCACCTAGCTTTGGATATGCTTTTTTATGGATGTTGCCCATATCCTGCATATTATGCTTCCACTATTGTACATGAGGAGACCCCCATAGTTTGCTCATACCTATTAGGATATTTTGATCAATACTACACTTTGTATGATCCCCATAAATGTGTGCACAATATTCCCCTCATGAATAAAAATGCTATTGATGTGCCATATACTTTTGCGCTCAATTTGTGCAACAACTATTCTTTCATGATGGATGACATGTTTCTATACCATGCCTCAAATTACTTTGAGCATTGTTTATACTGTGCTACCACTCATGTGCACATACACATCATGATGGATGATGTGTACATTTACCATGCACACACTTTGTTTCATGTGTCTCCTTGTTGTGTAGGTACACACGATTCTCCGTCAATCTCGCAAGCGCACGAGTTGACAAAACGAGCTCTAGAGAGCAACAAAATCGTGCACTACCATGGAGTGCTTACTAATACGTCTCCAACTTATCTATAATTTTTGCTTGTTCCATTCTGTTATATTATCAATCTTGGATGTTTTAAAATCATTTTATATCAACTTTATATCATTTTTGGAACTAACCTATTGTCATAGTGCCAAAGTGCCAGTTGTTGTTTTTGCTTGTTTTTTACTTCGCAGAAAATCAGTACCAAATGGAGCCCAACCGCTACGGGAATATTTAGAGATTTTTTATGGACCAAAAGAACCAGGATGGGCCAAAGAACCACAAGAGAGGGGGCCTGAGGTGGCCACAATCTACCAGGGCGCGCCAGAGGCCCCTAGCGTGGCCTGGTCGACAGTGCCCACCTCGGGGCTCCCCTCAACCGACTATTCGCCCTATAAATTCCCAAATATTCACAAAACCCTAGAGGAGTCGACGAAACGCAATTCCAGTCGTCGCAAGTTCTAGAACCTCGAGATCCAATCTAACACCATCATAGGGGGGTTCCTCTTCATCATAGGTGCCTCTCCAATGATGCGTGAGTAGTCCACCATAGACCTACGGGTCCGTAGGTAGTATCTAGATGGCTTCCTCTCTCTCTATGATTCTCAATACAATGGTCTATTGGAGATCTATTTGATGTAATGACTTGCGATGTGTTTGTTGGATCTGATGAATTTTGAGTTCATGATCAGTTTCTATCCATGAATATGATTTGAGTCTTCTTTGATCTCTTATTTGCTTGATTACTTATAGCCTCGTATTTCTTCTTTGAATTTTTGGTCTAGTTAGGCCAACTATATCGACTTTTCTTGCCATGGAAAGAGGTGCTTTGTGATGGGTTCGATCTTGCGGTATTCTTTCCTAGTAATAGAAGGGGCAGCAAGACACGCATGTATCATTGTTATTAAGGATAACAAGATGGGGTCTATTCCTACATGAATAGATATCTTCTACATCATGTCACCATACTTATTGCATTACTTCATTTTCCCATGAATTTAATACACTAGATGCATGCTGGATAGAGGTCGATGTGTGGAGTAATAGAAGTAGATGCAGAATCGTTTCAGTCTACTTTTCTTGGACGTGATTATTTGATCTTCTATCAATTGCCCAATAGTAATTTGTTCACCCACCGTGTGCTATACTCATGAGAGAAGCCACTAGTGAAACCTACGGCCCCTGGGTCTACTTTTCCAACATATTGCTTTCCGATCTCCTATTTTGCCTTTTTGTTTTCAGATCTATTAATCCAAAAAACAAAAATACCTTGCTGCACTTTTTATTTACTTATTTTATTTTGTGTTCTTGCAAGATCTATTTACCAAAACTATCATTACCTAATCTATCTTATTACCGTAGAGAGCTTGACAACCTCTCTTTCGCGTCGGGTTGCAAGTATTTGTTATTTGTGTGCACGTGTTGTTTACGTGGGTGCGTGATCTTCCTCTATGGATTGATATCTTGGTTTCATAACTGAGGGAAATACTTACCATCGATGTGTTGCATCATCCCTTCCTCTTTGGGGAAATACCAACGTAGTCTCAAGTCACGTCACTTACCCTCCACCCACCCATTTTGCGCAACTACTTCGGGCATTTTTCTACATGGCCCTCACATGGCTACGGTGCCTTGCACATTACACTTATTATACCCATATTGCCATGTTCACGTTGCATGATATGCTCATTTATACGTCCTTGCCATGCATTTGTGACCCATGCTTTGCATTACACATGACACTTGATTCTCATACTTGTATGTGTATTCGCAAGCTTGGTGGAGATATTAATTTTTATTGCCATGTTTGCTTTGTGAGCCATGTCTATGATAATACTTAGATCTTGCTTTGTGTTCATGCTCGCGATATGTCACACGCATTATTTATGTCTACTATTTGTTCACATGACATACTTGCCATGATTTCTCTAGTATGTTGCACCTTCGCACTACTAGTTTACACGACAAGATTGATATGCTTGATTATGTTGCATCACATATGATTAATGCTTGCTCCTTTAATGCGGTTGATGACAACCATTGCCATGATTCACACATGATTTATATTGCTTATTGTCATATGTCTCCATGTGTTGTCTCTCTCACGCTAGATGATTTGCCATGTATTGATTGCAACAATGCTTAAACTTGCTAAGGAGATTGCCCCCATAGCTTTCGCTCATATTATTGGAGTTTTTGACATTGTTCATGTGAGGCATGTTTGCCTTCCTTCTTTGCACCATATGCCTAGTGCCATGAATATCCATTGTTGCATCATATTATTCATCCACTTATGATCCTAACAGTTATGTGCAAGAGAAGAGAACCATCATGATGGATGATGTGTTTATCTACCCGCATATAAATTCTTCGCTTATATTTGTGCATGTGTAGGATAGTTCGACTACATGTCAACCTCCACTTCATCTGAGTTGGCCATTCGATCTCTTGAGAGCGAGCCATGCTACACCAACGTGTTTCTACATCGCACTTGCTTGTGTTTGAGCATTGTGAAGGACGCACAAGGTCACGCTTTTTAGGTGACATCCTTCTTGAGCATGGACATTGTGGATCCTCTTACTTGTGTTGCTTACACCATGACACATATTGGTCATCTTGGACCACATATTTTCATACATGATAGAGATGTTGCTTCCATTCTTGATTGCCATCTTTCCATGCATCATGACATATATACCTTGTATGTGGCATCCAATGTGCGGATTCCTTGCTCCTATCATATATTTGGTTGCAACAATGTCATTTCTCTACATATAACATGCCTCATTGATTGCTACATATATACTTGACTTGCTTGCCCCACCCATGATGACCAACTGCTCTTTCTATTGTGTTGAGTGCCACTCTATCTTCACTACACCATGTGCACATTATGCTTGGATTGGTTTGCACTTTGGATTGCCCCATGTGTGTAGACACTTCATATTATTTGGTGTTGTGAATGATTCCTATGGATACCATAGAACCTTTGTTAATCGCTTTGTGCATGATTGCTATGACCATGAGGTTGATGCTTGTTATCTTGTCACACATATTTGCATCCCTACCTCGCCTTTGCATAATTGCTTCCATGATGCCTTAGATTGTGCTCAATTTATATGATTACATGCCATGACATAATCCTTTGTCACACCATATGTATGAATGATGACAACACTTGTTCGGTGATTCACCACTTAAATGCTTGGTTTTGCACTAACCACATTTGTTTTTCCATGTGTTTGTCTTCCTTGCTCGTTTTGAAGGAATTACAAGACGGTGCAACATTGGAGAGTGACCTTTTCGAGCTTCTAGATGATGATCGCTTGGTGATCGTCCACTTCTACACGGCGACACCATCTCTTTCCCATGGTGATTTGGATTTTGATCCGAGGACGAATCTTTCCCAAAGGGGAGGGGATGATGCTGAGCATCCTACGGACATCCCCATGACAAGAGTCCATTCGGCAAGTGACACGTGCCACATCTACTCTACATACATAAAGGTGAATCAACTCCATTACACGTATTCACTTGACCCCTTCGAGGATGGTATACTACTTGACACTCCTCTCGTGTGCACACCTAGGTATTTTCAGAACTTCACAGATGACGAGGAGGAGTGCGCGTGTCGAGAAACGACTACACCATCCGCGAGGAAAGTATGGAAGAGAATGAAGAAGAAGCAAGGACAACTTCTGGAAGGCCCAGACCTTCCAGCCTGCCCGAAACCTCCGAACCCCGGACCTTCCGGCCCGCCCGAAACCTTCGGACCTCGGACCTTACGGCCTCCGACGACCAGAGCAACTCCCAAGCATGCTAACTCTCCAGACCTTGCCCGGAACCTCCGGAGCCCGGAACTTCCAGTCGCACCCGGAACTTCCGGTCGTGCCTGCGAGTACTGACTTGGACCGCAACCCGTGTACCTATTTTGCCCTTCACTTACCCCTTCATGGCTTGCACTATCTATACTCCTCTCCCACCTTCATTCTAGGGTTAGCAAAGTGATAGCTCATTCATAGATGAGCTTTGCTCCTTCCTCTACTTCTCACATGGAAACCGAGGCCTTCACCAGAGAAGATACCGAGAGGATGTCAAGGCCCCTTTCGAGGGAAGATCCATCACGGATTTCAAGGCCCATCTCTTCTTGAGATTTGGATGAACTATCCATGTATCTTTATTTCCGTTGTTGTTCTTGGATCTTGATGCACCTCATGTATTGCTTGTGATTTGAGGAGTACTTGGTGTGGATCTTGTCCAATAGAGGGTTTTCCCCTTTGATTTATCCATGTTTCCCCCTCGTGTTCATCGTGTTCTTCCTCGAATCCACTTCCAATTCATGAATATCGGGCCACGCTCGGGTTTGCCCTGTATCACCTATCGACCGTCGCAGCGACATCACATCTGAATAAGTTTTCCCAGGCATTGTTCGCAGTTAGGCATGGCTCTTGCCTTCGTTAGGAGCCAACGGGGTGGGGGATCCTCAGGTCTCGTCGAGGTCGTGTGCTATGGTGTCTGGAGGTCGACCGTCACTGGTCGGTTTGGTCCTTGGATGGGTGGCGGTTGTGTGAAGATGGAGTTTCTTCTTTCTCGTCTGTGTGATTTTCTATTGTTCTTCTTCCTCCTTCTTTGTGTTACTGCTGGTGAGATGTCCTGCATTGCCCGGTGGTTGGCCCGGCTGCGGCGCCAGAACCAAATCTTAGTTCTCTTCCATCTAAAAGGGGCACATATAGCAGTACTCAAAGCCACAGATGACGAAGGCGTGTGTTGGATGAGCATGTGTGTTCTTATCTTTTCGACGTCGGAGCGACGAAGTGGGGAAGCAACATGATGGTGATTATGTCATGGTTGAAGATGATGACATGCTTGAGTCTGGATGCAGATTATTGTGTTGTAGGGGTCTCCTCGCAAGATTTATGGATGATAACGAAGAGCTCCGGATATCTTCATGTTTTATTGGTTATTTAGGATGCTCTTTGTTATTCTGTTTTTTATGCGTGTGTTAGGATGTGCATGTATGGGTTAAGAAATTTGTATTATGTGGTGATTTGAACACGGGCATACTCTCTCAAAAAAATCTACTCCCTCCGTAAACTAATATAAGAGCGTTTAGATCACTATTTTAGTAATCTAAATGCTTTTATATTAATTTATTAGGGAGTATTTGGAAAAATAAAATACCTAGCAAAAACCTACAGATAAAATCAAAACAAATTAGTGTTATTATTTGACGAGGGAAAGAGACCTGGTCCCATACGATAGTTCCGGCGGGACTGCGTAAGAAACTTACCCAGAGTACGTGCCTCATGGCAACTGCCGGGATCCTCCACACGCAAACCGCTGGGGACGCCCTGGCGATGGCGGCGGCCGCGATCAGCCCCTCCCCGTCCTGGGCCGATCTCAACAGCGAGCTCCTCGTACCCATCGCCGCCGCCGCGGATAACGGCTTGTCTCTACGAGACTACCAGTGCCTCCGCGGCGTCTGCTCCGCGTGGCGCTCCGCACTTGCGCCGCCGTACCCATGCCTGCTCTCCCTCGCCGACGGCGGCGGCCGCAGCGCCTCCGTCTTCTCCCTCCCGATGCGGCGGTCGTTCAACCTCTACACGGCTTCCGAGCCACTCTACGAGAGCTGCCGCGAAGGCCGCGACCGCAACGGTAGCCGCGTTCGCGTCATCGGCTCGGGCAATGGCCGCCTCGCTGTGGCCGTCGACCACGGCAACCCGAGTTACGATTACGATATGGGCAGCCTCGTCACCATCTCCGGCTGGAGGACGGTGAGGATCCTCCTCCTCGACCCGCGCAGCCGCGGCGAGTACGGCGAGCTCCCCCCTCCGCCGACCATCTGGGGCGACTACCAGTGCGTGCTCAAGGTCGTGTTCACGCCAGACACCGGTCGTGGCACGGTCGTGGCCACGTGCAACGGCAGCAAGGTGTCCTACATCGAGACCGCGAGCGCAAGGGGAAGGAACATGGTGTGGACGGCCGTCGACGTCGTGCAGGGCCAAGCGGGGCACCTCATCGACCTGGCCTTCGACGCCGGAGGCGGCAAGCTCTACTGCCTCGACTCATGCGGGGTCGTGCACGTGCTCGGCATCCCCCACAACTGCCAGGACCCGGCGCTCGTGGCCAGCGATCCCACGGTGACCCGCCTGCCCGCCGTCTTCCCGGCGCCCTACGACGACGTGTTCAGGCTGACGAGGACCAAGCATCTCTTCTTCTGCCATGGCAGCTTGTGCCAGATCTGGCAGAACACCAGCGCCGCTGTCAAGTTGGCCATCGTATTTAGGATTTCCGTGGACGAGATCCACGTCGTGAGGTATGACCCGGGACGCTGGCCGGCCTGGGAAGTGGTGAGGGATCTAGGAGGCAGCTCCGTATTCATCGGCAGGAATAGCAACCCGGCGGTGGTGCGAGCCGCCGGTGTCCCTGGGGTACGGCCAAACTGTGTGTACTGGATCAGCCGGCATCGTGTCCCGATGCTGTGCGACGTGGCCACCGGGACCTCCGTGCTGTTCGTTGCTCCATCTCCCAATAGAGTGTGCAATGGTGATTGCTGGTACTTCGATGGTGACAACGTGAGGAACAACCCTGATGAGCCGGAGAAGTTTGTGGGTGCCCTTGGAGATAACTGGCTAAGATTAGGTGTGTGCGAAAAGTCTTCCGATGAATGAAGCTGCTACGTAGGTGTGTGTGTGTGTGCTACTTTTTCAATTGTCTAGCCAATATTCCTTGATGTGTATCTCACAAATTTCAGCATTTATATGTATTAGTATATTGTAAGGGATGTTTAATTGCAAAATAATATTTCAATCAAATTCAAAAAATATTTTAACAAACAATAAAAGTTATTCAAAAACTTCAAAAATAAAAATCGAAGATGTTAAAGAGTCCAAATACTTGAAACAAATAAGAGTATTCATGTTCATAAAATTAAGAAATAGGAAATATATATTACACACTTTTTTTTGTCTATTGGTACATGTCAAATATGTAAATTCGCTCCACATATCTTTCAATTAATTTTAGTTTCCAGTATTATTCCAGTGAACTTTTAGCTTTTTGACAACAAAGTTTCACTAATTTGTCAAACAAATTTCATATGACTTAGAATATTTTAATTAATTCAACATATTTCAATTAATTTTTGAAACATTCAACATACACTTAACACAAATTTTGATTATATCCTTTTTTCAACTCACTTGACAAACACTTAGCATATATTTTAAGATAATTTAAATACTACTAGTAATAATAATAATTTGTTTTCACATTTGTGAATAAGTGTTTCCATATTAAAATATTATTCTAATATGTTTTTTTGACTTTTATTAAAATAATTGTAATTTGTGCGAAATTTGTGAAATTTTCCAACGTATTTAATTATCTTCTAAAATAACAGAAAATTATGTAAATTATATGCGAGTATTTCCATAATTTATCAATTTTTTATTGAAATACTTGATTTTTTTTAAATGTATGAAATATTTGTGATGTGTGTTGGAATAAGACTAAAATAATTCAAACTGGTGTAATTATTTACGAAACACATTGTTTATTGTTTTTCAAACAGTGAATCTCACTGAAATAATTCAAAAAATGAAGGAAAAAATAATGCACTTAAATAGTTGTACAAAATTGAATTGAAAACTCTATTTTTTAAAGGGATTTATATGAAACAATGAAATGTTTGGTACATGTATGAAATGTTTTAAGTTGATTTGAAATGTCATTGGAACAAATATAAACTGGATAAAATGTATCAACGTTTGATCTTTCTATGTAGGCCTTGCCACCGAAAACTCAAATATATAAAATGTCACAAAACATGACTTTTGATGCAAAATATTAAAGTCATCTAAATTATCAAAATGACATTATATCTTGGGAACTAGACATGTAACGGTATTCCTCTCTACGTATTTTCCTTACAAAGTTGAGCATGGTGCATGCAAGAACTAACATCATGGCCGAGTGGCGGGTTTATTTTGTAATAGTGAGAAATCAATGACCGGTTATGCTCCACCATATAGCTTTTCTTTCAAGTTTCTCGTCACAAGTGTCAAGCTTGGTGGCTAATTATTACTGCAATATATTGTGCTATTTGGCCAACTTATTTAGAGAAACAGCACAACATGTTGGACCTTATCGTCAAGAGAATCCCACAAAGAAGCAATTAATAGTCTTATAATCCTATAGCCACAAAGGTAACACCAAACAAAACAAACATGAGCATGAGGATGGTATCATCAAGATGTCCAAGCCCGACGAGCTCCAAGACGACACTCTCAAGTTTGACTTCACCGCCATCCCTCTTTTTGGCATTGATGATGCCGAGTCTACCACGACTCTTTTTGAAGATGGCGCGGCGACGACCACGGCTACGGGGCCACTCAAGGAACATGCTTTTGAGGCGAGCGACAAGGTTGCGAGTAAGGATGATGCTTCCATCTTTGGGGGCGAGAGTGAGATAATCGAGCATGGGATTTCCCTTCGGCCGAGGTGAGTGATGATGTGCCATCTTTGGCCTTCATCGACGGTGACAATGACAAGATGGTTGAGCATGGGATTTTCCCTTTGACCACGGGGCGTTTGGACATGAGTTGAGAGACTTATGGCACCATATTGAGAGTGAACGTGCCTTCACCACTAGCCCCATATATGATGAGTTGCCCCATTTCCCATGTGAGGAGAGCCACAACCCCAACAACTTGAGTGAGATGAGTGACCGCGCCATATGTGACATTGAGTGCAGCTACTTTGAGGGAGCGAGTGAGCCACCACCACATAGAGTGAGCGAGGTAGTTGATAGGGCATGTGAGGCCATTTTGATTTCTAACAACTTAACCTCTATCTCTATTGTGTCTTCTCATTTTGGTGCTAGGTCCCATACATGATGACGCGTTGATCCTCGACGACTTTGTCCTCCCTTTGGACAAGACGGTGGCCATGATGGAATATGATGCACCCCCACATGGTTCCATCGCGATGGCGATGACCAAAAATTTGGTCTTCGTCACCTCACCTACCACATGAGTGGAATGAAAAAGGTAACATAGGTGAAGGAGATGCTCTTGTCCGACAAGTAGTCTATCTTGACATTGCTTGCTTGCATGATGATGATCATTGTATGGCCATGCTTCATGATTATGCGACTTTCTCATGTGATGACTTACCCATTTATGATGAGTTTGACAATTCACATGTGGAGTCTATTAGTTGTGATGCCATGTTGCATAGGATACCTTGTGAGAATTTTATTGGTCATATCATGTTGGAAAATCTACTTGACTTGTCATATGCTATGAATGAGATCACCCATATTGCATCTTTGCAATCTCATCGTAGTAACTATGCATATGCCATTATAATAAACCCAATTTGCACATATGGCATATATGACAAGCCCATGGTTATTGGCATTTTCTTTTCTTGTGATGATATCGTCATGCTTCCTTTGCACCATTTGCGCAATTCTCACATATGACATGCCATTACCACCTAGCTTCCACTAGCGTATATTTTAAGCTAATTTAAATAATAATAATAATGATACTTTGTTTTCACATTTGTGAATAAATGTTTCCAAATTTAAAAATTATTCTATTCTTTACTTTTTATTAAAATAATTGTAATTTGTAGGAAATCTTTGTGAATTTTTTCAATATAATTAATCCTCTTCCAAAATAATAGAAAATTATGTAAATTATATGCGAGAATTTCCATAGTTTATCAAATTTTTACTAAAATACTAGTTTTTTTTTTGAAAAGTTGTATGTAATATTTCTGATATGAGTTGGAATAAGACTAAAACCATTCAAACTGGTGTAACTATTTACGAAACACATTGTTTATTGTTTTTCAAACAATGAATCTCAATGAAATAATTCAAAAAATGAAGAAATAGAAAAATGCACTTAAACAGTTGTACAAAATTGAATTGAAATCACTATTTTCTTAAACCAATTTATTAGAAACAATGAAATGTTTGATACATGTATTTGTAAGTTGATTTGAAATGTGATTGATAAAATGTATCAAAGATTGATCTTTCCATGTAGGCCTTGCCACCGAAAACTCAAATATATAAAATGTCACAAAACATGACTTCTGATGCAAAATATACAAGTCGTCTTATCACAGTGACATTATATCTTGGGAACTAGGCATGTGACGGTACTCCTCTCTACGTATTTTCCTTACAAAGTTGAGCATGATGCATGCAAGAACTAACATCATGGCTGAGTGGCGGGTTTATTTTGTGGTATTGAGAAATCAATGACCGGTTATGCTCCACCATATAACTTTTCGCGACAAGTTCCTCGTCACAAGCGTCAAGCTTGGTAGCTAATCATTACTGCAATATATTGTGCTATTTGGCCAACTTATTTAGAGAAATGGCACAACATGTTCGGCCTTATCGTCAAGAAAGGCCCACAAAGAAGCAATTAATAGTCTTATAGTCCTATAGCCACAAAGATAACACCAAACAAAACAAACACGAGATAACTAAGGTTTTCTAGATTGTATCGAAGCCGATTTAGCTCCCTATGAGCAAGGACAATAGTACAGCGAGCTGATGATATATGGTACTTTCATTTCATCTATATCTATAGCCATCATGTATAGTAGTTAGCTGTAAATATGTATTACTTTATTAGTACATGGCTCACATAACACTCTTACATAGTTTCTTGGAGTATCTACTTTAGTTGGATCTTAATCTACAACCCGCATCTCTTATTTCTCTTCAACCTCATCAAAAATATAATACTTCAAGTCTTTAGAGCCTCCTTTCACCATGCTTGCTCTAAACGATTCTATTGCGGAGTCCATCATGCACGGGTCCTTTGGCTCGCTTCCCCAAAGAAAAAATATATAATGTTGAACACACCAAACAAAATAGATCATACCACGCAAAAGTAGACCACGTACATGTCCTTTGATCTTTCCCAAACCTCCCCAAAATAAAAATGCGGTACATGCAAACGAGACACCATGGAGACAGGGTACCATGTCGTCAGAATACCAACACCATAGTCACATCGAGCAGCTAGCGGGTACTTCAGGATGTGTGTAGACTAGATCTTCATCCAGATGTATGACCTGGGATGACGACCGTTCTTGAAAGGAGTGAAGGGCCTTTTCTTTTTGATGAATAATATGTCATCATCACGGCTTTTCATTCATTGGTAGGAGGAGGAAAACTAGAAATACAATCAATTACACGTGCGTCCTGCTTGTAATTTAAAAGGCAGAAAGCAACCATCAACTATGACCCATGAGTTTCCTATTCAGCCAGTCTGATTCTTCATCTCTTTGTGGTGGCACAGTTTTTAAAGAAAAGACGCCGGTAGAGCCTCCTATTCAGCCAGTCTGATTCTTCATCTCTTTGTGGTGGCACAGTTTTTAAAGAAAAGACGCCGGTAGAGCCCGAGAAGAGCTCGAATCTAGCCTGACTTTGAATTAACAAAACCAAGAACGGGCCAGGAGTACAAGGGCACCACATTACAAATGGAATGAGTGCAAAGCAAAGCTAAAGGAAGATAAAAAAGATCTAGGTGGCCCACTTAATTTAGCGGCTCCAGGTAACAAGGTGTAGTACCTAGGAGGCTCTTCCTTCTTCGTTGGCAAGAATAAGAGCATTCCAGCCGTTCGGTCCCAGGGCATTCAAAAAGAGCGGCCTGGGGGCAAACCGACGCTAGATTGGTCCCTGGAGGCGACTTCGTTTCCAGTCGTCGATCCACAGATCGCCGCGGGTTCGACGATATTCCATTCAAATTTTTACAAACTCGACGATTTTTGCACGAACTCAGCGATACTTCATTGATATTTGTACAAAAACATAAGAACATGCAAACTACGCCTAAACTACGCCAAACTAAAAGCCTAGTCGCCGTCGTCGTCTAAATGATGAGAAGCCTGTAGAAGCGGGTGTAGTCGCCGTCGTCGTCGTCGTCGTCGTCGCGCGCCTCGCCTGCGCCGCCGCCGTCCCTGCTGCAGCCCTGGCCGGGGTCGCCGACACGCTGTGGGGCGCTGGACGGCCCGGCCTCGTCCTCCTCCTTGTCGCTGTCGAGGACGATGACGCCGCCCTCCTCCTCGCGGCGACGAGCCTGGAGCTCTAGGTACGCGCGGCGCTGGCGGCGCACCTGCTCACGGACGTAGTCCTCCTTCGCCCACTTGAGGGCGGACTCGACGTCGGGGGCCACCATGTCGGCATGCTCCGGCTTCACGGGGAGCAGCCCCGATGCGGGCTTCGGCCGTACCAGGCGGAGGGAGCACAGGGAGGGCCGAGCACCCTCGGTGATGACGAGGGCGTCGCTGCGAGTGTGGCGCCCGAGCGGCATCTCCTCCGGCTCGGGCTTGACGGGGCGAAGCGCCGGCGAGCTGAAGCCCGACGACGAGGATGACCCCGGCTCCATCCGCCGCGGCATCCAGGAGCTGCCACGACGGCGAGAGAAGGATGGCCGCGGCGAGTACTCGAGGCGCGGGACGTTGCCGGTCTCGATGTGGTCGAGGATGTCCTCGAGGGTGCGGCCGGGCAAGCCCCACCACTCGCGCTGCCCGTCGTCGTTGAGGCGGCCGCGGGGGATGACGCCGTTGGTGGAGGCAAGCTGCTCCTCACGGCGGCGCGTGAAGTACATGGACCATATGGTGTGGCTGTTGGCAGTGTACTGCGGCTCGTTCCGGTGCTCCTCCGTCAGAGACGTGCGGATGCGAGCGATCTCGGCCCGCCACGCCACCCCTTCGGGCACAGGCGGCACCGGGACGCCGTCGGCGCTCAGCCTCCACGCCCCCGGCACCCGCATGTCCGGGGGCGCTGGGTACTCGGCCTTATAGAGGAGGTGTGCCTCCGGCTCGTGGAGATGGCGGCGGCCGAAGCCGTTTGCCGCCGTGCCGTCGCCTCAAAACCTTTCGGCCATCTGTTCGTCGGCGAGAAGGCGGAGAGAGTGTAGCTTTTGTGCGCCGGAATGGGAGGGGCAATGAGAAATGTGCCGTCCACCGACGGGGACGTCGGCTTTTATAGCCGCAGTAGGGACGGCGAGAGGCTGCATGCCGGGCGACGCGTGGCGGGTGAGGGCGGGATGCGCGACGCGACGCCTTCACTGCGCTGCTCGTGAGGCATCAATGGAGGCTGACCGACGCAGCAGCGCGGCAGCTTTCACATTGATTCCCGCACGAACCGAGGCGATGAGGGCGACGAAGCGGCGTTTCGCTGACTCGACAGGCCCATCCTTTTTCCCGTCAAAATCACTCGCCCCGGCGCTCCCGGACGCCCCCAGCGCGCCGGGTTCGGCCTGGGTCTACCGGCGCCAGTTTCGGTTCAAACCGATGAAAAACGGTCTTCTAAGGACGCGACTGGACCGATTTTTGAACGCCGGCACGAAAAAAACGTTTGAAGGGACCTCTTAAGGACGCCGCTAGAGATGCTCTGACAACTCAGCAGTTGCGCGAGTCGCAGTGATACTCGGGAGCGCGAGCCGACTATGTGTACTGGAACAACTAGTTGTGTGTTCAATGACGTGCAACGTGGCCTAGTGTCCTTCCCAAATTGAGTGTGTGAAGGTGACTGCTTGTACTTCGGCGATGACAACCTGACGAGCATCACCATCCGAGAAATTAAATGGGCGCGTGTGTATCTAGAGATGATTGTCGAAGAGTCCATGCATGAAAATTATTTATTTATTGTCATTTGGTGAAGAAAACATGTTTACAAATCTGCTAGACAGCCGGGTGTCCTTTTTTGCCAACTTAAAATGAATCATTCCACTAAACCACATATTTATTTGTATTCCCATTATTTCCTGAAATCCATATTATAGTTTTTTGTTTTCATATAGCAGGCATGACGGGGTTATTACCCTTAGATAGGCCAAAGTATCGGGGTTTTCTCCCCCGCTTCAAGAAATTAGCGCGTCGTCGGTTGCTTACGACCGGCTGGTGCGCAGCCGGCAGGCGCGTTGCCGGCTGGGTCGAGGCCGGCTGGTTCAGGAGCCGGCCCGGCCCCCGGCCGGCGGAGCACGGCCGGTTGCCTTCGAGCCGACTCCCCCGTTGACCCTCGGGCAGTCAGCCTTCCGTCCTATCCCTCTGCACGCAAGTACGGCGACAACGGGACGCCCACGACGAACGCCAGTGTAGCCATAGTGGCCGCTGACACGCGGGCGCGCGTAGCTACAGTTCAGCCGTCCGGGCCACTGACCTAGGCGACCGCGACCGGGCGGGGGAATAGTGCCGGCACGCCCCCGCCCACTCGATTACCTACCCCGGCGTGGCTATAGTGCAGTCGGCCGTACCGAGACTTCGGTCGGCTAGCACTAGACGACGCCCCCCCCCCCGGGCGACCCATGCCGTAGTAGGTGGGCAGGGGCCAATCACGGAGCCGGCTGGCGGGCCCCAACGGGCGATGGGACCGCTCAGCCGGTGGACCCTACGGGCGACGAGACGGCTCAAGGGGCGGGACCCCCTGTCAGTCGGAGAGGTTGCCAGTCGGGCCCCTCACTTATGTACCTCAGGAATATTGTAAGCCGGGGGTTGGCCTATAAAACCCCCCGAGCCTCCCATGCAACGGGGACGACGGGTCACACACACACACATACGGGACACTTCCCTCACACTCACACTTCATAACATAGGAAGGCGAGCCGGTTGCTCCTTCTTCCTCCTCTAGACACAGCTCCAGGAGCAATCTTGTAAGCATACCCATCCATCAACTAGACCAAACAGGACTAGGGGTGTTACCTCCCACGGAAGGCCCCGAACCTGGGTACATCGTGTGCCACCACCGCTTGTACCTAATCTCGCACCCGGAGCCCTTCGGCGTCCTCCGGCCCCAACCACCTTCAATAAGCCTACCCATGGCATTTGTCGTGAGAAAACGACGACAGTTGGCGCCCACCGTGGGTCCATACGCGGCGCCGGCCGGATTCATGCTCCGAGCGGGACCCCTCGCCATTTCCCGCCGTCGCCGCACGTCCAGGCGAAACCGCGGGCTCGTGGGGCTTGCTCCGACAGGCCCTGCAGGCAGCTCCGTCGACCTCACGCTCGACATCGACGCGCTCACCGAGCGCTTCGACAGGCTAAGTCTTGCCGAAGTTCCGGTCGCCGACGAGTACCCTAGCCAGGTGCTCGTCTGCGCGGCTCCGCCCATGGCTGTGGACGCACTCACTGCGACCTAGTCCAGCGGCTCCCACGATTGCGTGGGAGGAATCGCCATCATCTCCTCCACCTCCTCTGGACGTGCGCGGGACGAGGCCGATGCCGCCACGTCCCGCATCGGCACCTCCGACCCGCTCTGTGCGGCCCTCCGGGGCCTGAGCACTCCCATTGCCCCGACGACAAACCCCGACGCCGCCACGGCCGAGCTCGAGGCGGCTCGCCATCTCCGGTTTGAGGACGCCAGCGCCCTCGTAGCCATGCGGCGCCGCATGGAGGCCGCTCAGCGGGAATACGCTCCCGCCTACGGTCTCACCCCGACTGGCACTAAGCCCAGCCGGCGTGGGACTGTGCACGACCGCGATGGCATGGTCGTCGAAATCTTGGGAGGCAACATGCCCGTCTATGACATCCCCGCAGCCAACCTACGGGCCGCCAAGGTAGCCTACGAGGATTTGGCTACCTTGGAGGGCGAAGAATGTGCCGCCCATGAGCGTCACATGAAGGACCTCATCGACACCGCCGACGCGTAGCAACATCCGCTCACGGCAGGCGGTGCCTCCTCCGAAGGCCCCCGGCTCGAGCGCGAGGGCACGGGGACTGCTGGCCGTCAGCCGGCTCAGCACTCCTGCTCCCCTCGCGTCTCCAGCCGCCGGGTCGGGGCAAGCACCCCTAGCCCTCTCAGCTGTCGGGGAACGAGCAGCCAACTGTAAACAGCCGGCGCACCAACGACCCGCCTCGCAGCGACCGTCACCACGAGGCGTCAGCAGCCAGCCGGCGCAGCCGCGGGCATACACCACCACCGCGGCGCGATCCAGAACGGTACGGTACGCCCGTCATCCGCCCCGAGCTCTCGGTCCGGCTCGGACCACGTGTCCCCCACAGCGAGAATGATGCCCATCTCTGCATCGATCGGCTCGTGCAGTCGGCCCTCCTCGAGGAGGAGGGCTCGATTGGCCCGGCGTGTTTCGGCCCTCGGGTCCGCAATGAGCCGTTCCCAACCGGCTTCACGCTCCCCCGAGACACCCCCAAAAACAAAGGGGCCGCCAAGCGCGAAGACTGGCTGATCGACTACACCATCGCGGTCGGCATCGCCAGGGAGAACAAAGGCGTAGCCGTTCGCTACGCTCGCCTCATGTTGATCGGCTCGGCCCGCACCTGGCTCAACAGCCTGGCGGCCGGCAACATCAACACTTGGACGGACTTTGAGGAAGCCTTCGTTCGCAACTTCACCAACACCTACAAGCGGTCTGGTCACCCCCGTGAACTAGCCATGTGCGTTCAGGGGCCGGACGAGTCCCTCCGCGACTACCTCACCGGGTGGACCGAGCTCCGCAACTCCTGTGAGGGGGTGCATGAGGTGCAAGTCATACAGTAATTCATCAAAGGCTGTCGTGATAGCACCCCCTCAAGCACAAGCTCCTGTGCTTTGAGACGGCTACGCTCGCCGAGCTCATGACCAAGGCGGACAAGTATGCCATGGTTGACTCCGCCATTCGGGTCAAGACGACCCCGCCTGCCAAGGCAGTACCTACGCTGGCGGCGGCCCGACCGGCTCCCGATAGCTGGCAGCCGCAGAACAACAAACGCAAGAACGACCAGTCGGACTCCCGCTACGGGAGCCGGCAGGCCGCCACCATCGAGGAACAGGAGCCGACTGCCTAGTCTTCCAACCAACGCCAGTGCACTGGCAAGGCTGCGTGGCAGCCCAAGCTCATGTTCGAACATATGCTCGACCTCCCCTGCAAGAACCACTCTGGGGCCAAGCCCTCCACGCACACGCTCCGACAGTGCAGCTTCTCACAACGATTGGCCCGGGGGGACGGCCTTCCAGCTCCTCCCGCGCCGGCCCCGGTCCCAGTTGCCACCCCGACGCCGGCTCCGACTCCGGCCCAAAATGACGGTCGCCTGCATGACCAGTTCCCCAACCAGTGAAGAGACGAGCAAACATGCTCAACGCCGGCTCCACCATGAGGTGAACGCCACCATGCCGGCAACCCCCCAGTTCATGCACTGGTCGGAGAAGCCGATCACCTAGAGCCGGGCAGATCACCCGGCCGTGATGCCAAGCCCCGGCAGCTACGCCCTGGTCCTCGACCCCACCATCGCCACCGAGAAGCGCACCTGCCGCTTGTCATGGGTGTTGATTGATGGTGGCAGCAGCATCAACATCCTTTACCTCGACACAATGCGCAAGCTGGGGCTGATGCAGGCGAGCCAGACGGTTTTCCATGGCATCGTGCCTGGAAAGTCCTGCTCCCCTGTCGGCAAGATCACGCTTGATGTCCTCTTTGGTGGCCCTGGCCATTTCCGCCATGAGTCGGTGTTGTTCGAGGTAATGGACCTCGCGAGTCCCTACCACGCGTTGTTGGGCCGTCTGGCTCTCGTCACGTTCATGGCGGTCCCCCATTACGCCTACCTCAAGCTCAAGATGTCGGGCCACAAGGGAATCATCACCATCGTGGGAGACTACAAGATGTCGCTCAAGTGTGCTCGAGACGGCAACCGGCTGGCCGAGGCCCTGGAGATAGCCGAGGAAAAGCAGCAGCTCAATCGGCTCGTGGCCCTCGCTGCTAGCCAGCCATACTGGCTCTTCCCTCGCAGACCGTCGGCGAAGCCTCCTTCCATCCGTCCAAGGACACCAAGCAGATCTCGCTTGACCCGGCCAACCCCGCTCAGTGCATCACCATCGGCTCCTGCCTCGACAGCAAATAGGAAGGCAAGCTCGTCGACTTCCTCCGTGAGAATAGGGACATCTTTGCATGGTCCCCCAAAGACATGTCGGGTGTTCCGAGGAATTTCGCCGAGCACAAACTACACGTCTGGCCAGACGTTAAGCCGGTCAAGCAACCCCTATGCCATTTCTCTCAGGAGAAGCGGCATACTATAGGAAAAGAGATCACCCCGCTGCTCGCAGCCGGCTTCATCATGGAAGTTTTCCACCCGGACTGGCTGGCCAACCTAGTCCTGGTGCTGAAGAAGAACAAGACCTGGTGCATGTGCATCGACTACACCAGCCTGAACAAGGCGTGCCCCAAGGACCCATTCGCCCTGCCGCGGATCGATCAAGTTATCGACTCCATGGCCGGCTGTGATATGCTGTCCTTCCTGGACACCTACTCCGGCTACCACCAGATCAAGCTGGATCCGGAGGACCGGCTCAAGACCTCCTTCATCACGCCCTTCGGGGCCTACTGCTATATCACCATGTCCTTCGGCCTGAAGAACGCAGGCGCCACCTTCCAGCGGTGCATGCAGAAATGCCTCCTGCCCCAAATAGGCAGGAACGTCCACATCTAGGTCGACGATGTAGTCGTCAAAACCAAGAAGCACTTCAGCCTCCTTGACGATCTCTAGGAGACCTTCGGGAACCTACGCGAGTACAAGACCAAGCTCAACCCGGAGAACTACATCTTCGGTATCCCAGCCGGCTAGCTCCTGGGTTTCTTTGTGTCCGCCCGTGGCATCGAAGCTAACCCAGAGAAGATTAGCGCGATCGAGCGCATGCCCAAGCCGACCCGGCTCCGCGACGTCTAGAAGTTCACCGGCTGCCTCGCCTCGCTCAGCCGGTTCATCGGCCGGCTAGGGGAGAAATCCTTGTCCCTCTATGGGCTCCTTCGCAAGACGGCTTTGATCGAGCCGGGTCACACCAAGAAGTCGTGCATGTTCGATTGGCCCGACGAGGTAGACGAGGCCTTCTGCAGCCTCAAGAAAGCTCTCACCCACGCGCCCATCCTGGGCGCGTCGGCTGAGGAGTCCTTGCTCGCCTACATCGCGGTGACCACTCGCGTCATCATCATTGTCTTGGTGGTCGAGCGGCCGAAGGAGAGCAAGTCCCTGCCGGTCCAGCGCCCCGTCTACTACCTCAGCGAGGTCCTCTCCGCCTCCAAGCAAAACTACCCTCACTACCAGAAGATGTGCTATGGCATATACTTCGCCGCCAAGAAGGTCAAGCAGTACTTCCAAGAGCATACCATCACCAGGGTGAGCACGGCCCCGCTCGGCGAGATCATGAGCGGTCGGGACTCCACCAGCCGGATCGCCAAATGGGTCATCGCCCTCGCCGACCACGAAATCCGGTACGACCCGCGTACCACCATCAAGTCGTAGGCATTGCCCGACTTCCTCGCCGACTGGGCGGAGACCGAGTTGGTGCCGCCTCCCCCAGAGTCCATGCATTGGCGCATGCATTTCCACGGCTCAAAAATGAGGACTAGCTTGGGTCCCGGCGTAGTCCTCTCCTGCCCAAAAGGTGACCATCTCAAGTACGCCCTCTAGATCCACTTCGCCGCCTCCAACAACTAGGCCGAATACGAGGCCATCGTCCATGGCCTCCAGCTCGCCAAGGAGATCGACATCAGGCACATCCTATGCTTCGGCGACGCCGGCCTCGTGGTGCAGTAGGTCTCTGGCGAATGGGACGCCAGGGACGCCAACATGGCTAGCTACCGCCTTCTCGTACATCAACTCATCGGCTCTTTTGAAGGTTGTGAGTTAAACTACGTCCCACGAGCAGACAACGAGGCGGCCGACACGCCGGCAAAGATCGGCTCCACCCGGCAGGCCATCCCAGTCGGTGTCTCCCTCGAGCAGCTGCTCAAACCGTCAATCAAGCCTTCCCCGGAGTCAGAGTCCATCTTCGTACCAGCCGACGCCGCGGGCCCATCGACGGCTCCACCCGCCCTCACGACATCTTCGCCACCGGCTCCTGCTGCCCCGGCTGCCCTACCCGCGCTGACTGAGCCGGCCTAGCTGGCTACATCTAAAGCAGTCGGCTCCGATGTCGCGGCTGTCATGATGGCAATCGACGCCTCTCGTCCCCGACCCAGGGGCTGGCGACCGACCTCGGGGACTGGCGAGCCGGTCCCGGGGACTGATCAACCAGGCCCGGGGGCTCCTGAGTCGGCCCCCGTCTCGGCTCCCTCGTGGTCCCAGCCCGTCCTGGCGTTCCTTCTGTGCGGGGAGCTCCCCCCGGACGAGGCCACGGCAAGACAAATCCAGCGTCGGGCCTCGTCTTATAGCATCATCGATCACGAGCTTGTCCACCGCAGCACCACTAGCGACTTCCAATGGTGCGTCGAGCCAGAAAAGGGCCTGGAGATCCTCCTCGATGTCCACCAGGGCGAGTGCGGGCACCACGCCACCTCCAGGACCCTAGTGGCCAAGGCTTTTCATCACGGTTTCTACTAGCCCACCGCTTTAGAGGCGTGCAAGAAGCTAGTTGACGAGTGTGAGGGATGCCAACGCTTCAGCACGCAGAGCCACCTACCAGCGTCAGCCCTCCAGACCATCCCCCTCTTGTGGCCCTTCGTCGTCTGGGGGTTGGACATGGTGGGCCCCTTCAAGACCACACGAGACGGCATGACACATCTACTGGTGGCCATCGACTAATTCACCAAGTGGATTGAGGCCCGGCCAATCAAGAAGCTGACGGCCCCACGGCCGTTCGGTTCATTGATGACATCATAGTTCGCTACGGCGTTCCCCATAGCATCATCACCGACAACGGCACGAACTTTGCCAAGGACGCGCTCGCGCGTTTTTGCTCCAAGCAGGGCATTCGGCTCGATCTGGCCTCCGTCACTCATCCACAGTCAAATGGCCAGGTCGAGAGGGCAAATGGCCTAATCTTGTCCGGCATCAAGCCCCGGCTCGTAACATCGCTGGTGAGGTCAGCCGGCTGCTAGGTCGACGAGCTGCCGGTTGTCCTTTGGAGCCTCAGGACCACTCCCAACCGGTCAACTGGCTACACGCCCTTCTTCTTTGTGTACGGGTCCGAGGCGATCAACCCCACTGATAGCGAGTTCGACTCGCCTCGGGTCGCCCTATACACAGAGAAGGACGCAAAGGAGGAAAGAGAAGACGGCGTCGACATACTCAAAGAAGCACGCGAACTGGCCTTGAGCCGGACAAAAATCTACCAGCAGAAGCTTCGGCACTATCACAGCAAATGGATCTGGTCGCTCTCCTTCCGCGAAGAGGACCTGGTGCTCAGGCGGATCCAGCGGATAGTCGGCCTGCACAAGCTGTCCTCCCCATGGGAAGGCCCGTTCATCATCAGCAAGGCGTTGCACAACAACGCGTACTACCTAATAAACACCTAGAAGCCGCAGAAGCACAAGAGAGACACCTCCGGCGAGGAGACCGAGCGCCCGTGGAATGCGGCGCTCCTCCATCCATTTTACTGCTGAAAAAACTAGTGTATGTATGTATCCCTTCCCTTTTGGGCTTATGAATGCAATGGGTGCCCCAGGCCGGCTCTTGGGGCATGCCCTTTTCGTTTCCCTCCAAGGTTTTCTCCCGACTGGCTCCCCGACCTGGCTCCCAGACCCGGGGGCTCTCCGACTGGTCCTAGGTCACCTTTCCCGAAATTGACCAAGTAGTGTGAGCTAAGCAAACCCTCCCACCCCTCCCAGCTCCAGACCGGCTCCCGGCTATCCGGCTGACGGGGCCCCAGGGCGGCAAAACTTAGTGCACATGAAAATTCGATCGCAAGGGGGTTGCCTGCTAGGTCTAGCAGGACTACCGCCTCGCCTCTGCCACTCAACTTACCCCAAAAAAACTCTCGCGGTTCCCAAGCTCAAAACCGGCTCTCTCGAGGCGGACACCCCGACCCAGCTACAGACCGGCTCCTGGCTGGCGGGTTGGCGGGGCCGAAACCAAAGGAGAAAAGGGGCCGAGCAGACGGAACCAAGGGAGCAAAAAAGGGTAAGGACGAACTGGCACACATGATAGGCAAACACATTAAGCATTCAATACACAAACTTTAAATAAAGAAGGCCCGCGGCCATTACGATTCATTACATTACACCCCTAGTGGGTGGACTTGAGTCCAATGTATAGGAGAAATAACAAAAGAAAAGATAAAATGCCCGGGGGCTCAGGCCACGGGCGCGTCGCCAGCCGGCGCGTCTCCAGCCGGTGCATCGCCGGTTGGCTCGACTCTCGGCCCGGAGGTAGTCGCGGCCTTCGGGTCGGATTCCTTGGCCTTTGGGGCAACCTCCACGACCCCAGCCATCTCGGTGCTGGAGTCAACGCTCTCATCAGCGACCTCCTCGTCCTTCGGACCTTGGGGTTGACGAAGGAGTCCTCGGCCACCGGCTCGCCATCCTAGCCAAGGGCCGGCAGGAGCTCGTCCGGGTCGACGTACTATGCGAGCTCGTTGGCCCGGCGGACGAGGACTGGCTCTCGGGCCGCCCGCTCCTCAGCCGGCTCGTCCCACATAGTGGCCAGCCGGTCCAGGTCAACGCCGCGATACCATGAGGTGACAAACCGAAGCGCCATCTGTGTGCCGGCTCAAGCCGCCGACGCTTTCTAGACCTCGAGCCGGGCCACGGCGTGCTCCAGCCACAAGGCCACACGGTTCTCCGAAGCTCCACGGCATGGCCACAAGGCGGTGATGACCTCCTTGCCGGCCGTCTTCAGCCGCTCCATGCTCTGATCGAGGTGGATCAGCTAGTTCTCTATGGCGAGCCTAAGCTCCGCCAAATCCCAAGCGGAGTCCTCCTAGATGGAGCGCCCGCATGCCCGGAGACTCTCCTGATGCTCCTCGACAGCATGCTCAGCGCGGCACTGGGTTTCCGAGAAGCACCCTGAAGAAGAAAGGGAAGGAGAAGAAGGCAAATCAAGGACAAGAACTGGCAAGAAGAAAGCAGCCGACAGAAAAAAGAAAAACGGGTACTAACGATCAAGGGAGTCGTCCATCTCGATGGCGAAGTGGAGCGACCAGTCCCACTCCGACACCAGTGTCGGCTCCGCCTCGGCAAGAGCCACCTTGCGCTCCTCGAGCGTCCTCTCAAGGCGGGTCACCTCGTTTTGGAGGGCGGCGGTGCATTGGGCGCCTTCGGCCGCTTCCTTGACGGCCTTCTCCTTGGCCGTTACCTCCTACGCCACATCGGCCTTCAGGCGGTCTTGGGCCGCCTGCCCATCCGCCAGCTGGGCGTTGAGCCGGTCCCTCTCCTGGGTGACCGCCTGGACACTCTGCGCCAACCGGTCCCACTCGGAGACCGCCCCGGTATTCTGCACCCGGAGGGTGGTCAGCTCCTCTGCAAAGCAAAACGGGTATCAGCCGGACATTCCAGGCCCGTTCCGGCTGCCAGGCAGCCGGCCTGGCTCCCGGGGGCTACGCCCCCCCCACAAGACCTGACATACCTCGCACCTGCGCCAGCTCGTCCTCTAGCCGGTAGAAGTCATGCTTGTCGTGGTTGTGGATGGAGACCGCCTCATTAAATAGCTTTTGCCGCTGGGAGTTCCCCTCCTGCCACAGGAAGTCAAAATCAGAAGACGCACAAGGAGATCCAGCCCGGCTGCCCCATAGCCGGTCAGCCGGCCCGCATCTCGGGGGCTACACCCAGTGGGTGCGCTTCCGCGCCCCCACTGAAAATTTCAACAAGGATAATGACGCTAACCTCCATGCGTCGCAGGGTGGTGTCGGCCGCCTCCACGAACCGGGCTAGCTCCTGGCGGCACCGATCCAGGACGCTCCCTAACTCCCTGAACGCGGAGATCGGGCCACCTGCCGTGGGAGCCGGAAGGGTTGGGACGCGCGCCAGCGCCTCCTAGTCCCGGATCATGTCTTGCATGGACCTCCAGGACCGGCTATCGTCGCCGCCCGTCCTGACGTTCGCCATAGTGCCGGCCGCCGGGGGAGGGTTGACGATGGCGAGGGCAAGGGAATCGGTCATCAGTTGCCCCTCGCTCGGCGTTACCACTGCCTCCTTCTCCTGCTGGCCCGACACGACGACCGCGACAGACGGTGCTTCCGTCTCCATGGCCGGCGCCTGGAGGCGCCGCCGCCGAGGCCACCAGGACCTCCGGCACGTCGTCTTGGGCCGGCTCGGTCGTAGGCGGCGTCAAATCCGGCCCCGTTGGCCGGGTCTCCTCGAGGGCTGGCCCCGTAGCCGCCGCCCCCAATCGGGCCGCCTCCTCCGTAAGCGGGGGCGTAGCCGGCTCCGTAGCCGCCCCTCGCGGCTCGCTCGATGGGGGCTTCGACATGCGGGTCAATTCCACCGCCGAGTCAGACGCCCATGCGGGGTTCGCGGACCTCCTCCACCTCCCGCCACTTGAGGTCCTGGAGCGCGAGGCCTCGCCTTGTGCTTCGGACTTCGAGGCTCGCAGCTCAGCGAGCCTCCTCTTCTCCTCCCGCTGTGTGGCCGCATGCTCGTGGGACAGCCAGCTGGCGGCGTCCGTCGGGTCAACCGTCGACTCCACTTCGTGGAGCTCGATGGGGTCCCTGAGACGCATAAAGGTCAAACACCCACTGACCCACGACTCAAAAAGGGACGCACGCGAAAGAGGAAGGTCACGTACCCGGTAATGATGGGCAAAGCCCGCCTGGCTCGCGTCGGTGGCTTCTGCATGGCCACTTTCACCTGCTTATGGGAAAGTGGCGGGGCCACCGGCTCCTCCCGAGCCGGCCTCTTCCCCCGGCTGGCCGCTTCGGCCTTCGGGGCCTGAGCCGGCCGCTCCTTGCTCCGCCCGTGCCGGCCCTGCTGAACTGAGGGGGGGCGCGTTTAGGAACATCACATCATCATCATCATCGTCATCATCGTCATCGGTCCTATCCCTGATCGTGGAACCGATAGGATACTCACCGGCTCCGCTGGGCTCTCCGGTTGCGCCGGACCCTCCGGCTCCGCTGGGCCTGTCGGCTCCCGGGTTGGCCGCCTCCTCGACCCCCCCCCCCCCCCCGAGGTCAACCCCCTCTTTGGGAAGGCCTCCCTGCTCGTAGTCCTCAGAGTCGGAGTGGTCGCGCTCCGCCTCGAAGATCTGGGGGTGTGGGCCATCCGGAGTGTTCTGTCGCATGAACAACTGCGGTCAGCATGGAGAAGTAAGGTCGGATGTCGGCTGCCGACTGGGGGGATTCAAACAAAAAGGGGTGCCTCGACGAAACATACCAGGAGAGGTCGGTTGAGGCGGTCGTACGGCTCCTTGCCGAAGGTCGATGATGTCGACGTCAGCTTGAACGTCATGATGGTGTTCACCTGCCTCGCGACCTGAGCCAATGTCGAGTCGACGGTCGTCAGCCAGCAGGGGTCCCGGCGGCCGGACATATCGCAAATCCGGTGTGGCCTCATCTGGAGAGGCAGCACTCGACGTGCGATGAAGGCTGCCACCAGATCGGAGGCAACCATCCCCTCTTCGCTCCTCAGCTGCACGAGCCGGCCGAGCTCCGCGAGAGTCACTCCGCGTGGGGCGGCTCCAGACCAGTTCACTCCGGAGGAATGCGCGTTGACGAAGGCCGGTAGCCGGATGTAATCCCACTGCGGGTCGACGTTCTTCACGTAGAAGAACGTCCGATGCCAGCCCTTGACGGAGTCGACGAGGCTGAAGTGCGGTAAGCGCGTGCCGCGGCAGCACACCGCCGCGCCCCCGCAGGCGTTGCTCTTAAGCGCCTTGAGGTAGAACAGCGTGTTGAAGAAGTCGATGAAGGGAAGAATCCCCAAGTACCCCTCGCATAGTGTCACGAAGCCCACGATGTAGAGGATGGCATTGGGGCCAAGGTGGTGTGGTTGGAGGTCGAAAGTATCCATCATCAGACGGAAGAAATGGCTCACCGGGAGCCCGAAGCCGTGGGAGAAGTGCCAGGCGAAGACGACGAACTATCCTCGCTATGGCGCGGGCACCAACTCGTCGCCCGGTGCGCGGGCGATCACGCGCTCCACCGGCGGCAGCATGCGCATGCGGCGGAGATCGCGATAGTGGCCTCCGTAACCATGAATCCGGCCCAGCTTCCTGCGCGCCCTTCGGCCATTGCGACGGCGAGACGGCGTGCGAGCGCGATTGCGTGCAAAAAGAGCAGCAGCGCGCGAGGGAGCGGAGAAGAAGAAGAGAAGAGGAAGCGAGGGGGCAAATGGGGTGAGGGTGCTTCCGCCCTCTGCCCTCCCTCCCCTTTTAAATGGGGAGGCCACAACCGGGGACATGAGGATTAACTGCGCCCACTTCCCCGAAATCTCTGTGCATGCGCAGCCGTCTTGGGACGCAATCGCCGCTTTGGGGCGCAGAAGATCCCTGCCTAGCAAGCTAGGCCCAGGGCAACGTCTCGTCTGCCTGCGTGTGCGGGACCCACGCCATCATTACTCGCCACATGGCGCGCGACGGGCCAGCCTGGGTCCCGGGGCGTCGTGACGGGACCCGAGGCGCCGAGTACGGTCGCCGATCCGGTTGGCTTTTCAGCTTCGCGCCGGAGGCGGGTACCGCTGGGGAGAAGCCGCCGGCTCCCCTCCGTCTGTCGGACGCGGGCCCCCGTCGGCTTCGGGGACTACTAACGGGGTTATTACCCCTGGGTAGGCCAAAGCACCGGGGCTCTCTCCCCCGCTTCAAGAAATTAGCGCGTGGCCGACTGCTTACGTCCGGCTGGTGCACAGTTGGCAGGCGCGTTGCCGGCTGGGTCGAGGCTGGCTGGTCAAGGAGTCGGCCCGGCCCCCGGCCGACTGAGCACGACCAGTTGCCTTCGAGCAGGCTCCCTCGTTGACCCTCGGGGCGGACAGGCTTCCGTCCCATCCCTCTGCACGCAAGTACGGCGACACGATGGGACGCCCATGACGGACGCCACTGTAGCCAAAGTGGCCGCTGACGTGCGGGCGCATGTGGCTACAGTTCGGTCGTCCGGGCCGCTGACCTTGGCGACCGCAACCGGGCGGGGAATAGTGCAGGCACGCCCCCACCCACTTGATTACCTGTCCCGGCGTGGCTACAGTGCAGTCGGCCGTACCGGAGACTTCGGCCGACTGGCACTAGACGACGCCCCCTGGGTGACCCATGCTGTAGCAGGTGGGCGGGGGCCATCACAGAGCCGGCTGGCGGGCCCCAGCGGGCGATGGGACCGCTCAGCCGGTGGACCCTATGGGCGACGAGACGGCTCGAGGGGCGGGACCCCCTGGTCAGCCGGAGAGGCTGCCAGCCGGGCCCCTCACTTATGTACCTCGGGAATATTGTAAGCCGGGGGTGGCCTATAAAACCTAGTGAGCCCTCGATGCAATGGGGACGACGGGTCACACACACATACCTACGGGACACTTCCCTCACACTCACACTTCATAACATAGGAAGGCGAGCCGGCTGCTCCTTCTTCCTCCTCTAGACACAGCTCCAGGAGCAACCTTGTAAACATACACATCCATCAACTAGACCAAGCAGGACTAGGGGTGTTACCTCCCACGGAGGGCCCCGAACCTAGATACAGCGTGTGCCACCACCGCTTATACCTAATCTCGCACCCGGAGCCCGTCGACATCTTCCGGCCCCAACCACCTTCGATAAGTCTATCCATGACATCTGTCGTGAGAAAACGACGACAAGACAGGTAAATACGAAAAATGACATCTCAATAAATTGGAAACATTTTGTGCACCGAAGAAAACCATTTTAGAAACTAAAAAAATAGTCAAAGGCAAAAAATTCAAAAATTAACCAGATACATAAAAATAAATTTAAAAATGTGCGTTTCACATTTTGTTATCAATAGTTGTCAAATGCTATTTGAGCAATCTTGCAATTAATTCCCACTTTCATTGATCATTTCAATGTCATTTTATCTTATTTAACATAGTTTCGCATATATGTTCACATACATTTCAGAAACATCCACAATTTTTAAACCAACCCATACATATTTTAATTAACATCGCAAACTTTCAACCGACATTTCACACAATTTTTGTTTATGTCATTCATATTTCAATGTTACTTTAGAAAAACCGAAAGGGGGTCTATATCGTCCTACACAGTCCATAGCCGTTGTCCAAAAGCAGAAATTCTCATGGTTGAAGCGTGTGTACTGCATATACGACATTGATGTTGAAGCTTCTTTAGCCACGCCTGACGCTTCGACTGTCACACAATTTTGATCTACATCATATACGAGCAATTATAAATGATGGTTTTACATGATGACATAACAACATCATATAACCATCAGCTGGCCATACTGTTAGTCATGTTTTAAGTGGGTTCACGGTGAAATTAATCGAGCTCGAGACGAAGTGGTCCCCTACAGCCTAGCTAGGCTCGCCTAGATCGATCTGAAGTGAGTACGTTTTCAAGATCTCACAACAGTCTTCGCTCCAGTTGTAGAGCCCATAAGAATAATGGATGCCTGTCGGCCATGGGTGATCGATACTCCTAGGAATGGAAGAATCTTACTGGGAAGACGTAAAAGGAGACTTCATTTCGGAAGCATCCATGATGCATCCATCATCTCTCTCTCTCTCGTACTTACCACAGGGCATAGAGTTAATAGGCTCTGACAACCTGCCTCGCCATTACTGGTCTAGTGCATCACATTGGCAGACATGAAACGTGTTGCTACTTCTTGCAATGCATCGTTTTCTTGGAGAGAGGGAGAGAGAGAGACGTGCATGCATGAGAAGTAGCGTACATTACAACCGAAGTACCGAACCTTGTACCACAAATATCGTTATGAACCTTGTACCTATCTCTCATCGATCTGTCTGTCTACCTTAACATGTACTTCCTTCGTCCTAAAATAAGTGTCTTAATTTTGTATTAACTTTAATATAAAATTATACTAAACTCTAGATACTTATTTTGGAACTGAGAGAGTACTGAGTAGGTCAAAAGAAAGTCTAGACACAAACACAACACCATCTAGCTCGATCCGAACACATTTAGGCCTTCTTTGGTTTAGAGGAATATCATAGGAATTCTATAGGATAGGATTTTTTAGGGAATATTTCCTTTAAAGCCCTTTGGTTTAAAGAAATGGATTCCTATTTCTATACAGGATTGATTCCTATTCTCTACATTTCAAAGGAAAATAAACATGAGCCTAGACTCAATGAAAAAAATTCTATGATGTGAAGCAAACGACATCTCTTTTCCTTTTCCTACTCATAGGATTTGAGATATATGCCATCTTCATTTTCTACAAATTTTCTATTCCTATGATAATCCTATCATATGAACAAAAAGAGGCTTTAGGCCTCTATGGTCCATAGGATGGGAATAGGAAATTCATAGGAAGTGAGATGACATGCATCTCAATTCGTATCCTACATAGAAATATAAATCCATTTCTAGAAATCAAAGGTCCCCAAAGGATTTTTTTTCCTACAAAGTTCCTATATTTGAAAATTCCTATGAACCAAAGGAGGCCTAAATCTAGTTGAGACATGAGATCTAAGTCATCTCGAACGATCTATTTGTAAGTTATGTGGATTTGCAATTGGTGTAATTCAGTTTGTTGTGATAAGGGAATAAGGACACGGGGCGGAGCTTCGAGGCCATAACGGGGGGCGCCGCTGTGAGCGGATGCTATGTACAGGGCCATAGGCGAGGCTGATTCGGGAACAAGTTGGAGCCGGAGCGACCTGGCTCGCCATGGCGTCTCAGGCGGACGTGAGTCAAAGACTTGATGGTTCAGGATGGGGTTGCCGGCATTGGAGAAGAACAAAAGGTGTGTGTTTGTCTCTGTGTGCGCGCGGGGGAGGGGGTGTGGTTACCTACTACATGTAGGGTCATAAGATGGGATGGCCTAGTGCCCCACATCATCAATCATTAAGATCTCAAGGTCATGAATCCATTCGGATGGATGGTCATCGATCCACTCAGACACTCGGATGGTCATCAATCCACTCGGGCGCAGAAGACCAACGATCAACATAGGATCTACAATGCCCATAGTTGTGTGTAATTAGATGTGTTACCGGTCTTTAATGCTTCAGTTACATGTAACAACATCTGTAATAACCCTTATAATATCCCCACGGTAATGGGATAGACCAAGGGGTGGCACACTCTATATAAGCCGCCCCATAGCTCCACTACAGGGGTTTGCGTCCTTTGTAATGGCACACACCAGAGAAACATAGCCTGAGGGCTCGAGAAGTAGGACTTTTACCTCTCTACAAGGGGCCTGAACTCATAAAATCTGAGTGTCACATATGTCCCGTAGCTAGACCATGCTCCTTCATCCTACCTCTATCTTACTGTCAAAATCGTTCTCACGACAAGGGGGTGAACTAGGGGGTAGGAGGGATGTCTGATGGGGACAGGAGTTAGGGAAGGACAGAGCAACGAGGCGCGTGCAGAAGCGCCCCTGCCATGGGTGGCGGTGGCAAGCGGTTCGGCAAGCGACAACATGAACTGTAGGAAAGAAGAACCGAAGAGGAAGAAAACAATACATGAAAAAGTTCGTCTTACAAATAGTCGCTCCCAGTCATCTAACAACATCAATGCATGGACAAAAGCAAACGCGAATGGAAAATGAAAATACATAAGAAAAGGTAAAGAAAATTACATGATACATGGATATTGCTGATTAGGATTCTATGACAACTGACAAACACTATATCACTTCATAAGAACTAAAATTAATACACTTAGTATGTCTCAACCCAGTTAGAGACCAACCATTTGCTATTGTATTACTCCCTCCGTTTCAAAATATAAGATGTATTGTTTTCGTGTAAGTTAACCGGTTGAATATTTGATCAAGATTATAGAATAAACTAACAACGTCTGCAAGACTGTAATACCAAATAGATAAAATATGAAACTACTTTTCATTGATGGATCAATTGATATAAATTTTGGATCGTGGATATTGACATATTTTTCTAAAAACTCGGTTAAACATGACATCGTTTGACATTTTTAAAAAACAAATACACCTTATATAAAGAAATGGAGGGAGTAATAACATGAATAAATTGGCCTCGCTAGCAACAAGCTCGATTCCTTCGGAATCTGCACTCGGAAGTTGAACCCGAAGATGGCATGGCAGCAATTTTTGGCCGGCGGCAGTAGAGGGGGTGGGGAAGAAGAACCCGAAGGTGAAGAAGAAGAACATATGAAAAATATCGACTTACATCAAATTCAGTTTTAAGGTGACTTACATAAGAAACATTTTTATATTATAGGATGGAGGGATTAATAACAACACGAATGCAACAAAAGCAAACGCAAATGAGAAATGAAACAAAATAATACACAGTAATGAACTTACATGATACATGGATTGCTGACTAGGAGTCTATGACAACTGACAAGTACTATAATAATTAATGGTAAATTAATACACGTATATAGCTCAACCCAGTTAGAGATCGATCCACTAGTTTATCACGAATTAATAGGGATAAATTAGCCTCGCTAGCAACAAGCTCGATTCCTTCGGAATCCGCACTCGCAAGTTGAAGTTTCTACGGCAGCATTGCGAACGTCGAAATGTCGCCCCACGACGGGATCGAGCCGCCGCAGTTGTTGTTGTCCGACGTGGCGTTATCATCCCCGCCGCCACCGCTACTCCGGCCGCTGTTGATGTTGCTACTGGCGGCGCCCACGCCGGCAGCGGGTCGGGGCGGGGAAGGCAACGCGTAGGAGTTGTCCATGAACCACGTCGTGGCCGTCGGCAGGGTCTCCATGCAGCCGGATAGCCCCGCCATCTGCAGGAAGGTGCCGCCTCCTCCGAACTGTGCGGCGGCTGACATGCCATTGCTGCCACCACCGACGGCGTGGGGGTGGGAGGAGGAGGCGCTAGGCGGGCCGAGGAACATGGTGGCGACCCGCTGCTGCTGCAGCTTCCAGTGGAGGTCCTGGTTGATGAAGCTGAGCGACTCGATGGACGACGCGATGGCGCTGCTCGCCGCCCCGTTCCCGGCCCCCGCCGACCCGTTCGTCGCGCGGCCTGCCGCGCCGCCGCCGTTGGTTTCCCCCGAGGACCAGTCCCCGAACGGCACGTACTGGCCGACGACGGCCGGGGAGTGGAGCACCGGCAGCATGCCGACCACGCCGCGGAAGTCGCCGCCGCCGCCACCAGGAAACCCGCCCACGCTCATCCTCGCGGCGTGCTGGTCCTGGTCGGCGGTGCCCCCGGCCGTCGTGGTGAGCGTGAGGCCACCGCGGGAGGCGGAGGCGGAGGAGCCGGAGCGGGAGCGCTTGTTCTTGCGGCAGCCGCCGCCGACGGGGACGCTTCGGAGCGCGCCGCCCTTGGTCCAGTACCGCCGGCAGGTCTTGCAGAAGTGGCGCGGCTGCGAGAGGCTGTAGTTGTTGTAGTAGCAGAACTTGGTGTTGGGCGAGTCGCAGCGCGGGCACCTCACCGCCTGCTCGGCCGGGGGCGGCGGCAGGGCGGGCGGCGTGCCCGCTTTGCGCCGTCCCGCCGCCGCGTCGTCGGCCGTCGTCGACGCCATCTGACGACGCACGCACGCACGTACGTACGTGACCTCTTCCCAGCCTCCCAACGAGGTAGGCAGCTAGCCGGCCAGCGAGCGAGCGAGGTACGGGTGTGGGTGAGCTAGCTGGTGGCCACGGACGCAGGGAAGAAGGGGGGAGGGGACACGGGCGCGTATATACGGAGGGAGACGGAGGTGGTGGAGATGGGAATCATGGGATCGATGTGGACGGAGGGTTTCCTGGCGGGGAGGGAATTAGGTTAGCCGTGAGCGGGTTATTGAATGGCGTCCCGTGCGACGGCTAGGCTGGCTGCGACTGTGTGCATGGGTTTAACGGGAGGGCGGGAAAGCGACGTGGATCGATCGATCGTCACTGCAGAGTGGCGCCTGTGATTGCCATCAAGTGCTCGGCCCCAGCCCAGCCCAGCCCAGCCTAGCTGCAGGACAAATAACTAGCCTTGATGGTCGACGCCCAAATGCCCAATGCTTCTGCTGGACCCACTCTCCAGTGCGTACGTACTGCCGCCGCTGCATGCATCCACCCCCCTTGCTGGCCTGCCAACCAGCTTATCGGAGCATCTTCAACTTGCACCCTCAAATCGCACATACATGCTTTTGTAAGAGTTTGGATTTTTTTTTGCCATCCAATGTTATCACTTAATTTTTTGCCAACGCGTCCTGACCTCTGTATTTCAGCAGAGTGGTAGCAAATTTGGAGGGCTTTACGGGAGCCCGAAATCCGCCTAGCCAATTCAAAACCATCGCGTCGAACATTCAGACATCCTTTTTCTTTCCTCAACCACGATATGGACATGTGTATATGGATGTTTGATAGAATTGGATGTGCCCCGAACGTGTCCATGGACGTTAGCGGTATCCTTTTTAGGGATTTGTGTTGTAGATTTCCGTATGCCCTTCCGTGTGGCTTCAGCCATGTATACCTGCTCTTTAGAGCTATTTTCTAGAAATCTAGCCCCAAGGACAACTCTGGTGTAATAGCCATATGTGCAGTCATCAAAATTTATATGGAGTGCACTCTATAAATTTTTAGAGGTTGTCGAGGCGAGGTGCAAGCTCAGGATTGCTGTAAGTGCGTTATATCGACTAGAGGAGGGGTGAATAGGCGATTTTTACAAATTCATCACTTGAGGAATTTCAACTTGAGGAATTAGAAATGTGATGAATAACTAGCAGTGGAATAAGTATTCAAGTGCATGAGAAACATAGCGACAACATAGTCATCATGATGAAATAAAACATGCACAGATTACAAGTAGCGTGATACAAGATAAGCAAGTGAGGAACAAGGTAACTTGAAGAATTTGAGGTGAGGAAATTGTGAAAGTCTTCAGTCAAATTCTTCAAACAGTAAGGATCAATTTCATCAACAGGTATATGAGGAAATGAAAGGGTTGAGGAAATAGAACTAGGTAGCTCGATGAAGACAATAGTTTGATGACCCAGTTCCAACTGCTGTGACAGTCGTACGTCTGGTTTGGAGCGGCCTGGTATTTAAACCAGAGGACACATAGTCCCAGGACACACAGTCCTTACCGTATTCTCCTTGAGCTAAGGTCACAAAGTCCTCGCCCAACACTCGTAGTAAGTCTTTAGGTTAGACTTCCAAAACCCTCACAAACTGGTCACCCGGCGATCCATAATTGACTGTTGGATGCTCTAGACCAAGGTTACTCCATGATCCCCAATTGACCACAGGATGCACTAGATCATAATGCCTAACCGTCTGGAAGATACACAATCTTCAAAGGTAACAAGCGTCGGTTCCACATAGGAACAATCTCTTCAGTGATGCTCAATCACTTTGGGTTTGGTGGTTTGGATTTGGGTTTTTTCTCACTGATGATTTTCTCTCAAAGTACTCGGAGGATGGGTTGCTCTTAAATGACAAGTGTCAATTCTCCCTCGGAGCAGCCAACCAACTAGTGGTTGTGGGGGGTGGCTATTTATAGCCAGGGTGCAACCTGACATGATAAGACATAAATGACCCCAATGATATGATAATTATGTGGATAAGATGATTGGGGACAGCTGGCGCTAAGCACAACAACTAAGATGATTGGGGACAGCTGGCGCTAAGCACAACAACGGTCGAATTTTTGAACTATGAAAGTCCTTAGGCTTATCATGTTCCTCACTTGTAGGCAATTCGCACTGGCGAAATCCTAACTCCTCAGTCAGATCAATTTCATCAGAGACCAGAAGAACATCGTCTCTGTCACTGAAGAACTTGACTGAACTGCAAGAGATTTCCAAAGGCTTGACTCGAAGGATTGGATAGGTTGAGGCTTTTGGAGTTGAGCATCAGTTGGAAATTTTCCTTAGTATTACCTCGCTCTCCTTTAACAATACGGTGTTTCCTATGACTCAAAGAAAGGGAATGAAACTACGAAAAAAAAGTCTTCACGCTTCGTAGTCCTTGTTCATATCTTCAAGGTCACACCAACTTCTTCATTTTCAAAGTCTTCACGGAATACCAAAGTCTTCAGCTGAAGACATATTTTTAGGGGTCGATAATCTCTGAATATATCAAACTCCTCATCGACTTATAGAGCATGTGTACACTCACAAATGCATTAGTTTCTTAACCTATAAGTCTTCAATACACTAAAATCACTAAGGGGCATTAGATGCACTTACAATCTCCCCCTTTTTGGTGATTGATGACAAATAGGTTAAGTTTTCAACGCGGATAAACATATGAAGTGTAAGTACTGAGTTTGAGGAATTTGATAGCAAGATAAAGAGGAACTCCCCCTGAAGATGTGCATATTTGAGGAATTTGCTTTGGACTGCAAATGCACAAGGCAGGTTAAAAACATGGAGAACTCCCCCTATATCTTGTAATTCATACACGCATTTAACATATGATATGAAGAATTTGAAATGCATAATGAAAATGGTGTCTGACGAAATTCAGCATGCATGCATTAAGGTGCTTGAGGAAATAAGCATGTGAAAAGGAGTTCAAAAGAGTTAGACCACCATCGGACTTAAGTTTACAACTCAACCAACAAAAGCTTTAGAAGAGCGAGAGTTGTAACTTGAACAAAAACAGCCCATATATAGAGACCCGCTTGAAGACTAACTCAAATTTTCTCCCCCTTTGTCATCAAAGACCAAAAGGGATGAAAAAGTGAGGACTAACGTCCCTAGAAGAATTTCATCTTGATGGTGATGGAGGAGCGCCAGCATTGCCGGGGTCGTTTGTCGATGCAGGGCCTACCGCAGTGTCGTCAATATCCTCAGCTTCATCCATTTCACGCGATGAAGAATATGAACTTGTAACTAGCTGAGGAACTTGAACTTTTTTGAATTTCTTCTGAGGAGGATGAGACCAGTCAAAGTTCTGCTGAAAGTCCATGTCCTTGAGTTCCTCAGGTGTCTTGGGATGTGCGAGAATGGCCCATGCGCGATCGAAGATTTCATGCACATAGTAGTGATTTTTCCTCATAGAGTTCCGCGTCACGGTCATGTTCTAAAGAATTGAAGCAAACTGACGCTTCATCCACTTGTGATTACGATCAACCTTTTGATGAAGACTTATGAGAAGCTCACGATCGGTCATCACACATAGGGCAGACTCTCGAGGCTTTTGCAGCAGAGTCCTGGATAGCAGTGTCATCATTGCTGGAGTAAGATGCAGGTTTGCGAAACTAATCATCCAATGGATGAGTACCTTTATCAATGACAGATTTGCCTTTTCCTTCAACTAAGGCAATTGTGTTCTTGAGGACTTCAATCGGAGGAACAAATCCGAAGTGATTTTGGAAGTCAGCTTTGAAGGGAATTGAAGACCTTGATATGATGAATTTCATGATCTAGGGAGCATAAGGCTTCAATTCAAATGGGGCTAATGCTGCATTGGCCAAAGTTCTCATGAAGAAATCGTGGTAGTTGATGGGAATCCCATGAATGATGTTGAATAGCATGCTCTTCATGACTCCCTCAACTTCTTCTTCTTCAGAGTTGTGACCCTTCTGAGGACAAAGGGTGTTAGTGAGGATGCGATAAACCGCCCTGGGCACATAGAGCAAATCCTTCACAAGGAAGGTGGTCCTTTGAGGTTTTCCAGGAGCCAATGGCTTCATTAGCACTTGCATCATTTGGTTGGGCAGAGCAGGTTCATCAAACAGGCAGTGGGCTGCTTCTGAAGGAATTGGAACTGGGACTGATCAAAGCAATTCTGATGCTGGTGCAGTGTAGTGAGTAGATCCAGTCATCCAGTCCAAGACCCATGAGTTAATGTTAGAAGCATCACCTATGATGTGCAAGGTGGCATAAAATTGAAGAATTAGCTCTTCATTCCAATCACAAATGTCCACACAAAATGGAAGAATGTCTGCGTCGTGAAGAACTGTGAGCACCGGTGTGAAGGATGGGAGTGTTTCGATATCCACATGAGGAATTTGATGGTGCTCGAAGACTTTGTTCTTGTCAAACAACACTGATGCATAGTAATTCATCTGCGTGGTTGTCCAGAATCTGGTGCGATCGGCCCTTGCAGAGTCATATGGATTGGGTCCATTGAAGAAATTGGTCTTGATGAATTTGACGCGATTTGAGCCTTTGAATGACATTCTTGGCTTTGGCTGAAGGTTGGGTTTAAAGCGGCCCACAATCTCCTTAGGCACAGGAGGAATTTCTTCAGACTGAGGAATTTGCACAACAGTTTTCGAAGTGGCAGTTGGAGCAACAATTTCCTCAGCTGATGTAGCTGGAATTTCTTCAGTGGCAATTGCAGTCAAGTCATCAGATCCTGGTAGAATTTCTTCAGTCTGGGCTGGAGACTGAGGAATCTGTGACACAGGAGTGGTCATTGGTGAATTTGGGTGTGCAGCTTCCCAATATTCATCATTGATGACGGGGGTTGTGTTGCCAATGTCCACGTCCTCATTAATTTCTTCAACGCCGGCCTCTTCAGTAGTCAACTGAGGCTGGGGCGATGATACCTGTGGAGTTGAAGCATTTGCTTCCATTTCAATTTCTTCATCAATCTGCTCAGAGGTTGTAGCAGACTGATCCTTTTGTTCTTTGTCATCATTTGGGATGACATAGTCAACACCAAATGGTACAATTTCATAAGCTAGCACGGAGCTGATCGGAGTTGCATCAATTGGTTATGTTGAAGAACTTGACAGTGTCTTCAATTTCTTCACTGCTGAGGAATCTGAAGTTGATGCTTTTCTTTTCAGTGTCTTCTTCGCAGCCTTGGTTTTCTTCGCTTCTGATGCAGAAGGAAGGTTGATGATCTTCACCCTTAACAATTTTACTGTTTCTGCAGAGGGGGAAGGAGGAGCATTTTCTTCAGGTGCAACTAATGCAGTCGCCCTTGTGGTCTCAATTTCCACTGGCGCAGCAAAAGCTTTAGCTGGCCTGGCAATTTCTTCACGCACAACAGTGGAGGTTGTCATGGCATGTTCTTCAGCAGCCTGAATTTCTTTAGCTACGGGAGTAGTTTCTTCAGCAGGCTGAGCAGATTCTTCAGCCTGAGGATTATGTGGTTGTGATCGAGCTGCAACCCTTGAGTTATGGTCCTTAACGGCAGCTTGGGCTGCCCTGACAAATCTTACTTTAGTGCCCTTCCATTCAACATCATATTTTTCTTGTTCCTCGGAGAGGCAGCGAATTTCAGACTGAACAATGATGAGTTGATTTGGAGTCAAATTCATCACATTATTCCTCAGAAAAATTTCTTTTCGAGCCTTGCTCCTCTTAGCTCTCAGAGCTTGATCTCTTTTCCATTTTTTCCTCAGCAATGAAGTGTGTGAGGACATGATCCACACCAAGAGGTAGGTTCGGTGAGGAAAGAAGGGTTCTAGGATCCTCATGCCATATGTCAATGAAGTTGAGGATCATCTTGGGATCCAGCATAAGAGGAACATAGCTGCCTTTGGCTATTGCAGCCTTTTGCTGACTTTCTCTGATGATTTCTTCTAGTTAATTATCATCAGCCTCAGATCCTGAGGCTACATTCACTATAGCTTTGCTAGTGTGACGACTTGGTCTTTGACCTAGTCTAGCAGTTTTCTTTAGCTTCAACATAGTAGGACTTGTTGAAGACTGTGCTTGAGTGGAGGGACTTGCAGAGACCCTTGAAGCAATTGAGAAGCCCTTGGTTCTCTGACATGTTGCAAGATGTCCAGGTGTTGAGGACTTTGCGGCAGCAGCAGAGGACTGAGCAGCTATTGAACCAGTGGCTAATGCCTTTGAAGGCTTTGCTTGAGGAACCTGAAGTGATGATTTGGAAGTTGAAGATTTTGACTTCACAGCAGATTTCTTCACAATAGATTTCTTCGGAGCACTAGCAGAGGCTCCGGCAGTGGCGGCAGCAACAGAGTCTTTGTTGAATTTGTTCACGGCCTCTTTTGCTTTCTTTGCCAGCTTGGCTTGTTGTCTTTCCCATTCAGGAGGAAAGTCATTACTAGTCTTGAGACTAGTGGTATTAGCGGTTTGGTTTGGAGCCAAGGGTGGCCTATTGCAAGGGGGTTTTAGTGCGAATTTCTTAATGTACTTGGGAGTCACATAGCGATATTCTTTCCACTCCTTTGCCCATCTCCTCTCAATTTTCTATATGCGAATCTTTCTCTGCTTTGTTGTTTCCTTGCCATGAGTTTCTTCATATGGAGTGCAATATTCCTCATACAGTTCATCAGGTATCTCAAACACAGTCTGCACTTCAGGTTTCTTTCCACCTTTCTGTGGCTTCTTCTCATCAGCCATTTTCTTCGGCTCAGGATTCTGAACTCTTGAAGATTCCGAAGATGTAAACAGTTTTTCCTCAAGAAATGCTGCAAATGAGTTAAGTTGATGAGAACCTAGTGATTCATCAGCGGAAATTTTTGTACCTATGAACAGAGTATAGGTGCAAGGAATTTGAAGAGGTCATATGCGTTCTCAGAATTTTTTCAAAAAAACATCAAGTGTGAGGAATTTGACCATTGGTGTCTTGAGGATTTTCACTAAGTGTTCTTTCTCTTAGGTTCCAGAGTTGTGCAAATTTTGAGGATCCACACAATTGAGGAATATTGAAGAAAATCATAACTTAGGAAACACATCAAGTGTATGAACATGTAAGGTGTTTTAGAATGAGATTATTGGAGAATAAACACCTTTGAGGAAATTGTGGACAACATGAAGATCAATCAAGGGCAGTAAAAACAGATTTTATTTACCCTAATGAAGAACACGACAAGCAGTGAGATGAAATCGAAGATGTTCGTCCGTCCAGATCTCCCACGCCCTAGCTTGGCAGAGGGAGAAAGCTACAGCAGCAGCGGAGTGAAGATTTCCACGTCTGATGCGAGTACGGCGACGGCGAGGTTGAGGCAGTGAAGCTCTTCCACACCGGCGGGGATGATTTTAGCGGCGGCGCTAGGTCGGAGCTCGGGAGAGCATAGGAGTGAGGAGTAACCGAGCACAGTGGAAGGGAAGGGGTATTTATAGCGGAGGTGAAAACCAATCTTTCCGAAGATTTTGGACCTGATTGCCCCTGACCCTTGCTCTCCATGTGACATGTGTCACCCACGTTCTGAGTGGGGGATCGTGGGTTATTCAGTCATGGGAATCGGAACAGTTTGAGCAGGAAACGCCAAAAAAATTGATAGTGAAAATTTTGAAGTTTCCATTCGCAAATTCTTCATCTTTCAAGGACACAGTGAAGACTTTGAACGAGTTTGAAAGTAGAACGCATATGAAGAATTTGTGAACACACTAGGTTGAGTTTAGCATAGAGGGGGAAAGGGTCCGATCACATTCACTTAGATGAAAATCAACTTGAAGAATTAGCAATAAGTGAATGTTGTTGAGGACATTGAAAACTCATATATATATATATAGTCAATGAAGAACATGAGTTTCATAGTTTGAAGAATTTGAAAAATTGATGAATTTGAAAACTTGAGGAATTTGAAAACTTGAGGAATTTGAAAATTTGAAGAATTTGCAAAATGACAAAAATCTCAACTTTGAAGAATTTCAACTATGGTTGGTGGCGTTACCCACCGTATAAAAATGAAGATTTCAAACACCACGTACAATTGTCGTAGGGTTCTGAGAATCAAATTCTTCATTGATTTCTTCACACTTAGAGGATTATTCTTCATTGATTGAAGAAAAACGTTATTTCGTGTGTTGCACATCTAAGTCATCAAGTTTGCATAAGTGTTAAGATGTGTGTCCTTTCTCAAAGAACATTCGAAGATTCTAAGATATTTAGCTCACACCGCAACTTGCAAAATCTCTTTTCATCCAAGGGCTTTGTGAAGATATTGGCTAGTTGTTTTTTAGTGGGGATGTGGTTGATGGAGATGTCGCCCTTGAGTACATGATCTCGAAGAAAGTGATGATGGATCTGGATGTGCTTGGTCTTGGAATGCCGAAATGGGTTGTAAGCAATCTTGATGGCGCTCTCGTTGTCACAGTAGAGAGGCACATTCTTCACCTTGATGCCATAGTCCTTGAGGGTTTGCTTCATCCATAGTAGCTGAGTGCAACATGAACCAGCAGCAATGTACTCAGCTTCAGTAGTAGATAGTGACATGCAATTCTGCTTCTTTGAGGACCAGCAGACTAAGGATCGTCCGAGGAAATGACATGTGCCTGAGGTTGACTTGCGATCCACACGATCTCCACCATAGTCAGCATCTGAGTATCCGACGAGGTGAAGATTTGAGCCCTTGGGATACCATAATCCAAGGGTTGGTGTGTGAGCTAAGTATCGAAGAATATGTTTCACAACCTTATGGTGTGATTCCTTCGGTGTTGCTTGGAATCGGGCACACATGCAACACTCAGCATAATATCAGCCCTAGATGCACATAGATACAATAAAGAGCCAATCATGGAGTGATATACCTTCTGATAGAAATGTTTACCATTTTCATCAGTGCAGAGGTGGCCTTTTGAATTCATTGGAGTTTTGGCACCTTTGCAATCTTGCATGTCGAATTTCCTCAGAACATCCTCTAGGTATTTCTCTTGAGAGATGAAGATGCCATTGTCTTGCTGACGAATTTGAAGACCTAAGAAGAATTTCAACTCTCCCATCATAGACATTTGATATTCTTCACTCATCATATAGGAAAGTTCATCACTATAACGTTTGTCAGTACAGCCAAAGATAATATCGTCTACGTATATTTGGCATATGAATAGTTCATTGTCATTGAATTTAGAGAAAAGAGTTGGGTCGAGTGAACCGGGTTTGAAGCCTTTCTTCATGAGGAACTCCTTTAGAGTGTCATACCATGCCCGAGGGGCCTGCTTGAGACCATAGAGGGCCTTGTTAAGTCTGAAGACCTTTTCAGGATGCTTAGGGTCTTCAAAACCTGGGGGTTGAGCAACATATACTTCTTCCTCAAGCTTACCATTGAGGAATGCACTTTTCACATCCATTTGATATAAGATGATATCATGATGGTTAGCATAAGCAAGCAATATGCGAATAGCTTCAAGTCTAGCAACGGGTGCAAAAGTTTCATCAAAGTCAATTCCTTCAACCTGTGTGTAACCTTGAGCTACAAGACGAACCTTATTTCTTACCACAAGGCCATTTTCATCTTTTTTGTTGCGGTAGATCCACTTGGTACCTATGATGTCATGCTTGCACGGATCTGGCCGCTTGACAAGTTCCCACACATTGTTGAGCTTGAATTGATGCAATACCTCTTGCATACCTTGAATCCATTCAGGCTCCTTGAATGCTTCATCAACTTTGGTGGGCTCTATGATAGAGACAAAATCAAAGTTCCCACAAAAATTAGTCAAATGTGAAGCTCTTGAGTGAGTGAGGGGACCTGATGCATTGATGTCATTGATGATTTTGTCAATCTACACTTCATTTGCAACTCTTGGATGAGCAGGTTGACGTGGCTGAGGATTTTCTTCAGCACCATTTTCTTGAGGTGTATCAGCATGAATGTCTTCATTGGTTGGAATGACTTCTTCGGTGGGTATGACATCTTGAGTTGCCTTGAGCTTAATGATTCCTCAGGAGACTGTTCATCTAACACAGAACCTAGGTGCTCTCTTTGCAAGCCGTCAGTTTTATCGAACTACACATCTACAGTTTCAACAACCTTATGGTGGTAGGTGTTGAAGACTCTGTAGGTGTGTGAGTCCTTTCCGTAACCAAGCATAAAACCTTCATGTGCTTTCGGTGCAAATTTAGAACTACGGTGAGGATCTCTAATCCAGCATTTTGCACTGAAGACTTTGAGATAACATATATTGGGTTTCTTGCCAGTCATAAGTTCATATGAAGTCTTATTGAAGAATTTGTGAAGATATACCCTATTGGTGATGTGGCATGTTGTATCAATTGCCTCAGGCCAGAAGCGACGAGGAGTCTTGTATTCATCAGGCATGGTGCGAGCCATCTCAACAAGAGTCTTGTTCTTGCGCTCCACGACGCCGTTCTGCTGAGGAGTATATGGGGCAGATAACTCATGAGTAATACCAAATTCATCAAGATATTCATCAAGATTGGTGTTTTTAAACTCAGTCCCATTATCACTCCTGATATGCTTGATCTTGATGCCGAAGTTCGTGGAGGCCCTTGAAGCAAATCGTCTAAAGACATCCTGCACTTAAGACTTGTACAGAATAATATGCACCCAAGTGTAATGAGAGCAATCATCAACAATGGCAAAGCCATACAAACTTGAAGAATTTGTTAGTGTGGAATAATGAGTGGGGCCAAATAGGTCCATGTGAAGCTATTCAAAGGATCGAGTTGTGGTCATGATTGTCTTCGAGGGATGCTTGGATCTGGTCATCTTCCTAGACTCACATTCACCACAGAGGTGATCCTTGAGGATTTGACACCTTCAATGCCAATGACGTGCTTTTTCTTCATGAGCGTGTGAAAGTTACTCATCCCAGCATGTCCAAGTCGTCGATGCCACAACCAGCCTTCTATGGACTTTGCAAGTAGGCATGTGGCAGGCTGAGGACCTGTAGAGAAATCAACAATATACAAGTCTCCTCTCCTAAAGCCTTCGAAGACTTGGGAATTGTCACATTCCATGATAACAATACATCGATATTTTCCAAATACGACAACCATATCAAGATCACAAAGCATTGAGACAGACATAAGGTTGAACCCGAGGGATTCAACAAGCATCACTTTATCCATGTGTCGATCCTTTGAGATTGCAACCTTACCTAGACTCAATACCTTGCTTTTTTTCCTTTGTCAGCGTAGGTGATATGCTTCAGATGAGATGGATCAAGTGGCAAATTCACAAGTAGATTCTTGTCACCAGTCATGTGGTTTGTGTACCCACTGTCGAGGACCCACTCAGTAGCATTTGGAGATTCATCCTGCAGATGAATTAGTACATCTTACGAACTCATATGCTCCAGAGTGAAGAATATGACATCAATTTCATCAGACAGAATTTCATCACACAACGTCGTGAGTAAAGCAGCGTGAGGACGTGAGAAATGAGGAATTCATTTCTACATGAATAGCTTGCGTCCTTTCAAGCATTTCCTCAGGTCTCCAGCAAATTCATCAGATGTTCAAGTTCATGTGGAGACCTGACCTTGCATAAGAAATTAGTTCAATTTCTTCACCACCCACATCTAGAGGGGCGGCAAAGAGTTCATCATTCAGCGAGCACCATATGAGAAGGGAGACATTGAAGCTAGTGCACTTCGTTTTACAGGACGTGGGTTAGAGTACTCATATGAATAAGCAGATAAATTCTTCGAAGACTTATGAACATAATAATTTGAAGAATAATGCACATATTCAGAGCTCTTAGATTTTCCCTGCGAAACAGATGCATTAGCACGAGAATGATATTTTTGACCATTTGAGGAATTTGGTCCAAGTGAAGACTTTGGTCCATATGAGTAATTTGATCTGGGGTTCCTGTTCTTCATGAGTGGTGTCGTGAGGACATTCACTTGAAGGTTTTGTAGGCAGCTCTTGGGAACAAAGATTTTCTTCATAGGTGAATAATTCCTGCAGTTAGTTCCAACAAATATGGCAAATACTTCATCTTTCTAATTTCTGAAGAATTTTTAGTTGGAGCCAAGTGACTCATTAGAGGAATATGAAGTTTCACAAATAAAGCCAGATAAAGTGGATGGATCTACAGGAGGTCCTTTTGCAGCAACCCGTGAGGTTTTGGGGTACTGCTCAGGTGTCCACTAGGATCCATCAGCATTAATTTTCCTCTCAAATGCAATACCCTCTTTCCTAGGGTTCCTGTTCAGAATTTGCTTTTTGAGGACATCGCAAAGGGTTTGATGCCCTTTGAGACTTTTGTACATGCCTGTCACAAACAATTCCTTCAACCCTGCATTTTCCTCAGTGATACTTATGGTATCCTCAGTTGAGGAATTTGTGACCACCGGAATAGTTGAAGAATTTGCAGCAATAGAAGCATTTGAACATTCAGGTGAAGAATTTCCAGTTTCACGTTCGATGCATTTCAAACAAGGTCGAACAAATTCTTCCTGAGCGGTACTGATCTGTTAAGCCAGTAAGGAATCGTTTTCCCTTTGGAGATCCTCATGTGACACTCTTAGTTTCTCGAGATCTTGCTTTATTTGAATAAATTCATAAGAAAGCTTCTCATGACCGGCTAAGACAGCATTATGACGACTCTGAAGGTTATCATACTTTGTTTGAAGACTTTTGAGATCGTCAGACAGAGCTTGAGTTCGATCCACTTCCTCATTCAACAGATCATCGCTTTTTCTAGCATTTTTTGAAGCTTTTCAAGTGCACTTTGTTGCCTAGTGGCAATATTAGCAAGTTTGGCATAGCTAGGTTTCACATATTCATCAAATTCACCATCACTTGATTCAGAGGAGGAGTGATGCTTATGTACCTTGGAACCTTTAGCCATGAAGCAATAGGTGGGAGCATATTCATCATTGCTGACGTCGGAGTCGTTGTAGTAGTCATTTTCTTCATCGTTGAAGATGGACTTATTGACGAAAGCAGTGGCGAGAGCAAGGCTAGCGACACCAGATTCATATTCCACCTCAGATTCTTCCTCTTCTTCATATTCTTCAGACTCTTCTTCTGAGTCCATTTCCTTGCCAATGAAAGCCCGAGCCTTTCTGGTTCTTCTTGTGCATTGAGGACTTTGAAGATGAGGACTTTGCAGATGAGGACTTTGAAGATATCTTCTTTTTCTTTGAGTCATCAGAAATGTCGTCCTTGTACTTCTTCTTCTTCTTCTTTGATTCTTTTTACCAGAGAGGACAGTGAGAGATGAAGTGACCAGATTTGTTGCATTGGTGACAAGTTCTCTTCTTGTAGTCATCTGAGGAATCTGATTCCTCAAGCCAATTTTTGATGACTTTCCAAATCCACCTCTCCTTGAGAACTTCTGGAATTTCCTCACGAGCATTGCCAGCTCCTGACTCAGTTCTTCAAGATCAGCACGGCTACTATCAGAATCTTCGTCTTCGGATGAGGAAATTGCTTTTGCCTTCAGAGCACGAGATCTTCCATAGCTTGTCCCATAGAGGTCTCTCTTCTCAGCTTGTTGGAATTCATGAGTATTGAGTCTCTCAAGAATATCAGCATGATCAAGTGACTTGTAGTCTCCACGTTCTTGAATCATCAAAGCGAGAGTATCGAATGAGGAATCAAGAGATCTTAGCAGTTTCTTCACCACCTTGTGGTCGGTGATATCTGTAGCACCCAGTGCTTGAAGCTCATTGGAGATATCAGTGAGACGATCAAAATTTGTTGAACATTTTCATTGTCGAGTCACTTGAAGCGGTTGAAGAGATTGCGAAGAACATCAACACGAGAGTCACGTTGAGTGGAAACACCTTCGTTGACTTTGGACAACCTATCCCAGATAAGCTTAGCAGACTCCAAAGCACTCACTCTGCCATACTAACCTTTGCTCAGATGGCCACAGATGATATTCTTTGCTTGAGAATCGAGTTGCTTGAATTTCTTCGTCTCAGCAGCAGTAACAGTCGGGGAAGTGTGGGGAACACCATTTTCCACAACATACTAGAGATCATTGTCAATAGCTTCAAGATGCATGCACATCTTGTTCTTCCAGCAGGGGTAGTCCGTCCCATCGAAGGTAGGATATCCCGCAGAAACCTTGATCATACCTGCAGTTGACATAACTAGAACTCTAGGCGGTTAAACCAAAATCACATAGAACAAGGGAGTACCTTGCTCTGATACCAATTGAAAGTGCGTTATATCGACTAGAGGGGGTGAATAGGCAATTTTTACAAATTCATCACTTGAGGAATTTTCAACTTGAGGAATTAGAAATGTGATGAATAACTAGCAACGGAATAAGTACTCAAGTGCATGAGAAACATAGCAACAACATAGTCATCAAGATGAAATAAAACATGCACATATTACAAGTAGCGTGATACAGGATAATCAGGTGAGGGACAAGGTAACTTGAAGAATTTGAGGTGAGGAAATTGTGAAAGTCTTCAGTCAAATTCTTCAAATAGTAAGGATCAATTTCATCAACAGGTATATGAGGAAATGAAAGGGTTGAGGAAATAGAACCAGGTAGCTCGATGAAGAAAATCGTTTAATGACCCAATTCCAACTGTCGTGATAGTCGTACGTCTGGTTTGGAGCGGCCTGGTATTTAAACCAGAGGATACACAGTCCCAGGACACACAGTCCTTACTGTATTCTCCTTGAGCTAAGGTCACAAAGTCCTCGCTCAATACTCGTGGTAAGTCTTCAGGGTAGACTTCCAAAACCCTCACAAATAGGTCACCCAGCGATCCACAATTGACTACTGGATGCTCTAGACCAAGGTCAATCTGTGATCCCCAATTGACTGCAGGATGCACTAGACCATGACGCCTAACCGTCTGGAAGATACACAGTCTTCAAAGGTAACAAGCATTGGTTCCACACAGGAACAATCTCTTCAGTGATGCTCAATCACTTTGGGTTTGGTGGTTTGGATTTGGGTTTTTCCTCACTGATGATTTTCTCTCAAAGTCCTCAGAGGATGGGTTGCTCTCAAATGACAAGTGTCAGTTCTCTCTCGGAGCAGCCAACCAACTAGTGCTTGTGGGGTGTGGCTATTTATAGCCAGGGTGCAACCTGACATGATAAGACATAAATGCCCCCAATGATATGACCGTTATGTGGATAAGATGATTGGGGACAGCTGGCGCTAAGCACATCAACGGTCGAAATTTTGAACTATGAAAGTCCTCAGGCTTATCATGTTCCTCACTTTTAGGCAATTCGCACTCACGAAATTCTAAATCCTCAGTCAGATCAATTTCATCAAAGAGCAGAAGAACATCGTCTCTGTCACTGAAGAACTTGACTGAACTGCAAGAGATTTCCAAAGGCTTCACTCGAAGGATTGGATAGATTGAGGCTTTTGGAGTTGAGCATCAGTTGGAAATTTTCTTTAGTATTACCTCGGCCCCCTTTAACAGTACGGTGTTTCCTATGACTCAAAGAAAGGGAATGAAACTACGACAACAGAAGTATTCACGCTTCATAGTCCTCGTTCATATCTTCAAGGTCACACCAACTTCTTAATTTTCAAAGTTTCAGGGAATACCAAAGTCTTTAGCAAAGTCTTCACCAAAGTCTTCAGCTGAAAACATATTTTTAGGGGTCGATAATCTCTGAATATATCAAACTCCTCATCGACTTATAGAGTCTGTGTACACTCACAAACGCATTAGTTCCTTAACCTATAAGTCTTCAATACACCAAAATCACTAAGGGGCACTAGATGCACTTACAATTGCCATATTTCAGCCTTCAATACCCCTCCTCTCTTTTCATTCGGTCATATAATCTCCATTTTCATTTCGTATAATGTCAAAAGTAATTATGCATATATTTTTAAACAAGTTGCATGAGAAAAAGATAAAGCATTCAACCACATGTACAAATTATATGTCGCCTGCTTCTGTGTTTTTGTGGTTGCATCGTCACCATTGTCCCGTCCTTCGACATGCACACACCCCCTCACGGCATGTTGGGTGCTCCATGCCATCCTCTGGTCACATCAACTACCAAAAGGATCTCTGGTCACATCAAGTACCAAAAGGATCTTGCAATTGGATCCATAACATTCGGATCCAGCATCATGAACTGCTTCCCCTTGGCTATCCCGTCTTGCATGAACAATCCTCCTCCATAATGTTGTTTGCGCCTTTTGCGGTCCAAATTGCTTTCTTCCTCAAAGAATCAGTGGGTTGGAATCAAACCATTTTTGTATCTTTGCCCTTGAAATCTAATTGTTCAAAGTGACCCAACATCGCTCCCTGAAGATCGACATCCTTGGTCAGAACCACCCATCATACTACTTATGACTTATTTTTTATTGACCGCTATCCTTCTAAATAAGCAAAAACATTGCTAAACACAAACATTACACGCACGATTACAACCATTCTTTCATAGCCACATTGTAGTCATTCGAAGCAATCCAAAGACAAGACGAGGTAGGAGGTCATATTTACTTCATTGGCAAATCTCCGAGTGTGCCGGAACCGATAGGCGCCCGAGTTTCGCCCGCTGTCTGGATGAAGGGAGGAGGTGGGAGGACATGAGGCAACCCATCTTCTTCCTTTGTTTCTTCCTTGTGGCACTTGCGGAGGAAGGCCGATGCCCGAAGTCGATGACCCCGGTGGCGGCATAGGATCTGCCACCTCTGCGCTTGAGTCGATGATGACAAGGTGGACGAGGTGTTGGCCTAGGTAGTGATGGACCGTCGTTGGGGTTGGCAGAGCAACAGGAGGCACGACAGGCGGGGAAGTCGCGAGATCCGCCTCCAAACCGATGGTATGAGACGCTTGGGTAGAGATGGAGTCCATGACGATGTCGGTAGGAGGCCGTGGGAGGACAAAGGTGGCGCTACGAGGAGTGAGGGGAGCAGTTGCGAAGACAGGGGGACCAACATGGGCCCTCCCCCTACCATCTTTCAACTAAGCCTAATATGCACGAGAAAACGTGATTATTTGCCTCTAAATTGATGTATTTTGATGCGGCCCTCCCCAACAAGGATTAGCCATACTTGCCCCCCTCATTCGATTTCCTCGCTCCGAGCTTGGAGGGGAGAGGACGACACAAGTGGGAGGGGATAATGTCGCTCTCGCCAAGTCGTCTTCAGTGTGAAGTGCGCTTCAAATTATCGCACAACCTTCAAATGTGGGCAGTCATTGTGTGCATATCATCGTGTGTCCTCCGAAGTCTACGCATGCGGCCTACGAACTACGATCAAACAGCGTGGAGCTGCACTTGGGCTCCATTCTCCTCGCTGGCCAGTAGGGCCAGCCGGGCTGGCTTCTGTGAGCAGTAAGCAGTAACTAGTGTCTGTACTGCAGGAAGGAGCCAATCAGAAGCTGCCCCTATTCGCAGGTACGTACATGCCAGCAGATCGGAGAGACGGGAGGATGCATTGCGACTCCACTGCTCCATTGCAGCGGCAGTGGAGCAGTGGGGTGCAAAGCGTGTCCAGGGGAGACAGGCGAGCCAGAGTACGTGCTCTGGCCACCGCTGCTGCTCCACCATTGAGGCGTGATGGATGGATAGGGGAATTTGGCCGTGATTTAATTCTACCAGCAAAATCACTGTGGATGGATGCATGGATATGCGTACTTACAGTGGATTCAGACGCGGTAATATTCAGTCTCGTGGACCTCTTTTGTTATTTTTTTGGGCGAACTTGTTTGGCTACCTACCGATGACAGTTCGAGTCGGGCCTAGTGGTTGCGGGGCTATTTGATACTCCCTCCGTTTCAGTTTAGTTTGCATATAAAATTTGATCAAAATCAAGCGATGCAAAATTTAAACAAATACTTCCTCCGTCTCAAAATAAGTGTCGTAAATTTTGTACTAAACTAGTACAAATTTTGTATTAGATCACCGACATTTATTTTGGGACGAAAGAAGTATATTGTAGAAGATATCAACTTCTACAATACTAAACTTATATGCTATCAAAATTAATATCATGATGCATCTAGTAATATTGATTTCATATTATGAATGTTGATATTTTATTTTATAAAGTTAGTCAAAGTTTACAAAATTTGATTTTGATCAAATCTTATATGCGGACTAAAAAGAAACGGAAGGAGTAATTCAGGACATGTCGGGAAGGGACCGCAGCTCCTATTCGGCGCGCAGGTCACTGAATAGCGACCAAACAGGCGACATGGCTATATCTCGCTTACAGCTACATGTAGCCCGGCCTCGCCAGAACCTTCCACGGACCGCGACAGTACCAGGCTTGCTCAGTACTATAGCTCTATTTTTCACTGCTTTGCACTATTTTGCATAGTTTTTTATTTTGGTTTCTTTTCATTTTTTATTAGGTTCTCTGCCTCTTCGGGAGTTTCTTTGTTTGTTTTTCATGTTTTTCCCGTTTTTTTTCTGTTTAAGTTAGTTCTTTCTCCGTTTTGATTGATTTTTCTTTTTCCTTTTATATTTTATTTTGTTTGTTTGTTTCCTTCTTGCTTTCATCGGTTTTATTCCTTCTTCCTTGTTTCTTTCTTGGGTTTCATTGCTTCCATTCTTTTGCATTGTTTTTTTTCAGTTTTCATTTCTTTTTTCAAATTATTTAATGGCTTTATTTCATACTTTTGTTGATTTTTATAAGTTCCTTTTTTAACACGCCTCAATATTTTCCAGTAAAAAATCTATATTTTTCATATATATCAGAAACATATTTTATATAAAAGTTTAACATTATTGAAAACATACAATTTTTTATGAAAATTCATATTTTTATAACTTATTATTTTTTATAAACATTGTATATTTAATATATATATATATATATAAAGTAGTATATACTATATATATATATATATATATATATATATATATATATGGAAAATACATCCTACGACCGGATGTAGTTACTCCCATGTCTCATCTCATGTGGTAGTATATATACTACTTTATTATTTTTAGTATGTTTATATACTATATCTAAGATACTCCAAAATAAATTCTATGAAAAAAATTGCAAGTTGACTCATATTTTTATTATATTTATAAAATACGTACATATTTGTACGTAAAAAAGTATATGCTCAAAATATGAGACATACTACCAATTTTTTTGTATATATACTACCTAAATATTCTTATATACTACATATTACGTGTACATACACTTCAGAATGATAGATACTACCTATAGTATACGAAACAAAAGTGGGAGTAACTACAACCGGTCGTACCAAACATTTTTCATGTGTGTGTGTGTGTGTGTGTGTATGTGTGTGTGTGTGTGTGTGTGTGTGTGTTAAACATTTGGCAGATACAACTATATTTTTATACACGATCAATATTGTTGAATACATGGTAAAGTGTTTTTTCATGAAAATAAACATCTAATCACAAACAATATGCATTTTTTGTGTACTCCAGGAACATTTCTTTTGTAGGCATCAAACATTTTCTACAAAATGATCAACATTTCTTCATACAGATTGTATTTTTTTTGTGTATATATTTCATATACATGAGAATTTAGTTTTTATACACTTTTAACATTTTTTAAATGCTTGATTTTTAAAATACTTGATTAACATTTTTCAAAATTCTTAATTAATATATTTTAAATACATGATCAACATTTTTCATAAACATTGTATATTTACTTTATACATTTCTTTTGTATACATGAGAAACATTTTTGTATACAGACTTACATCTTTTAAACACATGATCAATTTTTTCATACATATTGTTTTAGTTTTGTATATATTTTTCTTATACAAGAAAAACATTTTTTTTCTATACACATGTAATGTTTTTTTAATATTTTCCAAATACTTGATTAACATTTTTGTCAAAATATTTATTAAGATTTTGTTCAAATATGCAATCAACATTTTTCATACACATGTGCATTTTTTTGCATACATGAGAAATAATTTCTCCATACATATTAAAGATTTTTTAAATGCTTGGTTAACATTTTGATGAAATTCTTTATGTAAATATTTGGAAGTTTGAACCAAAATGACACAGGGAACGAAAAAAACGAAGAAACAAAAACCAAAATGAAGCACAAAACTGGCCTTGTCAAATAACCCAAATGAGGCAAAAATCACACCCTAAGGCCTCTGGCGCTAGGCCGACCTATTTACTGACCCTGCTAACGCGAGCGCAACCTACGTCCTGCTACACGCATGACATAGGTGCTCCCCGAAACAGGTACCCCTGCGATCACTAGCCATCATATTGGGCCGACTCAAGTAGGTTTGTATGGTAGACTCCCTATTCAGGTTCTGGAAAGTACTTATGACTAGTTTTTTTTTTCCTACTAAGTAAAGCTACGTTTATTTCATGTAATATAGGTCATGAATTTAGAAACTCGAATTTTAAGGCTCACAAGCTCGCAAAGCAAGCATTATCCCTAGGATTTGGGTGTCATGTTTGGTTTGGCCAGTCCGATGGTCTTTCTTTCGTCCATGTAAACACTGTGACGATGCAATAAAGAGCTTCGGAGTTTGTCTAAAAAAATAGTTTTTTTTTGTTTTTCTTTCTTTCATGCCAAGGGATGTAGTGCATGCACCCTGCCTCAAATCTCAACCAGATGAATGCCACTAGAGCTTCAAGTATCGTACAATATCTCAACGAAGAAGAAAGGCGAAAAGCTATTGACTTCAGGCTTTGCCTTGGGCCTTTCTTTCACTGGCGTCAGTGTGATGCTTAAGTGATAGTGGGCCGACTGGGTTAGGGAGAGACTTTTCAGCAGGAACTGGAATAGCGATCGATTTGATGCATACTTGCGCTCATTCCTTGCAGCAGCGGCGACACAGGGCATCTAGTTCACGAAGTCACTAACTGATGAGTATTCTTTTCAAAGATCACTCTCACCTTCTCAATTTGGAACACGTGGCGTAATGCATGTGTGTCATTTGTCGCAACCTGTTTTTTTTCTTTTTTCGTAGATCTGTATTTTTAAAACGTTTTATCTCTTAAATTGTGTGTTCAAATCCGGAATCGTTTTTGCTGTTGGGTTTCTCGCGTCGAGATCTTCAAAACTAGATCCCATGTTGATAGGTTCTGACGAATTGTTTTTTCACGAAAAAAATCGGACGGAAAATCCGTGCCTCTCGCAATAGGAAAAAAACAGAAAACATATTTTTTTTCTCATTTCTGAGAGGCACGACTGCAAAGACAAAACCGTCCCTCTCGCGAAAAGAAAACCGTGCCTCTCACGAAAAAACAACAACATAAAACACGTTTTTTACGTTTCCGAGGGGCACATCACAAACAAAAAACCGTGTCTCTCGCAAAAAAAAGAACGGTATTTTTTTCGTTTCCGAAAGACACGACTGTGCCTCTCATGAAAGCAAAACCGTGCCTCTCACGGAAGCTAAACCATGCCTCTTGTGAAAAAAACGCGTTTTTTCCGCGCAATTTGTTTTTATGAATTTTTTCCGTCAAAAAGCTAAGAAAGATCGGTGAAAAACTGAAACATCCAAAAAACCCAAAAAAAACAATCTAAAAAGCCGAAAACACGTGCAAAAAAAACAAAAATCAAAGAAAATGCTCTGAACGTGACACATGGCACAATATGAAAATGATCGCTGGAAAGCTTCTCAAGAAGTGCTAGCTAACTAGTTGCTTCCTCTAATTCAACCATAGGAAAGCAATGACAGAGATTCATGAGCGACTCGCAGGGCCAACAATGGGCTTTCGTCACTGGCGTGCATTGTGATGAAAGCGAATCGTGGATGGGTTAGTATTCTTGTTTTCGTTGGTTTAACTTACTGCTAATTCCTCCATAACCATTAATTAGTGTTGTATATTTTCCAACACTTACTTTAGTTTTAGTTACTTTCGTGTAGATTGATTTTAGTTGTCATCTGACTAATTATACGTTTTATGTGATATCATTCTCTATGCGCGCTATCTGTTTTGCTACGTCAAACATTAGGCCCGCCCTCCGCTGTAGCGTTTGAGCGTAATTTGGCTTGCTTAATGGCGCAAATGGGATCCAACTCATGTGCGATCGCCTATGTTTATCTGTCTTTAACCAAAGCTTGATTTCGTCATGGTCCCTTTGGCGACGCCAAGAGGCCGATTCATTCAAATGAGACCATTCACAATGGCATGATTACCAGGGAATGTTTCTAGTGACTTTGCGTCTGGGGTCCCTAAAATCTCAGGACTGGGCTAATTACCATGGGATGTTTATCTTTTTCTTTTTCTCTTCTCCATGTTACCTTTATTATTATTATTATTATTATTATTATTATTATTATTATTATTATTATTATTATTATTATTATTATTAATTATTATTATTATTATTATTATTTATTATTATTATCATCATCATCACCATCACCACCACCATCATCATCATCATCATCATCATCGTTGTTGTTGTTGTTGTTGCTTTTGTTGTTGTTATTATTACTATTATTATTATTATTATTATTATTATTATTATTATTATTATTTGCATTTTATTTTCTTTAAATAATTCATTTTTATTTTTTTGTTTTCATGTTCTTTATTCTTTTATTTCCCTTTTCTTTGTCCCTTTTCTTTTCTATTATACAAAAAACTTACATATTCATGAAAATTTTATAAAATCCTGAACATTTTTTAATTTGTGAGCAGTTTTCAGAAATCATGAACATTTTTCAAATTTGTAAACATTTTTTGAATATATAAATATTTTTCGAACTGGCCAACATTTCTTTTCATTTTGTGAACTGTTCTTGAAATTTTGAATATTTTTTGAAACTCCAGAATTTTTTTAATTACGATTTTTTTAAATGTTGAACCTTTTTTGAAATTTATAGTTGTTTTTGTTTTGAAGAACATTTTCTAAAATGGATGTACGTTTTTGAGAATTTTTTGTATTTGTGGGCGTTTTTAGCATCGGCGATCATTTTTCTGAATAAACGAACTTGTTTTTTGAAATTTGGGGAAATTTGGAAATTCATGAATATTTTTGAATTGGTGAACATTTTGTTCAGATTAACGGACATTTTTTCGAATACACAACAGTTTTTCAATATCATGATTTTTGAAATTTGCAGAAAGAAATTCAAAACCATAAATAGTTTTTGAATATGAGCAAGCAAGAGTTTTGTGTGACGACCCATGTGAGCATTATAGCTGCAATTCCATGGTTGTAGTGTGAAATAGGAGCTCTCCTGAAACGATCACACGGCTGAGACCAGGACCGAAACATGTAAAGACACCGCAATCATGCACCAAACAACTCCATTCTTCTCTTGGAACAAAGACGATTTCCAACAACAACTCAACATGTAATATGAACAACAAACACCGCCATAACATAATAAAATCACAAGTCAGCACAAATAAAATCCAAACAAAAATTTAATTATTAAGTTGTCCAACGTGACAATAGCTTAAGTAATGTAATTATTGGCCCATAGAAGGCGATTGCCCGACATGTAAAATATCCATTGGCACAGCAAAGCGCGTGTTTCCTTCTAGCTAGTGCTCTATATATCTATGAATATTTGTGCATAGTTGTCTTGTTTTTATCGAGATAGGCTTTCGTCCCGCTTTATAGGTAAAGCAACGGTCCATACAACCAACATCCAAGTTCAACGACAGATAACAGTCTGGGCAATGGCACACTCTAGCCCAAAGAAAATTAAAGAAAAATAAGAAAATGCCACCTAGTGGCGAGGGAACATCGGCCCTAGAGGAAGGCATGTCGTCGCGAGTAGTCTGAAGTGCATCCAGCATGCCATCAAGACGCACCCGGTCTCACTGCCTAGAGAGCGAGTGCCAATGCTACATAAAAGTAAGGAATTTGAAGGAGTCTGATACCTGCCTCAAGAAGATCCTCTCAATCACCATCTTATTATGGGTAGTCCAGAGAGTCCACGACAAAGCGGCAAATATCAACCAAAATAATCGACAACGCCACCCAGGGTGGGTGGCCCTAGTTTGGACAAACTCTCCGATATCCTAGGCCTCCTAGTCGGGCCCAAGAGCCTCGTGAATGACTTCCCACATGGCCCTCGCCGCCTGATACGTCTCCAACGTATCTATAATATTTGATTGTTCCATGCTATTATATTATCTGTTTTTGGATGTTTTATATGCATTAATATGTTATTTATATTATTTTTGGGACTAACCTATTAATCTAGAGCCTACTGCCAGTTTCTGTTTTTTCCTGCTTTTTGAGTATTGCAGATAAGTAATATTAAACGGAGTCCAAACGGAATAAAACCTTCGGAATAATTTTTCCTAGACCAGAAGCAACCCAGAAGACTTGGAGATGAAGTCGGGAGAGCCGCCGTGTGGCCACACGCCACAGGGGCACGCCCCCCAGGCTTGTGGGCCCACGGTAGCTCTCCTAACCCTATTTCACGGCCTATAAATTCACAAATATTCCCTACATATCAGAGGGAGCCACGAAAACACTTTTCCGCCGCCAGGAGCCTCGATTCCCATGAGATCCAATCTTGGAGCCTTTTCCGGTAATCAGCCGGAGGGGGGTTCGATCACGGAGGGCATCTACATCAACTCCATTGCCTCTCTGTTGATGCGTGAGTAGTTCACCTCAGACCTTCGGGTCCATAGCTAGTAGCTAGATGGCTTCTTCTCTCTGTCTTTGCTCTTCAATACCATGTTCTTCATGATCTTCATGGAGATCTATCCGATGTAATACTCTTTGCGGTGTGTTTGTCGAGATCCGATGAATTGTGGGTTTATGATCAAATTATCTATGAATATTATTTGAATCTTTTCTGAATTCTTATATGCATGATTTCATATATTTGTAATTATTTTCGAGTTATCGGTTTGGTTTGGCCAACTAGATTGGTAGTTCTTGCAATGGGAGAAGTCCTTAGTTTTGGGTTCAATCTTGTGGTGTCCTCACCCAGTGACATAGTAGGGGTAGCGAGGCACGTATTGTATTGTTGCCATCAAGGATAAAAAGATGGGGTTTTCACCATATTTCTTGAGTTTATTCCTCTACATGATGTCATCTTACCTAATGTGTTACTCTGTTCTTCATGAACTTAATACTCTAGATGCAGGCGGGAGTCGGTCGATGTGTGGAGTAATAATAGTAGATGCAGAATCGTTTCGGTCTACTTGATACGGACGTGATGCCTATATGCATAATAATTTCCTTGGATATCTCCATAATTATTCGCTTTTCTATCAATTGCTCGACAGTAATTTGTTGACCCATCGTAATACTTGCCATCACGAGAGAAGCCTCTAGTGAAACCTATGGCCCCCCGGGTCTACTTTCCATAATATATGTTCAGATCTATAAACCAAAAATACCAAAAATACTCTGCTGAAATTTATTTACCTTTTACTTTCCATTATCATTTAAATCTATCTCTATCAAATCTAATCCTTGCAAATAACCGTGAAGGGATTGACAATCCCTTTATAGCGTTGGGTGCAAGAGTTTGATTGTTTGTGCAGGTGCATCCATTGGTAACTTGCTTGTTCCTCCTACTGGATTGATAGCTTGGTTCTCAACAACTGAAGGAAATACTTATCTACTTTGCTGCATCACCCTTTCCTCTTCAAGGGAAAACCAACGCAAGCTTAAGTGGTAGCAAGAAGGATTTCTGGCGCCGTTGCCGGGGAGGATACACATCAAGCCTACTAAGTACCCATCACAAACTCATCTCTTGCATTTACTTTATTTGCCATTTGCCTCTCGTTTTACTCTCCCCCACTTCTAAAACGATTTTCAGAAAATACCAAAAAGATTTGCCTCTCTATTCTTCCTCTTTTTTTGCCTCTTTTCTTGCTGAACCACTATGTCTAATATTACAACGTCCCCCTTGTCACCAGATTTTGAAGTTCTTTACTTTAAACAAAAACAAGGGGGAAATTTGAAAGATGCCTGGTATAGATTAATGGAATATTATCGTATATCCAATCTTAAAGGGGATGCGAAAGTTTTGCTTACAAATTTTTACATTGGTGTAACTTTGCATCATAGGGAGCTTCTAGATTTCGCCTCTAAAGGGAATTTTATTGAGCTTGACACCAATGCCGCTTATGAAGTCTTAGAAGGGATTTTGGGGGTTCCTCCACCAAAAAGGGGGTTTGCTTTCTCACAAGAGGGAGCTCAAGTGTTGGACAAATTGAGTGACTTACATAAGCACTTGGTTGAATTACAACCATATCACGAACCCCTAAAACATATCAACGGGAACCTAAATCATTTGAATACTTTGTCTACCCTTTGCAATAAATGTTTGGATATTTTGGACACTAAGATGGATCCCCCCTACAAATGGGGGAAAGAGGAAAGAATCCCCTGGATTTGAGAAGGTCCTCACAAAAGTTTCCAATACCAAAGATGACAATACCTAGATCTATTGCGTTTTGCCTGGCTAAGAGCGTAAAAACAATGGCGCTTGTTGGGAGGCAACCCAATTTTATTTTTGCCTTCTGTTTTTTGCTTCTGTTTTTGTGTGTTTTGCACATTATTACTTATGTAGTAATTTTGTTTTGGTGTTTTAATTAGTGTGTGAGCCAAGTAAAACCTTTGGGGTGATCTACGGTAGTTGTTGATTTGATCTTGCTGAAAAACAGAAACTTTGACGCTAAGTCTAGGAATTTTCTAATTTTTTCAGAGCGTTGAATTGATCTGAATTTTTTACAAAATATTGATATAAAAATTCCCCCGATTGTCATATTCTTTAAGAATTTGTAGAGTTGCATAAGTATTCTAAGTCTACAGATTACCTCAGACTGTTTTGTTTTTGACAGCTTCTGTTTTCTTTGTGTTGTTTGCTTATTTTGATGTATCTATGGGTTGAATCGGGGGTATGAACCATGAGAAGTTAGTAGGTATTACACAAATAAAAATAAAGAATGAGTTCACAATAGTACCTAATTGGTGATTCATTTTTCTTATACTAACGTATCTCATGAGTTTTCTGTTGACTTTTGTGTTGTGAAGTTTTCAAGTTTTGGGTGAAGATTTGATGGACTATGGAATAAAGAGTGGAAAGATCCTAAGCTTGGGGATGACCAAGGCACCCCAATCCATATTAAAGGATACCAAAAAGCCTAAGCTTGGGGATGCCCTAGAAGGCATCCCCTCTTTCGTCTTCAATCCATCGGTAAATTTACTTGAGGCTATATTTTTATTCACCACATGATATGTGTTTTGCTTGGAGCGTCTTGTATGATATGAGTCTGTGCTTTTTAGTTTGACATAATCATCCTTGCTGCACACATCTTTTTGAGAGAGACACGCTGATTCGTGAATTTATTAGAATACTCTATGTGCTTCACTTATATCTTTTGAGTTAGGCAATGTTGCTCTAGTACTTCACTTATATCTTTTTAGAGCATGGTGGTGTTATATTTTATAGAAATTGATGAACTCTCGTTCCTCACTTATATTATTTTGAGAGTTTCTTAAAAACAGCATGGTAATTTGTTTAGATTATGATTTTAATACTAATATAATGGGCATCCAAGAGGGATATAATAAAAACTTTCATTTTGGGTGCATTGAATACTATGAGAAGTTTGATTCCTTGCATATAGTTTTGAGATAATAGAGATGGTAATATGAGGGTCATGCTAGTGAGTAGTTGTGAATTGGAAGAGATACTTGTCTTGAAGTTTGTGATTCCCATAGCATGCACGTATGGTGAACCGTTATGTAACGAAGTCGGAGCATGATTTGTTTAATGATTGTCAACCTTTGTGTGAGGGTCGAGAGCGCGCGATGGTTAACTCCTACCAACCTCTCCCCTGGGAGCATGCGTTTAATGTTTTGTTTGATAACTAATAGACTTTTGCAATAAGTATGTGAGTTCTTTATGACTAATATTGATTCCATCGATTATACACACTCTCACCCTTCCACCTTTGCTAGCCTCTCTAGTACCGCACAACTTTCGCCAGTACATCATACCCACCTTCCTCAAAACAGCCACCATATATTTTCCTCAAAACAGCCACCATACCTACCTATTATGGCATTTCCATAGCCATTCCGAGATATATTTCCATGCAACTTCCACCATTCCATTTTTCATGACATGCACCATCACTTTCATCCTGCATATAGAGTCATATTTTGTTCTAGGTATCGAGTTGTAATTTTCTTTTTGAGTTGTAATTAAATAAAAGTGTGATGATTTTCATTATTAGATCATTGTCCTGTGTGAGAAAAGGATGATGGAAGCCATGACTCCCTCACAAGTTGGGATGAGTATCCGGACTTTATAAAAAAAAGAGGCCAGCGAAGCCCAAATAAGAAAAGAGGCCAAAGATGCCCACCAAAAGAAAATAATATAAAAACAAAAAATGAGATAAAGAGAGAAGGGACAATTGCTACTATCTTTTTTCAGACTTGTGCTTCAAAGTAGCACCATGATCTTCATGATAGAGAGTCTCCTATTTTGTCACTTTCATATAACTAGTGGAATTTCTTCTTGCACGACCACTTAGTTTTCTTTTTGAGCTTTCATACACTTATAGCTCTAAGTGCATTTGTTGTCTGGCAATCCCTACTCACTCACATTAATATCTATCGATGGGCATCTCCATAGCCCATTGATACGCCTAGTTTATGTGAGACTATCTTCTCCCTTCTTGCTTGCAACATCCACCATATTCTATTCCACCTATATGCTATATCCATGGCTCACGCTCATGTATTGCGTGAGAGTTGAAAAGGTTTGAGAACACCAAAAGTGTGAAACAATTGCTTGGCTTGTTCATCGAGGTTGTGCATGATTTAGATACTTTGTGTGGGGAAGATGGAGCATAACCAGACCATATGATTTTGTAGGGATAACTTTCTAAGGCCATGTTATTTCGAAAGGACACGATTGCCTTGTTGGTGTGCTCAAAGTATTATTGTTTTTATGTCAATATTAGACTATTGTTTTGAATTTTATGGATCTGAATATTCATGCCACAATAAATAATATTACATGGATAAATATGTTAGGTAGCATCCCACATAAAAAATTCTGCTTTTATCATTTACCTACTCGAGGACGAGCAGGAATTAAGCTTACGGATGCTTGATACGTCTCAAACGTATCTATAATTTTTGATTGTTCCATGCTATTATATTATCCGTTTTGGATGTTTTATATGCATTAATATGCTATTTTATATTATTTTTCGGACTAACCTATTAATCTAGAGCCCACTGCCAGTTTCTGTTTTTCCTTGTTTTTGAGTATTGCAGATAAGGAATATTAAACGGAGTCCAAACGGAATAAAATATTTGGAATAATTTTTCTTGGACCAGAAGCAACCTAGAAGACTTGGAGATGAAGTTGGGAGAGCCGTCGTGTGGCCACAAGCCACAGGGGCACGCCCAGGGGGGTAGGGCGCGCCCCCCAGGCTCGTGGGCCAACGGCAGCTCTCATAACCCTATTTCACAGCCTATAAATTCAAAAATATTCCCTACACGTCAGAGGGAGCCACAAAAACACTTTTCCACCACCAGGAGCCTCGGTTCCCGTGAGATCCATCTTGGAGCCTTTTCTGGTAATCTGTCGGAAGGGGATTCAATCACAGAGGGCATCTACATCAACTCCATTGCCCCTCCGATGATGTGTGAGTAGTTCACCTCAGACCTTCGGGTCCATATCTAGTAGCTAGATGGCTTCTTCTCTCTCTTTGCTCTTCAATACCATGTTCTTCATGATCTTCATGGAGATCTATCCGATGTAATACTCTTTTGCGGTGTGTTTTTCGAGATCAGATAAATTGTGGGTTTATGTTCAGATTATCTATGAATATTATTTGAGTCTTTTTTGAATTCTTATATGCATGATTTCATATCTTTGCAAGTCTCTTCGAGTTATTGGTTTGGTTTGGCCAACTAGATTGGTAATTCTTGCAATGGGAGAAGTGCTTAGTTTTGGGTTCAATCTTGCGGTGTCCTCACCCAGTGACATAGTAGGGGTAGCGAGGCACATATTGTATTATTGCCATCAAGGATAAAAAGATGGGGTTTTCATCATATTGCTTGAGTTTATTCCTCTACATCATGTCATCTTACCTAATGCGTTACTCTGTTCTTCATGAATTTAATACTCTAGATGCAGGCAGGAGTCGGTTGATGTGTGGAGTAATAGTAGTAGAATCAGAATCGTTTCGGTCTACTTGATACGGACGTGATGCCTATATGCATAATCATTGCCTTGGATATCTCCATAATTATTCGCTTTTCTATCAATTGCTCGATAGTAATTTGTTCACCCACCGTAATACTTGCCATCATGAGAGAAGCCTCTAGTGAAACCTATGGCCCCCGGGTCTACTTTCCATAATATATTTTCAGATCTATAAACCAAAAATACCAAAATACTTTGCTGCAATTTATTTACCTTTTACTTTGTGTTATCGTTCACATCTATCTCTATCATATCTAATCCTTGCAAATAACCGTGAAGGGATTGACAACCCCTTTATAGCGTTGGGTGCAAGAGTTTGATTGTTTGTGCAGGTGCATCCATTGGTAACTTGCTTGTTCCCCCTACTAGATTGATACCTTGGTTCTCAACAACTACGGGAAATACTTATCTACTTCGCTACATCACCCTTTCCTCTTCAAGGGAAAACCAATGCAAGCTCAAGAGGTAGCACCGTCGTGCAAGTAAACATTATGTGTGTTGCCCTCTCAGGGACCACACGTTAGGGGCACATGTCGTCTCCAGGGTCGTGCTGCTTAAGCACCTCCGTCCCCGAAGGTACGCAATCACGGAGAAACTGCCACACAAAAATTCTGATCTTGAAGGGAACGGGAGCCTTTCATGAAGGCGAGAGCCAAGGGATAATGGGGGAGCGGCATAGAGCCTGATATGCCGAACAAACCGAAAATTCCCTACAGGGGATAAACGCCACGCCACTGTGTCCATATGATCCAGGAGCGCTGGAGGCAAGGCATCTCATAGGCAGGCCGACTCAATCGTTTCTAGCTGGCCGAATGAGCGCCCGAACCTAATATCCCATTGCCCATGGCGCACGGCCGATGGAACAAGAAGGGATGGATGGACACAGATGGAAAACAAGAGAGGGAACCCCACTCTGAGTAGCGCATCCCTAATCCATGGGTCCAGCCAGAACTGGGTCCCTTCCCCATTGCCTACGCTTAACGAAATTCCTAGGAGAATTTCCTCCTTGATATTTAGGATGGCGTTCCAGAATTGGGATCTGCCTGCGCGGGAGCATGCGAGGAGTAGTTCCCCCCTTAGGTACTTTGCCTGAAGGAGTTTTAGCCACAACCCATCGTCGCATCAAAGGATCCGCCAGACCCACCGAAGCATGAGGGCGGTGTTCATAGAGCGAGAGGTCGTGATCCACAACCTACCACGGTCTTTGGGCATGCAGATATCTACCCCCTTGACCATGTGGTACTTCTGCCGGTCGTTGATACGTCCCCAACGTATCTATAATTTTTGCTTGTTCCATGCTGTTATATTATCAATATTGGATGTTTTACAATAATTTTATAGCAACTTTATACCATTTTTGTGACTAACCTATTGACCTAGTGCCAAAGTGCCAGTTGTTGTTTTTTGCTTGTTTTTTACTTCGCACAAAATCAATACCAAACGGGGTCAAAACGCTGCGGGGATTTTTGTGGGTTTTGTATGGACCAGAAGGAAGGCCATGGGCCAAAGAACACCAGAGGAGGGGGGCCAGGGTGGCCACGCCCCAATAGGGTGTGCCAGAGGTCCCTGACGTGGTCTGGTGGGTCGTGGGCACCTCGGGCACCCCCCAACCGACTGTCGAGCCTCTAAATTCCCAAAAAATCCAAAAACCTTAGGGGAGTCGATGAAACACAATCCCAGCCACCACAAGTTCCAGAACCGTGAGATCCAATCTAGACACCATTACACAGGGGTTCATCTTCATCATAGGTGCCTCTCCGATGATGCGTGAGTAGTCTGCCATAGACCTTTGGGTCTGTAGGCAGTAGCTAGATGGTTTCCTCTCTCTCTCTATGTTTCTCAATACAATGGTCTCCTGGAAATCCACTTGACGTAATGACTCTTGCGGTGTGTTTGTTGGGATCCGATGATTTTTGAGTTGATGATCAGTTTGTATCCATGAATATGATTTGAGTGTTCTTTGATCTCTTATTTGCATGATTACTTATAGTCTCGTATTTCTTCTTTGAATCTTTGGTTTGGTTAGGCCAACTAGATCGATTTTTCTTGCCATGGGAAGAGGTGTTTCGTGATGGGTTCGATCTTGCAGTGTTCTTTCCCAGTGACAGAAGGTGCAGCAAGACACACATGTATCGTTGTTGTTAAGGATAACAAGATGGGTTATATTCCTACATGAATAGATCTTGGCTACATCATGTCACCATTCTTATTGTATTACTCCGTTTCTCCATGAATTTAATACACTAGATGCATGCTAGATAGCGGTCGATGTGTGGAGTAATAGAAGTAGATGCAGAATCAGTTTGGTCTACTTGTCTTGGACGTGAAGCCTAAATATTGATCATTGCCTGGATATCGTCATGACTATTTGACATTCTATCAATTTACCAATAGTAATTTGTTCATCCACCGTGTGCTATACTCATGAGAGAAGCCACTAGTGAAACCTATGACCCCCGGGTCTACTTTTCCAACGTATTGCTTTCCGAACTACTATTTGAATTTTTTGTTTTTAGATCTATAAAACCAAAACCTAAAAATACCTTGCTAAATTTTTTTTATCTATTTTATTTTGTGTTCTTGCGAGATCTATTTGCCAAAACTATCACTACCTAATCTATCATATTACTGTCGAGAGCTTGACAACCTCTCTTTCGTGTCGGGTTGCAAGTATTTGTTGTTTGTGTGCAGGTGCTGTCTACGTGGGTGCGTGATCTTCCTCTATGGACTGATACCTTGCTTTCATAAACTAAGGGAAATACTTACCATCGCTGTGTTGCATCATCCCTTCCTCTGTGGGGAACTACCGATGCAGTCTCAAGCTACGTCAAAGAAATTTGTGGCACCATAGCCGGGGAGGAAACAAACTCATCTACCAGGTTCCTAATCACAAATCTCATCTCCTTGCAATTACATTATTTTCCATTTGCCTCTCGTTTTCCTCTCGCCCACTTCACAAATTTGTTGTTTTATTCGCCCTCTTTTTGCCGTTCGCCTTTTTCTCGTCAGATCTCTTTTTTGTTATAGTTGCTTGTGTTGCCATGTGCCTTCTATTTGCTTGCATCTTCGCGTGATAAAACTCTATTGATATTGATCCTCATACACTTGCTAATCTTTTCAAAATATCAAATCGTGATGAACCAATTGCTAGTGAGTTGAGTGCACTTGATTATCTCTATGAAGTTTTGTTTGAAAATCATGAATCTGAAATTTTTGATGAAGTGTTGAATGAAGAAATTTATAAGGTGATTCATGATAGCTCCTTGATTGAAAATCATGATTGCAATGATGTTACTATAAATTCTATAAATGTCAATTATACTAATGTTATGCAAAACTACAAGCTTGGGGGTGATAATTTTGTCATGTCCACTTATTATTGCAATGATCATGATTGGGGTGATAATGCTTCTTACGATCTTGAAAATTTATTTAAGCCTTATGTTGAATATGTTATTGATAATAATGTTTGAAATCGTATCAAAAGTGGGTTTGGGAGAGCGTCAACTTTAGGTAAAAAGAATCCCACATATTTGGAGACTGTTCAATCTTATGATTTTTTAAATAAAAGTGGGTTTGGAGAGGTCATAACTTTAGTTAATGTTAATCCCACTACCTTAGAAGATTGTAAGACTTTTATGCATGCGGGTCATGAAAAGAATGCTTCATGTGATAGTTATATTGTTCAATTTATTCATGATGCTACTGAAAATTATTATGAGAGAGGAATATATACTTTTACATATTGCAATAATATCAAGTTCCTTCTCTATGTGTTGGAAATTTTGAAGTTATACTTGTTTGGCCTTCCTATGCTAATATATGCTTGTTCCCATAATTTGTTTGCTCACAAAATCCCTATGCATAGGAAGAGGGTTAGACTCAAATATGATTGCCATGCTATTCATGATGCTCTCTTTATGTTTTGATTATTTACCTTTATGCGAGCATCATTGAAATCATCATGCCTAGATAGGGGCATAAAACAATAGCGCTTGTTGGGAGGCAACCCAATGAATAAAATTTATTTTATCTTTTCCTTTTTGTTTTTGAGATTTTGCACAATTATTCTTCTGTTATGATTGTGTTTTTATGTTTTATTTAGTGTTTGTGCCAAGTAATGCCTTTAGGATGATCCATAAGATGAGTAGAAACAATGCTGAAATATGAAACAAAAACTTTGTTCCTAGTGCAGGAATTTTTATTTTTTTACTGGAACGTGATATTGAGCTGAGATTTTAACGAAGTATTTCTTTACGAATTCTTTACTTTTTCCTAATTGTTCAGAATTTTTAGAGTTGCAGAAGTATGGGTCGAGTACAGATTACTACAGGCTGTGCTGTCTGAAACAAATCCTGTTTTCATTGCATTGTGTGCTTGTTTTGATGAATCTATGGATTGTATTGGGGGGTATAAGTCATGGTAAAGTTAGAATACAGTAGTTATAATTCAATAATAAAATATGAATGGGTTTACAACAGTACCTAAAGTGTTAATTTGCTTTATTATACTAACGGATCTCACGAGAATTTTGTGTGATTGAAGTTTTCAAGTTTTGGGTGAGATCACGATGGATGAAGGAATAAGGAGTTAGAAGAGTCAAAGCTTGGAGATGGTACATCACCCCAAGATAATATGCAAAGAGTATCAAGCAACTAAGCTTGGGGATGCCCTGAGTGGCATCCCCTCTTTCTTCCAACAACGATCGGTATACTACTTGGAACTATATTTTTATTCGTCACAAAACATGAGTTTTGCTTGGAGCCTCTTGTATCTTTGCTTGTTTAATTTTTTCATTTTAATTAGTATCCTTGCTGGACACACCTATTTGAGAGAGCCAAAATATGTCATGACTTGTTAGAATTGCTCTTTATGCTTCACTTAAATCTTTTGAGCAAAGGAATTGCTCTAGTGCTTCACTTATATCTTATTGAGCACGAAGTGCTTTTACATGTTTTGAAGAAATGCTATCATGCTTCACTTATATTAATTTGAGAGTTGTTAATTTCTAAGAAATCCTCTCATGCTTCACTTATACCATTTTGAGAGATGAAACTTGTCTGTTCATGTTCTTCACTTATATCCATGTCAGCTTGTCAAAATCAATTGCAATATAGAAAATAGTCGCACAGTGATAGATATTCAAGAGGGATGTAATAAAAACTTTCATGAAGATCATTGGAAAAATTAAACTTGATTCTTTGTAATAGTTTTGAGACATGACAATAGTGATATATGAGTTATGTTAGTAAGAATATTGGTGTTAAGGTTTGTGATTCCCTATGCAAGCACGAAAGTCAATAGTTGTGCTACAAAATTATATCCTACTTATGGTACATCATTCGGTGTTAGTTATGCTTAATGCTCGCTTATGTGATTTTTCATTTCTTGGTCGGATGCTTCTCAATCTCTTGCTAGCATTCACTTGTACTAAGTAGAAATACTACTTGTGCATCCAAAATCCTTAAAACCAGTTTTGCCATATGAGTCCACTATACCTACCTATATACGGTATTTCCTTGACTTTCCAAGCAAATTTGTATGGGTCATCTCTAATTTTGAAAATAAATTTTCCTTTTCTTGTGGTCGTACCTCTCATGAAACGGTAGGGGGCGACCGATATTTTTTCATGCTAGATGTGTTATTCTCAAGATGAGTGTTTAGGGTTTATTCACTTGTCATTGCACGAGAGTATGGCGGTAATAGGGATTCCCGGTCCCAAAATGAAATGAAAAAGAAAAGAAAATTACTTTATGTCAAATAATAAATCCGTTGGAAAGTGTTGGTATGGATGGCAGCCGTGGATTCGGCTAGCCATGGAAAGCGAAAGTATGGTGGAAAAAGGAATAAACTTTATTTTCTGTTTTGGAACCGCCTATGTTGCATCCAGTGTGGAAAGATATTGAGATCTTTCGGGCGTTTTCGTTGACAGGAAAGGCATGCCATCCAAAATATTATTTTCTCTACCAATTTAAATACTTGAGCTCTGGCACCTCTACAAACACTACTGGAAACAGCAAATTTGCCGTCTGCCATTTCTTTATCGTCAGCTGGCAGACGGCAATGCAGCTGTTTGCCATCAGTTTCCAGAAAACGGATGGCAAAGAACAAGCTGACAGCAAAGAAGCTCTTTGCCATCAGCTAGTTCTTTGCCGTCTGCCAACGGACGACAAACTAGCTTTGTCGTCAGCTGACAGACGGCAAAGAGAAAGGGTGGCCCACTAACGGGTATCAGCTAACGGACATTTTCTTTGCGTCTGCTAGCAGACGACAAAGAAGTAACGTCCGTTAGCTGGTACCTAACCCCCACGCCCCACCCCTTTCTCTCCCCTCTCTCTTTCTCCCTCACCTCACCTCACCCGCGCCATCCCCCGTTGCCCGAGCCGCCGTCGCCCCCGCGCTACCACCGGAGCAGCCACCGCCATCGGCCAGCCCCGCCCCTCACCGCCGGCCCCGTCACCCCACCCCCCTCTCTCTCTCTCTCCCCTCCCCTCCCCAGCCCCGCCCCTCGCAGCCCGCCCCGTTGCCCCACCCCGAGCCGCCGCCCCCTGTGCCACCCACCGGAGCCCCCGCTGCCACCGGCCAGCCCCGCCCAACGATGCCCGCCTCGTCGCCGGCCGGCCGGCCGCCCCACCCCAGCCGCCCCTCCCAGCGGACGCAAGCCGCGGCCACCGCGTTGCCTCGCCCACCATCGGAGCCGCGCCGTGCCCCACCGTTAGAGCCGCGCCGTGCCGCCCATCCCCGCCCTGCCGCTGGAGCCGCGCCGCCCTAAGGTGATTTTTTTCCTGTTTTTTCTGTTTATTTAGATTTAGTTTAGCTAGGTTTAGTTTAGGTTTATTTAGGTTTAGTTTAGGTTTAGCTAGGTTTAGCTAGGTTTAGTTTACGTTTAGCTAGGTTTAGCACCGTCGCCACACAACACCCCCGAGACCGCCGACACCCCCGAGACCCCAACACCCCTAGATTTAGTTTAGGTTTATATAGATTGTCGGGGGTCGAGGATCGAGGGGAAAGGAGTTGAGGATCGACCCCGACACGACACCACTGACACCCCGACCCCCGACACGACACCCCGACACGGCACCCCTGACACCCCGACCCCGACACGACACACCCCGACACCCCGACCCCGACATGACACCCCGACACGGGACCCCGACCACGACACAACACCCCTACCCCGACACGACACCCCCGACACCCCGACCCCAACATGACACCCCGACACCCCGACCCTAACACGGCACCCCTAACACCCCGACCCCGACACGGCACCCCCGACACCCCAACCCCGACACGGCACCCTCGACACCCCGACCCCGACATGACACCCCCGACACCCCGACCCCGACACGACACCCCCCGACACCCCGACCCCAACACGACACCCCGACACGGGACCCCCGACCAGGACACAGCACCCCTACCCCGAAACGACACCCCCGACACCCCGACCCCGACACGACACCCCGACACCCCGGCCATGACACAGCACCCCCGACACCCCGACCCCGACACGGCACCCCCGACACTCCGACCCCGACACGGCACCCCCGACACCCCGACCCCGACAAGACACCCCCGACACCCCGACCCCGACACAACACCCCGACACGGCACCCCCGACCACGACACATCACCCCTACCCTAACACGACACCCCCGACACCCTGACCCCGACACGACAGCCCCGACACCCCGACCCCGACAAGACACCCCCGACACCCCGACACGGCACCCCCGACCACGACACATCACCCCTACCCTAACACGACACCCCCGACACCCTGACCCCGACACGACACCCCCGACACCCCGACCCCGACAGGACACCCCCGACACCCCGACCCCGACACGACACGGGTCATATATTTGTGAATTATGAGTTAGCTCATATATTTTTCGATTTTGTTATATAGAACATCATATTTATGTTGATCAGGTGGATTTAAATGTGCAGTTGTTTCGTCGCTGCGAGGGTCTGGTGTTCGACGACCTCCTCGTGCGTTCGACGAGCTCCGCCCCTGCGTTCGTGGGTGAGCACAATGACATCTCCTCTTGCCCCCTTTATTTCCTCTGTTTCGATCTTCGTGCCGATGAAACTTGCTAGCTATAGGTGTCTTCAATCATCCGTATGCGTGACCGCTATGCATCTCCCGTTCGAAAGGGTTGCATCTATAAATATGCATTCATTAGCATATTTATAACCGTGATCTTTTGAATTGTCCAATGTTATCCATGGATAGCCCGAGTATGTGTAGATTGGGTTCGTTTTCCCATATGTTATGCTTCGGATCCGATGCAGAATTTTGTCAGTGCCTCCTTATTGTTCTCCGGGTACACATCCTCTCTGCTTATTGCCGAGACGTGTATCAGGAGAACAGCGGGGAGGTCCTGCCAAAATTGTGCGTCGGATCCGGAGCAGAACATGGGAAAACGAACCCAATCTACACATACTCGGGTGGGATTAGGACCTAGTGCTACCCCACGTTGCACAGGCCGGTGTTTGCCGTCCGCCAGCAGACGGCAAAGCTGCCACGTGGCAGCTGCCTGTGCAACCTGGGGTAGCACTAGGTCGGCCTAGGTGGGTTCTTTGTCGTCCGCTGGCAGACGGCAAAGACCTTAGTTCTTTGTCGTCCGCCAGCGGACGGCAAAGAACCCACCTAGGCCGGCAAAGAAACAGGTGCTTTGTCATCCGTTGGCGGACGACAAAGAACTAAGGTCTTTGCCGTCTACCAGCGGATGACAAAGCATGCCGTTAAGCCCTTAACGGACCTAAGTTGCCACGTGTGTCGTCCATGCCCTTTGCCATCCACTGGCAGACGGCAAAGATGCAAAGGTCTTTGCCATCTGCCAGCAGACGGCAAAGCTCCCTTTACCGTGGCTTATTCAGCCAGACGGTTGGCCGTCTGCTGGCGGACGGCAAAACTTTTGCCGTCCGGGATGCATGCCTTTGCCGTCCGGGATGGCTGACGGCAAAGTGCCTGATTCCTGTAGTGAAATCCCTACTTCCCTCTGCTAAGGGCCTATCCATTTACTTTATGCAATTTTTATTTTTCAATTTGAGCATCCATCTTCTCTTATAAAGCACCAACTAGGGGGCACTATGATCGTACTTGAGCATTAGGTGTATCTAATATTTGAGTATGGATTGTGAATGGATCAATGATTGAGCATGATGGGCTAGGGATAACTTGCTTTAGCGTTGATATTTTGAAAGACATGGTGGCTTGTTGATATGCTTGAGTATTAAAGTCTCTATGTCAACACTAGACTATTGCTTTGAACCATTTAAAAATTCCAAATGTCCATGCTACAAAAGAAAAGAATATGTCATGAACATGTAGGCAGCATTCCACATCAAAAAATCTGTTTTTATCATTTACCTACTCGAGGACGACTAGGAATTAAGCTTGGGGATGCTAATACGTCTCGAACGTATCTATACTTTTTGCTTGTTCCATGATATTATATTATCAATCTTGATGTTTTACAATACTTTTGTAGCAACTTTATGTCAGTTTTTGGGACTAACCTATTGACATAGTGCCAAAGTGCCAGTTGTTGTTTTTGCTTTGCAGAAAATCAGTACCAAACGAAGCCCAAACACCGTGAAACTTTTTGGAGATTTTTTTGGGCCATAAGACATCCAGTGGTCCAAAGAAGTGCCATAGAGGAGGGACGAGGAGAGCACAAGACACCAGGGCACGCCAAAGGCCCTCGGTGCACCCTGGTGGGTAATGCCCACCTCAGCACGCCTCTCCACCGCCTATCAGCTCTATAAAAACCCAAATATTCAAAAAAAACCTAGGGGAGTGAACGAAATACAATTCGAGCCACCGCAAGTTCCAGAACCGCAAGATCCAATCTAACACCATCACAGAGGGGTGCATTGTCTTCATGGGTGCCTCGCCGATGATGCGTGAGTAGTCCACCATAGATCTACGGGTCCGTAAGCAATAGCTAGATGGATTTCTCTCTCTCTCTCTCTCTCTCTCTCTCTCTCTTTTGATTCTCAATACAATGGTCTCTTGGAGATCTATTTGATGTAATTACTTTTTGTGGTGTGTTTGTTGGGATCCGATGAATTTTGAGTTCATGATTAGTTTCTATGCATGAATATTATTTGAGTTTTCTTTGATCTCTTATATGCATGATTACTTATAGCTTCGTATTTCTTCTTTGAATCTTTGGTTTAGTTAGGCCAACTAGATTGATTTTTCTTGCCATGGAAAGAGGTGCTTTGTGATGGGTTCGATCTTGCAGTGTCCTTTTCCAGTGATAGAAGGGGCAACAAGGCACTAATGTATCATTGCTATTAAGGATAACAAGATGGGGTCTATCCCTACATGAATAGATCTTGCCTACATTATGCCACCGTTCTTATTGCATTACTACGTTTTTCAATGAACTTAATACACTAGATGCATCCTGAATAGTGGTTGATGTGTGGAGTAATAGAAGTAGATGCAGAATCATTTCGGTCTACTTATCTTGGATATGATGCATATATAATGATCATTGCCTTGGATATCGTCATGACTATTCGATCTTCTATCAATTTCCCAACGGTAATTTGTTCACCCACCACGTGCTATACTCATGAGAGAAGCCACTAGTGAAACCTACGACCCCCGGGTCTACTTTTCCAACATATTGCTTTTCGATCTATCTTTTTGTCGTGTTTTGTTTTCAGATCAATTAATCCAAATACCCAAAAATACCTTACTGCACTTTTTGTTTACTTCTTTTATTTTGTGTTCTTGCGAGATCTATTTGCCCAAATTATCACAATCTAATATATGTTAATATCGTTGAGAGTTTGACAACCTCTCTTATGCGTCGGGTTGCAAGTATTTGTTCTTTGTGTGCAGGAGATGTTTACATAGTTGCTTGATCTTCCTCTACGAATTGATACCTTGGTTTCCTAACTGAGGGAAATACTTACCATTGTTGTGCTGCATCATCCCTTCCTCTTTGGGGAAATATCGATGCAGTCTCAAGCCACGTCACCGTGCGGCGGAAGTAGAATTGGGCAGCGCGTCCGCGAGGTCGGTCTCCTCCTCGTCCGATCTCCCTCGAACAACCGGTCCGATCTCACTCGAACATCCACTCAACGGATCCCACGTACAGGTTCGCCGGAGCGGCACAAGTGCACCGCCTCTAATGGTATCCGCGTGTGTAGTAGGAACACCGTGCGGCAGACTGCTAGGTCCGATCACACAGTTCGGCGGTGAGTGGAGGTGGCTACTTGCAACACATGCAAAACCTAATGATGATGCCGAAGCGATCAACCAAATGAGTGTGTCGCACGTCCACTATATAGGCATCCGACGTGTGCTCAACTCTTGGGCCTCACATGGATCCTAAAGCCCACATGTTCCTACCCTTAAGCGCACGACCCCTTACGTTCTTGTTCACTTGGTCATGAGTCAGATCACATCTGGCTCGACCTGTCAGTAGCGGCCTCTAGCAAAGTATGCCGAATCCAAGTGTTCGATGAAACTGGTTAGGCAAACCTGTACTTCACACTTCTATTCCCTTTGCCACACAATATATGTTGTTGTGCTCAAGGCCCCATGGTCATCCTTGTTGCAGCATGACCTCTTTCTCGTTTTGGTGAATTCGACCAACATTCGGATTATTCCATAATCCCCATCGCATGGCCATGCTTATCCAGGTCGGATCAGCGGGGGCCCCGGAATATATATCTCCTGATCGGAGGGGGAAATCCCATCTTGTTCGGCCATGTCTCGCAACATGGGTCTGGACAAGACCGAAACCTACCTTTGTAACTACCCAGTCACGTAGTAGCGTTTGGTCGGCCCAAAGCAAGTCTGTCACCATCCCGAGTACATGCACCAGCTCAAGTCTTAGGATATAGAACGTATGTTGTACTAGAGACTCGCAGATGACCTATCGCCGCGTCTCATAGTTGGGTCTCTCCAACTCAGACTTTATCTCGACTCAGATCTGACTACGTCGAATCTGACTGGATCTTTCTGAGTCCGTATTATCCGACTAGCATCCAATACTACATGGTCAGTGAGACCGAACCATCCACTGTGTATGCTAGTCTGATTGGTTGCGTGTCCACACAACCCTTTTGACTATGGACCATTTAGGACAGTCGTCATACAATGCATATTCTCACAAATAAGTCACATACTTGTTAATAAACATCAATGATAATGTACAAGCACTATCTTTATTCATAAACACATAGGTAATATCATCATACATGACTGCCTCTAGGGCATATCTCCAACACCGTATAGCCAGGTCGGCAATGTAGTCATTGAACATGCGCATACGCAGCTGACCCACATGTGGGGAGCTCTTATCCGCCACATGTCTAATAAGGTTGAAGTCCCCATCCACCACTACAGGAGTATTGCACCATTCAACTGTGTCCTTGAGCTGGCCAGAAACTTCGCCGACCTTCCATGGTCAACCAGACCATAGACGATGATCACCTCCCGGCTAAAGTTCACACGTCGATCCGTTGTGGGCATACTAAGGAATAACTCCCATCGGTCCATGTCCTCGACCGAGAAAGCGTCCTCCCTGACTCCAAGTAGGATGCCCCCTGAGAGACCAATGGAGGGAAACCACTGCCAGGCAAACGAGTGGTGGGAGAGCCCCTGAAGATCCTGGATAGAGAAGTCCTGGCGAGTCGTCTCCTCTTCCGGTCTAGGTGCCGGAAGCCCCGTATGTTCCAACATAGGACCTTCATGATGGAACCATGGTCGAGGAACTAGGAAGCCCCACAGGGGGACAAGCTAGCCCAACCGCCCACTCTGGATCGGGGGACCTTCTTGGTGGGGTGTCCTCGCCGCCCCTTCCTCACAGGTGTAGGCGCGACGTTAGTGTTCTGAGATGGAAGACTGACACTAGCGCCACACCCCTCCACCAGTTGTTCAGTGGAGTGGAGGCGCATGGGGTACTGCCCTACAACACCCTCTTTGCTACAGGGTTGCCACAGATGACAAGGGACTCGCTCAGGCCTCCCGACCTGTCCCAATTCGTCGAAGGTCTGGTACACTACAGGCTCACAGTGTCCGGTCGGGTTGGGGCTCCTACCGTCATCGGACCATTGCTTGGCCTGAGAACGGGCCTCGACTAGTGCCCCGTCCAACCGCTCCTTAGCACAAATAGCCGAGATATACTCATGACGAGGACCCTTCTCACCGCGGAAGACAATGTCGCAATCTGACGTAAATCTCCAAGTTGTGTAAGTGGGACGAGACCAAGAATCGAAAACCGGGAATCAGAACAAGGACAAGGGCCGGGGTTGGTCTTACCTACGGATAGGTCACGAGCGGCCGCATGGATGGTCGCCTTCTCCGCGGTGGTCTGAATCGGATGTTCGGCAATGCCTTGGAGCCGGAAAGTCGTGCGTTCTGTATGGCCACAACCAACGGAGAGGAGACCGGCCGGGACTTGAGGCCAGCCAAGGGAGACATGGTGTGAGCCGTGGCAGGCCCCACACCTGGCGGTGCCGCAGTGAAGGGGACCAGTGCCGGGACCCCAAGGTTGGAGCAGGTGGGATCCCAGGCAAGCGGGTGTAGCAGACCACCCCAGGGGAGCACGACGAGGACGGAGGAGAGATGTTCAACCTAGGGCTCCTGGAGCCCCCCCTCCCGCATAGACAGTGGTAGAGAGGCCAGAGTGTCCACTGGGGCCGACGGTCCCTCAGATGTCGATGGGCCGGGAGGGAGCGGGGCATATCCCGGGGGGTGAGGAGGTTCACTGGCCCCCAAGTCCATTAAGCTATCCTCAGACTGCTCCCCACCCCCTTCCGGGCCCGCCTTCGTCGAAGACGGCGGAGGAGGGGGGTGGCCTCCATCCTCACCTCTAGGTCGTACAGGTCGAGCTCGTAGGTGAGGCGAAACCCCTTGGTCCTCCCGAAGTAGAAGACCAACGATAGGCCCTTGACGTCTGCCGAAGACTGGCACAGGATCTCGACCCTGGCCAGCCCATCCCCCACCAGGGAGTTCACGTCGAACCGGCTTCGAAACCACCTTGAGGATGTGATCACGCTTGCCCCCCTCTGGGATACCAAAGATGTAGATCCACACCTGCTCAAGCGGAGCCACCGGGTTAGGAACCGCCTCGGCCTTCTTGATGGAGATTAGAAACTTATTGATGGGACACTTGATGACATATCGAGTGCAGACATTAAGCATCTTCGTTGAAGGGAAGGGCACAAAGAATATCAGCGAGGTCGTCTCCGAGACCACCCACGAATAAGAGCTCCCACCGTAGTCATCGATGTAGGCGGAGAACTCGACCCGAATGACCTCGGGGGTGACCAACACGAACGATGGAGGCTCCTGCCCGTGGATGACGGTGATCGTGGCGGGATGCGGCCTGGCCAGCCGATCTGTGTATCCCTTTGAACATATATAATAAAACAATTAAAGCTACTAAGCTAGCAGCCATGTGGTGCGTTTCAAGTGTATTGACCAGAATGGCTTTTCTTTTGACACATGTTCTTATTTTCATTTGATTTACACATACTATTTTTTGGCGTGTTCTATTTTTCTTAACAGAGTATAGATTACACTGTTTTTTAATAAAGTACATCCGCATACGGTTGTACATATACACATATACTCATTCATATGAACGCATACATGTACACCATATTTACATGAGCATTTTCGAGAGACTGAGTGCCACATCATCTTGAGATTGAGTACAAATTGCGTACTGATTTTTTAACATAGTACAGACGCATACGCTCATACATACACACATACACTCATTCCTATGAATGCATGTACACACAGCCTACCCACATGAGGACCTCCAAGAGATTGAGCCGCCACATCATTTTGAGATTGACGGAAACGTCTCCTCTCAGTGAGCGCACATCGCCGGAAGGCCTGCAATAAATATAGAAAAATATGAGTACGAATGTCAAGTCTGTGACTTGAAACCTGATGGGTAGCAAATATCACTGTCCTCCTAATCACCCAACCACAGGTCGGTTCGCTCTACCTACTGGTTTTTTCATTTGTGTTTGCTTCCTGTTTTAATGTAATACAATGCATACGTCAGCATACATGCGTATACAATCACCCCTACGAACGCACGCACACACACCTTACCCCCTATGAGTACATCCCTGATATTGAGCCGACGCAACATTTTTCAATTGACTGAGCCATCGCCGACGTTTTCATAGTCAACGGGAATGTCTCCTCCCACTAAATGCACATCGTCGAAAGGCATGTAATAAATCCACAAAAATACAAGCACCAATACCAGGTCTATGAATTAAACCCTGATATGCTGGCTCACCCACAAAACCTAACCAACTGAGATGCTCAGTTCACGCTATCAATTTTTGATCTGTGTTGGTTTGGTTGGTTCACCATTGTTCAATTAACTGCTTTCAGTCAGCATCAAAATGGAATCCACCGTTTCAGACCAAACCCTCCTCTTTTGTGAAACTCTTCTATTTATTCTTCCCCGGCTCCAACCACTCATATTTTCTCTTCCATCCACAAATGTTCCCTCCTCCTCTACCTCTACCACTTGTTGCCCCGTTGTAGGCCCCCTCCTTCTCGCTGCCGCCAATGGTCCCCTCACCATGTGACGCCTTCCCCTGCCTCTCCTCTCCCCCTCCTCTGTTGGGCGAAGCGTGGTTATATAGGGAGGCGGCCCCGAATCAGCAGGATATTGGAGAAGATGCATTGGTACTTGATCGATGACTGGGACAATAGTTCCCTAGGAGACCCAAGCGGCGCCCTCGACCAACGGAGATGCACCACATCATCATCTTCTTCAACCAATTCTCTAGGAAAGACGTGCATCGGCGATGGCAGTGCAACGGCAGAAGCGGCTAGCACCCTCCCCCCACCCCCCACCCCCACCCCCGGTCCTCTCCAGCCCATGTCTACTTGCTACCGGTTACCTTGGTCATTGGTATCCGCTAACCCATTGCTGATTGTTCGATCAATATCCTCTTCACATGTCCGATCCAAATTTTGTATAGGCCACCAGTTTTTCTTGCTTCCATACACGAGTAAAAGGTAATGCTTTGGCTTTTTTGCATTAGATGGTTTGAGTAGTCTTCTTTTTGGATTTCAAAGTAAAATAGCTAAGATTGCAAGTGAATGAGTGGATCCAACATCCCACGACAAGTACCGGCTTCAGGTGTGATTTTAATTCAACCTTTTGAATCTACCCATAATATTTCTAGAATATTTTCAACTCTATTTGCACTGTATCAGATACATAGAGAGAAATTTCATATTCGCAACAATTATTTCATATTGTTTGCCACATTTGAATAGGCATGTCATTTTAGCGGGTTTTGATTACCATGGGTACATATCCGTTACACATATATCACTCGTCTTCTTCTTCTTCTTTCATCTGTACAGATTAGAGGAGGGAGGAAAGGTACTATGTTTAAATGTTGATTAGGCAACAGGAATACTATTTGGTTTAAATCGATGCCTTCAAATGTTGTCCATATTTCATCTTCAACTTATCTCTCTCTCTCTCTCCCTTCTTCTCTCCCTCCCTCCCTTCCTCTCTCTTTTTGACGCCACTGCATACGATACCTCTTCTCCATGGTCAGTCTCCTACTTCCGAGTAGATATTTGAACATTTTAAAGTAAATAAAAAAGGAATGTACTCTCACCACTGGAGAGGCAAACCATATGTGTTACAAATAATCTAACTATTTTAGCCTGTCAATCTTTTGTTTCACATTTTCTTATGATAACTTAGCCTACAAACAAACTATTGTACTTCACTGGCTTTTCTTTTCTCATTTGCCTATTTGTACCATCTAGCCAACACAATGTATCCCATAATCTTCAACCAGTTATACTTTTTCACTCATCCGACATGTGTACTTTGTTGTTCTTATGGTCTTTAAACAACAAAAACAAGTGTATAAGTCAAGGTCACTTGCACGCGCCGCGCCTTCACCCGCTAGTTTTGATTAATGCCTGGTGAGCTGATCTCAGAATGAAAAGAGCTGGAGTTGTGTTGTCCGAGTAGCTTTATAGAAGAATATAATCAGAAGAGACAGAGGGGAACAAACTCTCTTTCTCAAGTGATTTGTCCTTCGTTGCCCTTCTCAGTGCGCCAAAGCACAAGCATCTCCCGCAAACCCATGTCGCCAAGGAACGCATACGTGCGTCCCAAGCATCGGCCCCTAAAATGCCAAATTACCCGTGTCCTGTTCGCGCGCACTTCGGATTTTACGTACAGAGTACAGCCACCCGCGACGTCTATTCGATCCGCACGAAACCAGCTTTTGCACTGCTCCCTGCGGCAGATGATGCACACACGCCACGAGCTAGGCCATGGACCTCGACCTCGACCTCGCCCTGCAAGAGACCCGGCCGGCCGTCGCCGGCGAAGACTTCGCCTTCACCACCACCGAGACCGACGACGCCTTCCTCGTCCTCGCCCACCTCCCAGGTAAGCTCAACATCCTCGGCGTTGCACTGCACCGACCGTTCTTTTTGAGGTCGAGCACGGATGGGTTGGTGTGACGTTCTTTCGTGTGCGTGCGTGCAGGGTATGACAAGGATGCGATCGAGGTCCGCGTCGGCGACGGCGGCAGGGAGATCCGCGTCGACGTGGGCGCGCGCAAGGACGGTGCCGGGCTCGCGGTGGAGGCGGTGCGTGCCGGGACGCGGCTGTGGGTGGCGCACCGGCGGTCGGTCGAGGGTTTCCGCCGGGCGTTCGACGTGCCGGCTGGCGTCGACGTGGGCCGGGTCACCGTCGGGTTCGAGGAGGACGACGAGCTGCTCGTCATCATCATGCCCAAGCTGCGCCAGCTGCAGGCCTCCTCGCCGGACGACGAGGCACGCGTCGACGTCGAGAGCACGGACGACTACGAGTGCGCGACGTCAGACGGGACGGAGGTGGAGCTCGACGACGGATCGTCGTCGACTAGCCTCGAGTTGGAGCACGAGGAGTGGGTCGACGTCGACGGCGATTCGTCGGGGTCCGAGCCTGAGCCGCCTCGAGACGTCCCGGTGGAGACGCCCGTGGAGATACAGGAGGACGTGCCCGTGGAGACGCTCATGGAGATACATGGCCCGGATCCCATAATCACGGACGTGGCGGTGGAGACGCCCGTGGAGGTCGAGGAGGAGGAGCCTCCGGTTCTGGACATCGAGTGTGACGTCGTGTTCGACCTCCCGGTGTACACTGAGCTGCCGGTGGAGACGCCGATCGAAGTGCTCGGGTCCGACCCATCGGCTGACGACGTGGCGGAGCCGGCAGTCGACATCCCGTGCGACGTCGAGTTCGAGCCGGAGCCCCGGCATCCGCCGGAGACGCCACCCGACGTCGTCGAGGAGCCCAAGCCACCGCCCGCCGTAGAACCACCCGCTGAAGAGCCACAGGTGGACCCACCACCGGTTGAGGAGCCACCACCCGTTGAGGAGCCTCCGGCGCCGGTCGACCCGCCTGTGGAACCGACACCCCTGGTGGAGTCACCTGCCGAAGAGCCACCGATTGAGGAGCAACCACCCGCAGAGGAGCCTCCAGCGCCGGTCGACCCGCCCGCGGAACCACCATCCATGGTGGAGCCACCTGCTGAAGACCCACCGGTTGAGGAGCAACCACCTATCGAGGAGCCTCCAGCGCCGGTCGACCCGCCCGTTGAACCGCCACCCATTGTGGAGCCAGCCGCCGAAGAGCCGTCGGTGGACCCGCCACCGGTTAAGGAGCCACCACCCACCGAGGAGCTTCCGGCGTCGGTCGAACCACCCGTGGAACCACCACCCGTAGTAGAAGCACATGTCGAAGAGCCGTCGGTGGACCCACCACCAGTTGAGGAGCCACCACCCGCCGAGGAGCCTCCGGCGTCAGTCGAACCACCCGTGGAACCGCCACACACGGAGGAGCCACTCGCCGAAGAGCCACCGGTAGATCCACCACCGGTTGAGGAGCCACAACCCATGGACCCAACACCGGTCCAAGAGCCACCTAGTGCATCAGCAGAGGCAAAGCCATCTGACGGCAGTGATGAATCGAATAGTAGCGCGGGTGAGGACAACGGCGAGGAGGGTGGGAACAGGGGTAGGCGACGCGGCGGCGTGAGGGGACGACGGAGGCGCAAGCGGCGTGGGAGGTTCCCGATGGGCATGGTGGTTGCTCCTGCCGTGATCCTGCTCGCTCTCGCAGTGGCCGTGGCCAAGAGACGGCGGCAGCAGCGCGGGGGTTGAGCATTGATGCGGCTCGTCTCGCGCGAGCTTTGGGTAACCCATGATGTATAGAACTGATTTTTTGTTTGTTTTTTGAGTGAATTTCACTTTTTATTACTCTCTAGTTTTACATTTATGACACATATTACCTCATTAATTGGAACTTTTTATTGAAATATCAGATTTTGAAGACTTTTAATATGGTTTTACACCGATTTTACATTTTTTTTATTTATGTTAGAAAGGATCGGCATGTTGGGTTAATGATTCGTAAAAAAATATGTAAAAATCGAAGAGCATCATTGACAATCATGTCCATATTTCTCTTATCCATCTATTCCATTCCTCCTCCTCGTTCGGATATTTCTGAACCCTGGGCATCACCTTACACCTTGCCTAATGGACACAACATCAAAAAACGAAGGTCCAAATCTTCTCAAAGGGGTATTCTAGAGGAATTTTCACTCAGCAGGGTAGTTTGTGTCATGAATGCATATCTAAGGGGTAAAATGTGAAATTCACTCTTGATTTTTCGTGGCACCGAACTGTTTTGCCATGAAACAAGGAAACTTGAGAGAGGATTTATAGCAAGGGCATCCACTTGACCGGCGTGAAGCCATGATTTAGGACTGAGGGTTGCGAAGAAAATATTGATCGCACCAAAAAAATATCACATGTATCATGTCCCATTTATTGTTTATCATTTCCCTTTCGTTTTTGTGTCATAACAAAATTTAATGTGCCTGTTTATAGGTTGAATACCTTATGTTTGCTATCTTCTCTACCTTCAGGTTAGGATTAATAACAATTTTGTCAAACCCTTAACTCACATACATGATGTGGGGCCTGGTATTGAAACATGAGAACATGATTTGAAGGAGTTGCTTTTAGGAGAGGATGATAGTGACACTACCAGAATAACGGTATTTGCCGATGACCTAATCTATGCCTACAATCATCGTCGGCATAGATGGAGGTATACCGACGGCCGAGGCTAGACCGTAGGTGTAAAACCGCCGTCGGCATACGTTGGACTATGCCGATAGTGGTCGTAGGCATACATATGCCGTTGGCATACCCGTCTCTATGCCGACGGTGGCCGTAGGCATAGGTAGGCCATCGGCATAGACGTGACGTAGGTAGGCCAGGGGTGCACGGTGGGCTCATGCCGTTACTACTACGCCGACGGCTCGGACGGAGGCCGTCGGCATAGTGATGCCGACGGCCAAACCGTCGGCATAACTTGTGTCCACGTCATCGATCCGCGGTGCGTGGCACGTCATCGATCCGAGGCGTGTGCCTCGTCGATGCAGACATAGGTATGTCGACGGCCATACCGTCGGCATATACGTGTGTCCACGTCATCGATCCGAGGCGCGTGCCTGCTCGGTGCATGCAGAGGTATGCCGAAGGCTATGCCGTCGGCATATTTGTTTTTTCTGTTTTTTTTCATTCTCTAAATACAAACCATATATTTCTATTATATTTTTTAATCTGTTTTCTGGCATATCTTTTTTTATTCTGTTTTTAGGTAAATTTGTCTTATCTAAATACAAACAACCAGGTGAAAATGTTCATTGGTTCCGGGGTGTGCCCCCCCTCACGGACGTCGATGCCGCCGTCGCACGGAGGGTTGAAACGGCCACGTCGGGGAGACACAGAGGCAATCTTGTGGTGGGTTGGGGCCGGACCTTGATCTGAAGTCTATCTATGGGCTGCCTATCACAGCCAGGTGAAAATGTTCATCGGTCATACCTCGTCCGGTGAAAGTCAAAGGGGTAGACCCGTCCGGTCAACGGTGCTATGGTTATATGCGACGGGGAACTTGCGGGGGTAGCAATGCCGCAAGGTCTTGCGCTAGAACCTCTTATACGTCTGCAAGTGTGGTGGCAGGTGCAAGCACTCGGCACGTGGCTCCCTAGTGTGACCCCCTCACGAACGTCGTTGTCACCGTCGCACGGAGGGTGGAAACGACCACGTCAGGGAGACACGGAGGCAATCTTGCACTGGTTTGGGCCTGGACCATGATCCGGAATGTATCTATGGGCTCGCCTATCACACCCAGGTGAAACTTTCCATCGGTCATACCTCGTCCAGTGAAAGTTAAAATGGTAGACCCGTGCGGTCAACAGAGCTAGGGTTAGACGGGATGGGGTACTTGGGGGGAGGCAATGCCGCCAGGTCTTTCTCTGGGCCTTTTTATACGTTTTGAAAGTGTGGTGGTAGGTGCAAGCACCCGCCACGCGGCTATGGGGTGTGGCCCCCCTCACGGACGTCGATGCCGCCGTCGCACGAAGGGTTGAAACGGCCACGTCGGGGAGACACAAAGGCAATCTTGTGGTGGGTTGGGGTCGGACCCTTATCCGAAGTCTATCTATGGGCTGCCTATCACAGCCAGCTAAAAATGTTCATCGGTCATACCTCATCCGCTGAAAGTCAAAGGGGTAGACCCGTCCGGTCAACGGTGCTATGGTTATACGGGACGGGGGACTTGCGGGGGTAGCAATGCCACCCGGTCTTGCGTCGGTACCTCTTATACGTCTGCAAGTGTGGTGGCAGGTGCAAGCACTCGGCACGTGGCTCCGTAGTGTGACCCCCCTCACGAACGTCGCTGTCACCGTCGCGCAGAGGGTGGAAACGACCACGTCGGGGAGACACGGAGGCAATCTTGCACTTGGTTGGGACGACGGTGACTTGTGGTACGCCAACATATATGGTGCCGACGGGCCTATGCCGATGGGAATCGGGGCTACGCCGACGGCCTAAGCCGTCGGCATAGAGCTTTATCCTGGTAGTGTGATACCAAAATTGAAGAGGATAATTGGGATCATGTCAAACAAATTTCTCTATTATTAAAGTAAAAAATAAAAGTAGGACATCACAAAATTCTGGAGGTAAACATGTTGTTGTGATTTAATATTTTGAACATTGGTAACAAAACATAGATAGCTATCATTAATAAATTGAGAGGTGTTTTCTGGAATATGAGCTGTTTTGGAGGGGATATTAAGATTTCTTAGGGAATTGGTAATAGAGACAAAAGTTGATTTCTTAGGTTTACAAGAGACCATGAGACAAGATTTATCTATAAATGATCTACAAAGTATTTTGTGATTTGCGCTCGTAGAGATTTTCACTAGCACCATAGTATTGCTAGGGGTAAATTAGGGTTCTTTTGTTGGAAGTAAATTACACCACCCTTGATCTGATTTCTCAGAAAAACGTGAATATTTTATTGAAATGAAAGTGCCAGATGTAAAAAAAATAAACTCATTTGGGATTTGGTTCTAATCTATGCTGATGTTTAACATTAGGGCAAGACCAGATCCTTGGCTTAATTATGATACATGCTGCCTAGCGGTGGAATATGTCGAGCACAACATGTGAAGAGACAATTAAGGCCTTTTGTCTTGTTGTTTTTCTGTTCCTCTTGTTTATCTTTTTTTAGCACAGTACAATCAAAGTCGTTCATAGACACCTTTGTAGTCCACGGAAACCAGGGCTAGGCCTACAGTGATGCCAAAAGTGTGGCCCGCACAGGGCACCAAATTCTGGGGCCCTCATTTTTTTTCATATAAGCCTAGTATTAACAAGAAAAATGCTAAATGTTATTGAGCCTGATGGCGTGGGAGTGGGCTGGAGACCTGGAGTCGAGGCGACGAGGCCATCGATCGAGCGCACTCCTCGTCCTATCGCTACAGGGATTGACCGATCGGGATGTGATTCCCCTTAAACAACTACATGGATTGGGTCATCGAGATCGGGCAACTCTCGAATCGATCAACATGAAAGGAATCGTCGCCTTGCATCGTCGCACATCACCTCGTCTTGTCGCCACTCCGAGTTCGCCCTGGCCAAGCCCTCGCCTCGATAAGCAACCGGCCATAACAAGCAGTCGGCTGCCTGGCAAGTTCACCCTCGTGTTCTCTCCTTGTCCCTCATCATTACTCATTATATAGAGCCACCGTTTCCTTCCTCGCCCCCTCTTAGACTCTCAAATTTCATACTAGTCGACGTCGTCTTGTCGGATTGATCGGTGACGGACTCCTCCAGCCTCGAGGTGCTTATCGAGTCCTTCGTTTCAATTGAATTTGGTTCCTACTTCTAATTCTCTAAGTGTCGGGGGGATTACCCCAGGGTAGACTCAAGAAGGCGACTCAATATTTTAAAACAATGGGGCGGCCAACGCCCCCCTGTCTGGCTGCTCCGACTGGTGATAACCCACATGTATAGGGGATCGCAACAGTTTTCGAGGGTACAGTATTCAACCCAAATTTATTGATTCGACACAAGGGGAGCCAAAGAATATTCTCGAGTATTAGCAGCTGAGTTTTCAATTCAACCACACCTGAAAGACTTAATATCTGCAGCAAAGTATTCAGTAGCAAAGTAATATGGAAGTAACGGTAACGGTGGCAAAGTAATAGTAGCAGTTTGTAGTGATTGTAACAGTAGCAACGAAAAAGTAACTTAGCGAAGATCAATATGTGAAAAGCTCATAGGCAATGAATCAGTAATGGATAATTATGTCGGATGGCATCCATCATGCAACAGTTATAAAATAGGATGACACAGAACTAGCTCCAATTCATCAATGTAATGTGTAGGCATGTATTCCATATATAGTCATACGTGCTTATGGAAAAGAACTTGCGTGACATGTTTTACCATACCCTCCCATGGCAGCGGGGTCCTAATGGAAACTAAGGGATATTAAGGCCTCCTTTTAATAGAGAACCGGACCAAAGCATTAGCACTTAGTGAATACATGAACTCCTCAAACTGTGGTAATCACCGGAAAGAATCCCAGTTATTGTCACCCTGGGAGATGCGGATCATAACTCATAATAGGTGTCTACAACTTGCAAGATAGGATCAAGAACACACATATATTCATGATAACATAATAGGTTCAGATCTGAAATCATGGCAATCGGGCCCTAGTGACAAGGATTAAGCATAGCAAAGTCATAACAACATCAATCTCAGAACATAGTGGATACTAGGGATCAAACAATAACAAAACTAACTCGATTACATGATAAATCTCATCCAACCCATCATCCTCCAGCAAGCCTACGATGGAATTACTCACGAACGGTGGAGAACATCATGAAATTGGTGATGAAGGATGGTTGGTGATGACGAAGGCGTTGATTTCCCCTCTCCGGAGCCCAAAACGGACTCCAGATCTAGTCTCCCGAGGAAGAACGGGAGGTGGCGGCGGCTCCGTATTGTGAAACGCGATAAACTCTTATCCTTGATTTTTTTCTCCCCGAATAGGAATATATAGAAGTGGAAACGAGGTCGGAGGAGCGACAGGGGGCCCACAAGCCATAAGGGCGCGCCCTAGGGGGTGGCACGCCCCTGGCTTGTGGCCAGGTGGTGGGCCCCCTGCAGTTGTGTTGGAAATATGCCCTAGAGGCAATAATAAAATGGTTATTATTGTATTTCCTTGTTCATGATAATTTTCCATTGTTCATGCTATAATTCTGTTAACCGGAAACCGTAATACATGTGTGAATACATAGACCACAACATGTCCCTAGTGAGCCTCTAGTTGGCTAGCTCATTGATCAATAGATGATCACGGTTTCATCACCATGGACATTGGATGTCACTGATAACGGGATCACATCATTAGGAGAATGATGTTATGGGCAAGACCCAATCCTAAGCATAGCACAAGACCGTGTAGTTCGTCTGCTAACGCTTTTCTAATGTCAAGTATCGTTTCCTTAGACCATGAGATTGTGCAACTCCCGGATACCGTAGGAATACTTTGGGTGTGCCAAACATCACAACGTAACTGGGTGGCTATAAAGGTACACTACGGGTATCTCCGAAGGTGTCTTTTGGGTTGGCACGGATCTAGACTGGGATTTGTCACTCCGTGTGACGGAGAGGTATCTCTGGGCCCACTCGGTAAGACATCATCATAATGAGCTCAATGTGACTAAGGAGTTCGCCACGGGATGATGTATTACAGAATGAGTAAATAGACTTGCCGGTAATGAGATTGAACAAGGTATAGGGATACTGACGATCGAATCTCGGGCAAGTATCATACCGGTAGACAAAGGGAATTGTATACGGGATTGATTGAATCCCCGACATCCTGGTTCATCCGATGAGATCATCGTGGAGCATGTGGGAGCCAACATGGGTATCCAGATCCTGCTGTTGGTTATTGACCGGATAAGTGTCTCGGTCATGTCTACGCGTCTCCCGAACCCGTAGGGTCTACACACTTAAGGTTCGATGACGCTAGGGTTATAGGGAAATACTGTACATGGTTACCGAAGGTTGTTCGGAGTCCCGGATGAGATCCCAAACGTCACGAGGAGTTCCGGAATGGTCTGTAGGTAAATAATGATATATAGTAAGTGAGGTTTTGGTCACCGGAAGTGTTCCGGGCATCATCGGTAACGTATCGGGACCACCAGAAGGGTTCCGGGGGTCCACCAAGTGGGGCCACACGCACCGAAGGGCTGCATGGGCCGCAAGTAGGAGGGAACCAGACCCTAGGTGGGCTGGTGCGCCCCCTCCCCCCCCCCCCCCCCACACACACACAAGGGTCCAAGGCACAGCACAAGGGTGGAGGGGGGCAAACCCTAGAGCAGATGGGCCCTAAGGCCCACCCTAGGGCAGCCGCACCCCTCTCCCCTCCTGGCCGCCGCACCAGATGTGATCTGGGGCTGCCGCCAGCCCCTAGGGTGGGAACCCTAGGGCGCAGCCCTCCCTCCTCCTCCTCCTATATATAGTGGAGCCCTTGGGGCAGCCGGAGACACGCATCTCTCTCTCCCACGGCGCAGCCCTACTCCTCCCTCTCCTCGTCCTCCGTAGTGCTTAGCGAAGCTCTGCTGGAGAACCATGCAGCTCCACCTTCACCATGCCGTCGTGCTTCCGGAGCTCTCCTTCAACTTCTCCTTCCTCCTTGCTGGATCAAGGCATAGGGTAAGTCACCGAGCTGCACGTGTGTTGAACGCGGAGGCGCCGTTGTTCGGCGCTAAGATCGGAATCCATCGCGATCTGAATCGCTGCGAGTACGACTCCACCAACCGTGTTCTTGTAACGCTTCCGCTTAGCAATCTTCAAATGTATGAAGATGCACTCCCCCTTTACTCGTTGCTGGTTTCTCCATAGATTGATCTTGGTGACACGTAGGAATTTTTTTGATTTACTACTACGTCTCCCAACAATGGCATCATGAGCTAGGTCTATGCGTAGAATCTATGCACGAGTAGAACACAAGTTGTTGTGGGCGTCAGTCTTGTTAATTTGCTTACCGTTACTAGTCTTATCTTGATTCGGCGGTATTGTGGGATGAAGCGGCCCGGACCAACTTTACACGTACGCTTACGTGAGACCGGTTCCACCGTCTGACATGCACTTGTTGCATAGGGTGGCTAGCGGGTGTGTGTCTCTCCCACCTTAGTTGGATCGGATTCGATGAAAAGGGTCCTTATGAAGGGTAAATAGCAATCGGCATATCACGTTGTGGTTTTGGCGTAGGTAAGAAACGTTCTTGCTAGAAACCTATAGCAGCCACGTAAAAACTTGCAACTACAAATTAGAGGACATCTAACTTGTTTTTGTAGCATATGCCTTGTGATGTGATATGGCCAAAGGATATGATGTGATGCATTGTGATGTATGAGATTGATCATGATCTTGTAATAGTATTCACGACTTGCATGTCGATGAGTATGACAATTGGCAGGAGCCATAGGAGTTGTCTTATTTTATTGTATGACCAGCGTGCCAATCAAGATCGCCATGTAATTACTTTACTTTATTGCTAAACATTAGCCATAGTAGTAGAAGTAATATCTAGCGAGACAACTTCATGAAGACAAGATGATGGAGATCATGGTGTTGTGCCGGTGATACTGATGATCATGGTGCCCCGAAGATGGAGATCAAAGGAGCAAGATGATATTGGCCATATCATGTCACTATATTGATTGCATGTGATGTTTATCATGTTTACATCTTATTTGCTTAGAACGACGGTAGTAAATAAGATGATCTCTCAATAAAATTTCAAGAAATGTGTTCACCCTAACTGTGCACCGTTGCTAAGGATCGTTGTTCTGAAGCACCACATGATGATCAGGTGTGATAGGTTCTAACGTTCGCATACAACGGGTGTAAGCCGAATTTACACACGCGATACACTTAGGTTGACTTGACGAGCCTAGCATGTACAATGATGGCCTCGGAACACGGAAGACCGAAAGGTCGAACATGAGTCGTATAGAAGATATGATCAATATGGAGATGTTCAGCATGGATGACTAGTCCGTCTCACGTGATGATCGGACACGGGCTAGTCGACATGGATCATGTGTCACTTGGATGACTAGAGAGATGTCTATCTAAGTGGGAGTTCATTAAATAATTTGATTATGTGAACTTAATTATCATGAACTTAGTCTAAAATTGTCTTTACAATCTATATTGTAGATCCAATGTCCAACGTTAATGTCACCCTCATCTTCAACGCATTCCTAGAGAAAACCAAGTTGAAACATGATGGAAGCAACTATGCGGACTGGGTCCGTGGTTTGAGGATCAGCCTCATAGCTTCCAAAAGATTGTATGTCCTTCATGCACCTCTAGGTGACGCACCCATTTTCCCAGCGGATCAAGACGTTATGAACGCTTGGCAGTAACGCTGTGATGATTACTCCCTGGTTCAGTGCGGCATGCTTTACAGTTTAGAACCGGAGCTCCAAAAGCGTTTTGAGCAACACAGAGCATATGAGATGTTCTAGGAGCTGAAACTGGTTTTCCAAGCTCATGTCCGGGTCGAGAGATATGATGTCTCCGACAAGTTCTTCAGTTGTAAGATGGAGGAAAAGAGTTCTATGAGTGAGCACATACTCAAAATGTCTAGGTTGCACAACCGCTTGACTCAGCTGGGAGTTAATCTCCCGGATGACTCGGTCATTGACAGAATCCTCCAGACGCTTCCACCTAGATACAAGAGCTTTGTGATGAACTACAGCATGTAGGGTATGGAGAAGTCCATTCCTGAGTTGTACTCGATGCTGAAATCAGCGAAGGTCGAGATCAAAAAGGAGCATCAAGTGTTGATGGTGAATAAGACCACTAGTTTCAAGAAAGGCAAGGGTAAGAAGAACTTCAACAAGGAAGGCAAAGTTGTTGTCGTGCCCGGTAAGCAAGTTGCCGGGAAGAAGAACAAGAATGGACCCAAGCCTGAGACTGAGTGCTTTTATTGCAAGGGTATCGGTCACTGGAAGCGAAACTGCCCCAAGTACTTAGCGGATAAGAAGGACGACAACGTTAAAGGTATATGTGATATACTTGTTGTTGATGTGTACCTTACCAACGCTCATAGTAGCTCCTGGGTATTTGATACCGATGCAGTTGCTCACATTTGTAACTCCAAGCAGGAGCTACAGAATAAGCGGAGGCTGGCAAAGGACGAGGTGATGATGCGCGTCGGGAATGGTTCCAAGGTCGATGTGATTGCCGTCGGCACGCTACCTCTACATCTACCTTCGGGATTAGTTTTAAGCCTCAATAATTGTTATTTAGTACCACCTTTGAGAATGAACATTGTATCTGGATCTCGTTTGATGCGAGATGGCTACTCATTTAAATCTGAGATTAATGGTTGTTCTATTTATATGAGAAAGATATTTTATGGTCATGCCCCGCTGGTCAATGGTTTATTTTTGATGAATCTCGAACGTGATGTTACACATGTCCATAGTGTGAGTACCAAAAGATGTGAAATTGATAATGATAGTCCCACTTAGATGTGGCACTGCCGCCTTGGTCATATTGGTGTCAAACGCATGAAGAAACTCCATGCTGATGGACTTTTGGAGTCTCTTGATTTTGAATCATTTGACTGTTGGAAATATGCCCTAGAGGCAATAAATAAAGTGTTTATTGTTGTATTTCCTTGTTCATGATAATTGTTTATTATCCATGCTATAATTGTATTAATTGGAAACATGGATACATGTGTGGATACATAGACAAACACAATGTCCCTAGTATGCCTCTAGTGAACTAGCTCGTTGATTGAAAGATGGTTAAGGTTTCCTAGCCATGGACATGATATGTCATTTGATAACGGGATCACATCATTAGGAGAATGATGTGATGGACAAGACCCAAACTACAAACGTAGCTTATGATCGTGTCAGTTTATTGCTACTATTTTGTGCATGTCAAGCATATGTTCCTATGACCATGAGATCATGCAACTCACAGATATCGGAGGAGTGCCTTGTGTGTATCAAATGTCACAATGTAACTGGGTGACTATAAAGGTTCTCTATAGGTGTCTCCGAGGGTGTTTGTTGAGTTGGCATGGATCAAGACTGGGATTTGTTACTCCGTGTGACGGAGAGGTATCTCAGGGCCCACTCGGTAATACAACATCACAATAAGCCTTGCAAGCAATGTGACTAAGTGTTGGTCATGAGATCTTGTATTAAGGAATGAGTAAAGAGACTTGCCAGTAACGAGGTTGAACTAGGTATGGAGATACCGACGATCGAATCTCGGGCAAGTAACATACCGAAGAACAAACGGAACATCATACGGGATTAACTGAATCCTTGACATAAAGGTTCGACCGATAAAGATCTTCGTAGAATATGTAGAAACCAATATGGACATCTAGGTCCCGCCATTGGTTATTGACCGTAGAGGTGTCTCGGTCATGTCTACATAGTTCTCGAACCCGCAGGGTCTGCACACTTAAGGTTTAGTGACGTTTCGGTAGTATAGAGTTATGTATGGTGGTGACCGAAGTTTGTTCGGAGTCCCGTATGAGATCCTGGAGGTCACGAGGAGCTCCGGAATGGTCCGGAGGTAAAGATTCATATATAGGAAGTCATGTTTTGGTCGCCCGAGAAGTTCCGGGCTTATCGGTAGTGTACCGGGAGTGCCGGTAGTGTACCGGGAGACCTCCGGGAGGGGTATTTCGACCCAAGAGGCTTCATGGGCTGTGGGAGAGTGAATATCAGCCCTTAGTGGTCTGGTGTAAACTCCCACACAAGGCCCATGTAGCTGGAGAAGAAAACCCAAAAGGAAAAAGGTGGAAAAAGGCAAAAAGAAAAAAAAGGATGAATCCTAATCATACTTGGAGTGGAGGAGGTGGACTCCTCCTCTCCTAGTTCGGCCGAAGCCTAGGAGGCTTGGAGGCCAAGCTGCCTCCTCTCCTCCTCTCCTCCTATATATACTGGTGATATTGAGGGTTTTTTCACTAGATTTTCAGCCACGTGCTACCCGTTCCTCCAGTGCATAGTTTCTCCTCTAGATCGGTTTTCTGCAGTGCTTAGGCGAAGCCCTGCCGGAATTGCTCCACCACCATCGCCGGAGCGCCGTCAGGCTGCCGGAGAACTCTTCTTCCTCTCCACTCCTTTTTGCTGGATCAAGACGGTGGAGATCGTCATCAAGCTATACGTGTGCTGAACGCGGAGGTGTCGTCCGTTCGGTGCTAGATCGGAAGGATCGTGATCAAGTTCGTGAGACGGATCGTGATCAAGTTCGTTAGACGGATCGTGATCGGATCGCAGGACGGATCGTGATTGGATCGTGGGACAGATCGTGATTGGATCGCGGGACGCACGGCGATTTGGATCGCAAAGACGTTCGACTACACCAACCGCGTTTCTTAACGCTTCCCGCTTAGCGATCTACAAGGGTATGTAGATCCACTCTCCCTCTTGTAGATGCTCATCACCATGGATAGATCTTCGTGTGCGTAGGAATTTTTTTGTTTCCCATGCAACGTTCCCCAATAGTGGCATCATGAGCTAGGTCTATGTGTAGATGAGATCTCGAGTAGAACCCAAAAGGTTTGTGGGCGTTCATGCTTAGATTGCTTCCTCCCTTGGTCAGATTTTGGTTCAGCGGTATTGTGAGATGAAGCGGCCCGGACCAACATTACTCGTATGCTTACGAGAGACCGGTTCCCTCGATGCAACTTGTTGCCTAGATGGCTTGCGTGTGGCAGTTTCTCTCACTTTAGTTGGATCGGATTCGAAAAAGGCGGTCCTTGAGAATGTTGAAAAGCAAATTATGTATCACCGTTGTGGTTTATGCATAGGTGAGAATCATTCTTTCTAGAAACACGTAGCAGCCATGTAAAACATGCAACAACAATTAGAGGACGTCTAACTTGTTTTGGCAGGGTATGTTGTGATGTGATATGGCCAATTACATGATGTGATATATGTGATGTATGAGATGATCATGTGATGTATAGAATTTCACGACTTGCATGTCGATGAGTACGGCAACCGGCAGGAGCCATAGGGTTGTCTTTAATTATTGTATGACCTGCGTGTCAATCATTAAGCGCTATGTAATGCTTTACTTTATCGCTAAACGGTAGCAATAGTAGTAGAAGCATGCAGGGCGTGACAACCTCGATGGCGACACGTTGATGGAGATCAAGATGATGGAGATCATGGTGTCGTGCCGGTGACGATGAAGATCATGTCGGTGCTTTCAAGATGGAGATCTAAAGCACAAGTTCATGGCCATATCATGTCACTTATGAATTGCATGTGATGTTAATCCTTTTATGCACCTTGTTATGCTTAGTACGACGGTAGCATTATAAGGTGATCCCTCACTTAAATTTCAAGATAAAATTGTGTTCTCCCCGAGTGTGCACCGTTGCGAAAGTTCGTCGTGTTGAGACACCACGTGATGATTGGGTGTGATAGACTCTACGTTCACATACAACGGGTGCAAGCCAGTGTTGCACGCGTAGAACACTCGGGTTAAACTTGACGAGCCTAGCATGTACAGACATGGCCTCGGAACACAAGAGACGGAAAGCTCGAACATGAGTCATATAGTAGATATGATCAACATAATGATGTTCACCATTGAAGCCACCTCAACTCACGTGATGATCGGACTTGAGTTGGTGGATTTGGATCATGTGACACTCAGATGACCTGAGGGATGTCAATTTGAGTGGGAGCTTTAGTAATTTGATTAACTAAACTCATTATCTTGAACAATAGTCTAAGTGAACTTTGCATATTTATGTTGTAGATCAATGGCTCGCGCAGTAGCACCCCTGAATTTTAATGCGTTCCTAGAGAAAGCTAAACTGAAAGATGATGGAAGTAACTTTGTTGACTAGGCCCGTAATCTGAGGATTATCCTCACGGCTTCCCAGAAATCATATGTCCTTGATGCACCGCTTGGTGACCAACCAGAAGACATGACCTCCAAAGACGTTAAGAACGCTTGGGAGGCACATACTGGAGATTACTCAATAGTTCAGTGTGCAATATTGTATGGCTTAGAACCGGGACTTCAAAGACGTTTTGAATTTCATGGAGCATATGAGATGGTCCAGGAGTTGAAGTTTATCTTTCAGAAGAACGCCCGGATCGAGAGGTATGAAACCTCCGATAAGTTCTATGCTTGCAAGATGGAGGAGAACGGGTCTATCAGTGAACATATACTCAGAATGTCTGGGTATTCAACTCGTCTAGCGGAGTTGGGAATTGCCCTTTCGCCAGAGGCGATCACTGACAGAGTTCTTCAATCACTGCCACCTAGTTACAAGAGCTTTGTGATGAACTATAACATGCACGGGATGAACAAGTCAGTCGCCGAGCTGTTTGCGATGCTAAAAGTTGCTGAGTCTGAAATCCAGAAAGAACATCAAGTGTTGATGGTCAATAAAACCACTAGTTTCAAGAAAAATGGCAAAGTCAAGGGCAAGGGCAAGAAGGGTAAAACCAAGAAGGATGGCGAAGCAGTTGCTACTCCTACAAAGAAGCCCAAGCATGGACCCAAGCCAGAAACTGAGTGCTTTCATTGCAAAGGAACTGGTCACTGGAAGCGGAACTGCCCCAAGTACCTGGCTGACAAGAAGGCGGCCAACGACAAACAAGGTATATATGATATACATGTTATTGATGTGTACCTTACTAGCTCTCGTAGTAGTTCCTGGGTATTTGATACCGGTTCGGTTGCTCACATTTACAACTCAAAGCAGGAACTACGGAATAAACGAAGGCTGGCAAAGGACGAAGTGACGATGCGCATGGGAAATGGTTCCAAGGTTGATGTGATCGCCGTCGGCACGCTCTCTCTTCGATTACCATCGGGATTAGTGATGAACCTAAATAATTGTTATTTAGTGCCAACGTTAAGCATGAACATTATATCTGGATCTTGTTTATTGCGAGACGGTTACTCATTTAAATCAGAGAATAAAGGTTGTTCTATTTATATGAGTAATATCTTTTATGGTCATGCACCCAATGTTAGGGGTTTATTCATATTGAATCTTGATAGTGCTGACACACATTTTCATAACATTGATGCCAAAAGATGTAGAATTGATAATGATAGTACCACTTTCTTGTGGCACTGCCGTTTAGGTCATGTTGGTGTAAAACGCATGAGGAAGCTCCATGTTGATGGACTTTTGGAGTCACTTTATTTTGAATCACTTGACACATGTGAACCATGCCTCATGGGCAAGATGACTAAAACGCCGTTCTCTAGAACAATGGAACGGGCGAGTGACTTATTAGAAATCATACACACTGATGTGTGCGGTCCAATGAATGTTACAACGCGTGGTGGATATCGTTATTTTCTCACCTTCACTGATGACTTAAGTAGATATGGGTATATTTACTTAATGAAACACAAGTTTGAAACGTTTGAAAAGTTCAAGCAATTTCAGAGTGAAGTTGAGAATCATCGTAACAAGAAGATTAAGTTCCTGCAATCTGATCGAGGAGGTAATATCTGAGTTATGAGTTTGGCAGTCACTTAAGACAGTGTGGAATTGTTTCACAGTTGACACCGCCCGGAACACCACAGCGTAATGGTGTGTCCGAACGTCGTAATCGAACCTTATTAGATATGGTGCGTTCTATGATGTCTCTTGCTGATTCGCCACTATCGTTTTGGGGTTATGCATTAGAGATAGCTGCATTCACTTTAAATAGGGCACCATCAAAATCCGTCGAGACAACGCCATATGAACTGTGGTTTGGCAAGAAGCCAAAGTTGTCGTTTCTTAAAGTTTGGGGATGTGATGCTTATGTCAAAAAGCTTCAGCCTGAAAAGCTGGAACCCAAAGCGGAGAAATGCGTCTTCATAGGATACCCGAAAGAGACAGTCGGGTATACCTTCTATCTCAGATCCGAAGGCAAAGTGTTTGTCGCTAAAAAGGGAACATTTCTTGAGAAAGAGTTTCTCTCGAAAGAATTGAGTGGGAGGAAAATAGAGCTTGATGAGGTTGTTGAACCTTTACTTCAACCAGAAAGTAGCGCAGCGCAGAAAGATGTTTCTGTGGAACCTACGATGGTAGAAGAGGAAGTTAATGATGATGATCATGAAGCTTCGGATCAAGCAGCTATTGAACCTCGTAGGTCGACAAGGCCGCGTACTACCCCTGAGTGGTACAGCAGCCCTGTCTTGGAGGTCATGTTGTTGGACAACAATGAACCTACGAGCTATGGAGGAGCAGTGATGGGCCCGGATTCCGAGAAATGGTTAGAGGCCATGAAATCCAAGATGGCATCCATGTATGAAAACAAAGTATGGACTTTGGAAATATTATCTGAAGGGCGAAAGGCCATTCAGAACAAATGGAACTTTAAGAAGAAAACAGACGCGGACGGTAATGTCACCGTTTATAAAGCTCGACTTGTGGCAAAGGGTTTTTCACAAGTTCAAGGAGTTGACTACGATGAGACTTTCTCACCCGTAGCGATGCTTAAGTCTGTCAGAATCATGTTAGCAATAGCTGCCTATTTCGACTATGAAATTTGGCAGATGGATGTAAAAACAGCGTTCCTCAACGGGTTCCTTGAGGAAGAGTTGTATATGATGCAACCCGAAGGTTTTGTCGATCCAGAGAATGCTGACAAAGTTTGCAAACTCCAGCGATCCATTTATGGACTGGTGCAAGCATCTCGGAGTTGGAATAAGCGCTTTGATGAGGTGATCAAAGCGTTTGAATTTATACAAGTTTACGGAGAAGCTTGTATTTACAAGAAAGTGAGTGGGAGCTCTATAGTGTTTCTAGTATTATATGTGGATGACATATTGCTGATTGGAAACAATATAGAAATGCTGGAAAGCGTGAAGGAATAATTGAACAAGAGTTTTTCAATGAAGGACCTAGGAGAAGCTGCTTTCATATTAGGCATTAAGATCTATAGAGATAGATCGAGACGCTTAATAGCACTTTCACAGAGCACATACCCTGATAAAGTTTTGAAGAAGTTCAAAATGGAACAGTCCAAGAAGGGGTTCTTGCCTGTATTACAAGGTGTGAAGTTGAGTAAGACTCAATGCCCAGTAACTACAGAAGATAGAGAAAAGATGAGTGTCATCCCCTATGCTTCAACCATAGGCTCTATCATGTATGCAATGTTGTGCACAAGACCCAATGTCAGCCTTGCCATAAGTACGGCCGGAAGTTTTCAAAGTGATCCTGGAATGGAGCACTGGCAAGCGGTCAAGAATATCCTTAAGTACCTGAAAAGGACTAAGGAAATGTTTCTCCTTTATGCAGGTGATGAAGAGCTCGTCGTAAAGGGTTATGTCGATGCAAGCTTTGACACTGATCCAGACGACTCTAAGTCGCAAACCGGATACGTATTTATTCTTAACGGGGGAGCGGTAAGCTGGTGCAGTTCCAAGCAAAGCGTGGTAGCTGATTCTACGTGCGAAGCGGAATACATCGCAGCCTCGGAGGCGGCGAAGAAAGGTGTCTGGATGAAGCAGTTCATGACAGATCTTGGAGTAGTGCCCAGTGCACTGAATCCAATGAACCTGTTCTGTGACAACACTGGTGCCATTGCTCTGGCCAAGGAACCAAGGTTTCACAAGAGGACCAGACACATAAAGCGACGCTTCAACTCCATCCGCGATTACATCTTGGAGAAAGACATAAATATTTGCAAAGTGCACACGGATCTGAATGTTGCAGACCCATTGACTAAACCTCTTCCAAGAGCTAAACATGATCAACACCAGAACTACATGGGTGTTCGATTCATTACAATGTAAATCACATAGTGATGTGAACTAGATTATTGACTCTAGTGCAAGTGGGGGACTGTTGGAAATATGCCCTAGAGGCAATAAATAAAGTGTTTATTATTGTATTTCCTTGTTCATGATAATCGTTTATTATCCATGCTATAATTTTATTAATTGGAAACATGGATACATGTGTGGATACATAGACAAACACAATGTCCCTAGTATGCCTCTAGTGAACTAGCTCGTTGATTGAAAGATGGTTAAGGTTTCCTAGCCATGGACATGAGATGTCATTTGATAACGGGATCACATCATTAGGAGAATGATGTGATGGACAAGACCCAAACTACAAACGTAGCTTATGATCGTCTCAGTTTATTGCTATTGTTTTGTGCATGTCAAGTATATGTTCCTATGACCATGAGATCATGCAACTCACATATATCGGAGGAGTACCTTGTGTGTATCAAACATCGCAACGTAACTGGGTGACTATAAAGGTGCTCCACATGTGTCTCCGAGGGTGTCTGTTGAGTTGGCATGGATCAAGACTGGGATTTGTTACTCCGTGTGACAGAGAGGTATCTCAGGGCCCACTTGGTAATACAACATCACAATAAGCCTTGCAAGCAATGTGACTAAGTGTTGGTCACGGGATCTTGTATTACGGAACGAGTAAAGAGACTTCCCAGTAACGAGGTTGAACTAGGTATGGAGATACCGACGATAGAATCTCGGGCAAGTAACATACCGAAGAACAAAGGGAACATCATATAGGATTAACTGAATCCTTGACATAGAGGTTCGACCGATAAAGATCTTCGTATAATATGTAGGAACCAATGTGGATATCCATGTCTTGCCATTGGTTATTGACCGTAGAGGTGTCTCGGTCATGTCTACAAAGTTCTCGAACCCGCAGGGTCTGCACACTTAAGGTTTGGTGACGTTTTGGTAGTATAGAGTTATGTATGGTCGTGACCGAAGTTTGTTCGGAGACCCGGATGTGATCCTAGACGTTATGAGGAGCTCCGGAATGGTCCGGAGGTGAAGATTCATATATAGGAAGTCCTGTTTTGGTCGCCGGAAAAGTTTTGGGCTTATCGGTAGTGTACCGGGAGTGCCGGTAGTGTACCGGGAGACCTTCGGGAGGGGTATTTTGACCCAAGAGGCTTCATGGGCTGTGGGGGAGTGAATATCAGACCTTAGTGGGCTGGTGGAAACTCCCACACAAGGCCCATGTAGCTGGAGAAGAAAACCGAAAAGGAAAAAGGTGGAAAAAGGCAAAAAAAAAGGATCAATCCTAATCCTACTAGGAGTGGAGGAGGTGGACTCCTCCTCTCCTAGTTCGGCCGAAGCCTAGGAGGCTTGGAGTCCAAGCTGCCTCCTCTCCTCCTCTCCTCCTATATATACTGGTGGTATTGAGGGTTTTTGCACTAGATTTTCAGCCACGTGCTACCCGTTCCTCCAGTGCATAGTTTCTCCTCTAGATCGGTTTTCTGCAGTGCTTAGGCGAAGCCCTGCCGGAATTGCTGCACCACCATCGCCGGAGCGCCGTCAGGCTGCCGGAGAACTCTTCTTCCTCTCCACTCCTTCTTGCTAGATCAAGACGGTGGAGATCGTCATCAAGCTGTACGTGTGCTGAACGCGAAGGTGCCGTCCGTTCGGTGCTAGATCGGAAGGATCATGATCAAGTTCGTGGGACGGATCCTGATCGGATCGCGGGACGGATCGTGATTGGATCGCGGGACGCACGGTGATTTGGATCGCGAAGACGTTCGACTACACCAACCACGTTTCTTAACGCTTGCCGCTTAGCTATCTACAAGGGTATGTAGATCCACTCTCCCTCTTGTAGATGCTCATCACCATGGATAGATCTTCGTGTGCGTAGGAAATTTTTTGTTTCGCATGCAACGTTCCCCAACATTGACACGTGCGAACCATGCCTCATGGGCAAGATGAACAAGACTCCGTTCTCCGGAACAATGGAGTGAGCAACTGACTTATTGGAAATAATACATACCGATGTATGCGGTCCAATGAGCGTCGAGGCTCGCGGTGGTTACCGTTATGTTATCACCCTCACTGATGACTTGAGCAGATATGGGTATGTCTACTTAATGAAACACAAGTCTGAAACCTTTGAAAGTTTCAAGGAATTTCAGAGTGAGGTAGAGAATGAACGTGAGAGGAAAATAAAGTGCCTACGATCTGATCATAGCGGAGAATATTTAAGTCACGAATTTGGCACGCACCTAAGGAAATGTGGAATTGTTTCACAACTCACACCGCCTGGCACACCTCAGCGAATTGGTGTGTCTGAACGTCGTAATCGCACTCTATTGGATATGGTGCGATCTATGATGTCTCTTACCGACTTACCGCTATCATTTTGGGGATATGCAGTAGAGACTGCCGCATTCACTTTAAATAGGGCACCGTCAAATTCCGTTGAGACGACACCGTATGAATTATGGTTTGGAAAGAAACCTAAGTTGTCGTTTCTAAAAGTTTGGGGATGCGACGCTTATGTGAAGAAACTTCAACCTGAGAAGCTCGAACCCAAAGCAGAAAAGTGCGTCTTCATAGGATACCCCAAAGAAACTATTGGGTATACCTTCTACCTCAGATCCGAAGGCAAAGTCTTTGTTACCAAGAATGGATCCTTTCTTCAGAAAGAGTTTCTCTCGAAAGAAGTAATTGGGAGGAAAATAGAACTCGATGAGGTAATTGTATACGTGATTGATAGAATCCCCGACATCGTGGTTCATCCGATGAGATCATCGTGGAGCATGTGGGATCCAACATGGGTATCTACATCCCGCTGTTGGTTATTGACATGAGAAGTGTCTCGGTCATGTCTACGTGTCTCCCGAACTCGTAGGGTCTACACACTTAAGGTTCGATGACGCTAGGGTTATAGGGAAATAGTGTACATGGTTACCGAAGGTTGTTCGGAGTCCCGGATGAGATCCCGGACGTCACGAGGAGTTCCGGAATGGTCCGGAGGTAAAGAATGATATATAGGAAGTGAGGTTTTGGTCACCAGAAGTGTTCCGGGCATCACCGGAAACGTACCGGGACCACCTGAAGGGTTTTGGGGGTCCACCAAGTGGGGCCACAGGCACCGGAGGGCTGCATGGGCCGCAAGTGGGAGGGAACCAGGCCCTAGGTGGGCTGGTGCGCCCCCACAAGGGCCCAAGGCGCAGCACAAGGGTGTAGGGGGGCAAACCCTAGAGCAGATGGGCCCTAAGGGCCACCCTAGGGCAGCCGCACCCCTCTTCCCTCCTGGCCGCCGCACCAGATGTGATTTGGGGCTGCCACCGGCCCCTAGGGTGGGAACCCTAGGGCATAGCCCTCCCTCCTCCTCCTCCTATATATAGTGGAGCCCTTGGGGCAGCCGGAGACACTCATCTCTCTCTCCCACGGCGCAGCCCTACTCCTCCCTCTCCTCGTCCTTCGTAGTGCTTAGCGAAGCTCTGCTGGAGTACCATGCCGCTCCACCATCACCATGCCGTCGTGCTGCCGGAGCTCTCCCTCAACCTCTCCTTCCTCCTTGTTGGATCAAGGCGTAGAAGACGTCATCGGGCTGCACGTGTGTTGAACGTGGAGGCACCGTTGTTCGGCGCTAAGATCGGAATCCACCGCGATCTGAATCGCTGCGAGTAAGACTCCACCAACCGCGTTCTTGTAATGCTTCCACTTAGCGATCTTCAACGGTATGAAGATGCACTCCCCCTTTGCTCGTTGCTGGTTTCTCCATAGATTGATCTTGGTGACACGTAGGAATTTTTTTGATTTACTACTACATCTCCCAACAAGTTGATTCTTTCTCTAGTATTTTTTATTAATTCAAGAAATATTCTCCGTAAATTTTCAGGTCAATCCGAGAACTTTTATTTCTACACAAAAATAACACCAAGGCAATTCTGCTAAAAACAACGTCAGTCCGGGTTAGTTCCATTCAAATCATGCAAATTAGAGTCCAAAACAAGGGCAAAAGAGTTTGGAAAAATAGATACGTTGGAGACGTATCAACTGGCACCCCGGTTTGGCCGGCTACTAAGTCCAGCCCGCTCCCCGCCTGACTGCACCAGCCGGCTGCTCCGTCCGACCCCCCCCCCCCCCCGCGTCCGGCTGCTCCAGCCGACGTGCTGTGCGAGGTCATCCACCGTGTCCCATCGGACGCGACATGAAGACACTATGGCCTGCATCACGCGTCACCCCACATGTCATCTCCAATAGTGGTGCACTATGGCCTACATCACGCTTAACCTCGCATGTCATCTCCAGTAGTGGCACACTATAGCCTGTATCATGCGTCGCCTCGCATGTCATCTTCAATAGTGATGCACTATTGCCTGCATCATGCGTCATCTCACATGTCATCTGTAATAGTATAGTTGGCCATGTAGGTCACCCCTTGTCTCCTGAGTCTCCCTTTATAAGAGGCACCAGGGGAACTCACCCATGGCCAAGCTCTCTCACTCTCTCATTCTCTCATTTTTTTCCCTCCCACTCTCACACGTGAGGCATGGAGGAAGATCTCCCACATCTCCTTCTTCCTCTCCTAAGACAGCTCCAGGAGCAACTCTGTACCGCGACCATATGCAATGCATATATTATCAGACATGCATGAGTAGGGGTATTATCTCTCCGGAGAGCCCCGGACCTGGGTAAACCATCGCGTGCTACTATCCTATCCCGTTCCGGATCTTCCACGACAGCCTTGCTCTCATCTTGATTAGCCATCCCCTGGCATTTGTCATGACAAAACGACGACAGTAAGATATCTATACATTATAATAACTCGTTAGTTCATTTTTTTTTTGTTAGATAGGGCCTCATTTTTTAGTTTTGCACATGGCCCTGGATTTTGTCGGGCCGGCCCTGACGGGAATGTCTCCTTTCACTGAATGCACATCACCGAAAGGTCTGAAATAAATTCAAAAAAATACGAGCATGAATATCAAGTGTGGAACTTCAACTCTGATGAACAGTGAATACTATCATCCTTTTAACCCTCTAATCATAGATTGACTCGCACCGCTTGTTTATCTTATTATAAACCTTGACTGTATGTATGTATCCTCAACATAGCATGTTTCACACCAGGAGCAAGCCTGGTAAGCTATCTCAAAAAACAACAACCCAACATAGCATGTTTCACAGGCTAACAATTCTCACACCCTAGTCTGATTTTGGAATGTGTACAAGGTAGACCGAGGCCTATCTTCTTATCCAATTTTTCTAGCTGAATATTGATATATGTGATTAAGTCTCGGTTAACTGAAATTTAATCAAGTCTTAACCGAAAGACATACATGTAAGAATAACAAAGATTTTTTTTACACGGATCTTAATCGATTGAGGCACAATCAAATATCAATGAACTTCTTTTTGAAACATAATACAGACACAAAGGACGCGGAGTTTCTGCTCCTGGGCTCATGTGAGCCGGTGAACAGTAAAATCAGATTTTTTTTTTGAAAAAAGTAAAAAAAATTGATTTTTTTTGTGATCAAACATTGACAAGAGTTTTAACTGTGTGCAAAAATTCGTCTTGAAATAACATTCCTACAAAGCCTGACAAAAAAAACAAAATTGATACTCTGAAAATACAAAAATACGTATTTTTAGAGTATCGATTTTTTCACGCGTTGTAGGAATGTTATTTCAGGCCGATTTTTTGTAAGCAGTTAGTACTTTTGTCAATGTTTGATCACAAAAATAATCAGAATTTCTGAACATTTTTCAAATATTTTTCATTTTACTGTTCATCAGGCTCAAATGAGCCTCGGAGCAGAAGGGCACTTTGTAGACACAAACAATGGCGGAGCCAGTAAAAATGTATAACACGGGCCGACTGAAGGGCAACACTTTCAAACAAATTCTTGCCAAAAAGAACAGTGAAACGAATGCAATAGCAAAATATTTTTCATTGATTACACCAACAACCATCGTTGATAACAAGAGGATATCCGATTTGTGAATTGTACAGGACACAAAAGAAAAATATACACAATAAAAGATAGAGAAACCAACTTGCTTCAGGCCTTCAACTAAATGCCACTCGCCGTGGTGGTTCATCGAACTCATCTATAATTGCATCTGTTGATATTCCAACAGCAATCTCCTTTTCAATATAAATTAACAAGCAGTCCCTTAGAAATCCATCTTCCATTTTATTCCGAAGCCTTGTCTTCACAAGTTTCATGGCAGAAAATGCACGTTCTGTCGTTGCCGTTGAAACCGGTAAAGTAAGAACAAGCCGAATGAGTCTGTTCATTAAGAAGAAGTTAGTATTTTTAGCAATGAATAAATTAACAAATACAACAACAAAGATCATTAGATACCTATCAATCAAGTAATACTCCTATGATTTTCCACTAGATGTAAGTCGTTGACAAAGTTCTGATACGGTTGTCAAATTCTGAAAGTTCGGGCTTGTGGGTACAATAATCTCATAATGTCGTAACTGACATCTTAGATTATTCATTTCTTGTTCTTTAAAATCAGCAGGACAGAACTTTGAAGCCAGAGAGCATATATCATCAATATTAAATGAACGGAATGAATCCTTTGGGTCCAAGGCAACACACAGGATGAGAAGCTCTGTTGCTTGTTTGTTGAATCTACAATTCAGCTCTTGTGCTTGCTGATCAACAGCAACCATGAAAATGTCACAACGATAATGATGCTCAACTGTAGTCTCATCCTCTGCACGAGAATTAATAAAATCCACATATAACTCACTGAAATGTGGTGTTTGAACTCCATGTTTCCCACAAAATAAAAGGACATCACCTTTAAGCTTGTTCCAACCATTATCTCTTAGCTCCTGAATCAACATTTTGGTAGTCTTAACATCATCCATGGCATTGACAATATCTTGAGACTTTTGTTGCAACTTTTTGCATAGCATGTCTGTGATTCCCATAAGTTCTTTCATGACATGCAGAATAAATATGAAGTCAAAAGACATCATTAACTTAATAGCACCAGAAGCCTTTGCTCGTGCGGAAGGTGAAGTACCAGATCCTTTAGCAGTTGCAATGCTTTTAAGTACCAAAAATGTTAGTTTGTACAATTTCAGAAGGCTGCAAACAGAAGCATAGTGTGAACTCCACCTAGTGTCACAAGGCCGTTGTAAAGTTCCGACTTGATTAGCCCCACTTCAAGTTTCAAGCTCACCGAGCTCAATCAGATGCTCCATTTCAGCAACTTGACTAGCTTGCAACTCATCATTTCTCTTACTAGAAGACACAACCGTATTGACAACAAGAGCAAGATGATCAAAAAGTTGTGAACATCGGGTACTTCTTTAGATGCAGCAACAAGAGCTAGCTGCAATTGATGAGCAAAACAATGGATATAGTATGCATAAGGACACTCCTCCATGAACTTTGCTTGTAGTCCATTCCACTCTCCACGCATATTACTAGCACCATCGTATCCTTGGCCGCGAATATTGTTCACATCTAACTGATGTTGAGCCAAAACAGAAGATATATCTTCTTTTAGAGTAGCCGAAGATGTATCGGCAACATGAACAATATCAAGAAAACGTTCACGAGTGAAACCAGGTTTATCAACAAAACGAATAACTATTGCCATTTGCTCTCTTTTGGATTCATCTCTTGACTCGTCTACAAGCAAGCAGAACTTAGCATCACCTATTTCCGTACGAATTTCACTTTGCACATTAGAAGCAATGATACCTAGAAGTTCTTTTTGAATTGTAGGCGACGTGTACTTAGCATTGCCTGGAGCATTACCCAACACTACAGCACCAATTTCCTCATCATAAGAAGCTATCAATTTCACCATTTCAAGGAAATTACCTTGGTTCTTTGAATCAAGACTTTCATCATGTCCTCGGAAGGGGCAAGCTTGGAATGCTAACCACCGTAGTGCATCAACTGTTACTCTAAGCCGCAGCCTATTCCTTTTGATATCCTCTTCTGTTTGCTTCACCACTAATTGTTCCATATGACATGGCTTATTATTCAGATTATCTAAACATTTTGCAGCGTAATTATGAGCAGATTTACTATCCTTTCCCATGTGAGTTAAGAATGCACATCTCGTTCCGTCATTGACTCTCTTCCATTTTCTGAATCCGTGCACTGTAAACACATCAGACCCTTTCTTTCCAAGTGGCTTCTTATAAAATAAAAAGCATGGAAAACAGTAGACTGCATCTTTATCTGGTGAATATTCTAACCAAGGGAAGCTCTTAAACCAATGATACTGAAACTTGCGTGGATGGGTCACCGAGTCATCGAGAGGATACTCATCCATTTCGAAATGATATGCCCCATGCTTTATATATGCCATTCGAGCTTTTTCTTGATCGTTAGGAGGATAATCCCAAATTTGACACCGCAGACCTGGTTCTCTTTCTACCACCAAAACAGCAGAATCAGCATTGCCTCTCCCTCTCGGAACCGGAGGTGGTGTTGTTGATATTGGTGTTTCTTTTGCCTGTTCTTGTATCTACTTGTTCTTGTTCATCCACCAAGGAAGGGGCATCAACCAAATTAATCTGTTCTGGAGTTCCATCAGTTCTTCCTTTCTTCTCAAAAAAAGAATGAAGTGTTGCAAGCTTTCTTTTGTTTCTGGCCATGGTTGAGTGATTATCCTAGCAAAATTGAACACATACCACTATAAGATTTAACCAATTTAGAGAACTGACTAGCCAAACAAAAATTATAGAACAAATTTCAGATCTGTGAGACAGAGAAAGAGGGATCTCAAATAAAAAAACCCTCTTCTTGTGTGCTTGCAGCGGCTTGAAGAAAGGGTGAAAGACCAGCCCTCCAGCCGGTCCGCGGCGGCGATGCGGCACCGGCAGGAGAGAGCAACTAGAAAGATTAGGAAATTTGGGGGCTAGTGCTTTGTCACCATGGATGAGTGGTGAGCGGAGAAAAGGTTGGACCGCAGGGGACCAAGGAAAGGGAAAGCTGGAGAGAGGAATCACGTGTATGCGGTGTGGCTGGGAGCCGGGGGCGGCTTGCCTCTTTGTGATTGGGATTAGCTTTTGGGATATAATAGGAATGGAGAAAAGTCAAGCCTCGTACAGGATTTATTGTGGCCTCTTTTTTTGTTGGACAACGGTTGGAGAGGGCCAGGACACTTAGACACACAAGTTCTTGAACAAAAAATCGATGATCTAATTTTATTTTTTTGCATGTTGGCCAGGCCTTGGCCCGGGCTGGTCCCCTGCTGGCTCCGCCATTGGACACAAATGCTTATATACACGCACGTACACTCATCCCTAAGAACGCACACATGCACAACTTGATGAACACCTTCGAAAGACTGAGCCGACATATTATCTTTAGATTTATTAAGTCACTGTAGACACCTCGTGGTCGATGGAAAGGTTTCCTCCCACTGAATGCGCATCATCGAAAATCCTGAAATAAATTCAAAAATAATACAAGCATCAGGACTTGAACCACTGCTGCTCTAACCATGGGGAATCAATAAAACTCTTTTATTCCAAAAACAAAAGGCTTTGAGATAAGGCGTTTTTCTCAAGCGTCAACGTGTCCATGATTGATTGTTCGAGAAGTTGATGAGACCCGGTCTGGTACGTACGATTTTTCTTTACCATCGCAGCGGCTGATTATATAACGTGCGGCGATGCCAACTGCCAAGATCCTTCCCTTGCGCACGCAAACCGCTGGGACGCCATGACGATGCCGGCGGCCTCCAGGTGGTCCTGGGCCGATCTCAACAGCGAGCTCGTCGTGTCCATCGCCGCCGCGGTCACCGCCGAGGGCTCGCCTCTCACTCTGAGAGACTACGAGCGTCTCCGCTGTGTCTGCGCCGCGTGGCGATCCGCCCTCGCGCAGCCGTACCCTTGCCTGCTCTCCCTCGCCGACGGCGGCGCCTCCGTCTTCTCCCTCCCGATGCGACGCTCGCTGCGCCTCTACACGTCGTCTGAGGGGCCGGACGAAATCCTGAGACGCATCCACGGCTTCCGCTCCAAGCGCTCCCGCTACCAAGTCCGCATCATCGGCTCATCCAACGGCCGCCTCGCCGTCGCCGTCGACCGTGGCAAACTGAAGTACGGCCGGGACGGCACCATCACCTGCGTCGGCTGGAGGCCGGCTAGGATCCTTCTCCTCGATCCCCGCAGAGGCCGCGTGGCCGCCGAGCTCCCCCTTCCCTACAAGTGCGTGCGCAAGGTCGTGTTCACGACCGACGCCGGTCACGGCCCCGTCGTGGCCGCGTGCGATCACGAGAAGATGGTCTACGTCGGCATCGGCAGCGGGTGGGGAAGGGGCATGGCGTGGAAGGTCTACGACAACATCGACGGCGATGCTCTCGCCGACTTGGCCTTGGACGCCGGCGGCGAGAGGCTGTATTGCCTCGACTCGGGCGGGGCCGTGCGCGTGCTACGCATCCTCCGGAACGGCCAGGAGGCGCCGGCCGTAGCCAATGCGCCCCCATTGACCCGCCTGTCCGCCGTCTTCCCCGCGCCATACGACGCCGCGTCCAGGCTGACCATGACCAAGCACCTCTTCTTCTGCCATGGCAGCCTGTACCAGATATGGCAGACAACTGTCGCCGCCGTTAATATGCCCGCAGACGAGATCTTCGTCTTGAGATACGACCCGAAACGATGGCCGGCCTGGGAGGCGGTCAAGGATCTAGGAGGCCGCTCCGTGTTCATCGGCCAGAACAGCAGCCCGGTGGTGGTGCGAGCCGCCGGCGTCAGTGCCATGCCACGGGTACGAGCGGACTGCGTGTACTGGATCAACTGCCTGGGCATCCCGATGGTGTGCGATGTGGCCACCGGTGCCTCCGAGCCGTGCGTCGCTCTCTGCAGTGGAGTTTGCCGTGGTGACTGCTGGTACTTCGGCGAAGAAAACACGCCAAGCATTGACCGCGGCGCAAGAGACATATAGATGATCTTTGGAAGAGGAGAGGTTCGGGAAGCATTTCCAGTGAAGCCTCTAGGCAGAGCACCTTCGATCAATTAGCTATTCCCAACTCATAGGAATATTTTGACCTTCCTCTATATATCACCTAAATTTCAGCTTTTTTATAGGTTTTGGTATCAAAAGACTTGTAAACTGGTATTAATATCTTTCACAAAAATTCGAAAACTCTTTTTTCATTAGGTTCGTATATTTTTGGTCCCGTTAGGCTACTCTGTTAGATGTGAAGGGAGGCCCGCAGGTATTTATTGATTGTGTCAAGCGTACATGATTCCGTTGAGGATCCCCAACCGTGGAGGAGGATTTACAAGAGAGAGAGAAGAAGAGATAGAAAGATAAATAGGAATTCTAACTAGTCTCCTAATCGTATACGTGAGGCTCAAGACTACCACATGCGTTACAATATTTCAACAATCCCCCTTAATCACAATGACTCTAATTTGAGATTACGTTGAAATTCTTCAAATCTTTTTGTAGGTAATGCCTTTGTAAAACCATCTGCAAGCTGATCCTTGAAAGGAATAAATTTGACCTCTAACTGTTTATTTGCAACCTGGTCTCTGACAAAGTGAAAATCGATCCTAATATGCTTAGTCCTGGCATGAAAAACTGGATTAGCAGATAAATAGGTTGCCCAAAGGTTACCACACCAAAGACATGGAAGATAAACTTCTGAAATGCCAAGTTTCTTCAACATAGACTCGACCCAAATAATTCCAGTTGTGGCATTGCCTAATGCTTTATACTTTGCATCACTCTTGATCTAGACATTGTTGCTTGTTTCTTTGCACACCAAGAAATTAAATTAGGTCCATAAAAATGGCAAACCCACCAATAGATCGTCGATCATCCAAGCAACTAGCCCAGTCCGGATCGGAAAAAGTACTTATATGAGTATATGATGATTTCCTAAATGTGGGACCAACTGCCAATGTATTCTTCACATACCTCAAGATCCACTTAGCTGTTGTCCAATGAGCAGTGGTAGGTGCATGAAAAATTGACAAACTTTGTTAACTTCAGAGGAAATATCAAGTCGTGTGAGCGTCAAGTACTGAAGACCACCAACTATGCTTCTGTAACTGGTGATGTCTTCCTTTGTCCAGAAGTTCTCCTCTTGTCAAAGATAAAGATTCTGAACTGGATAAAGGTGTTGGTGAGGGTTTACAATTTCCCATGCCAATTCTGTTCAATAGTTCAGTTGCATGTTTAGCTTGAGACAGATGAAGACTATCATTATTATTTTGAACCTCAATGCCCAAGAAGAAATGTAAATCTCCCAAATCGTTGAGAGCAAACTCAGAACCCAGATTCTTAAGCAACTTTATCACTACATCATTGCATGAGCTAGTAACAATTATGTTATCAACATATATGAGAACAAACATGGATATTTGTGGCTTGGTGAAGATAAATAATGAGGTGTCAGATTTTGAGGGAGCAAACCCAAGTGCCTGAAGTTTCATACTAAGCCTTGAGTACCATGCTCTAGGGGCTTGTTTCAGATCGTACAAAGCTTTATCAAGTTTGCATATATGGAACGGTTTGTTTTTATCCTCAAACCCAGGAGGTTGTTTCATATGCATATCTTCTTCCAGAACACCATGAAGAAACACATTCTGCACATCCAGCTGTCTAAGGCACCATCCCCTAGAGACAGCAATTGATAGCACAAGACGAAAAGTTGCAGCTTTAACTACAGGACTAAAAGTGTCCTCATAATCTAATCCATACCTTTGCTTGAATCCTTTTGCCACAAGTCTGGCCTTGTAGCGATGTATAGCTAGTGCCATCTGACTTTCTTTTGATTCGGTACATCCACTTGCAATCAATCAAGTTTATGCCTTGTTGAGGAGGAACCAAATGCCATGTTTTATTTCTCTCTAAAGCCACAAATTCATCATTCATGGCTGTTTTCCACCTATCATCACCAAGTGCATTCATTAAAATTTTGGGTTCGCCTGCCATGCAAGATAAACCGTATTTGGAAAAGCTTTTATAATTCATTTGGGTAGAAACTCCCTTTTGTAGGCTTGTACGTTGTTCCGCAGGAGTGACCACAGGAAGTTCTAGCGCAGATGATCCGGCAGGCAGAGGCGATCCTCCCGCAACGTCGATGCCAGGAGCAGGCGTACCCAACCGCTAGGCAGTGGAGGGCCCGGGCGAGGCAGGCGATCCCCCCACAGCTTCGGCACCAGGGACTGACGCGCGCGATCGCAAAGTAGTGGCGCGGGACCGGGTGAATCCATCCAAACACGGGCAGGAGGGGAAGCGCGCCACGCGTCCCTAGGAGATTGACGCGGGGAAGCGACACCGCTGTCGTCTGGTGGAGGCACGGAAGGCGACGCGGGCTCGGTGGGATCCGTGCCAGGAGCGCCAGAAATAGATCGTGCTACCATCTGCAGCGAAGATGATCTCGAGGCAAATCCTTCTCGAGCTGTGTTGGGCACATAAATGACCACCTGGTTCATCATTTTGTACCCTGTTTTCGCCATGAATTGTTCCTGCAGCAGTAGACTTAGGCATATAGTATGATGATTAGTCACAAATAAGTCAGAGCTACTATTATCACCCTCATGACCAAGACCAGAAAGAGATGGTGGCAAAAGAAGGATTTCGTGACAAAGAAGGGCACCGGTGTTAGGATGAAGTTTCGCAAAAGGAAATTGTGTCTCATCAAAAACAACATCTCTAGAGATGTAGACATGACCAGTAGCTAAATCGAGACACTTAACTCCTTTCTTGGAGCGAAACATAAGTTTTCGATTGTTGTATGGACGGAGGTTTGGCCAACACGCATAACCAAAAACACGAAGCGAAGCATACTATTGTTTAATATGAAGAAGGTGTTTTGTGGGTGTTTCATTGTTGATGACACAACTGGGCAAGATATTAATGAGATGAACTGCAGTTAAGAAAGCTTCATCCCAAAATCTGTGTGCAATGGGCGGGAATCCTGCTTAGCTAAAAACAGATTTTCAAACTCTTTGAGAGGGATCTGTCAGAATTAACCTTCTCCTATTACCCCTGCTTAGCTAAGAACAGACTTTCATTAATATTAGCCGCACAAACGAGAGTACATCACACGGCTTAAACTTGATCATTACAAAAGTACGCCATCAGCAACACCCTAGCTGCGCCTACACCATTACATACTTGCCTGCAAACCTATGATACAAACATCATAATACTTGATTTACAGGTACAATGTTGCGCCGTTCTCCCTTAATCGCAGCTTGCGCCTAACCAAGTACACATATGACCATGTCGGCCACAACCAACATAAGGATTGGCATGCCAATGACGAGGTTGGCCACGGAGACCACCAGATTGATGGATGTAGCGTCAACAATAATGGTTCCCTGGCGCCCAGCAGCTGAAAGCGCGGCGAGCATGTCTCCTGCAACGGCGCTGACTGAAGAAACGAACTGGGTGCCCTCCGGCATGCCGTTCTGCTGCCCTGTGGTGCATCACCTGTAGATCTTGAACTCCCAAAATTTGGCCGCCTTGCTCCTATCATGGCTCGATTTGCGCCAAGGGGGGTGCTGCTAGACCAAGCGACGCAAGGTGGTCGGCGTACGCTTGCTGCTACCTGTACAAACCACATCCACCACCTGACGGCTGTCGTTGACCGTCGAACAGGGTTCAGACAAAAGATGCTGAACATATCCGAAGAAATCCAAAACACATAAGTATTATTCTTACCTATTACTATACTACCTATGGATGTCTAGTTAAACTAGGATCAGGCGGCAATTTTAGGGCAGGGGCATTGCCCCCCCCCCCCCCTATACATGGTGTATTTTAGGGCAGGGGCATTGCCCCCCCCCCTGATGGGGTGATGAGCATCTTTTTTAGTGTTGCGCTTGTATTCATCATCTGTTTCAACATAAAAAAAATTGCCCAAACATAGATGCAACAATATTTAAATTTGTTGGTAAAAGTGTACACGACGCGGTTACTTCTGGTACCACAACGCACAAGTGTGTGTTGGAGATTGTCTTCGAAGATTTAGTGACACCAGGCATCATCCTCCACAACATTTTGTTTAGTTCCAACCTGATGTTTTCTTCGGCTTTTCATGGATGTGCTATCTTGAGATATCATTCCCATTTTCTTGTAATCCTTTTCCATGTGTTTAAGAGTCTTGTTTGCCTTTTACCTTACATATTAAAACCTCACGTTTACACAAAGCTGCATTGCACATATACACAAACATGATTATCATAGAATATCAGTAATGGATGGCGTAAAAATGTGTATTACTCGATTACTTACCGGTACCGGTGGGCAGTGCTGATAAGAATGAGTTGGACAAAAGTATCTCTATACAATGTAGAAGCAAGAATGCCAATCATCCCGGAAATCTTATGGCCAACAAAAACACACCGGGGGATACGACAATGTTGAAGTATACATACGATGTCCTCGACATACCCCTTAACTCTTTCATATATATCATTGTTAGCATAATAGTAATCCTTACTAACCTTGCTTGAGAAGGTAATATCATATGTAAGAACATCATTATTATGAAACTCCGGATCTTTCCACCGAATCCGTGGGACATAACTAACATGTGAAATCCCCAGGGTGTACTTCCCATTAAGTGCTCTTATGAGTTCACGCCTACACTAACTATGGCATGTCTTAATTAAACTACGATCATGATGCTTATGTTAGGGCAGGGGGCATTGTCCCCCCCCCCTCCCCAGTGAATAGTATCTCCAATAATTATTTCTATTGTAGTACTTGAATCTTATAATATTAATTTATATCTTCAATCACATTTAGGGTTGAATACCCTGATGAGATCAGAAAATGGTAACAACTAACTAGGGAAAAACAATTATTCACGTTGGCATCAAGCTTTTTGCTCATATCCGCAGAATGTTGAATCTCAAATCGTACTTTTCTTGAAGATCGTGAATTTGCAAAGTATAGATTTTAGGGTTTTGGGAAAACAATTAACCACTTTGGCATGCACCATGTTTTTGCTCGTATCCGCGGAATGTTGAATCTCAAATCATACTTTTCTTGAAGATCTTCAATTTGCAAAGTATTGACTTTCACTATTTTAGACAAATATACAAATATAAGAGACGGGGTGCTTTTCAAGCACATAATACTTTTGGTTTGCTAAAGTTGATCAGGGCGCAAGTGAAGAAGCATGTGAAGCCAGGGAATTATGAGCCTGATTCGGTGATCTCCATCGACCCGTCATTTCTTACAATGCTAATAATGATTCAATGTCATGACACAAAACGATCTTTGATGCCGAAGTGAGTGCTCTATCAACTGCTTCCAGAGAAGACGAACAACATGAGTTAATAATAGTACAATATATACTATGATTTATTGTTTGTTTGTGACAATACCAATCCAGGAACAATACAAATCACTTAATACAATACTTAGCAGTCACACACATTTCTTGAATCAAATAGATGGAAACTAAAGACATGCAAAAATTGAAGGGACCTAGTGATAATACATGCATCATAGGTTGAGATATTTGTTCATCCGACGAGAGAGGGTAGCTAGGAAATAATAGCAATACTTGATCAGCCTTGCTGTTTGAAGAGTATGACTTCCTGTGACCTTTATGATAAATTTGAACCATACTTCAAACATAATCCTTAGAACAAAGTATGGCTTTCTATGGCCTATAAAAAGCAGTGTGTTATCATCCCTGGTAGTAAAATTGAATCCAAGAGAAATAACGGGAGGAGGCAGTGTCACCTCACATCCTCTCTGCTTTAGCTGTTTTAGTGTGTTGCCATTGAAGGAGTATCTTCTCATATCACGTTGTGATACAGATCCGAGGGATGGATGGTGCGACATTCCCTTGGGAATTGGGATTCCCTCCATCGGCGCACATTTTTTTAAATTCACTATACATTTTGGAAGGTATGAATTTACCAACTAATAATCTATATAGACATCGAAGTTTTTCAGTCTAATCTATAATCTCCCGCGCGCCTCCTCCCGGTCCTCCAGGTCCACTACGCCGCAGCCCCCCCCCCCTCCCCCCCTCCTTCCTCCGGGTCCCTAAAGTCCTTTCTTTCCCCCATGAGCAGCAGCGACGACGAGGCGGCTGCGCAAGAAGAAGCGGATGCCGGCGCAGGTAGAAGCTCATGGCGGAGCAGCCGTGCCCGTGCAGGAAGAAGCATGATCTGCATACATGATCCAGTAACCAAGGGCTCTCGCGCGCGGATCTATGAGCCTACGATCTGCTTTTGCCTTCCGCGCGCTCCTTCAAGCTCTTCCAGTAAACATAGCTCCTTCGACCACTGTTGCATAGCTTCGTCGGGCCAATGGGATTTTTCTTGTACTACCATCAGGCTGGATGGAGTAGGAATGGTTTGGATCAGGATCCCAGATGCCTAGATTTGCACTGTACCCCCTTCTGCTTGAACTCTGGAATTCAATAAGGTTTATACTGTACTTGAACTCTGAAATTTGGTTTTGACTGAAGATCAGTAAGTTCACTAAGATTTGGTTTTGACTGAATTTTGTCATGCCATCTTTTTTTTTTACTGTCTTCAGTAATCCGAATTTTGTCATGTAATCATCGCTGTCATGTTAATTTTCACTGATAGTAATTCATGTCAATTCAGTAATCTTTTTCACCATCTTCAGTAATCTGAATTCTGAAAGTAAACAGTTAATTAAGTGAGCATGTTTATTTCCCTTTGCTTGCTGTTTTAAAAAAAGGTTGCTTGTACTACTTCCTGCCATGCATTTAGAAACATGCAAAAAAATATCTCAAAAACTGAAACATTCTACTCTGAACAACACTGAACATGAATATCACTTACATAGATCAAGCAGCCAGCATCCATCTTGTAATCCAGATAAATCAATACTTATTATATATACAGTTTAGAAGATCATTTGTGATATAAACAGATCATACAGAAATTATAGATCCAGTGATTACATTAGGGAGATAGAGCAACAATCAACTAGGAATCCACCAGTGATGCAGAGGCAACACACAGGCGTAGTGAAGAAACGAGAGAAGAGATGGATGAAATTGCATTGGTAGCTCACCTACAGTAGGGGAGAAGACACGACATCTGGTTGTGGCCGTGTGGCGGAACAGAGAGATGGCGAGGAGGAAGAAGTCATGATGGTGAATTTCTTCGCCTTGGCGGCCGATGGACAAAGCGGCGACGGAATAGATCGAGCCGCCGCCACCGCTTCTGTATTTATATATACAGAGCCTAACCTAATATCCCCTTCCACAATGTTCTCGCGATCCTCTCGCCACCTTCCCGCATGCTACCACAACCCTCCCGTTGCATCTCCGGTCCGCCTAGCACCACCTCCTCACTGCTTTACTCCGCTTTATCGCGCCTAGGCGCACGCCTTGCTCCACCTAAGCGATGGGCCCGCCTAGAGTACCGATTAGGTCCAAGGCTACGCAATGGGCTGTCGTCGAACGCTTCAGCGAGCTGAGGCATACGGTTAATGCCGCTTTTTCCAACCTTGCTTGCTTCTTCCGCTCTTGACGAGTTCGTCCAGCTTTCCGACGCATGTATATAACACGCACTCTCACCATTCTCAATATCCAGTTCTATCAATGAAGCAAACATATATAAGGTACTGATCATGAGAGGTCAATTAGGTGATGCGCTCAGGAATGGATACTTTGCATTGTCTCAGGGATCTTCCTTGCTGGAGCATGAATGCAGTGCTTGCCAACTCTCTTAGGGCGGAACTGTGACATAAAAATGAATATTGTTATTTTTGGCACCACATTTTTGTACTTTTACCATCGATGCCAACGTCCACTTCACAAGCTAGGTCCGGAACACTAGATAGAACCAACGACACACACTACATACATCAAACAAGAAATTTGTATAATTTCATAGTTGCATTCCATGTGGTACATACCTCAAATAATGAAGGGAGTTGGCCAGTTAACTCTTGGCCTACAAGTACCGCAGATCTTAACAAACCTGCAAAAACCATATCTCGTTACGTATTCTGCAAAAACTATATATCAATGGTATGCATGACACAAACACTGATGTAAGCTGCAAAAGTTGAAATGTATGGTAATAACCGAGGAGATGATCACTTAAGTAGTTAACAGAACCAGCCAGAAGTCATGAGCTTGACAATAAAATTCACAGATAGAGGTGGAATACCCTCAGACTCCATATATTTCTTAAGATACAACTTGAAAATTTTGTGCTCAAGTATGTATGGTGTAAAGACTGGAGATGAACAAAACTGGATGAGACAAGTACAATAGGAATTTACCAGTGTCCTCAACAGCAACATACGAAGCTTGAAAAACGCATCATTGCATACAATCCAGGTCACTTGCATCCTCGATTCCTATCGCTGCCATTTCTTTCTTCAACCTCTCAACCATCTCATGGTCCTCATCCTTCTCATAAGCATGGACAAAAGCATGGTATACCTCACCACTGACTTTGAATTCCTTCCCAGCCATCTCTGCCTGGAGTCTCATCGCCACCTCCACTTCTCCTTCCTCACAAAATCCCTTTATCAGCACCTCGTAGCTTCCCTGATTCGGTGTGAACCCTTCCTTCTTCATCTCCGCCCTCAAAATACCTAATGCCTCCTCAACTCTCCCCTTCTTACACAATCTATCAACCATCTCCTCGACAACCTCTGCCGCCATACTAAACCCCCTCCTTCTGAGGTCTATGCGAACAAGCATCGCAGCATCAACATCCCCTGTCCTACAATGCCCTCTGACCAACCACTTGAATGTTGTAACACTTGGCTTAATCCCACAAATCTCCATGTCCTTAAACATCTCCTCTGCCATCCCCACCTCCCTGGCAGCACAATACCCACCAATCATCGTGTTGTATGCGGTGACGTCTGGTTGGATCCCTCCCTGAACCATCTCATCCCACAATCCTTGTGCCTTCACCATCTCCCTGTCATCACAGCACGCGGCATCCGAATGTTGTAAGTGCCCACATTGTGCTTGCAAGAGTACCTGTCCATTTCGTCGAGCACAATGTAGAAATCTTCGCACTTCCCATGGTGGTAGAAAGCGAAGAGTAGGGAGTTAAAGGTCTGTGCCATCGGCTGGAGCACGCAGTTGGTTCTTGGACCTGGCCGCGTGTAGATTTGGTGGTACATCTCGAGGGCGGACTCGGCGTAGGGAAGGGAGCGGAAGAGCAGCACGACGGTAGAGGGAAGGGGGCAAGCGCCGGAGGCAAGGTAGCGGCGGGTGATGGAGGCCGCTGCGAGGGGTTCGCCGCGGGAGCGAAGGTAAGCGAGGAGGAGGAGGTCGAAGACGAAGGGGGCCGACGCGAAGTGGCGGTAGGTGGCGGTGAGGGCGTTGAAGATCTGGGAGGGGGAGTAGTGACAGGTGGCAGAGGAGAGGACAGATACGGGCACGCGCCGGAGGCGGGAGGCAGCCGCGACATGCGCGACGGAGGCAGAGAGGATGAGCGGGGGAGGGGAGCGGGTGGGGAGGAGGCGGCGGAGGGCGAATTGGTGGAAGCTGAGGGCTACATGGGGCCGGTGGCGGCGGAGGAGGAGGACGGCGGCAGCGGCGGATGCGGGGACGGGGTCGGGGAGCGGGAGGGAGGCGAGCTGAGACCACTTGGACTTGGAGCGATGGGAGGTGAGCGCGGAAGCGGCGGCCACCGCGTACAGGTGGGCGGTGTCGATGAAGTACGGGGAGGCAGGGTCGGTGGTGGCGTCTCTGCTAGGCGCGGTGGCGCGGCCACCGGCGTGCATTGTGGAGTGGATTCAGAATCAGAAGCACTATCGTCCTTACTTTTTTCATCTCTTCAGAAGCACAATCGTACTTACCTTTTTCTTCTACTATTGTGCTGTAGCTTCACCTGTAGGTAGACAAATGATGTCATACAAATCACAAAAAACGTCGTAAAGTAAAGCAGTGTCAGTGTATGTGCATTAAGGAAAAAGGATAACTAAAGTAAAACTCTATGATCAATAATTCATGTTGTCCAGTAGTTGTGAAGTTTTGGTACAACGGTCAGCAGTAAAAGCTTGATATAGTTGGGAAGATATATTTTTACAACAGTCTAGCAGATATATTCTTGAAGAATTAGAAGGAACCAATAGACTGGATCAAAACTGCATCCTCAGAGTGATCAACATATTTTTGCGAAAATTCAACAGAAATTTATGGTGAGATGAAACTCATGAATCTAATTACCAGCTTCATCAAGGGCTAGCTGGCAGCAGTTTATCGCGCATGCAAGAAAGCCATGTAAACATTCATTCAAACTCTGACAATAACATGCCAGCCGAGGTGAATAGTGTGCAGTGCAGGGTTTAACAGTATGTATACCTTCATTTCACGGACTTTACCCCGCACGCACTCTAGCTTCTTCTCCAGATGGCCAAGCTCTGCCGCTCTTGCGGCGGATGGCAGATCTTGTCCGGTCTGCCTCCGCACGATGGCCTCAAGATGGTCAAGCTCACGCCTCAAGCTTGCAATATCCGCCAACAACTGCTGAGTGCAAGAATCATATAGATCAGCTAATAGATGACTAGATGTGTTTGTTTATTAAACTGGTCAATATTATGATTTATCCCCTGGAACTGGTTATTACTGATGCTCTCGTAGCGCTGGATCAGCTCGCACCAGCTTTACAAATGACAAGTGGAGTCTGTCACCACTATGGCACTATATACTAGCACTCTTGTACAGTGCATATATGCGAGTAAACCTGTTTATGCATGATCCACAGGTTTCAGTCATCGGGCATTGTTTCAACCTATGGTACAATTATGCATGTGTAAATGGAATGCAGGTGGCTAATAGTTGTTAAACATCAACAGGCTGTGCTTGCATAAGAACCAACCAATGGCAAATGACTTATCAGTCACAGGTCGAATCTAGTCGTGAACAATTAGGTGGGTACAGAAGCTTCTGAATGACTGAGTCGGACCATGAATCCTAATCTGAAGATTAAAACCAGAGCTAAATTAAGAGCATTGTCGGACCAATTTCAACATGAGATACAATGAGAGCATCCTGATACTTACTGTAGCCAAATTAAAGTTCGTTCTCATCTTCCGTTTCACACAAATCAATTGCTTCAGCACAGCAGAGCAGATCGTTTGGCATTAGATGACTTTAAGGTTTTCAAGTGACTTTAATAAGTTAATCGAAACAAGTAAGCATAATGCAGAATTTCGCTTCCCCGGAATGAATCGCCACACACTTTGTACTAAGAAGAGAAGAATCGAAAAGTAAACACGGAATCAAATCCAAACTAGGCGTGACAGAACATAAAAAATCAGTTAACAACCGGGATGGATCGAGACGCACGGGCCATAAGATTGGGAGAAGAAGGTCCACGAAGGAACGGACGGACCTTGTGGGGGGGCTGCAGTGGTCCATCTGCCTGCCGGCGCTGTCCGCCTCGCGGAGCACGGCGAGCTCCTGCGCCTCCTTCGGCAGCCCGCGGCTGCGCTCGCCGAAGGTGGCCCCCGGAGAGATCCCTGTGTGGGGAGGGGGAGGGGGAGTAGGCTGGCGGCGAGGTGTTAGGGAGACGGGGCGGTGGTTGGCTGCCGGCGGCGGTGGAGTGGGGAGGAGGAATGAATCGGGGCTCGGCTTGGCTCGACGGGTATTTTTTTTTTCGGTGGCTTGCTCGGGGCCGCGGCCTCGAACCGGTTTCGACCCAGCAGCCCACAGCCAATTATACCTAAACTGGCTCCTCTACAGGCCCAAACTAAAGGTGTGTTCTGATCTTCTCCAATTTCACAAAACTTCACAAATTCAGCTTCTTTTTGTGGCTTCTAGCTTCACCCAACGATCTAGAAACCATGGCCAAGCATGCCAAAGAAAGGCTGTAGATATTCGATGGAGTAACAAATCAACAACTCCACGTATGAATTTTTCGTCTACGAACATTTCTTCTTAGTCAAGTACAATGTATTTACACTAGAGCATAATGCTAAATCGATCTTTTCACGTGAAAAGATATATATTAAGAAGCAATGTTAAATACAGGACCACTCAATTATTGAAACCGTAGTTCATATCTTCAAGAATTGCATAACACTGTCCAGAACGGGCAACACATCAATACTAAATTCATCCCTCGGTTATGCTGATAAGACAAGCAATCAAGATGGCATATACCTTGTTATTTTGTGAATTACGGAAAATGACTGATTAGAGAAGCTACGACGGAAAAGTACCTTGTCCTTCCAACGACGGCAGGGAGGATCAGAGAACAACAATTTGAACATATCAATGAACGGGCCCGGGCAAAGGTACAAGGTTGGTGTGGAAAGAAAATGTCGTGTGTATGGCAAATGAAGTTCTCTTGAAATATGTGGTTCAAGCTCTACTGGCCTATTTTATGAGTTGTTTCCGTCGGGTGCCTGTTTGGCCGGCCCCAGCACTCGCCGATTTTTAAAAGTACATCAATTATGAAAAAGAATATTTATGAATTTGAAAAAATACGGGATTTAATAAATAATTTGTAAAAGTTCAAAAGAGTTCCTGGATATTGAAAATAGCACATGAATTTGAAAACAAAGTTTGCGAATTTAAGAAAATGTTCATAAATTTAAATCAAAAAAAAGTTTGAGTAGGGCCTTTGGGTTTGGCGGAAGGTTCCATCTCAGAGTGCCTTTTTTTGACATTGTTCAAATGGACCAATTTTTTTATAGGGCCTTGTATCACCATTCCAAAGCACCATGTCAAGTTTTTTTGTGATTTTAACAATTCTGTATTTTCAATTCATGTTCGTACTTTAAATTTTATTTGGAATTTAGAAAATAATATTGTATTCAAATTTTCTGTACATAAATATAAAAATAGAGAAATTCCAAAATAAATTGCTTTCAAATTTTTATTCCTATTTCTGATTTTATCTTTAACTTTCAAATTTCGTAGTGGCTTTCAAAAAATGTCCGCGTTCAAATTATTGTTTGCTATTTTTAAAATATGTTTGTGTTATGACATTCTATGCAATTTTGAAAGACACGGACAATATTTTGACATGTCTGCACATTTTTTCTAAAAATGCGAATATTTGTACTTTATGAACAATCTTTTTTAAAGGCGAGCATTTTTTTAGAAAAAATGTACACAATTTATATGCATGGATTTTTTTAGCAAGAAAAAAAGAAACAAAAAAGAAAAAAACTTGAAAAAATGAAAATGCAATAGTAATAAAATGACCGATTCAACAATGGGTTGGCCCAGCCACGAACAACAGCAGAAGAAAGAAAAGAATATGCACAAGCATTAGGATGTCCTATTTGTTTGTGTGGTCCACCTTAGACCAAGAAGTCTGGAGTTAGATTCACGTTACTTGCACTCTTTTTTATTCTTTTAGAAAATAAAAGACAGCTAAGGGCGCTCAAGAAAAAAAAGACGTCACGAGGAAAAAAGGGCGGTGCATATATGTAGGTAGGCTGCGTGTATGCGTGGGTGAAAAGACCATCATACCTTTTATTATGAAGGGTTATAAAAAGATCTTAGCCGTCAATATGTTTAAGAGGGTGTACCGAAGCAAAAAATGATGAATAAATTACGGAAGAGAGATTGCTTACTTAAGATCCATTCTATTCCCTCGTATATCCTAGGGGGAGCCGGCTCCTCTGACGTGCGGCACCCTGCCGTTCGGCCACTGACATGTGGGCCAGGTTTCCCGCGGGCCCACGTGACAATGGCCGAACGGCAGGGGATCCTCGTCCATCCTATGGTAGTTTTGTTTGTAATGAGCACGGTTAAGAGCGACACATGTCACTTGCTAGTAGTGATACCAAGAAGTTACAATCTGTGCTGCATGACACCATGGTCACACCGCTTAGCTGCAACCCTTGTTTTGCAGCAGCCGTCGTCGCGTCGCCTAGTTGGAAGGCCACCTTGGCCAATGCAGCTACTCCCTCCGTCCGGAAATTCTTATCTTAGAAATTAACATATGTAGATTTATTTTAACTATAGATACATTCATTTTATTCATTTGTAGGACAAGTATTTCCGGACGGCGGGAGTACATTCCAACATCCATGGTGCTACTTTGACATGGTCATCGTTGTTGTTGACGCCAACCTTTGTTGCCAATTCACAACCCTATTGCAAAAGGAACGAGCGGGGGTTGTTGCCTGATGGGAAAGTTGAATGCAGAGTGGGGATGTTGGTGCCGCTACAAGCTAGCAACGGGACGATATTGACATAGTGTGATGTAACACGCAGGTTGCGACAGGCGTATGCATTGTGGACGAGGACAGCAACACATATGGTGCGTGACCCGATAATTCATCGAGAAGAATCAGCTGGCTGGCGCCTAGCAAAGGCCTTTAATCGAGCAATTCTTTTCTACATATTTCTGAATCTAAGAATGGTTTTAATAACCGGGAGAAATAGTTGGTTTTTATTTTAGACTTGGTTGGTTCAGGTTTTTTGTCCGAGCCTTTTCTTTTGTTAGGCTTAGGACGTGTTCGGATCTCTTCCCGCTTCACGCTTCACATATTCCTAGAGCAGATTCGAGCCGAACGAAATAGCCTCGAGAAGCTAGCTTCAGGAAGCTACGATCGATCCCAATGCAAAAAGGCGAAGCACCGTCGGCCCAGCTCCACAAATTGGAAAATCGAAAGTTCACTCTATCTACAAGGTGTTGCCACCGCAAAACGTACCGGTTCGCTGCCCCCTTGCTTGAGAAATAGAACCTAGCGATTTCCCGCCTCTCCCCCACTTGAATCGGTACAGTGTGCCTGAAATAGCTGCATCCACCCGGCCCAATCAGCGCCAAACGGGCCAACCCATTGTTGAATCGGTCATTTTATTACTATTTCATTTTCATTTTTCCAAGTTTTTTTCTTTTTCGTTTCTTTTTTTCTTGCTAAAAAATCCATGCATATAAATTTTGTACAATTTTTCTAAAAAAATGCTCTCCTTTAAAAAAGATTGTTCATAAAGTAGAAATATTCGCATTTTAGAAAAATTGTGCAGACATGTCAAAACATTGTCCGTGTCTTTCAAAATTGCACAAAATGTCATAACACAAACATATTTTAAAAATAGCAAACAATAATTTGAAGGCGGTCATTTTTTGAAAACCACTACGAAATTTGAAAGTTAATGAAAAATCAGAAATAGGAATAAAATTTGAAAGCAATTTATTTTGAAATTTCACTATTTTTATATTTATGTACAGAAAATTTGAATACAGTATTATTTTATAAATTCTAAATAAATTTTAAAGAACGAACATGATTTGAAAATACAGAACTGTTGAAATCACAAAAAAAAAACTTGACATGGTGCCTTGGAATGGTGATACAAGGCCCTAGAAAAAATTGGTCCATTTGAACAATGTCAAAAAAAGTTACTCTGAGATGGAACCATCCGCCAAACCCAAAGGCCCTACGCAAACTTTTTATGATTTAAATTTGTGAACATTTTCTTAAATTTGCAAACTTTGTTTTCAAATTCATGTACTATTTTCAATATCCAAGAACTCTTTTGAACTTTTACAAATTATTTATAAAATCCAGTATTTTTTCAAATACATAAATATTCTTTTTCATAAATGATGTACTTTTAAAAATCGGCGAGTGCTTGGGCCGGCCAAACAGGCACCCGACGGAAACAACTCATAAAATAAAATAGGCCAGTAGAGCTTGAACCACATATTTCAAGAGAACTTCATTTGCCACACACACGACATTTTCTTTCCACATCAACCTTGTACCCTTGCCTGGGACCGTTCATTGATATGTTCAAATTGTTGTTCTTTGATCCTCCCTGTCGTTGCACTAGTAGAAAACAGGGCTTTCGTCACAACTCGATCTACACATTAGTCCCGGTTGCCTTACGAACCGGGACTAATGTGAGCATTAGTCCCGATTCGAGCGGTTAGGGCGCCGGTCGGACATTAGTCCCGGTTCAAGTGGGACCTTTAGTCCCGGTTGGAGACACCAACCGGGACTAAAGGGGCCGATACCCTTTAGTCCCGGTCTCCAACCGGGACTAAAAGGGTTGGGGCTTTAGTCCCGGTAGACCTTTAGTCCCGGTTAGAGATACCAACCAGTACTAAAGGGTTTTGAAAGTTTTTTTGTTTTTTCTATTTGTTTTCTGTTTTAAATTGCTTATATCTTTTAGTATATTTGATGTTTTTGAGTGATTCTTTTTGCATTAAATTCAAAATTTTGTCTAGTTTGTGTTTGTGCAATTATTTTTAAAATTTGAATGGTTTAAATTTGAATTTGTTCAAATTTGCTTCAAACCCTAGATTGTGAATAACTTGAGTTTAAAAATAGTTTTAAATTTAATTCTTTTTGCTCCTAGGCATATGTTAGATGGTGCATGTTGAACGCACAAAAATTATGGAGTTAAAATAAGTTTAAAAAAAATGAAATGCCTTTGTAACAGATGATTTTCGTCCAAAACCTTAATACTTCGAAAGGGATTGTCCAGTTTGTACACGAAGTGCATCTAGTATATTACCGTAACCCTCTCAACTTTTTAGCACATGCTATGTGGGTGAAATAATGATACCATGCCAAGTTTCAACCTTTTCAGAGTTCATTTGCAGTGCTTTTCAATTTCAGACTCATTTAGCTTAGAAATTAATAAATGCATGAAAAATAGCGAATGAAATGGGAAATGGCTGAAAATTGATGATGTGGCTTAGAATGGTGCATGTTGAACGCACAAAAACTCTGGATTTTAAATAAGTATTAAAAACCGAAATGCCTTTGTAACAGATGAGTTTTTCGTCCAAACCCTGATACTTCGAAAGGGATTGTCCAGTTTTTACACGAAGTGCATTTAGTTTTTAACGTAACCCTCTCAACTTTTTAGCACATGCTATGTGGGTGAAATAATGATACCATACCAAGTTTCAACCTTTTCAAAGTTCATTTGTAGTGCTTTTCAATTTTAGGGTCATTTAACTCAAAAAAATTAATAAATGCATGAAAAATAGCGAATGAAATGGGAACTGGTTGAAAATTGATGATGTGGCTTTGGATGGTGCATGTTGAACGCACAAAAACTCTGGAGTTTAAATAAGTTTTAAAAAATGAAATGCATTTGTAACAGACGAGTTTTCGTCCAAAACCCTCATACTTCGAAAGGGATTGTCCAGTTTATACAGGAAGTGCATCTAGTTTTTACCGTAAGCCTCTCAACTTTAGCACATGCTATATGGGTGAAATGATGATACCATACCAAGTTTCAACCTTTTCAGAGTTCATTTGTAGTGATTTTAAATTTCAGGGTCATTTAGTTCAAAAAAATAATAAATATATGAAAAATAGCCAATGAAGTGGGAAATGTTTGAAAATTGATAATGTGGCTTTGGATGGTGCATGTTGAACGCACAAAAAATCTGGAGTTGGAACACGATTAAAAAAGTGTTATGAAAAAGTAAAATGGCTATAACTTTTGCATACGATGTAAAAAAATGTTATGAAAATAATTTTGTTAAAATAAATGATGTCATATTTGGATTCCTCACGTTTTTCTGATAATAATGCATATATTATTTGTTGCATTTCGATTTACGGATTTAAAGATATTAATTATGTCATATTAAATGAATAAATTGCCAAAAAATGAATACAATAATATTATTACTTATTTTTTTTGTTGAAATTTAATATTATTATTAATCATTTATTGTTGTTTATTTTAATAATTGTTTGGAATTCAAAAAATTAAATCATGATACATCAAGACCCAAGGGTTAATAAGATTGATAGCTTACTATTGTTAAGAAAACAACAAGTGCAGACTTGGAAACTAGGGGTGATAGAACTCGAAAGTTAAGCATGCTCGGATTGGAGCAGTGAGAGGATGGGTGACCGGCCGGAAAGTTAGATGATTTGGAATGAGGGATGATTAGAGATTAAATTGTCAAATAATTTAAAGATTTGAAAAAAATTTATTTAAAAAAATACCTTTAGTACCGGTTGGTAACCGGGACTAAAGGCCTCGCTCTAGAAAGCTGCCACGTGGAGCCCCTTTAGTCCCGGTTTCGTAGTCCAACCGGGACTAAAGGCTCTTACGAACCGGGACAAAAAGCCCGTTTTCTACTAGTGTCGTTGGAAGACGACGGTACTTTTTCATCGTAGCTTCTCTAATCAGTCATTTTCCGAAATTCACAAAATAACAAGGTATATGCCATCTTGATTGCTTGGCTTATCAGCATAACCGAGGGATGAATTTAGTATTGATGTGTTGCCCGTTCTGGACAGTGTTATGGAATTCTTGAAGATAACGAACTATGGTTTGAACAATTGCTTGGTCATGTATTTTACATTGCTTATTAATATACTATCTTTTCACGTGAAAAGATTTAGCATTATGTTCTAGTGTAAATACATTGTACTTGACTTAAAAGAAATGTTCATAGACGAAAAAAATCATACGTGGAGTAGTTGATTTGTTAATCTATCGAATATCTACAGCCTTTCTTTGGCATGTTTGGCTAAGATGGAACTATTGCGGCGATGCATCTTGAAAGGTATGAATTTACCAACTAATCTGTATCAAACACTGAAGTTTTTAAACTTAATCTACAATCAGTATTATCCCTTTGTTGTGCAGTTTCCATGGATTGTGTATGTTGAGAGTGAACTGCCGTTTGTCACGCTTGTTGTGAACACAATTTTCTTGTTGTGATTTGATTTGACGTGTTGTCTCTTGTCTGTGACAAGAGTTTTGGTTTGTCCAGTGGAACCAGAGTACGTCAGCCTACAGCTACATTGTGTCTTAGAAGTACAGTATTTTACTTATCCTACAACGGTAGTGCACATGGGAGGAGGGATATCATCTCATTATCAAGGAAGCAAGCAAAAGTACATTCCATGTATCAGGTAACCCTGGCAGGCACCAGTGGCTGCAGTCAGCATACACGATCGGCTGTTGCCGTTGCTGCAACGTCAGAGGCTTCCCATCCCTGTTGATCGAGTACACCGAAGGATGCGCGTCGACTCTGAGCTCGGAGAGGTGCGTGATGTTGAGATACGTGGCGGGCGTCCTCATGCTCCGTATGCTCCTCTCGACGATGGATACCATGCTTCTCGGGAACCATGGGACGATCGCTTCGTCTGCGGCGATGGGAGCCGTCTGATTGTAGCACCAGTTTGCACTGCAAAACATTGTACACCAGAGTTGTATGTTTTGTTAGGCTCGGTCAGTCGGTAATGCCCGAGTTTTTGGTATGCTATATATAGTTTGGCAGGAAGAAAGAATTGTAGGTAGTACCCCTTGTGTTGAGGTGAGATGCTCCGGAAGAAGACCCTGGTTCTGGTCTGGTTTACGTTGTGATCCACCCATCTCGCCCATGTTTTGAGTGCTCTGCTGAACGCTTCCTCTCCTTCCATCTTGACGAGCATCCCGTTTCTCTCCAGATGGTCCCAGCTGCAGTCAGTCAAGTAATCAGCTCGCGGGCCATTTGAAAAGGTGTTCACAGCCAGTCGTTGTTCACAGCAAAGGATGAAATGTACTCTTATATTATGGGACGGAGGGAGTGTTATATTATGGGACGGAGACGGAGGGAGCGGAGATGGACTTACGCCCTGAGCTTGCCGGTGTGCGTCCACCAGTGGCCGGTGTTGAAGACGAGGACATCTGCCCCGATCACCCGCTGAAGCATGGCTGGGAGCTGGTCGAGCTTCAGCACCTTGGTCCGGTCTTGCTTGGTCTCGAGCTGCACCAGGAACGGGCTCCACAAGAACTCCACCGAGCAATTGTAATCCTGCCATATTCGTTTTTTTCCATGATGTTAATTGTATCCACGATGCTCTCTATTTTTATTTCAAATAATTTGGTGTAAGCTTACATTATTTAAATCGAGGTATATGTATAGATTTGGTTTTGAATTTGATCGACGTTGGAAACAGAACATATGGGCACTCTATTTCTGAAGAAAAGCAGTAAGTACGTACCATGGCGCGGAAGATCTTGTACTCGTTGCTGACGTCGTGGACGCGCGCCCGGGAGCGGTCCGGCAGCGCCGTGTAGAGGATGCAGGCCAGCGACTCCCACATGTTCCTGTTAAGCGAGTCGCCGACGAAAACAAGCCGCCTGTTCCGGCACTGCTCCAGCGCCGTGGAGCCGTCGAGCCTCGCGGCGCCGCCGCATCCCCTCGGCTGCCACCGCCACTGCTCGTAGCCGGAGTCCGGGCGGCCGTTCCTCCGGCAGGTGACCTGGTCGCTGAGGAACGGGCACTCCGCCGCCTCGTACAGCGGGTACCTCGCCGGGTCGCGCACCCAGCTCCCGTCGAACACGTCGCATTTTCCACTTCCCTCTCCGTCGAAGTCCGTTGCCGGCGCGGGGGCGGGCGCTGATGCTGCAAGCTCCTCATCTTGCTCCTCCTCCTCCTCGCTGGCAGGGTATCCGGGGCCGGAGTCCGGCGCTGGCTCCGTGGAGCCGTCGTGGTCATGGTAAGCAGCAGCGGTAGAAGGAGGAGGAGGAGGAGGACGGGGACTGGGACCGGGTTGCTGCAGCCTGGAGAAGCGCTCCCACGGCGGCGGCGGCAGCAGCGCCGGGAAGAAGAAGGGGCGGGAGCCGAGGAGGAGGCCTGCGGAGAAGAGGCAGAGGCAGAGCAGGGTGCAGAGCGCCCATCTCCGGGCCGTGGACGTCGCGAGGGAATCCATCACTGTCCAGTGGAGGGAGCGGAGCGCGTTCCAAAGCTGGAGCTGGTAATGGCGAAAGTCTATAGGAACTAGGAAGTCAATCGACCCCGTTGCCGCTGGTCAGAGCCATGGACCAGGCGAGGAATGCGTGGAGCTGCTGAGGTAGAGGTTTTGGTTGGGTCTTGGTGAGGAGGGGTTGGGGTTTTGGTCTGCTGCCGTTTTCTGTCCGGTCAAGCTTCATTTGTGATCTATCTACTCCACGTACGTACGCGATCGAGTCCTTTGGTCCCTAGCTATCAGGCTGTCACTCTACGTACTCATGCGTGTGTGTCGTGTCAATGAAGAGGAACACTCTTTGCTTGGTACTCATACTAGTCAGTACTACTACTAGCTAGCAGTGTGCGCCTGACCTGATAGCATCATACTGTCAGTCAGCTTAATTACAGGTGATCATTGAAACATGTGGGAGGAGGGAATCGAAAGTGTTACCAGTAACCCAGCGAGTGATTGATCCTGGATACAAAGGGGAGGGGAATGAGTGTGCCCATCGCGTAAAGCTTGGGTAACCTGGTGGGTTTGATCACCACGGTAGGGAAGGGGAGTGCATGCGAGAGCGGAATCATTCCGCCGCTTTTGCAGGTTAGTTACTAGTGCGTACTGTGTTGTGGATAATGAGGACGATGAAACATCCATCATTCAGATACATGCTGCTCCCCTCCTCTCACTAATAGAAAACAGGGAATTGGTTCGCGCCGGGCCAACCCTTTAGTTCCGGTTCAGTCACGAACCGGGACCAACGAGGACAACGGTCCCGGTTCGTGAGGTTAGGGGGCCGGACGGGCCACGTGGGACATTGGTTTTGATTCGTCTGGAACCTTTGGTTTCGGTTCCAGACACGAACCGGGACCAATGTGTCTCGCTCCTGGCCCACAACCATTGGTCCCGGTTCGTGGCTGGATCCGGGACCAAAGGGGGTCATTTAGTCCCGGTTCCAGCCACGAACCCGGACCAATGAAATGCCTATATATACCCCCCCTCGTCAGCGAGTAGAGCACTCCGCACTGCTTTGTTTTTTGGCCGGCAAGGGGAGAGCTTTGTGGTGCTCTAGCTCACCTCCTATGCACATGAGGTGTTTGATGAAATGCCTAAGCCAAACTTAAGCTTTCTCCTTATAAAATTGGTTGAAGCGTATGTATTTCCACGGGGACGCGTGCATGTTTATATATGGCAATGACCAACGAGATTACAGGAGATTACAATCTGGTGGTAGTTACAATCTGGTAGTATAAGACTTGGATTCTACTCTATCTATACACCAACGTGGTAAACACGAATACTATTACAACAACCATAGCTAGCTACCAGATACACAACACATGCACGTCTACACACCTGAACACATATTTCAACATCCCCTCTCAATCACAACTTATCTAAGTTGAGATTGCGCCTGAAAGCTTCCAGCTGTTTTACAGACAATGCTTTGGTGAAACCATCTGCAACTTGGTCACCTGTGGGGATAAAACGGATATCAAGTAGCTTAGTAGCTACTCTCTCTCGAACAAAATGATAGTCTACTTCAATATGCTTTGTCCTCACATGGAATACTGGGTTGGCTGACAAATATGTTGCCCCAAGATTATCACACCACAATGATGCAGCCCTTGAATGTTTAACATCCAATTCCCTCAACAATGTTTGTATCCATATTACCTCGGCTGTTGCATTTGCCAATGCCTTGTACTCAGCCTCAGTACTTGACCGAGACACCGTAGCCTGTTTGCGAGCACTCCATGAAATGAGGTTACAACCAAAAAAGACTGCAAAGCCACCGGTTGATCTTCTGTCATCTGGACATCCTGCCCAGTCAGCATCGGAGAAGGCACTTACAAGTATAGAGTCAGACTTAACAAGCTTAAGACCAAGACTTGATGTGTACTTCAAATATCTGAGAATTCTTTTAACTGCAGTCCAGTGAGCAGATGTAGGCGAGTGCAAAAACTGACATACTTTGTTCATAGAGAAAGCTATATCTGGCCTAGTTAACGTGACATACTGCAATGCACCAACTATGCTTCTATACCTGGTAGAATCGTCATGTCCAAGTGACTCCCCCTCTGTTAATGACAATTTTTCAGAGATAGACAATGGTGTTGGAATAGGCTTACTATGCTTCATACCTACCCTTGTTAGAATCTCTTCTATGTATCTTTGTTGAGTCAATAATATACCATCTTTTACCTTTTTAACCTCTATGCCAAGGAAATAATGGAGTTGACCCAAATCCTTCAAGGCAAAATCTTGTCGAAGATCTTGAAGGAGTGCTTCAACAGCCTTTGGTGAGGAGCTAGTAACGATGATGTCATCAACATAAATAAGCATGAACATAACCACACCATTCTTGTTAAAAAAGAACAATGATGTATCAGCCTTTGAGGGAACAAAACCAAGTGTTTGTAGTTTTGTGGACAACCGGGAGTACCATGCGCGCGGAGCTTGTTTCAGTCCATACAAAGACTTATCCAACCTGCATATATATCCAGGTTTATCAGGATCCTCATATCCTGGAGGTTGTCTCATGAACACCTTCTCTTCCAGAACACCATGAAGAAACGCGTTCTGTACATCGAGTTGTCGCATGCACCAATTTCTTGAAAGAGCAATAGACAAAATTAATCTGATGGTAGCAACTTTGACCACAGTACTAAAAGTGTCCTCATAGTCAATTCCATACCTTTGTTTAAACCCCTTGGCAACTAGTCGTGCTTTATACCTATCAATGGAACCATCAGACTTTTTCTTTATTTTATATATCCATTTGCAATCTATCAAATTGCTTCCCCTCTCATATGGTACAAGATGCCAAGTCTTGTTTCTCATGAGAGTCGAGTATTCCTCATTCATCACCTCTGTCCACCACGGATCAGCTAAAGCTTCCCGCACATTTTCTGGTTCACCTGAGCTACAAAACTGTAACCAACGTACAGTACCATCAGTGAATTTTTTGGGCATGGAAATACCCTGTTGTAGGCGTGTAGATGGTCTGGAAATAACTGGAGGCGGTGGAGGTTGCGGTGGCTTAACCATAGGAGATCCTACGACCACAAGGGACCCAGCGTCCGACTGGGCAGAAGACGCGGGCAAAGCATCGCCTGCTGCAGCCCATGGGCCGCTGCCACATGGTGGGGAGCCGCTCACTCCACCAGACGACGCCGTGTCGTGGTGGGCCACCAGCTGCACCGAAGCGGGCGCTGAGCATGCCGAAGCGGGTGCGGAGCCACCGCCAGGTTCCTGGGATCACACGTCCGATCGTGTAGCTTCGGGATCCACCCCCTGATCTTCTGTGGCAGTATGGTTGTTCTGCATAAAATCATAATCCAGCACACTTGTAGACTCTAAATTTTGATTAGATAGATTAGGAACTGCTACATTGTCATTTGGCAAATCAAGCCCATGATCGAAACTGGACGGATTGAGAAGTGTGGGAGGCAAAAGAAGAATTTCTGCACGAAGTTGAGCACCGACGTTGGCATGGAGTTCGGAGAAGGGAAAAACGGCTTCATCAAAAACGACATCACGGGATATGTAGACACGACCAGAAGATATGTCAAGACACTTGTATCCCTTGTGAATAGTACTATACCCAAGAAACGCACATCGGGTGGAACGAAATTGGAGTTTATGCTTATTAAAGGGACGAAGATTAGGCCATACTGCGCATCCAAAGACACGAAGAAATGAATAATCCGGTGTGAGGTGGAAAAGGCGTTCTAATGGTGTTTGAGATTGGATGACTTTGCTAGGCAAGCGGTTTATCAAATATACGGCGGTACTGAAAGCTTCATCCCAAAACTTTAGAGGCATGGAAGCATGAGCTAGCAAAGCAAGACCTATTTCGACAATATGACGATGTTTACGTTTAGCGGAGCCGTTTTGCTGGTGAGCATGGGGACATGACACATGATGGGAGATACCAATGTGCTCAAAGAAGGAATTTAACTTGCGATACTCTCCACCCCAATCGGTTTGCATGGCAAGAATTTTTCTATCAAATAAGCGTTCAACACGTTGCTGAAAATCATGAAATTTTTGAAACACTTCAGATCTGTTCTTGAGCAAATATATCCACGTGAATTTACTGAAATCATCTACGAAACTAACATAGTAGGTAAATCTCCCAACAGAAGGAATAGCAGGATCCCAAACATCCGAAAAAATGAGCTCTAAAGGAGCACTAGATACACTAGTAGACCGAGGATACGGTAACTAATGACTTTTTGCCTTTTGACAGGCATCACAAACTGACTCATGACTCTTATTTGACACTGGAAGACTATGTTTCTTGATAACTTGATCAACTACGGTAAATGAAGGATGCCCTAGGCGTCCATGCCACTGAGAGGATGACACCCCAAGAGCATGCTTCTGATGGGTAGGTGATGTGTGACGTAGGGGATAGAGGCCACCTCTACTCCGAGCGTGCAGTAGGATTCTCCGTGTTCCCTGTTCCTTAATAGAAAAGAACTCAGGGTAAATTTCAAGGAAAGCATGGTTGTCATGAGCAAGTTTCTGAGCAGTGATTAAATTTTTTTTGGATGAAGGAACATGCAATACATTCTTAAGATGAATAGGACGATCATGGGTATGAATTTGCGTATGACCAACATGAGCAATTTCCATACCTATCCCGTTGGCGGTGTGAACTTGTTCGTTGCCGGTGTAGCGCTCATGAACTGTGAGCTTATCTAGCTCGCCCGTAACGTGATCAGTTGCCCCGGTGTCGATGTACCAGTTGGTATGAACTCCATAGGAAGAGGTAGTTGCTGCATTGGCGCTCTTCTCCTTCCTCCTATAGTTTTTCTTGAATCTGTTCCAGCAGTTATATGCATCATGACCCTCCTTACCACATATTTGGCACACCAAGTTGTTGGAGTGGGAGCCATTGCCCCCACCTTGGCGCTGCTGGTGGTTGCTCGACGGGTAGCCACCACCATCGCCGCTGCCGCCAAAGCCTTGGCGCTGGTGCTGGTTGTTGGGGAAACCACCCCTGCCTTCATCAGATGAGCGTCCACCACGGCCATAGTTGGTGAAGTTGCCGCGGTTGGAGTAGTTCCCGCTGCCACCATGACCTCCTCTGGCGGCTAGGTTCACCGAGAATTGAGCAGTGACCGAATTCTGTGCCTCGGGACGAGATTCTGCCACCAGAAGACCTGAGAACAGATCAGCCAACGTGATTACCTGATCGTTGGTTTTGGCAGAGAGGGCAGACACGAAGGGGTTGTAATCTGCGTCGAGGTCGGCAAGGATCTAAGAAATCAAATCATCATCGTCCATCTTCTTCCCGGCAGCGGCGAGTTCATCCGCGATGCCCTTCATCTTGGTGAAGTAGGCAGTCGCAGACATGTCCCCCTTGCGTGTGTTTGTCATCTGGGTGTGGAGCTAGATGACGCGGGCGCGGCTCTGTGATGCAAACATCGCTTGAAGCGCATCCCACAGGATGCTCGTGGTCGTGTGCTCCATGACCTGCAGCAGAACTTCCCGGGACAGAGACCCGAGTAAGAATCCCAGGACGTTCTGGTCCTAGGCAACCCACGCGGCGTACGCTGGGTTAGGGACCTGCTCGACGGTTTTGTCCGCCTTGGCCTCCTCTATCACCTTCGGCGGCGCTGCCTGTGATCCATTGAGGAAGCCCATGAGCATGGCTCACCGGACCGGCGGCAATACCTGAGCCTTCCATGGCAGGAAGTTGTCGTGCGTGAACTTTTCTGTGATCTGGACGTGGGCGAGAGAGATGGATGCAAAAGAGGAAGCTTGCGACATGGTGATGTAATCTAGGAAGAGAGAAAGGCTCTGATTACCATATAAAATTGGTTGAAGCGTATGTGTTTCCACAGGGACGCGTGCATGTTTATATATGGCAATGACCAACGAGATTACAGGAGATTACAATCTGGTGGTAGTTACAATCTGGTAGTATAAGACTTGGATTCTACTCTATCTATACACCAACGTGGTAAACATGAATACTATTACAACAACCATAGCTAGCTACCAGATACACAACACATGCACGTCTACACACCTGAACACATATTTCAACACTCCTCTCGAAGATCCTTGTCCAAACTCCATTTTTGTCAAGATTTGTCTAGGTTTGACGGTCCGTCCTGTCCCGTCCCTGTCCTGAAACTGCCGTCGATCGCCCGCGCGTGGTGAGCCTCTTGATCTTATCTTCTTGCTAAAAGAAAACATACTTACTCGTATGATTTTCTTACTTTTATTATTGTTCACTTCTCTATTCATGATATGTTGTAATGGTTTTTAATACACTTTATTGTATAACGCATGCAGATGAACCGACAATGGATGTACGGTGACCGACGCACCTCCGAGTATATTAAGGGCCTGCATAATTTTCTCGAAGCGGCTGAGGCAAACAAGCAGAATGGTTTTATGCCTTGTCCATGTACTGTCTGTGAGAATACGAAGTCTTTCTCCAACTCTAAAACCCTTCACTTCCACTTGCTTCAGAAGGGTTTTATGCCACACTATAATGTTTGGACCAAGCACGGAGAAAGATGGGTTATTATGGAAGACAACGAAGAAGAAGAGGATGAAGACAACTACCCTCCCCCTGAATACGGTGATGCTGCAATGGGGGAAGCTGAAGATCAAGAGGAACCAGACGATGTGCCCGATGATGATCTTCGCTGGGTCATTGTTGATGCACAGAGAGAATGCAAAAGTGAAAGGGAGAAGTTGAAGTTCGATCGCATGTTAGAGGATCACAAAAAAGGGTTGTACCCAAATTGTGAAGATGACAACAAAAAGCTCGGTACCACACTGGAATTGTTGCAATGGAAGGCAGACAATGGTGTATCTGACAAGGGATTTAGTTCGCTACTGAAAATAATGAAGAAGAAGCTTCCAAAGGATAACGAATGGCCTGACAGTACGTACGCAGCAAAGAAGGTTATATGCCCTCTAGGATTGGAGGTGCAGAAGATACATGCATACCCTAATGATTGCATCCTCTACCGCGGTGAGTATGAGGAACGAAACGCATGCCCGGTATGCGGTGCATTGCGGTATAAGATTAGAAGAGATGACCCTGGTGATGTTGAGGGCCAGCGCACCGAGAAGAGGGTTCATGCCAAGGTGATGTGGTATGCTCCTATAATACCACGGTTGAAACGTCTGTTCAGAAACAAAAAGCATGCCGAGTTGATGCAATGGCACAAAAAAGACGGGAAGAAAGACGGGAAGTTGAGAGCACCCGCTGATGGGTCGCAGTGGAGAAAGATCAAGAGAAAGTGGAGCGACTTTACAGGTGACCCGAAGAACATATGGTTTGGTTTAAGTGCAGATGGCGTTAATCCTTTTGGGGAGCAGAGCAGCCAGCATAGCACATGGCCTGTGACTCTATGTATGTATAACCTTCCTCCTTGGTTGTGCATGAAGCGGAAGTTCATTATGATGCCAGTGCTCATCCAAGGCCCTAAGCAACCCGGCAATGACATTGATGTGTACCTAAGGCCATTAGTTGATGAACTTTTATAGCTATGGAATGGAAGAGGTGTACGTGTGTGGGATGAGAACGAACATGAGGAATTTGATCTACATGTGTTGTTGTTTGTAACCATCAACGATTGTCCTGCTCTCAGTAACCTTTTAGGACAGACAAACAAGGGATACCACGCATGCACACACTGTTTAGATGACACCGCCAGTATATATTTGGACAAATGCAGGAAGAATGTGTACCTGGGGCATCGTCGATTTCTTCCGATCAACCATGAATGTCGAAAGAAAGGAAAGCATTTCAAAGGTGAGGCAGATCACCGGAAGAAGCCCGCCCTTCGTACTGGTGATCACATACTTGATATGGTCAATGATTTACAAGTAATATTTGGAAAGGGTCCTGGTGGACTATCTGTTCCGAATGACGCTGACAAAGGCGCACCCATGTGGAAGAAGAAATCTATATTTTGGGACCTACCCTATTGGAAAGACCTAGAGGTCCGCTCTGCAATCGACGTGATGCACGTGACGAAGAATCTTTGCGTGAACCTGCTAGGCTTCTTGGGAGTGTATGGGAAGACAAAATATACACCGGAGGCATGGGAGGAACAACAACGTGTGCATGAAAAAGACGACATGCATCCAAAGCAGTATGAAGGTCCTGCCAACTACGCTCTTACCAAAGAAGATAAGGAAATCTTCTTTGAATGCCTGCTCAGTATGAAGGTCCCGTCTGGCTTCTCGTCGAATATAAAGGGAATAATAAATATGGCAGAGAAAAAGTTCCAAAACCTAAAGTCTCATGACTGCCACGTGATTATGATGCAACTGTTGCCGGTTGCATTGAGGGGGCTTCTACCGGAAAACGTTCGATTAGCCATTGTGAAGCTATGTGCATTCCTCAATGCAATCTCTCAAAGGGTGATCGATCCAGAAATCCTACCAAGGTTAAGGAGTGATTTGGTGCAATGTCTTGTTAGTTTCGAGCTGGTGTTCCCACCGACCTTCTTCAATATCATGATGCACGTCCTAGTTCATCTAGTCGACGAGATTGTCGTTCTGGGCCCTGTATTTCTACACAATATGTTCCCCTTTGAGAGGTTCATGGGAGTCTTAAAGAAATATGCCCGTAACCGCGCTAGGCCAGAAGCAAGCATCTCCATGGGCCATCAAATAGAGGATGTCATTGGGTTTTGTGTTGACTTCATTCCTGACCTTAAGAATATTGGTCTCCCTCAATCGCGGTATGAGGGGAGACTGACTGGAAAAGGCACGCTAGGAGCGGACTCAATAATATGTAGGGACGGGCATTCTTGGTCTCAAGCACACTACACAGTTCAGCAGAATTCCATCTTGGTGACCCCGTATATCGATGAACACAAGAATATTCTGCGCTCCAAACACCCAGAGCAGTGTGACAAATGGATTACATATGAACACATCAGGACTTTCAGCAGTTGGTTGCAAACACGTCTCATGGGTGACAACAGTGTTTCTGATGAGCTGTACTCATTGGCCAGGGGACTATCTTCGACTGTATTGACTTACAAAGGGTACGAGATAAATGGGAATACATTTTACACGATCACCCAAGATGAAAAGAGCACCAACCGAAACAACGGTGTCCGCTTTGATGCAGCAACCAAGAGGGGAAAGGACACATATTATGGTTACATAGTGGACATATGGGAACTTGACTATGGACATGATTTCAAGGTCCCTTTGTTTTAGTGCAAATGGGTTAATCTGTCAAGAGGCGAGGTACACGAAGACCCACAGTATGGAATGACAGCAGTGGATCTGAACAATCTTGGGTACACAGACAAACCATTCGTCCTAGCCAATGATGTGGCGCAGATTTTCTATGTGAAGGGCATGTCTACCATACCGAGAAAAAGAAAAGATAAGGGAGCGAATAGATCATACGATGAGCCAAAGTGCCACATAGTTCTTTCAGGAAAAAGAGACATCATGGGATTGGAGGGCAAGATAGACATGTTTGAAGATTATGAAAAGTTTCATGAAATTCCTCCCTTCAAAGTCAAGGCTGACCCAAGCACCCTATTAAACAATAAATATTATCCATGGTTACGGCGCAATAAGAAAAGGACACAAGCAAAGAAAAAGTGAAGATTTTCTCTCCACAACTATATCATTGTAGTGGCATGTGAAGAAATGAAATGCCTTTTGTAACACATGAGTTTTCGTCCGAAACCCTAATACTTCGAAAGAGATTTTCCGTTTTGTACACAAAGTGCATCCAATTTTTGCCGTAACCCTCTCAACTTTTTATGACATGCTATGTGGGTGAAATGATGATACCATGACAACTTTTAACCTTTTCAGAGTTCATTTGAAGTGCTTTTCAATTTCAGGGTCATTTAGCTCAAAAAATCAGTATGAGCATGAAAAATACCAAATGAAGTCAAAAAGGGTTGAAAATTGATGATGTGGCTTTGAATGGTGCATTTTGAACACACAAAAAGTATGGAGTTCAAATAAGTTCAAAAAAATGAAATCTCTTTGTAACAGATGAGTTTTCGTCCGAATCCGTGATACTTCGAAAGAGATTGTCCATTTTGTACACGAAGTGCATCCAGTTTTTGCCGTAACCATCTCAACTTTTTAGCACATGCTATGTGCGTGAAATGATGATACCATGCCAACTTTCAACCTGTTCAGAGTTCATTTGAAGTGCTTTTCAATTTCAGGGTTATTTAGCTCAAAAATGAGTATGTGCATGAAAAATATCAAATGAAGTCAGAAAGGGTTGAAAATTGATGATGTGGCTTTGAATGGTTCGTTTTGAACACACAAAAAGTATGGAGTTCAAATAAGTTCAAAAAATGAAATCTCTTTGTAATAGATGAGTTTTCGTTCGAAACCGTGATACTTCGAAAGAGATTATCCATTTTGTACACGAAGTGCATCCAGTTTTTTCCGTAACCATCTCAACTTTTTAGCACATGCTATGTGGGTGAAATGATGATACCATGTCAACTTTCAAACTTTTTAGAGTTCATTTGAAGTGCTTTTCAATTTCAAGGTTATTTAGCTAAAAAATCAGTAAGTGCACGAAAAATACCAAATGAAGTCAGAAAGGGTTGAAAATTGATGATGTGGCTTTGAATGGTGCATTTTGAACACACGAAAACTATGGAGTTCAAATAAGTTAAAAAAATGAAATCAATTTGTAACAGATGAGTTTTCGTCCGAAACAGTGATACTTCGAAAGAGATTGTCCATTTTGTACACAAAGTGCATCTAGTTTTTGCCGTAACCATCTCAAATTTTTAGCACATGCTATGTAGGTGAAATGATGATACCATGTCAACTTTGAACCTTTTCAGTGTTTATTTGAAGTGCTTTTCAATTTCAGGGTTATTTAGCTCAAAAAACCCCAGTAAGTGCATGAAAAAAACCAAATGAAGTCAGAAAGGGTTGAAAATTGATGATGTGGTTTTGAATGGTGCATTTTGAACACACGAAAAGTATGGAGTTCAAATAAGTTAAAAAAATGAAATCCATTTGTAACAAATGAGTTTTCGTCCGAAACCGTGATACTTCGAAAGAGATTGTACATTTTGTACACAAAGTGCATCCAGTTTTTGCCGTAACCATCTCAACTTTTTAGCACATGCTATGTGGATGAAATGATGATACCATGCGAACTTTCAATATTTTAAGAGTTGATTTGAAGTGCTTTTCAATTTCAAGGTTATTTAGCTCAAAAAAATCAGTAAGTGCATGAAAAATACCAAATAAAGTCAGAAAGGGTTGAAAATTTATGATGTGGCTTTAAATTGTGCATTTTGAACACACAAAAGTATGGAGTTCAAATAAGTTTAAAAAAATGAAATCCCGTTAGATAACATAAAAAAATAACAAAAATGAACATAGATGCGCTTATGTAAGTAAAATTCGATCGGAAATCAGACTGAAATTCAGTGTGATTTCAGGTCAAATTTTCCCACATAAGGGCATCTATTTTCAATTTGAGAGGAACTCAATAAGGCAGGGAGGGGTGGGCTTATAAACCGGTGCAAGTGCCCCTCGCTTGGCGAGGTGGGACTAAACTCCCACCACAGCCAGGACCAACCATTTAGTTCCGGTCGGTGGCTACAACCGGGACCAATACCCACCATTGGTCCCGGTTGGTGGCACCAACCGGGACCAAAGGTGGGCATTGGTCCCGATTGGTGCCACCAACCAGGACCAATGCTCTGGGTATATAAGTAGAACTTAGGAATTTTCAGTTCTCATCTCACAGTCCCCCCCAACGACGCCGACCTCCTCGACGTCGCCAGGCTGCCCCAACGCCGTCGCCGTCGCTCGTGCCCCTGCCCTACCCCTCGAGCCCATGCCGTCGCACGTGCCCCTGCCGTTCCCCCGAGCCCATGCCGACGCCGTCCGTCGCCCACGCCCACGCCATCGCCGTCCGCCGCCCCTGCCCTAGCCCGCCCCCACCGTCGCCGTCGCCCTCGCCGCCCCCGCCGTCGCCCTCGCCGGCCGCCCCCGCTGTGAGCCGCCGCCGCCGCCCTTGTATTTTTTCATGTATATGTTGTATATGTTTTTTTCATGTATATGTATATATGTTCATGTATATGTGTCATGTGTGTATATGTTCATGTATATATATGTTCATGTATTTTTTTTCATGTATATGTATATATGTGCATGTATATGTGTGTATATTTTCATGTAAAAAGTCTTCGTTGTTTTTCATACGTACGAAAATGTAGAGTGAAAACGAAAACAAACATATAAGAAAAAACAAAGTAAAAAATGAAGAAGGAAAAGAAAACCGCCCGTCCCGGCCACCACCGCATCTTCATAAAGTTTTTTTCCACCGAGTCCACGTTGCACCGAGCACCCGCGGCGAAGCAAGTCTTTTTTTGAAGAAGGTAGTTTTTTTGTTAAATGAAAATGTTGGCATCGGCTCTGTCATCACGTTGGCATTGGCTCTATCTATCAACAAGGCCACGAGAGCACCCCGACCCCCTATCATCACGTTGTCCTCGGCTCTCCGAGAGCTTTCCAATAGATCCGGAATGTATGTCGTTGTTGATATACCCCCTCCTCGATAACTTGGACATGAGAGGGGACGTCGGACATGCATGAGAGAGAGGCGGTCCGCTCACCCGACCAACTATCGAGGCCACCCAAACCCTAGAAGAAAGAGCGTCATTGTCGATCTACCCCCTCGCCGATAACTTCGACATGAGGGGGGACGTCGAGCATGCATGAGTGAGAGAGGCGGTCCGCTCGCCTGACCAACTATTGAGGCCATCCAAACCCTAGAATAAAGAGCGTCGTTGTCGATCTACCCCCTCCCCGATAACTTCGACATGAGAGGGGACGTCAGACATGCAAGAGAGAGAGGCGGTCCGCTCACCCGACCAACTATCGAGGCCATCCAAACCCTAGAAGAAAGAGCATCGTTGTCGATCTACCCCGTCCCTACCTGACCAACTAGCGATATTCGGAAGGCTCTTGTTGAACTTCGTACCAAAAAGCTAATTAATTATCCTATCCGGGACGCCATCGGACATTCATGAGAGAGGCGGTCCGGACGTCGGACATTCATGTTTGTATACTAATTGCCATGTTGTAATATTTGCAGAAACTATGGATCCAAGAGACGAAGAACAAGAACAGTTGTTGGGGGACATAATCCACGGTGGACGTGATATCTTGTCGTTTCTCAACGACACCGATGGTCTGGAAGGAGAGGATTATGATGGCTCCGGTGATCGAACAATGGAGGAGGAAGGACATGATCATGATGGCTCCGGTGACCAAATGCCGGAGGAAGATGGAGACCATGATGATGGCTCCGGTGACCGATCGGAGGAGGGAGCTGTTGCAAAGTCCGGCGAGGTATATATATTAATTAAGTCTATGCTCTGGTGACTAGCTAATTGATGCATTAATTATTTTGGTATGTACATATATTAATTAACTCTTCTTTCTTCTTTTATAGCCCTCCAGATCGAGCCAAACTTCGGTAACGAGACGAGGACCGAAGAAGTGGTTGCGCAAGGATGAAAAGTTCACAATCACATCACTCGTGAACGATGGCCATCCGATTGAACCCAAGCGGACCAAGAACGCATTTTCTGCCCAGTGCGGAGCTATTGTTAGGGACAACATCCCGATCAGCATCAAGCAATGGAATAAGCCTAAGGACGATGCCCCTGAAGGTGATTATGTCACCGATAGATAGAAAGATGATATTTGGACCGCGTTGAAGGCAAATCACACCCTACCGCCAGAGGAGGATCCGAATAAGCCAGTTATAGAGCCACTGGTCAAGGCGTGTGCTCTTAAGAAGATAGCAGATCTATTCAGGAGGTGGAAGAATAAGTTGAAATCAAAGTTTGTCGACAAAGGGAAGACTCCAAAATTCACCGGCCGAGTTGAGAAGATAAGAGATTACTGGCCCGCATTTGTGGACTACAAGACATCGGACAAGAGTAAGAAAATGTCAGGGAAAAACAAGGTCAATGCTGCAAAGAAGCAGTATCACCATCACACTGGGTCAGGTGGCTACCTCAAAGCCCGGCCGTTGTGGGACAAAGCTGAGAATGACCTGATTGCTTAAAACATCGTACCACAGACATATAACTGGCCAGACCGTTCAAGGACTTGGTTCTTCGGGGTTGGGGGAACTTTGGACCCTGAAACAGGGAAGTACCGCTGGACGACCGAGCAACTTGCAATACCCATGAATAAGCTTCAGAAGTATATCACCGCAACGCAGGAAGGGACGTTCATTCCCGACAGAGAGAAGGACGAGCTGACTCAGGCCCTAGGGAATGCTGAGCACCCTAGACGAACATGAGGCACACCAGGCTCTGTTCCGTATAAGGTTGGGTTTCCCGACGCAGGCAGTTACAGAAGCTGGGAGAGAAAGAGGAAAGCGGAGCTGAGCGAAATTCAGAAGCTCAATGCAAGACTACAAAAGCTAGAGGAAGCCGAGAGCCAGCGAGCTGCCGACCAACCATCTTAGCGACACGAAGCTACCCCAGAAGCTACCCCGCCAACTTAGCGGAGAAGCAGCGTCGCTTCAACGGAGCCCGTTCAGCCTGACTTCACGTCTCCTAGCTACCCCGTGGATACTGTCACGGAGGCTCACCATTCCGAGCTTATGACGAAATGCCGGAACCTCATGTTCAAGGCGGATGTCGGCTCTGTTGCACCTCCTCAACCCAGTGGAACTTTTCACTGCCGTCCAATTCCACATGGCTATGCTGTTGTGATGGTGGATGCAGTAATGAAGGAATTTGAGGAGCTCGAGCTTGACCACTGTACATGTGAAGGAGAGAATAAGTTGGTTCGTGCCCTGAGGAGTACATGTCTATGGCAGAAGGAGTACATCAAGCTTCGAAACTGGACGCCTCCGCCTCCTCCTTCTCCTTAGGCGAATCAGGGCACTCCGGCTCCTCCTCCTCCTCCTCCTCCTCCGGCGAGTGATCAGGGCACACCGCCTCCTTCTCCGGCTCCTCTGACGCGTGGGGGGAACTCCGCCTCCTCCTTCGCCTACTCCGGCACGTCGGAGCAGTACGCCTCCTCCTCAGCCTCGTCGGCAACGGCGGAAGACATTCGCCGCCGCTCCGGCTCCTCCGGCGCCTAGTAAGCAACGACGGAAGGGAGCCACCGCCGCTCCGGCGGCTAGCAGTACAAGCATAGGCAGTAGGGGATACAAATACGGTCCATCTCTCAAGCCTCTGGAAAAGTTAGCATATGAGAGGACCGAGTCTGAAAACGAGGAGATATGTCAGGCCGAATTGAGGGCCCATTTTGCAAAGAAAACTCCACCTCCGAAGGAGAAGATAGATCCGATGAAAGCGATGCACACTATCGATGCCCTGAAGCGACCACCACCGCCTCCGCCGGATTCCAACTTTGACCGCTGTATTAAAAAGACATATCAAGCTGCGTGTCGGTCGGGAAGTACTTCCAGTCATGCAAGGTTAGAAAAACAAAGAAGTGGGGAAAAAATCCCCAGCTCGGCGAACAGGCGAACCAATCGTGCCCCCCGCTCAAGGTGTTTAGCGATATCGTCGCTAATCATCCGGGGATGGTGCCCGGTACCAAACCTGGTGATTATCTAAGTGATGATGTACAGTTTAAGCCGTTGGAGGTGGACAAATTCCGTTACCGGCACGGGCGGCCTCTCGTCAAACCTAATCATCCTCCTCTAACAACGATGATGCGAAAATTCCATGAATGGTACATGAAAACCTGCCGCGAGTCTGTGACGGATTCTTGGATATTGTCAGTTAAAGAGCAGCACAACCTCGTTGGAATGGAACTGTTGAATATTGAATTTGAGAAGATATTCCAGTTATACAATCAAAAGGCCCTCGACAAAACAATCGTGACTTGCTACTGTCTATAAGTACTACTTATGTAATTAAGTCTCTATGTATATAGCTCAGCTCTTTCATTGCATGTATATATAATTATCCTCACTACTATATTATGCAGATTGAAGATCGTCGAATGCAGAAAAGGACAAATCTATGACATTGGGTTCATTAACCCAAATGTCATACATGAGTATAATTTCCAAAAGTATCCCACACAAACCGAGGAAAACTTGCTACAATCGTTGCTTAAAAATCAAAACAAAGGGACAATACTCTTTCCTTACAACTTCAAGTGAGTGTTACTGTCTTGTGCATATTCGGTTTCCCTTATTACTCGAGGTTTATACTAATGTAATTGATGAGTTATGCATGCGTGCGCAGTTTCTACTTTATTCTGCTAGAGATTCAGCTTGAGCGGGGAGTAGTAACCGTCTTAGACTCGAAATGAAAAGATCCCTAGGAATATGCGGACATGACTAAAATTCTCCAGAAGTAAGTTCAATCGATCATTATCGCATCATATCGGCATCTTTGTTCATTTCCTGATATCAAGTAATTATTTTCTTTGTCTGGCAGGGTTTGGAAAGAGTTCACAGCAATTGTTCCGGCGCTGCCGGGGGAGCTGCGATTTACACACCCGAAAGTAAGTACTACTAGCTAGTTCCGCGCATCTCCCATTGATTCTAGTTTCATCAATACCATTTGTCATGCTTGATTATCAGTTTGATTGAACTCTATTTCTCATAAAGTGCTTGTGGCAGGAAACCGAGAATAATTTATGTGGATACTACGTTTGCGAGTTCATCTACAACGCGACGACCCCTAAGTGGGGCTACTCTGAAAAACAATTTCAAGTGCGTAAGCAATAATACTCACAATTTTATTTTATTACCATATATATGTATTGACCCCCTTCTTCAAATTAGATGTGGCAGATGTGGGATGAACTCCTACCACATGATTGCATACGAGCAATTCAAGAAGAATTGGCGGGATTCTTTCTTGACCACGTCATAAATAAAACCGGAGATTACCATGTGGAAGTTCACATTATATGTTAGGGATTGTAAGAGATCTTATATTGTATATATGTAGCTAGTAGCGTCGGATATATATACGAAAACTTGTTATACGACCAATCTCTCGGAGAAAGAGAGGTCGATCACTTCTATCTCTATATGTTCATGACGATCTTCTGTACTTAATGGTTCCTTGATTTGCTTACTAGCTAGCGTGTCGAGTTCTCTCTATAGTAGCTATCGTCGACCAAGTACGGAGAAAGAGAGGACACTTCTCTCTATTAATTAGCTAGCTAAAACAATATAAAAGCCCTAAATTAACCGTCCAAAACCCCCTAAACCCCCTCCCTTTCAAAAACCCCCCCAGCAACTGCTAGATGCTGAAGCGCGGATGCCTTTTGGTCCCGGTTAGTATTACCAACCGGGACTAAAGGTCCTCCTGCTTGGGCTCCCCGCAGAGGCCACGTGGAGCCCCTTCTGTCCCGGTTTGTAAGAGAACCGGGACTAAAGGTTTTGGGCTTTATCCCGACCCTTTAGTCCCGGTTCCAGAACCGGGACAAATGGGCCTTACGAACCGGGACAAATGGGCCTTTTTCTACTAGTGTCTCTCTCCCACCATTCTTTACCTTGTCCTTCTCATCATCCAATTGTGCCTTTTGGAAAGAAAAACCGCGAATACACAAAGTTTACGTATCATTCATTGATAGATAGAAGAGAAATAACAGAGACATATAAGAAAAAAAAGGGAGAAGCACCACACAATATATGCAAAAGCAGAAAGGGATACAACACATCATAAAACTCTCCTATCTCAAACTTCGACCGACATGGCAAAGAGGCGAGATACAAAGGTATCGAGACCGCGTCGCGACCAACGCCGGGCACCATCATTGCACGACCACAACTTCAGGACGAACTAGATCAACATACCTCCCACCTATGCCCCTAGAGGATTGGAAAGCAGGGTGAATGACCTGGCCGGATTAGAAGGAGAAGCCATGGAAAGAGCGCTGCCAAGGCCGTACATAGCGCCCAGGATGTCCACACCAAGAGGAGTAGTCCGGACCAGCAATGCGTCTGAAGTTTTTGAATCCAACACCAAACACACCACAAGCAACAAGACAACACCTTCAAGAAGGATAAAGCGCCGAGACGCCATCATCGTCCGATCTAGTGAACAAGATCTAGGGTTTGCCCCGATACTCGCTTAGGGGCGTGGAGAAGAGGCCATGAAGGCACCTCCAAGAAGGGGACGTCACCCGCAGGTGTCGCTGCCGACTTTCGCCCCGACCAAAATCTGCACAATCCCTGTTGGACCAGAATTCAAAGACGCAAAAACCGAAGCAAGTCGAGACCACAACCACCGGAAGAAGAGATGCACCAATCAACGGGGAAGGTGACAATGGGTGCCGCTGGACGCTCCACCATAAACACCCACCATGGGACAGATCAAGCAGGGGAATCCCGATTCCACCACCCATGGCGCACCACAGCAAAGTCAAGGGGAGAGGCATGGCTCGAATCCTAGGACAAGGCTCTGCCATCGGGAGGACGCCGGACAACTGAAGGCCAGGGCGTCATCGGCCCAACCAAGGCCAGCCAGAGAGGAGGCACGACCGGGACAAGGTCTTGCCACCGGGAGGGCACCGGACGGCCATGGCCAAAAGAGTGGATAGTTGAACATGGTGGAGCGTAGGGGAAGGCAGGGGAGGGTGGACGCACCACACTGGGGTGGCGCCGGTGACGACTGTGGGGAAGGACCACGACAGCGACACGAGATCCGTCGTTGGAGGGGCGCCGTCCGGAGGGCCACCAGGAGGCGCGCGCGGGGGGGGGGGGTCTGCCTCGAAGAGGTGCATTGACATCCACCAAACCAATGGGAGTGACGTCGATAAGCCACCAGGAAGGTGGGCTGCCAGTCGTGTGGCTCCGCACGAGGAGAGCCGTGTCATGGGGGGAGACCCTGCCACCATCACCACCATGACACGGGCTTTGCCTGAGGGTGGCCTATGGCGGCGACGAGGGAGGTAGCTGGAGGGGGGTTGACACAGTTCGAGGTTGTTGCCCGTGTCGCCTAGCTAGGTGATGTAGGGGCCGACGTGGATGACCTTGGTACCTTCTCAATTTTTAGTTGATCGACCTCTGTCCTTAGCCTCTCAGTTTCATCCTTCCAGCTGGCCTCTCGATCTCCACAATTTTGATACACCCCCATACGTGCATTCAAGTTTGCTTCTAGGAAATCTGGTGAATCTCCATACGCTTGAGCTGGAGGGTTTATAGGGGCATACCATCTTTTTTTCATGGTCGATGGTACGGCTAACCATCATGTCTTATTAGGTAATATACGTGAGATCTTGTACTAAGGTGCAGGCCAAAGCCTCCTCGATAGAGCCTGCTCTAGTCCCTCCTCCTAGGTTCGCCGCGCTCGCCTAGGGTGGTCTGCTACTCGCGTTCGCCGGGGTCCCCTCTTCCCCAGCCTTGGGGTCCCCGGACCTGGAGCCACCTCCGCCCTTGGACCTAGCAGCGGTGACCCCTACCGCGGCCGGCCCCAAGCTTCAGGGCGGGGCTTCTCCGCTGGTGGCTGCGCGCTAGAGTGCGAGGCTCAGCCAGTCTCGGGTTCTCCTGGATGGCCGTGTCCCGACGATCCAGGAGATGGCCGCTATGCGGGCGGCTGCTTGCGACTTGTCTTCAGGTACCCCCACCATCCCTTCTGATCCTTCTAGTTTTGGTTCTCGATTTTTTGTGCTTGGCTGTGTTCCGTTGTCTCATCTGGCAGAGGTGGCCACCGATAGTGGCATTGTGTTCCGTGGCAAGAAGGGGCCCATCCTTGAGCAGATTTCTGCTATCTGCGCTAAGGAGAGGCTCGATGGGGCGTTGTCTGAAGCCCGTGCTTGTGCTGTGTGTGGTGAACCCAGCACCCCGGCGCACACTGACCCTGGTCATAGAGAGACCAGGGATGGTGCAGTGCCCCCGATGGAGACTATGTCGGAGACGCCCTGGCAGTTCCCCCTCGGTGAGGGCGCTACGTGGGCGTCCCCCCACACATCTCAATCCCACTGGACACTGAATAGAGGTGTGTGGGTCTAGTTCTAGGTTCGGTTCCCTCTGACCAGAGGCTTCCGCTGCCCCCTCTACGTGGGGGCGACGTGACCGTCCGGTGAAGGCTCTCCCTCGACCCGCGATTGACGGGCGGGCTAGCTCGGCCCCGCTTGCGGGGCCTAGGGACTCCACTAAGGTTATTAAATGAAGCTCCTATGTTGGAACATTAGGGGCTTTGGCCTCACTGGCCGGTGGTGGCAGCTCATCGAGTATTTGCAACAAGAAGAGATTGACATTGTGGGACTTCAGGAGACGATTCGCCAGGATTTTAGTATGCATGAGCTCCAGGGGCTCTCCCGCCACCAGTTTGCCTGGCAGTGGTTGCCTGCTACGGCTCAATGTGGGGGCATCTTGCTCGGAGTCAGGGTGGATGCTTTCTCGGTTGAGGATATGGACCAAGGGGAATTCTTCCTGAGCATGTCCATCATCGACCGACGAGTCCACCTTAGTTGGGAGGTGATTTTCGTCTATGGTCCTACGGATCATGGGTGCTCTGCCGACTTCCTCGCCGAGCTGAAAAATAAGGTGAAGAGGTGCACCACTCTGGTGGTGGTGACCGGAGACTTCAACCTCATTAGGTGGGATTCTGATAAAAGCTCTCCTAATGATAATCGGGTCAACGTGCGCCTCTTCAACGACTGCATTGCAGACCTTGCGCTCCATGAGATAGCCCGCATAGGGGCTAGGTTCACGTGGACGAATAAGCAGGTGGAAAGTGATGTTCCCATTGTGCTCCCTCAAGGCGGTCACTCGGATTAGCTCTGACCATACCCCCCTGCTTTTCTCGTTGGGGGATGAGCCCCCCCAGGACCCATCGCTTCTGCTTTGAGACGTTCTGGCTAGAGCAACTGGGTTTCTTTGAGTTGGTTCGCGACCGCAGGCTAGAGGTGGTCGCGTCTCCGCCTCGTGTGTTTTGTGCTATGGATGTCTGGCCCCACTGTGCTAAATTGGCTTGTTAGGCCATGAAGGGCTGGGGACGAACCTGGGTGCTGATCTCCAGGCCCGTAAAGGGGCCCTTCTGGATCAGATTAAGGTGCTGGATGGCCTTGCGGCCGGGCCGGGCCTGTCTCCCGAAGACTGGCTTTGGAGATACTCCCTCGAGGCCTCGTTCATGGACATCTACAAGAGTGAGGAGCTGTTCTGGAAGCGTCGAGGGGGCCAGAACTGGCTCCTTAGGGGGATGCGAACACTGCCTACTTTTAGGTGATTGCTAATGGCCGCAGGAGGAATGTGTCATCCCTATCACATATGTGCCATCCCTTTCCTCTGGGATAGGGATGTTCTCCTAGAGAGCCCAAATGACATCTTCTCCCATATTTACTCCTTTTATAAGGAGTTGTTCTTGGTTGAGCCGCGTGGAGTCGTCTCCCTCTGCACCGACTTCTGGCCGCTTGCTCACCATGTCTCCGATGCAAAGAATGCAGAGCTTACTCTCCCATTCTCCCCTGAGGAGGTGGATTGGGCGATTGCTTCTATGAAAGCTTGCTCGGCCTCGGGGCCGAATGGTCTCCTTGTAGTTTTCTTTCAGAAATTCTGGGAGATCTTGCGTCCGGTCATTATGCCCATGTTCCATGAGTTTTATATCGGAACCCTGGACATGGCTAGGATTAACTATGGTGTCATATCTCTGATCTCCAAAGTAGTTGGGGCTACGGATATTCGGCAATTCTGCCGCATCACGATGATCAACATGTTGGAGCATATCTTTGTGAAGGTTTGCACGACCCGTTTATCCCCCGTGGCGGAAAGGATTGGCCACCCCTTCAGTCCGTGTTCCTGAAGGGTAGGCGGATCCATGACGGGATTCTTGCCCTTCACGAGATTGTCCACGAGGTGGCGTCGAAGGGGCTTAAGGGGGTCTTCCTCAAGTTGGACTTCCAGAAGGCATATGACCGTCTCGACTTGTCCTTTTTGAGGTTGGTGATGCAGCGACAAGGATCTGACGAGAGGTGGTGTTCCTAGATCATGCAACTGGTTAGATCTGGTAACACGGCGATCAACATCAATGGCGAAGTGGGACCCTTCTTCCAGGCTTCCAAGGGGGTAAAGCAAGGGGACCCTGTATCACCCTTGCTTTTCAACCTCGTAGTCGATGCCCTCGCCGGCATCCTTGATAAGGCCAAGCTAATCGACCACCTTAAGGGTGTGGTTGGTCACCTCATTCCGGATGGAGGAGTTACCCACTTGCAGTATGAGGACGACACCATGATTATGGTAGTAGGCTCAGATTTGGACATTGTTAATCTTAAGTTCCTTTTGCTTTGCTTTGAGGAAATGTCTGAACTTAAGATTAACTTTGATAAGAGCAAGGTTGTGGTCCTTGTCTACTCCGAGGCTGAGCAACACAGGATCACGGATAACCTCAATTGTAGGTTGGCTTCCTTCCCCATATCTTACTTCGGGATGCCCCTGGCTGAGTCCAGGATCTTGGTGAGCAGGTATGATCCGCTTGTGGGACGAGTAACGTCCCGTGCGGAGCCTTGGTGCGGTAGGTTCACTTCTAAGGGCAACAAGACTATCCTCATTAGCTCTAACTTTGCCAGCCTCCCCATGTATATGATGGGGATGTACATCTTGCCTGGAGGTGTGCATAGTTCCTTTGACAAGGAGCTGGCTAGGTTCTTCTGGCAGGCAGGGGATGGTCGACCTAAATACCATATGGTGAAATGGGCTGACATCTGCCTGCCGAAGGGCCGAGAGGGGTTGGGCATCCCCGCGTCTCGCCGTATGAACGTTGCGCTCATGCTTCGTTGGGTTTGGCGGATCTTGCGGGGAGATGGAGGTTTGTGGCTGCAGCTGATTGAGTCCAAGTACTTGTAGGGTCAGCTCCTCTTGGCCTGCTCGCACTCGGCTGGGTCCTAGTTTTGTAAATCTATCCAAGACATCAAGGATGAGATTAGGTTGGGTTTGCGGTTCTTGGTTGGCAATGGGTCTGGGACCTAGTTTTGGTTGGACCCCTGGCTTGATGGAGAGCCTCTCGCTTGCGGTTTCTGAGGCTCTTTGCGATTTGTGACGACCCAGATGTTCTTGTTGTAGGAGATATGCCCAAGGGGCAATAATAAATGTTATTGATTATCTCCCTGTTCATAATTAGGTTTATGTTCCATGCTATAACTGCTATGGTTCTTGAGTCTACAATAACCACGAGGCTTGAAGGAAGACTCATATGCATGTGTGGAATAATAAATGGTAAATTGTATTCCTAGTCTGGCCTCTAAGACTGGCTCAAGTATTGCATGATGATCCTGTTTTCCTGATCGTGGGCATGGCTATGCCGGCAATTTTGAGGGCACAATGTTAGAAGAACATTTGTGTTGAACCGACCCGAATTGATGTTATGCTATGAGATACATTCGTCATAAGTTAATGGTAAATAACACAGAGAAGTTAATGTTTGCATAATTCCTTAGACCATGAGAGTATCGAGTTTCTTCATGCTTGCTTCATGAACTTTGGGGTTTGTTAAACGTCATCCGTAAATGGGTGGCTATTACGACGGCTTACGGGTTCATGGAAAAGTATGTCAAGTAACTTGATAGCTCAAGATTGGGATTTGCTCCTCCGACGATGGAGAGATATCTCTAGGCCCTCTCGGTGTTACGGTATCCATCATCGTCTGGCCAGACACTTTGTGATTTGATCACGGGGATGCCGGAACACGGGAACGAGAAAAGAGAACAATACCGGTAACGAGGTAACTGGCATAGTGGACAAGTTGTTGATCCACGGGGATGCCAACATGTCTCACCTCGGGTATTTGTAACATATCGCGATGCAACAGGAATAGCACACGGCAACTGGAGGTTCACTCGAATATTCATTCGTGTGGGTATAGGGGTCAATATGGGTGTCCACGGCTCTGATGTTGATCATTGATCAGAAGGGGTTCCAGGTCATGTCTATGCTTCACCGAACCTATAGGGTCACACACTTATAAGGGTCATCTATCTGCTGAATACTAGATACGGAGTCTGACAGAAAATCACCGAAAAAGTTTCGGACACCGGAAAAGTTTCGGATAGCGGAAAAGTTCCGCAGAGAGAACACCGGAGCAGTTTCGGTAAAACTGAAAAGTTGTTTCAGGGGATACCATTAAGTCAAATTGGTTTTGGCACATGCTTTATAATTCTTGGAGGGTGCCAGAATCATTCTGGAAACTTTTGGGAATTTTTCGGAAGAAAAACCGGAAATGTTCCGGAGCTGTCGGAACCGCTTCACATGCTTTTCGCAGATGAAAATCACTAATCCGGAATTGTTTCGGATCGCATTGAAAATTATTTTAGTGGGTGCTAGAAATGTTCTAAGCCCACATAAATATTTTCAATTCGAACGGACACTGAAAAATGTCGTCATGAATAGTGAAAGTGCTTTTTGGATTACTTTATTGGAAACACTATTGTAAATAGTGGAAACACTACTTGTGAATAGTGGAAACACTACTTGTGAATAGTGGAAACACTATTTGTGAATAGTAGAAACACTATTTCTGAATAGTGGAAACACTATTTGTGAATAGTGGACATACTATTAGGGGATGATGCAGGCATGGTGATGCAGGAAACACTATTTGGAGGCTTTCCCTTTATGTCCTTGTGGTGTGCTCACCTCATGGGCATTTTGGTAATTCCAAGTCCCATCCTCCCCCTTGGTTTTCCTATAAATAGAGGTGAATTGGATGCCCACAAACTCACTCCTTCTCACATACAAGTGCCATTGCAATGATCTGGCTTCTTCTCTCCCTCCCAGCGAAATAGTTTCATAGAGCCGAAAGGTTGTCTGGGTTCCGGCAGGAACTAGTTCTGGATGGCGAAGCCCTGCCGGATAGATGACACCGTATGTGTGCAACTCTGTAGAGAGATCGTAGTTTCGGTCTTAGTTCGAGAGTGCCTCCCGAAGGGCTGTCCGTGTGACCGTCCGAGGTTCGAAGGTCCTCCCGAAGGGCTGTCCGAGTGACAGTCCAAGTTTTGGAGGTCCTCCCGAAGGGCTGTCCGCGACACCGTCTGGGGGACTGTCTGACCGCCTCCCGGAGTGCTGTCCAAGGGGCAGATGAGGGTATACATCCTCATGGTTGGGAGGTTGTAAATCCTAGCTGCGGGGATCTGCACCGTCGATCGTCATCGACTCTACTTCCGCTGCGCTACGAGTCGGTAACGAAAATGATCAAACCTTGTATGCAGTCTCCATAGTGGTCCTGGGCTGGTGCGTAGGTCAGAATTTTTTTGTTTTCTGCTGCGTTACCCTACACTTGTATCTGCGGCTGCTTTGGATGACGGGTGGAATATTGCGTTCCGCCGCTCATTCGGACCAGCCGAGGTACATGAATGGACTTTCTTGAGGGAAGTAGTCCCTCTTCTGATCTCCTCGGACCCTGGCACTGTTTCTTGGAGTCTTTCTCATTCGGGAGAATTCTTCGTTAGTTCGGCTTATCAGGCGCTTTGCCGGTTGCCGGTTCTTCAGTGGTTATCCCCACTTTGGAAGGCCCCGATGCCCCTAAAGATCAAGATTTTTGTTTGGCAGCTTCTCCGAGACCGTTTACCTTCGGGGACCGAGGTGTTGAAACGCCACGGTCCGGGAAATGACCTTTGCCCCCTTTGCCGCATCTCGGAAATGGGAGCACACATTTTGTTCTCTTGCATAGCAGCGCATGCGCTTTGGCGCTTTGTGCGTGAGGCTTTGGGACCGGAGTGGGAGGACCATGACCTTGCAGAGTTTCTGTAGGTAAGGGCCACTCAGGTTGGCCGTAAGCGCCGACTGTTCTGGCTAGTCTTCGCAGCTATGATGTGGACTATTTGGACTACTCGCAATAAGATGGTGATTGAGTGGGTGTTCCCGCAGCGTGCACCACAGGCATCCGCTCGTTAGGCCCCGAGACTGTGACCGGCTTCAGCTTTATTTGGACGCCCTGTTGACGTCCGCGCGTCGGCTCTCCGACCGTTCGCCTGCCTCTTAGCTTGCCCCTGGTGGCCTTTTATGTTTCTTCTCCTTTCATTTGGGCGTGATTGTGTCGTGGCCCCAACAATTTTCTTTTATGACTCTAAATGGGTAGTGGTTGTATGGATGTTGTATGGATGTTTGCTTTATAGATAAAGTAGGGCGAAAGCCTATTTCGAGACGTATGGCCTTGACGAATGTGACATCCTTCGTTGTCTTACTATGGCATGAATGAACCACCTCTCGTTGCCTACGGTTACCACACTTGACAGTTGGGACCAATCTTCCCTTGAACATCGGTTCTGGAAGTCAAAGATCACGAGTCAACTTGGCTAAAATGTGATAGAACATAGTTCATTGCTCCTCCTTGTCCGTCAATCTCAAACCCGGTCTAGCTGTCCATCTACATTTTGAGAAAGAAAGAGATTCAAAAATCTATGATGGATGAAGTACACTAGATAAAATGAGAACATTTACAAAGAGTAACTAATTAATATATCTAATTATATAACTATCTTTATTTGTTACGTTATTATTACAAGCATTTTAATTACAAGCATGTATCTTTGCCTCACACAAAGTTTTTTCCTACGTTTTTTACACTAAACTAGCTAACTAACTTAGCATCTAATATAGCTAGCTACCTAACTATCTAACAATTAACTAACTAGCATATAGTATATCTAGCTTACTATCTAACAATTAACTAACTATAACTATCATTTGCAAATATTTCAACACATACTTTTTTTTGAGAGTACGCCAATGGCGTACCATATTTTTATAGAAGGCAGAAAGACATTTACAAGAAGCCCGATCCGGATGTGAACATTCGGCGGCTAGGTACAACTCCACACCACTCCTATCCTATGTAAGCTAACTCCTCACAAAACGATGTAACCCTCCAACACCCAATCATGCTTGCCGCCAGTCGGCAATCTCGTCTAGGACCATAGAAGATAAAGTTTGCGGAGGTTTCTGCTGCTCTAGTTTGTTGAAAACTCTGGCCTTCCTTTGCTTCCAAAGTGCCCATGTCGTAGCAGTGATCAACGTGTCAAAACCTCCTCGAATACGGCCGGTGAAGATAGTCCTCTCTCTTAGCCATCAGTCACCGAATCTGTCAGTGTTCATGGGGTTATTGATATTGAGACCAAGCCTGTCAAAGATCGCATGCCATACCTCCCGTGCATACGTGCAGCCGACCAAGATGTGCTCTATGTTATCCTCCGCTTGTACACAAGTATAGCAATTCAAGGGTTGGTCCAGGAGTCCATGTGTCGCTCGTCGATTCGACGTCCACACTCTGTGTTGGAGCGCAAGCCAAACGAAGAGCTTACATTTGAGTGGCAGCCAACTCTTCCATGTGCAGTCTGCTGTGGGTGATCTCGGAAGGTTGGACCACATGTTGTTGTAGACAGACTTAGTCATGTATTCGCCGATGGCCGAGCACGGCCAGCAGAACTTGTCGGGCATGTCTAGGTGTTTGGCTACTGTGGTGATCGCCTGTACTAGATACATGCATTGCATCATAGCCATGATGGAGCTCTCGGTCTCGCAATCGTCCCACCAACGATCATTCTCCAAAGCCTTTTGGACCGTGCAGGAGTTTACCACCCGTGTTTGTACAGAGGCTACAATCAACAGGGCGATATCCACCGCCGAATAGCCATGGATCCATTTGTCTCACCAGAATAGTACTCTCTCGCCTGATCCCACCTCAATGCTCACTAGAGTATCGAACACTAGCCTCACGTCCTTGTCCTCAACCATCGATAACCCTTGACATGATCGACGTTGGTCCGTCCGCTTTAACCATTCCCATCGGACTCGTAGCGCAAGATCTTGTGCTTTCAGGTTTTTGATGCCCAGTCCGCCCATGCACTTAGGTTTGCAGATAGTGTCCCGTGCCACTAGGTATAAGTGCGCATTTCTTGATGTGTGTGTTGGAAATATGCCCTAGAGGCAATAATAAAATGGTTATTATTGTATTTCCTTGTTCATGATAATTGTCTATTGTTCATGCTATAATTGTGTTAACCGGAAACCATAATACATGTGTGAATACATAGACCACAACATGTCCCTAGTAAGCCTCTAGTTGGCTAGCTCGTTGATCAATAGATGGTCACGGTTTCATGACCATGGACATTGGATGTCGTTGATAACGGGATCACATCATTAGGAGAATGATGTGATGGACAAGACCCAATCCTAAGCATAGCACAAAGATCGTGTAGTTCGTTTGCTAAAGCTTTTCAATGTCAAGTGTCATTTCCTTAGACCATGAGATTGTGTAACTCCCGGATACCGTAGGAATACTTTGGGTGTGCCAAACGTCACAACGTAACTGGGTGGCTATAAAGGTACGCTACGGGTATCTCCGAAAGTATTTGTTGGGTTGGCACGAATCGAGATTGGGATTTGTCACTCCGTGTGACGGAGAGGTATCTCTGGGCCCACTCGGTAAGACATCATCATTATGAGCTCAATGTGACTAAGGAGTTAGTCACGGGATGATGTATTACGGAACGAGTAAAGAGACTTGCCGGTAACGAGATTGAACAAGGTATGGGGATACCGACGATCGAATCTCGGGCAAGTACCATACCGATAGACAAAGGGAATTGTATACGGGATTAATTGAATCCCCGACATCGTGGTTCATCCGATGAGATCATCGTGGAGTACGTGGGAGCCAACATGGGTATCCAGATCCCGCTATTGGTTATTGGCCGGAGAAGTGTCTCGGTCATGTCTACGTGTCTCCCGAACCCGTAGGGTCTACACACTTAAGGTTCGATGACGCTAGGGTTATAGGGAAATGGTATACGTGATTACCGAAGGTTGTTCGGAGTCCCGGATGAGATCCCGGACGTCACGAGGAGCTCCGGAATGGTCCGGAGGTAAAGATTGATATATAGGAAGTCCAGTTTTGGTCACCGGAAAGTTTTCGGGCTCATCGGTAGTGTACCGGGAGTGCCGGGAGGGTGCCGGAGGACCCCCGAGAGGGGTGTGACGACCAAAGGACCTCATGGGCCCTTAGAGGAGGTGTGCCAGCCCATATTGGGTCGGCCAAGACCATCTATGTGGGCCCATGAGGCTGGAGATAAGGAGATAAGGCAAAAGGGATTTAAAAGGAGGAGATCCACCTCCCTTGTGGGAGGTGGACTCTCCCTTTAATTCGGCCGGCCCTCTCCTCTTTGGAGTAGAGGCCAAGCCAGCCCTCCACGTCCCTCCTCCTATATATACTTGAGGTTTTGGATGTTTTGATGGAGGATTTGATCTCTCTCTCTCTCTCACGGCGAAGCCCTACCTCTCTTCTTCCTCCTCCGCAGCGCTTAGGCGAAGCCCTGTCGGAATACCTTGCTACTCCACCACCACCACGCCGTCGTGCTGCTGTTGGAGCCCTTCCCCAACCTCTCCTTCCTCCTTGCTGGATCAAGGTGTTGGAGACGTCACCGGGCTGCACGTGTGTTGAACGCGGAGGTGCCGTCCGTTCGGCACTTGATCGGATCTACCGTGATCTGAATCGCTGCGAGTACGACTCCATCAACCGCGTTCTTGTAACGCTTCCGCTTAGCGATCTTCAAAGGTATGAAGATGCAATATCTCCCCTCTCGTTGCTGGTTTCTCCATAGATAGATCTTGGTGAACGTAGGAAAATTTTGATTTACTACTACGTCTCCCAACAGTGGCATCATGAGCTAGGTCTATGCGTAGAATCTATGCACGAGTAGAACACAAAGTAGTTGTGGGCGTCGATTTTGTTAATATGCTTGCCGTTACTAGTCTTATCTTGATTCGACGGTATTGTGGGATGAAGCGGCCCGGACCAACCTTACACGTACGCTTACGTGAGACCGGTTCCACCGCCTGACATGCACTAGTTGCATAAGGTGGCTAGCGGGTGTCTGTCTCTCCCACCTTAGTCGGATTGGATTCGATGAAAAGGGTCCTTATGAAGGGTAAATAGCAATTGGCATATCACGTTGTGGTTTTGACGTAGGTAAGAAACGTTCTTGCTAGAAACCTATAGCAACCACGTAAAAACTTGCAACTACAAATTAGAGGACGTCTAACTTGTTTTTGCAGCATATGCCGTGTGATGTGATATGGCCAAAAGGATGTGATGTGATGCATTGTGATGTATGAGATTGATCATGTTCTTGTAATAGGGTTCACGACTTGCATGTCGATGACTATGACAACCGGCAGGAGCCATAGGAGTTGTCTTATATTATTGTATGACCTGCGTGTCAATCATAAACGCCATGTAATTACTTTACTTTATTGCTAAACGTTAGCTGTAGTAGTAGAAGTAATAGTTGGCGAGACAGCTTCATGAAGACACAATGATGGAGATCATGATGATGGAGATCATGGTGTCGTGCCGGTGACAGTGATGATCATGGTGCCCCGAAGATGGAGATCAAAGGAGCAAGATGATATTGGCCATATCATGTCACTATATTGATTGCATGTGATGTTTATCATGTTTACATCTTATTTGCATAGAACGACGGTAGTAAATAAGATGATCTCTCAATAAAATTTCAAGAAAGGTGTTCACCCTAACTGTGCACCGTTGCTAAGGATCGTCGTTCCGAAGCACCACGTGATGATCGGGTGTGATAGGTTCTAACGTTCGCATACAACGGGTGTAAGCCAGATTTACACATGCGAAACACTTAGGTTGACTTGACGAGCCTAGCATGTACAGACATGGCCTCGGAACACGGAAGACCGAAAGGTCGAACATGAGTCGTATAGAAGATACGATCAACATAGAGATGTTCACCATGGATGACTAGTCCGTCTCACGTGATGATCGGACACGGGCTAGTTGACATGGATCATGTATCACTTGGAAGACTAGAGAGATGTCTATCTAAGTGGGAGTTCATTAATAATTTGATTAAGTGAACTTAATTATCATGAACTTAGTCTAAAAATGTCCTTGCAAATTATGTCGTAGATAGCTCGCGCTGTAGCTCCACAGTTTTATTGATACAATCCTAGAGAAAAGTAAGTTGAAAGTTGATGGTAGCAATAATGCGGACTGGGTCCGTGATCTGAGGATTGTCCTCATTGCTGCACAGAAAGCTTATGTTTTTTGATGTACCGCTAATTGCACCACTCCCTCAAGTGTTGTCTGTAGATGTTGTGAACATATGACAGGCACTTTTTGGTGACTACATGATAGTTCAATGCGTCATGCATTGCGGCTTAGAATTGAGGCTCCAAAACGTTTTGAACGTCACGGAACATATGAGATGTTCTAGGAGCTGAGATTGTGATCTCAGGCTCGTGCCTATGTTGAGAGGTATGAGACCTCCAACAAGATTCTTTGTCTATAAGATAAAGGAGAATAGCTTAATCGGTGAGCGTGTGCTCAGATTGTCTGGGTGCTACAATCACTTGAATCAAGTGGGAGTTAATCTTCCAGATGAGATAGTGATTAATGCAGTTCTCCAAGTCACTGCCACCAAGCTACTAGAGCTTCGTGATGAACTATAACATGCCAGGGATGGATAAGATGATCCCTGAGTTGTTCGTGATGTTTGACACCATGAAGGTAGAAATCAAGAAGGAGCATCAAGTGTTGATGGTTAAGTGAAACCACTAGTTTCAAAAGGGGCAAGGGCAAGAACGGAAAACTTCAGGAATGACAAGCCAGTTGTTGCTCTAGTGAAGAAACCCAAGGTTGAGCCCGAACCCGAGACTAAGTGCTTCTGTTATGAGGAGAATGTTCGCTGAAGCGGAAAACCCCTAGATGCTTGGTAGATAAGAAGGCTGGTAATGTCAATGGAAGTATATTTGATATACGTGTTAGTGATGTGTACCTTGCTGGTACTCCTAGTAGCACCTGGTATTGGATACCGGTTCGGTTGCTAAGTGTTAGCAACTCGAAATAAAAGCTACGGAGTAAATGGAGACTAGCTAGGTGAAAGGTGACGATGTGTGTTGGAAGTATTTCCAAGATTGATGTGATCACCATCGCACGCTCTCTCTACCTTCAGGATTTGTGATAAACCTAAATAAATGTTATTTGGTGTTTGCGTTGAGCATGAACGTGATTAGATCATGATTAGTGCGATACGGTTATTCATATAAGTTAGAGAATAATGGTTATTCTGTTTACATGGATAATGCCTTCAATGGTCATGCACCCACTCGAAATGGTTTATCGAATCATGATCGTAGTAGTACACATATTCATAACATTGGTACCAAAAGATACAAAGTTAATAATGATAGTACCACATGCTTGTGGCACTGCCACGTAATGTCATATTGGTATAAATCGCATGAAAGAAACTCCATGCTGATGGATTTTTGACTCACTCGATTTCGAATCGGTTGAGACATGCGAGCCATGCCTCTTGGGCAAGATGACTGAGACCCCGTCATCCAATATGATGGAGCGGGCAAGTGGCTTATTGGAATTAATACATGTTGATGTATGTGGTCCAATGAGTGTTGAAACACACAGTGGATATCGTTGTTTTACCTTCACTGATGATTTGAGTAAATATGGGGATATTTACTTAATGAAACACGATTCTGAAATGTTTGAAAGGTTCAAGGAGTTTCAGAGTGAAGTTAAAGATCATCGTGACAAGAAGATAAATGTCTATGATATGATCATGGAGGTGATATCTAAGTTACGAGTTTGGTATGCAATTTTAGACAATGTGGAAATTGTTTCACAGATCACGCCTCCTGGAACACCATAGTGTGATGGTGTGTTCGAACGTCATAGTCGTGCTCTATTGGATATAGTGAGTACTATGATGTCTCTTATCGTTTTACCACTATCATTATGGGGTTATGCATTAAAGACAAATCCATTCACTTTAATAGGGCACCATCTAAGTCTGTTGAGATGACACCGTGTGAATTATTGTTTGATAGAAGCCTAAGCTGTCATTTCTTAGTATTTGGGGCTGCGACGCTTATGTGAAAATGGGTTTTTCACATAGTGAGCTCGAACCCAAAGCAGACAAATGCATCTTCATAGAATACCCTAATGAGACATTGGGTATACATTCTATCTCAGATCCAAGCGCAAAAGGTGTTTGTTGCTAAGAACGGGTCCTTTCTTGAGAAAGAGTTTCTCTCGAGAGAATTGAGTGGGAGGAAGATAGAACTTGATAAGGTTGTTGAACCTTTGTTTCAACCAGAGAATAGCGCAACACAGAAAGATGTTTCTGTGGAGCCTACTCAGTTGAAAAGGAAGTTAATGATGATGATCATGAAGCTTCGGATCAAGTCACTATCGAACCTCGTAGGTCGACAAGGACGCGTACTGCTCCTGAGTAGTACGACAACCCTGTCTTGGAAATCATGTTGTCGGACAACGATGAACCTACGTACTATGGAGAAGCGATGGTGGGCCCGGATTCCAACAAATGGCTAGGAGCCATGAAATCCGAGAAAGGATCCATGTATGAAAACCAAGTATGGACTTTGGTAGCCTTGCCTGTTGAATGGCGGGTCATTGAGTACAAATGGACCTTTGAGATAAACATAGACACTAATGGTGAAATGTCACCGTTTATAAAGCTCGACTTGTCGCAAAGAAGTTTCCGCCAAGTTCAAGGAGTTGACTGCAATGAGATTGTCTCATCTGTAGCGATGCTAAAAGTCTATTAAAATTTTGTTAGCAGTTGCTGCATTTTTTGATTATGAAATCTGGCAGATGGATGACAAAACAAGGTTTCCGTAATGGTTTCTGTGAGGAAGAGTTGTATGTGATACAACCAGAAGGTTTTGTCAATCCTAAGGATGCTAATAATATGCAAACTCCAGCGATCCTTCTATGGACTGGAGCAAGAATCTCGGAGTTGGAATATATGCTTTGATGAGGTGATCAAAGTGTTTAAGTTTATACAAAGTTTATGAGAAACTTGTATTTGCAAGAAAGTGAGTGGGAGCACTATAGAATTTCTTATAAGAATATGTAGTTGACATATTATTGATCGGAAATGATGTAGAATTTCTGGAAGAGCATGAAGGGTTGTTTGAAAAGTTTTTTTTTCAAAGGAAGACCCAGATAAAGCTACTATTTTATTGAGCATCAAGATCTACAGGGATAGATCTATTCGCTTGATAAGTTTTTTCGACGAAGACATACCGCGACAAGTTTTTGAAGGAGTTCAAAATAGATGGGTCAAAGAAGGAGTTCTTGACTATATTGTAAGGTGTGAAATTGAGTAAGACTCAATACCCGACCACGGCAGAAGATAAAGAAGAGATGAGTGTCATCTCCTATGCTTTAGCCATAGGCTCTATATAGTATGCCATGCTGTGTACCGCACCTGTGTGTGCCTTGCCATGAGTCTGTCAAGGGGTACAAGAGTGATCCAAGAGTGGATCACTGGACAGCGGTCAAAGTTAGCCTTAGTAACTTGAGAACTAAGGAAATATTTCTCGATTATGGAGGTGATAAAGAGTTCATCATAAAGTGTTACGATGATGCAAGCTTTAAAACCAATCCGGATGACTCTTAGTAGAAATCCAGCTACGTATAGTGGAGCAGCCATTTGGAATAGCTCCAAGTGGAGCATGGGAGTAGCATCTACAAATATGACATGGAAAGTTTGCAAGGTACACACGGATCTGAATGTCGCAGACCCGCTGACTAAAAACCTCTTTCACGAGCAGAACATGAACAAACCCCAGAACTTATTGGGTGTTAATCACATGATGATATGATCACATGGTGATGTAAGTGTTAATCACATGGTGATGTGAACTAGATTATTGACTCTAGTGCAAGTGGGAGACTGTTGGAAATATGCCCTAGAGGCAATAATAAAATGGTTATTATTGTATTTCCTTGTTCATGATAATTGTCTATTGTTCATGCTATAATTGTGTTAACCGGAAACCATAATACATGTGTGAATACATAGACCACAACATGTCCCTAGTAAGCCTCTAGTTGGCTAGCTCGTTGATCAATAGATGGTCACGGTTTCATGACCATGGACATTGGATGTCGTTGATAACGGGATCACATCATTAGGAGAATGATGTGATGGACAAGACCCAATCCTAAGCATAGCACAAAGATCGTGTAGTTCGTTTGCTAAAGCTTTTCAATGTCAAGTGTCATTTCCTTAGACCATGAGATTGTGTAACTCCCGGATACCGTAGGAATACTTTGGGTGTGCCAAACGTCACAACGTAACTGGGTGGCTATAAAGGTACGCTACGGGTATCTCCGAAAGTATTTGTTGGGTTGGCACGAATCGAGATTGGGATTTGTCACTCCGTGTGACGGAGAGGTATCTCTGGGCCCACTCGGTAAGACATCATCATTATGAGCTCAATGTGACTAAGGAGTTAGTCACGGGATGATGTATTACGGAACGAGTAAAGAGACTTGCCGGTAACGAGATTGAACAAGGTATGGGGATACCGACGATCGAATCTCGGGCAAGTACCATACCGATAGACAAAGGGAATTGTATACGGGATTAATTGAATCCCCGACATCGTGGTTCATCCGATGAGATCATCGTGGAGTACGTGGGAGCCAACATGGGTATCCAGATCCCGCTATTGGTTATTGGCCGGAGAAGTGTCTCGGTCATGTCTACGTGTCTCCCGAACCCGTAGGGTCTACACACTTAAGGTTCGATGACGCTAGGGTTATAGGGAAATGGTATACGTGATTACCGAAGGTTGTTCGGAGTCCCGGATGAGATCCCGGACGTCACGAGGAGCTCCGGAATGGTCCGGAGGTAAAGATTGATATATAGGAAGTCCAGTTTTGGTCACCGGAAAGTTTTCGGGCTCATCGGTAGTGTACCGGGAGTGCCGGGAGGGTGCCGGAGGACCCCCGAGAGGGGTGTGACGACCAAAGGACCTCATGGGCCCTTAGAGGAGGTGTGCCAGCCCATATTGGGTCGGCCAAGACCATCTATGTGGGCCCATGTGGCTGGAGATAAGGAGATAAGGCAAAAGGGATTTAAAAGGAGGAGATCCACCTCCCTTGTGGGAGGTGGACTCTCCCTTTAATTCGGCCGGCCCTCTCCTCTTTGGAGTAGAGGCCAAGCCAGCCCTCCACGTCCCTCCTCCTATATATACTTGAGGTTTTGGATGTTTTGATGGAGGATTTGATCTCTCTCTCTCTCACGGCGAAGCCCTACCTCTCTTCTTCCTCCTCCGCAGCGCTTAGGCGAAGCCCTGTCGGAATACCTTGCTACTCCACCACCACCACGCCGTCGTGCTGCTGTTGGAGCCCTTCCCCAACCTCTCCTTCCTCCTTGCTGGATCAAGGTGTTGGAGACGTCACCGGGCTGCACGTGTGTTGAACGCGGAGGTGCCGTCCGTTCGGCACTTGATCGGATCTACCGTGATCTGAATTGCTGCGAGTACGACTCCATCAACCGCGTTCTTGTAACGCTTCCGCTTAGCGATCTTCAAAGGTATGAAGATGCAATATCTCCCCTCTCGTTGCTGGTTTCTCCATAGATAGATCTTGGTGAATGTAGGAAAATTTTGATTTACTACTACGTCTCCCAACAGTGTGGTTTTGGTAATTGATGACACCCCTATGGACTAATGGTTGCCTTGAGTTTTATTCGAAGGACTTGTCCGTAGGTACTTCTTGAAGTCCATCTGTTGGTTTCAACAAGTTTATATGGTGAACAAGGTGGTATTCAAGGTGTTATCCAAAGGTTGGTCATGTGAGAGTTAAGCTTACTGGAAGCATGTCTTGAAGAACAAGACTGTGTGAGCATTCATGTTTACCTTAAAGACATCATCTTTATGAAGAGAGAAGATAAGATACAAGGTTGATCAAGACTAAGTCAAAGAGTGAACCAAGTTGATCAACACAGAAAGCGTACAAGTTGTACCGAGAAGGATCAAGTGATCCCATGGTATGGTAAGCATTGTCCATTACGCTTTGTGTACTAACCCATGGTCTACGTGAGTGTTCTTTGTAGGGTTAGGTATATTTCCATGGGATTTCATCGAGAGGAAGATCCCATGCAACCCATGGAAGATGACATCAAGTGGTGATCGTCTTCAAGGTTGCGGTGTGCAAGTTCAAGTGAAGCATCACAGAGATACCATGCTTGAGGCTCGCCGTCCATTGTGGTGACAATGGACTTGTGAAGATCTGCCGAAGAGTGGCTCACCCATAGTGGAGCATGGGGGAGCAATCAACTAGTCTTCATCAAGCCGGCGCAATCAAGAAAGGTGGTCCATATTGAGGAAGTCAACACCGTCATCATCTAGCTCAAGTGGACTATGCGCAAGGAAAAGGTTTGAACTTGATAGGGTTTTCTATTTTACCAGTCTCATGGTGGCAGTTGGGAGACCGGGTTATAGGATCAACTGTCGTACTATCAAGGGGGGCTCTCAAGTGAATAGCTTGATGGTATCGTTCATTGAGAGTTCAAACCATTTGCATCCTTGCATCATCATCTTTCTTGGTTCTGTTCGAAATATGCCCTAGAGGCAATAATAAATTAGTTATTATCATATTTCCATGTTCATGATAATTGTTTATTATCCATGCTATAATTGTATTGATCGGAGACTTAAATGCATGTGTCGATACATAGACAAAACCATGTCCCTAGTATGCCTCTAGTAGACTAGCTCGTTGATCAAAAGATGGTTAAGGTTTCCTACTATAATTTTTCCAACAATGCATACTGTGATGTCTCTTATCGTTTTACTACTATAATTTTTGGGCTAATGCATTAGAGACAACTACATTCACTTTAAATAGGGCATCATCTAAATCCGTTGAGATGACACCGTGTGAATTATGGTTTGATAGAAACCTAAGCTATCATTTCTTAATATTTGGGGCTGTGACACTTGTGTGGAAAATGTTTTCACCTAATGAGGTCGAACCCAAGGCGGACAAATGCATCTTCATAGAATACCCTAAGATCAGTTGGGTGAACCTTCAATCTCAGATCCTAGTGCAAAGTGTTTGTTGTTTAAACGGATCCTTTCTCGAGGAAATGTTTCTCGCGAAAGAATTGAGTGGGAGGAAGATAGAACTTGATGAGGTTGTTAAACCTTTGTTCAACCAGAGAGTAGCGCAATGCAGAAAGATGTTTCTGTGAAGCCTACGTTAGTTGAAGAGGAAGTTAATGATGATGATCATGAAGCTTCAGGATCAAGTTACTATCGAACTTCGTAGGTCGACAAGGATGTGTACTGCTCCTAAGTGGTACGACAACTCTGTCTTGGAGATCATATTGTTGGACAACGATGAACCTACGAGCTATGGAGAAGCGATGATGGGCCCGGATTCCGACAAATGGTTGGAGGCCATGAAATCCGAGATAGGATCCATGTATGAAAACCAAGTATAAACTTTGGTAGACTTGCTCGTTGGACGGCAGGTCATTGAGTACAAATGGATCTTTAAAATGAAGACAGACACTGATGGTGAATGTCACTATTTGTAAAGCTCGACTTGTTGCAAAGATGTTTGTGACAAGTTCAAGGAGTTGACTATGATGAGACTTTTTCACTCGTAGTGGTGCTAAAGTTTGTTGGAATTATGTTAGCAGTTGCTGTGTTTTCAATTCTGAAATCTGGCAGATGGATGTCAAAACATCGTTTCCTTAACTGTTTACTTGAGGAAAGGTTGTATGTGATACAACCGGATGGTTTTGTTAGTCCTAAGGATGCTAAAAGGTGTGCAAGCTTTAGTGATCCTTCTATGGACTGAAGCAAGCATCTCGGAGTTGGAATATACGCTTTGATGAGGTGATCAATGTTTTAATGTTTATACAAGGTTTACGAGAAACTTGTATTTACAATAAAGTGAGTGGGAGCACTATAGAATTTCTGATAAGTATATGTGGATGACATATTGTTGATCGGAAATAATGTAGGATTTCTGGGAAGCATAAATGGTTGTTTGAAAAGTGATTTTTCAAAGGAAGACCTGGATAAAGCTACCTAATTGTTGAGCATCAAGATCTATAGAGATAGATCAAGATACTTGATGAGACTTTCAATGAGCACGTACCTTGACAAGATTTTGAAAGAGTTCAAAATGGATCAGTCAGAGAAAGAGTTCTCGCTTGATTTGTTAGGTATAAAATTGAGTATGACTCAATGCCCAGTGACTGCACAAGATAGAAAAAACATGAGTGTCATCACCTATGCTTCAACCATAGGCTCTATCATGTATGCAATGCTATGCACAAGACCCGATGTCAGCCTTGCCATAAGTATGGCTGGAAGGTTTCAAAGTGATCCTGGAATGGAGCACTGGACAGTGGTCAAGATTGTCCTTAGTAACTAAAAGACTAAGGAGATGTTTCTCGATTATGGAGGTCATAAAGAGTTCGTCGTAAAGAGTTACATCGATGCAAGCTTTAACACCAATCCGGATGACTCGTAGTAGCAATCTGGATACGTATAGTGGAGCAGCCATTTGGAATAGTACCAAGTGGAGTGTGGTATCAGTGTTTTCGGTTTGACATAGAAATTTGCAAAGTACACACGGATCTGAATATCGCAGACCCGTTGACTATAAGACCTCTCTCACATGCAAAGCATTATCGAGCCCCAGAACTCATTGGGTGTTAGATTCATAACAATGCGAATCACATGGTGATGTGAACTAGATTATTGACTCTAGTGCAAGTGGGAGACTGTTGGAAATATGCCCTAGAGGCAATAATAAATTAGTTATTATCATATTTCCTTGTTCATGATAATCGTTTATTATCCATGCTATAATTGTATTGATCGGAGACTTAAATGCATGTGTCGATACATAGACAAAACCATGTCCCTAGTATGCCTCTAGTAGACTAGCTCGTTGATCAAAAGATGGTTAAGGTTTCCTAGCCATGGACATGAGATGTCATTTGATAACGGGATCACATCATTAGGAGAATGATGTGGTGGACAAGACCCAAACTACAAACATAGCATATGATCGTGTCAGTTTTTTGCTACTGTTTTCTGTATGTCAAGTATATGTTCCTATGACCATGAGATCATGCAACTCACGGATATCGGAGGAGTGCCTTGTGTGTATCAAACGTCGCAACGTAACTGGGTGACTATAAAGGTGCTCTACAGGTATCTCCGAGGGTGTCTGTTGAGTTGGCATGGATCGAGACTGGGATTTGTTACTCCGTATGACGGAGAGGTATCTCAGGGCCCACTCGGTAATACAACATCACAATGAGCCTTGCAAGCAATGTGACTAATTGTTAGTTGCGGGATCTTGTACTACGGAACGAGTAAAGAGACTTGCCAGTAACGAGGTTGAACTAGGTATGGAGATACCGACGATCGAATCTCGGGCAAGTAACATACCGAAGAACAAAGGGAACATCGTACGGGATTAACTGAATCCTTGACATAGAGGTTCGACCGATCAAGATCTTCATAGAATATGTAGGAACCAATGTGGACGTCCAGGTTCCGCCATTGGTTATTGACCATAGAGGTGTCTCGGTCATGTCTACATAGTTCTCGAACCCGCAGGGTCTGCACACTTAAGGTTCGGTGACGTTTCGGTAGTGTAGAGTTATGTATGGTGGTGACCGAAGTTTTTTCGGAGTCCCGGATGAGATCCCGGACGTCACGAGGAGCTACGGAATGGTCCGTAGGTAAAGATTCATATATAGGAAGTCCCAGTTTGGTTTCCGGAAAAGTTTCGGGCTCATCGGTAGTGTACCGGGAGTGCAGGTAGTGTACCGGGAGGCCTCCGGGAGGGGTATTTCGACCCCAAGAGGTCCATGGGCTGTGGGAGAATAATAACCAGCCCTTAGTGGGGTGGGAAAACAGCCACAAAGGCCCATGGAGCAGGAGAGAAAGTCCTAAAGCAAAAAGTGGAAAATCAGCCAATAGGAGGCAATCCTACTCCAACTAGCATTGGAGGTGAAGTAGGATTGCTTCCCACCTCCTATTTCGGCCGACCCAAAGGCCTTGGATGCCTCTCCTCTCCTCTCCTCCTATATATACTAGTGGATTGGGTGGTTTTTGGACAGAATTTCTGGCCACGTGCTACCCGTTCCACCGGTGCATAGTTTCTCCTCTAGATCGTAGTTCCGCAGTGCTTAGGCGAAGCCCTGCCGGAATTGCTCCACCACCATCACCGGAGTGCCGTCACGCTGACGGTGAACTCTCTCTCCTCTCCACCTCCTCTTGCTGGATCAAGACGGTGGAGATCGTCATCAAGCTGCACATGTGCTGAACGCAGAGGTGCCGTCCGTTCGGCGCTAGATCGGAAGAACCGTGATCGAGATCGTGAGACGGTTCGTGATGAGATCGCGGGACGGATCGTGATGAGTTCGTGGGACAGATCGTGATCAAGATCGTGAGACGGATCGTGATGAGATCGCGGGACGGATCGTGATGGGATCGCGGGACGGATCGTGATGAGATCGCAGGACGCTCGGCGATTTGGATCGCGAAGATGTTCGACTACACCAACCGCGTTTCTTAACGCTTCCCGCTTAGCGATCTACAAGGGTACGTAGATCCACTCTCCCTCTCGTAGATGCTCATCACCATGGATAGGTTTGCGTGTGCGTAGGAATTTTTTTGTTTCCCATGCGACGTTCCCCAACAGTGGCATCATGAGCTAGGTTGATGGTTCGATGAGATCTCGAGTAGAACACAAAAGGTTTGTGGGCGTTGATGCTTAGATTGCTTCCTCCCTTGGTCGGATTTTGGTTCAGCGAGATTGTAAGATGAAGCGGCCCGGACCGACATTACTCGTACGCTTACGAGAGACGGTTCCCTCGACGCAACTTGTTGCTTAGATGGCTTGCGGGTGACAGTTTCTCTTACTTTAGTTGGATCGGATCCGACAAAGGCGGTCCTTGAGAAGGTTGAAAAGCAATATATGTATCACCGTTGTGGTTTATGCGTAGGTGAGAATCGTTCTTGCTAGATACCCGTAGCAGCCATGTAAAACTTGCAACTACAATTAGAGGACGTCTAACTTGTTTTTGCAGGGTATGTTGTGATATGATATGGCCAATTACATGATGTGATATATGTGATGTATGAGATGATCATGTGATGTATAGATTATCAAGACTTGCATGTCGATGAGTACGGCAACCGGCAGGAGCCATAGGGTTGTCTTTAATTATTGTATGACCTGCGTGTCAATCATTAAGCGCTATGTAATGGTTTACTTTATCGCTACGGTAGCAATAGTAGTAGAAGCATGCAGGGCGTGACAACCCCGATGGCGACACGTTGATGGAGATCAAGATGATGGAGATCATGGTGTCATGCCGGTGACGATGGAGATCTTGCCGGTGCTTTCTAGATGGAGATCAAAAGCACAAGTTCATGGCCATATCATGTCACTTATGATTTGCATGTGATGTTAATCCTTTTTATGCACCTTGTTTTGCTTAGTACGATGGTAGCATTATAAGGTGATCCCTCACTTAATTTCAAGATAAATTGTGTTCTCCCCGAGTGTGCACCGTTGCGAAAGTTCGTCGTGTTGAGACACCATGTGATGATCAGGTGTGATAGACTCTACGTTCACATACAACGGGTGCAAGCCAGATTTGCACATGCAGAACACTCGGGTTAAACTTGACGAGCCTAGCATGTACAGACATGGCCTCGGAACACAAGAGACCGAAAGGTTCAAACATGAGTCATATAGTAGATATGATCAATATGATGATGTTCACCATTGTAGCCACCTCAACTCACGTGATGATCGGACTTAAGTTGGTGAATTTGGATCATGTATCACTCGAATGATCGGAGGGATGTCAACTTGAGTGGGAGTTCTTAAGTAATATGATTAATTGAACTCATTATCATGAACATAGTCAAAGTGTCTTTGCAAATTATGTTGTAGATTACTAGCTCACGCTGTAGCTCCCTTGTATTTTTTATATGTTCCTAGAGAAATAGAATTGAAAGATGATGGTAGTAATATTGCGGACTGGGTCCGTGATCTGAGGATTGTCCTCATTGCTGCACAGAAGGCTTATGTCCTTAATGCACCGCTCGGTGCACCAACCCCTCTAGCGTCGTCTGTAGATGTTGTGAACATCTGACAGGCACGTTCTGATGACTACTTGATAGTTGAGTGTGTCATGCGTTACGGCTTAGAATTGAGGCTCCAAAAACGTTTTGAACGTCACGGAACATATGAGATGTTCCTAAGAGCTGAAATTAGGATCTCAGGCTCGTGCCCGTGTTGCGAGATATGAGATCTCCAACAAGATTCTTTGCCTGCAAGATGAAAGAGAAGAGCTCAATCGTTGAGCATGTACTCAGATTGTCTGGGTGCTACAATCGCTTGAATCAAGTGGGAGTTGATCTTCCAGATAAGATAGTGATTGACATAGTTCTCCAAGTCACTGTCACTAAGCTACTAGAACTTAGTGATGAACTATAAATTGCCAGGGATAGAAATAATGATTCCTGAGCTGTTCGCGATGTTTTGACACCGCGAAGGTAGAAATCAAGAAGGAGCGTCAAGTGTTGATGGTTAACCAAACCACTAGTTTCGAGAAGGGCAAGAGCAAGGAGGGAAACTTCATGGATAGCAAGTCAGTTGCTACTCCAGTGAAGCAACCCAAAGATGAACTCAAACCCGAGACTAAGTGCTTCTGTTATGAGGTCAACGGTCGCTCAAGCGGAACAACCCTAGATACTTGGTAGATAAGAAGGCTGGCAACATCGACAGAAGTATATTTGATATACGAGTTATTGATGTGTACCTTGCTAGTACTCCTAGTAGCACCTGGGTATTGGATACCGGTTCGGTTGCTAAATGTTAGTAACTCGAAATAAAAGCTATAGAATAAACGGAGAACTAGCTAAGGGTGAGGTGAATATATGTGTTGGAAGTGTTTCCAAGGTTGATATGATCAACATCGCACGCTCTCTCTACCTTCAGGATTAGTGATGAACCTGAATAAATGTTATTTGGTGTTTTGCGTTGAGCATGGACATGATTAGATCATGTTTGTTCCAATACGGTTATTCATTTGAATTAGAGAATAATGGTTATTCTGTTTGCATGAATAATACCTTCAATGGTCATGCACCCAGTGAGAATGGTTTGTTGAAATCTTGATTGTAGTAATACACATGTTCATAACATTGATGTCAAAAGATACAAAGTTAATAATGATAGTACCACATATTTGTGGCACTGCCGCAGAATGTCATATTGGTATAAAGCGCATGAAGAAACTCCATGCTGATGGATCTTTAGACTCATTCAATTTTGAATTGGTTGAGACATGCGAACCATGCCTCTTGGGCAAGATGACTAAAGGACCCCGTTGGATGGAGCGGGCAAGGGATTCATTGGAAATGATACATGTTGATGTATGCAATCCAGTGAGTCTTGTAGCGTGCAGTGGATATCGTTATTTTCTTACCTTCACTGATGATTTGAGTAAATATAGTGTATATTTACTTAATGAAACACAAGTCTGAATCATTTGAAAGGTTCAAGCAAATTCAGAGTGAAGTTTAAGATCATCGTGACAAGAAGATAAAAATAACTGCGATATGATCATGGAGGTGAATATCTGAGTTACGAGTTTGGCATACAACTTAAGACAATGTGAAATTTGTTTCACAACTAACGCCACCTGGAACACCATAGTGTGATGGTGTGTCCGAACATCATAGTCATGCTCTATTGATATAGTGCATGTTGGAAGACGTAGTAGTAAATCAAAATTTTCCTACGTGTCACCAAGATCTATCTATGGAGAAACCAGCAAACGAGTGGGAGAGACTGGATCTTCATACCTTTGAAGATCGCTAAGCGGAAGCATTGCTAGAACACGGTTGATGGAGTCGTACTCGCAGCGATTCAGATCGCGGTAGATCCGATCAAGTGCCAAACGGACGTCACCTCCGCGTTCAACACACGTGCAGCCCGGTGACGTCTCCTACGCCTTGATCCAGCAAGGAGGGAGGAGAGGTTGAGGGAGAGCTCTGCCAACACGACGGCGTGGTGGCGGTGGAGCTGCGTGGTACTCTGGCAGAGCTTCGCTAAGCACTACGGAGAACGAGGAGAGGGAGGAGTAGGGCTGCACCAGGGAGGAGATCAACTCGTGTGTTGTGCAGCCCCAAATACCTCCACTATATATAGGGGGAGGGGAGGAGAGGTGCTGCGCCCTAGGGTTCCACCCTAGGGGTGGCGGCAGCCTCCAGGAGCCCATCTGGCCGGTGGCCAAGGCAGGGAGAGGTGGAGGCGCCCTAGGGTGGGCCTTAAGGCCCATCTAAGCCTAGGGTTTGCCCCCTCCACCCTTGCTGCGCCTTGGGATGGGGTGGGAGGCGCACCAGCCCACCTAGGGGCTGGCTCCCTCCCACTCTTGGCCCATGGAACCTTCCGGGGCAGGCGGGCCCACTTGATGGACCCCCGGAACCCTTCCGGTGGTCCCGGTACACTACCGAAGACACCCGGAACACTTCCGGTATCCAAAACCTCACTTCCTATATATCAATCTTCGTCTCCGGACCATTCCGGGACTCCTCGTGACGTCTGGGATCTCATCCAGGACTCCGAACAACCTTCGGTAACCACGTACACTATTTCCCTATAACCCTAGCGTCATCGAACCTTAAGTGTGTAGACCCTACGGGTTCGGGAGACACGTAGACATGACCGAGACACCTCTCCGGTCAATAACCAACAGCGGGATCTGGATATCCATGTTGGCTCCCACGTACTCCACGATGATCTCATCGGATGAACCACGATGTCAAGGATTCAATCAATCCGTATACAATTCCCTTTGTCTATCGGTATGGAACTTGCCCGAGATTCGATCGTCGGTATCCCCATACCTTGTTCAATCTCGTTACCGGCAAGTCTCTTTACTCGTTCCGTAATACATCATCCCGTGACTAACTCCTTAGTCACATTGAGCTCATAATGATGATGTCTTACTGAGTGGGCCCAGAGATACCTCTCCGTCACACGGAGTGACAAATCCCAGTCTCGATTCGTGTCAACCCAACAGACACTTTCGGAGATACCCGTAGCGTACCTTTATAGCCACCCAGTTACGTTGTGACGTTTGGCACACCGAAAGCATTCCTATGGTATCCGGGAGTTACACAATCTCATGGTCTAAGGAAACGACACTTGACATTGAAAAGCTTTAGCAAACGAACTACACGATCTTGTGCTATGCTTATGATTGGGTCTTGTCCATCACATCATTCTCCTAATGATGTGATCCCGTTATCAATGACATCCAATGTCCATGGTCATGAAACCGTGACCATCTATTGATCAACGAGCTAGCCAACTAGAGGCTCACTAGGGACACGTTGTGGTCTATGTATTCACACATGTATTACGGTTTCCGGTTAACACAATTATAGCATGAATAACAGACAATTATCATGAACTAGGAAATACAATAATAACCATTTTATTATTGCCTCTAGGGCATATTTCCAACAGTCTCCCACTTGCACTAGAGTCAATAATCTAGTTACATTGTGATGAATCGAACACCCATAGCATTCTGGTGTTGATCATGTTTTGCTCGTGAGAGAGGTTTAGTCAACGGATCTACGACATTCAGATCCGTATGCACTTTACAAATATCTATGTCTCCCTCCTGAATGTAATCACGGATGGAGTTAAAGCGGCGCTTGATGTGTCTTGTCTTCTTGTGAAACCTGGGCTCCTTCGCAAGGGCAAAAGCTCCAGTGTTGTCACAGAGTAGAGTCATCGGGCCCGACGCATTCGGAATCACTCCTAGGTCGGTGATGAACTCCTTCATCCAGACTCCCTCCTTTGCTGCTTCCGAAGCAGCTATGTACTCTGCTTCACATGTAGATGCTGCCACGACGCTTTGCTTGCTGCTGCTCCAGCTCACCGCTCCTCCATTCAAAATATACACGTATCCGGTTTGCGACTTGGAGTCGTCCAGATCTGTGTTGAAGCTAGCATCGACGTAACCCTTTACGACGAGCTCTTCGGCACCTCCATAAACGAGAAACATGTCCTTTGTCCTTTTCAGGTACTTCAAGATATTCTTGACCGCTGTCCAGTGTTCCGCTCCGGGATCACTTTGGTACCTCCCTACCAAACTTATGGCAAGGTTCACATCAGGCCTGGTACACAACATGGCATACATGATAGAGCCTATGGCTGAAGCATAGGGGATGACACTCATCTCTTCTCTATCCTTTGCCGTGGTCGGGCATTGAGTCGTACTCAATCTCACACCTTGCAACACAGGCAAGAACCCCTTCTTGGACTGATCCATATTGAACTTCTTCAATATCTTTTCAAGGTATGTGCTTTGTGAAAGACCAATGAGGCGTTTCGATCTATCTCTATAGATCTTATTACCTAATATGTAAGCAGCTTCTCCAAGGTCCTTCATTGAAAAACACTTATTCAAGCATGCCTTTATACTTTCCAAGAGTTCTATATTATTTCCCATTATCAGCATGTCATCCACATACCGTATAAGAAATGCTATAGAGCTCCCACTCACTTTCTTGTAAATACAGGGTTCTCCATAAACTTGTACAAACCCAAACGCTTTAATCACCTCATTAAAGCAAATGTTCCAACTCCGAGATGCTTGCACCAGCCCATAGATGGAGCGCTGGAGCTTGCATACCTTGTTAGCATCTTTAGGATCGACAAAACCTTCCGGCTGCATCATATACAGTTCTTCCTTGAGGAAGCCATTAAGGAATGCCGTTTTGACGTCCATTTGCCAGATCTCATAATCATAAAATGCGGCAACTGCTAACATGATTCGGACTGACTTTAGCATCGCTACGGGTGAGAGAGTCTCATCATAGTCAACTCCTTAAACTTGTCGATAACCCTTAGCGACAAGCCGAGCCTTATAGGCGGTCACATTTCATTCCGCGTCAGTCTTCTTCTTAAAGATCCATTTGTTTTCAATGGCTCGCTTATCATCAGGCAAGTCCACCAAAGTCCATACTTTGTTCTCATACATGGATCCTATCTCGGATTTCATGGCCTCAACCATTTGTTGGAATCCGGACCCGCCATCGCTTCTTCATAGTTCGAAGGTTCACCGTTGTCCAACAACATGATCTCTAGGACAGGATTGCCGTACCACTCTGGTGCGGAACGTGTCCTAGTGGACCTTCTAATAGCGACTTGATCTGAAGCTTCATGATCATCATCATTAACTTCCTCTCTAGCCGGTGTAGGCTCCACAGAAACAACTTCCTGTGCTGCGCTACTCTCCGGTTCGAGTGGAGGTACAATTACCTCATCAAGTTCTATTTTCCTCCCACTTACTTCTTTCGAGAGAAACTCTTTCTCGAGAAAGGATCCATTCTTGGCAACAAAGAATTTGCCCTCGGATCGTAGGTAGAAGGTATACCCAATAGTCTCTTTGGGATATCCTATGAAGACGCACTTTTCCGCTTTGGGTTCGAGCTTCTCAGGTTGAAGTTTCTTCACATAAGCATCGCATCCCCAAACTTTTAGAAATGACAGCTTAGGTTTCTTTCCAAACCATAATTCATACGGTGTCGTCTCAACGGATTTAGATGGTGCCCTATTTAAAGTGAATGCGGCAGTCTCTAATGCATATCCCCAAAATGATAGCGGTAAGTCGGTAAGAGACATCATAGATCGCACCATATCCAATAGAGTGCGATTACGACGTTCAGACACACCATTTCGCTGAGGTGTGCCGGGCGGCGTGAGCTGTGAAACAATTCCACATTTCCTAAGGTGCGTGCCAAACTCGTGACTTAAATATTCTCCGCCACGATCAGATCGTAGGCATTTTATTTTCCTGTCACGTTGATTCTCGACCTCACTCTGAAATTCCTTGAACCTTTCAAAGGTTTCAGACTTGTGTTTCATTAAGTAGACATACCCATATCTGCTCAAGTCATCAGTGAGGGTGAGAATATAACGGTAGCAACCGCGAGCCTCGACACTCATTGGACCGCATACATCAGTATGTATTATCTCCAACAAGTCAGTTGCTCGCTCCATTGTTCCGCAGAACGGAGTCTTGGTCATCTTGCCCATGAGGCATGGTTCGCATGTGTCAAATGATTCGAAATCAAGTGACTCCAAAAGTCCATCAGCATGGAGCTTCTTCATGTGTTTGACACCAATATGGCCAAGACGGCAGTGCCACATGTAAGTGGGACTATCGTTATCAACTTTACACTTTTTGGTACTCACACTATGGACATGTGTAACATCACGTTCCAGATTCATCAAAAATAAACCATTGACCAGCGGGACATGAGCATAAAACATTTCTCTCATATAAATAGAACAACCATTATTCTCAGATTTAAATGAGTAGCCATCTCGCATCAAGCGAGATCCAGATACAATGTTCATGCTCAAAGCTGGTACTAAATAACAATTATTAAGGTTTAAAACTAATCCCGAAGGTAGATGTAGAGGCAGCGTGCCGACGGCGATCACATCGACCTTGGAACCATTCCCGACGCGCATCGTCACCTCGTCCTTGGCCAGCCTCCGCTTATTCCGCAGCTCCTGCTTGGAGTTACAAATGTGAGCAACTGCACCGGTATCAAATACCCAGGAGCTACTACGAGCGCTGGTCAAGTACACATCAATAACAAGTACATCACATATACCTTTAATGTTGCTGCCTTTTTTATCCGCTAAGTACTTGGGGCAGTTCCGCTTCCAGTGACCGGTACCCTTACAATAGAAACACTCAGTCTCAGGCTTGGGTCCATTCTTGTTCTTCTTCTTCCCGGCAACTTGCTTACCGGGTGCGGCAACAACTTTGCCGTCCTTCTTGAAGTTCTTCTTACCCTTGCCTTTCTTGAAACTAGTGGTCTTGTTTACCATCAACACTTGATGCTCCTTTCTGATCTCGACCTCTGCTGATTTCAGCATCGAGTACAACTCAGGAATGGACTTCTCCATCCCCTACACGTTGTAGTTCATCACAAAGCTCTTGTAGCTAGGTGGAAGCGACTGGAGGATTCTGTCAATGACCGAGTCATCCGGGATGTTAACTCCCAGCTGAGTCAAGCGGTTGTGAAGCCCAGACATCTTGAGGATGTGCTCACTGACAGAACTGTTCTCCTCCATCTTACAACTAAAGAACTTGTCGGAGACTTCATATCTCTCAACCCGGGCATGAGCTTGAAAGACCAGTTTCAGCTCTTGGAACATCTCATATGCTCCGTGTTGCTCAAAACGCTTTTGGAGCCCCGGTTCTAAACTGTAAAGCATGCCGCACTGAACAAGGGAGTAGTCATCGCAGCGAGAATGCCAAGCGTTCGCAACGTCTTGTTCTGATGGGAGAAGGGGTGGGTCACCTAGCGGTGCATCAAGGACATACAGTTTCTTGGAAGCTATGAGGATGATCCTCAAGCCACGGACCCAGTCCGCATAGTTGCTTCCATCATCTTTCAGCTTGGTTTTCTCTAGGAACGCGTTGAAATTGAGGTTGACATTTGCGTTGGCCATTGGATCTACAATATAGATATTAAAGGCAATTTTAGACTAAGTTCATGATAATTAAGTTCACATAATCATATTATTCAATGAACTCCCACTTAGATAGACATCTCTCTAGTCATCCAAGTGATACATGATCCATGTCAACTAGCCCGTGTCCGATCATCCCGTGAGATGGACTAGTCATCCATGGTGAACATCTTCATGTTGATCGTATCTTCTATACGACTCATGTTCGACCTTTCGGTCTTCCGTGTTCCGAGGCCATGTCTGTACATGCTAGGCTCATCAAGTCAACCTAAGTGTTTCGCGTGTGTAAATCTGGCTTACACCCGTTGTATGCGAACGTTAGAACCTATCACACCCGATCATCACGTGGTGCTTCGGAACAACGATCCTTAGCAACGGTGCACAGTTAGGGTGAACACTTCTCTTGAAATTTTATTGAGAGATCATCTTATTTACTACCATCGTTCTAAGCAAATAAGATGTAAACATGATAAACATCACATGCAATCAATATTGTGACATGATATGGCCAATATCATCTTGCTCCTATGATCTCCATCTTCGGGGCACGATGATCATCATTGTCACCGGCACGACACCATGATCTCCATCATCATGATCTCCATCATTGTGTCTTCATGAAGTTGTCTCGCCAACTATTACTTCTACTACTATGGCTAACGCTTAGCAATAAAGTAAAGTAATTACATGGCGTTTATGATTGACACGCAGGTCATACAATAATATAAGACAACTCCTATGGCTCCTGCCGGTTGTCATAGTCATCGACATGCAAGTCGTGAACCCTATTACAAGAACATGATCAATCTCATACATCACAATGCATCACATCACATCCTTCTGGCCATATCACATCACAAGGCATATGCTGCAAAAACAAGTTAGACGTCCTCTAATTTGTAGTTGCAAGTTTTTACGTGGTTGCTATAGGATTCTAGCAAGAACGTTTCTTACCTACGCCAAAACCACAACGTGATATGCCAATTGCTATTTACCCTTCATAAGGACCCTTTTCATCGAATCCAATCCGACTAAGGTGGGAGAGACAGACACCCACTAGCCACCTTATGCAACTAGTGCATGTCAGGCGGTGGAACCGGTCTCACGTAAGCGTACGTGTAAGGTTGGTCCGGGCCGCTTCATCCCACAATACCGTCGAATCAAGATAAGACTAGTAACAACAAGCATATTAACAAAATCGACGCCCACAACTGCTTTGTGTTCTACTCGTGCATAGATTCTACGCATAGACCTAGCTCATGATGCCACTGTTGGGAGACGTAGTAGTAAATCAAAATTTTCCTACGTATCACCAAGATCTATCTATGGAGAAACCAGCAAACGAGCGGGGAAAGATTGGATCTTCATACCTTTGAAGATCGCTAAGCGGAAGCGTTGCTAGAACGCGGTTGATGGAGTCGTACTCGTAGCGATTCAGATCGCGGTAGATCCGATCAAGTGCCGAACGGACGGCACCTCCGCGTTCAACACACGTGCAGCATGGTGACGTCTCCTACGCCTTGATCCAGCAAGGAGGGAGGAGAGGTTGAGGGAGAGCTCTGGCAACACGACGGCGTGGTGGCGGTGGAGCTGCGTGGTACTCCGGCAGAGCTTCGCTAAGCACTACGGAGAACGAGGAGAGGGAGGAGTAGGGCTACACCAGGGAGGAGATCAACTCGTGTGTTGTGCAGCCCCAAATACCTCCACTATATATAGGGGGACGGGAGGAGAGGTGCTGCGCCCTAGGGTTCCACCCTAGGGGTGGCGGCAACCTCCAGGAGCCCATCTGACCGGCGGCCAGGGCAGGGAGAGGTGGAGGCGCCCTAGGGTGGGCCTTAAGGCCCATCTAAGCCTAGGGTTTGCCCCCTCCACCCTTGCTGCGCCTTGGGCTGGGTGGGAGGTGCACCAGCCCACCTAGGGGCTGGCTCCCTCCCACTCTTGGCCCATGGAACCTTCCGGGACAGGTGGGCCCACTTGGTGGACCCCCGGAACCCTTCCGATGGTCCCGGTACACTACCGAAGACACCCGGAACACTTCCGATATCCAAAACCTCACTTCCTATATATCAATCTTCATCTCCGGACCATTCCGGGACTCCTCGTGACGTCCGGGATCTCATACGGGACTCCGAACAACCTTCGGTAACCACGTACACTATTTCCCTATAACCCTAGCGTCATCGAACCTTAAGTGTGTAGACCCTACGGGTTCGGGAGACACGTAGACATGACCGAGACACCTCTCCGGTCAATAACCAACAGCGGGATCTGGATACCCATGTTGGCTCCCACGTACTCCACGATGATCTCATCGGATGAACCACGATGTCAAGGATTCAATCAATCCCGTATACAATTCCCTTTGTCTATCGGTATGGAACTTTCCCGAGATTCGATCGTCGGTATCCCCATACCTTGTTCAATCTCGTTACCGGCAAGTCTCTTTACTCGTTCCGTAATACATCATCTCGTGACTAACTCCTTAGTCACATTGAGCTCATAATGATGATGTCTTACCAAGTGGGCCTAGAGATACCTCTCCGTCACACGGAGTGACAAATCCCAGTCTCGATTCGTGTCAACCCAACAGACACTTTCGGAGATACCCGTAGCGTACCTTTATAGCCACCCAGTTATGTTGTGACGTTTGGCACACCCAAAGCATTCCTACGGTATCCGGGAGTTACACAATCTCATGGTCTAAGGAAACGACACTTGACATTGAAAAGCTTTAGCAAACGAACTACACGATCTTGTGCTATGCTTATGATTGGGTCTTGTCCATCACATCATTCTCCTAATGATGTGATCCCGTTATCAATGACATCCAATGTCCATGGTCATGAAACCGTGAACATCTATTGATCAACGAGCTAGCCAACTAGAGGCTCACTAGGGACACGTTGTGGTTTATGTATTCACACATGTATTACGGTTTCCGGTTAACACAATTATAGCATGAATAACAGACAATTATCATGAACTAGGAAATACAATATTAACCATTTTATTATTGCCTCTAGGGCATATTTCCAACAGTGCATACTGTGATGTCTCTTATCGTTTTACTACTATAATTTTTGGGCTAATGCATTAGAGACAACTACATTCACTTTAAATAGGGCATCATCTAAATCCGTTGAGATGACACCGTGTGAATTATGGTTTGATAGAAACCTAAGCTATCATTTCTTAATATTTGGGGCTGTGACACTTGTGTGGAAAATGTTTTCACCTAATGAGGTCGAACCCAAGGCGGACAAATGCATCTTCATAGAATACCCTAAGATCAGTTGGGTGAACCTTCAATCTCAGATCCTAGTGCAAAGTGTTTGTTGTTTAAACGGATCCTTTCTCGAGGAAATGTTTCTCGCGAAAGAATTGAGTGGGAGGAAGATAGAACTTGATGATGTTGTTAAACCTTTGTTCAACCAGAGAGTAGCGCAACGCAGAAAGATGTTTCTGTGAAGCCTACGTTAGTTGAAGAGGAAGTTAATGATGATGATCATGAAGCTTCAGGATCAAGTTACTATCGAACTTCGTAGGTCGACAAGGATGTGTACTGCTCCTAAGTGGTACGACAACTCTGTCTTGGAGATCATATTGTTGGACAACGATGAACCTACGAGCTATGGAGAAGCGATGATGGGCCCGGATTCCGACAAATGGTTGGAGGCCATGAAATCCGAGATAGGATCCATGTATGAAAACCAATTGTAAACTTTGGTAGACTTGCTCGTTGCACGGCAGGTCGTTGAGTACAAATGGATCTTTAAAATGAAGACAGACACTGATGGTGAATGTCACTATTTGTAAAGCTCGACTTGTTGCAAAGATGTTTGTGACAAGTTCAAGGAGTTGACTACGATGAGACTTTTTCACTCGTAGTGGTGCTAAAGTTTGTTGGAATTATGTTAGCAGTTGCTGTGTTTTCAATTCTGAAATCTGGCAGATGGATGTCAAAACATCGTTTCCTTAACTGTTTACTTGAGGAAAGGTTGTATGTGATACAACCGGATGGTTTTGTTAGTCCTAAGGATGCTAAAAGGTGTGCAAGCTTTAGTGATCCTTCTATGGACTGAAGCAAGCATCTCGGAGTTGGAATATACGCTTTGATGAGGTGATCAATGTTTTAATGTTTATACAAGGTTTACGAGAAACTTGTATTTACAATAAAGTGAGTGGGAGCACTATAGAATTTCTGATAAGTATATGTGGATGACATATTGTTGATCGGAAATAATGTAGGATTTCTGGGAAGCATAAATGGTTGTTTGAAAAGTGATTTTTCAAAGGAAGACCTGGATAAAGCTACCTAATTGTTGAGCATCAAGATCTATAGAGATAGATCAAGATACTTGATGATACTTTCAATGAGCACGTACCTTGACAAGATTTTGAAAGAGTTCAAAATGGATCAGTCAGAGAAAGAGTTCTCGCTTGATTTGTTAGGTATAAAATTGAGTATGACTCAATGCCCAGTGACTGCACAAGATAGAAAAAACATGAGTGTCATCACCTATGCTTCAGCCATAAGCTCTATCATGTATGCAATGCTGTGCACAAGACCCGATGTCAGCCTTGCCATAAGTATGGCTGGAAGGTTTCAAAGTGATCCTGGAATGGAGCACTGGACAGCGGTCAAGATTGTCCTTAGTAACTAGAAGACTTAGGAGATGTTTCTCGATTATGGAGGTCATAAAGAGTTCGTCGTAAAGAGTTACATCGATGCAAGCTTTAACACCAATCCGGATGACTCGTAGTAGCAATCTGGATACGTATAGTGGAGCAGCCATTTGGAATAGTACCAAGTGGAGTGTGGTATCAGTGTTTTCGGTTTGACATAGAAATTTGCAAAGTACACACGGATCTGAATATCGCAGACCCGTTGACTATAAGACCTCTCTCACATGCAAAGCATTATCGAGCCCCAGAACTCATTGGGTGTTAGATTCATAACAATGCGAATCACATGGTGATGTGAACTAGATTATTGACTCTAGTGCAAGTGGGAGACTGTTGGAAATATGCCCTAGAGGCAATAATAAATTAGTTATTATCATATTTCCTTTTTCATGATAATCGTTTATTATCCATGCTATAATTGTATTGATCGGAGACTTAAATGCATGTGTCGATACATAGACAAAACCATGTCCCTAGTATGCCTCTAGTAGACTAGCTCGTTGATCAAAAGATGGTTAAGGTTTCCTAGCCATGGACATGAGATGTCATTTGATAACGGGATCACATCATTAGGAGAATGATGTGGTGGACAAGACCCAAACTACAAACATAGCATATGATCGTGTCAGTTTATTGCTACTGTTTTCTGTATGTCAAGTATATGTTCCTATGACCATGAGATCATGCAACTCACGGATATCGGAGGAGTGCCTTGTGTGTATCAAACGTCGCAACGTAACTGGGTGACTATAAAGGTGCTCTACAGGTATCTCCGAGGGTGTCTGTTGAGTTGGCATGGATCGAGACTGGGATTTGTTACTCCGTGTGACGGAGAGGTATCTCAGGGCCCACTCGGTAATACAACATCACAATGAGCCTTGCAAGCAATGTGACTAATTGTTAGTTGCGGGATCTTGTACTACGGAACGATTAAAGAGACTTGCCAGTAACGAGGTTGAACTAGGTATGGAGATACCAACGATCGAATCTCGGGCAAGTAACATACCGAAGAACAAAGGGAACATTGTACGGGATTAACTGAATCCTTGACATAGAGGTTCGACTGATCAAGATCTTCGTAGAATATGTAGGAACCAATGTGGACGTCCAGGTTCCGCCATTGGTTATTGACCGTAGAGGTGTCTCGGTCATGTCTACATAGTTCTCGAACCCGCAGGGTCTGCACACTTAAGGTTCGGTGACGTTTCGGTAGTGTAGAGTTATGTATGGTGGTGACCAAAGTTTGTTTGGAGTCCCGGATGAGATCCCGGACGTCACGAGAAGCTACGGAATGGTCCGGAGGTAAAGATTCATATATAGGAAGTCCCAGTTTGGTTTCCGGAAAAGTTTTGGGCTCATCGGTAGTGTACCGGGAGTGCCGGTAGTGTACCGGGAGGCCTCCGGGAGGGGTATTTCGACCCCAAGAGGTCCATGGGATGTGGTAGAATAATAACCAGCCCTTAGTGGGGTGGGAAAACAGCCACAAAGGCCCATGGTGCAGGAGAGAAAGTCCTAAAGCAAAAAGTGGAAAATCAGCCAATAGGAGGCAATCCTACTCCAACTAGGATTGGAGGTGAAGTAGGATTGCTTCCCACCTCCTATTTCGGCCGACCCAAAGGCCTTGGATGCCTCTCCTCTCCTCTCCTCCTATATATACTAGTGGATTGGGTGGTTTTTGGACAGAATTTCCGGCCACGTGCTACCCGTTCCACCGGTGCATAGTTTCTCTTCTAGATCGTAGTTCCGCAGTGCTTAGGCGAAGCCCTGCCGGAATTGCTCCACCACCATCACCGGAGCACCGTCACGCTGCCGGTGAACTCTCTCTCCTCTCTGCCTCCTCTTGCTGGATCAAGACGGTGGAGATCGTCATCAAGCTGCACGTGTGCTGAACACGGAGGTGCCGTCCGTTCGGCGCTAGATCGGAAGAACCATGATCGAGATCGTGAGACGGTTCGTGATGAGATCGCGGGACGGATCGTAATGAGTTCGCGGAACTGATCGTGATCAAGATCATGAGACGGATCGTGATGAGATCGCGGGACGGATCGTGATGGGATCGCGGGACGGATCGTGATGAGATCGCGGGACGCTCGGCGATTTGGATCGCGAAGATGTTCGACTACACCAACCGCATTTCTTAACGCTTCCCGCTTAGTGATCTACAAGGGTACGTAGATCCACTCTCCCTCTCGTAGATGCTCATCACCATGGATAGGTTTGCGTGTGCGTAGGAAATTTTTTGTTTCCCATGCGACGTTCCCCAACAGGTTCTTGGTTGTCTTATATTTTTTAGGTTTTAGAGCTTGTGGTTATCTTAGTGACAAGCTCTGGTACATCGAAAACGGATTTTATATGCTTCTTCTATTGCGTTTTCAGTGTTGGAGGTTTTATCGGTCTGATCCGAGGAAGGGTTCTCACCATTTTCTTGTGGTCCTTTTCTCATTTGATTCTTATATATATTTCTATCAAGATTCTGCTATCCCATGTTGTTAGCTTTCCAACAAACTTTGTTTCGTTGAATTCGGAGTCCGTTTGCAGAAGTTGTGGCAGTTTTCGTGGTCTTAAGAGGCTGCAATGGTACTACCGCGGCTAGAGCGGATGTAATTTTTTACTACCGCTCGAGAGCGGTACTATCGCGGCTCCAGAGCGGTAGTACCACTCTAGACCAAAATCTCATGTTAAGTCTAGCGGTGGTAGGCATGGATGTATTTTTTTAGTACCGCTCGCAAGTAGTAGTACCGCTACCCTTAGCGGTAGTACCGCTATCCCTAGCGGTAGTACCGCTCCGGAGGTTCTATTGGCCTTTTGCCTCCTCGCTATTGTTTTTCAAAGGGCTTCCACCGCCATAGCGGTAGTACCGCTCCCATGAGCAGTAGTACCGCTCTGTGCGGGCTATGAGCATAACGGTTGGATTTTTTCCCCACCTATAAAAGGGGGTCTTCTTCCCCATTGAACCTAATCTCTTGAGCTCGTTTTCTTCCCCCCATTGTTGACCTTCTTCGAGCTTGCTAACTCTCAATCGCTCCAATGATTCTTGCTAGTTCTTGAGGGAAAAGAGAGAGGAGATCTAGATCCACATTTCCACCAATCACTTTATCCTCTAAGTGAGGGGAACCCCTTGGATCTATATCTTGGAGTTCTTTGTGTTCTTCTTTGTTCTTCCTCTCATTTTCCTCCCTAGCATTAGTTGCTTTGGTGGGATTTTGGATAGAAGGACTTGGGCACTCCGTGTTGCCTTGCCATTGCATTTGGTGCATAGGTTTGAGTTCTCCACGGTGATACATGAAAGTGAGAAGTTGAGAAGCTTATTACTCTTGGGTGTTTGAGCATCCTAGAGCTTGTTCCTCTTGGTGCTTTGGCGCCCTAGATGGTTGGTGGTGCCTCGGAGCTCAATCATTGTGGTACAAAGCTCCGGGTAAGCTTCGGGTCTCTAATTAGGTTGTGGAGATTGCCCCGAGCATTTGAGGTCACCTCGGAGCCACAATCCATTGTGGTGAAGCTTCATGGTGTCGTTGGGAGCCTCCAATTAAGTTGTGGAGACTGCCCCAACCTTGTTTGTATGGGTTCGGTGACCACCCTCAAGGGTCCCTCAGTGGAATCACGTCATCTTGCATTGTGCGAGGGCGTGAGGAGATTACGGTGGCCCTAGTGGCTTCTTGGGAGCATTGTGCCCCCACACCTCTCCGAACAGAGATTAGCATCTACAAGGGTGTGATCTTCCGGATACATTGTCGTATCCGCATGCGTCGATTATCTCTTACCCGAGCCCCTTTACTTATGCACTTTACTTTGTGATAGCCATATTGTTTCTCGTTGTATATTTTGCTATCACTTAGTTGTATATCTTGCTTAGCACAAGTTGTTGGTGCACATAGGTGAGCCTAGTTGTTTCAGGTTTTGTGCTTGACTAATTAAACGATAGTTTTATTCTGCATTTTTTCAAGCCTAAATAGTAATTATTTTAAAGCGCCTATTCATCCCCCCTCTTGGCGACATCCACGTACTTTCAATTGGTATCATAGCTAGGTCTCTCATTATTAGGTTTAACAACCTAGAGAGTAAGGGTGTCGACTAGGGGATTAGGATTCTTTGACACTCTTAGTTTCAATGGCACAAATTTTGATGTTTGGGTAATTCACATGCTTAATCTCTTTAGGGTCATGGACCCGTCTTTAGAGTGAATTGTAGATATGGGTTTTTCTCCTCCAGAGGATTCTCAACACCTATCTTTGGAGGATGAGAAAAACTCTTATGTCAATTCTCAAGCTTCTAATGTGCTTTTTGATGCTTTGAGGAATGTAGTTATATTTGAACTCATGTCGTTCCGGGATGCTCATGAGTTGTGGACAAATCTTCAAGATAAATTTGGTGAGTCCAAGATTTGTAGGGGTGATTGTTCTCCCTCCAGCTCCGGTCGTGTTGTCTTCTCAACTTCATCTACTTCACCTACATATGGATGGCCACAAGGTAATTATATGGTGAGTAGTGATGATCATTGTAATGATGATAGTGTTCTTATGTTTATAATTCTTCTTCACTATCTTATTGCAATGCTTTATCTTTGGACATTAACACCTCGAGCACTTTAAATGTTTCACATGCTTGTGTTGATAGTCATTGTATATCGTGGACAAATTGCTTGACTAAATCTTATGATGATATGCTTGCTATATCTTGTTGCCGTGATAAAAATGTATCTATTTCCTCGAGTTATTGTGCTAACAATGTAGAGGAAACCCAACACTCCATAGAACAAGATGTGGTCTTGAATGGTGCTTCAAGGGATCCTACATCATCATCTATTGTTTCTCACTTTTGCCTTATGGCTAAGGCTTCAAAGGTATCTCCCACTTTGAATCCCAATATATCTCACGATAATGATGTTGATGATGATGATAAAGAGAGTGATAAATTGCTTCCTTAAAAATTAAGGGAGAAATGGTTTTGAAAGCTCTTCATAAGAATAAAATTGCTTGCTCCAACTTCATGGAAATCATGTCTGTTGCCATTGAGGGCAAGAAACATATTGAGGAGTTGTAAGCTCATCTCGAGGAGCATGAGACCACCATTGATAAAATGGAAGGTCATGAACGTGATTACGCTAATGAGATCACGGAGCTATATCAAGCTCTTGAAAATGAACAAACCACCAAGGAATCTCTTGAGGAGACCTTTGCTCTAGAATTATCTAGATTAAAAGAATCCCATGAAAGAGCTCTCAAGGTTGTTAATGATTTTAGAACTAAAAATGATAAGCTTGAAGTTGCACATGCTAAACTCCTTGAGGACTTTGAGCACCTTGAAAATGGCTCAAGGGTCGTTAAGAGTTTGCTCATTGAACTCACTGAGTCTCATGCTCAACTTAAAGTTTCATATGCTAAAGAGCTTGCCAAGTTGCCTTCTCCTCTTGTTGTTAATGATGATGCTTGTGCTACTATCTCTCTGCTTGACCCCCACTCGAGGCCCTTTTCGAGCCATGAAGCTAGCTGGGTCGGGGAACCGGATCTGAATGCGGCGGTAGGGTACAAACCTTGTTCTTGTGGCTCTGTGATGTAGAACCACTCCTTCTGCCACCCCTTGATGGTGTCGATGAGGGTGCCCGCCGGCCAGTCGATGCGCGTGAGTTTGCCGATGACGGCGCCACCGCAGTCGGCGTGCTTTCCGCCGACACACTTCGGCTTGATATTGAAAACCTGCAGCCAGAGCCCGAAGTGTGGCTCGGCATGCAGGAATGCCTCACAGAGGAGGATGAAAGCAGAGAGATGCATGATGGAGTTTGGCGGAAGGTTGTGGAAGTCAAGGTCGTAGAAGGACATGAGGCCCCTGACGAAGGGTTGGAGCGGAAAGCTTAACCCCCCTATGAAGTGGGGGATGAACACCACCCGCTCGCCTGGCTTAGGGTGGGGATTGCTTGTCCTTTCTCCACCACGCGACGAGTGATATCGGGGGGGGGGGGGGGAGATAGCCGGCCTTCTTGAGGTCGAGGATGTCTTGGTTGCTGACTGTGGAAACTTACCACTGGCCATTGGAGCCCGCCATTGCTGAGCTCCGAGGCGGGGGTGCAAGAGACCTAGCTCTATGCTCTGGGGGCGCAAGGGAAGAGGAGGTGGAGATGTCGAATGGAGAGCATGAGAGGCCTCTGGGGTTTTCTTTCTCCTTTTATGAGGTCTGTCGATTCGGGCTCCCGTTGCCGCCCCGTGATTCTCTCCACTTCCCAAGATGCGCGAGCTATTGTGGGCGTATAATTAACACATCCCGTATAAAATGGGACACGATCCGTGTGGAGAGATCGTGTGGACGGAACGTCCTCGAGCCGCGCATCGTGTACCTGGCACTGGCATATCAGTCGTGATGGGCTGTGAACTTTCATCAGAAAGATCATCGGGAAACATTACCTTTTTCCCTGACGCTTGGCCTTCAAAAGCCGAATTGTCTCACAGAGTTTGGACGTGCCGTAATGTGGAAGAATTATTTGACATCAGAGGCCGAACTGTGGTTCGGCGGAAGGAACTCACCTTGCAAGCTGAAGACTCTATTCGCGAAGCAGTTGGAGCTGAAGACTCTTGGTGTTCGAGGCAAGTTCGGGGGCTACTAAGGGACTCCTGTATTAGGGGGTCCTCGGATAGCCGACCTGTTGTATGGGCTGGACTGTATGGGCCACTCGCCGAACACCAGATGACCTGAAGGGCCAGTTACCAGGATGGAAGCTTCGACGACCATGGCTTGTGCTCCACGTCTGATGTAGTAAATAGGCATGTTTATCTCGGCATATAACCGACCATGTGTAAACCCTAGGCCTCCTCGGCATCTATATAAGCCGGGGGGATTTAGGGTATATAGACAGGACAACTCATCTAGGGTTAGACATACGATCTCGAGGTAGATCAACTGTGTAACCTCTTACACCATCAACACAATCAAGCAGGATGTAGGGTATTACCTCCGTAGGAGGGCCCGAACCTAGGTAAACTCGTGTCCCCTTCGTTTCCTGTTACCATCAATCCTAGTCTCATAGTTCGGGACCCCCTACCCGAGATCCATCGGTTTTGACACCGACACAAGCCATCCCGGCTTATTTTATGAGTGTCTTCAGACTCCCTACCTCGGTCTGTGATGAGTTGACACGTATGCTATGCCAGTACTGGTGGGGCGTGGAGAACGGGAAGAAAAAGATGGCCTGGATGAGTTGGGACAAACTAAGGCTCCCTAAATCCATGGGTGGAATGGGGTTTAGGGATATGAGGGATTTTAACCAAGCTTTGTTAGCTAAACAAGTATGGCGATTGTTACATACTCCAGAGAGCTTGTGTGCACGTCTCTTAAAGGCTAAATACTCTTCGGCTGGGCATTTGTTGGACACAGTGTTCTCGGGCAATGGATCTTCAGTGTGGAAAGGTAGAGTCATTTGGAGGATGGGGAACGGTGCTGATATCCGCACTTGGAGGGATCCTTGGATCCCTCGTCCATCGTCGTTCCGCCCTATCACACCAAAGGGCAACTGTCGACTGAACCGTGTGGCTGATTTTATTGATGATAATGGTGCATGGAGGGTGGATCGCGTAAGAGAATTTTTCTGGCCTATTGATGTGGACTACATTTTGAAAATTAGAACTTCGCCTCGTCAGCAAGGTGATTTCTTGTCATGGTATCCGGAGAAGAGCGGTATATTTCCGGTAAAGAGTGCTTATAAGTTGGCTACATATGATCACAATGTGGTTTTTGCCAATGGTTCTTCCCGCGCGAACCCGGAGGGGAATCGTTCACTATGGAACCGAATATGGTCGGCCAAAGTGCCTCAGAAGATGAACATTACAGCTTAGAGAGTAGTTACTGGTACGTTGGCTACGCAACAGTGCAAGAACTATCGACATTTGGCTACGCGTTCGCTATGTCCTCTCTATGGGGTGGAGGAGGAGAGCACCTTTCACGCCTTGACTGCATGCACTCATGCAAGAATCATGTGGGTTAATATGCGCACACGCTGGCCGCTTCCCAGTGATGAATCTATCGCTGATACTGGCAACGAGTGGCTAATGCTCCTACTAAGTACTTGCTTGGAGGCTGACAGAGATATGGCCATCATGCTAATTTGGCGTATATGGCAGCTATGTAATGACATCTTCCACGGCAAGGAGGCCCCACCCTGCTTTCTTCGATCGAGTTTTTGGACAGTTATTACAAATCCATTAACCTCGTAGGCAAGTTCACAGCTGGTGATATTATCAAAGGAAAAGTGCCGACGGTTTCCCTCGACTTGCCATGCCTGAAGGATCCTGCTCCTCCCCTTCGTTGGCCGTCCCCAGCACATGGTACGATGCCCCTGTCAGTCGACGACTCGTATCAACCGGAGGATGGAACCGCGGCGGCTGGGATGGTCCTAAGTCTAGTGAGGGTGTGATCTTATTTGTTGCCTACTGCTACATCTTCCATTGTAATGATCCACTCGAGGCCGAACTACATGCGATGATGCAAGGTATGGCCCTTGCAATTCAACACTCAAACTCTCTGGTGGTGTTACAGTCGATTCCTCTTAAGCGCTGTCATGTCTGTCCACGGATGCATTTCGGCGGGTCAGCTTATGGCCAGTTAGTCTTGGAGATATTACACTTAGCTGGTAGTAGGGAGTTTTTACCTCAGAAATTAGTCGCTCTCAGAATAGAGTTGTCGATCGTTTCGTGAAGTATAGCCGGTTGGAGCGAGCCACCGCTGTTTGGCTTCGCGCAGTACCACCTTGTATCGAGGACTTGTGGCCTCTCGACCGTAACTCTATGAACTTGCAATAAAACTCTCTTTACCCTCGCAAAAAAAAGAAACTAACTTTTCTGGACTAATGATACAGAGTATTCACCACTCACTTTCACATACTTGGCAATTAGCAAAAAGCATATCATGGGTGCCTAGGATCGCACGAGGGGAGGAGGTGTAGCCTGGTTTTACCCTTTTTTCATTTGTGTGGGTGGGCAGGGCAGATTTTACATAGGCGAGAAACATATATGGACATTTTTTTTCATTTATTAGTTACTTAATTGACTCGGCACCTGCCAAAGCAAGCACGGAAAAAATGAAAGGAGAATCGAACGAATCGATTCGGTTTTTAGTGGGAGGGGAAGTCAGAAGAGATGGTGGGAGGTGTGGCAAAAATTTCCTTCAAATCCGTTATTTGTTTCCTGAAAATATGTTATTTGTTTCCTACAACAAACTGCATTAATGAAATGGATTGATTGATTAAGATAAGTTAGGAAAGTTAGTTGAAAATATGTTATTTATTTCCTAAAAATCTACTATTTGTTTCCTAAAACAAATTGCAATAATGATGTATCAACTGATTTGGATAACTTAATAAGAAAGTTAGATCCGTGATTTATTATAGCTTAGGAAAGTGCAGGTTTGTAATAAAAGAGTGGAGAAAAAAATAAATCGATAGACCAGAATGGGAAGGGATGGTGGGGTGAGACAAAATTAAACCGGTTAAAAAAACCAAGAAGCTATTCTACCAACTGAGCAATTAGGAGTAGAGATATAAGTCATAAAAACGGTTCACAAAAGGAAATCTCCTGACAAGGCCGGCCATGTAGGGAACATCTATATTACGCCCTGCATGCAGGGAGAAGTTGCAGCACTTCCGTTTGGGCCGGCCCATGTCCTGGCTGCCTGTTTCTTAAATTTCATTTTTCATTTTATCCTTTTTTATTTCTTTTTTTCTTTAAATAATTTGGAAATTCAAAATAGTTCAGAAAATTACAAGAAAAATGCTTAGTAAATAAAAAATGGTTATGGATTACGAAAAATATTTTGATTTGTTAATAAAATGATTTCTTATTAAAAAGATGTTCGGGAAATTGAAAAGTGTTCATTTTTGAACCTTCGTGGATTAAAAAAGGTTAATGAAATTGAACTGAATTTCGCCAATTAAAAAACGTTCATGACTGCAAAAGTATCCTAAAAATTCAAAAAAATCTTCATGACTTACAAAATAGTTTACTCATTCATAAAATGTTCACTAATTCGAAAACTAATGATGCATTTCTAAAAATGTTCATTAAATTTTAAAAAAATCTTCAAAGCAAAAAGTGTTTGAAAATTTTCAAAGGTTATTCCACCAATTTTCTAAACAAAATGTTCTCTGATTATAGAAATGTTTGCCAATTCAGAAAATATGTTCAAGATGTTCAAATTTTTTAAGAAATGTTTGCAAATTGCATAAAATGTTAAAAAAATGTTCTTTATTTTAGAAGTTTTTTTAGAATCTGTAATGACATTTAGTTCACAATTTCAAATATGTTCACTAGTTTAAAAAACTATTCATGATTTTAAAAATTATTCATGATTTCCCAAAATTGAGAGTGATAGTGTATATTCATGATGAAGCAAAATATGGCCATAACCATTTTTCTCCCGTTGCAACGCCCGAACCATTTGCTAGTAGATGTCAAAAATAGAAACTTTCCACCTGAATTTCTCTACAGTTGTCTCAAATTGGTGTCAGCTGACTGATTGTTTTGTAATTCTTCACTAATTTACTTTTCAGCACTATTTATTTGTCAAGATGACCCGGTGTGTATAGAGATGACCCTATAGAGATTTTTCCTAGCTTCGTCCTAGAAGGTCTCGGTAAGAGCTTCGATCGGATTGCAGCCTTCCACCTGAATTCAAAGCCCCATTGTTTGTCTAGGATTCGAATACGCCGATGTCCTGAGTATTATAAAACGTGTAGCACGTACTACACCAGCACCTACAACTACAAGCGACACCAATACTCCCCGTGGCCGATTCATCCACACGGAGTGCAGGCAAACAGTCGTAACGCGGCCATGTCTATCGAGGTGATCGGGTACACCACTGATACGAAACCGTGGTGTTCTCACAAACGTACCCGTAGTACCATGGCCGATTCTTCCACACCAAGTCCAACCAAGCAGCGCGCCAGACAATCCCCTTGGTCCGACCTCAACAGCGAGCTCATCGTCTCCATCGCTGCCCGGGTGTCTCTAAGGGACTACGCCGGCCTCCGTGGTGTCTGCACAACGTGGCACTCCGCCCTCGCTCTCGCCACGTACCCCCGCCTTCTTTCCATTGCCGATGACCATGGCCGGTACATCGCATCCCTCATTTGCCTCCCGATGCGGCGCCAGTTCCACATCCACACTATGTACCCCGTGCTCGACGCTGACGCTGACAACGGCCGCGGTCGGCCCCTAGTCCACTGCAGCGTCCGCGTCATCGACTCAGGCAACGACTGCTTTGCCCTCGCCGTCGAGCATGTTAAACATGCAAATACGGTGTGTATATAAACCGTATTGTGGCATGCGTGTTGTATCAGGATAGGTGGTTAGGAAGATCTTGTAGATAGTTTACTTGAGGATCAATCTTCCTAACAACCTATCCCTATCTCTTGTAAACCTACCGGGACTTTATGCCTATATAATCAACACACACGTGTTACTGCATAGCATACGCCTAAGCCTCGTTTTCTACATGGTATCAGAGCTAGTCTCTTCCATCACATCTAGGGTTATGTCTTCCTCCTCCTCCACTGTCGCCATGGCTGCTCCCTCCCTCGCGTCCCTCGGCCACACCATCACCGAGAAGCTGACTCGGGAGAACTTCCTCATATGGCGCCCTCAAGTGCTGCCACATGTGAGGGCGGCGGGGATGATGAGATTCCTCGACGGTCTGCCAAGGAGCCACTGCTGAGCTCATCATCGAACGGGAGGTCGCGGGCAAGAAGGAAACCTCCTCATCGCCCAACCCGGAGCATGTTGTGTGGGTCACCCAAGATCAACATGTGCTCACATTTTTGCTTGCATCTCTGTCTAGGGATGTTTTGCTGCAGGATAGCAATTGCATGACAGCATCAACAGCCTGGAAGGCCATCCTCCAGAGCTTCTCGTCGCAGTCCCGCGCACGCATCATCCAGCTCCGATCGTAGATCGGGAACACTCGCAAGGGGGACATGTCGGCAGCCTCCTGCTTCACCAAGATGAAAGGGTTCGCCGACGAACTAGCACCTACCGGCAAGGCGCTCGAGGAAGACAACGTCGTGTCCCATATCCTCCAAGGGCTGATGCACGAGCCAGAGTATAACGACTTCGTTTCTGCCATCTCGATGCGCACCATCACCGATCAGCCAATCGGTCTCAACGAGCTGTTTTCTTGCGGTAGAGTCACGAATTGCAGCCCAAACGGCGGGCTACTCCGCAAACTTGGCCGCCAAGGGTGGCAACTGCCGCGGCGCCTACGGCCGCGACGGTGGTAGCCACAATGGTGGTGGCAACGTAGGAGCTCGCAACAGCATCAACAACCGCTTCTTTGACAACTCCTCGGGTGGTTCCAGCAACGCGCCGCGCCAGGGAGGCGGTGACCGTGGTGACCGTGTCCTGGAACGGTGCCAGATCTGCAAGGCCGATGGTCATGGTGCCTGGCGGTGCAAAAAAACGCTATGATCGCGGCTACAACAACAACGTCCACAACCGTGCTGGTGGAGGTGGGGGCAATGGCGGCGGTGGCAATGGTGGTGGCGGTGGAAACCGGTCGGCCAACGCTGCCCATGCATATGGTGTAGATACCAATTGGTACCTTGACACTGGCGCAACTGATCATGTGATCGGCGACTTGGAGAAGCTCGCTGTGCACGACCGCTACACCGGCAACGAACAAATCCACACTGCGAGTGGGCAAGGTATGGATATTGCACATGTAGGACATTCAGTTCTATCTACTCCCTCTAGATCCTTGCAATTAAAAAACAATCTCCATGCTCCTAGTGGCGATAAGAGTCTTCTTTCTGCATATCAACTTATGAATGACAATAATGTTTTTCTCGAACTTCACCCTGAACTTTTTTATGTCAAGGATCAGGCCACCCGGCGAACAATTCTTCAAAACAGGAGTAGATGGGCTCTATTCCCTGTGACCGGCCAGCAGCATGCTCCTCACCATCAAGCCCTTAGTGCCATCAAACCATCCACCTCTCGATGGCACAAACGTCTAGGACACCCGTCGCTCTCGGTAGTTCAGAAAATTCTTCATGATTTCCAGCTTCCAGTCTCAAATAAACAAGATCACCTTCTAGTTTGTGATGCATGTCAGATGACCAAGAGTCATCAACTCCCATATCCTCGTTCCACTAGTGAGTCCAAAGCTCCTTTACAGCTCGTTTTTTCAGATGTTTGAGATCCTGGACCCGTTTTTGTAGGCATACAAAAATTTTATGTAAGTTTTATCGATGATTTTAGCAAGTTTAGTTGGATATACTTACTTCAGCATAAATCAGATGTGTTTCAAATTTTTTATTTATTTCAACAACATGTTGAACGTCTTTTTGATCGCAAAATTATTGCTATGCAAACCGACTGGGGGGTGAATATCAAAGGCTCAACTCCTTTTTTGAGTGTATTGGCATCACTCATCATGTCTCATGTCCCCACACACACCAGCAAAATGGATCCGCTGAACGAAAACACTGTCATATTGTTGAAGTTGGTCTCTCTCTTCTTGCTCATGCTTTTATGCCCTTGAAATTTTGGGATGAAGCTTTCCACACGGCTGTCTACCTCATAAATCGCATGCCTAGTCGTGTGATCAAAAATCAAACGCCACTCGAACGTCTCTTTGGCACTAAACCTAACTATACCTTCCTTTGTATTTTTGGGTGCGCTGTTTGGCCTAACCCGCATCCTTTCAACAAACATAAGCTCGATTTTCGCTCCAAACAATGTGTTTTCCTCGGATATAGCAGTCTTCACAAAGGCTATAAATGTTTGGACGTGGCTTCGGGCCGTGTGTATATCTCTCGTGATGTCATTTTTGATGAGAAAGTTTTTCCTTTCTCCACTCTTCATCCAAATGACGGTGCACAACTTCGCAAAGAGCTCATCCTCCTACCGACGCATCTTCTGTCGTCACCTACTTTTGCTCACGGGGGAGTAGTAAATCCTGCAGGTCATGTGTCAATGTCTAATAATACTTTTGCTCACGACTCTGCTGAAAGTGTGCAGGAAACAGGCCAAATAAACTCGGAGGAAATAGGTGAAAATACCTATGATTTTATGCAGCAGCAGGAGGACCAAATAGCTACAGGAGATCCTGGCGCAGCGTCCGGAGCTGATCGTGGTGGCAGCATCTCCTCGGGATCTTTTCCCGCGGCACCAGGCGGATCCAACCCGGGATCAGCACCCGCAGGTGGGGCTCGATCGCTGGGTCAGGGGACACCTGCGTCAAGTCCGGTCGGGCCACCCCCACGTGCGCCCGGTCGGGACGAGGCTGTGGCTGCGAGCAGCCCACGAGGCAGAGGTGGAGCCGGGTGCACAACCGTTAGTGCGCCGTTGTCCCCTCAGCCGCACCTGTCCAACCACGACGCACCAGGCGGCAGTTCGGGAGCGGGGGACGAGTCCGCCCGTTCTGATTCGCTGCCAGCAGATCGCCAGCCACCGCATGGGTCCGAGGACAATGGATCTTCTACGGCTGACTCCGGATCGGCTGTGTCTTCCTCAACAAATCGCCTACAGCTCCAACTTTCACGACCGGCTCCACCACCTGCTGCACGATCACACACCAGGTCACAAAGTGGTATTATTAAACCAAAACAATATGCGGATGTTGTATTCGTTGGGGCTCTTTTTGTGCAACAGATGAACCAAGGAATTTGGAGAATCTCTTGATGATCCCAAGTGGAAGGCGGCCATGGATGAGGAGTACACTGCTATACTGGAGAACAAGACATGACAGCTAGTTCCACCAGCCAGGGGCAGAAATGTGATTGACTACAAATGGGTTTACAAGGTAAAAGGAAAATCCGATGGCACTATTGACAGGTACAAGGCACGCTTAGTAGCCAAAGGTTTCACGCAAAGATATGGGATTGACTATGAGGATACGTTTAGTCCCGTGGTTAAAGCTGCTACTATTAGATTAATTCTCAGTTGCAGTTACCAGAAATTGGTGCATGAGACAGCTAGATGTGAAGAACGTGTTTTTACATGGTGTTCTGGAAGAGGAAGTTTTTATGAGGCAACCTCCTGGGTATGAGCGTGCCGACTCACCACAACATGTGTGCAGGCTTGATAAGGCCTTGTATGGGCTGAAACAGGCACCCCAAGCTTGGTACTCTAGACTGTTCTTTAAACTACAATCGCTTGGTTTTGCTGCTTCCAAAGGAGATACCTCCTTGTTTTTCTATCATCGACATGGCATTATCGTTTTTATGCTCATCTATGTTGATGATATAATTGTTGTAAGCTCATCATCTCCAGCCGTTGAAGCACTTCTCAAGGATCTTCGCATGGACTTTGTACTTAAGGATCTAGGTAGCTTGCATTTCTTCCTTGGGATTGAGGTAAAGAATGTAACTGATGGTATTATCTTGTCACGAGAAATATGTGCTAGAAGTTCTTCCGGATTGGAATGAAAGAATGCAAGCCATCATCTACACCTCTAGCCACCTCTGAAAAATTGTCCCTTCATGATGGAGAGTTGCTTGGAACAAATGACTCCACCAGGTATAGGAGCATTGTAGGAGCATTACAGTATCTAACCTTGACTAGACCAGATATCTCATATTCAGTTAACAAGGTTTGTTAGTTCCTGCATGATCCTACAAGTGTACATTGGACAACAGTAAAGAGGATTCTCAGGTATCTTCAGGGGACCAAGAGCCATGGACTTCGGCTTGGTAAGTCAGACTCCATGCTAGTAAGTGCGTTTTTAGATGCATACTGGGCAGGATGCCCTGATGATAGAAGATCAACAGGAGGCTTTGCAGTCTTTCTTGGCAGTAATCTGATCTCATGGAGTGCTCGCAAGCAAGCTACTGTTTCTCGATCAAGTACTGAGGCTGAGTATAAGGCTCTAGCCAATGCAACCGCTGAAGTTATCTGGGTCCAGAATATGTTAACAGAATTGGGTGTGCATCAACCAAAGGTAGCATCACTTTGGTGTGATAATCTTGATGCCACGTATCTTTCTGCTAATCCTGTTTTCCATGACAGGACAAAGCACATTGAGATTGACTATCACTTTGTACGCGAGAGAGTGACCAGCAAGCTGCTTAATGTCAGGTTTATACCTATAGGAGATCAAGTTGCGGATGGGTTTACCAAACCATTATCTTTGAGGCAGCTCGAAGCTTTTAGGCGCAATCTCAACTTGGATAGTTATGATTGAGAAGGAGTGTTAAACATGTATATACGGTGTATATATAAACCGTATTGTGGCATGCGTGTTGTATCACCATAGGTGGTTAGGAAGATCTTGTAAATAGTTTACTTGAGGATCAATATTCCTAATGTCCTATCTCTATCTCTTGTAAACCTATCGAGCCTTTATGCCTATATAATCAACACGCACGCGTCCCTCCATAGCATACGCTTAAGCCTCGTTTTCAACATAGCAGAGGCGCAACAGGGTTTTAGGCGGCTTCTCGAAGAGGAAGATGATCTTCCTCGTCGACCCCCGTTCACGCGAGGAGGTCGTGCTCGTCTCCCCCACCAGGGACTACCACGAGGAGCGCGTACACAAGGTCGTGTTCGCGCCGAAACCTAACGACGACTGGACCGTCGTCGCCCTGTACAACAACCAACAGGTAGCCTACATCCACGGAAAAGTGGACAACGACAAGTGGAAGACCGTCGACGTCGTCACCGACAACACGGACTGCGTCCTTCTCTGACATAGCCTACGACCCTGCCGGAGGCGACAAGGTCTACTTGCGCGACTCACGTGGAGGCATGCACTTGCTCCGCGTGCCCTGTGGCGGCCATGAGTCGTCCCTGGAGCTGGCCTCGGTCGAGCGCTTGGCGACCCTGGCGCTCAATGCCGACCCATCCGCCGCCTACGCCCCACCCTACGACGTCGCATCCTCCGTGATGATCACCAAGCACATCTTTTTCTGCCACGGCAGCCTGTACCAGGTGTGGAAAAACACCAGCGCCAATTACAACTCGGGTAGCAGGCACTTTAGGATGTTCACCGGCGAGATCTTGGTCCTGAAGTACGATCCTGGACGCTGGCCATGCTGGGACGTGGTGAAGGATCTGGGAGGCTACTCCGTATTTGTTAGCAAGATCAGCAACCCGAGAGTGGCGCGAGCCGCCGCCCTCCCGGGGGTGAGAGCGAATAGCGTGTATTGGATCGACTGGAAGGGTGTCCCCATGGTGTGTGATATAGCCACCGAGGCCTCCGAGCCATGTATCCTCCCTTATGGTGCATGCAAAGGTGACTGTTGGTACTTCAACAACGATGGGCCGGCATTAACGACGTGTCGATGAAGTGAGAAACTAAAGTTACCACCCTATATGTCGGGAGAGGTTGTGGAAAAGTGGAAAAATAACGAATTACTAGCTAGAATATAAATATGCCATAACATCTCATATATCCCTCGAAAAAAGAGAGAAATATTTCATGATTTCCATTAGTTTAAAAATAGGAGTTCCATTCGAAATAGGCAGTGTATCACCTACAACTTTGGCTATTGTTTCTGTATGACGAAATGTTGGCCAAATATATGAAATTATCATACTAGAGAAATACTATTTTAATCGAATGATATTGGGACACCGAGACAAGGCAGAAGCTTTGCCGCCTACCAACGAGCGCGTCGGCGTCCCGTGGGCGTGCCAGCGTCTGGGAGAGAGGATAACACGCTCGAGTGGCGGCAAAGGGGACGATGGCGGCATTGATGTTGGGAGGCTGCCGGGGTCAGCGGAACGGGGTGGCGACGTAGGGAGGAGGGGCGGCCATCGGGGTGACCTAACTATGGATGGATGGCCGGCGGCGGGAGGCCGAGGCGGCCGAGTGGCGGGGTACAGGGCAGACAAAATGGCCCTTGTGCGGCCGACATGCGAGCCAGGGGAGGAGAAGGGCGGGCGACGCGTGCGTTCGTCTCGTGTCTGCACCGACGCAAATGCGACCCATATTTGGGCCGCGAATGGGTCACGGGCGGCCAAAAAACGGACGCGCATCCGTTTGGGTTGGCGCGTTGGGCCATCTTTTCTGTTCACGACGACCCAAACGGACGCGGGCGGATGAAATGGGTCGGCGTGTTGGAGTTGCTCTAAGGGACTACGCCTGCCTCCGCCGTGTCTGTAGTGTGTGGCGCTTCGCCCTCGCTCTCACGACGTACTCCCAAATTCTCTCCCTCGCCCAAGACACGACCGTCACACTGCCTCCATCGTTTGTCTTCCGATGCGACGACGGTTCCACCTCCACACGGTGTGCTTCGCGTCCACGCTCGACGACGGCGACGACCACGATGGGATGCAAGCAAGGTTCTGTTGTGTAAAATTGTGATTCCAACTATTGAAACTTTTGCCAAAAAGTTCCATTGAATAGTGGAAGGAAGGGAGGCAGGCAAGTTTCTGTCGTGTAAAATTGTGATTCCAACTACATGTCCCCAAAACAAGAGCCAAATGTAACAGATGAATTCATTAGTTACCCTCAATTGCAAATAGCTCTTATATTAGTTTATAGAGGGAGTACAAATGTGCCGGAAGGGGAAAATGGTTGAGTGGCACGGTGACCTTCAAGACGTGCATCTGGTCTAGTGAAACTATGGACAATAAGGTCAGCTCTAATCTGACCTCATGTGTTATAGTTTTGAATGGATGACATGTTTTGTCCTATACTCTGGTGGCAACGGAGTTTTTATTGAAAACTAAGGAATATTATACGCTCTTGCTTGCATGTGCATAAAAATATGGTCTAGTAAAACTATGGACAATAAGGTCGGAGTAGACCTCATGTGTGATAGTTTTGAATGGATGACATTGTTTGTCCTATACTCTTGTGGCAACAGAGTTCTATTGAAAACTAAGGAATATTATACGCTCTTGCTTGCATGTGCATAAAAATATGGTCTAGTGAAACTATGGACAATAAGGTCAGCTCTAATCTGACCTCATGCAAGTGTGTGATAGTTTTGAATGGATGACATTTTTGTCCTACACTTCCGTGGCAACGGAGTTCTATTGGAAACTAAGGAATATTATACGCTCTTGCTTGCATGTGCATAAAAATAAAGTAGAAAAGTTTGATTTGTAAAGCCGTCAGACGTCGCCGCGCCAAGCGTCCTAAGTTCAAGTCATGAATATTCCACGCTAGCACACGCCCTATTTAGATGTAACACAAGACTAGCTAGCTATGTGTAGTTCTAATATTTTAAAAAATAAGAGAGGGGCCACCTTATATGTTGGTATCAACTCCCTTCACTCTCCGAGGTGGGACTAAAGAGTTGGAGCTAGAGTGTGTTGCTCCGCTCGAGACTATGCACATGGGTTGGGGCCAGTTGTAATGCACTGTTTGGACAACCACCAGGCCTATTGATGAACCTGGCTTATAAAAAGAGATGGGGTCAGAACCATGTGTGCTTGCTCCAGCTCAGCCGTTTTTTTGCCTTCCTTCCTTCCCGAGCATGTGTCCAAAATCAAGAAGTGACGTTCTATCATTTGTTTCTTTTTTTTTCTATTTGTTTCTTTTTTTTCTATTTGTTTCTCTTTCAGGGGTCAGGACTGTACGTTTGTTTCTATTGATTTATTTCTTCTATTTATTTCCTTTTCAAGGGCAAGGGGCACCCTGACTATGACTATGCCCGCGGATTCAACCGAAACAACCTACACACCAGCTCGACTGACTCTGACGTCGACGAGGCATATTTTTTCCGATACACAGAACCAAAAACAGGGCAGAATTGAGTCCTTAGTCCTAACAGATAATTCAAATAGAAGGCTTTCCAACAAAATGAAGTTTGGTGTCAAACGATGAATCCTGAAATTTTATTTTGTTTTAACAAAATCAGGAAATCACAAAATAAATGAGAGTTATCTAATAAAGAAGGTAGAAACTCTATATACATGAAAACTATAGACAATAATAAATCCCAGCACACTGTTGGGATAGATTTTAAATAGAGAGCTAGTGTGGGAGAAATAATGGTTTGATAAGTAAACACCAGGGTTTATGTTTTATTTCTTAAGGGAGAAATTATTTTTTATTTTCCCGTATGATCCAGAAAAGCATACACAAATCTTGGTGAATCCAATCAGTCTCTTTCAAGAGTTGATCATCGCCCAGCGTCGCCCAACTTCCACGTGAATTTGCCTACAGTTGTCCACAAAAATGTCCGAGGTTCGATCGGATTGCAGCCCCCATAGTTCATGTAGGTATCGGACTAAGAAATATCCCACTGACCCGAGTAGTATAAACGTACGTACAAGTGCAGGCAAACGGCCAATCGAGTCATGGCAATTGCGGCGACGGAGTACTCCCGTGATATGAAACTGTGGCGCCGCGAACAACGTATCTGCGCCATGCTCGATTCCTCCACAAATGCCGGCCAACGGCAGGCCAGGGCGCCGGCCGGGCGCTCCCCTTGGTCCGACATCAACAGCGAGCTCCTCGTCTCCATCGCCGCCCGCGTGTCTCTAAGGGACTACGCCTGCCTCCGCCGCGTCTGCACTGCGTGGCGCTCCGCCCTAGCTCTCGCGACGTACCCCCGCCTTCTTTCCCTCGCCGACGATCACGGCCGGCACATCGCCTCCCTCGTTTGCCTCCCGATCCGGCGCTCATTCCACGTCCACACCGTGTACCCCGCGCCGCTCGACGTCGACGACGACGACACCGACGACGATGGCGATCGGCCCCTGGTCCACTGCAGCGCCCGTGTCGTCGGCTCAGGTAACGGCCGCTTCGCCCTCGCCGTCGACCAGAAGCACGGCGGGAATTTACAAAGCATCCCGAGGAGGAGGAGAATGATCTTCCTCGTCGACCCCCGTTCAGGCGAGGAGGTCGTGCTCGTCTCCCCCACCAGGGACTACGTCGAGGAGTGCGTACACAAGGTCGTGTTCGCGCCCAAACCGAACGACGACTGGACCGTCGTGGCCCTGTACAACAACCAGCAGGTATCCTACGTCCACGGAAAAGTGCACAAGGAGTGGAAGACAGTCGACGTCGTCACCGGCAACACGGACTGCCTCCTCGACGTGGCATACGACCCTGCCGGGGGCGACAAGGTGTACATGCTCGACTCAGGTGGACGCATGCACGTGCTCCGCGTGCCCCACGCCGGCCATGAGACGTCCCTAGAGCGGGTCGTGGTCGAGCGATTGGAGACCGTCATGCTCAATGCCGACCCATCCGCCGCCTACGCCCCACCCTACGACCTCGCGTCCTCGATAATGATCACCAAGTACATCTTCTTCTGCCATGGCAGCCTGTACCAGGTGTGGAAAAACACCAGCGCCAATTACAACTCGGGCAGCAGGCACTTTAGGATGTCCACCGGCGAGATCTTGGTCCTGAAGTACGATCCTGGGCGTTGGCCAAGCTGGGACGTTGTGAAGGATCTTGGAGGCTGCTCCGTGTTCGTCAGCAAGATCAGCAACCCGAGGGTGGCACGGGCCACCGCCCTCCGGGGGGTGAGAGCAAATAGCGTGTATTGGATCGACTGGAAGGGGGTCGCCATGGTGTGTGATATAGCCATCGGGACCTCCGAGCCATGTATTCTCCCTTATGGAGCATGCAAAGGTGACTGTTGGTACTTCAACAACGACGGGCTGGCATCAATGACGATGTCGATGAAGTGAGAAACTAAAGTTATCACCGTATATATATATATATATATATATATATATATATATATATATATATATATATATATATCGGGAGATGTTGTGAAAGAGTTGAAAAAAATATCAAATTACTAGCAAGAATATAAATATGCCATAACATCTAATATATCCCCCAGAAAACGAGAGGAGCTATTTCATGATTTCCATCTGTTTAAAAATAGACGCTCCATTCGAAATGGGCAGTGTATCACCTACAACTTTGGCTATTGTTCTATATGAGGAAATGTTGGCCAAATATATGAAATTATCATACTAGAGAAATGTTATTTTAATCCAATGATATTGCTGTAATGTGCCCCGTGTTACTGTTTTACATGTATATATTATGAGTCGAAGTTGGTGAAATTTGGGCACACCAATTACCGAAATAATTTGATTTATGTCGAAGCTATATCAAATCTTAATTTCATTTCGTATTTACGAAAATATTAATACCATACAAACCAAAAAAAACGTACAGACCGAATAAATCAAATGCACAGAGTTGAAGCATCTGTAGCTAAACCCCCTATTCTCATCAAACGTTCAAAACGCTCGTCCGTTCGTCAAGAAAAGCCGAGCCAACCGGACTTCTCATTTCCATCGCGAATGCCCAGAATGACCGGCGTATCTGAAACCCATCTCAAATCTGGGCGTAATATGAGGCTGTCCGGTCATGCACGGACAATCTTGCCACCTGAGCCAAAATCACATGAACTTATAAGTCATCCACATCTTTATTTTCTCTCTCCCTCCCTCGCGTTCATTGCTGCAGCTCCTCCGGCTCGCAGTTCACGCTGCTCGACGCGGCTGCGGCGTCGTCGCACTCCTCCGGCCACCTCTGCCCTATACGGAAGCGGCGACGAAGACCGAGAACCAGCACCGTGGGCATCGCCAAGATCACAGGAGGCGCTCTCAAGTCTACACGCATGCCCGACGGGCCCATTGGCACAAGCAGCAGCGTCGCGGGCGTGCCGCCACAGACGCGCGGGCATGCTAGTCGGAGGCCGAGCCTTGCAAGCGTGCGCGCGTGCAGCAGCTGCCGCGCGGGCTGGCCGGAGGCCGCAGCCTCGCGGACGTGCGCGCGTGCAGCCGCCGCCACGCGGGCATGTTGGCCGGAGGCCGCAGCCTCGAGGGCGTGCGCGCGTACAGCCGCCGCCGCGCGGGGAACTGGCCAGAGGCCGAGCCTTGTGGATGTACCCGCGTACAGCCACGCCGCGCGGGCGACCTCGACAGAGGCCGCAGCCTTGCGGGCGTGCATGCATGCAGCCGCCGCCGCGCTGGCTGGCCGCCGGAACTAATGACTTGCGTGCTGGCCATAGCCATGCAAGGTTGCACGCATGCAGCAGCAGTCACGTTATGGCCCGTCTGGGTGGTGCGTCCATAACATGCTCGATAAAATGCCTGATGAAATAAGGTATCAAAGTAGAAGTTGCGGTTGCTATTAAAAAGGATGAGGGGTCAAAATGGATGAGACGATATTTATATATTATGGTTGTAGATGCTCCTTAGTGCATGCCAAGGCAAGACACCAGGACCAACTTGCTCATACATGGACGAAGCCAGGATTTGAAGATAGTGGGTGAAACATAAAACACCACATTATATCTAGTATCAATACATCATACATATAATATGTTTGCCAGTAGACAAATCTTAATTATATAAGAGTTTAGAAGTTTTCAAACCGAATGTGTCACATGATATAGTAACATACTCCCTCGGTTCATAAGTAAGTGATTTAACTTTGTAGTACTAAATTTAATATAAAACTGAGTCACTTATTTTGAGATAAAAAATAATGTTTCTCTATATGAACAAGAATGTATTAGTGTAACCCAATGAACCTATTATTGTTGGTGTTTTTTTAATCCTTGAGACAAATCATATTATTAGAAAAAAGACACATATGCAGAGATTAGTCCTAAATCGTAATCAAGTTAGGCTATTGCTACGTATATACTCCCTTCGTTTTTATTTACTCCGCATATTAGCTTCGGTCTAAGTCAAGCTTTGTAAACTTTGACCAAGTTTATAGACAAAAATGTAAACATATACAATAAAAGTCGATACCATTTCATTCTTTATTGAATGTACTTTCGCATGATATAGATTTGCTATGGTAATTATTTATATTCTTCTCTATAAACTTGGCCAAACTTTACAAAGTTTGACTTCAGTCAACTTTAATATACGAAGTAACTAAAAACAGAAGCAGTACTGCTGAGGGGTGCTGATCGGTTTGGGGTCCGCCCCGTGCTCATACATCAAGAAAAGTCGTCATGAGAAAAGTTATTATCGTTTGAAACAAATGTTAAATCATACGATGTTGAGTCCGACATGACAACATGGATCCACAAAACACTAAGCATGTAAAATAAGGAAGTTCCAAACGCTGACGCTCTTAGTGATTCCCTGCGTGTGGTGGCTGGTCAGCGGCGCTATGATCCACGGTTTGGTGGTGATGAGCCACATGATCGACCGGTTGGTGATGACCGAATAATATACTGCAGAGCGACCGGATTACCCTCATGGATCTGGCCGTTGACGGCTTTTGAAATTCTCCGTTGGAGATCTTCATTGGGTGATTGAGGCCTGTAAATTGCTACATCGGTTGGGATTCGATCGTGTGCATCCCTATTTTAGCCCGAGTGGCTTCAGGATGGTGTGACGTGAACCTTCAGTATCCGTTCACATTATGGGACTTCTCGGTATTTTGATTTCCATAATGAAGACAATGACAGAGAACGTCATAGCGACTGAGGTTTGAGGCTTTGTAATGGCGGATCGAGTCTTCATGGTGATGAGGATTTTTCTTGGTCATTCGTGACTCGTAGCAACGACATCGACAACTGAGGGCAGCAACACGGGCGAAGTACAAAGTCTTAACTTTCATGGCGAAAAAATCAAGGCACGACCTTAATTTGTTGTGCTTGGTAGTGACCTTGTTGAAGGCATTGTTTTGAGGGCACGGATCTTCTACAAGATAAAAACCTAAGATCTAAGATCAGGCAATGACGTTGCTTATGCGTTGTTTTCTTTTTGGATGAGCTGTTTTTGGGGAATTTAAACTTCGGGTGCATTCTAGGTGATGGTTCATGCTGTAACTATGAAAAATTAATCATTGTAACGAGATCTTTCTTTTCTTCTTCTTTTTATCTTTTGTCTGTGTGCATTTGCAATGTCGACAACATTGCGTTGTTGCAGAAGCGGGATGTAATTGATATTTACATGATATTAATATATTCTCTTTGTCGAAAACTAAATGTGTGGCAATCACTTCATGAAGGAAAGGGTATAAGCGTGGGATAATTTCTTGAATGGGCCCAGGACGACAGATGCGTACGTGTTAATGGTCCGAACGCCCGTAAAGTCCTTTGGTCTGCGTCCGATTTAAATCATTTTAGACACCTGGTTTATCTACAGACCGATGGTATACCGCATTTAAATGATAATAACAAGCACGTTTGGACGTTTGCGGGTGTTTTAAGGGTGCACGATTAATATGTCCTAAGAGAGACGCAAGTTTGAATTCAGGTGGAAGGCTGCAATCCGTTCGAACCTGGAAAGTTCTTAGAGGACGAAGATAGGAGAAAGTCCTTATAGGGCCAGCTCTTTACTAGTCATCGACCTAAGAATTCGACCTAAGAAATATCTCGACGGGCCTGACTAGTATAAAACGTGGTACAAACTACCAGCACCTACAGCGATTGCGGCGACCATGTACTCCACTGATACGAAACCGTGGCACCGTGACCAACGTATCCGTAGTACCATGGTCGATTCTTCCACACAAAGTGCAAGGAAACAGCACGCCGGACACCCCCCTTGGTCCGACCTCAACAGCGAGCTCCTCGCCTCCATCGCCGCCCGCATGTCTCTAAGGGAGCACGCCTGCCTCCGCCGCGTCTGCAGTGCGTGGCGCTCCGCCCTCGCTCCGGCGACGTACCCCCGCATTCTCTCCCTTGCCCAAGGCACCGCCTCCATCGTTTGCCTTCCGATGCGACGACGGTTCCACCTCCACAGGGTGTACTTCTCTCCCTCCGCGCTCGACGACGGCGATGACCGCGATGGGCCCGCAATCCACCGCATCGTACACGTAGTTGGCTCAGGCAACGGCCGCTTCGCCCTCGCCGTCGACCAGAAGCACAAGGACCCATGGCCCCAGGGCACCGTCTTTCCTAGCGGCTGGAAGAGGAGGGTTTTCCTCGTCGACCCCCGCGCCGGCGAGGAGGTCGAGCTCGTCTCTCCGACTCCAACCGAGGACTACGACGATAAATCAGTACGTAAGGTCGTGTTGGCGCCGAAACCAAACGCCGTCTGGAGAGCCGTGGCCCTGTACAACCGTGAGAAGGTGGCCTACATCGACGGCAAAGTGGACAAGAAGTGGACGATCGTTGGTGTCCTCACCGGGAACATCGCCTGCCTCGTCGACATGGCCTTTGATCCTGCTGCTGCAGACAAGGTGTACTTGCTTGACTCACGTGCAGGCGTGCACGTGCTCCGCTTGTCCCGTGGCGGCAACAACAGCCTGGAGCGGGCCGTGGTCGAGCCCTTGGCGACCCTCGTGCTCAGCCCCAACCCAACGGCCGCCTACACACCACCCTACGACGCCGCGTCCCCGCTGATGGTCACCAAGCACATCTTCTTTTGCCATGGCAGGCTGTACCACGTGTGGAGGAACACATATGCCAACTTCATCTCATTGAGCCGATGCTTCACGATGTCCGCAGGAGAGATCTTCATCCTCAGGTATGATCCTGGGTGCTGGCCATGTTGGGATGCTGTGATGGATCTCGGAGGCTGCTCCGTGTTTGTTAGCAAGATCAGCAGCCCGAGGGTGGCACGAGCAGCGGCCCTCCCAGGGGTCAAAGCGAATAACGTGTACTGGATGGACGAGATGGGTGTTCCCATGGCGTGTGATATGGCCACCGGGACCTCCGAGCCTTGTGTCCTCCCTTACGGCCCATGCAAAGATGATTGTTGGTATCGAAGACGGTATCGATGACATGAGGAAGTAAAGTTAATATCCTATGTATTTGGAGAGGTTGTGAAAGATTGAACAAATATTGATGTGCATAACATGTAACATATCCCTTGCAAAAAAAAGAGCAAAAATATTCCTTGATTTCTTCTTAGAACTGTGTCGAATATTATTGTACAAGTTAGGTTATAGTTGGACTTGGTTTTGAACTTTGTGTAGACAAGATAGGAGTCGTGTCCTATTAGGACACCTGTACCCCTAGGCCTCTCATATATAGCGAGGTTAGACACATGATGTAACCTATGTCAACATAATAGCACGGGTACGCGGGGGAACAGGCGGCGTGTGTCGGTGCCCAAACAACCGGGGCACGGTATTCTGACGGTGTCACGGGGAGGAGCGCCCGTAGTCAGGCCCGGGGATGTAGCCATATCGGTGAACCTTATTAACAAATCTCGGTGTCGCGTTCGTGTGATTGCTTGGTCCTCGGTAGATCGATAAGGACACCTCGGATTATTATAACATTTCCAACTGTTCAAAAATAGACGTTCCAATTGGATTTTTTTATCAAATATATACAATTAAATCATACTAGCAGAAGACTCGTACGTTATAACATGATAATAAAACTATGTATTGACCACTTGTTACAATATGTATTGCTGAAAAAAAAATCAGTACAATGAGTGTTGATCGCGTGAAGATTTTGACCATCTCACGGCTGGTTGATGTAAGATTGTTAGATAAAAATCTAACACTTTATGAAGTAATTCGTCACTAACGATTATACAATTCTAATGCGCATACTAATTCTTGTATTGTACATTCTTCTTAAGATGATGTGCACATACTACGAACGACTTCATCAATCCTAAGATGATGTGCCGGCTCAGTCTTTTGAAGGTGTTAATTGCTGTTGATGTCGGCTCAAGATGAATCATGGAGAAAGGAGGACAGGCAAGTTCCATCTATGACTGTTCATGCGGACTCAAGATCCATAATAATAGAGCCGTTGTGATGATCGGTTGCAGCATATCATATGATAAGGATTTGCCGTGGTGAATTTTTCCGTGGTGATCGTCTTTGATGCATGCCGTCACAATCATAGTTGTCATTGGGATGCAAGTCAGGCTAGGAATGAGGATCGGTAGGGAAAATATCAGGGAGTAGGGAAGCTCGTTGCGGCAGACAATGAGACAGGAGGGGAAAACTGCCCCGCTTGTCTAGCCCGCTCCCGTCAGCGGGGAGGCGAAACCTAGTGCCGCCTTCTCCAGTCTCCCCCACCCTCCGCCCCTCCCCCGCCGCCACCGGCTCGTGCCGCCAGGCAAATCCCGGCCCGCATCGGTGGCGGTGGGGCCTCTTTCCTTTCCTTGCGGAGGTCTAGTGTTGATGCGCGCGGTTCTGTAGGATGGCGTGACGTGGCTGCGGCCGGGATGACATGGTGTTGGTGTCCTGGGGTGGAGGCGCGGGCGGCTGCTCATCAGGATCGAGGTGGGGCGTGACTGTGCAGGTGGCGGTTATGGGTGTTCCGGCCTAGATCTGGATCGGGCGGATGCTCCGGCCGGCTACCAACAGGTGGCGCGGGCTGAGGCGGCATAGGTCGGTCGTCGTTAGTGGCAGTGGCTGCTGGAGGGGACCGGCGTGGCGGCGTGCTCCTTGTTGGGGTGGTCCGGTGGCTCTAAGGTTATGGTGACCGCGTTCGGGAGCGGATGGGGCGGATCGATGGGGAGGTGACGTGTTCTGCGCGATCCGGTTATCTTGGGATCGACGGTGTATGTGATCACCTCATCTTCTTGTATCGTTCAGCCGTGTACTCTGTATAGCGGGACGAAAGTCTGGTTTGAGAGAGCTCACTATGCCTATTCTTGTTCTTTTTGAAAAAAGCACAAGCTTAACATGGGTTGGAGGTGGTCTGTTTCTGCAAAATGGTGAGGTCCCTAGGGTACCGTCTTTCCTAGCGGCTAGAAGAGGAGGGTCTTCCTCATTGACCCCCGCGCCGGCGAGGAGGTCGAGCTCGTCTCTCCGACTCCAACCGAGGACTACGACGATAAATCAGTATGCAAGGTCGTGTTCGTGCCGAAAGCGAACGTTGTCTGGAGAGCCGTAGCCCTGTACAACTGTGAGAAGGTGGCCTACATTGACGGCAAAGTGGACAAGAAGTGGACGATCGTTGGTGTCCTCACCGGGAACATCGCCTGCCTCGTCGACATGGCCTTCGATCCTACTACTGCCAACAAGGTGTACTTGCTTGACTCACGTGCAGGCATGCACGTGCTCAACTTGCCCCGTGGAGGCAACAACAGCTTGGAGCGGGCCATGGTCGAGCCCTTGGCGACCCTTGTGCTCAGCCCCAACCCAACTGCCGCCTACACCCCACCCTACGACGCCGCGTCCCCAGCTGATGGTCACCAAGCAGATCTTCTTCTGCCATGGCAGGTTGTACCAGGTGTGGACCAACACATGTGCCAACTTCATCTCATCGAGCCGATGCTTCATTATGTCCGCAGGACAGATCTTCATCCTCAGGTATGATCCTGGGCATTGGCCATGCTGGGACGCTGTGATGGATCTCGGAGGCTGCTTCGTGTTTGTCAGCAGGATCAACAGCCCGAGGGTGGCACGAGCAGCCGCCCTCCCAGGAGTAAGAGAAAATAGCGTGTACTGTATGGACGAGACGGGTGTTCCCATGGTGTGTGATATAGCCACCGGGACCTCCGAGCCTTGTGTCCTCCCTTATGGCCCATGCAAAGATGATTGTTGGTACTTCAATAGTGACGGGCCTGCATCGAAGACGGTATCGATGACATGAGGAACTAAAGTTAACATCCTATGTATTTGGAGAGGTTGTGAAACATTGAACAAATATTGATGTGCATAACATGTAACATATCCCCTGCAAAAAAGAGAGCAAAAATATTCATTGATTTCCTGTTAGAGCTGTGTCGAATATTATTGTACAAGTTAGGTTATAGTTGGACTTGGTTTCGAACTTTGTGTAGAGAGGGTAGGAGTCGTGTCCTATTAGGACACCTGTACCCCCTAGGCCTCTCATATATAGCGGGGGTAGACACATGATGTAACCTATGTCAACATAATAGCACCGCTACGCGGGGGAGCCGGCGGCGTGTGCCGGCGCCCAGACGACCGGGGTGCGGTATTGTGATGGTGTCATGGGGAGGAGCGCCCGTAGTCAGGCCCCGGGGATGTAGCCATATCGGTGAACCTCGTTAACAAATCTCGGTGTCGTGTTCGTGTAATTGCTTGGTCCTTGGTAGATTGATAAGGGCACCTCGAATTATTATAACATTTCCAACTGTTCAAAAATAGACTTCCCAATTGGATTTTTATCAAATATATACAATTAAATCATACTAGCAAAAGGCTCGTGCTGTAACGCCCAAGATGAGCGCCCATCCATATTTGGCACGGGGCTCGATAGGGATAGAGGCGCATCTAGTCGTTTTGCAAGTTCAGTATCATTACATACATTTATGAAGAGAAGAGTATATTAGTTGGCTTACACTCGTCACATGCTAAATTACAATTCCACACAATTTATTCAAACATCAATCCAAAGACAGGGTCCGGCTATGGACGAAAACAAAAGATAAGATGATGCAATGACACTGGCTTGCTAGCCCCGAAGATCACGACCATGGCTACACTACTCGTCTGGATAAGTGACGTACATCCTGCCACGCTCCTCTTCATACTCCCACTGGAGCTGCGTCACATAATCTGGCACGATCTCATCTGCACCTGCACCTGAATTGTTGTAGTAATCTGTGAGCCACGGGGACTTAGCAATCTCACGCCCGGGTACCGAGACTATTCAAGCTTGTAGGTTGGATGGGGGATAAATGTTTAGTTTGCAGCAGCACTAAGCATTTATGGTGGCTAGTCTTACGAGAAGATGAATGTAAATATGTGGTCTACGATACATGATCGAGAACTAGAATGACCTCTAAGAGATCCTGAACACCTACTTACGTCAAATATAACCCCCCCGTGTTCTCTCTCGGATCATGTTCATGAACATAGACGATCACGGTTACTCACACAGTTAGTGTATTTTATTAGAGTTTACTTCAAGTTAACTATATACGGGTGTTAAACAAATATCCAAGTTGCCACATAACCGCAGGCACGGCTTTCCGAAAGTTTTAACCCTGCAAGGGTGCTCCAACTAGTCCATCATAAATTAACCACACTCCATGGGAATAAACTCGACCATGGATCTCCTGATCATTCTAGGCAACTCTAAAGAATTCCGACACCTCGAGATAGCTCGAAGAAAATCAGAGTCCCTTACGCAAGCCACTCGAGAAAGGTAAAACAAGTCCAGCAAGACCGCCCGACGTGTCAACGAACCCGATAAGAGCCGCTTATCTCATTCTCAGGACACGACAGATAAGCGAAGCGTATGGTGGCCTGATAGAAATCTCCCGAGTTGCCCCGGGTTGGCCACGCATGGTGCTCTAGTTTGGACCAACACTCATGAGGAGCACTGGCCCGGGTTATTGATTAATTATCCACGGGGTTGCAAAGCCCTATGCAATTTTATTAAGTTGTTTAAGCAAATAGTACAAATGTTGGGTCTTGCCAGACAAGTTTTAATCTCAACCGAATAATCAAGGGGTCCCCATAACAACACCGAGCATGTTAGGAGCGCAAAGTATGGAAACATAACACCGGTAACAAGAAACTATGGAGATAAAAGTGGAACAAAACACCAAGCAAAAGGCCAAGCCTTCCACCATAACAAGATATATATGTGCATTAAATTAAATAGCAGTTAATATTGTGATATCTCTAGATATCCATGTTATCACATGGAAACAACCTACACCTCCAACTAAGAACGCTATAAGAGGTGCTGAGCAGCGGTAACTTAGCCAAACAAGGTTTGCTAGGATGTGAAGGGTTAGAGGCTATCATGGCAATGTAGGAGGCTTGACATTCAAGTGGTAGGTAACTCATATGTAACGATAAGCAAAATAGTGTCAGGATCCGGGTACGATCATCTTGCCTCTTGGTTCTTCAGACAGACAAAGAGCGGGGTCCTCGTAGTGGTACTCTCCTGGATCCTCATACTCAGGTTCAACACTCGTGTGTACCCAAGAGAAACAACAATAATAAACAACCAACCAAGGTGCAATGCATAAACAAGATGATGCATGATTCATTTGAAGTATTTAGCATGGTAATCCTAAACTAGTCATGTTTCACATGCAATAAATACGTTATTTATGATTCTGGACAGAACCTGATGTTAATTTGTTTAAACATGCATGATCATGGAAAATATGGATGCTTCATGCGAAATCGATACAAATGCATATGTAGAACATAGGAAACGAAGTAATGGATCTCACGCTACGTTCACGCCAAGGTACGAAGGCAAAACACAAGACAATGAAGGCCATGGGCTATTCCTTGGCATTCCAAGGTAGCCACTGGTTAGGAAATGAAAAACCAACCACATTAGAGTCAAATATCAACCAATTCCATGGAGCATAGCTCCCACAAGCTACAAAACACTAAAACAAACAATCTGCCACAAAACAGCAACATAGCAATTTACACAACAAATAACTAGAGCTACATGAAGTTTCCAACCTCAAACAAGACATGTGCAGAATCTACATAACATGTTTATCCAATCATCCAACTACACAAACTGGAAACGAAGCACATATCAATAAGCATGAATCTCACAAGTTGGCATGATGAAACAGATTCTAGGGACTTGGAGAAAATCACAGTTTTCTGGAATCTGAGTTAAGCTGATAGCAAGTTGATAGCAGAAACTAATGGTGATAGAGACCACCTCATGGTATGAAAAATAGCAGGACGGTACAAGACAACATCTACTTCAAAACACTAGCAGTGAGCTTGAGCTAAATCACAACATATCACTTCATAGCATTCACTATTCATGGCATAAAAATATTAACAGATTCTCAGACTTAGAAATATTTAGCATGTTGAAAACAGCAACATTTTCATAGCCACTTTAGAGCATGGTTCCCACTTATATGCAAGTTTATCATGTCAAAAGAAAATACCATGGCATTCTACTCACCAAAGGCTACCACTTTCATGTAGACACAATTATCATAGCATGCATGAATTAATTATAACTAAAATGACAAAATGGCACTTCGAGACAAAATGACATTTTGTCAAACTTGCTCAAATGACCAAACAAGTTGCACCAATGAATTCCTTGGGTGATTCTACACCAAAATCATATATCACACTCATATATTTGTATGGAGCAACAAGGCACAACACTAGATAGAAAAATGCCATACAATCCTATAAGTGAAAACCTACTAAAAATGCACATATCCAGAAATGCTCATAACCAGTTTTAGATATATTACCAGAAATATAAATAGTCTATTAAACACTAATAAACACAAACAAAACTAAAAGAAAACAATTAATAGGAGGGGGACCCACCTGGCATAGTCACCAGGGCCCCCTAGTAGATGACAAGTGGGGCTAGGCCCACTTGTCATACACACAACACCACACACACACACACATACATAGCAATACACACACACACATACACAACAACACATACCACATACACAGCAACATGCACCACATCTCTGGATCCTGCTGCCACAACAGATCCACACACACATACACACACGCATGCACACACACACTAAGTGCACGGCCTCACCAGATCCGGTCGTGGCCGCACCAGATCCAAAAAGCACACACACATAACAGCCAACGAAAAAAAAGAATTAAAACAGGGGCGAGCCGGGGATCGAACCCACGATCGCCTGATCTGCCACGATTCAAACCACCACTACGCCACTCGCACTCGACTGAACCAGGAGGGATCCGGATGAACAACTACTAACACGCATGCTTACTCTAACGAAACTGAAACTGAAGCACTCGCGCACTGACAGAGAATGCGGCGGCGAATTCCAGCGACAGAGGGGCTCTCTCGCGGCGTGGACTGGCAGAGGAGAAAGCGGGGATCTACGGGGAGACGTTCCCCGACTCGTCTCGCAACGAGGAGGACAGAGGCGAGGCCCTCAAGGTCCTACCTTGGACAGAACGACGGCGATACGAGGGCTAGGGCGACCGGAGCGGCAACGGCTACGAAGCGGGGACGCGGCAGCTCACCGAGGGGGGAACAACGATGGCTTGGATCGCGACAAAGAGGAGGAAGAAGGACGATGACGCCGGCCCGAAGCAGAGGAAGAAGCGGCGTGGGAGCACCCTATCCGCGGCTCTGGCGAGGATGAGGCCATCGAGGAGGGGAAGCCCGGCCCCTCCTAGCAACGGGAATGGGCTGCAAGGATGGTCCGCAGCCTCCATGACATGACGGGCATGGCGGAGGACCACCGGAGACACGAGGACGTCGGCGAGGAGGACCGGTGACGATCTCTGAAACTCTGCTCACTCTGAATCCTTACCTGACAGAAGAAGAAGGAGGAGGCCAGATGGAGAGGAGGAGGAGAAACGCGATGGCGGTGGCGCAAGGAGAAGCACGGAACCCTAGAGAAGGGGCACGCAAGCCAAGGGGGTTTAAAAGGCCCGGGGAGACGGCGACGGACGGCTGAAGCTCACGGCGATGCAAGCTCTCTCTCTGCTTTCGCACTAAGTAACTGACGGAGGACGACGAGGCAGGTTGCCGCTAGAGGCTAGGCTAGGCTGTGCGGGGGAGGCTACCTTGGCCGAGGAAAAGGCCCAGTGCCCGCTTACCTCTCTCTCTCAAAACACAGACGATTTTCTTTTTAATAAAACAGTTAAAACTCAGAAAACCCCACAGAATAAAATAAAAGGTGTTTTGGAAAACCAAAAATACTTTGACACTAGCATAAATGCAACCTATTTAAATAAATTACAAAAATGGTTTTTAGAACAAGTAAATTAAATAATTTATCAATAAACAACCCCTATTTATTGCAAGTCCCCAAGAGCCCAAAGCCCAAACATCAAAGAGAGCAACACACATGTACTTAAAATAATATTCCCTACACCATGAACATTTTAACAGATTTTACTAACAAGTTAATTCTGCTGTAGAAAAACAAAAGGAGTTCAGAGGTTTAGGTATAGTTTGAAAATATGGGAGAGGGAGGGAGTTGTTGCCCACACATGCACACAACCACAATACACTTCACACAAGACCAACTAGCAAGCAACACAAGTTGCAAATGAAATGATGAGCATGATGCATGATGCATGATGCATGAGATGGAATGGCAATGAGAAAATCCTATCATTCAACACATGGCAACAAAGGTTCACGTAGGTTACATGACCATAAATGGCAAGGGCAGCACTTGGGCTGTTACAACTCTCCCACACTACAAGAGGATCTCGACCCGAGATCTTGGAACGAAAGAACTCTGGATATTCGGAACGGATAAGATCCTCACGTTCCCAAGTAGCTTCTTTGTCAGAATGATGAGACCACTTCACCTTGAGAAACTTGATTGATTTGTTGCGAGACTTATGCTCAGTTTCATCGAGAATAACCATTGGATGCTCACGATAAGAGAGGTCTTCTTGGAGATCAATGTCTTGGAGGTCAATGGTATGCTCGGTAGTCTTGAAGCACCTCCGGAGATGAGAGACATGGAAGACATCGTGCACATTTTTGAAGTTTGGAGGAAGCTCTAGTTGATAGGAAAGTTCACCTCTCTTGCCAATAGCTTTGAAAGGACCAACAAAGCGAGGAGCTAGCTTCCCTTTAATTCCAAACCGCTGAGTGCCCTTCATGGGAGAGACTCTGAGATAGACTAGATCATCAACTTGAAAGGAGACATCCCGATGTTTGTTATCGTAATAACTCTTTTGTCGGGATTGAGATGCTTTGAGGTTCTCATGAATGACATGGCACATATCTTCAGCCTCGGTGATCATGTCATTGCCCAAAATTTGACGCTCACCGGTTTCAGACTAGTTAAGCGGGGTACGACACTTCCTGTCGTAGAGAATCTCGAAAGGGGTCTTGCCTGAGCTAGCCTGAAAGCTGTTGATGTATGAGAATTCAGCGTATGGAAGGCAGTCTTCCCATTTCATGCCGAACGAAATCACACAGGCTCTGAGCATGTCTTCAAGGACTTGATTAACTCTCCCAACTTGACCAATTGTCTACGGATGGAACCTAGTGCTGAGACGGATCTTGGTACCCATAGATGTCTGGAAGGACTCCCAAAACATGAAAGTGAAGAGGCTTCCACAGTCAGATGAGATGAGCTGAGGAATACCGTGCAAAGAAACTATCCTTGACGTACACAACTCTGCTAGCTGAACTGCCGAGATAGATTCTTTGACCGGAAGGAAATGAGCAACTTTGGTCAGCTTGTCGATAACCACAAAGATGGCATCGTTACCTCTCTTGGACTTGGGAAACCCAGTGACGAAATCCATCTCCACATGATCAAATTTCCACTCTTGAATAGGCAAAGGCTAAAGGAGACCTGCTGGACATTGATGTTCTGCCTTCACTCTGCGACAAACATCACACTCGTTCACGAACTAAGCAATTTCACGTTTCACGCGAGTCCACCAGAAGGTCTGCTTGAGATCCTGATACATCTTGGAACTACCTAGATGAATGGATAGAAGAGAATTGCGTGCTTCGTCCATGATAACCTTCCTGAGATCACCTTTTGGAACCACGAGATGGTCCTCAAAGAACAAGGTATCTTTGTCATCAACGCGAAAGCACTTATACTTCGGAATGCCCCTGGCCACACCTTTCTTCACTTTTTTCACCATTGCATCAAGAAGTTGAGCTTGGTGAACCAGATCTTCCAGAGTCAGAGAGACTTGAAGATTGGCAAGAAATCCTTGCGAAATCATTTGAAGATTGAGCTTGTGGAAGGCTTCACAAATCTCGGGTTGAAGAAGATTCAAGATGAGACTGTTGCAGTACGCCTTTCGCCTGAGCGCGTCTGCAATGACATTTGCTTTTCCAGGAGTATACTCAATGCTTGGATTGAAGTCCTCAAGCATTTCCACCCAACGAGACTGCCGAAGATTGAGATTGGTTTGAGTGAAAATGTACTTCAAGCTCTTGTGATCGGTGTACACCTCAACTGGTCTACCCAACAACAAATGCCTCCAAGTCATCAGAGCATGCACAACTGCCGCCAACTCGAGATCATGAGTGGGGTAGTTCTTCTCGGCAGGCTTCAACTGACGCGAGGTATAAGCAACAATCTTCTTATCTTGCATGAGAACACCACTAAGACCTTGGAGAGAAGCATCACAGAAAACTTGGAAAGGCTTTGTTTGCTCTGGAGGAACAAGAACTGGAGCTGAAGTCAGTCTTTGCTTGAGCATATTGAACGCCACATCACACTCAGGAGACCAAACATACTTGACATTCTTCTCGAGGAGATTATACAGAGGCTTAGCAATTTGAGAGAAGTTCTCCACGAATCTTCTGCAATAACTTGCAAGCCCGAGGAAGCTATGAAGCTGCTTCACATTCTGAGAAGGCTCCCACTTCAAGATTGCCTCAACTTTCTCAGGGTGCACTTTAATGCCGTTGGCAGAGATCACATGCCCAAGGTACACCACTTCATTGAGACAAACCTCACACTTGGAAAACTTGGCATAGAATCGATGCTCTCTTAGCTTGTCAAGCACAAGTCGGAGATGCTCTGCATGCTCTTCTTCGGTCTCCGAGAACACAAGGATATCATCTAGATAGACCAAGATGAACTCATTCTTAAAAGGAGAGAATATGAAGTTCATCAATCTTGAGAAGGTTGGAGGAGCATTGGCAAGACCAAACGACATGACGGTGTACTCATAAGAGCCAAAACTCGTCCTGAAAGCAGTCATTGGAATATCTTCTTCGCGGATGCAAATCTGATGAGAGCCCATGCAAAGATCAAGCTTCGAGAAAACCTTGGCACCTTTCAGTTGTTCAAACAACTCATTGATGTTGGGAAGTGGGTACTTGTTTCTGATTGTCTTCTTGTTCAATGGACGGTAATCGACACAAAGTTGGTCCGTGCCATCCTTCTTCTTGACAAACAAAACACCACAACCCCATGAAGAAGAACTTGGTATGATCAGACCCTGACGTTCTTGTTCATCTAGCTACTTCTTCAACTCTTTCAGCTCTTCGGGCCCAAGTTTATAAGGGCGCTTGCAAACCGGTTCAGTTCCGGGCTCGAGGTCAATCACGAACTCGACTGGCCGGTGCAGAGGCATTCCTGGCAATTCTTCTGGAAAGACATCTTGATACTCACAAACCACTGGAATTTGAGAAATAGCCGAGATTTCACCCTTCTCATTGAGAGAAAAGAGACGGATTGTGTCATCGCGAGCTGAGAAAATAATGACATCTTCTGAAGGATGAGTCAGCTTGAATTCTTTTGCTTGACAATCAACATATGCCTTGTTCATAGCCAGGAAGTCCATGCCCAGAATGAGATCAATATCGGAATTGTCGAGAACATAAGGAGAAGCCAAGAAAGAATAGTTGCCCATATTGATAGAAACATCCGGAACAACAGAATTGGTCCTCATCGAATAACCCGGAGAAACAATACCCAATGGTATATCCAATGATGCCGAAGGGAAATCATGCTTTATGAAAAATGGCTTTGACATGAAACAATGCGATGCACCAGTATCAAACAACACTTTTACAGGAAAAGAATTAACTGAGAGATTACCCATGATCACTTGAGAAGAATCCTCTGCCTCTGCTGCGTTCCGCATGTTCACCCTTGCTGACTTGGGATTTTGCTTCACCATAGCATTGCCGGGAGGCCTGACTGGAGGAGGAGGCGGAAGACGCCGCTGGTTGCACTTGTTTGAGTAGTGACCCTTCTGACCACACTTGTGACAAGTAACCTCAGATAGGGGACGGAAGTTTCCTGGAGGAGGAACATTTGCTGACTTGGGAACCTGGGGCCTCTACTGATATCCTGGGTTGGGTGGGTGGGAAGAACCACGGCCACCAAACTGCTTCTGCTACTGAGGACGAAATGGAGGAGGATTAGGAACCCAATACTTTTTCTGCTTAGGAACCATCTGAGAGCTGGAAGAAGAAGAATAGGAATCCCTTGAATGCTTCCTTGTGTTCTCCAACTTGAGCTGTGTTGCCTCGACCTTCAAAGCCATATTGTAGAACTAATCAAACTCACGAGGATCTTGAAGGACTAGACCCGAAAGAAGCTCATCCTTGAGACCACCTCTGAACTGATAGTTCATGGACTTGTCATCTGGAACATCTTGCTGATCGCTAAGCGGGAAGCGTTAAGAAACGCGGTTGGTGTAGTCGAATTTCTTCGCGATCCAAATCGCCGAGCGTCCCGCGATCCAATCACGAACCGTCCCGCGAACACATCATGATCCGTCCCGCGAACTCATCACGATCCGTCTCATGATCTTGATCAAGATCTGTCCCGCGAACTCATCACGATCCGTTCTGTGATCACATCACGAACCGTTTCGCGATCTCGATCACGGTCCTTCCGATCTAGCGCCGAACGGACGACACCTCCGCGTTCAGCACACGTGCAGCTTGATGACGATCTCCACCATCTTGATACAGCAAGAGGAGGTGGAGAGTATAGAGAGTTCACCAGCAGCGTGATGGCGCTCCGGTGATGGTGGTGGAGCAATTCCGGCAGGGCTTCGCCTAAGCGCTGTAGGAAACCGATCTAGAGGGGAAACTATGCACCGGTGTAACGGGTAGCACGTGGCCGGAAATTCTGTCCAAAAGCCACCCAATCCACTAGTATATATAGGAGAAGAGGAGAGGAGAGGCAGCCAAGGCCTTTGGGTCGGCCGAAATAGGAGGTGGGAAGCAATCCTCCTTCACCTCCAATCCTAGTTGGAGTAGGATTGCCTCCTATTGGCTGATTTTCCACTTTTTGCTTTAGGACTTTCTCTCCAGCGCCATGGGCCTTTGTGGCTGTTTTCCTAGCCCACTAAGGGCTGGTTATTATTCTCCAACAGCCCATGGACCTCTTGGGGTCGAAATACCCCTCCCGGAGGCCTCCCGGTACACTACCGGCACTCCCCGTACACTACCGGCACTCCCGGTACACTACCGATGAGCCCGAAACTTTTCCGGAAACCAAACTGGGACTTCCTATATATGAATCTTTACCTCCGGACCATTCCGGAGCTCCTCGTGACGTCCGGGATCTCATCCAGGACTCCGAACAAACTTCGGTCACCACCATACATAACTCTACACTACCGAAACGTCACCAAACCTTAAGTGTGCAGACCCTGCGGGTTCGAGAACTATGTAGACATGACCGAGACACCTCTACGGTCAATAACAAATGGCGGGACCTGGACGTCCACATTGGTTCCTACATATTCTACGAAGATCTTCATCGGTCGAACCTCTATGTCAAGGATTCAGTTAATCCCGTATAACGTTCCCTTTGTTCTTCGGTATGTTACTTGCCCGAGATTCGATCGTCCGTATCTCCATACCTAGTTCAACCTCGTTACCGGCAAGTATCTTTACTTGTTCCGTAATACAAGATCCCGCAACTAACAATTAGTCACATTGCTTGCAAGGCTTATTGTGATGTTGCATTACCGAGTGGGCCCTGAGATACCTCTCCGTCACATGGAGTAACAAATCCCAGTCTCGATCCATGCCAACTCAACAGACACCATCGGAGATACCTGTAGAGCACCTTTATAGTCACCCAGTTACGTTGCGACGTTTGATACACACAAGGCAATCCTCCGATATTTGTGAGTTGCATGATCTCATGGTCATAGGAACACATACTTGACATGCGGAAAACAGTAGCAATAAACTGACACGATCATATGCTACGTTTGCAGTTTGGGTCTTGTCCATCACATCATTCTCCTAATGATGTGACCCCGTTATCAAATGACATCTCATGTCCATGGCTAGGAAACCTTAACCATCTTTTGATCAATGAGCTAGTCTATTAGAGGCATACTAGGGACATGGTTTTGTCTATGTATCCACACATGCATCTAAGTCTCCGGTCAATACAATTATAGCATGGATAATAAACGATTATCATGAACAAGGAAATATGATAATAACTAATTTATTATTGCCTCTAGGGCATATTTCCAAAAGTCTCCCACTTGCACTAGAGTCAATAATCTAGTTCACATCACCATGTGATTCACATTGTTATGAATCTAACACCCAACGAGTTCTGGGGCTCGATCATGCTTGGCATGTGAGAGAGGTCTTATAGTCAACGGGTCTGTAACATTCAGATCCGTGTGCACTTTGCAAATACCTATGTCAAACTGTAAACACTGCTACCACACTCCACTCGGTACTATTCCAAATGGCTGCTCCACTATACGTATCCAGATTGCTACTACGAGTCATTCGGATTAGTGTTAAAGCTTGTATCGACGTAACTCCTTACGACGAACTCTTTATCACCTCCATAATCGAGAAACATCTCCTCAGTCTCTTAGTTACTGAGGATAATCTTAACCGTTGTCGAGTGATCCACTCCTGGTTCACTCTTGTACCCCCTGACGGACTCATGGCAAGGCACACACAGGTGCAGTACACAGCATGGCATAATATAGAGCCTATGGCTAAGGCATAGGGGACGACGTTCGTCCTTTCTCTTTCTTCTGCCGTTGTCGAGCTTTGAGCCTCACTCAACTTTCACACCTTACAAATCAGGCGAGAACTCTTTCTCTGACTGATCCATTTTGAACTCTTTCAAAATCTTGTCAAGGTATGCACTCATTGAAAGTCTCATCGAGCATCTTGATCTATCTCCATAGATTTTGATGCTTAACAATTAGGTAGCTTCATCCAGGTCTTCCTTTGAAAATCACTTTCCAAATGACCGTTTTATGCTTTCCAGAAACTCTACATTATTCTCATCAACAATATGTCATCCACATATACTTATCAGAAATTCTATAGTGCTCCCACTCACTTTATTGCAAATACAAGTTTCTCGTAAACTTTGTATAAACATCAAAACTTTGATCACCTCATCAAAGCGTATATTCCAACTCCGAGATGCTTGCTTCAGTCCATGGAAGGATCACCGAAGCTTGCACACCTTTTAGCATCCTTAGGCCTGACAAAACCTTCTGGTTGTATCACATACAACCTTTCCTCAAGTAAACCGTTAAGGAAACGATGTTTTGACATCCATCTGCCAAATTTCATAATTGAAAACACACCAACTGCTAACATAATTCCAACAGACTTTAGCACCACTATGAGTGAGAAAGTCTCATCGTAGTCAACTCCTTGAACTTGTCACAAACATCTTTGCAACAAGTCGAGCTTTACAAATAGTGACATTCAACATCAGTGTATGTCTTCATTTTAAAGATCCATTTGTACTCAACGACCTGCCGTCCAATGAGCAAGTCTACCAAAGTCTACACTTGGTTTTCATACATGGATCCTATCTCGGATTTCATGGCCTCCAACCATTTGTCGGAATCCGGGCCCATCATCGCTTCTCCATAGCTCGTAGGTTCATCGTTTGTCCAACAACATGACCTCCAAGACAGGGTTTTCATACCGCTTAGGAGCAGTACACATCCTTGTCGACCTACGAAGTTCGATAGTAACTTGATCCTGAAGCTTCATGATCATCATCATTAACTTTTTCTTCAACTAACATAGGCTTCACAGAAACATCTTTCTGCGCTGCGCTACTCTCTGGTTTAACAAAGGTTTAACAACCTCATCAAGTTCTATCTTCCTCCCACTCAATTCTTTAATGAGAAACATTTCCTCGAGAAAGGATCCGTTTAAGCAACAAACACTTTGCACTAGGATCTGAGATTGAAGGTTCACCCAACTGATCTTAGGGTATTCTATGAAGATGCATTTGTCCCCCTTGGGTTTGACCTCATTAGGTGAAAACATTTTCCACACAAGTGTCACAACCCCAAATATTAAGAAATGAGAGCTTAGGTTTCTATCAAACCATAATTCACACGGTGTCATCTCAACGGATTTAGATGATGCCCTATTTAAAGTGAATGTAGTTGTCTCTAATGCATAACCCCAAAATTATAGTAGTAAAATGATAAGAGACATCACAGTATGCACTATATCAATAGAACATGACTATGATGTTCGGACACACCATCACACTATGGTGTTCCAGGTGGCGTTAGTTGTGAAACAAATTTCACATTGTCTTAAGTTGTATGCCAAACTCGTAACTCAGATATTCACCTCCACGATCATATCGCGGTCACTTTTATCTTCTTGTCACGATGATCTTTAAACTTCACTCTGAATTTGCTTGAACCTTTCAAATGATTCAGACTTGTGTTTCATTAAGTAAATATACACTATATCTACTCAAATCATCAGTGAAGGTAAGAAAATAACGATATCCACTGCACGCTACAAGACTCACTGGATTGCGTACATCAACATGTATCATTTCCAATGAATCACTTGCCCGCTCCATCCAACGGGGTCCTTTAGTCATCTTGCCCAAGAGGCATGGTTCGCATGTCTCAACCGATTCGAAATCGAATGAGTCCAAATATCCATCAACATGGAGTTTCTTCATGCGCTTTATACCAATATGACATTTAGCGGCAGTGCCACAAGTATGTGGTACTATCATTATTAACTTTGTATCTTTTGACATCAATGTTATGAACATGTGTACTACTACGATCAAGATTTCAACAAACCATTTTCACTGGGTGCATAACCATTGAAGGTATTATTCATGTAAACAGAATAACCATTATTCTCTAACTTAAATGAATAACCGTATTGCAATAAACATGATCTAATCATGTTCATGCTCAACACAAAACACCAAATAACATTTATTTAGGTTCGTCACTAATCCTGAAGGTAGAGAGAGCGTGCGATGTTGATCACATCAACCTTGGAAACACTTCCAACACATATCATCACCTCACCCTTAGCTAGTTCTCCGTTTATTCCGTAGCTTTTATTTCGAGTTACTAACATTTAGCAACCGAACCGGTATCCAATACCCAGGTGCTACTAAGAGTACTAGCAAGGTACACATTAATAACTCGTATATCAAATATACTTCTATCAATGTTGCCAGCCTTCTTATCTACCAAGCATCTAGGGTTGTTCCGCTTTAGCGACCGTTCACCTCATAACACAAGCACTTAGTCTCGGGTTTGAGTTCAACTTTGGGTTGCTTCACTGGAGCAGCAACTGACTTGCTATCCATGAAGTTTCCCTCCTTGATCTTGCCCTTCTCGAAACTAGTGGTTTGGTTAACCATCAACACTTGATGCTCCTTCTTGATTTCTACCTTCGCGGTGTCAAAACATCGCGAACAGCTCAGGAATCATTATTTCTATCCCCGGCAATTTATAATTCATCACTAAGTTCTAGTAGCTTAGTGACAGTGACTTGGAGAACTATATCAATCACTATCTTATCTGGAAGATCAACTCCCACTTGATTCAAGCGATTGTAGTACCCAGACAATCTGAGTACATGCTCAACGATTGAGCTATTCTCCTTCATCTTACAGGCAAAGAATCTTGTTGGAGATCTCATATCTCGCAACACAGGCACGAGCCTGAGATCACAATCTCCGCTCCTAGAACATCTCATATGTTCCGTGACGTTCAAAACATTTCGGAGCCTCAATTCTAAGCCGTAATGCATGACGCACTAAACTATCAAGTAGTCATCGAAACATGCCTGTCAGATGTTCACAACATCTATAGACGACGCTAGAGGGGGTGGCGCACCGAGCGGTGCATTAAGGACATAAGACTTTTGTGCAGCAATGAGGACAATCCTCAGATCACGGACCCAGTCCGCAATATTGCCACCAACATCTTTCAACTCTATTTCTCTAGGAACATATAAAAATTTAAGGGAGCTACAGCGCAAGCTAGTAATCTACAACATAATTTGCAAAGACACTTTGACTATGTTCATGATAATGAGTTCAATTAATCATATTACTTAAGAACTCCCACTCAAATTGACATCCCTCCGATCATTCGAGTGATACATGATCCAAATTCACCAACTCAAGTCCGATCATCACGTGAGTTGAGGTGGCTGCAATGGTGAACATCATTATGTTGATCATATCTACTATAAGACTCATGTTCAACCTTTCGGTCTCTCGTGTTCCGAGGCCATGTCTGTACATGCTAGGCTCGTCAAGTTTAACCCGAGTGTTCTGCGCGTGCAAATCTGGCTTGTGCCCATTGTAAGTGAATGTAGAGTCTATCACACCCGATCATCACGTGGTGTCTCAACACGACGAACTTTCGCAACGATGCACACTCGGGGAGAACACAGTTCATCTTGAAATTCAAGTGAGGGATCACCTTATAATGCTACCGCCATACTAAGCAAAACAAGGTGCATAAAAGGATTAACATCTCATGCAATTCATAAGTGACATGATATGGCCATGAACTTGTGTTTAAGATCTCCATCTTTGAAACACCAGCATGATCTCCATCGTCACCGGCACAACACCATGATCTCCATCAATGTGTTGCCATTGAGGTTGTGGCGCCAGCCCTACTTCTACTTCTATTGCTACCGCTTAGCGATAAAGTAAAGCATTACATAGCGCTTAATGATTGACACGCAGGTCATACAATAATTAAAGACAACCCTATGGCTCCTGCCGGTTGCCGTACTTAACGACATGCAAGTCGTGAAATTCTATACATCACATGATCATCTCATACATCACATATATCTCATCATGTAATTGGCCATATCACATCACAACATACCCTGCAAAAACAAGTTAGACGTCCTCTAATTGTTGTTGCATGTTTTACGTGGCTGCTACGGGTATCTAGCAAGAACGATTCTCAGCTACGCATAAACCACAACGGTGATACATAGATTGCTTTTCAACCTTCTCAAGGACCGCCTTTGTCGGATCCGATCCAACTAAAGTGAGAGAAACTGTCACCCGCAAGCCATCTAAGCAACAAGTTGCGTCGAGGGAACCGGTCTCTCGTAAGCGTACGAGTAATGTTGGTTCGGGCCGCTTCATCTCACAATCCCGCTCAACCAAAATCCGACAAAGGGAGGAAGCAATCTAAGCATCAACGCCCACAAACCTTTTGTGTTCTACTCGAGATCTCATCGAACCATCAACCTAGCTCATGATGCCACTATTGGGGAATGTCGCATGGGAAACAAAAAATTTCCTACGCACACGCAAAGCTATCCATGGTGATGAGCATCTACGAGAGGGTGAGTGGATATATGTATCCTTGTAGATCGCTAAGCGGGAAACGTCAAGAAACGCGGTTGGTGTAGTCGAACTTCTTCGCGATCCAAATAGCCGAGCGTCCCGCGATCCAATCACGAACCGTCCCACGAACACATCATGATCCGTCCCGCGAAGTCATCACGATCCGTCTCATGATCTTGATCACGATCTATCCTGCGAACTCATCACAATCCGTTCCGTGATCACATCATGAACCGTCTCGCGATCTCGATCACGGTCCTTCCGATCTAGCGCCGAACGGACGACACCTCCGCGTTCAGCACACGTGCAGCTTGATGACGATCTCCACCATCTTGATCCAGCAAGAGGAGGTGGAGAGGAGAGAGAGTTCACCGGCAGCGTAACGGCGCTCCGATGATGGTGGTGGAGCAATTCCGGCAGGGCTTCGCCTAAGCGTTGCAGAAAACCGATCTAGAGGAGAAACTATGCACCGGTGTAACGGGTAGCACGTGGCCGGAAATTCTGTCCAAAAACCACCCAATCCACTAGTATATATAGGAGGAGAGGAGAGGAGAGGAAGCCAAGGCCTTTGGGTCGGCCGAAATAGGAGGTGGGAAGCAATCCTACTTCACCTCCAATCCTAGTTGGAGTAGGATTGCCTCCTATTGGCTGATTTTCCACTTTTTGCTTTAGGACTTTCTCTCCTGCGCCATGGGCCTTTGTGGCTGTTTTCCCAGCCCACTAAGGTCTGGTTATTATTCTCCCAGAGCCCATGGACCTCTTGGGGTCGAAATACCCCTCCCGGAGGCCTCCCGATACACTACCGGCACTCCCGGTACACTACCGATGAGCCCGAAACTTTTCCGGAAACCAAACTGGGACTTCCTATATATGAATCTTTACCTCCGGACCATTCCGGAGCTCCACGTGACGTCCAGGATCTCATCCGAGACTCTGAACAAACTTCAGTCACCACCATACATAACTCTACACTACCGAAACGTCACCAAACCTTAAGTGTGCAAACCCTGCGGGTTCGAGAACTATGTAGACATGACCGAGACACCTCTACGGTCAATAACCAATGGCGGGACCTGGACGTCCACATTGGTTCCTACATATTCTACGAAGATCTTCATCGGTCGAACCTCTATGTCAAGGATTCAGTTAATCCCGTATAACGTTCCCTTTGTTCTTCGGTATGTTACTTGCCCGAGATTCGATCGTCGGTATCTCCATACCTAGTTCAACCTCGTTACCGGAAAGTCTCTTTACTCATTCCATAATACAAGATCCCGCAACTAACAATTAGTCACATTGCTTGCAAGGCTTATTGTGATGTTGCATTACCGAGTGGGCCTCGAGATACCTCTCCGTCACACGGAGTAACAAATCCCAGTCTCGATCCATGCCAACTCAACAGACACCATCGGAGATACCTATAGAGCACCTTTATAGTCACCCAGTTACGTTGCGACGTTTGATACACACAAGGCACTCCTCCGATATCTGTGAGTTGCATGATCTCATGGTCATAGGAACACATACTTGACATGCGGAAAACAGTAGCAATAAACTGACACGATCATATGCTACGTTTACAGTTTGGGTCTTGTCCATCACATCATTCTCCTAATGATGTGACCCCGTTATCAAATGACATCTCATGTCCATGGCTAGGAAACCTTAACCATCTTTTGATCAACGAGCTAGTCTATTAGAGGCATACTAGGGACATGGTTTTGTCTATGTATCCACACATGCATCTAAGTCTCCGATCGATACAATTATAGCATGGATAATAAACGATTATCATGAACAAGGAAATATGATAATAACTAATTTATTATTGCCTCTAGGGCATATTTACAACAGTATGTAGATCCACCCTCCCTCTCGTAGATGCTCATCCCCATGGATAGATCTGCGTGTGCGTAGGAAATTTTTTGTTTCCCATGCGACGTTCCCCAACACTGAGCATCGGTAACTTAGCCAAACAAGGTTTGCTAGGATGTGGAGGGTTCGAGGCTATCATGGCAATGTAGGAGGCTTGACATTCAAGTGGTAGGTAACGCATATGTAACGATAAGAGCGAGACATCTAGCAAAGCAAAAATAGTGTCGGGATCTGGGTACGATCATCTTGCCTGTTGGTTCTTCAGAGGAACAAAGAGCGGGGTCCTCGTAGTGGTACTCTCCTGGATCCTCATACTCAGGTTTAACAATCACGTCTACCCAAGATAAACAGCAACAATAAACAACCAACCAAGGTGCAATGCACAAACAAGATGATGCATGATTCATTTGAAGTATTTAGCATGGCAATCCTAAACTAGTCCTGTTTCACATGCAATAGATAAGTTATTTATGCTTTTGGACAGAACCTCATGTTAAGTTGTTTAAACATGCATGATCATGGCAAATATTGATGCTTCATGCAAGATCGATACAAATGCATATGTAGAACGTAGGAAACAGAGTAACGGATCTCACGCTACGCTCACGACAAGGTACGAAGGCAAAACACAAGACAATGAAGGCCATGGGCTATTCCTTGGCATTCCAAGGTAGCCACTTTTAGGCAATAATTATGAGATCTGGCAAATGGATGTCAGAACGGCATTCCTTAATGGCTTCCTCAAGGAAGAACTGTATATGATGCAGCCGGAAGGTTTTGTCGATCCTAAAGATGCTAACAATGTATGCAAGCTCCAGCGCTCCATCTATGGGCTGGTGCAAGCATCTCGCAGTTGGAACATTTGCTTTAATGAAGTGATTAAAGCATTTGGATTTGTACTTGTTTATGGAGAACCCTGTATTTACAAGAAAGTGAGTGGGAGCTCTGTAGCATTTCTCGTATTATATGTGGATGACATACTGATAATGGGAAATGATATAGAACTCTTGGAAAGTATAAAGGCCTACTTGAATAAGTGTTTTTCAATGAAGGACCTTGGAGAAGCTTCTTACATATTAGGTATTAAGATCAATAGACATAGATCGAGACGCCTCATAGGTCTTTCACAAAGCACATACCTTGAAAAGATATTGAAGAAACTCAATATGGATCAGTCCAAGAAGGGGTTCTTGCCTATGTTGCAAGGTGTGAGATTAAGTACGACTCAATGCCCGACCACGACAAAGGATAGAGAAGAGATGAGTGTCATCCCCTACGCTTCAGCCATAGGCTCTATTATGTATGCCATGCTGTGTACCAGACCTGATGTGAACCTTGCCATAAGTTTGGTGGGGGGGGGTACCAAAGTGATCCCGGAGCGGAACACTGGACAACAGTCAAGAATATCCTGAAGTACCTGAAAATTACAGAGGACATGTTTCTCGTATATGGAGGTGCCGAAGAGCTCGTCGTAAAGGGTTACGTCGATGCTAGCTTCGACACAGATCCGGACGACTCCAAGTCGCAAACCGGATACGTGTATGTTTTAAACGGAGGGGCAGTCAGCTCGTGCAGCAGCAAGCAAAGCGTCGTGGCGGCATCTACATGTGAAGCCGAGTACATAACTGCTTCGGAAGCAGCAAAGGAAGAAGTCTGGATGAAGGAGTTCATCACTGACCTAGGAGTAATTCCAAGCGCGTCGGGCCCGATGATTCTATTCCGTGACAACACTGGAGCTATTGCCCTTGCGAAGGAGCCCAGGTTTCACAAGAAGACAAGACACATCAAGCGCCGCTTCAACTGTAACATCCCAAAATTCCATTTTGGAATGTTATGAATATAGCTATGCATCTATCATCACCATTGCTTGATTGTATGTGTTAGTTGAAATGCCATTTCTGATTTTTCTGAAAGTCCTTTCTACTTTTCCCTATGTTGCTTCCCCTATTTGAAATTTTGGTTAAATGTTCAAAATAAGAGAGGAGTAACATGACACTCCACACCAGGGTCTAATTGGTGGATTATTTGAACAAAATAACCAGGGGTTATTTTGAAAATATTTGCAAAAAAGGATCTAAAAACAATTAGGCAATTTCTGAAAATAATATTTTTTTCAAAGTGTTCAAATGACAGAATAGAAATGTTCATTAAATATCATTTATTATTCTGTTAATTTTGATATATAATACCCCTATATTTACAAACGATTTGAATGCTTTAAAAGCTTTTGAATGTCTCTGGAAATTATTAAAAAGAAACGGTAACCGTTTTCGGTATTAAACGGGCCGGCCCACCGGCTTTAAAAGCCGAGACCGTTACCGGTCGGCCGACCGAGCGCAGTAACGTCCCCCTCTGTCTCTGACGCTGGACCCCGCCCCCGACCGACCGTTGCTTCGAACGGTCGTCTTCTCCCTCCCCCGCGCGCGCCGGACCCGACGCCGGTCGCTCCCCCCCCTCACCGGATCTCTCCCCTCTCTCCTTCCCGCACCCCCCCGAGCGCCTATATAAGAGCCCCACTGCCCCGCATCCATTTCCCCCCCGAGCCCCCTTCTCTCTCTCGCCGAGACGCCGTCGATTGCTCGTCGGAGTTCCACCACCACCGGAAGTCGCCGTCGACCGTAGCCACCACCCCCGACCACCATTCGCCTCGCCGTCGCCACCAATCGACTCCGGAGAACTGTCGCCGTCGCCCGGACCACTTCCCCGTCCTCCCCGACCACCGGAACGCCTCGCCGTCGCGTTCACCACTTCCGGACTCGCCGGAGTACCCCGACGCCGGCGACTTTTACTCCGTATGCCCCCTCGACCGTCGGATCCCGAACCAACGGCTAGGATTAGATCGGACTTAAGTCCGAACCGTTTTCTTATATCGATCGGTCGCCCGCTCTATTTCACCTACCGCACGCCCCCCTTAACCAATCGGATCGCGCCACGTCACCCCCTGGCCGACCGGTAGAATTTCACCTTTTTCTGATTTTATTTAGAAAACAGAACCTATTCTAATTTTGTTTTAGCTATATCTTTTAACCTGTTTAGAGTTTTGAGTTGATTCTTTTTGCAATAGCTCACATTTTTCATGTAGTTTCACCCTGTACTTTTAAATTTCAAATTTGAACTATAAAATTTGAATGTAATCAAATTTGCTCAAAATCTTCAAATCTGAATAACTAGAGTTTGAAAATAGATTTTGACATGATTCTTTTTGCTACTGTTTGGTATTAGTTAGGACTATATCCATGTTTAGTTTGAGGATTTTTAGGATGATTTTTAATAGTGTTTTAGCTATAAACAGAATCTGCTTATTATTATAATATAGTTTTATAAACTTAATTTTGATTAGTTTGATTTAGAATTTGGTTTTATTTGTTTATTAGGTTCTGTTAGTAAACATTTAGTGTTTTCACTTAATGTTAATAAAAATATAAATTTGCCTAGTTTAATTTCATTTAACATAGGAATCACAATTTCTTTTCAATTAGGCTTAATTTGACTAAAACAACTAACTAGTAATAGTTTGTTTTCAAACAAAGTTTTATATAGTTTAATTCTGTTTTCCTAAAACAAGTTTATTTGTAAATTCCTTTATGTTAAGTACATGTTTTCTAATAAATAATAAGTTTAGTTTTCATTCTTTTGTTAGTATAACTCTAGTTGATCCATATAGTGTTATTCAAAACCTTTTTATAAACTTTACTAAAGTTTTCCCAACAAACTTGAATTGATTTTTTTCCTTTGATAGTAAAATATTCTATTGTTTTCCTTGCTGTCAACAATTGTTTTGCTATTTCAAAATAGTTTTATTATGTAGAAGTGTTTCATCATCCCCTTTGGAAAAACAAAACTTTGTGTGTTTTACTTACTTGAGATTTTGTGCATTGTTTTGTCTTGATTGTTTGCTAATTCTTGATTGATTGTTTGTGAGTTACAATATTTTGGTTGTATGCTTATTGAGTGCTTGTTTGTTTCGTTAGATTATCCGGAGTGCGAAGCTTGTTACTTAGAGTCACTCACGTACGAAGATCATCAATCAGGCAAGTCACCTTGATCATGTTTTACCCATGTTTTATATGCATTAGTTCTACCATCTCCCCAAATTGCATGCAAGATAGGTTAGTTGGAAACTTGGTTATATTGTAGTAGTATCATGTGGTAGGTACCCCTCCTCAACCCTCTTTGACAACTTTGGCCCCGGGAAACGTTGTTTTACTTTTGCTATGCTATTAGTAGACGGGGTTGGTTGTGTGATTCATGAGAGTTGAGAGAGTTAATAATTTCAAGACCTACATAATGATCAAGATTTCAAGACTCCAAGTTTTCAACATACCTCTGGGTGGATGATGGTTGAACGGCGCCCTGGAGAAACCAGTGGTTAGCCTAGGTGATGCTGGAGATGGCCAGTATTCACGCGGAAAGGTCCACCCAGGCACAAAGAGATGGATGGATGCTTCAAAACCCAAGGCTTACCTGCACAGCCACAAGTCATTATGGGCTCTGGCTTGGTCGGATATCGTGGTGACCCTGGACAGGCGGTGCTACGAGAGGTAGAAGAACGGTAGGAAAGGATGGGCACCGACAGAGTCGCAGGGAAACCCTTTGGAAGACCATGTTTTGGTCATCCGTTTCTCAAACACCCTGAAGTGCGAGAAATCAAACGGAGGCGACCAAATCTTGTGGGGAACGTGTGCAAAACTCTGCAGAGTACAAAACCTAATCGATTAGCCGTGTCCACGGTCATGGACGACTTGAGCCAAAGGAATTGGAACTTCCGGAACTCTCAACACAAATAATATGATGATGTGGGAATTTAATAATTTTGGGTATGAGAATTTGTTGGTGGAACCATCTCATTAATCAACCAACTTAGTAATGTTTTGCTTAGCCCCTTTTCTTGATGTAGGAAAAATTGGCTTTACGCAAAACTTACCACCCCACCTGCCATATATGCATATAGACTAGCTGATTATTTTCACACCTCTACTGTGACTTTGCCGGCATATTCCATATGCTGACCTACACGGCTGCAACGTATCATGTTGCAGAGTATTTTTCCGACCAGGAGTGAGGACGCGTTCTATGCTCAGTGAGATGCCCTTGGAGTCGGATGGACTCATCTACCTTCAACGCTTCCGCAAGATTTAGATATTCTCATGAGTTGGCCTTTAGCCACTTTATTGTAATTTTTATTGTAATAAAGGACTCTATATGAGATTGCGATTAATATAATGTTGTGTGATTTCCCTTTGATATATACATTGATGTACCGTGTGTGTACCAGCATGATCTTGGGATGGTACGGAAAACACCGGAGACTTGGCCTTTCAGGTCGGGTCGCTACAGAAATGGTATCAGAGCACACGCTGACCGTAGGACGTAACCTCTAGGATTGGAAAGCCTTAGGATTGTTTTTCTTTGTCTTTAAAAATTCTTATACTCTCATCTATTCGTTTCTGACTCCTCTCCGGTTATTTCAAAAATTTATAGATGGCCACCTTCATCCCAGTGTTGATCACAGAGTTTTGCCAGCCTGATGCAACGATGCCCTTTGGTAAGGAGCTGATGAGGATCGTCAAGGACGTGAGGATTGCTTTGCCGAGCATCACCGGGATTCCTATCATGTCATTTCCCCAAGATGGACGCTACAGGATCGAGGTGCATATTCCAGGGAAGACTTTTGGGAATCGGAAGGAACCCATCGATCTCAAGTTCGTAGCACCCAGTTGGATACTTGGAAGAGACATGGCCATTCATCGTGCCCTTGGACGTATTCAGGAGGAATACAGAGGTGGAACCATTTCACCAGGACTCAGCATGGTTTGTCGTAGAGATGCCAATGGAAACATCATAACTCCTCCCACTGCAGACACCACTATCTCCTATATCCAGACCTTGGAGACTCACATCAGGACTCTGGAGCTTCGAGTTCGTGCTGACACGAAGACTATCAAGAATCTGATGAATCGCGAGCTGGACCTTGAAGCTGATCTGCGAGAGGCCAACTATGAACACGAGCATGAAGTGAAGGACTTCCTAGAGAGGATTGATGAGCAGAATGCACGCATCGCAACTCTGGAGGAGCAGCTAGACATGGGGGAAAACCTTCACCCCGAAGGAGACATGGCACCCCTCATCAGCGACGATGAAGACTATGAGGAAAGCACCACCGGAGGACCTACGACTATGCACTTTTGAGGAGAACATTAGTTATGCCCTCCATGTATCTTTTATTCGTTAAAGCATAGGTCGATGCTTAGCTGTCTGAGATTTGTATTTCCATTGTTTGACATTGATTGAATAAATGAATGAGTGTTTGGTGTGATATGTTTGTTGCATTGCATACGGGTAGTGAATTTCTTCTAGACCCTTGTTCTATTCTAATTCTCATCCCTCTGAAAACAGCAAGATGCCTCCACGACGTGAGACCGATTTCACTTTCCCACCAGAACTCACTCAACTCCTTCAGCAACAGAATGCACTGATGCAACTATTGATTCAGAATCAGACCAACAATCAGAACAACAATAATCACCACCATCCACCCCAGACTGACAATCTCACCCGTTTTCTGAGGTTGAACCCTCCAACTTTCTCCAGCAGCACTGAGCCCATTGTGGCAGATGACTGGCTCCGCAAGATGGAGAGAGAACTTGTCACCGCTGGATGCACTGACGCTGAGAAAGTGCGATTTGCCGCACATCAATTGGAAGGACCAGCAGCATCATGGTGGGAGAATTACACCACCACTTATCCTATTGCAGATGTGACTTGGGAGCAATTCAAGCTTGCTTTCCGCACAGCTCATGTTTCAGCTGGAGCCATGAATCTGAAGAAGCATGAGTTTCGCAACTTGCGCCAGGGTAATCACTCTGTGGCCCAATATGTGGAAGAGTTCAGCATGTTGGCCCGTTATGCCCAGGAGATGTGGCCGATGATGCGGCCAAGCAAGAAAAGTTTCTGGAAGGACTCAATGATGAGTTGAGCATACAGCTGGTAGTGGCTAATTTCAACAACTACCAAGAGCTGGTGGATAAGACACTTATTCTGGAAGGTAAACAGCAGCAGATTGAGAACCGCAAGCGGAAGTACACTCAGGGGAAGTTCAACTCTGGAGCTCATCAGAAGCCTCGTTACTCCCCGTACTCCGGGAATACCGGATCAGGAAACAGTAAGTTTGGAAAGCACACTCATACTGTGCATAACCATGGAGGCCACCATCATGGAGGAAATGGGAACAACCGTCCCAACCATGGCAACTTCAAGACTGACAATGGGAACAACAACCAGCACCGTCAAGTTCCTGCTCAGAAGGATCTGAGTCACATTACTTGTTTCAAGTGCCAGAAGACAGGGCACTATGCTACTGAGTGTCCCCAGAGCAAGCAAGGCAATGGAAACGGCAACAACAACGGCAACTCCGCAGCCAAGAAGCCAAACCCTTTTCCTCGTGCCCAGGTGAACCACCTTGACGTGGAAGAAGTCTATGATCAACCCGAGACTGTGGTTGGTAAGTTTTTATTGCATTCACGTCCTGTTACAGTACTTTTTGATTCCGGTGCAACTCATTCATTCATATCAAGGGTAGTTGTGGATAAGTATGGTTTGCCCACCAAAACCCTTAGTCAGCCCATTAAGGTTAGTTCTCCAGGAGGTATGATGATGGCAGGGATAGGATGCCATGCCTTGAAACTCAATATAGGGAACCATGTTTTTCCCACCGACCTCATCGTCTTAGAGTCGCAAGGATTGGATGTAATCCTAGGCATGGATTGGATGACCAAGTATGAAGGAAATCTTGATTGCCCTAGCAAGTCTGTTTCACTCACCACCCCGGAGAACAAGAGGATTAAGTATGTATCCCGACGCACACGTATGAGTGCTAGGTTAAATGCCCTCACGGGAGTTGTTCAGGAGGAAGTACCTGTGGTAAAAGAATTTCCAGATGTATTTCCGGAAGAATTACCAGGAATGCCACCAGATAGGGAAATTGAGTTCCTAATAGAGCTACAGCCAGGGACAGCTCCAATTTCCAAGAGACCCTATCGGATGCCCGCAAATGATCTGTCGGAAATCAAGAAGCAAATCAAGGAGTTATTGGACAAAGGTTATATACGCCCAAGTTCTTCACCTTGGGGAGCCCCAGTTCTTTTGGTGGAGAAGAAGGATAAATCTATGAGAATGGTAGTCGATTATCGTGCCTTGAACGAGGTGACTATCAAGAACAAGTACCCTCTGCCGATGATTAACGATTTGTTTGATCAGCTCATAGGAGCCAAAGTATTCTCCAAGATCGATCTTCGATCAGGGTATCACCAGTTGAAGATTCGTGAACAGGATATACCCAAAACAGCTTTCACCACGAGGTATGGCTTGTATGAGTATACGGTCATGTCTTTTGGATTGACTAATGCTCCTGCCTACTTCATGAATTTGATGAACAAAGTGTTCATGGAATACCTAGACAAGTTTGTTGTGGTGTTCATCGATGACATTCTGATATTCTCCAAGAACGAGGAAGAGCATAAGCAACATCTGCGTTTAGTTCTGGAGAAGCTAAGAGAGCATCAGTTATATGCCAAGTTCAGTAAATGTGAATTTTGGTTGACAGAAGTCGGATTCCTTGGACATGTTATTTCCGGAGATGGAATAGCAGTGGACCCCGCTAAGGTTGAAGCCGTCACAGAGTGGAAGTCACCCACCTCAGTTAAGGAGATCCGCAGTTTCCTCGGACTTGCCGGTTATTACCGGAGGTTCATTGAGAATTTCTCAAAGATTGCCAAGCCCATGATAGATTTGTTGAAGAAAGAATCCAAGTATGTTTGGACTGTGGAATGTGAAGCCAGTTTCCAGGAGTTAAAGGAACGTTTGGTCACAGCCCCAGTGTTGATCTTGCCCGATATTCGGAAGGATTTCCAGGTTTATTGTGATGCTTCACGTCAAGGACTTGGAGGAGTACTTATGCAGGATGGAAAAGTTGTAGCCTATGCTTCCAGACAGCTACGACCTCATGAGTTGAATTATGCCACGCATGACTTGGAGTTAGCAGCCGTAGTGCACACACTCAAGACTTGGAGACATTTCCTTATCGGAAATAGTTGTGATGTTTACACCGACCATAAGAGCCTGAAGTATATCTTCACGCAGAAAGAGTTGAACCTCAGACAGAGACGATGGTTAGAGTTAATCAAGGACTATGACATGAGATTACACTACCATCCAGGTAAGGCTAATGTTGTAGCCGATGCCTTGAGTCGGAAAACTTATGTGAACACACTCACAGCTGGAGGATTACCTCAAGACTTAGTCGATGATCTCAGAGAGCTCAAGCTAGAGATAGTTCCAAGAGGATATGTTGCTACACTGGAAATTCAGTCCACCTTGACCGAAAGAATTCGTGAAGCCCAGAAATCGGACAAGGAGATAGCTGAGATTAAACAAAGAATGAAAGATGGCAAAGCTAAAGGTTTTTGTGAGGATGAACACGGAACTGTGTGGTTTGAGAACCGCATCTATGTGCCCAATGACCCAGAGCTCAGGAAGTTGATACTTCAGGAAGCCCACGATTCACCTTACTCGATACACCCAGGCAACACCAAGATGTATCTGGATTTAAAGGAAAGTTATTGGTGGACAGGTATGAAGAAAGATATTGCAGAGCATGTTGCGATATGTGATGTTTGTCAGCGAGTAAAGGCAGAACATCAGAAACCAGCAGGGTTACTCCAACCTTTGCCGATACCCGAGTGGAAATGGGAAAAGCTTGGTATGGATTTCATCACAGGATTGCCCAGAACCCGTTCAGGTTATGATTCCATCTGGGTAGTGGTAGATCGCTTGACCAAGGTAGCTCATTTCATTCCAGTGAAAACCACCTATACCAGTGCTAAGCTAGCCAAGATATATATGACCAGGATCGTATGTCTGCATGGAGTTCCGAGGAGTATCGTGTCAGATAGAGGAACACAATTTACCTCAAAGTTTTGGCATCAGTTACATGAAACTTTGGGTACAAGGCTAGAGTTCAGTACAGTTTTTCATCCGCAGACAGATGGACAGACTGAGAGAGTCAACCAGATTCTGGAAGACATGTTGAGAGCTTGTGCGCTAGATTATGGATCTAGTTGGGATGATAACTTGCCTTACGCAGAATTCTCGTACAACAACAGTTATCAGACCAGTCTAAAGATGGCCCCTTTCGAAGCTTTATACGGAAGGAGGTGCAGAACACCGTTGACGTGGGATAGTGTTGGAGACCGACAACTTTTTGGTCCTGACCTTATCCGAGATTCTGAAGAGAAAGTCAAGTTGATTCGTGACAGACTCAAGATAGCTCAATCTCGACAGAAGAGTTATGCTGACAGCAAACGTAAAGAAGTGACATATGAAGTGGGAGACCGAGCATATCTTCGTGTATCCCCGCTTCGAGGAACCAAGAGATTTGGTGTTAAAGGAAAATTAGCACCCAGATTCATAGGCCCCTACAAAATTCTTGAACGTAGAGGTGAAGTTGCATACAAACTGGAATTGCCAGAAGGATTATCCGAAGTTCATAATGTGTTCCATGTGTCCCAGCTGAAGAAATGTCATGCTGAGATGGCCGACATCCCTTTGAGAGATACAGTGCCCCTAGAGGCCATACAGCTTGAAAGTGATCTGACTTATGAGGAGAAGCCTGTCAGAATCCTCGAGACATCCAACAGAGTTACCCGCAGCAAGATTATCAAGTTCTGCAAAGTTTTGTGGAGTCACCATACTGAGGAAGAAGCCACCTGGGAACGCGAAGAAGATCTTCGTAGAGACCATCCGCACCTATTTTCTAGCCAACCCGAATCTCGAGGGCGAGATTCATCTTAAGGTGGGTAGGTTTGTAACATCCCAAAATTCCATTTTGGAATGTTATGAATATAGCTATGCATCTATCATCACCATTGCTTGATTGTATGTGTTAGTTGAAATGCCATTTCTGATTTTTCTGAAAGTCCTTTCTACTTTTCCCTATGTTGCTTCCCCTATTTGAAATTTTGGTTAAATGTTCAAAATAAGAGAGGAGTAACATGACACTCCACACCAGGGTCTAATTGGTGGATTATTTGAACAAAATAACCAGGGGTTATTTTGAAAATATTTGCAAAAAAGGATCTAAAAACAATTAGGCAATTTCTGAAAATAATATTTTTTTCAAAGTGTTCAAATGACAGAATAGAAATGTTCATTAAATAGCATTTATTATTCTGTTAATTTTGATATATAATACCCCTATATTTACAAACTATTTGAATGCTTTAAAAGCTTTTGAATGTCTCTGGAAATTATTAAAAAGAAACGGTAACCGTTTCCGGTATTAAACGGGCCGGCCCACCGGCTTTAAAAGCCGAGACCGTTACCGGTCGGCCGACCGAGCGCAGTAACGTCCCCCTCTGTCTCTGACGCTGGACCCCACCCCCGACCGACCGTTGCTTCGAACGGTCGTCTTCTCCCTCCCCCGCGCGCGCCGGACCCGACGCCGGTCGCTCCCCCCCTCACCGGATCTCTCCCCTCTCTCCTTCCCGCACCCCCCCGAGCGCCTATATAAGAGCCCCACTGCCCCGCATCCATTTCCCCCCCGAGCCCCCTTCTCTCTCTCGCCGAGACGCCGTCGATTGCTCGTCGGAGTTCCACCACCACCGGAAGTCGCCGTCGACCGTAGCCACCACCCCCGACCACCATTCGCCTCGCCGTCGCCACCAATCGACTCCGGAGAACTGTCGCCGTCGCCCGGACCACTTCCCCGTCCTCCCCGACCACCGGAACGCCTCGCCGTCGCGTTCACCACTTCCGGACTCGTCGGAGTACCCCGACGCCGGCGACTTTTACTCCGTAAGCCCCCTCGACCGTCGGATCCCGAACCAACGGCTAGGATTAGATCGGACTTAAGTCCGAACCGTTTTCTTATATCGATCGGTCGCCCGCTCTATTTCACCTACCGCACGCCCCCCTTAACCAATCGGATCGCGCCACGTCACCCCCTGGCCGACCGGTAGAATTTCACCTTTTTCTGATTTTATTTAGAAAACAGAACCTATTCTAATTTTGTTTTAGCTATATCTTTTAACCTGTTTAGAGTTTTGAGTTGATTCTTTTTGCAATAGCTCACATTTTTCATGTAGTTTCACCCTGTACTTTTAAATTTCAAATTTGAACTATAAAATTTGAATGTAATCAAATTTGCTCAAAATCTTCAAATCTGAATAACTAGAGTTTGAAAATAGATTTTGACATGATTCTTTTTGCTACTGTTTGGTATTAGTTAGGACTATCTCCATGTTTAGTTTGAGGATTTTTAGGATGATTTTTAATAGTGTTTTAGCTATAAACAGAATCTGCTTATTATTATAATATAGTTTTATAAACTTAATTTTGATTAGTTTGATTTAGAATTTGGTTTTATTTGTTTATTAGGTTCTGTTAGTAAACATTTAGTGTTTTCACTTAATGTTAATAAAAATATAAATTTGCCTAGTTTAATTTCATTTAACATAGGAATTACAATTTCTTTTCAATTAGGCTTAATTTGACTAAAACAACTAACTAGTAATAGTTTGTTTTCAAACAAAGTTTTATATAGTTTAATTCTGTTTTCCTAAAACAAGTTTATTTGTAAATTCCTTTATGTTAAGTACATGTTTTCTAATAAATAATAAGTTTAGTTTTCATTCTTTTGTTAGTATAACTCTAGTTGATCCATATAGTGTTATTCAAAACCTTTTTATAAACTTTACTAAAGTTTTCCCAACAAACTTGAATTGATTTTTTTCCTTTGATAGTAAAATATTCTATTGTTTTCCTTGCTGTCAACAATTGTTTTGCTATTTCAAAATAGTTTTATTATGTAGAAGTGTTTCATCATCCCCTTTGGAAAAACAAAACTTTGTGTGTTTTACTTACTTGAGATTTTGTGCATTGTTTTGTCTTGATTGTTTGCTAATTCTTGATTGATTGTTTGTGAGTTACAATATTTTGGTTGTATGCTTATTGAGTGCTTGTTTGTTTCGTTAGATTATCCGGAGTGCGAAGCTTGTTACTTAGAGTCACTCACGTACGAAGATCATCAATCAGGCAAGTCACCTTGATCATGTTTTACCCATGTTTTATATGCATTAGTTCTACCATCTCCCCAAATTGCATGCAAGATAGGTTAGTTGGAAACTTGGTTATATTGTAGTAGTATCATGTGGTAGGTACCCCTCCTCAACCCTCTTTGACAACTTTGGCCCCGGGAAACGTTGTTTTACTTTTGCTATGCTATTAGTAGACGGGGTTGGTTGTGTGATTCATGAGAGTTGAGAGAGTTAATAATTTCAAGACCTACATAATGATCAAGATTTCAAGACTCCAAGTTTTCAACATACCTCTGGGTGGATGATGGTTGAACGGCGCCCTGGAGAAACCAGTGGTTAGCCTAGGTGATGCTGGAGATGGCCAGTATTCACGCGGAAAGGTCCACCCAGGCACAAAGAGATGGATGGATGCTTCAAAACCCAAGGCTTACCTGCACAGCCACAAGTCATTATGGGCTCTGGCTTGGTCGGATATCGTGGTGACCCTGGACAGGCGGTGCTACGAGAGGTAGAAGAACGGTAGGAAAGGATGGGCACCGACAGAGTCGCAGGGAAACCCTTTGGAAGACCATGTTTTGGTCATCCGTTTCTCAAACACCCTGAAGTGCGAGAAATCAAACGGAGGCGACCAAATCTTGTGGGGAACGTGTGCAAAACTCTGCAGAGTACAAAACCTAATCGATTAGCCGTGTCCACGGTCATGGACGACTTGAGCCAAAGGAATTGGAACTTCCGGAACTCTCAACACAAATAATATGATGATGTGGGAATTTAATAATTTTGGGTATGAGAATTTGTTGGTGGAACCATCTCATTAATCAACCAACTTAGTAATGTTTTGCTTAGCCCCTTTTCTTGATGTAGGAAAAATTGGCTTTACGCAAAACTTACCACCCCACCTGCCATATATGCATATAGACTAGCTGATTATTTTCACACCTCTACTGTGACTTTGCCGGCATATTCCATATGCTGACCTACACGGCTGCAACGTATCATGTTGCAGAGTATTTTTCCGACCAGGAGTGAGGACGCGTTCTATGCTCAGTGAGATGCCCTTGGAGTCGGATGGACTCATCTACCTTCAACGCTTCCGCAAGATTTAGATATTCTCATGAGTTGGCCTTTAGCCACTTTATTGTAATTTTTATTGTAATAAAGGACTCTATATGAGATTGCGATTAATATAATGCTGTGTGATTTCCCTTTGATATATACATTGATGTACCGTGTGTGTACCAGCATGATCTTGGGATGGTACGGAAAACACCGGAGACTTGGCCTTTCAGGTCGGGTCGCTACAGAAATGGTATCAGAGCACACGCTGACCGTAGGACGTAACCTCTAGGATTGGAAAGCCTTAGGATTGTTTTTCTTTGTCTTTAAAAATTCTTATACTCTCATCTATTCGTTTCTGACTCCTCTCCGGTTATTTCAAAAATTTATAGATGGCCACCTTCATCCCAGTGTTGATCACAGAGTTTTGCCAGCCTGATGCAACGATGCCCTTTGGTAAGGAGCTGATGAGGATCGTCAAGGACGTGAGGATTGCTTTGCCGAGCATCACCGGGATTCCTATCATGTCATTTCCCCAAGATGGACGCTACAGGATCGAGGTGCATATTCCAGGGAAGACTTTTGGGAATCGGAAGGAACCCATCGATCTCAAGTTCGTAGCACCCAGTTGGATACTTGGAAGAGACATGGCCATTCATCGTGCCCTTGGACGTATTCAGGAGGAATACAGAGGTGGAACCATTTCACCAGGACTCAGCATGGTTTGTCGTAGAGATGCCAATGGAAACATCATAACTCCTCCCACTGCAGACACCACTATCTCCTATATCCAGACCTTGGAGACTCACATCAGGACTCTGGAGCTTCGAGTTCGTGCTGACACGAAGACTATCAAGAATCTGATGAATCGCGAGCTGGACCTTGAAGCTGATCTGCGAGAGGCCAACTATGAACACGAGCATGAAGTGAAGGACTTCCTAGAGAGGATTGATGAGCAGAATGCACGCATCGCAACTCTGGAGGAGCAGCTAGACATGGGGGAAAACCTTCACCCCGAAGGAGACATGGCACCCCTCATCAGCGACGATGAAGACTATGAGGAAAGCACCACCGGAGGACCTACGACTATGCACTTTTGAGGAGAACATTAGTTATGCCCTCCATGTATCTTTTATTCGTTAAAGCATAGGTCGATGCTTAGCTGTCTGAGATTTGTATTTCCATTGTTTGACATTGATTGAATAAATGAATGAGTGTTTGGTGTGATATGTTTGTTGCATTGCATACGGGTAGTGAATTTCTTCTAGACCCTTGTTCTATTCTAATTCTCATCCCTCTGAAAACAGCAAGATGCCTCCACGACGTGAGACCGATTTCACTTTCCCACCAGAACTCACTCAACTCCTTCAGCAACAGAATGCACTGATGCAACTATTGATTCAGAATCAGACCAACAATCAGAACAACAATAATCACCACCATCCACCCCAGACTGACAATCTCACCCGTTTTCTGAGGTTGAACCCTCCAACTTTCTCCAGCAGCACTGAGCCCATTGTGGCAGATGACTGGCTCCGCAAGATGGAGAGAGAACTTGTCACCGCTGGATGCACTGACGCTGAGAAAGTGCGATTTGCCGCACATCAATTGGAAGGACCAGCAGCATCATGGTGGGAGAATTACACCACCACTTATCCTATTGCAGATGTGACTTGGGAGCAATTCAAGCTTGCTTTCCGCACAGCTCATGTTTCAGCTGGAGCCATGAATCTGAAGAAGCATGAGTTTCGCAACTTGCGCCAGGGTAATCACTCTGTGGCCCAATATGTGGAAGAGTTCAGCATGTTGGCCCGTTATGCCCAGGAGATGTGGCCGATGATGCGGCCAAGCAAGAAAAGTTTCTGGAAGGACTCAATGATGAGTTGAGCATACAGCTGGTAGTGGCTAATTTCAACAACTACCAAGAGCTGGTGGATAAGACACTTATTCTGGAAGGTAAACAACAGCAGATTGAGAACCGCAAGCGGAAGTACACTCAGGGGAAGTTCAACTCTGGAGCTCATCAGAAGCCTCGTTACTCCCCGTACTCCGGGAATACCGGATCAGGAAACAGTAAGTTTGGAAAGCACACTCATACTGTGCATAACCATGGAGGCCACCATCATGGAGGAAATGGGAACAACCGTCCCAACCATGGCAACTTCAAGACTGACAATGGGAACAACAACCAGCACCGTCAAGTTCCTGCTCAGAAGGATCTGAGTCACATTACTTGTTTCAAGTGCCAGAAGACAGGGCACTATGCTACTGAGTGTCCCCAGAGCAAGCAAGGCAATGGAAACGGCAACAACAACGGCAACTTCCGCTTAGCAATCTTCAAAGGTATGAAGATGCAATCTCTCCCCTCTCGTTTCTGGTTTCTCCATGGATAGATCTTTGTGATTGTAGGATTTTTTTTGATTTACTACTACGTCTCCCAACAGTGGCATCATGAGCTAGGTCTATGCGTAGAATGTATGCACGAGTAGAACACAAGTTGTTGCGGGTGTCGATTTTGTTAATATGCTTACCACTACTAGTCTTATCTTGATTCGGTGGTATTGTGGGATGAAGCGGCCCGGACCGACTTTACACCTATGCTTACGTGAGACTGGTTCCACCGCCTAACATGCACTTGTTGCATAAGGTGGCTAGCGGGTGTCTGTCTCTCCCACCTTAGTCGGATTGGATTCGATGAAAAGGGTCCTTATGAAGGATAAATAGCAATTGGCATATCACGTTGTGGTTTTGGCGTAGGTAAGAAACTTTCTTGCTAGAAACCTATAGCAGCCACGTAAAAACTTGCAACTGCAAATTAGAAGACGTCTAACTTGTTTTTGCAGCATATGCCTTGTGATGTGATATGGCCAAAGAATGTGATGTGATGCATTGTGATGTATGAGATTGATCATGTTCTTGTAATAGGATTCACGACTTGCATGTCGATGAGTATGACAACCGGCAGGAGCCATAGGAGTTGTCTTATTTTATTGTATGACCTACGTGTCAATCATAAAACCATGTAATTACTTTACTTTATTTCTAAACGTTAGCTATAGTAGTAGAAGTAATAGTTGGCGAGACAACTTTATGAAGACACGATGATGGAGATCATGATGATGGAGATCATGGTGTCGTGCCGGTGATAGTGATGATCATGGTGCCCCGAAGATGGAGATCAAAGGAGCAAGAGGATATTGGCCATATCATGTCACTATATTGATTGCATGTGATGTTTATCATGTTTACATCTTATTTGCTTAGAAAAATGGTAGTAAATAAGATGATCTCTCAATAAAATTTCAAGAAAAGTGTTCACCCTAACTGTACACCGTTGCTAAGGATCGTTGTACCGAAGCACCACGTGATGATTGGGTGTGAAAGGTTCTAACGTTCGCATACAACGGGTGTAAGCCAGATTTACACACTCGGTACACTTAGGTTGACTTGACGAGCCTAGCATGTACAGACATGGCCTCGGAACACGGAAGACCGAAAGGTCGAACATGAGTCGTATAGAAGATACGATCAAGATGGAGATGTCCACCATGGATGACTAGTCCGGCTCACGTGATGATCGGACACGGGCTGGTTGACATGGATCATGTGTCACTTGGATGACTAGAGAGATGTCTATCTAAGTGGGAGTTCATTAAATAATTTGATTATGTGAACTTAATTATAATGAACTTAGTCTAAAATTGTCTTTACAATCTATATTATAGATCCAATAGCCAATGCGAATGTCACCCTAAACTTCAACGCGTTCCTAGAGAAAACCAAGCTGAAAGATGATGGAAGCAACTATGCGGACTGGGTCCGTGGCTTCAGGATCATCCTCACAGCTTCCAAGAAATTGTATGTCCTTGATGCACCACTAGGTGACCCACCCCTTCTCCCAGCAGAGCAAGATGTTGCGAACGCTTGGCATTCTCGCTACGATGATTACTCCCTTGTTTAGTGCGGCATGCTTTACAGTTTAGAACCGGGGCTCCAAAAGCGTTTTGAGCAACACGGAGCATATGAGATGTTCCAAGAGCTGAAACTGGTTTTCCAAGCTCATGCCCGGGTCGAGAGATATGACGTCTCCGACAAGTTCTTTAGCTATAAGATGGAGGAGAATAGTTCTGTCAGTGAGCACATCCTCAAGATGTCTGGGCTACACAACCGCTTGACTCAATTGGAAGTTAATCTCCCGGATGACTCGGTCATTGACAGAATCCTTCAGTCACTTCCACCTAGCTACAAGAGCTTTGTGATGAACTACAACATGCAAGGGATGGAGAAGTCCATTCCTGAGTTGTACTTGATGCTGAAATCAGCAGAGATCGAGATCAAAAAGTAGCATCAAGTGTTGATGGTGAATAAGACCACTAGTTTCAATAAAGGCAAGGGTAAGAAGAACTTCAAGAAGGATGGCAAAGCTGTTGCCGCGCCCGGTAAGCAAGTTGCCGGGAAGAAGAAGAACAAGAATGGACCCAAGCCTAAGACTGAGTGTTTTTATTGCAAGGGTACCGGTCACTGGAAGCGAAACTGCCCCAAGTACTTAGCAGATAAGAAGGATGGTAACGTTAAAGGTATATGTGATATACTTGTTATTGATGTGTACCTAACCACCGCTCATAGTAGCCCCTGGATATTTGATACCGGTGTAGTTGCTCACATTTGTAACTCCAAGAAGAAGCTGCGGAATAAGCGGAGGCTGGCAAAGGACGAGGTGACATTGTGCGTCGGGAATGGTTCCAAGGTCGATGTGATCACCGTCGACATGCAACCTCTACATCTACCTTCGGGAATAGTGTTAAACCTTAATAATTGTTATTTAGTACCAACTTTGAGCATGAACATTGTATCTGGATCTCGCTTGATGCGAGATGGCTACTCATTTAAATCTGAGAATAATGCTTGTTCTATTTATATGAGAGAAATGTTTTATGGTCATGCTCCGCTGGTCAATGGTTTATTTTTGATGAATCTCGAACGTGATGTTACACATGTCCATAGTGTGAGTACCAAAAAGTGTAAGGTTGATAACGATATTCCCACTTACATGTGGCACTGCCGCCTTGGTCATATTGGTGTCAAACGCATGAAGAAGCTCCATACTGATGGACTTTTGGAGTCTCTTGATTTTGAATCATTTGACACGTGCGAACCATGCCTCATGGGCAAGATGACCAAGACTCCGTTCTCCGGAACAATGGAGCGAGCAACTGACTTGTTGGAAATAATACATACCGATGTATGCGGTCCAATGAGTGTCGAGGCTCGTGGTGGCTACCGTTATGTTCTCACCCTCACTGATGAATTGAGTAAATATGGGTATGTCTACTTAATGAAACATAAGTCTGAAACTTTTGAAAGGTTCAAGGAATTTCAGAGTGAGGTAGAGAATCAACGTGACAAGAAAATAAAGTGCCTACGATCTGATCGTGGCGGAGAATATTTAAGTCACGAGTTTGGCACGCACCTAAGGAAATGTGGAATTGTTTCACAACTCACGCCACCTGGCACACCTCAGCGAAATGGTGTGTCTGAACGTCGTAATCGCACTCTATTAGATATGGTACGATCTATGATACCTCTTACCGACTTATCGCTATCGTTTTGGGGATATGCATTAGAGACTGCCGCTTTCACTTTAAATAGGGCATCGTCAAAATCCGTTGAGAAGACACCGTATGAATTGTGGTTTGGAAAGAAACCTAAGCTGTCGTTTCTAAAAGTTTGGGGATGCGATGCTTATGTGAAGAAACTTCAACCTTAGAAGCTCGAACCCAAAGCGGAAAAGTGCGTCTTCATAGGATATCCCAAAGAGACTATTGGGTATACCTTCTCCCTACGATCCGAGGGCAAAGTCTTTGTTGCCAAGAATGGATCCTTTCTCGAGAAAGAGTTTCTCTCAAAAGAAGTAAGTGGGAGGAAAATAGAACTTGATGAGGTAATTGTACCTCCACTCGAACCGAAGAGTAGCGTAGCACAGGAAGTTGTTTCTGTGGAGCCTACACCGGCTAGGAGGAAGTTAATGATGATGATCATGAAACTTCAGATCAAGTTACTATTGAACGTCGAAGGTCCACTAGGACACGTTCCGCACCAGAGTGGTACGGCAACCCTGTCCTAGACATCATGTTGTTAGACAATGGTGAACCTTCGAACTATGAAGAAGCGATGGCGGGCCGGGATTCCAACAAATGGCTTGAAGCCATGAAATCCGAGATAGGATCCATGTATGAGAACAAAGTGTGGACTTTGGTGGACTTGCCTGATGATAAGCGATCCATTGAAAATAAATGGATCTTTAAGAAGAAGACTGACGCGGATGGTAATGTGACCGTCTATAAGGCTCGGCTTATTGCTAAGGGTTATCGACAAGTTCAAGGAGTTGACTACGATGAGACTTTCTCACCCGTAGCGATGCTGAAGTCTGTACGAATCATGTTAGCAATTGCCACATTTTATGATTATGACATGTGGCAAATGGACGTCAAAATGGCTTCCTCAAGGAAGAACTATATATGATGCAACCAGAAGGTTTTGTCGATCCTAAAGATGCTAAAAAGGTATGCAAGCTCTAGCGCTCCATCTATGGGCTAGTGCAAGCATCTCGGAGTTGGAACATTCGCTTTAATGAAGTGATTAAAGCGTTTGGATTTGTACAGGTTTATGGAGAACCCTGTATTTACAAGAAAGTGAGTGGGAGCTCTGTAGCATTTCTCGTATTATATGTGGATGACATACTGATAATGGGAAATGATATAGAACTCTTGGAAAGTATAAAGGCCTACTTGAATAAGTGGTTTACAATGAAGGACCTTGGAGAAGCTGCTTACATATTAGGTATTAAGATCTATAGAGATAGATCGAGACGCCTCATAGGTCTTTCACAAAGCACATACCATGAAAAGATATTGAAGAAGTTCAATATGGATTAGTCCAAGAAGGGGTTCTTGCCTATTTTACAAGGTGTGAGATTGAGTACGACTCAATGCCCGACCACGGCAAAGGATAGAGAAGAGATGAGTGTCATCCCCTATGCTTCAGCCATAGGCTCTATTATGTATGCCATGCTGTGTACCAGACCTGATGTGAACCTTGCCATAAGTTTGGTGGGGAGGTACCAAAGTGATCCCAGAGCGGAACACTGGATAGCGGTCAAGAATATCCTGAAGTACCTGAAAAGGACAAAGGACATGTTTCTCGTATATGGAGGTGCCGAAGAGCTTGTCGTAAAGGGTTACGTCAATGCTAGCTTCGACACATATCCGGACGACTCCAAGTCGCAAACCGGATACGTGTATGTTTTGAACGGAGGGGCAGTCAGCTGGTGCAGCAGCAAGCCAAGCGTCGTGGCGGCATCTACATGTGAAGCGGAGTACATAGCTGCTTCGGAAGCAGCAAAGGAAGGAGTCTGGATGAAGGAGTTCATCACCGACCTAGGAGTAATTCCAAGCGCGTCGGGCCCAATGACTCTATTCTGTGACAACACTGGAGCTATTGCCCTTTTGAAGGAGCCCAGGTTTCACAAGAAGACAAGACACATCAAGCGCCGCTTCAACTCCATCCGTGATTACATTTAGGAGGGAGATATAGATATTTGTAAAGTGCATACGGATCTAAATGTCGCAGGTCCATTGACTAAACCTCTCTCACGAGCAAAACATGATCAACACCAGAATGCTATGGGTGTTCGATTCATCACAATGTAACTAGATTACTGACTCTAGTGCAAGTGGGAGACTGTTGGAAATATGCCCTAGAGGCAATAATAAAATGGTTATTATTGTATTTCCTTGTTCATGATAATTGCCTATTGTTCATGCTATAATTGTGTTAATCGGAAACCGTAATACATGTGTGAATACATAGATCACAACATGTCCCTAGTGAGCCTCTAGTTGGCTAGCTCGTTGATCAATGGATGGTCATGGTTTCATGACCATGGACATTGGATGTCGTTGATAACGGGATCACATCATTAGGAGAATGATGTGATGGACAAGACCCAATCCTGAGCATAGCACAAGATCGTGTAGTTCGTTTGCTAAAGCTTTTCAATGTCAAGTATCGTTTCCTTAGACCATGAGATTGTGCAACTCCTGGATACCGTAGGAATGCTTTGGGTGTGCCAAACGTAACAACGTAACTGGGTGGCTATAAAGGTGCACTACGGGTATCTCCAAAAGTGTCTGTTGGGTTGGCACGAATCGAGACTGGGATTTGTCACTCCGTGTGACAGAGAGGTATCGCTGGGCCCACTCGGTAAGACATAATCATAATGAGATCAATGTGACTAATGAGTTAGCCACGGAATGATGTATTACGGAACGAGTAAAGAGACTTGCCGGTAACGAGATTGAACAAGGTATACAGATACCGACGATCGAATCTTGGGCAAGTATCATACCGATAGACAAAGGGAATTGTATACGGGATTGATTGAATCCCCGACATCGTGGTTCATCCGATGAGATCATCATGGAGCATGTGGGAGCCAACATGGGTATCCAGATCGCGCTGTTGGTTATTGACCGGAGAGGTGTCTCGGTCATGTCTACATGTCTCCCGAACCCGTAGGGTCTACACACTTATGGTTCGATGACGCTAGGGTTATAGGGAAATGGTATACGTGATTGCCGAAGGTTTTTTGGAGTCCCGGATGAGATCCCGGACGTCATGAGGAGCTCCGGAATGGTCCGGAGGTAAAGATTGATATATAGGAAGTCCAGTTTTGGTCACCGGAAAGTTTTCGGGCTCATCGGTAGTGTACCGGGAGTGCCGGGAGGGTGCCGGAGGACCCCAGGAGGGGTGTGACGACCAAAGGACTTTGTGGGGTCCTTAGAGGAGGTGTGCCAGCCCTTTTTGAGCTGGCCAAAACCTTGTAGAAAGGCCCATGCGGCTGGGGTATAGAGATATAGGGCAAAAGGATTTAAAAGGGGAGATCCACCTCCCTTGTGGGAGGTGGACTCTTCCCCACCTTCGGCCGAACCTCTCCTCCTTGGAGGAGGGGCCAAGGCAGACCTCCCTCTCCCTCCTCCTATATATACCCAAGGGTTTGGGCTGATTTGAGACACGACTTATCTCTCTCTCGATGCAGTCGTACCCTTCCTCTTCCTCGTTCTCCGTAGCGCTTGGCGAAGCCCTGCCGGAGTTCACGTAGCTAACCCGTCACCACGTCGTCGTGCTGCCGGAGCTCTCCCTCAACCTCTTCTTCCTCCTTGCTGGATCAAGGCGTAGGAGACGTCACCGGGCTGAACGTGTGTTGAACGCGGAGGCACCGTTGTTCGGCGCTAAGATCGGAATCCATCGTGATCTGAATCGCTGCGAGTACGACTCCACCAACCGCGTTCTTGTAACGCTTCCGCTTAGCGATCTTCGAAGGTATGAAGATGCAATCTCTCCCCTCTCGTTGCTGGTTTTTCCATGGATAGATCTTGGTGATCGTAGGAATTTTTTTGATTTAATACTACGTCTCCCAACAGTGAAAACCTATTAAAAATTCACATATCCAAAAATGCTCATAACCAGTTTTAGATATATTACCAGAAATAGAAATAGTCTATTAAACACTAATAAACACACACAAAAACTAAAAGAAAAACAATTAATAGGAGGGGGACCCACCTGGCATAGTCACCCGGGCCCCCTAGTAGATGACAAGTGGGGCTAGGCCCACATGTCATACACACAACACCACACACACACACTCATACACAGCAATACACACACACATACACAGCAACACACACCACATACACAGCAACACACAGCACATCTCTGGATCCTGCTGCCACCGTAGATCCACACACGCATACACACACATAGGCACACACACACTAAGTGCACGACCACACCAGATCCGGGCCGTGGCCATGCCAGATCCGAACAACACACACACACACACACAACAGCCAATGGAAAAAAAGAAATAAAACAGGTGCGAGTCAGGGATCGAACCCACGACCGCCTAATCTGCCATGATTCGAACCACCACTACGCCACTCGCATTCGACTGAACCAGGAGGGATCCGGCCGAACAACTACTAACATGCACGCTTAGTCTGACGAAACGGAAACTGAAGCACTCGCGCACTGACAGAGAACGCGGTGGCACATTCCGGCGACGGAGGGGCTCTCCAGCGGCGCGGATTGGCAGAGGAGAAAGCGGGGATCTACGGGGAGACGTTCCCCGACTCGTCTCTCGACGAGGGGGATAGAGGCGAGGCCCTCAAGGCCCTGGCTTGGACGGTACGGCGGCGACGCGAGGGCTACGGCGACTAGAGCGGCAACGGCTACGAAGCGGGGACACGACGCTTCATCGAGGGGGAACGACGACGGCTTAGATCGCAACGAAGAGGAGGAAGAAGGACGATGATGTCAGCCCGAAGCAGAGGAAGAAGCGGCACGGGAGCACCCTCTCCGCGGCTCCGGCGAGGACGAGGCCGTCGAGGAGGGGAAGACCGTCCCCTCCTAGCGACGGGAATGGGCTGCGGGGACGGTCCGCGACCTCCACGACATGACGGGCGCGATGAAGGACCACCGAAGACGCGAGGACGTCGGCGAGGAGGACCGGCGACGATCTCTGAAACTCTGCTCACTGTGAATCCTTACCTAACAAAAGAAGAAGGAGGAGGGAAGATGGAGAGGAGGAGGAGAAACACGATGGCGGCGACGCAAGGAGAAGCGCGGAACTCTAGATAAGGGGAACACATGCCGAGGGGGTTTAAAAGGCCCAGGGGAGACGACGACGGACGACTGAAGCTCACGGCGACGCAAGCTCTCTCTGCTTTCGCACTGACTAACTGACGGAGGAGGACGAGGCAGGTTGCCGCTAGACGCTGGGCTGGGCCGCGCAGGGGAGGCTACCTGGGTCGGGGAAAAGGCCCAGTGCCCACTTCTCTCTCTCTCTCTCTGAAAACACAGAGGGTTTTTTTTTTAATAAAACAGCTAAAACTCACCAAACCCCACAGAATAAAATAAAAGGAGTTTTGGAAAACCAAAAATACTTTGACACTAGCATAAATGCAACCTATTTAAATAAATTACAAAGATGGTTTTTAGAACAAGTAAATTAAATAATTTATGAATAAACAACCCCTGTTTATTGCAAGTCCCCAAGAGCCCAAAGCCCAAACACCAAAGAGAGCAACACACATGTACTCAAAATAATATTCCCTACACCATGAACATTTTTTAACAGATTTTACTAACAAGTTAATTCTGTTGTAGAAAAACAAAAGGAATTAAGAGGTTTAGGTATAGTTTGAAAATATGGGAGAGGGAGGGAGTTGTTGCCCACACATGCACACAACCATAATACACTTCACACAAGACCAACTAGCAAGCAACACAAGTTGCAAATGAAATGATGAGCATGATGCATGATGCATGATGCATGAATGGAATGGCAATGAGCAAATCCTATCATTCAACACATGGCAATAAAGGTTCACATAGGTACATGACCATAAATGACAAGGGCGCATCTTGGGCGTTACACGTGCGTTGTAACATGATAATAAAACTAAATATTGACCACTTATTACAATGTGTATTGCTGAAAAAATTCAGTCAATGAGTGTTGATCGCGTGAAGATTTTGACCATCTCAAGGCTGGTTGATGTAAGATTGTTAGATAAAAATCTAACACTTTATGAGGTAATTTGTCACTAACGATTATGCAATTCTAATTCACATACTAATTCTTATAGTGTACATTCTTCTTAAGATGGTATGCACATACTACGAAGGCGTCTGTTACGACTTTATCAATCTCAAGATGATGTGCCGGCTCAGTCTCTTGAAGGTGTTAATTGTTGTTGATGCCGGCTCAAGATGAATTATGGATAAAGGAGGACAGGCAAGTTCCATCTATCACTGTTGATGCAGACTCAACATCCATAATAATAGAATCCGTTGTGATGATCAGTTGCAGCATATCATATGATAAGGATTTGCCGTGGTGAATTTTTTCGTGGTGATCGTCTGTGATGCATGCCATCACGATCGTAGTTGTCATTGGGATGCAAGTCAGGCTGGGAATGAGGATCGATAGGGAAAATATCAGGGAGTAGGGAAGCTCGTTGCGGCGGACAATGAGACAGGAAGGGAAAACCGCCCCGCTCGTCTCGCCCGCTCCCGTGAGCGGGGAGGCCAAAACTAGCGCCGCCGGCTCCAGCCTCCCCCGCCCTCCGCCCCTCCGTCGCCGCCACCGGCTCGTGCCGCCAGGCAAAGCCCGACCAGTGTCGGTGGCGGCGGGGCCTCTTTCCTTTCCTCGCGGTGGGCTAGCACGGATGCGCTCGGTTCTGCAGGATGGCGCGACGTGGCTGCGGCCGGGACGACACGGTGGTGGTGTCCTGGGGTGATGGCGCGGGCGGCTTCTCGTCAGGATCGAGGTGGGGCGTGCCTGCGTAGGTGGCGGTTATGGGTGTCCCGGCCCAGATCTGGATCGGGCGGATGCTTCGAACGGCTGCGAGCAGGCGGCGCGGGCTAAGGCGGCATAGGTCGGCCGTTAGTAGCAGTGGCTGCTGGAGGGGACCGGCATGGCGGCGTGCTCCTTGTTGGGGTGGTCTGGCGGCTCTAAGGTTACGGTGACCGCGTTCGGGAGCGGATGGGGCGGATCGATGGGGAGGTGACACGTTCTGCGTGATCCGGTTATCTTGGGATCGACGATGTATGGGATCACCTCATCTTTCTTGTATCGTTCGGCCGTGTACTCTATATAGCGGGACGAAAGTCTGTTTCGAGAGAGCTCAATGCGCCTATTTTTGTTCTTTTTGAAAAAAGCACAGGCTTAACATGGGTTGGAGGTGGTCTGTTTCTGCAAAATGGTGAGGACCCCAGGGCACCGTCTTTCCTAGCGGCTGGAAGAGGAGGGTCTTCCTCATCGACCCCCGCACCGGCGAGGAGGTCGAGCTCGTCTCTCCGACTCCAACCGAGGACTACGACGATAAATCAGTACGCAAGGTCGTGTTCGCGCCGAAACTGAACGCCGTCTGGAGAGTCGTAGCCCTGTACAACCGTGAGAAGGTGGCCTACATCGACGGCAAAGTGGACAAGAAGTGGACGATCGTTGGTGTCCTCACCAGAACATTGCCTGCCTCATCGACATGGCCTTCGATCCTGCTGCTGCCGACAAGGTGTACTTGCTTGACTCACGTGCAGGCGTGCACGTGCTCAGCTTGCCCCGTGGCGGCAACAACAGCCTGGAGCGGGCCATGGTCGAGCCCTTGGCGACCCTCGTGCTCAGCCCCAACCCAACGGCCGCCTACACCCCACCCTACGCCGTCGCGTCCCCACTGATGGTCACCAAGCACATCTTCTTCTGCCATGGCAGGCTGTACCAGGTGTGGAGGAACACATGTGCCAACTTCATCTCATCGAGCCGATGCTTCATTATGTCCGCAGGACTGATCTTCATCCTCATGTATGATCCTGGGCGCTGGCCATGCTAGGACGCTGTGATGGATCTCGGAGGTTGCTCCGTCTTTGTCAGCAAATCAGCAGCCCGAGGGTGGCACGAGCAGCCGCCCTCCCAGGAGTCAGAGCAAATAGCGTGTACTGGATGGACGAGATGGATGTTTCCATGGTGTGTGATATAGCCACTGGGACCTTCGAGCCTTGTGTCCTCCCTTATGACCCATGCAAAGATGATTGTTGGTACTTCAATAGTGATGGGCCGACATCGAAGACGGTATCAATGACATGAGGAAGTAAAGTTAACATCCTATGTATTTGAAGAGGTTGTGGAAGATTGAATAAATATTGATGTGCATAACATGTAACATATCCCCTGCAGAAAAGAGAGCAAAAATATTTCTTGATTTCCCACTATTCAAAATTATACTTTCCAAGGTTATCTTGGGAGCGGCAGTGTATGGGATCATCTTATCTTCTTGTATCGTTCGACCGTGTACTCTGTATGGTTGTTGTTTTATATATAAAACTTGACGAAAGTCTGTTTCGAGAGAGCTTGTTGTGCCTATTTTTGTTCTTTTTGAAAAAAGCACAGGCTTAACATGGATTGGAGAATAGCAAGGGCGTACACATCCGAGGCAAAGAATTTATATAGGACAACCAGAGGAGACGATCATGCAAAAATAAAGAAAGAGGAGACGGGACGTAAGGATACACGAGCAGACTTCAGCTGACATTGCCCGACACGGAGCTAGCAGACCTGATGGGAAGCAAGACGTGGTAATCTCTGATTGGATCGCGCCTGTGGCCGTCACGCCCTGACACCCTGCGAGGCTGCATACATATGCACAAGCAATAGGTCAAATTATATTCCCCGATCCAAAAAGATGTTCCTTTGGCGATTCATCCAGATCCAGGCCAAGTGCACGGAGACGGGAGTACGGGACGCCGAGGCGGCACCGGCCGTGGCCGAGGAGGCGCCGGCCGTGCCCGTGCCCTGGGCTGACCTCCATGGCGATCTCCTCGAGTCCATCGCAACCACCGCCGGCCTGTCTCTACGAGACTACACGGCCATCCGCGGCGTCTGCACCGCGTGGCGCTCCTCCCTCGCCCGGCCGTCATACGCGGGCCTCCTCTCCCTCGCCAAAGACCAGGGCCGCCACAACGCCTCTGTCTTCTGCCTCTTGACGCGGCGATGGTTCCACCTCCACACGCTGTCTTCCAATTTCGACGACCACGCCCGCCTTCGGGGCGTCTTCGACTTCTTACCCCCGATGCGGCGGCGCTTGGTCCAGCCCCGCCCAATTCTCTCCACGCTGGACTACCATGGCCAAGGGCTCCGCGCCCGTGTCGTTGGCTCAGGCAACGGCCGCTTCGCCCTCGCAGTGGACGAGAAGCACAGTGCCACCGACGCTTGGAGGTGGATCTTCCTCGTCGACCCCCGCACCGGCAAGCAGGTTGAGCTCGTCACTCCGCCGAGGGTTGACGAGGACGGGTGCGTACGCAAGATCGTGTTCGCGCCGAACCCGAACCACGACTGGACCGTCGTGGCCCTGTGCCATAGAGGAAATGTAGCCTACATCGACGGCAAAGTGGACAGGAAGTGGACGACCACCGACGTCGACCGCTACCTCGTCGACCTAGCCTTCTGTGACACCGCACAAGATCTGTACTGTTACTGCCTCGACTCACGCGGGGGCGTGCACGCGCTCCGCACCCCCCGCGGCCGTCGAAACGGCCGGCTGACACTCGCCTGGAGGCGCGACTTCCGCCCAGCGGCCTTCGCCCGGCCCTACGACGTCGTATACCAACTCACCTCCACCAAGCACATCTTCTTCTGCAATGGCAGCCTCTACCAGGCATGGCAGAATAACAGCTGCAACGTCTCCTCGGAAACCGGGTACTTCAGGATGTCCGCTGGCGAGATCTTCGTCCTGAGGTACGACCACGGACGCTCCCCGTGCTGGACCGGCGTGAGGGATCTCGGAGGCTGCTCCGTGTTTGTCGGCAAAAAGAGCAGCCCCGCCGTGGTGCGAGCCGGCACCGTCCCGGGGATCAGAGCGGACTGCCAGTACTGGATCGACTTGAAGGACGTTCCGATGGTGTGCGATATAGCCACCGGGAGCTCCAAGCCGTGTGTGCTTCCGTATGGTGCGTGCGAAGGTAACTGCTGGTACTTTGGTGATGATCGACAACATGATGAGCTAATTAAGAGACGATGCCGGAAGAAATTTGAATGGACGTTGTGTTTATCTGGATTCTCAAGATAATTATAGAAGAGTAACTAAGGTCAGCAAAGGACATAATCTCACATTGCAAGCATCAAGCTTGGGCGGCACTTATTCTATTCCATTCCATTCCATGTATATATACTTGAAGTTCTAGCCTAGCATACCTGTCAAACTTAGTTTTCCCACGTTTATAAAAAAAATACTTCGCAGATATCCAATTTAGCTATGGACAGAATTTACTTTGTGTGCAAAAAATGCTTTTGCAAATGAGAATACAAAAATAATAAGACATGCACATGCCATATCCAAATGTTATATGCAAATTGTCAGGGGCAAAGCCCAGTCATTTTCACCTGTCGAAGAAAATAAAAAGCAGCTGATTGCCAAAATCTAGACAACTGATTTTTTTATGTCGAAACACAACTATTTTGTTCGCATACAAATTCTCAAGCTCACACTAGACACTAACATGACCATGTAAAACAGCATAATTGGTTTGATTGATAGATGTTTCGAATTAACTGTTCATCCCAGGAGCATGGAGCCAAAACCCCATCCCTTAAAATATATTTTATGACAATTTGATTAAACTAATTTTATATTCTAGATGATACATTTGATCAAACTTATTTTATTTACCCATATGATCAGGGAATTAAACATGCATGGCACACAAGGAGAAAAGCATACACAAATCAAGGTGAATCCAATCACTCTCCTTCAAGAATTCCGAGCATTGCTTTCGGGTCAACACTGGACATGACATCAGTCCAGTACAACGGGTCAACACAGAACACAGGAAACAACAAGACTAAGAACAATGCGAATAGTACTAGGTTTAACAACGGAAGAGAAAGTTTCATCAAAATCAATGTCATGTTGCTAAGAAAAACCACGACACACCCATCTAGCTTTGTAATGAGCAAGAATGCCATCAGAATAAAATTCATGACGAAAAACCCATTTTCCAGAAACAACATTAACGCCAGGAAGTTTGGCTGAAATGTTAATGGATTGACCTTGACTGATGCCGAACACTAACCGGGGGCTAGTAAATAGCCTCCCAAAATAATTGTGGACTACAGTTCATACGGAGAAGAGGAAAGGGAAACGGGTAGGTAGTCGTCCCCGTGTCGTCTGATCCACTGGATGGCAGTCCCACAACTGATCCCCAATCGGTCTTTTTTCGTCCGATTTTTTCGTAGTTCCGTAGATGGGAGTCCCTTCGTACGTTTTTTGTTGGGAGTGCGAGGGATTATGGGCCTATGCCCTGGTTTTGTAGCGGGAGAGTGGAGACTTAAAAAACCCAGATGTAAATGAAAGGGATGACGAAAAAATATCAAAACAAGAAGCTACCAAGTGCATCTTTAGGAATAGAGAAAATAGTAAAAGGGGTGCAAAAAAATAAAAACAAATTGGTTTGTAAAGGCGTCGGACGTCGCCGCGCCCGAGCGTCCAAAGTCTAAGTCGCCTATATTACTCGCGAGCGCACACGCTATTTACATGTAACAGACCAGCTACATGTAGTTCTAACATCCTAGAGAGCGAGAGAGAGAGGCCACCTTATATGTTGGTGCCAACTTCCTCCCATCCGCCAGGTGGGACTAGAGAAAACATCACTTCCGGTTGTTGGAGCTAGAGTGTGTTGCTCGCTCGTGACTGTTGCACATGGACCAATTGTTATGCACTTGCTTGAACGTCCAGTAGGCCTATTGATGAAGCCGTCAGCTAAAAAAGGTACCGTCGGGACCACATGTGATCTCTCGGATGGATTCACCACAGCAATGTAGCTTTTTTTTCTGTATCTGATGTGTTGGACTCGTCAAATCAAATCGAGAAGTTTGGTTCTACTAGTTGCTTGTATTTCTTTTTTTTTTCTATTTGTTTCTTTGTTTATTTTTCTTTCTTTCTTCTCTTTGATTCTTTCTCAGCGGATTCAGCTTTCGCATAGACACCAGATCAAAACCGTAGGAAGTGCCACGAATAACTCAAATAGAATGTTTTCCATCACTTCACTTTTGAATGAATAATCGAGTTTGTACGTGAGGTTTGGTATCCAACAAATGAATACAGTTTTTTTCTTTGTTTGAACAAGATTTGATAATTCTCACCAAATAAAAGAGAGTTCACCAATAAAGAAGCTACCAGCTTTATATGCATGAAAGCTGTAGGCAACAAAAATACCACCACACCACACTGGTGGAATACATTTCAATCAGAGAGCTAGTGTGGGAGAAATAATGCTTTCGTAGATAAACACTGTCGTATATGCTATATTTCTTGAGAGAAATCAAGGAAATTTAACATGCAGGAGAAATGCATACAAAAATCATGGTGAATCCAATTTACATCATGGCGTCTCTATCATTCTATCACTGTCCTTAGGAACACTGCCAGGAAACAACCAGGCATATCAACAGGCGAATCATTAGTAATTCGCATAGTCTTGCAGTTTTGTGTAGTTCTTCCGAACCTCAGGGCTCAGGGAAGTTATATGCATCATCCCAGGTGTGAACAAAAGCGCTAGATGCTATTGTGCAAAAAACCATACCAAGGGGAAGATACTGAGTCTTCAGGAATGGTCATGGGTCAGCGACACACCTCTCCTAGAGGATCAGGACCTTGCATTTCAACAAGACAATCATTGAACACAATACGGCTAAGAGCTAGCACCCAACCATCTAACACTCGCCGGGACTGATCCACAAAACCAGAAGAACAACATCACATTCGGTGGCAACCTAACACGCCAAGCTCTGACCAAGCACTGCTACAAGCTCCATCGACCGATTTTTCTCGCCTAGGGATGTGATCACATCCACCCTCAGGAGGATCAAAGTTCCTCTCCTGTAACATTTAAACAACCAAGTCAGGTCTATCTCAAATGGACAAAACACAAAATGATAGCATAACAATATCTGAGATTAATCAACAGTCATGCGACAGGAAAACGGAACAATGATTTCATCATGAAGCTACCACAACCAAAGACCAAACATGATGCTATTGTTCTTATCACAAACGGATTGTTACCAGACCGGTTAAACAATAGAAAGAAAGAAAAGAGAAATTTTACACTCTTGAGACTATGCACAAAACTAGAGATAGCTTAAACAATCTCTATATTGAGCAAACCAGAATTAAACATAATAAATATGTTCAGGAAGAGAACATTCCTAGCCATCGAAGGAACAAACATTGCGCATAACGTACACATGCCTTGGTTAAAATAAATGACTATAAATCAAATATCATCTACTCCCTCTGTCCCGTAATATAAGAGTGATTTTAACACTAGTGTAGTGTAAAAAACGCTCTTATATTATGGGACGGAGGGAGTATTATTCAGTAGCTACTAGAAACAACCAAGCAACATCCAGTGCCAGTTCTTCATCAAACTCTAGAAACAGGAGATAAAACCAAGTGTGGTACTCTGGTAAAAACCAAAAAAACTGAACATAAACCAGGGTGGTGTCATATCTAACAGCAAGTGTTCTAGTGCTCATCTACAATAACATAATGTATATATATAACCATAGCTGGAAGACTATCATTGCCAAAATCATAACAGTCACCATCACATAATCTACCACGGCTCGACAGCCAGCATGCAGAGCGGCCATAGCTCGAGGGCTACGTCACAGAGCAAGGGGCGCAAAGGGGAGCACTGAGGAACACAAGGAATTTACCTGAACTGTTGTAGCTGAGACCATAGAACATAGTCACCGGTACCGCACGGCAAGAGGCGCACACGGACGAGGCCATTGCCCATGGACACCAGACCATGGGAGGCCACGGCTGGTGCCCAGAAGCCTTTGCCAGATACCTCAGCGACAACCACCAGGTCGTGACAACAAGAGCCGCAGGTCCGCGTACACCAACTGCAAAACACCAACTCCACTGCTCAGCGATGCAGACCAAGGGCTTCTAACGCTGACCAACAAAAACAAAAGGTTGATGCGCTTCATAGGATGGATCCTCCGTTGCTCCCTGCATTACAAGGGCTCAGTCAGTACTTGGTACAAAATGATTGATGGGTATTCAGGCTCAAAGATGACTACTTCATTCCTGGCAGTCCAGAATGCCCAACACACACAGCCAAATCACATAATGCTCACTATTCCCTATAGTAGCATATTCGATGGCTGTGACTCAATCGTAATAGGCAAAAGTATTAAATCTTTCAATACACAACGTCTACCAGAAAATACTTTGTTTGCACATCATCCAGCGAAATTACTTTATACTTTGTTTGCTCCCAACCCATCATAGAGCGAAATTACTACTTTGCAAGAAAGGACATGTATTGTTTTTCCTTGCAGCAGCTAAATTAGAAATGCAAGAAAGGAACCAAACATTAGTTCGGTGCTGATTGGAAAATACTCCCTCCGTCCGGAAATACTTGTCTTCGAAATAGGATGTATCTATAACTAAAGTGAGTCTAGATACATCCATTTTTAGGACAAGTATTTCCAGACGGAGGGAGTACATTTTTTTTTCCGAAAAGGAGGGTATCCCCCGGCCTTTACATCTTACGATGCATGCAGCCACTTTATTAAAAGTTCAAGTAGTCCAACAAAGTTGTGATTACATAGTCTCCACAAATCAAATGGTGCTCATCAGGATCAATGAAAAATGACGAAGCCTCAACCAGTGAAACAAAAATAAGATCGGAAACTACTCTCCTATCCTATTACATGACCGCCATCCAAACCGGTTGAAGATACCCCGTGCTACCATCTCCCATCGGATAGACCCAGTAACCAAACGCTCCCCGGCCTCCGTCGGAGTGAGTAGCGACCACATACGAATTGATGTTGTGGCCCTGAATACAACCTGCAAAAGATGAAAGTTTTTTTTTTTGTTAAAGACCAAATCACTCCTGCAATTCCAAATAGCCCACAGTAAAGCGCATACGCCTACACGAATGTGTTTTGCCGTTTGAACTTCCACTCCGTTGAGCCACGTCCCAAACAACGTGCCAATGGTAGTGGGAGGAGCAATGTTAAACGTTATATGGACCGACCGCCATAAAAGTTTAGCCAATGGGCATTCCAGAAAGAGTGTGTTTGACAGACTCATCATTGTTGCAGAAGCTACATCTACGTGATCCAACCTAATTTTGTTTTGCCAAATTGTTCTTCGTGAGAATAACTTGTTTGTATACAAACCACATGAATACTTTGATTTTTATAGGAACTTTGACCTGCCAGATATTCGTTGTACGAGGTATAGTTATCGAGTTTATCATATCTATGTACATGGATTTGACCGAAAATGACCCATTCTTCATCAGTGACCAATGCACACGATCTGATTGGTTAGATAACTGGATGTCCATCAGTCGTCTTACCAGATGGAGCCATGCTTCCCAACGATTTCCTACGCCTTCTAAATTGAATGTTTAAAGGATTGGACTGTAATACCGTTGCAACATAGGCCTCCCTATGTTGAACAATATTATATAAAGATGGATATTGAATCGCTAGAGGCGTCTCCCCTAACCGCGTGTCCTCCCAGGATCTCGTAGAGGAACCATTGCTCAAAACGAATTTTGTCCTCTGGAAAAAGGTTGATTTCACCGTCATCAAACCTTTCTAGAACGGTGAATCAGTCGGCCTAGCCAACGGAGGGAGTACATAGCAAGCAAACTTCAGTACATAATGATGCAATCAAAACGCTTTCAAAATAAACGGTACATAATGATCGACTCGATGGACGGATGGCTGGGCTAACTCAGAGAGAGAGAGAAACTTGCCTCAGCTGAGGAAGAGGCAGCCACCACCGCCACAGTTGCAGAACCCAAATTTGTAGAAGGTTAGGCGACCTCAAAGAATCATCTAGTTTTTTGAAAAGAAAAACAAAGATGCTGGATTGAGCAAAGACAGGGGCTGTAATATCACAAGTAAATTTATAAGAATTGGTCATAAGAATGGTTTGTAGATAGGGGCAAGCATAATACATGATCAAACTTCCTCTCCTGAAATCAAACAACCAAGTCATCCAAAAAATCCAAGCTAACACCGCAGAAACTAGTCACAAGAGTCGCCTCTACTTCCTGGTCTTAATAGCTTTTTCCTGGAGGAAGCCAACTAGTTCCTAAGCCTCGCAGTCAGGCCGTAGTGCCAAAGGTCCACAACAGTGGAGCCGCCGTGCAGGAAAGGAGGAAGTGGGTCCCTCTTTTAGGAACTCCGCACAGGGGACATAGCCCATTTCCCGAGCCATTTCTCTTAAGCACCTCCGTACTCGATGGGAGGCAACCCCATAGCAAATGCCACAAAAAAATTGATCTTCAAGGGGAGTGACGCCTTCCATAGAGGCGCGACCCATGGAATAATCGGCCTATGACACAGCACGTGATAGGCCGATGCGACAGAAAAATCTTCCGAGGGAGTGAGGCCCCAGGATGCGGAGTCCGGGGAATCCGCGAGCACGGGATGGACGGTCTCCTGTAAAATGGATCACTCCAACCCCTTCGCTGACCCAAATGACTGACGGAACAACATGTTCCATAGTCCATTTTGGACCACAGCCAAGTATATGGAAGTATGCGGATATCCAATTCAGCTCTGGACAGAATTTGCTTTTGTGCCAAAAAATGCTTTTGCAAATGTTATGAATAAAAAATTAATAAGACATGTACATTTCATGTTCAAATGTTATACGCAAATTGCAGGGGCAAAGCCCAATCATTTTGACCCGTGGAGGAAAATAACAAGTAGCTGAGTGCCCATTTTTTTGGCAATTCTAGACCATTGAACTTTTATTTGTCGAAACACAACTATTCTGTTTCACAAGCAAATTCGCAAGCACACAATGGACACTAACTTGAACTTGTAAAAACGCATAACTGTTGAGATTTATTTGATTGATATATGTTTCAGATTAACTGTCCATTAGAGGAGCATGGAGCCAAAACGCAATCCCTTCAAATATAATTTATGAAAAATTTGATCAAACTAATTTTATGTGCTACTGATACATTTGAAGTAGGTTTGTCCCTCATCACAAGTGAGTTGTGGTCTCATCAAACGCCAAGCTTGAAAGGTTAGATATGCTTTCGTCCCGCTTTATAAACGAAACAACTAGGAGGAGTAGAATATAAGTGTCCAAATAAGACATGACTCCATACCATATATCACTTACTGTACAAATTGAAGTCTAACTGTAAACTACTTTATATAAAATAGTTCGCATGGCTAGGTCTTAGTCGTTCTAGTCAAGTGATAAAAAAATTATACAAATTTCCATGCAAGGTTAAAGGAATATACCATCGATTAAGACATAACAAAGTCTCAGTCGATCGAGACATAGCAAAGCTGCAAAATATTCGACACAATTTCAGAAACAATTGATACCCTCAAAGGAAGGCCTGTTGTTTATTCGATAATATCTGATAAACATATATTTTCATTGGAATTCACTCAACCAGTTACGGAACAAGAGAGTTGTTTCATCTTTGTTTTAAAGAAATATAAAATGAATAGGAAGTAAAAAAGAAAAAATGAGGCATTGACCCGCCTTCGTTATTTGTACCAAAAGGACTGACTTTACATACACACTCGTGCTCTGATTGTAGTTGTACTCCTCCACCGTTTCGACTTCGGATTACGAATAGGAACCAAGAAACGGCACCCCGTGCGGCTGAGTATATACCATGACAAACTCCGCTCATAATAATCCGTTGCTCCGTGATAAGCAAACGGCACGCCATGACACTGGCCGGATACTCCCCTTGGTCCGACCTCAACAGCGAGCTCCTCGTGTCCATTGCCGGCACGGACGGCGTGTCCCTGAGAGACTACGCAAGCCTCCGCGGCGTATGCACCGCGTGGCGCTCCGCCCTGGCGCCGCTGTCGTACCCGTGTCTTCTCTCCGTCGCCCATGGCCATGACAGCCACACCGCCTCCGCCTTTTCACTTCCGATGCGGCGCTCGTTCCACCTCCACACCGGGTCCTCCGTTGTCGTGGACCCCAAAGAAAGCTTCCACGGTCGCGCCCGAGTCGTCGGCTCAGCCAACGGCCGCTTCGCCATCGCCGTCGACAAGGAGCACCCGGTTAACTTGGACGGCATGGAGGCCTTCGTCAGCTACATGACGCGGAGTATCTTCCTTATCGATTCCCGTGCCGGCAAGAAGCTGCAGCTCGTGTCCCCTACCGGGAACAATGAGTCCGTGTGCAAGATTGTGTTCGTCCCAAACCCGAATCCGATGCCGTCCGGCCACAGCGACGACTGGACAGCCGTGGCATTGTAGGGCTGCAACAACAGGGTAGCCTCCATCGACACCGGCGGCAGCAGCAACACTGAAGACAAGCAGTGGACAACCGTGGACGTCATTGACGGGAGTTGCTACGATGACATGGCCTTCCACGCCGGACACGACAAGGTGTACTTCCTTAGTTCATGTGGGAGCGTGGACGTCCTGCGCGTGCCCCGCGGCGGCCAGCCGGCCGTAATCGAGCCCTTGGCGACCCTCATGCCGGACCCCAACCCAACCGCCGCCTACGCCCCGCCCTACGACGTTGTGTCCCCATATATGGCCAGCAAGAACATCTTCTTCTGCCATGGCAGCCTGTACCAGGTGTGGAAGAACATTAGTGCCTCCGTCAAACTGGGCAGCGGGTACTTCAGGATGTCTGCGGGCGAGATGTTCGTCCTGAGGTACAACCCGGGACGCTGGCCATGCTGGGACGCGGTGAAGGATCTGGGAGGCTTCTCCGTGTTCCTCAGCAAGAGCAGCAGCCCGGTGGTGGTGCGACCCGCTGTCCCAGAGGTGACAGCTGATTGCGTGTACTGGATAGATTGGTGGGGCGTTCCGATGGTGTGTGATATAGCTACCGGGGCCTCCAAGCCATGGATGCTTCCTAATGGCACGTGCAAAGGTGACTGCTGGTACTTCGGTCATGACGACACGATGAGCATCGACGGGGAGGGGACAAATTAAACGGGACAAATCCATCGTCACAAGCTGTGTCGCACATGTTAGCTAACCCTCATAGGCTCATACCTGAATAGGGGTGTCACAACAGTTTTCATAGACGGAAGAAATTAGTGACAAGTGCATTGGCTTACAAGTTCTGCAAATTGTTCTTTTAGTGCTCTGCGTAACGTACGGTTTGGTATTCTTTAATTTGTATTTCTTTTTTCATTCCAGAAATACTGTATCATTTTTGTTAAAAGACCATATTCATATCTGTAGTTGTACATTCCTTTTCTAAGATTTTATCTTTTCCGAAGTTGTACATTCGGCACCATGGTTTTTGCAGGTTCCGGAGGGACCATGGGGAGAGACTACAGGGAAAGCTTCGTCCCCTTCCCCACAGCCCGAGGGGACACAGGTGAACCACGTTTATTAGGGGTAGAACATGAATAGGTAATAATATGTCATAATATGTATTACAAAATAGTTTCATAGGGGTAGAACATGAATAGGTAATAATATGTCTCATCAGAATCGCTGGGCCCTGACCCCTCTTCCCTCTCCCCTCTCCCCGACCCCCTCGCGCCACCATCCCAGGGCGACGCCGGGGGGAATCCATCCCGGCTCCTTCAACCCTCCCCTCTCGGCCAGTGAAGATTGCCGCTGGCCTTGGCCGTGGTGGCGGCGACGCCCGACGTCAAAGGCGCTAGGGTAGGAGGATGTGGCGGCCACCACCGGGCGTGACTGGGGCGCCTCAGGCGGGTGTAGTGCATGACGGCCAGGGCGGCTGCCTGGCCGTGCGGCGGCAATCGTCAGCTGTGATGCGGCGGCGGTGGGCGTGGATCTTGGCATCTAGGCCAGATCCGTTTGGGCGTGGCTTTGGCTGGCCGGGGCACGAGATGAGGCCGGTGTGGGGAGCATTGGTCCTCTACCGGCTTGCCGTCGGCACAGTTCGTCCTCGGGGAGAGAGTGCTCGCGGATCCATCCAGCGGCGGCATCTGCGCGATGCGGCTTCCGATGAAAACCGCGCTGGCTGCGGCCTTGGCGGACGATGGCGGTGTCTTCGATGTCGTTCCCTTCTCGAGGCATTGTCAATGCAGGTCGTGTCACCAAGATCGAGATGTTTTGGGGGAAACCCTAGATCTGGGTCTTCCGGATCGGACGATGACAGTATCTTTTATGACGTTGTCCCTCTTGAGGGCATCATTTTGGAGCATGTGCTGGTTGGACGGGACAATCGGAAGAGCGGTATCTCATCCACCGCAAGGTCGACGGTGGATCCCGGTGGCATGGTGCTGCGGAGGTTCGACGACGGGCGCGTGTGGATGGATACATGCAGGATGGTGGAGTTGTCTGGCGTCGTGGTGGCGTCGATGACAGGCCAGGCAAGGTCGATGGGTCAGTTTATGCTCTGGAGATGGACTGGTGGAAGACAGCAGCGGCAGCCTCTGAGAGTGCGTCGGTCCGGTATGGGACCCAGTCCCGGTGTGTGGCTGATCTGGGGCATCTAGCTTTAGATGTTAGGGTCTGGTGCGATGTCCGTTTGGTATTATGCCCAGATATTTGGCACACCTTCATCAAGGGGATATGAGTAGCAACAGGTGTTCCCTAGATGGTGGCTTCAGGCTAACTGATGTATTACCTTGTATGGTCTCTATGATTAATTAATAAAATGGTCGTATGCATCATGCTGATGCAGAGGTTGGAGGTCACACTCCTTTTCTAAAAAAAACATGAATAGGTAATAATATGTAATTTACAAGGATTTCTAATAACTAGCCTACATATATTAGTCTAGTCCTTATTCTTGGATGTCCTTTCACGCCATCCTCTTTGCAAGGAAGCTTTTTGCCACTAATTGTCGCCTTCTTGCCATCTTCGTCATCCGCGTCCTCGCCCTCATCCCGCCTCCTCCTTGTCTTCATTATGGTTCTCTGAGTGCACCACCTCTGATTCAAGATACTCGAACTTTGAGTCTGACCTCCGATGGTTGCTTTGACCCTTCAATGAACTCGATATATTCAAGGTCGTTAGAACCGGAGGGATTGGAGGGCGGTGTTATGGATTGCTAACCCAATGAGTTCTTGCTTAAAGCGGTACTCAAGGCATCGTCGTCGCCGGAGGAGTTCTGTTTCCATTGCCCTTTCCAGGAGGCCATGGAGAACGTGGTGATGAAGAGGATGGGAGAGACCATAAAGAGGATGGGAATGATGATTCCGACGGGAATTGACATATTATATCGGCACATTAGAGGGTGCTTACAATTCCGATAATCAACCACGTGTAGTTACCATGGTTGCAGTTCTCAAGGTTATAACTACGCACACGGTTTTGTCACCCCGACATCTTGATTTCAACTATTGCACACGATTCCTTGGAACAAAGTATGTGGAATAACTATCATTCAATGGGTGGTGCGTTGTCAAGAAAATATAAAAAATGACATTCGAAATTGTATCTTTGCATTTTTCATTTATAATGTATCATAGATCATGCATGGCTTGAGCCAGAGTTTTGAGAATTTTCAAGGTTCTTGCTAATTCCATTGATTTAATGAATTTTTGTCTAGTTATCAAAAGTAATTTCAAATTGAACACAAAAAAACTAAATGAACTGTGTGCGGTTATTAGAACCACTAGATGACTCGTTGTGCCCTTGGCACAAAGACCAATTTCTACCAAGAAGCGTAGTAACTTATGAACAATGCATTCTAAGTCAACTCTCTCGCTCCCCCCTCTCTCTATCTCTCTCCCTCTCTCCGTCCTGCCCTCTCAGTGGCTGAGGACTATTTTTTTTAAGGAAGGGCGAACTCTAGCGTAAAAGGTTGCCGTCGCTACTGTAACAGTCTTGTACCCAGTGATTGAGGTTTGCGGGGGTGCCGGACAACAATACAGCTCATTTATCGCTTTGCGGGTCCGACCTTGTTGATGTTATTTTGTTATTTTGTGATCAGTTTCGAGAGCACACAAAATGCACAACTTTTGTTATAGAAGAGAGCAAAAATAGTTTACAAGAAATCCCATCAAGAACAGAGGATAGACAACACTTCTAACTCCTGGTTTCTATCGATGGAAACTATGGTGATTGAATTCTAGTAGCTCCCCCAGCCAAGCTCCAAACACGCAAATCGTTCTTAATGGCAGTACAAAGCTAAACCGGTATAGCTATCGGCAGAGCCGGATTCAGGCCCCAGGCAGCCCGGGCGGCTGCCTGGAGCGTCTCTCGTATTTCCTTCGTTGACTGACCGTAGCTACAGTGCCCCCAAGATGGCCTGGGACGGCCTTGGTCTTCATGTATTCCCGGGTCCGCCACTGGCTGCCGGTCTTATTTTTTCATCATACGTGACTGCGCTGCAGTAGCAGCTGTTTGCATCTTTGTAAATAATGCGTTGTGCATCTTTTTTTTTTTATTGAGAGAGTACACTGATGTTGAGTCGATGCAATTGGAGCTGGTGCTTACAAAAATCGAATGCGAGGGTAACTGCGTTCACGGCCACCTCTGCTCTAAATGGATGGCCAAGAGCCCCAAATATGGCTGCTGGTCTATCTATCTCCTTATCTCATGCAGCGAGATCACGATTAGCTCTAAGAGATCAAGCCAGCCGGCCAGGATCGTATACCCAGCCGAGGTCTTATCGAATGAACGAATGAAGGAAGAAAGACTGCGCTTTTCCCGATGGTTCTCTTTTAATGGATGAAAGTACTCAATCGTTTTGACTTGGGTGATAGATAGATATTGCATGAGGTTTTGACCGCGTTCGTGTAGGAGACGAACACCGCGGGCCGATCGACTACGAAACACACCCGTAAACCATGGAAAAATAATCCCCCGACATATATGAAACCGTTGCGGCGTGGCCAATGTATCCGGTATTCGATCGATCGTAGTACCATGGTCGTCGATTCCTCCGCACCAAGTGCAAGCAGACGGCACGCCATGGCGCCGGCCGGATCCTCCTCCTCTTCTTGTCCCTACATCCACAGCGACCTCATCGCGACCATCGCCGCCACCGGCCGCCTGTCTCTAAGAGACTACGCCTCCCTCCGCGCCGTCTGCACCGAGTGGCGCTCCGCCCTCGCGCCGCTGTCACCGTACCCCTGCCTTCTATCCCTCCTCCCCGTGGGCGACGCCGGCCACAGCGCCTCCGTCTTCTCGCTCCCGATGCGGCGCTGGTTCCACCTCCACACGGGGTCTTCCTTGATCGACGGCAAGCAGAAGGCGAAGACGTCCTCCGTGCGCGCTCCGCCCTCATCTGCGGTGACCACGGCCGGTCCGTTCGGTCCAGCCCGGGCTGGAGCGCCGGCGGTCCGCTCCCGGATATCCAGACCGCCCAGCTGGTCAAGCCGGTCCGGTCCCGTCCGCCGGCAGCCGATCCGAACGGCGGCTCGGACCGGACTGGATCGGACTGTGTCCACAGCAGACGACCACGAACCGCGAATCCACGGCCGCGCCCGCCTCGTCGGCTCAGGCAACGGCCGCTTCGCCATCGCCGTCGATCAGCAGGACACGGGCTACCCAACCTGGACGAGGCGGATCTTCCTCCTCGACCCCCGCGCCGGCAAGGAGGTCGAGGTCGTCTCTCCGACCGAGCCATATGACACGGTGTGCAAGATCGTGTTCGCGCCGAACAAAGACGCGCCCAGGCCCAACGACGACTGGACCGTCGCGGCCGTGTACAAGAAGAGGACCAAGGTAGCCCACATGGACGCGAAACTGGACAAGGGCTGTGGCTGGACGCTCGTCGCCGAAAACATGGAGCACCTCGCCGACATAGCCTTGTACAACGGCGCCGATGGCAAGCTGTACTGCGTCTGCCTCAGCAAAACCGGAGCCGTGCACATGTTCCGCATCATCGCCAACGGCGGCCAAGGCTACAAGCTGCAGCCGCCCGTGTGGAACATGGACGCCGCCGACGCCTTCGCGCCGCCCTACGACCACATCTCTATGCTCGCCTCCACCAAGCAGCTCTTCTTCTGCCATGGCACCATGTACCAGGTGTGGCAGAACAAGAGCAGCGCCAACGTCAAACTGAGAGTCGGTTACCTGATGTACGCGGACGAGATCTTCCTACTGAGGTGCGAGTACGACCCGGAGGGCCAGCGGCAACGCTGGGACGTGGCCAAGGATCTGGGAGGCTTCTCCGTGTTCATCAGCAAGGACGGCAGCCCGGTGGTGGTGCAACCCGGCGCATTCCCAGAGGTGAGAGCCGATTGCGTGTATTGGATCAACTCGCAGTCATGTGTTCCCATGGTGTGTGATATAGCCACCGGGACTTCCAAGCCCTGGGTGCTTCCTCTTCCTTATGGTACGTGCCCCAAAGCCGACTGCTGGTACTTCGGTGATGACCAGCCGTGACGACTGTCTATCCGATAAGGAGATGATATGCGGACGAGTATTCTATAATATAATGCATACATTGTGTACGTTTGTATCGGATTGTTGATGATCGTTGTTCTTTTATATATAAAACGATACGAAAACTTTTTTACACACAAAATAAAAATTTCTAGTGACTGATGAGCTATTTTAACATCATTAGTACAATATACAATGCGCACACAAAAATATGTTTCCGAGAGTTGGATTATCTAATGTCCCGTGGACAACATTTGCTAAGTTTTTTCTTGAGAGTTGTGCCATATTGAACTATCACAATGATAGAAACCCTTTTTATTCGATATACAGTACATGTTTGGTCAATGCGTATGCTTTATGGATACGTATTCTCTCTTCCATCCATGCATGTCAAACCATACTCTCTCACACGTCATAGTAAGGCACTGGCGTAATCAAGGTGAACTTCGGTCCATTTGTCTCAGTTCTAGAGGCCCATTAGTCTCGGTTCTGGAATCGGAAGTAAAGGGTCGAGACTAAAGTCCTAAACCTTTAGTTTCGGTTCGCTTACAAACCGGGACAGAAGGGGCTTCACGTGGCATGTGCGGAAAGCCCAGGCAGGAGGATCACACGTCAGCATCTGACAGTTGTTGGTTTTCTTTTTGAAAGGGGGGTGGTTAGGGGTTTTGGAGGGTTAATTTAGGGGTTTCGCTAGCTAATTAATAGAGAAAAGTGTCCTCTCTTTCTTCGTACTTGGTCGACGCTAGCTACTATAGAGAGAACTCGACACGCTAGCTAGTAAGCAAATGAACACTACTACAGAATAGGCTGTTAGTGACGCGCAAATGAACACTACTACAGAATAGGCTGTTAGTGACGCACCTGTTTTTGCTATTAATGGCGCACTATGGGTGCGCCACTATTAACACGCCACTATTTTTCTTAATCTCGGGTTACTATGGCTTAATCTCGAGTCAAATCGTACTCCATGGTCAAACTTCCCGGAAGGTCACCCATCCTCACACTACTCCTGCCCCAACACGCTTAACTTCTCAGTTCTATCCAGCCCTAGCACCAGCTCACTTAACAAGCACTTGTTGATATATCTATCATATCAATTCTATTAAACCTTGTTGATGTCTAGGACTTTGTTCATGTTCATGAGTGTGATGAAATTTAGAAAAAATATTTCAAACTTCCCGGTCATATTACGTATCATATTTTGAACATTTTTTCCCAAAAAAATTCGAAACAAAATTTGAAATATAAGTTTGAAATTTCCCCTCTAGATCTTAAAAGCCCCGTATCTCTTATTCGGGTGAACTTCTTCCAAACCTTTTCAGGCAAAGAAAATGATTACTTGATATCAAAAATTAACGAAAGTTGCATGTCGATATGGTCCCGCTATTGACTGAACTTACTTCTTGAGCATTGCAGTCATGTCCGCATAATTCTCGGGATCTTTACGTCTCGAGTCTAAGATAGTTAGTAATGCCCCGTCAAGCTTAATGGATAGCAGAATAAACTGGTAACTGCGCAAGCATATATAACTCATCAATTACATTAGTTAACCTCGAGTAAGCGAAACCGAGTATACAGAGAAGACAGCAACACTCACTTGAAGTTGTAAGGAAAGAGTATTTCCCTTTTGTTTTGATGTGCAAGGAACGACGTTAGCAAGTTCTCCTCGGTCGTCGTGGTTCCCTCCCACTTTTGGCCCATGAAGCCTTCCGGGGCCGGTGGCCCCTCCCGATGGACCCCTAGAACCCTTCCGATGGTCCCGGTACGTTACCAGTGATGCTCGAAACACTTCCGGTGACCAAAACCTCACTTCCTATATATGAATCTTTACCTCCGGACCATTCCGGAACTCCTCGTGACGTCCGGGATCTCATACGGGATTCTAAACATCCTTCGGTAACCACGTACATTATTTCCCTATAACCCTAGCATCATCGAACCTTAAGTGTGTACACCCTACGGGTTCGGGAGGCATGTAGACATGACCGAGACACCTCTCCGGTCAATAACCAACAGCGGGATCTGGATACCCATGTTGGCTGCCACATGCTCCACGATGATCTCATCGGATGAACCATGATGTCGGGGATTCAATCAATCCCGTATACAATTCCCTTTGTCTACCGGTATGACACTTGCCCGAGATTCAATCGTCGGTATCCCTATACCTTGTTCAATCTCGTTAGTGGCAAGTCTCTTTACTCATTCCGCAATACATCATCTCGTGGCTAAGTTCTTAGTCACATTGAGCTCATTATGATGATGTCTTTCCGAGTGGGCCCAAAGATACCTCTCAGTCACACGGAGTGAAAAATCCCAGTCTCGATTCATGCCAACCCAACAGATACTTTATAGCCACCCAGTTACGTTGTGACATTTGGCACACCCAAAGTATTCCTACGGTATCTAGGAGTTGCACAATCTCATGGTCTAAGGAAATGATACTTGACATTAGAAAAGCTTTAGTAGACGAACTACACGATCTTGTGCTATGCTTAGGATTGGGTCCTGTCCATCACATCATTCTCCTAATGATGTGATCCCGTTATCAACGACATCCAATGTCCATGGTCATGAAACCGTGACCATCTATTGATCAACGAGCTAGCCAACTAGAGGCTCACTAGGGACTTGTTGTGGTCTATGTATTCACACATGTATTACGGTTTCCGGTTAATAAAATTATAGCATGAACAAGAAAATATAATAATAATCACTTTATTATTGCCTCTAGGGCATATTTCCAACAGTCTCCCACTTGCCCTAGAGTCAATAATCTAGTTACATTGTGATGTATCGAACACCCATAGAGTTCTGGTGTTGATCATGTTTTGCTCGTGAGAGAGGTTTAGTCAACGGATCTGCGACATTCAAATCCGTATGTACTTTACAAATGTCTATATCTCCATCCTGGAGATATCCACGAATGGAGTTGAAGCGGCGCTTGATGTGTCTTGTCTTCTTGTGAAACCTGAGCTCCTTGGCTAGGGCAATAGCTCTAGTGTTGTCACAGAATAGAGTCATCGGGTCCGATGCATTGGGAATCACTCCTAGGTCGGTGATGAACTCCTTCATCTAGACTCCTTCCTGTGCTGCTTCCGAAGCAGCTATGTACTCCGATTCACATGTAGATGCCGCCACGACGCTTTGCTTGCTGCTACACCAGCTGACTGCCCCTCCGTTCAAAATATACATGTATTTGGTTTGTGACTTGGAGTCATCCGGATCCGTGTCGAAGCTATCATCGACGTAACCCTTTATGACGAGTTCTTCGGCACCTCCAAATACGAGAAACATGTCCTTAGTCCTTTTCAGGTACTTCAGGATATTCTTGACAGTTGTCCAGTGTTCCGCTCTGGAATCACTTTGGTACCTCCCTGCCAAACTTATGGCAAGGTTCACATCAGGTCTGGTACACAACATGGCATACATAATAGAGCCTATGGCTGAAGCATAGGGATGACACTCATCTTTTCTCTATCCTCTGTCGTGGTCGGGCATTGAGTCGTACTCAATCTTACACCCTGTAACACAGGTAAGAACGCCTTCTTGGACCGATCCATATTGATCTTCATCAATATCTTGTCAAGGTATGTGCTATGTGAAAACCTATGATGCGTTTCGATCTATCTCTATAGATCTTGATGCCTAATATGTAAGCAGCTTCTCCAAGGTCCTTCATTGAAAAACACTTATTCAAGTAGGCCTTTATTCTTTCCAAAAGATCTATATCATTTCCCATCAAGAATATGTCATCCACATATAATATGTGAAATGCTACAGAGCTCCCACTCACTTTCTTGTAAATACAGGGTTCTCCATAAACCTGTATAAATCCAAACGCTTTAATCACCTCATTAAAGCGAATGTTCCAACTCCGAGATGCTTGCACCAGCCCATAGATGGAGCGCTGGAGCTTGCATACCTTGTTTGCATTCTTAGGATCGACAAAACCTTCCGGATGCATCATATACAATTCTTCCTTAAGGAAACCGTTAAGGAATGCCGTTTTGACGTCCATTTGCCAGATCTCAAAATTATAAAATGTGGCAATTGCTAACATGATTCGGACGGACTTCAGCATCGCTACGGGTGAGAAAGTCTCATCGTAGTCAACTCCTTGAACTTGTCGATAACCCTTAGCGACAAGCCGAGCCTTATAGACGGTCACATTACCATCTGTGTCAGTCTTGTTCTTAAAGATCCATTTATTTTCCATGGCTCGCTGATCATCAGGGAAAGTCCATCAAACTCCATACTTTGTTCTCATACATGGATCTTATCTCGGATTTCATGGCTTCAAGCCATTTGTTGGAATCTGGCCCGGCCATCGCTTCTTCATAGTTCGAAGGTTCACCGTTGTCCAACAACATGATCTCCAGGACAGGTTTGTCGTACCACTCTAGCACGGAACGTGTCCTTGTGGACCTTCGAATAGTAACTTGATCTGAAGTTTCATGATCATCGTCATTAACTTCCTCTCCAACTGATGCAGGCTCCATAGAAACAACTTCTTGTGCTGCACTACTCTCCGGTTCGAGTGGAGGTACAATTACCTCATCAAGTTCAATTTTCCTCCACTTACTTCTTTCGAGAGAAACTCATTCTCTAGAAAGGATCCATTTTTGGCAACAAAGGCTTTGCCTTCGGATCTGAGGTAGAAGGTATACCCAACAATTTCTTTGGGGTATCCTATGAAGACGCACTTTTCTGCTTTGGGTTCGAGCTTCTCAGGTTGAAGTTTCTTCACATAAGCATCGCATCCCCAAACTTTCAGAAACGACAGCTTAGGTTTCTTTCCAAACCATAATTCATCCGTTGTCGTCTCAACAGACTTAGACGGTGCCCTATTTAAAGTGACTGAGGCAGTCTCTAATGCATATCCCCAAAATGGTAGTGGTAAGTCGGTAAGAGACATCATAGATTGCACCATATCCAATAGAGTGCGATTACGACGTTCAGACACACCATTTCGCTGAGGTGTGCCAGGCGGCGTGAGTTGTGAAACAATTCCATATTTCCTTAGGTGCGTGCCAAACTCGTGACTCAAATATTCTCCGCCACAATCAGATCATAGGCACTTTATTTTCCTGTCACTTTGATTCTCTACCTCACTCTGAAATTCCTTGAACTTTTCAAAGGTTTCACACTTGTGTTTCATTAAGTAGACATACCCATATCTGCTTAAGTCATTAGTGGGGTGAGAACATAACGGTAGCCACCGCGAGCCTCGACACTCATTGGACTGCATACATCGGTATGTATTATCTCCAACAAGTCAATTGCTCGCTCCATTGTTTCGGAGAACAGAGTCTTGGTCATCTTGCCCATGAGGCATGGTTCGCACGTGTCAAATGATTCGAAATCAAAAGACTCCAAAAGTCCATCAACATGGAGTTTCTTCATGCGTTTGACACCAATATGACCAAGGCGGCAGTGCCACATGTAAGTGGGACTATCATCATCAACCTTACATCTTTTGGTACTCACACTATGAACATGTGTAACATCACGTTTGAGATTCATCAAAAATAAACCATTGACCAGCGGGGCATGCCTATAAAACATTTCTCTCATATAAATAGAACAAGAATTTTTCTCATATTTAAATGAGTAGCCATCTTGCATCAAACGAGATCCATATACAATGTTCATGCTCAAAGCTGGTACTAAATAAAAATTATTAAGGTTTAAAACTAATCCTGAAGGTAGAGGTAGAGGTAGCGTGCCGACGGTGATCACATCGACCTTGGAACCATTCCCGACGCGCATCGTCTCCTCGTCCTTCGCTAGTCTCCGCTTATTCCGCAGCTCCTGCTTGGAGTTACAAATGTGAGCAACTGCACCGGTATCAAATGCCCAGGAGCTACTACGAGCGCTGGTAAGGTACGCATCAATAACAAGTATATCACATATACCTTTAACATTGCCGGCCTTCTTATCCGCTAAGTACTTGGGGCAGTTTCGCTTCCAGTCACTGGTACGCTTGCAATAAATGCACTCAGTCTCAGGCTTGGGTCCATTCTTGTTCTTCTTCCCAACAACTTGCTTACCGGGCACGGAAACCGCTTTGTCGTCCTTCTTGAAGTTCTTCTTGTTGGAAATATGCCCTAGAGGCAATAATAAATTAGTTATTATCATATTTCCTTGTTCATGATAATCGTTTATTATCCATGCTATAATGGTATTTATCGGAGACTTAGATGCATGTGTGGATACATAGACAAAACCATGTCCCTAGTATGCCTCTAATAGACTAGCTCGTTGATCAAAAGATGGTTAAGGCTTCCTAGCCATGGACATGAGATGTCAATTGATAATGGGGTCACATCATTAGGAGAATGATGTGATGGACAAGACCCAAACTGCAAACGTAGCATATGATCGTGTCAGTTTATTGCTACTGTTTTCCGCATGTCAAGTATGTGTTCCCATTACCATGAGATCATGCAACTCACAGATATCGAAGGAGTGCCTTGTGTGTATCAAACGTCGCAACGTAACTGGGTGACCATAAAGGTGCTCTACAGGTATCTCCGATGGTGTATGTTGAGTTGGCATGGATCGAGACTGGGATTTGTTACTCCGTGTGACGGAGAGGTATCTCGGGGCCCACTCGGTAATGCAACATCACAATAAGCCTTGCAAGCAATGTGACTAACTGTTAGTTGCGGGATCTTGTATTACGGAACGAGTAAAGAGACTTGCCGGTAATGACGTTGAACTAGGTATGGAGATACCGACGATCGAATCTCGGGCAAGTAACATACCGAAGAACAAAGGGAACGTTATACGGGATTAACTGAATCCTTGACATAGAGGTTCGACCGATAAAGATCTTCGTAGAATATGTAGGAACCAATGTGGATGTCCAGGTCCCGCCATTGGTTATTGACCGTAGAGGTGTCTCGGTCATGTCTACATAGTTCTCGAACCCGCATGGTCTGCACACTTAAGGTTCGGTGACGTTTCGGTAGTGTAGAGTTATGTATGGTGGTGACCGAAGTTTGTTCGGAGTCCCGGATGAGATCCTGGACGTCACGAGGAGAGCCATAATGGTCCGGAGGTAAAGATTCATATATAGGAAGTCCCAGTTTGGTTTCCGGAAAAGTTTCGGGCTCATCGGTAGTGTACCGGGAGTGCCGGTAGTGTATCGGGTGGGCCCAGAGATACCTCTCCGTCACACGGAGTGACAAATCCTAGTCTCAGTTCGTGCCAACCCAAGAGATACTTTCGGGGATACCCGTAGTATACCTTTATAGCCACCGAGTTACGTTGTTGGCACACCCAAAGTATTCCTATGGTATCCGGGAGTTGCACAATCTCATGGTCTAAGGAAACGATACTTGACATTAGAAAAGCTTTAGCAGACGAACTACACGATCTTGTGCTATGCTTAGGGTTGGGTCTTGTCCATCACATCATTCTCCTAATGATGTGATCCCGTTATCAACGACATCCAATGTCCATGGTCATGAAACCATGACCATCTATTGATCAACAAGCTAGCCAACTAGAGGCTCACTAGGGACTTATTGTGGTGTATGTATTCACACATGTATTACGGTTTCCGGTTAATAAAATTATAGCATGAACAATAGACAATTATCATGAACAAGGAAATATAATAATAATCACTTTATTATTGCCTTTAGGGCATATTTCCAAATGTTTTTGTCGTAACCCTCTCAACTTTTTAGCACATGCTATGTGGGTGAAATGATGATACCATGCCAACTTTCAACCTTTTCAGAGTTCATTTGAAGTGCTTTTCAATTTCACGGTCATCTTAGCTCAAAATAAATCATGAAATGCATGAAGAATAGCAAATGAAGTCAGAAAACGGTTGAAAAGTGTTGATGTGCCTTTGAATGGTGCATTAATTTGAACCCACAAAATGTATGGAGTTCAAATAAGGTCAAAAAATGAAATCCCTTTGTAACAGAAGAGTTTACGTCCGAAACCGTGATGCTTCGAAAGAGATTGTCCATTTTGTACAAGAAGTGCATCCAGTTTTTGCCATAATCCTCTCAACTTTTTAGCACATGCTATGTGGGTGAAATGATGATTCCATGCCAACTTTTAACCCTTTCAGAGTTCATTTGAGGTGCTTATCAATTTCAGGGCCATTTAGCTAAAAAAAATCAGTAAATGCATGAAAAATACCAAATGAAGTAAGAAAGGGTTGAAAATTGATGGCCTCGGTTCGAATGGTGCATACTGAACGCACAAAACACATAAGCACACTACTATTAGAAAGATTCCCTTCGGTTTGTCCGAAGTGGGACTTTCTAGATATATAAGTCTGGAAACTAACTAGAGAAGCCGGTCACATCCCAGAGTGGGATCTTTGGGTGTAAATTTTTTGCTTCCAATGTGTCCCTTTGCATCGTAACCATGGACAATCTTCATCATTTAACTTGATGCTCGGGTCAACATTCACTGTGAAGGGAGCAATTTCATGATTTTTTCATAATCTTCTGACATGTCTGTCTTGTCCTCCACTCCCACGATGTTTCTTTTCCCTGAAAGAAATATTTGGTGCTTTGGCTCATCGCATGATGTATTTGCTTACTTATCTTTTCTTCTTCTCGGCTTGGTAGACATGTCCTTCACATAGAAAACCTACGTCACATCATTGGCTAGGACGAATGGTTCATGTGCGTACCCAAGATTGTTGAGATCCACTGTTGTCATTCCGTACTGCAGGTCTTCCTTTACCCCGCCTCCTATCAGATTAACCCATTTGCACCTAAAAAGGGGACCTTCAAATCAAGTCCATAGTCAAGTTCCCATATCTCCTCTATGTAACCATAGTATGTGTCCTTTGGCCCATTGTTGTTTGCTGCATCAAAGCAGACACCACTGTTTTGGTTGGCGCTCTTTTTATCTTGGGTGATCGTGTAAAATGTATTCCCATTTATATTGTACCCTTTGAAAGTCAATATAGTCGAAGATGGTAACTTGGACAGCAAGTACAGGTCATCTTCAACAGTGTCGTCATGCATGAGACGTGTCTGCAACCAACCGATGAAAGTCACCGTTTGTTCATGTGTAATCCAGTCGTCAGATTTCTCCGGGTGTTTGGAGCGTAGAATATTATTGTGTTGCTCGATATACGGAGCCACCAAGGCAGAACTTTGTAGAACTGTGTAGTGTGCTTGCGCCAAAGAATGCCCGTCCCGGCATATTAGTGATTTCTTTCCTAGCTTGCCTCTTCCACCCAATCTGCCCTCATGCCGCGATTCAGGAACACCTATCGACTTAATGTCAGGAATAAAGTCAACACAAAACTCAATGACCTCCTCTTTTTCATGGCCCTTGGAGATGCTTCCTTTCTGGCCTAGCACGATTATGAACATATTTCTTTAAGACTCCCATGAACCTCTCAAAGGGGAACATATTGTGTAGAAATACAGGACCCAGAATGGCAATCTCCTCGACTAGGTGAACTAGGACATGCGTCATGATATTGAAGAAGGATGGTGGGAACACCAACTCGAAACTGACAAGACATTGCACCAAATCATTCTCTAATCTTGGTAGGATTTCTGGATCGATTACCTTCTGAGAGATTGCATTCTGGAATGCACATAGCTTCACAATGGCTAATCGAACGTTTTCCGGTAGAAGCCCCCTCAATGCAACCGGAAGCAGTTGCGTCATAATCACGGGGCAGTCATGAGACTTTAGGTTCTAGAACTTTTTCTCTGCCATATTTATTATTCCCTTTATATTCGACGAGAAGCCATACGGGACTTTCATACTGAGCAGGCATTCAAAGAAGATTTCCTTCTCTTCTTTGGTAAGAGCGTAGCTGGCATGACCCTGAAACTGCTTTGGATCCATGCCTTCTTTTCTGTGCATATGTTTCTGGTCCTCCCGTGACTCCGGCGTATCTTTTGTCTTCCCATACATGCCCAAGAAGCCTAGCAGGTTCACGCAAAGATTCTTCGTCACGTGCATCACATCGATTGCAGAGCGGACCTCGAGGTCTTTCCAATACGGTAGGTCCCAAAACATAGATTTCTTCTTCCACATGGGTGCGCGTTTGTCAGCATCATTCGAAACATATTGTGCACTAGGGCCCTTGCCAAAGATTACTTTTTAATCCTTGACCATATCAAGTATTTCATCACCCGTACGGTAGCGAGGCTTCTTCCGGTCATCTGCCTCACCTTTGAAATGATTGCCTTTCTTTCTTACGGGATGCCTACTCTAAAGAAATCGATGATGCCCCAGATACACATTCTTCTTACATTTATCCAAATATATACTATCGGTATCATCTAAACAGTGCGTGCATGCGTGGTATCCCTTGTTTGTCTGTTCTGAAAGGTTACTAGGAGCAGGCCAATCATTGAAGGTTACAAACAGCAACGCATGTAGGTCAAATTCCTCCTGATCTTTCACATCCCACGCACGTACACCTTTTCCACAGCTGTAAAATTTCTTCAACCAATGGCCTTAGGTACACATCAATGTCGTTGTCGGTTTGCTTGGGGCCTTGTATGAGCATTGTCATCATAATGAACTTCCGCTTCATGCACAACCAAGGAGGAAGGTTATAGATGCATAGAGTCACAGGCCATGTGCTATGATTGTTGTTCTGCTCCCCAAAAGGATTAATGCCATCTTCACTTAAACCAAACCATACGTTCCTTGCATCCTTTGCAAAGTCCTTCCACTTTCTCTCGATTTTTCTCCACTGCGACCCGTCAGCAGGCACTCTCAACTTCTCGTCTTTCTTACGGTCTTCGTTGTGCCATCGCATCAACTTGGCATGCTCTTTGTTTTGGAACAAACGTTTCAACCATGGTATTATAGGAGCATACCACATCACCTTGGTAGGAATCTTCTTCATGGGGCACTCGCCCTCAACATCACCAGGGTCATCGTGGCCGATCTTATAGCGTAATGCACAACATATCGGGCATGCATTGAAATCCTCGTACTCACCGCGATAGAGGATGCAATCATTAGGGCATGCATGTATCTTCTCGACCTCTAATCCTAGAGGGCAGACAACCTTCTTTGCTTCTTACGTACTCTCTAGCAATTTGTTGTCCTTTGGTAGCTTCTTCTTTAACATTATCAGCAACTTTTGAAATGCCTTGTCAAATACACCATTCTCTGCCTTCCATTGCAGCAATTCCAGTGTGGTACCCAGCTTTTTATTGTCATCTTCGCAATTTGGGTACACCACTTTTTTGTGATCCTCTAACATGTGCTGCAACTTCAGCTTCTCCTTTTCACTTGCGCAGTTTCTCTTTGCATCGACAATGGCCCGACCAAGATCATCAGCGGGCTCATCTGATGCCTCTTCTTCAGCTCCTTCCCACATTGTCGGCTCAGCTTCTTCCCCCATTGTTGTGCCATCGTATTCATGGAACCCATGGCCAGGATAGCTGTCATCATCCTCTTATTCTTCATTCTCTTCCATTAGGACCGCTCTTTCTCCATGCTTGGTCCAACAGTTATAGGTGGACATGAAACCGGACTCAAACAAGTGGACGTAAATGGTTCTTGAGTTAGAGTAATTTCGATCATTCTTACAACCAGCACATGGACAATACATAAAACCATCCGGACGCTTGTTTGCCTCAGCCGCAACCAGAAAAGTATGCACGCCATTAATGAACTGGGGAGAGCATCGGTCATCGTACATCCATTGCCGGCTCATCTTCATTACACAACACCGAAAAGACAAAATTAATACAAGTTCGTACATAAAGTTCATACACACTTGTTCTCATAAAACAACATACAAACTCTCTAGCTAAAGCATTTAAATGCAACAATAAATGCGATCAATATCGCAACTAAGGTAACAATTGATCCAACAACATAGTGATACCAAGCCTCACTATCAATGGCATATATTTTAAATTTCTAATCTTCAAGCGCATTGCACCCATCTTGATCTTGTGATCATTGACGACATCAGCAACATACAACTCCAGTTTCATCTTCTCTTCTTTAACTCTTTCTAATTTTTCTTTCAAATACTCATTTTCTTTTTTGACTAAATTTAACTTCTTGACAAGAATATCTATGTCGGCTGGAATCTCTGGTTCACATACCTCCTAGATAAAAACATCTATGTCAACTTGATTGGCATAATTGTCATGAAGACAAAATGCAACAAAGAGTTATAAAAGAGAGTATATATCACATCCGCATCATAAACCGGACGAGGGCCGATGGGGACAGATTTCAAAACCATGCCACTATGTATAACAAACAACCATATAGGTAAGAAAACTATACAAGTAACTAACTAAATCTTACAAACATGTTTTTTATAAAAATGATAAGAACAATAGGGTCACCAAGGTGGTGCCGGCGACGGGACGGTGCGGGCGATCGATGGTGGTTAGGATGGGGACGGGAAGGCACTAAGTAAACCACACCTACAAATGCAAAGTAAGAATTTAATTTGAGCTCAAACTGCACAAATCAAATAAACTACCACATACAAACTAAAACCCACAAATTACTCTACTTATAAAGCATTGCAAGAGCTAATCTAGCAATGAGAGATGAACGGACAAAGTTGCTAACCTTTGTGAACACTTGGATGGATGGGATGCCTCCAAATCTTGACAAATTTTGGCAAAAATAGAGGATGAGCTAGAGGAAGAGTGGAAGAACAGAGAGGATAGGAAAGCGGAAGAACAGAGGACTCTGCTCGGGCTGGCGCCGAAGGGATTCAATATAGGGGGCCCTTTAGTCCTAGTTGGTGGCTCCAACCGCGACTAAAGGTTAGCCTATAGTCGCGTTTGGAGCCATCAACCGGGACTAAAGGTTCTCATGGGGCCCCAAGCTGATGCCAGCCTGCCACCACACCTTTAGTGTCGGTTCGTGGCACGAACTGGGACTGAAGGACCTTAACAAACCGGCACTAATGATCCCTGTCACGAACCAACACTAATGATCACATTACTGCCGGTTCAAAAGCCAACCGCGACTAATAAGGTAGACAAAAGGTCTGTTTTCTACCAGTGATGCCCCCTTTGGTCCTGGTTGGTGCCACCAACCGGGACCAAAGGTCTCTTTTTGTCAGCCCACCGGGACTAAAGGTGGGTATTAGTCCCGGTTGGTGCCACCAACCAGGATCAAAGGTCCCTTTTCGTCAGCCCAAAGGGCGAGAAGCACACACCTTTTGGTCCTGGTTGGTGGCACCAACTAGGACTAAAGGAGGGTATTGGTCCCGGTTGCTCCCACCAACCGTGACCAATGGGTGGCATTATTTATTTTTTCCAGTATTTTTGTTTGTTTTTTGCTTTTTTTTACAAAATTCCAATATTTTTCTTCTGTTATTTTAGTTCATTATTTTGAACAAAAATTAGTTGCATAATTACCATTATTTTTCTTTTTTTTGCTTTATTTATTTTTGTTTTATTTTTTTATTTCCAGTGTGTTTTATCATTATCTTCTTTTTGCTATTAATGTTTTGAACAAAAAATACTTTGATAATTTTAGTTGCATAATTTTTATATAATTATAGTTTCAAAAATACTAGAGGTTTATAAAAGCTTTTTAGTTGATTCTTTTTTGAACTCCACTCCCATGATGTTTCGAAAAAATTAAAAAGCACTTCAAATGAACTCTGAAAAGGTTGAAAGTTGGCATGGTATCATAATTTCACCCACATAGCATGTGCTAAAAATTGAGAGGGTTACGACACAAACTGGATGCACTTCGTGTACAAAATGGACAATCTCTTTTGAAGTATCACGGTTTCGGACGAAAACTCATCTGTCACAAACAATTTTCATTTTTTTGAACACCATACTTTTTTTCTGTTCAAAATTCACCATTCAAAGCCACATCATCAATTTTCAACCCTTTATGACTTGATCATTTGGTATTTTTCATGCACTTATGGATTTTTTTGAGCTAAATGACCCTGAAATTGAAAAGCACTTCAAATGAACCCTGAAAAGGTTGAAAGTTGGCATGGTATCATAATTTCACCCACTTAGCATGTGCTAAAAAGTTGAGAGGGTTACGGCAAAAACTCGATGCACTTTGTGTACAAAATGGACAATCTCTTTCGAAGTATCACGGTTTCGAACGAAAACTCATCTGTTACAAAGGAATTTCATTTTTTGAACTTATTTGAAGTCCATAATTTTTGTGTGTTCAAAATGCACCATTCAAAGACACATCATCAATTTTCAACCCTTTCTGACTTGATCATTTGGTCTTTTTCATGCACTTATTGATTTTTTTTAGCTAAATGATACTGATATTGAAAAGCACTTCAAATGAACTATAAAAAGGTTAAAATTTGGCATGGTATCATCATTTCACCCACATAGCATGTGCTAAAAAGTTGAGAGGGTTACGGCAAAAACAGGATGCACTTCGTGTACAAAATGGACAATCTCTTTTGAAGTATCACGGTTTCGGACGAAAACTCATCTGTTACAAAGGGATTTCATTTTTTTAACTTATTTTAACTACATACTTTTTGCGTGTTCAAAATGCACCATTCAAAGCCACATCATCAATTTTAAACCCTTTATGACTTGATCATTTGGTAGTTTTCATGCACTTACTATTTTTTTTGAGCTAAATAACCCTAAAATTTAAAAGCATTTCAAATGAACTCTGAAAATGTTGAAAGTTGGCATGGTATCATAATTTCACCCACATAGCATGTGCTAAAAAGTTGAGAGGGTTACGGCAAAAATTGGATGCACTTCGTGTACAAAATGGACAATCTCTTTCGAAACATGATGGTTTCAGACGAAAACTCATCTGTTACAAACGGATTTCATTTTTTGAACCTATTTGAACTCCATACTTTTTGTGTGTTCAAATTGCACCATTCAAAGCCACGTCATCAATTTTCAACCCTTTATCATTTGGTATTTTTCATGCATTTACTGATTTTTTTGAGCAAAATAACCCTGAAATTGAAAAGCACTTCAAATGAACTCTAAAAAGGTTGAAAGTTGGCATGGTATCATCATTTCACACACATAGCATGTTATAAAAAGTTGAGAGGGTTACGGCAAAAAATTGATGCACTCGTCTACAAACTGTACCATCTCCTTTGAAGTATGAGGGTTTCAGACGAAAACTCATCTGTTACATAAGATATTTCATTTTTTAACGTATTTCAACTCTAGAGTTTTTGTGCATTCAATATGCACCATTAAAAGCCAGATCCTCAATTTTCAACCCTTTCTAACTTCATTTGTTATTTTTCATGCATTTAATGATTTTTTTTGCGTTAAATGATCCTAAAATTGAAAAACACTAAAAATAAACTCTGAAAAGGTTGGAACATGGCATGGCATCAATATTTCACACAAATAGCATGTCCTAAAAATTTGATAGGGTTACGGCAAAAACTGGACGCACTTCGTGTACAAATTGGACCATCTCCTTCGAAGTATGGGGGTTTCAGACGAAAACTCATCTGTTACAAAGGCATTTCATTTTTTATACTTATTTAAACTCCATAATTTTTTGCATTCAATATGCACCATTCAAAACCACAACCTGAAATTTCAACCCTTTCGCTTCATTTGTTTTTTATGCACTTAATGGTTTTTTTGAGCTAAATGACCCTAAACCCGAAAAAGCACTACATATAAACTCCAAAAAGGTTCAAACTTGGCATGGTATCATTATTTCACACACATAGCATGTGCTAAAAATTTGACAGGGTTACGGCAAAAACTAGATGCACTTCGTGTACAAACTGGACCATCTCCTTTGAAGTATGAGGGTTTCGGACGAAAACTCATCTTTTACAAAGACATTCATTTTTTAGTTATTTCAATTCCATACTTTTTGTGCATTAAATATGCACCATTAAAAGCCATATCCTTAAATTTGAAACCTTTCTAACTTCATTTGTTATTTTCCATGCACTTAATGATTTTTTGAGCTAAATGACCCTGAAATTGAAAAGCACTACAAATGAACTCTGAAAAGGTTGAAACTTGCATGTTATCATCATTTCACATATATAGCATGTGCTAAAAAGTTGATAGGGTTCCGTCAAATATTGGATGGACTTCGTATACAAACTGGACCATCTCCTTCGAAGTATGGGGGTTTCGGACGAAAACTCATCTGTTACAAAGGCATTTCATTTTTTTAAAACTTATTTCAACTCCAGACTTTTTGTGCGTTCAATATGTACCATTCAAAGCCACATCCTCAAATTTCAACCCTTTCTAACTTCATTTGCTATTTTTAATGCACTTAATGAATTTTTTGAGCTAAATGAATTTTTTGAACTTATTTTAACTACATACTTTTTGTGTGTTCAAAATGCACCATTCAAAGCCACGTCATCAATTTTCAACCCTTTTTGACTTGATCATTTGGTATTTTTCATGCACTTACCGATTTTTTTTGGAGCTAAATAACCCTAAAATTGAAAAGCACTTCAAATGAACTTTGAAAAGGTTGAAAGTTGGCATGATATCATCATTTCACCCACATAGCATGTGCTAAAAAGTTGAGCGGGTTACGGAAAAAATTGGATGCACTTCATGTACAAAATGGACAATCTCTTTCGAAGTATCACTATTTCGGACGAAAACTCATCTGTTACAAAGGGATTTGATTTTTTGAACTTATTTGAACTCCATACTTTTTGTGTGTTCAAACTACACCATTCAAAGCCACATCATCAATTTTAAACCCTTTCTGACTTGATCATTTGGTATTTTTCATGCACTTACTGATTTTTTTGAGCTAAATAACCCTGAAATTGAAAAGCACTTCAAATGAACTCTAAAAAGGTTGAAAGTTGGCATGGTATCATCATTACACACACATAGCATGTTATAAAAAGTTGAGAGGGTTACGACAAAAACTTGATGCACTTCGTGTACAAAACGGACAATCTCTTTCGAAGTATCAGGGGTTTCGAACGAAACTCATGTGTTACAAAAGGCATTTCATTTCTTTACATCTAACTGCAATGATATGGTTGTGGAGAGAAAGTCTTCAGTTTTTCTTCGCTTGTGTCATTTGCTTATTGCGCTGTAACCATGGATAATCTTCATCGTTTAACAGGATGCTTGGGTCAGCCTTGACTTTGAAGGGAGGAATTTCATGAAACTTTTCATAATCTTCAGACATGTCTGTCTTGCCCTCTAATCCCACGATGTCTCTTTTTCCTGAAAGAACTATGTGGTGCTTTGGCTCATCGTATGATGTATTCGCTTTCTTATCTTTTTTTTTCTCGGTTTGGTAGACATGTCCTTCACATAGAAAACCCGCGCCACATCATTGGCTAGGACGAATGGTTCGTCTGTGTATCCAAGATTGTTCAGATCCACTGTTGTCATTCCGTACTGTGGATCTTCCTGTACCCCGCCTCTTGACAGATTGACCCATTTGCACTGAAACAAAGGGACCTTGAAATCATGTGCATAGTCAAGTTCTCATATGTCCACTATGTAACCATAATATGTGTCCTTTCCCCTCTTGGTTACTCCATCAAAGCAGACACCGCTGTTTTGGTTGGTGCTCTTTTGATCTTGGGCGATCGTGTAAAATGTATTCCCATTTATCTCGTAGCCTTTGTAAGTCATTACAGTCGAAGATGGTCCCCTGGCCAACAAGTACAGCTCTTTAGAAACATTGTTGTCACGCATGAGGCGTGTTTGCAACCAACTGCCGAATGTCCTCATGTGTTCACATGTAATCCAGTCGTCACACTTCTCCGGGTGTTTGGAGCGCAGAATATTCTTGTGTTCATCGACATACAGTGTCACCAAGGTAGAATTCTGTAGAACTATGTAGTGTGCTTGAGACCAAGAATGCACATCCCTGCATATTGTTGAGTCCGCTCCTAGCATGGCTTTTCCAGTCAGTCTCCCCTCATACCACGATTGAGGGAGACCAATCTTCTTAAGATCAGGAATGAAGTCAACACAAAACCCAACGACATCCTCTGTTTGATGGCCCATGGAGATGATTCCTTCTGGGCTAGCGCCGTTACAAACATATTTCTTTAAGGCTCCTACGAACTTCTCAAAGGGGAACATATTGTGTAGAAATACAGGGCTCAGAACGACAATCTCGTCGACTAGATGAACTAGGTCATGCGTCATGATATTGAAGAAGGATGGTGGGAACACCAGCTTGAAACTAACAAGACATTGCACCAAATCACTCCTTAACCTTGCCAGGATTTCTGGCTGTTTTCCGATGATCTGCCTCACCTTTGAAATGCTTTCCTTTCTTTCGACATTGACGGTTGGTCGGAAGACATCAACGATGCCCCAGGTACACATTCTTCCTGCATTTTTCCAAATATATACTATCGGTGTCATCTAAATAGCGTGTGCATGCGTGGTATCCCTTGTTTGTCTGTCCTGAAAGGTTACTGAGAGCAGGCCAATCATTGATGGTTACAAACAGCAACGCATGTAGGTCAAATTCCTCCTGTTCGTTCTCATCCCACACACGTACACCTCTTCCATTCCATAGATCTAAAAATTCATCAACTAATGGCCTTAGGTAAACATCAATGTCATTGTCGGGTCGCTTAGGGCCTTGGATGAGCACTGACATCATAATGAACTTCCGCTTCATGCACAACCAAGGAGGAAGGTTATACATACATAGAGTCAGAGACCTTGTGCTATGCATGCTGCTCTGATCCCCAAAAGGATTACGCCATCCGCACTTAAACCAAACCACGTTCCTTGGTTCACCTGTATAGTCGCTCCACTTTCTCTCAATCTTTCTCCACTGCGACCCGTCAGTGGGTGCTCTCAACTTCCCGTCTTTCTTACGGTCCTCTTTGTTTTTTTGTATCGACTTGGCATGGTCTTTGTTTTTGAACAGACGTTTCAACCGTGGTATTATAGGAGCATACCACATCACCTTGGCAGGAACCCTCTTCCTGGGGCGCTCGTCGTCAACATCACTAGGGTCATCTCGTCTGAGCTTATACCGCAATGCACCGCATACCAAGCATGTGTTCAAATCCTCGTACGCATAGCGGTAGAGGATACAGTCATTAGGGCATCCATGTATCTTCTGCACCTCCAATCCTCGAGGGCATACAACCTTCTTTGTTGCGTACATACTGTCAGGCAATTTGTTATCCTTTGGAAGCTTCTTCTTCAATATTTTCACTAGCTTCTGAAATCCTTTGTCAGGTACACCATTCTCTTCCTTCCACTGCGGCAATTGCAGTGTTGTATCGAGCTTTGTGTTACCATCTGTGCAATTGCGGTACAACCCTTTTTCTGATCCTTTAGCATGCGATCGAACTTCAAATTTTCCTTTTCACTTTCGTATTGTCTCTTTGCATCAACAATGACCCGGCGAAGATCATCATCGGACACATCGTCTGGTTCCTCTTGATCTTCATCTTCCCTCGTTGCAGCATCACCATATTTAGGAGGCACATAGTTTTCATCATCCTCTTCTTCTTTGTTGTCTTCCATCATCACTCCTCTTTCTCCGTGCTTGGTCCAAACATTATAGTGTGGCATAAAACCCTTCTCAAGCAGGTGGAAGTGAAGGGTTTTAGAGTTGGAGAAAGCCTTCGTATTCTCACAGACAGTACATGGACAATGAATAAAACCATTCTGCTTGTTTGCCTCAGCCGCTTCGAGAAAATTATGAGGGCCCTTAATATACTCGGAGGTGCGTCAGTCACCGTACATCCATTGCCGGTTCATGTGCGTGCGTTCTATAATAAAGTGTATTAAAAACCATTACAACATATCATGAATATAGAAGTGACCAAATTAATAGAAATTCATCACCATATTAAAGCCAAAGTACAATAGTGACCAAAATAAATACATACAGTTCATACATAGTTCTCATTATTGAACAATATGTAGCTCTCTAGAGCATCTAATTAAAACATACATCAAAACTATATAAAAATTTAAATGCAACAACAAATGCGATCATAACCGCTACTAAGGTACCAATTGATCCAACACCATAATGATACCAAGCCTCGTTATGAATGACATACTTTCTAATCTTTCTAATCTTCAAGCGCATTGCGTCCATCTTGGTCTTGTGATCGTCGACGACATCGGAAACATGCAACTCCAACTTCATCTTCTCCTCCTCAACTCTTTGTAATTTTTCTTTCAAGTCATTGTTTTCTTTTTCAACCAAATTTAACTTCTCGATAAGAGTTGCTATGTGGGTTGGAATATCCGGTTCAACTACCTCCTCCTAGATTAAAAATCTATCTCAGGTTGGTCGGCATAATTGTCATCAACACTAAATAAAACAAATAGTTATATAAGATAATATATACCACATCAGAATCATAGACAGGACGAGGGCCGACGGAGACAGATACCAAAACCATCGCACTGTATAATAACAAACAATAATAAAAGTAAGAAAATTACAAAAGTATCTATGTAAATCATACAATTAAAACCTTTTTCCTTTTAGAAAGAAGATAAGAAGAAGAGGCTAACCACAGGGGTGCCGGCACTGAGATGGGTGCAGGCGATCAACGGCGGTGAGGATGGGGACGGGACAGGACAGACCGCCAAACCTAGACAAATCTTGAGGAAAATGGAGCTTGGACAAGGAGCTTCGAGAGGAGAAAGCTTAAGTGTGGCTTGGGCATTTCATTGAACACCTCATGTGCATACGAGGTGAGCTAGAGCACCACAAAGCTGTCCCCTCGCTGGCCAAAAAAACACAGCAATGTGGAGTGCTCTGCTCGCTGGCGAGGGGGTATATATAGGTATCTCATTGGTCCTAGTTCGTGGGTGGAACCGGGACTAAAGGACCCCATTTGGTTGTGGGATAGGAGCGAGGCCCATTGGTCCCGGTTGGTGTCTGGAACCGGGACCAAAAGGGTCAGACGAACTGGGACCAATGCCCCACGAGGCCCGGCCGCCCCCTGGCCTCACGAATAGGGACCGTTGCACCCATTGGTCCCGGTTCGTGAGTGAATCGGGACTAATGGGCTGGCCCGACTTGGACCAAAGCCCTGTTTTCTACTAGTGAATTGATGTAACCTGACGCTCTGTGTTAAAGGTTCATCTCAATAAAACTAAAAGAGAAGGTGTGCTATATATTTTATGTGGTTTTACCTAATTAATGTCGTTGATTTGATACATAAGGCCTTTTTCAATGCATCGATGATTAGGTGATGTGCTGAGTGTATTAAAAACCTTAGCAACTAGTCTTCTCAATACATAGGTGCTTAACTTTTGTTGTTAAGCCTCCCTCATGAAATTGTTTAGTAATAATTAAACTTCTTCATGCATTGGTTGGTAGTCATTTTACATAGGTTCACATGCTTAGCACCGTTTCTTCCTGGGTCACCATAATGCTCTCCTCTCATCCTTAATTGCTTTGTCACGTCACCTTTTTTCCTATGTGGCATCCATAGCACCGGTGCAGGGGGAAGGTCCTAAGATGCTAGTGCTCTTGACCTTTAAAATGTTACGAGGACCCAATAAGTATTTGTTCATTGCAGGCTGGAAATGTGTGTTAATATTCATGATTTTGAAGTCTCACTAAAAAAATATTTAGGTTTTTAGATGTGTTTTTTGAGATCAAATGGAAAGCTGACTGGTTGTGTGGGATTCCACTAGACCCGATCCCGTGGACCTGGACAGGGCGCCGCCCTCACCACTACCAGGATAAAGTCCTATGCCGACGGCTCAGGCCGTCGACATAGCCCCGATTCCCGTCGACATAGACCTATGCCGACGGCCCCCGTCAGCGTAGCACCATCGGCACCATATATGTCGGCGTACCCCAGGTTACCATCGGCATAGAAAACTCGTCGGCATAGGTGCCGACGATGTCCGTACATCGATACCGACGGCCCCGACCGTCGGCATAGCTCCATGGCAAACGGCGTCCGGCAGCACTGTTGTCAAGAGCGTCCCATCCAGGGACGGCCACGTGTTGCACTATGCCGACGGCTCGACCGTCGGCATAGACTGCCACGTGGCGGCCGGCAATGTTCCCTGGTGGCATACCTATGCGACGGCCGGGGCCGTCGGCATAGGTCCGAAACTACGCCAACGGCATAGCCGTCGGCATACCCTAACATGTGGCGGCCGCTGGTAGTTCCTGGTGCGTGCCTACGTCGACGGCTCAGGCCGTCGGCATAGGCTAAACAGCTACGCTGAAGGCCGAGTCGTTGGCATAGCTTACCACGTGGCAGCCACTAGTAACTCGAACGCCCTCTATGCCGATGGCTTAGCCGTCGGCGTAGTTTTGTGCTGTTTTTTTCCTTTTTCCTGTTGCATAAAAATTCATTTCAATTCAAAATAGAAGGGTATATACAATGAAATATAAATGCACATCGGCACCATCAAGAGCATCATAAATATATATGTTCTCACAACCAACACCACCATCACATCCTTACAACCAACACCAACACCATCACATCCTCACAACCAACAACATAAGCATATCAGAAATATAAGTAGCGTAAAAAGAGGGACGTCATCTAAAGAGCCCAAGACATCTAAGGTATGAAGATGCAATCTCTCCCCTCTCGTATCTGGTTTCTCCATAGATAGATCTTGGTGACACGTAGGATTTTTTTTGATTTACTACTACGTCACCCAACAGTGGCATCATGAGCTAGGTCGATGCGTAGAATCCATGCACGAGTAGAACACAAAGCAGTTGTGGGCGCCGATTTTGTTAATATGCTTACCACTACTAGTCTTATCTTGATTCGGCGGTATTGTGGGATGAAGCAGCCCGGACCGACTTTACACGTACGCTTACGTGAGACTGGTTCCACCGTCTGACATGCACTTGTTGCATAAGGTGGCTAGTGGGTGTCTGTCTCTCCCACCTTAGTCAGATTGGATTCGATGAAAATGGTCCTTATGAAGGGTAAATAGCAATTGGCATATCACGTTGTGGTTTTGGCGTAGGTAACAAACGTTCTTGCTACAAACCTATAGCAGCCACGTAAATACTTGCAACTACAAATTAGAGGATGTCTAACTTGTTTTTGCAGCATATGCCTTGTGATGTGATATGGCCAAAGGATGTGATGTGATGCATTTTGATTTATGAGATTGATCATGTTCTCGTAATAGGATTCACGACTTGCATGTCGATGAGTATGACAACCGGCAGGAGCCATAGGAGTTGTCTTATTTTATTGTATGACCTGCGTGTCAATCATAAACACCATGTAATTACTTTACTTTATTGCTAAACGTTAGCCATAGTAGTAAGTAATAGTTCGCGAGATAACTTCATGAAGACACAATGATGGAGATCATGGTGTCGTGCCGGTGACAGTGATGATCATGGTGCCCCGAAGATGGAGATCAAAGGAGCAAGATGATATTGGCCATATCATGTCACTATATTGACTGCATGTGATGTTTATCATGTTTACATCTTATTTGCTTAGAATGACGGTAGTAAATAAGATGATCTCTCAATAAAATTTCAAGAGAAGTGTTCACCCTAACTGTGCACCGTTGCTAAGGATCGTCATTCCGAAGCACCACGTGATGATCGGTTGTGATACGTTCTAATGTTCGCATACAACGGGTGTAAGCCAGATTTACACACGTGATACACTTAGGTTGACTTGACAAGCCTAGCATGTACATACATGGCCTTGGAACACCGAAGACCAAAAGGTCGAACATGAGTCATATAGAAGATACGATCAACATGGAGATGTTCACCATGGATGACTAGTCCGTCTCACGTGATGATCGGACATGGGCTAGTTGACATGGATCATGTGTCACTTGGATGACTAGAGAGATGTCTATCTAAGTGGGAGTTCATTAAATAATTTGATTATGTGAACTTAATTATCATGAACTTAGTCTAAAATTGTATTTACAATCTATATTGTAGATCCAATGGCCAACGTGAATGTCACCCTAAACTTCAACGCGTTCCTTGAGAAAACCAAGCTGAAAGATGATGGAAGCAACTATGTGGACTGGGTCCGTGGCTTGAGGATCATCCTCATAGCTTCCAAGAAATTGTATGTCCTTGATTCACCACTAGGTGACCCACCCCTTCTCCCAGCAGAGCAAGACGTTGCGAATGCTTGGCATTCTCGCTGCGATGATTAGTCCCTTGTTTAGTGCGGCATGATTTACAGTTTAGAACTGGGGCTCCAAAAGCATTTTGAGCAACATGGAGCATATGAGATGTTCCAAGAGCTCAAACTGGTTTTCCAGGCTCATGCCCGGGTCGAGAGATATGACGTCTCCGACAAGTTCTTAAGCTTTAAGATGGAGGAGAATAATTCTGTCAGTGAGCACATCCTCAAGATGTCTGGGCTACACAATCGCTTGACTCAGCTGGGAGTTAATCTCCAGGATGACTCAGTCATTGACAGAATCCTCCAGTCGCTTCCACCTAGCTACAAAAGCTTTGTGATGAACTACAACATGCAGGGGATGGAGAAGTCAATTCCTGAGTTGTACTCGATGCTAAAATCAGCGGAGGTCGAGATCAAAAAGGAGCATCAAGTGTTGATGGTGAATAAGACCACTAGTTTCAAGAAAGGCAAGGGTAAGAAGAACTTCAAGAAGGACGGCAAAGCTGTTGCCGCGCCCAGTAAGCAAGTTGCCGGGAAGAAGAAGAACAAGAATGGACCCAAGCCTGAGACTGAGTGTTTTTACCGCAAGGGTACCGGTCACTGGAAGCGGAACTGCCCCAAGTACTTAGCGGATAAGAAGGACGGCAACATTAAAGGTATATGTGATATACTTGTTATAGATGTGTACCTAACCAGCGCTTGTAGTAGCTCCTGGGTATTTGATACCGGTGCAGTTGCTCACATTTGTAACTCCAAGCAGGAGCTGCGGAATAAGCGAAGGCTGGCAAAGGACGAGGTGACGATGCGCGTCGGGAATGGTTCCAAGGTCGATGTGATCGCCGTCGGCATGCTACCTCTAGATCTACCTTCGGGATTAGTGTTAAACCTTAATAATTGTTATTTAGTATCAGCTTTGAGCATGGACATTGTATATGGATCTCGCTTGATGCGAGATGGCTACTCTATTAAATCTGAGAATAATGGTTGTTCTATTTATATGAGAGAGATGTTTTATGGTCATGCCCCAATAGTCAATGGTTTATTTTTGATGAATCTCGAACGTGAGGAGCGAGCAACTGACTTGTTGGAAATAATACATACCGATGTATGCGGTCCAATGAGTGTCGAGGCTCGTGGTGGCTACCGTTATGTTCTCACCCTCACTGATGACTTGAGAAGATATGGGTATGTCTACATAATGAAACATAAGTCTGAAACTTTTGAAAGATTCAAGGAATTTTAGAGTGAGGTAGAGAATCAACGTGACAGGAAAATAAAGTGCCTACAATCTGATCGTGGCGGAGAATATTTAAGTCACGAGTTTGGCACGCACCTAAGGAAATGTGGAATTGTTTCACAACTCACGCCACCTCGAACACCTCAGCGAAATGGTGTGTCTGAACGTCGTAATCGCACTCTATTAGATATGGTACGATCTATGATGTCTCTTACCGACTTGCCGCTATCATTTTGGGGATATGCATTAGAGACTGCCGGATTCACTTTAAATAGGGCACCGTCAAAATCCGTTGAGACGACACCATATGAATTATGGTTTGGAAAGAAACCTAAGCTGTCGTTTCTAAAAGTTTGGGGATGCGATGCTTATGTGAAGAAACTTCAACCTTAGAAGCTTGAACCCAAAGCGGAAAAGTGCGTCTTCATAGGATATCCTAAAGAGACTATTGGGTATACCTTCTACCTCAGATCCAACGGCAAAGTGTTTGTTGCCAAGAATAGATCCTTTCTAGAGAAAGAGTTTCTCTCGAAATAAGTAAGTGGGAGGAAAATAGAATTTGATGAGGTAATTGTACCTCCACTCGAACCGGAGAGTCGCGCAGCACAGGAAGTTGTTTCTATGGAGCCTACACCGTCTGGAGAGGAAGTTAATGATGATGATCATGAAACTTCAGATCAAGTTACTATTGAACGTCGAAGGTCCACTAGGACACGTTCCGCACCAGAGTGGTACGGCAACCATGTCCTAGAGATCATGTTGTTAGACAACGGTGAACCTTCGAACTATGAAGAGGCGATGGCGGGCCCAGATTTCAACAAATGGCTTGAAGCCATGAAATCCGAGATAGGATCCATGTATGAGAACAAAGTGTGGACTTTGGTGGACTTGCCTGTTGATAAGCGAGCCACTGAAAATAAATGGGTCTTTAAGAAGAAGACTGACGTGAATGGTAATGTGACCGTCTATAAGTCTCGGCTTGTCGCTAAGGGTTATCGACAAGTTCAAGGAGTTGACTACGATGAGACTTTCTGACCCGTAGCAATGTTGAAGTCTGTCTTAATCATGTTAGCAATTGCCGCATTTTATGATTATGAGATCTGGCAAATGGACGTCAAAACGGCATTCCTTAATGGCTTCCTCAAGGAAGAACTGTATATAATGCAGCCGAAAGGTTTTGTCAATCTTAAAGATGCTAACAAGGTATGCAAGCTCCAGCGCTCCATCTATGGGCTGGTGCAAGCATCTCGGAGTTGGAACATTCTCTTTAATGAGGTGATTAAAGCGTTTGGGTTTGTACAGGTTTATGGAGAACCCTGTATTTACAAGAAAGTGAGTGGGAGCTCTGTAGCATTTCTCGTATTATATGTGGATGACATACTAATAATGGGAAATGATATAGAACTCTTGGAATGTGTAAAGGCCTAGTTGAATAAGTGTTTTTCAATGAAGGACCTTGGAGAAGCTGCTTACATATTAGGTATTAAGATCTATAGAGATAGATCGAGACGCCTCATAGGTCTTTCACAAAGCACATACCTTGAAAAGATATTGAAGAAGTTCGATATGGATCAGTCCAAGAAGGGGTTCTTGCCTGTGTTACAAGGTGTGAGATTGAGTATGACTCAATGCCCTACCACGGCAAAGGATAGAGAAGAGATGAGTGTCATCCCCTATGCTTCAGCCATAGGCTCTATTATGTATGCCATGTTGTGTACCAGACCTGATGTGAACCTTGCCATAAGTTTGGTAGGGAGGTACCAAAGTGATCCCAGAGCGGAACACTGGACATCGGTCAAGAATATCCTGAACTACCTAAAAAGGACAAAGGACATGTTTCTCATATATGGAGGTGCCGAAGAGCTCGTCGTAAAGGGTTACGTCGATGCTAGCTTCGACACAGATCCGGACGACTCCAAGTCGCAAACCGTATACGTGTATATTTTGAACGGAGGGGCAGTTAGCTGGTGCAACAGCAAGCAAAGCGTCGTGGCGGCATCTACATGTGAAGCGGAGAACATAGCTGCTTTGGAAGCAGCAAAGGAAGGAGTTTGGATGAACGAGTTCATCACCGACCTAGGAGTAATTCCAAGTGCGTCGGGCCTGATGACTCTATTCTGTGACAACACTAGAGCTATTGCCCTTGCAAAGGAGCCCAGGTTTCACAAGAAGACAAGACACATCAAGCGCCACTTCAACTCCATCCGTGATTACATTTAGGAGGGAGATATAGATATTTGTAAAGTGCATACGGATCTGAATGTCATAGATCCGCTGACTAAACCTCTCTCACGAGCAAAACATGATCAACACCAGAATGCTATGGATGTACGATTCAGCACAATGTAACTAGATTATTGACTCTAGTGCAAGTGGGAGACTGTTGGAAATATGCCCTAGAGGCAATAATAAAATGGTTATTATTGTATTTCCTAGTTCATGATAATTGTCTATTGTTCATGCTATAATTGTGCCAACCGAAAGCCGTAATACATGTGTGAATAAATAGGCCACAACATGTCCCTAGTGACACTACTGGAATCAGGGACTTTGCCATCTGCCAGCTCTTTGCCGTCCGCTGGCAGACGACAAAGAGGTTGTTTGCCGTCAGCTTTGGGAAAGCAGACGGCAAAGAGCTGGCTGATGGCAAAGATACTATTTGCCATCAGCCAGCTCTTTGCCGTCTGCGAGCGGACGACAAAGTTTCTTTGTCGTCCGCTAGCAGACGGCAAAGAGGTGGGGTGGGGCCCAGTGGAGGCCAGTTAACTCCGATGGCCCACCCCACCTCTTTGCCGTCTGCCAGCGGACGACAAAGAATCTTTGCCGTCCGCTGGCAAACAGGAAAGAAAATAACTCCTAACGGGCCGTTACCCCCCCCCCTCTCTCTCTCTTCTCTCTCTCCCTCTCTCTCTCTTCTCTTTCTCTCCCGCGCCCTTTTCCCCCTTAAATTTCGCCTCACCACCGCCGGTCGATGCCGCCGCCCCGCCCCTCCCCCTCCGCCGCCGTGCTGCCCGCTCCTCCCGAGCTCCTCCTGAGCCGCAGCCGCTCCCGACCGCGCCGCCCCGCCGGCCGCTCGACCTCGCCGCCCGAGGGCCTCGCCGCCGCACCGCACCACCGAGCCGCTGCCGCGCCCGACCCGCGCTCCTTCATCTCTCCCTCGGCCTCTGCCTCGCCGTGCCTCGCCAGAGAGGCTCAAACCCGCTATATCTCGCCGGAGTTCTAGAAGAAACCCTAGGTGAAAATCTGCCAAGTCCCCTTTTCTGTTATTTTTTTGCCCTGTTCATCTTGATGTACCACTCGATATGTGTGTCCGTTGCGATGTGCCAATAATGAAACTTGTAGTGTTCTCTCTGATCTAAACGATGGTAGTGGTTGCATCCATGTTTGAGTTCATCTAGTTGTTCAAATCTCTGTTGCAAACTGGCATGTTGCTGTTAGCTGCTGTCACTGTTATATTTTGCGTTTTTGAGTTGATGTTTGCCACAAATCTAAAAGTCATATGCAGTAGGTTTCTTCATGAGTTTTGTAGCCCTTCATGTCTAGTTTGATGCCAGACCATTTTTTGCCATGTTAGGATTCATATGCATGATCATATCTTGTTGCAAAGTGCGCTAGTTTCTGTTTTCTGCAACACTTAGCAGTTTTTCACTAAGTGTTGACTGTCTGTTTTAAAACTTGTCATATTGCTTGGATGATTGCCATGAATCTGTAGCTCATATGAAGATGCTCCCTTTGGATGTTATGCTGTGCATTACTTGTAATTTAATGCCATGCCTTTGTATGCCATGTTCCTGCCCTATAGCTTATTTAAATCTTGCTCCAAAGTATGCTCCTGAATGTTGTTGTGACAGTGATTTTTCACTAAGTCCTCTGTCTGTTATATTGTGAGGGCTACTTAACTGTTATTAGTTAGTTATTAGTTCATATTAGTTAGTATATATTAGGTAGAAAAAACTTATATAGAAAAGAAGAAGAAAAAACCTAGAAAAAAAAACCTAGAAGAAAAAAAAGAAGAAAAGAAGAAGAAAAAAAGGAAAAATAAAAAAGGAAAACAAAAAAAAGGAAAA